>BSDF01000003.1:110139469-111557594 GCA_027925045.1 Hypotaenidia okinawae | reverse complement strand
GGAAATAAAAAAATCAATCACTGGTTTACAGCAATAACACTGGATTGGTATCTGGTAAGGATGTCACATATCTCATGCAAAAGCATGGAAACAGGTCTAAGTGACTTGCAGTTAACCCTTTAATCCCCTAGCTTTCTTTTGTCAGTACCTTAGCACACACGGTGTGGGAAGTAACTAACAAGGAAGAAAACAAGGCATCCTTTTAGAGCACTTATGTACTCATCACATCAGGAGGAGATAGTCAGCACAATAAAATTTGTGGGCGACAGGGATTTGGTGGAAAAAAATGGGCCACTCTCACAAAGCTCTGTGCTACTGATATAGTTCTGCTTCTTGGTAGTTATTGGCTGGTTCCTGGTAGTGTGTTTATCCCACGCTAAAGGGGTAACCTTCTAAAATAAACAAGTATTGTGAAAGTTAATACAGCACCAGCCTATATAAGGGGGCTTCAATGCAGTCTTCTGATGGGGTCCTCTGGACGACTTTGAGTGGGCTTCATTTTTACATTAAAGACACCTACATATAGCTCTGTGTATATGCATTAGGAGCATGTTTCCATCACCTTCAGCCAGTGGTGCTGACATACCATAAGGAATCAACAACCTTCAGCTGCTAGACCAGAAAGGTACAGAAGGGTACAGGTAGGGCCCTTGTTATGTCTGCTAACCCTGTGTAGATGTTTCAGATATCCTTTGGTATCAGAAACAGCACCAGCTGCCTATGGTCAGGCAGCTGAATTTATCCCTAGTTAACATAGCTGTCAGAGCTTGCAGAGCAATTCTTCTTATCAGCTACTAGCTGTTACTTCAGGCTGGACAATTCAGTCTCTTCACCTTTGCCCATACACTCTAGCTCTCCATTGACTATAGCATGAGATACTTGGTGTGTTTGTAGATAGCTACTACAGACACCTATACTGAATCTTAAACTTTAACTCACCCACAGGGACTATCCTACACCGTGGGTTCACACCCTGTCTGGCTTCTCAGCTCCTAAGATTTGATACATATTTGAAGCTTTTCAAGTTCCCCTATCAAAGCACAGAACAGCAGCTCTGGTATATAAAAATTGCACACTGGAGCAGGATATTATTTACATTTTACTGATAAGAAAACTGTACATATAGCTATTCTGTGACTCTTGGAATGTGTAAGGACTTGACAGGAGACCAGAAGTTGAGTTACTTGATCTTCAGCCTAAGACAGTTTTTAAAAGGTTTGAAAAACACCACCTCACATCATCTGTCATTGTCTGGTGAAAAAACTGCTATGATCTCAACCTGGAAATACTGCCCCAGTTGTTATGATAGTCTGTGTAAATTTAGAAGGGGAAAATTACAAAACAAATTTGCCTCTTTTGAAACCAAAGCAAGCATTTCAAGAATGCTCTGGGTATACTTTTAACTGCACTGACATTCAAAGAAGTCACTCAGGTGGAAAAGCCCCTATAGGATCCACATGATCCAGATGCTGGTGAAAGAAGTGAAGAAAGATATTTAAAGCTGCAGGCACGCATTTATTTAAAATTTCATTATGTATGCTACATAGTCTGCTGTCTCTCCAGAAAGGCAGAGATCTACCTTTGTCTATGACCTAGATGCCCTGTCCTATATTCAACATGTGTCTTGGATGCTCTATGACACATCAAATAACGATAGGTGTCCATGTCTAGCCAATGGAATCTTGCTTTGACTTTATTTATATGCTCTACCACACCTCTTCAAAACTTTGTCTATGTCAAACCACCAGCCTTCAGCCCTCCATGGGATGGTCCCCTGCCAGCCTACCACAGCAGGTAGGACTGACACAGACCCTTGGCAGCTCCGTGGCCAGGAACTCTGGATGTTATTAATCTCACACAGACACAGACTTCCTCAGAATTTTCATATTCAGGAAAAGGAAATGTGGACAGACCTTAGTGACTCACAATGAGTTCACGTCAGTAGTCCTACTTTATGACCTTTACATTACAGTTCTGCAGAATATGGAATGTCTGGGCATTGAGGGCAGGCTGGGTAGGATTAGTTTTAGCCTGGCATCTAAAAGGATACCCCTAAAAGATTATGTATGAAAGCAAAGAGCAAGGCATCAGAAGCTGGGAGAGAAGAAATTCTTAACCCAACTACAAAGAGAGGATCTAGACCTGAAAATGGAGAGGTCTAATTCTTAATTCTGAAAAGGAAAGAAAAAAAAAAACCAACTTCTTGTTAGAAATTAAAAATAATCAAATTATTGGATACACCTTACCTAGGGCAGAGGGAGTTAGAGAGGGAGTTAGAGCTAACAATTTTTCCACATGTAACAATCATCGTTATGTGTGGGAAAAAAAATCAGTGGTACATAGAAGGATTCTTATGGGGTAGCAAACAAATGCTATAAACACAGGAGTATCCTTGACATTTCTAAAAATTATATCTGATAAATTTCTCATGTGAGAAACTATTTAACCAGCTGAAGGAAACTCTACACTAGATCTCACTTTTCCAAGTAAAAATGGAAAAAAGGCCTCTGGGGTCACCTGCATGCAAGCAATTAAGACTTGTCATGTTTTAACATACAGAATCTGATCTCAATAAATACACACACACAAACACAAGGTGCTTTAAAAGTGTCAGTATATGAAAGCTGGAAATAAGCATAAGTCAAACTGAGTAGAAGAAAACCTTTTAACCTAAAATGAATATAATTAAGATGGGTTGAAAAATACTTCATTAACTTTTTTTTAAAAGGGGCATAATCACATCCAAGCAACTGCCAAGTAAGAAAGGGGAAAAAAAGAGAAAGGTAATAACCCCTCCTCAGCAATCCAAAACAAACTCTTAACTCGTGAGGATTAAAACATAATTCATATGCATGTATACACATGCAGAACAGTTACTAGTAAACATAAACTATTGATAAGGAGAATTAAAAATATCAGTGAAAAACAAGTGTTGAACTTAAATATACTTAAATATAGTTGGAATTTTAAAAAGATAATGAACAGCTAGCATTAATAACCATCGAGAATCTTTTTAAAAAGCAAAAATAAAACCCCATGTATTTCTAATTTTTTAACCAAAATCCAGGACACCATTTACTCCCCCAAATCTAGAATTATAGAATCAGCAAGGTTGGAAAAGACCTTCAAGAACATAAAGTCCCACCATTAACCCTATACCACTGCACCACTAAGCCATCTCCCAAAGTGCCTCATCCACCCATTTTTTAAACAACCCCAGTGACAGTGACTCCAACACCTCTATTCCAATGTTTCACCACTCTTTTGGTGAAGAAATTTTTCCTACTATCCAATCTGAACCTCCCCTGGCACAACTTGAACCCATTCCCTCTTGTCCTGTCACTAGTTATTAGGAAGAAGAGGCCAATCCCCACCTCAGCACAACCTCCTTTCAGGTAGCTGTAGAGAGCGATAAGGTCTCCTCTCAGCCTCCTCTTCTCCAGACTGAACAGCCCCAGCTCCCTCAGTGTCTCTTCATAAGACCTGTTCTCCAGACCCCTAATCAGCCTAGTTGCCCTTCTCTGCACCCTCTCCAGCACCTCAATGCCCTACATATAATGAGACACAGTACTCAAGGTGCAGCCTCACCAGGGCTGAGTACCGGGGTAAGATCACCTCCCTGGCACTGCTGGTTACACTGTTCTTGATACAGGCCAGGATGCCATTGGCCTTCTTGGTCGCGCTGCTGGCTCATGTTTAGCTGGGTGTCAATCAACACCCCCTGGTCCCTCTCTTCTGGGCAGTTTTATTAATTAACATAGCCTGATAGTTCTCCAAGACATTGCTGTTGATTTTAACAATCCTGGGACACTTGCAAAATGCTACAGAACTAAAAAAAAATTAGGAAAAAATCTGAAAATTTTTCATTTGTAACTGTTTAAATTGATTTAAATTAATCTTTACTAAGGGCTGAGAGGAGGGAGTGACTCACTAAGTTAATTTTCCTGACAATAACCTGTAGTAACATCATGCAAAAACTGATATGGGATACAAGACAATTACGTAATTAGCACTAGTCAACACTTTATCATGGAAAATCTGTAGTCAAAAAACCACTTGAAACTGCTCTCCTAACTACGTTAGGATATTGTATACTTAGACACTTCTCAAACATTTTGCTATCTCTTACTGAACATTCAGACAATAAAAGAACTTCAGAAAATCAGCACATTTATAACACTTAACAAATATTTATCCAGGAAAAAAATGTGTGAAAATATTTTCTTTACAAAAAATAATTTAAAAATTATTTATTTAATAAAAGTCTTTCTTGTATAATCCCACAGGTGTATGTTTTAGTCCTAGAAGCACAGAATCATGGAAAATTAGGAGTTGGAAGGGACCTTGAAAGATCATTTAGTCCAACCCCCTGCCAGAGCAGGATTACCTAGACTAAATCACAAAGGAATGCATCCAGGTGAGTTTTAAATGTCTCCTGAGGAGACTCCACAACCTCTCTGGGCAGCCTGTTCCAGTGCTCTGTCACACTCACAGTGAAAAAATTCCTCCTTATATTCACATGGAACTTCCTATGCTCCAGCTTGCACCCATTGCCTCTTGTCCTATCGCTGACCATCACTAAAAAGAGCCTGATGCCATCCATCCTCCTGACTCTCGCCCTTTACATATTTATAAACATTAATAAGGTCACCCCTCAGTCTCCTCTTCTCCAATCTAAAGAGGCCCAGCTCCCTCAGTCTCTCCTCATAAGGAAGATGTTCCACTCCCTTCATCATCTTGGTGTCCCTGCACTGGACTCTTTCAAGGAGTTCTATGTCCTTCTTGAACTAAGGGTCCCAGAACAACCGGACACAATATTCCAAGTGTGGTCTCACCAGGGCAGAGTAGAGGGGGAGAAGGACCTCTCTTGCCCTACTAACCACACCCCTTCTAATACACCCCAGGATGCCATTGGCCTTCTTAGCCACAAGGGCACATTGCTGGCTCATGGTCATCCTGCTGTCCACCAGGACCCCCACGTCCCTCTCACCTACGCTCCTCTTCAACAGGCCAGTTCCCAATCTTTACTGGTACGTGGGGTTGATCTTCCACAGATGCAAGACCCTACACTTGCCCTTGTTAAATCTCATTAAACTTCTCCCCGCCCAGTTCTCCAGCCTGTCTAGGTCTTGCTGAATGGCAGCACAGCCCTCTGGTGTGTCAGCCACCCCTCCCAGTTTTGTGTCATCAGCAAACTTGCTGACTGTGCACTCTATTCCCTCATCCAGGTCATCAATGAATATATTGAATAGTACAGGTCCCAATACCGACCCTCGAGGGACTCTGCTAGATAGTATCTTCACCAGCACTCTGTAAGATTATACACTACTGAAATGTGAATATAACACAGAAATTAATGGAGAGATAAACTGTCTTGGAGAAAAGCCAGTTACATATCCTGGCCTGAGTTGTTTGGCAGATTTGACTCATCTGTAGAACATGCCAATTCCAAGGTACCTATGAACAAAGAATGTGGGCCATGCTTGAAAGACCAAAGATCATAATCTGCATAGCAAAAACTGTGAAGAGGATCTGGACAGCCAGATGAGCATGAGCAATTTCTGCATTGCTTTAGCAGTAGGGCAGAATGTGACACACAGCTGCACAACCTTTAAGGTTTTATTAATTGTCTAGAAAAGCACTGAGGTATTCAGATATGGTCAACAGCTTCCAACAATTGAGATTAAGTTTTCACCAAGACCTTACTGATTTTTTCTGCTAGCTTGCCCATGTTGGAGACTTCAGGTTTTTACGATTGTCGCAGTTGTGCATAGTTGGGTGCTGAGTGAGAGAAGACCAGGGGCTGCAGAAAATGGCTGCTAGAATCTTCTGCAAGCCTGCTTATAGCGCCTCTGAGAATAACATGCAGGAGACAAAGACTCGGAAGTAGCTGCATTTTGCCACCAGAGAACGGAGTGCCAACAAGACCGCAATGTTGGCCCGTTAAAGGGCGTTGTGATATATTTGCATAATAAATGTAAGCAGGACACGGACACAAAAAAGGCCGGGAAGGTTGGGGTAGGAGGTGCTCCAAGTGCCTGAGAAAGAGATGCCCCTGCAGCCGGTGCAGAAGCAACTGGTCTAGCCGGTGGAGAGGACCCATGGAGGAGGCAGAGACCCGACCTGGATGGAGCCAGTGGAGACACAGAGAAGATGCTGTGACTTACGTTGGGATGAGCCCCTGCCAGCACAAGCAACCTACAGAGATGAGCGAAACAGGTTTGCTGGGGGAGGCATCATAGCCCCGTGGAGGACTGGGACTGAGACACACTGTGATTTGTTGCTGCCTGCCATAGCAGAGATGAAGCCCAGTGGGAAGAGATTTGCCTTGGAGAAAGTTCATGGAGGACTGGCTCTTATGGGTGAGATCCTACGGTGCAGCAAGGGGAGGCTGTGTGGGATGGATGCCCCCATCCCGGCCGAGAAGGAAACCAACTTGCAAGGGACTGACCGAAGCCCCCATCTCCTAGTCCCTGCCCCCCTGGCCTGTACTGTGAGCAGAAGAGGGGAAGAAGGGAGCAAAATCATGACTAATGGGAAGTCTGCTTTAGAATGGAGGGGCGGGGGGAAGGTGTTACCGAGACCCCCATCTTCCCCAGTCCCTGCCCCTCCTGGGCTGCGACCGGGAGGGAAGAAGGGAGCAAACTTGTAACTAAAGCCTGCTAAGGAGGGAGTGGTGGGGGAAAAGTGTTTGCCTGGTTTGCATTTGTTTTAAGATTGTTGGTTGCACTCCTGACTCTGGTTTTTCACTGTTTCTCTTAAGCATAGTGTAATAAATTAGGTAACTTTCTCTTCAGCACTCTGTGTTGAGTCTGTTTTGCCCGCGTCGTTAACAATTTTGACTCTTGAGCAGCTTAATATATTTTTTCTCCCCTGTCCAACTAAGAAGGGGAGTAATAGACTGACTTTGGTGGGCGTCTGGCCTTTAGCCAGGGCTCAACCACCACAACAATATAGACTTAAGGCTAATAGTGTCACTGTAGACTTAGCTGAGACTAAGCTGCCAGAAGTTAGATGACCAGCACTGCTCTCCTTATCATTAGGTATGCTCACATGTCTGCCATATGGGCTTCCTTGGGGCTGCCAACTGTGAGGGTTCCAGAGCTTTGGACTCCTTTCCAGGACAAATGGCAATTTTTGCTCCCTTATGGGAAGGTAGTTCAGTATTTTCTTCCCTTGCAGGCAGGTAGTCTTGAAAATTCTCATTCTTGTTAAAATTGTCAGGCTATCTGAATTTCTTGCTAGGGATATGAAGACTGCAAGGTTCAATCCCAAGTTCCAAAACTTGCAGCTCAGCTAACACTTATTTAGTGAATTATTGTTTCCCTCTAGCCGTGATTTACCTGAAATTTAGAAAGCCATGAATGAGCCAAGAGTCTTAGATGGGAAATTCCAGAATTTATCCTTCCCAATTTTTTCCTTACTTGTATTTCTTCAAATCCAAAACCTGTATTCTCTCATACTCTCAAAATGTGTCCAGTGTTTACTCACGCAGAGTATTCCCTGCCTGTACTACACAAAGGTAGATGATGATTATTTATGACCATAAAAATCTATGACAAGAACTAGTGAATAGAATTGCTACATAATTGTTATTGTTGGTGAATTATGGTGCTATAATTATTCAAAATCTCATTTGTTTAGAGTAAAAATTTCTGGTTTCCTGAAACTAGAATGAATTGATTATATAAAAAGTTTGAAGTTCTGTGACCATAAAGTCACCCAGTAAAGACAGGTAAGATTCCACTGGTGTACTTCTTTCATAGACAAGGTTTGTTCAGCATTCATTTTTGTACCTGCAAAAACGTTCTTTCTTCTGTGTGGAAGTTAAAATGAAAGAATGTAAAGGGAAAAAATTCTAATATCTCAGAAAATGTAACAAAATATGTCAAATGTAATTCTCACAGTTAAAATAATTCTATAGTCTCATAAACAAAGTGATAAATAGCTTATGTGAGCAGCTTATCTTATGCTATATTAGCAGTTTGCGCAGTCTTCCTCAAAAACTGTGAACAGACCTTCTACTGTTCTCCTCAGAAAATAACAGCCAAATCCAAATTCTAGCATTCCTTTTTCAGCATGTCTCTTTTTCCAAAAGCAACTCATTTTCTAATTATGAATATGTTTGTGAAATACTATTCAACCTATTAGGTAAACAGGACATTTACCAATGACTTCAATGGGTCCCCAAATACCTCTGTGCTTTATTACGTACTTTTCACTATATAACAGTCAATAATTATACTCTTTCTGCATCCTGGCCTCCAGTCTCATAATAAAAGACAAATCATAATTGGAAACAACACTGTGTAAAAAAATAGGAAAATAATAACCTAGACTTAAATTGAAAGTACAGGACATATTTTTTTACAATCTATCTATTAATTTACTTTAAAGATCTAGTCTGCTGTTTTGGGCAATTCTCATGAAGTTCTGTGTTAAGCTCAACTCATGCAACAAGACCCAGAAGAAAGAAAAGGCAATTCTAAAGAGTAAGAAGAAAATGACACAGAATATATCTTAATACAAGTTGACTGGAAATCTGGATTAAATTAAATTAAATTTATTCTGGAGAACTGAAAATATCAACACTTAGCATGCAATCTCTACCACGGCAACAAAGTTGTGGAGCTATTCCAGAGGTACATTAAGATAATGCTGTATGTGTCCTTGCATTGCTCATCAGCCTAGAATGACCCAAGGTTTAGGCACTATTTTTTTATTTTATTTTTAGTAGTTTATATTTTAAGCTATTTGACCGAAACATAGCCACAGAGGTATATGTTCATCTGGAAATGCTACCATCAAGCAGAAGGGCAAAACAAGGTGAAGATTATGGGGAATTAAAACGTGCGGATCAAGTTAACGTAAACCCATGTACAATGCGTATGAAGGAAACCTTAACTTTTCATATGACACTAGAGCTTATTTCTATAAGGCTGATCCCTGAAGTCAGTGTAGAGATTCTTACTCAATCTACCAAGGTTGCAGTTGGACTTAGTGATACAACTTTTATGACAATGCACTCCAGCAGACCTTACTCTCCCTTTAAGTGTCAGCAGGGTAACAACCTGAATCGGAAACAATATTGGACCCTTAATTTATGCCTTATTAATCAGTCTTATAAATTAATTGCATTCTAGGATAAAATAACTGCATTTGTGGAAGGAGAGAAGTGGATGTCATTTACCTCAACTTTAACACAATTTTTGACACTGTATTCTTGTATTACATTATGATTGCCTATGAATAGTCAGTTCTTGAATATCAGTTCTTAATAGTTCAATTCTCTTAATTAAATGTGGCCTATTACTGCTCTTAACAGAGCAGAATTGACATGTAGGATCTTGGTTTGACCAAAAACCCGCATGACTCTCCCAAATATATGTAATTCACTTATTTCTGATTATAGAATCTGTAAGACAAAAGAGAGACAAAGCTCTAGGATAGAAAGTTACTTTAAGAAGTGACTGGTGTGCTTAAGAAAAGGTCAGACAGAAGGGAAAGCAATTTCCCTGTCCTTTCAGACACTTTCCCCCACAAACCCAGGAGTCTTCTTGGCATGGACATCTGACAGTATTTAGTTCAAATATTTTATAGCACCCTCTTCAATAAGATGGCAAACTTTATAACAGAATTACCATATTTGAATCTTCCCCTCAGGAAAACACCAGCATACAGCCAGGCTCTCTTTTAGATAAAAGTTAGGAGTTGAGGATATATATTACAAAGCGACCGAACAGGAAAGTGGGCAAATTAATGACTAGAATATAAATTACTCCTTTGTCCTCTTCCACCTGTGATGAACACACAAAGCTTTTATTAATATCAAGGAGAGTCCTTCTTACAGAACAATAGGAGAATATATCCTCAGGACTTGTTCTCAAACTTTGAGTAGGAGTCATTCTCCTAGTATAATACACAGAAGGAATCTAGTCCTCCCATTTTCAGATGAACAGTGCAGGCTGCAGCCAAATCTGTAAATGCAGGCCAGAATAAGCAGAATTTTGGTTAAACTCACAAATTTGCCATGTTTGTTTTTTCTTTTGGCGAGGAAATTAATTTGGGATTCATTGAATTATTGTGGATGGAAGGCAGGAAACAGTTTCAAGTATTTCTCATTGGCTTCATACTAGTAGAAAAGACCCACAGTGCACCCAGGTCACTGGAGCATCATTCTCTTACTACTTTTTTACATTCTCAGATATGATGAATAAGAAAGTATTGGAAATCAAAGGTAAGAAGAAATCACACTAAATGTGTATAAATTCTTTTTTGGGAGAGAAAATATCCTTTCATTGGTCTGTGGATCCATAAAGATACTTTGGAGGTGCTCAGTGACTAGGTTTAGGACATGAGTTGTAGCAGAATTAGAACTTCCATCTGAAAGAAGTGATTCAGGGTATGTCCACTCAGCTAAGCAACTCAAATCACTCCAAATTCCCATTGTTGCATGGGAATTGTCTTCAAACTTTCATACACAATCACAGGTGCTAGTATCTAATTTTAAATCTCTTGATCTATGCCCCAGCCCATGCCTTCTCATGCAGTTGAGAGGCCAGTATAACTGTAAAGTTGGAGTGAAATCACATTGTCCATCTTTAACGAGTCCTCAAGTGTGGTCTTGAACCAGGCTGCTTGCTCTATGAATGGTCATCATGGTTAGAACCTGCATGTGCTAACAGGACCATGTAATATTGAAGTCTCAAGAATTTCAGTCATGCTGATTCCCACTCCCCCCCCCTCCACTTATATGCACTTCTGACTGGAGAGATATTTATTCTTCTCATGAGAAGAATAAAGAAATGTTTTAGAAGTTTTACTGTTCCTATTACAATTCTTATTTTTATCATATAGACAAGCTCAAACAAGGAATCATGCTTCCTTGCATTAGATGCAGACATTTAAAGAAAGCAGTCCCTGTTCCAAAGGCCTTATATTAAGAAGAGAAATAAAACAGAGGAGACAATAGGTTTATACACATCTATATACCAGTCAGCAAGGGAGTTAGAAGCAGTACAGATTAAAGGTGAATGTAAAAGGTATGGTAAGAATTTGAAATACAGAAAAATATTTTGAACTTAAGAGAACTATCATTTTCTTGCTTTCATGAATAGGAGCATATCATGCTACTTTCAAGTGAGGGTAAAAACATCTAATACTTTAGGAACTGAAATAATATTTCTTCAAGATTAAGTTCTATATTGGTTTTGATTTGGAACCAAATTTGTACCACATTCTCTAAATTTCTAGCAATTATGGTGGCATGGGGCTACATCCATAACACTCAAGACATTATGATATTTTTAATCCAATAGTCCAGCACTTGTTAGTTACACTTAACATGATGTAAAAGACATGGTTTCCCAGTCCTTCCATCTTCCGAAACAAGTCAAACCCATGTGAAGAATTTATCATCCACCATAATTTTAAACAGTTTGGGGTGAATCATCATCAGCCTCAATGCTCTCTTTCACAGAGAAAGGATTAAATGTTCATCTAGTTGCTTGGCTTTACAAATCACCTAGCTACTGAATTATTGAGTCAATCTCCTTATCTCAGTGAATATTTAAATACTTCAGATTAGCATTTTGGAAGTGAGATAAGCCCCAAAACATCTTGTAGACTAGTGGCTTCAGTACTGTTCTAAGGAACAAGCGGCCTCGGTCAGAGACTTGGCTTTAAAACTGGATCATCCTTTTCACTTCTACTTGCGATACAAGCATTGCAGCTTTCTTTTGCTTTCATTATAGATGTTTGAACATGCAGCATTCTAGTTTCAACTTAAAGAAAAACCTTTCAAAATTTTGATTTTGGTCAAACCAAACTTTCTTTGTTTTGTTTTTTTTGGCTAGTGAAGTGAAAAAAAAAAGATTTTTTGATATACAAACATCAAGGGCACAACCATTTTAGTTCCAGCACCTCAAAGTTGACCCAAACTTGGGTATGAGGATGAAAAAGGTTATGCAGAAAAGGAGGAAGAAGGCCTTACAGGGACAGCCTGTCTGAAATCAGAGAGACAAGGGGATAAAAGAACCAGTTGAATGTAAATGGTTGGCTGTCAGTACACTTGTCCGGCCATGCCCTGTGCCTGACCAGCACAGTCTGTCCTATCTTCATATTAAATTCCTTTCTAGCTCTTCCCTGGGTGAGGGCTCTCCATTCTGTCTGTGTGTGTGTGCACATACACTTGTGCACTTGTGTGTGTGCAATGGGGGTCAGGCCATGGCTCAGAGAGTCTGTGCGTGGTGCCAGCAACTGGAGCGAGCACTGGTGTGAGAGTGAGCATGATCATTCATGGAGATGGAGTGATGGCTGGATGAACCAGTGAGCAGACGATGTGTCCTGTGACCAGGTGTGGGTTCCCAAGGCTGGTGGCAAGAGTGCCCATGTATGGGAGACAGCCATGGGTTCAGTGGAGTTCTAGCTAGCTCATGGGCTGGGGGCAACAGTCTGCACCAGCAAGTAGAGCAGGGCTGCAGCCCGGGGGTCATATTTCTGAATACCAGTAACTGGGAAGACTGGGATCCAGGAGCAGCTGACAGTGTATCTATACCCAGATGCTGGAGGGATACACCATTTACATGTGTGTGTATGTTCTCACTAGTGGCCTTCCAACCTGCTCAGCCAGACAAAGGAATAGGATGAGGCTGTTGGTGATGTCTGTATTTGAGTGCTCTGAATGTCTGTCCAGGATCTGTGTGGCTGGCCACATATATATAGATGTATTTATGTATACATCATGTATACATCATGCATATATGCGTTTTGTGTACATGTGCTGCTAGGAATTCATCTTCAGCCCTACTACTGGTTGGACTTGGGGACACAAAGCAGCAGAAGCCTCATCTCTCTTCAAGCTGTATAATCCAGCATGTTTTATTCCCCTCTAAGAAACTTCCCCAAATACAGTGTGTTGAAAAATGACAGGTGTATGGCATCAGAAATGTTCCTTTTCTCATTCTGAAGTGTGGCAATTCATTCTGTTTTATAAAGGAACAAAGACAGAAAAATAATTTAGTTCATGTCAGATCTAAATTTATCTATTATGGAAGGGAATTGGTGAAAAGAGCACTTTAAAAGAGAAAATGCATTAGAAAATTTTTATTTTTAGAAAGTAAAAACCCACTAAGACCATTAAATGTAAAGAGTTAAACTCAGCTGACAAAAACAAACCAAAATAAATTTCACAAAAGATTGTTTATATCATTTCCATTGCTCCCACCTGCTACATATCAACGTTCAATGTCCAGAGTCTAAAAATGGGGCATGATGCTGTGGGAAACAATCTTGGCAAATGGGAATTAAGCTAAATTTGAGTTCAAGTTACAGAGCAGTGCAAAGGCATTCACTTAAAAACTTTAAAAAACTTGTGGGGTTTTTTTTCTTCTGTACCACTGAGCAGTCATAGAAGGCAAATAAATGTGCAACTTCAAGTCCATTTTAGAATGGATCAAGATAAATCCATTTAAACTAGATCTCATAACAGTTTAGCTGTGTTTACCTTTCCAGTGACAGTAAAACTACCTGTACTGGGTCTGGCATTTTTCTTCTGGATCGATGGATATGGAAATTAAATGTTTTGCAAGATGGAAATAACGTTGAGGTGTTCTGAGATATCTCTGAGTGGGTAGAGTGACCTCTTTCCTTACCAGATCCCCAGGGAACTTTATCTTGGTTTGTACTCATGAATGCATGGTGAATCAAAGAAGCAGGATCACGTTACATAAAATAATTAAAGTCTGTAATACTCCACACAAGAAAACCCAACTAATATTGGTTATCACAGGGCTCGCAAGTAATGCAAAATGGTCTATAGTTTCACTGATAGACTTAAAAACCACTAACTTCAAGAAGGCATGCAAGGTAGGTATACAGTCCCCATAAGGACCGTCTAGTTCCACTGTTGATATGCATGTGTAACCTGCACTAACACAAACTGCCTATGTGCACATCCCGAGGTATAATATACTCCAAAAGACAGATGTACATTTAATTCACAGGATTTCACATTAAAGGCTAATGAAGTGTATGTTCCGAACAAGCACCAATACCTAAATACATCTTTGTATATGTAATGGTCTTTTGGGTAATGAGTGCCTAATGAAAGTTCCCATATTTTTATTTATCTAATATTTTGTGTATATGTTTCTATAAGCATGTATTTTATTAGCTGAAGTGTAACTACATTGAAAGGGCCATAAGCCAGTCTTTTCTGTAACTCTCAAACAATATATTAGCACTGCACATTTTTAAATTATCATTAAAATCCTGGGAGAATAAAGAACAAGCCAAATGTGGGACACTTTAATAACCTGCATCAATATTGAGGAACATGCAGTATAGTACCTACCATAGTACGCCGAAATGAGACCACACAATAAAAAGCCAAAGCACAATCATGGAAATTCAGGTCAAAGTGGTCATAACTTGAGTTCTAGCTTTAACTTTGAGTCTCCTAATGACTGCAATCACAATCATGCTGTGTTTCAACCTCTTTGTTAGCTTGAATCACCCGCATTCAAGTCAGGCCTAGAGGCCCTTTGATGAGGGAAAATCTCCCAGAGCTGTGCCTGGCCAACTGCTCGGAAGAGAACGTGTAGCTCTACAGAGACATAAACTCAATGACTTATTCCCACAGTTCAGCCAGAAGCAGAGTTGTAAGAGTTACAGCTCTTAAGAGCCATAAGCCAAAAGATCATTATGGAAAATGAGGAGGGGTGGATATACAACTTGAACTGTCCCACTTTGCTTGGAAAATTTTACTGCCAGTTCTGACACAGTAAGTACCAGGATCACCCTACCCTCTGTTTGAAGAGGGAATAGGATTTCTGTAGTAAGAATACGATGTCTGTTTGCATACCTTGAACATTTTTTTATTTGCACTGGGGTTTACTCTCCCAAACTGATCTATGTTTTTGAGCCTGTAGTTAAATTGATGAGTCAGTTGGTTTACCTTGCCCTGATTCACTATTTAAATGGAGAATGTATAAAAATACATATTTTTCTAAATCCCAGGAGGAAACAGATCAGCTTTGAACAAGCAATTTAAACATATTTAGCACTGTCGATAATTCATGTTTTTTGTGTATTTCACGTTTTGTCACTGAGAAGCATACACAGATATGTATGATCTGAGATGCCCACAACAGGCTTTAGTACAAGCCAAGTCAGTGCATCCACAACCAAGTAGTAGTGAGTGTAAACATGTCACAGTATACACACATGCAATTTGTGTGCTTACAAAAAACTAATATACTGGATTTTAAAATCTGGTTTCTAGCACACAAAACTCAAAAATATACCACAACTAATTCCCATGCTGAAGTTTGCCGATCCAGTATAGCATCCTCTGTAGATAACAGCAATATCATCACTGGCACTAATCAGACTGACAATTACCAAAGACAACTATAAGCATTTCAGAACAAAACAGAACAAGGTACCATATGAAATGAGAGCATTGCTAAAAAGATGGAACTCATGTTTAAGGTTTTGAATGAGCAAGACTGAACATACACTAAGTCTAGTTATCTATTGTTGTGATTTTGCATGGCTGGGTTCTGGTGGAGAAGGGGGCTGCAGGGGTGGCTTCTGCAAGAAGCATCTAGAAGCTCTCTGCAGGCCTCACAGAGAAAACACCAGCTGGCTCAAGGCTGGAGTCATTGCTGACCAAGGCCAAGCCCATCAGGGATGGTCACAGCACCTCTGTGAGTCATATTTAGGAAAAAAAAACCCACCAGCAAGCAGCTGCTTTTGCCACCAGAGAAGGGAGTGAGAAGATGTAAGAAACTGTGCAGGAACCAAGGCCAGGGAAGCAGGGGAAGGAGGCGCCCCAGGTGCTGGAGAGAAAGATGCCCCTGCAGAAACCCATGGTGGAGCGAGTGTCCTCCCACCACCCATGGAAAAGGATGAGACCCCACCTGCAGCCCGTGGAGAGGCCCCCACACATACAGAAGACACTGTGACCCATGTTGGAGCAAGCCTCTGCCAGCACTTGCAGCCCGTGGAGAGAGACATAGGCCCATGCTACAGCAGGTTTGCTGGGGGCGGACTTGTGACTCCATGGACCAGGCCAGAGCAGTCTGGGCTTGAAAGACTGTGAGACGTTCCATGCTTCTATGACTATACACCATAGCAGTGACCCACACTGGGGCAGCTAGTGAAGAGCTAAAGCCCTGTGAGAAAGGATTCACATTGGAGAAGTTTGTGGAGGACTGTCTCCTGTGGGTGGGAGCCCACGCTGAAGCAGGGGAGGAGTGTGAGGAATGAACAAACACATACACACTAAGAAAGGAAACAGCTCATGAGGAACTGACTGAAACCCTTTCCCTGCAACACCCCCCGCCATCCATGGGGGGAAGAAGAAAAAGAAATTATGAATCATGAATAAAGTCTGCAAAGAAAGGAGGGGCAGGGAGAGGTGTTTTAAGATCTCATTGTAGTTCTCATTATCTGACTCTGTTTTTTATGTGTGTAGTGTAATAAATTAGATGTATTTTATTCTGTGTTGAGTCTGTTTTTTCCCTGATGCTAACTGTGGAATGATCTCTCCCTGTCCTTATCTCAACTCCTAAGCCTCTCAATATATATTTTCTCCCCTGTCCAGATGAAAAGGGGAGTGATAGAGCAGCTTTGGTGGGTGTCTGGCCTCCAGTCAGCTTCAAACCATCACACATATCAAAGACTAGCATTTCAGGTAAAGAAAGACAAAACATTTATTAATTGTGTCTACTTTTTAACTCTAAAACAAACCCCACAAACATGTAGGCCTTGCAGTTTATTAAATTATCAGTCTTCACATTGAAAGAAGGATAGTAAAAATTCTCACAGTCCATTAAAATTAGCTAATTGTTGTTGCTATTGAGCAAACAGACTAACATCCCTTCTTTCCCATTCACCACTAGACAATAATGAAAGATTATTACTGGGTTTAGGTTTTACTAATCGCAGAGATGGCAAAGGTACTATTTCAGGACTACGCGGTATCAGAATGTTTGTTGCTATTAGTGTGCAGACCATTATGCTTATCAAAGGGTATGTTATAAATAGCTTATAGCTATTAGAAATGCAACAATTAGCTGATAAATTAATAAGACAGACAAGCAAAATATCAATCATGGCACTGCTAACATAATTAGCATAAATTAAACAGGATCACAGATTACTGCAGCTGTTGCATAATACAAGAGCACCTACTTCACTTGTTCAGTAACTTGCATACTTTTAACACTAAAACTATACTACACAACTCTCAAAAGATAAAAAGGAGACCAAAGAAAAAAATAATGAGTATTTATTAGTAGTTCTCTGCCCAAGAGTTGTTTATAGCAATTACTGGGGTAAAAAAAGAAAGCCTAGATGGATAGAGATGGATAGACATTTGTAGCTTAACATGTGCAGCAAAACCCCATGTATCTTCCTAGAACAGAGAAGACAGCAAATGTCATGATAGCTACTGTATAGTGACCTAGTGGCCTACATGAAGCCTGTACAAGTGTCATGTTAAAGCAGGTCCATTATTACCAGCATAGTTAGCAATAGTTAGCAAACAGTACCCCATTAACTCCTAGAATGAAAGGACAGTCTGGAAGTTATTTTCTTTTCTTTTTTTCTTATTATAAATTTATTGTATTTTTCCATTTTTTTTCATTTCTTGCCATTGCTATGACATTGGAGCACCTACGAATTCTACTAGTATAAATAGGGGTATTTTTAAAGCAGATTGAAAAACCCATTTATTCTTAACAAGGCACAAAAGAGACTTCCTGCTTCTGAAGCTTATGCTCTCTGAAGCAGTTTTAAGATCTCAAATGAATTTTGCTGATGTTGCTAAGTAATTCAGAGCGGTCAAACAAGACCAAATTGGTAGAACTGCCCATATTCTGCCCTCAGCTGAAACTCTGCCTTCTGACTTAATTTAATACAGTTAACTCAGATAACTGCAAGAAAGAATCTGATTAATCCTGTTCATGTTTGTACAATATCAGGATAAAAGAATGAAAACTGAGACTTTCAAAATTATGTCTCTGCATCCTTAATGTCAGCATTGTGACATACTCTACTATTATACCACCAGCCACGCAGGACCAATGGTGTAAAGATTTTATCTCCTTGATTCATGTTGTAAAGATGGGAAACTGCATCATTAGGTTTTGTTTTGACAACTAGGTGAAAGGACTGAAGTGAATTCTGCATAAAAAGAGCCCACTTTTCATCCCTGAATAACAGAGATAAACCTAAGAAGATTTATAGAAGTATGTATGTGTACTCTTTCACACACACTGAAAAAGTTGACCTCATGCAGGACAAAGTGAGGGTTGGAGAATGCCGGTGCTTCCCTGTTTTCTTGGTTTCTTTGCCAAATACCATGTTAAAACCTTAACATGAAATTTAGGATCTCAGGCAGCATTTCCAAGGAGACAATAACTTTTAATACAGTTAATACGCTGTCTGGGTGAGAGAACATTTCTTGGCAAAAGCAAAGAAAGGCTTTTATGAAGAAAAGGCATACTGGCTCCTAAAGACATTGAGACAGGATGTCCAAAGTTCTGTCTGTTCTTTCTACCTATGGGAAAGGAGCCGTGCCAGCAACAGGAGAGAATCTACCTTTTTAACATTTGTAACAGCAAAAAAGGCTTAGTGCTCCTAATTTTTGTGATTTTATGAAGTTGTGACAACCTTTTGCATAAACCAGTGGCTAGCAAGTCTACAGAAGACCTTCAGGACAAAAAAGTCAAATGCTGCTCAAAGATTTATCAAATTAAACAAACATCACGTATTACAAAGATATAACATGAAATATATTTTTTGTACTGATCTGTACCTCCCTAAGAGTTGATACATTATGCAGCTATCACATTTCCATATTATATACACAGAAAACTAAAATTAAACGTGCATGCAAAGTCAGATGTTTTAAGTATGTGTATGTTTGGACCTGTGCTGCTTAATATCTTTATTAATGATATTGACAGTGGGATTGAGTGCAACCTCAGCAAGTTTGCTGATGGCACCAAGTTGAGTGGTGAGGTTAATGTGCTAGAGGGATGGGATGCCATCCAGAAGGACTTGGACAGGCTGGAGAAGTGGGCCCAGGTGAACTTCATGAGGTTCAACAAAGTCAAGTTCACGGTCAATCCCCATTATCCATACAAGCTAAGACATGATGTGCTGGAAAGCAGCCCTGAGGAAAATGACTTGGGAGTACTCGTGGATGAGAAGCTGGACGTGAGCCACCAAGGTGCATCTGCAGCCCAGAAGGCCAACTGCATCCTGAGCTGTATCAAAGTAATGTGGCCAGCAGATTGAGAGAGGTGATTCTGCCCCTCTACTCTGCTCTGGTGAGACCTCACCTGGAATAATGTGATGATCTTTGGAGCCCTCAATACAAGGAGGACATGGACACATTGGAAAGTGTCCAGAGGAGGGCCACAAAAATGATCAAAGGACTTGAACACCTCTCCTATGAAGACAGGCTGAGAGAGTTGGATTTGTTCAGCCTGAAGAAGAGAAGGGGGAACCTTACAGCAGCCTTCTAATACTTGAAAGGTGCCTATAAGAAAGCTGGGGAAGAACCGTTCACAAGGACATGGAGCAATAGGACAAGGGGCAATGGTTTTGAACTAGAAAAGGGGAGATTTAGGTTGGATATTAGGAAAAAGTGGTAGATCACTGGAACAGGTTGCCCAGAGACATAGTGGAGGTCTCATCCCTGGAGATATTCAAGGTCAGGCTTGATGGGGCTCTGAGAAACCTGATCTAGTGAAGATGTCCCTGCTTACTGCAGGGGGTTGGACTAGATGACCTTTAAAGGTCCCTTCCAACCTAACACATTCTATGATTTTATTCTATATATGTAGATGTACAAAGGAAACTATTTAAATTATCTGAAAATACATGTCACCTACCTAATAGATTACAAAGACAGGCTGCATCAATGTGCTGAAGGTCACACATGACCATGCTCTATTATATTACATCATACTAGCCTATAGTTCAATCTAATATGCAGATCCTTGAACTCATGTCATATCCCACTGATGTAAAAATTGAAACATATTTATTTGTTTAGACTGTAAGTCTTCTGGGGCAGGCATATGTTTGTACAGCATTTGGCAAAATAGAGTTCTGGATTGTGATTGCAGCCCATATGCACTATAGTACTATAAGTTACACAAGAAATAGCATGCACACATACACTCACATCTTCAAATCTGAGGAGAAGTACTTAGCTCAACAGCTCCCTAACACTAACAAAAAAAGGTAGGTAATGTATAGCCCAGAAGTACTTTACATTGAAAACATCCCACTGTTTTCATGCAATCAGAGAAGAAAACCACAAGAAGCAAAAATCTATCTCAAGATTGGCTAAATACAAACACTAGAGCTTGATAGCATAAGTGCCTGAAGATATGACAAAAACAGGGCTGTAAAAGACACAGCAATACAAATAGATTTCTCAAAAATGGAGTCTTTCTGTTTAGCTGAAGGTAGTATACAAACTGGATGGAGAAAACATTAGTGGAAACAAAGGCAGGAATTGTATCTTCATAACAAGTCATGAAATGACATAGATTTCTCTTTTTCTTTACTAACTGTATATTCTCAGCAGAACAGGCACTGCAGATCAGAAACACAGTGCCAAATTTTGACAGTCACTCGGTTTAGTAGAGTTGTCCTGGAGGTTAAATCAAAGCCTGAGCAGAACATAGTACTTCCACTTGTGTTGAAAATTTATCTTGTGCATTGCCTATCACTTTACATATTTGAAAGCCACAAATTCAACACTCAGATCAGAGAACTGTTACATGAGAATGATAGAACCCAGGCTAAATAAACACACTAGACAGAGAACCCAGCAACAGAAGAGGCACCTAAGAGCATAATACTTTTCAGTTACTTCCTTATTCTCTTTGTTACTCTTCCCTGAAATATTAAAATAAACCAGAAACTAGTAGAACAGTCAAAAATTAAAGCATCAAGACGTTTTTGCTGGATGTTCTTCATAATCCCCATTTCAGGAGAACTATTAGGCTGCTCCAGGCTTTCCTCATACACACGAATTACATGCAGAGATCCATACAGATCTAAGCACTCTATCCAGATATCTCAGCAGCTTGGTTTAAAAAAACCCACATTATTGGCCCCATGTCCATGAAAATTTTGGGAAGTGGCTAGTGAAATTAATAGAATGAGGACCTAACCTCAAACACAGGCATTGGATTATCACACCTGTAAATGATTTACTGTGATTTTGGCCCATGTCAAAGCAGGACTCTTTAAGCACAGATGGAGTTGCCCTGCATCCAGGATGGCAGATAAGCAAGCTGTCCTGATCCAGGTGGTCTCAGAGACAGAGAATAATCCCTGCTCTCTTATTATTTACAAATAAAGCTTTATTGTAGTAATTCTAGAAACTGAGTCAGCAGGGGAGCCTTTGTTGTTATATCTTCATCCTGTAATACACCTAACCCTGAACTTTCTCTCTTTTGCTCAGTTTTTAATTCCCGTATTTAGGGATATAATGAAACAGGGCCATAAGTGACCAACCTTCATAAAGATCAAGTTGAGGACAACTCCATTGCTGCATTGGACTGGGATCTGAAAGCACAAAGCGATGTCCACTGAAGGCAAGTGAAAACCCACTGACTTGTGTGAGGCCAAGAATTTGTCCTCAATGTCTAACCCAGGCTTTCCAAGTACTACCTTGGGCATACCAGTATGTGTAACTATGTTACCAGATATTCCTTGAAATAGTAGGTAATTATAAATTTCACATTGAAGCACCGTGTTGCGTATAGACATCTCATAGTGTGGTATATAAAAGCATTTGAGAAGCTACCAAAGATCGTGAAATGCTCAGAGTCAGGATTCCTGAACTGTAAAAAGCATTGAGATCTACTAGTGAATATCTCTAGAACCTCACATGAATGTTCAGCACCAGAAGTGTGGCTCCCAAACAGGATTCCTTCAGGAATCATGTTTCAGCCTCCTGCAAGGAATGGGCTGGCTTCAGCATGACAAGATTTTAAACACATAAAATTTTTATTCCTCTCTTTTGCTTTCTGGCTATCAGCACTTTTTACTAAAATACTCCAGCTTCTCTTCGCAACCACAAAAGACTTACCAAAGATTATTGTTTTAACTGAAAACTTAGATTTTTGTGTAACTGATGCTATAAATAGCATCTTTTAGAGAAAATCATCTAATACTATTAACTACCATTTTTCTGTCAGGCTTTTTTCACACTGTTCCTCTCTTTCAAAGTTCTCCAAAGTCAGCCCACAATAGTGTGCTTATAGGATTAGCTGACATTGCCTACCTACAGGATGCAGTCACAAATCTTAAATTCCACCTAAGTCCTAGAATCTTGTGTTTGCTATTGGGGAGGCAGCTCATGAAGCTGAAAGCCAGCCAGTAGGAAATTAAAGGTACAGGAATTTAGATGTAGCTTAAACTCTTCGTATTTAATCCATATTTTCTGAAGTTTTACTCATCCTTACATGAAATCACTGAGGACATCTATAGATAGATTATATAATAGCAGTTTTTCAACTATTAGCTCTGTTGCTCTTCCTTCTTTCTTGAGTTCATGCATCATACCCTTTTGTGAATTGGAGCATAACCAATCTGAAGGGAGAACTAGTTTTTAATCACACTGGGTATCTCCAAATTAAATTTTCACATTCCTTCAGTCATAGTGTCTTTGTGGTTGAAAAAATATTACAGAGTACAGGTCATGTCAACAAGCAGACAGGCATTCCTCCTACAACATGAAAGGAAGGAGCAAATACTAGTAGAGGTTGGAGAAAGCCATAGAATCAATGCACTATCATTGTATGCTACTGAAGGTTATCAGTGGGATTTGAAAAGTAGCACAAGGAATGCAGAGAAAGAAATACTCAAAATGGTTGCCCTGATCAGTTCTGTTTTCTTCTGGTTTTTTAATCTTCATTTCTTTTCTAAATTATTTTATTTTTCACTTATGATTTCATTATCTCAGCTGGATGTCTCTGTACTCACTCCCAGCATTTGTTGTACACCAGCTGCTCGGGAGGAAAATTAAACAGTTAATTTCCTGACTTTTTCTGGAGGAGATATACATATTTTAGGTTATTTAGCTAAAAAGTATATTGAGTTATATTCATAGATATTTCATTATCAATGCAGGCACCCACTACAGTTCTCTGGGGTTTTGTTTCCTTTTGATTAAGAAAAGCTTTTAAAATTACTGCCATTAAAATTACTGGGTTCTTACAGTTACATGCTTCTTACAGGCTGGAATAGCTTCATTTTTTAATGTGTTTTTGTGTGAGACATATGTGCATGTGTGTCCATGTATGTATGTGTGTGTATGTATGCACATGTATCTGTATGTTTATGCACTTATGTGCCCTCTCAATTAGTGTTAGTAAATCTGTGTGTATAAGAAGATCTGTTTAGAACATGTCTCTTCACGAGGAAAATAAAACTAGGTTCAAACAAGGAATACATCCTAAAATTAAACCACTTAAAATACAGGTTTTAGAGTGGAAACCCAGTCAGATCTACAACTATACTGGCATTCACAGGCACCATGGTGCTTCTCTGCTTTTTCAAGCTGCATGGTACTGTAATACAGCAATAGCTTCTGCGCTTTATTCCTCCAGGTTTTCAGGTTTCCATGGAAATGAGTGGGAATCCCAACACAAGGGAAAAATAACAGGCTATTCATCTCACACCACAGTGCTGGATGTCTGAACAGCTGATACATGAGGCGGTCACAAGAATAAAAATATACATGGTATAATACTACACATAATGCCAGAGCCAAAGAAAACAGTTACGACTGCGCCTCAAAGGAACACACATAAACTACTGACTTAGTAGATACATAAAACTCTGCAAGAATAAGGCTTTGCACAGTTTTGAAGCTGCCCAGGGTACAAATACAGGTACTGTATGATGTTCAGAAACTAATTAATTGAGCGAGTTATAGCTAATTAAAGCAGAGCCTAATTTTCCTATTATTGACTTCACTACACGGATGGTGAATTAAAAAGCCTCTACCTTTTAAATTGCAATTTTAATTATGCGTGGTATTAAAATTCTACTAATACTAATGCCCAAAGACCCATCCACTGCTGCGCAAGCCTGGTTTCAAGAACGGATAAACCATTTACAAAAGCTCCCACTGTAGCAACGCAGCACTTCTGTTTGGGTTTTGAGGATCCGTGCCGGTCCTATTCCCTTTTTGCACAGAAGTTTCAGGGCCATATGACTTCTCCCTATTTGCTATTCATATCTAAGAATCACAGAATTGTGGTATGGACACAGAAGTGCTTTTAGTGTAAATGAACTGTTGAAAAGCAGTACCAGCATGGTCCTTAAACTTTCGTAGACCAGAAAAAAAAAGTTTTAACCTGTTTGAGAAAATTTTTCTCCTATCTGGCAACAAGTTTGTGCTATGACTTTTGTTGATTTCTCAGGAATTGCTTCAGATTTGTTGCTGGACACAGCACACTGTTTTTTTCTGATCAGATGTGCATAATGTTTGGCATGTTTGCAATCTATTTGGGCTAATTTTTAGAAGAAACTCTTGGAGAATACAGAACAATATGCTAAGCCCAGCAGAGAGTCTGCCAGACCTTGGAATCCTATCTCCTTATTAGGTTTATTGTCCACATGGTAGGAAACAGCAAATCATGAGTGGGTCCCTTCCAACTGAAATGATCTATTCATGAGGTAAAGGAGATTTTTCAGACTGAGAAGAGAAAAACAGATGGAGATTATGGAATTGTCAGAGAGAGGACAAACCCCTTCTGTGACATCCTCCATGAGAAAAAGTTTAACATATGAAGTATTGAATGTCAACAGTGATTGGCCATGGGGCCTAGGCAAGTATTTAACTTCCCTATTAAAAGACGAACAAACTTTAGGCCAAGCTGTAAGCAGGCTCATCAGGCTTTCTGAGGTGCAGCTTCCCCAGGGGAACAAATCAGCACTGTGCCCCCATATCACCACATTTATACAAAGTCCTCCTTCACCCAAGTCTAGATTTCCTTCCCTTACCATAGGTCATGTCAGGAAGAATATTTCCAAGTAACCACTGTCAACAGCATCTCTTACAGATATGGTCAACAGGCTACATGCATTTTCATCTCTAAGTGATACAGTTACTCTAATGCCATTCTCAAAGGAGGAACAAGAAGTAGTAACTTGTTATCTCAGTTGTGCCTGTCAGAAATGGGGTTACCAATTTGCCCATTGAAATTAAATACATCATATGATGTGTCAAGAATATCCTACTAAGCTTTGGGTGTTTTCTGAGCAAATAGTGGTGCTTTACTAGCGTTTTACCTGACAATGGATTAATGATTCATTGAGGCCTTGGCCAAGCCCTTCAACACTATTGAACTTTATTTACCTTTCAAGCAGGTGACAATTGCATCTGAACAAACTCAGGAGACTAGAGGAGACTGGGACAGAAAGGTCAAAATCTTTTTCTGACTGAGATAACTTACCAGTGAAACAAATTAAGGAACTTCTTACAAATTTCCTGATATAACCCCTCATTTCTATGCCTGTATGGCATTTTGAAAAGTAACTGCTTGTGGTGTTGGGTTGTAAACCATGTCACTGAAATTATACCTCAGCTGATGGATTATTTTCATTTTAAAGTAAGCACCGCTTAGCTGTATTACCATAACTAAGGGCATAACAACCTGCAGTACAGGGGCAGGAGCAAGTAGCCAGGAATGGCTATTGGCAGATATTCTTCAAAATGGCTTTAGCACTGAAATAATGTAATGCCACTGCTTATCTGCAAGGCACAAGTATACTTCAGAGGTGGGGAAAATTTGTTCATTTAAATAGAGGCTGACACAAATATAAAGTTCCTGGATGTCCTTGTTTGAGATCATTTTCTTTCAAGTAGCTGGCATAGTGCTGTGTCTTGGATTTAGGATGAGAATAATGGTGATAACGTGCTGATGCTTTTAGTAGTTGCAAGGTAATTGCAGTGTCTACACCAAGTCACAGAATCATAGAATCATAGAATGGCATGGGTTGGAAGGGACCCCAAGTATCAAAGAGGCTGACCTGAGAGCTCAGCCAGGACAGCTGAGCCAACTGGCCAGAGGGATGTTCCCCAACATAGAACATCATGCTCCACTTATAATTGGGGAAGCAAGCTGGAAGGGAAGATCACTGCTCAGAAACAGACTGGGCATCAGATTGGTTTATTCTGCTTCAGAATGTGGTGAGCAATTGCATTTATGCATCATTTGTATTATTAGTATTATCATTATTCTTATCCTTTGTTACCCTATTAAACTGTCTTTATCTCAATCTGTGAGATTTTTTTTCCATTCTCCTCCTCATCCCCTTGGGGGGAAGGGCGTGTGAGTGGCTGCATGGTGCTCAGTTACCAGCTGGGGTTAAACCACAACACAGAATTAGCGCTGATTCATCTTGAAGTTGCCATTGAGAAGGGACAAACTGAACCTGAGTGAGTCTCTCAGTTCTCTTACATGTAGGTGCCTCAGGAAATGGTTACATACCTACAGGTAAATGCTAGTAAAAAGAGCATCTGCTATTCCCACTAAACTTCAGCAAAACCACTGTTGACTGTTTTGTCACATTCTACACTCCTTTATCCAAAACCCCCAAGACTAATGCTTTCCAGTGCTCTTCATTATCTGAATTAAAGTCTAAACATGGTCTGATTCTATCTCAAAATGATCAGAGGGCTGGAGTACCTCTCCTATTATGACAGTCTGAGAGTGTTGGGGTGGTTCAGCCTGGAGAAGAGAAGGCTCTGAAGACACCTTAGTGTGGCCTTTCAATCTATAAAGAAGGTTTATAAGAAAGAGAGAGACATGAATGAGAGGCATGAGAGAAAACAAAATTAGCTTGCTCTGTACTTAAAGCAAGCAGCATAAGATCGAGTTACTTTGGAGGTGAGTTGAGACTGGGAGGAGTGGAAGGGGTGATGCCCTGTTTCTCTGGTGGTAGCAGGTGACAACACTATTCTGGTCCTTTGTGCAACTGCCATTTGTCCTTATTTCACTCACACACAATATTTATTCACTGTGTGATGCACCTGGGCAGTCACAGGCCAAGGGTGGTATGGAATCTCCCTGGCAGAAAAAGCAATGAACCATGAAGAACGCAGACATGTTTTCGTTGCATCTCCAGCTTTCTGGGAAACACGGCTTTCTGAAAATCCCTTTCAATATTCCAACTATGCTTTCAGTTCCAGTTCTGTTTTTATGAAAAGAAAAGCTAAACATGCTTTTGTTTTCTCAGTGTATAAAATATTTGATTGTTAATATGCTTCTATATCTGTCTTCACCAATCATATGCCCATAACCTTTCTATGCTACAATAAATGGTGATAATAAAGAACAGCAAATGGCAACTACAACAGTAATCATCTAGGATTATTGAGACATCAGTGGCTGAGTATTAATTACTGTATTCAACATTTTTGTACATTTCTTTGTAGAATCCACACAAAAAAAATCACTACTTACTTGTTAGTCAAAATATGCTCCACAAATGTGCTCTAAGACCTGGGGGTTTTTTATGTGTTGTTTCATTTCTGAGTGTTGTGTCCAGTTCTGGACTCCTCACCATAAGGAGGACATCAAAGTCCTCAAGTGTGTTCAGAGAAGGGCAACCAGGCTGGTGAAGGGACTGGATGGCAAATCATATGAGGAGCAGCTGAGGGAGCTGGGAATGTTTAGCCTGGAGAAGAGGAGACTGAGGGGAGATCTTATCACCACCTACAACTACCTGAAAGGGGGTTGTAGAGAGGTGGGCGATGGTGTCTTCAGCCAGGTGACAGGAGATAGGACAAGGGGGAATGGCACAAAGCTGCACCAGGGCAGGTTCAGATTAGATTTTAGGAAAAAAATTTTCACTAAAAGAGTTGTCAGGGCCTGGAACAGGCTGCCCAGGGAGGTGGTTGAGTCACCATCCTTGGAGGTGTTTAAAAGACGGGTAGATGAGGTACTTAGGGATATGGTTTAGCATAGGATGGGAACGGTTGGGCTTGATGATCTTCAAGGTCTTTTCCAACCTTGTGATTCTGTGATTCTATGATTCTGAGGTTATGATTTGATAAAAAATCCCATTTCTTTCTGGTGACTGAGTAAGGGATGACGGTACAGTAATTTTGACCTCATTTCCAGTACCCATGCAGCAGACAGGGCAGTGAAACAGGAGACAGAAAGTTTTTAGGTGCAAGAAAGCAGGAGAGGGGGCAGAGAGAATGGAGGAACTACAGTGGTTTTATCACATGATGAGGGTAATCATATAGTACATGCAAATATACAGTCATTTAATGTTAATTTGATTTGGGTTTTGATGAGTCCATGTAAGAAGGTTTGACTGGAGCCCAGGCCTGCCTAACCTCCAGCATTTGGCCTTAGGCTCTGGCTTTCTGCCCTGTTTTCTGGCTCTCTAGTAATGCAGCTGGCATCGCCTGCTTTTGTTGGCCAACAGCCCAAATTATTTTCTCTCTTCATTTTCACCTTTCCCATGGCTGTGGAACAGGTGGGAGGTCAGCACTGTGACTCTTACCCTCGCTGCTTATCACTTTTCCTCTTGTGCCTTTAGCTAGAGAAATGGAACATAAACTGGTGAGAAGACAAAGCTGATGGATATGTGGCAGGCAACAAGAAAAATGAACTGTTAAAACACTAAGAAGCCAACTTCTCCAGATGCATACAAGCATTACGAAGAAAAGCTAAAGCCTTCAATAATGTACCTGAAGAAGGCGGCCAATAACTCTGCAAGAAGAAACAAGCAGAAGTGGGACGAAATGCCTCTGAGGCAGGTGAGCAGTACTGAGTAGAAGGAGGCTGATAGATAAAGGGAGGCAGATATGGCTGAGAAGTAAGAATACGAAGGGAAACAGTTTGAAACATTGTTAGGGTCACCTTTGCCCTTAGTGAAAGAGAGCAAACTGCATGTGGAGACTTCAAGCATATGCCTACACTGTGCAAGACATTGCTGCAAGAAGTTCCCAACTCCCTCCTCCCAGTTAACACCAGATGAGCTAGTTCTGGCACCAAAGGCAGTATTCTAATAGTGGGCTCTGTAGGGCAGTCAGGCTTCTTACAGTAATCAAAGGAAGGGATAATTAGTCTTTGCTCAGTCATGCTAACATGGCTATGATTTTTCTGGGTCACGAGCCTGCACAGCATCGCAGCATCATGCCACATAAGCACACCACATAAGGTCTAGTGCCTGTCCTACAAGAGCAGCAAATGCAAATGACTATTTCCTTCTAGTGTACAATATAAACAGTTATAGGAAAATTGCGCATTCTGTGCAAATGAAAACCAAGGCACAAGGGAAGAAACAGAAGTGAATTCAACTATCAATAAGAGGTAGAAATACAAATCTCTTGCATTCATTTTGCTCCAGCTGTCCCTGCTGATGACGAGTAGATACATGGTAGCCCAGCTAAGACAGGCCTTTGCAGACTATCAGGCATTTTCTGTGACAAACAGGAAAGAAAATATCTGGTATAGATTGCAGAAGCAGACACAGCTGCCTAGCTCACCTCATAGCAGGGTCAGTCTGAAGGCCATTTAGTGAAACTATTTCTTCATGAGCTCAAGCCTGCCTAAGCAACAAAGAGACACATACCCCCCCAAAGACCTCAAGGATTTTTCAGTGACAGTGTGATAGGGAAAGGAAAATCTCACATAGCAACAGTGTTGTGGCTCTGCTCAAGACAAAGCAATACAGTGTCCCATAAGTCAGCAGCAGTGAAAAAAACAGCCATGGGCTGCCCCACTACAAAGCGTCCACCGGGACTGTGAGAGTGCAAAGCTGACCTGAATCACTACTAGACCCCTTGTCTGCAAGGTCACAGTTGCTACAAGCACAGGGTCCCAGCAGTATTCCACTGCAATTCAATACAACTGTATGTATTTAAGGTTTGATTACAGCAGAATTTCCATGCAGCTGCACAGCATTTTAAAATGAAGGAGAGCTCATTGTGTCAGTATTACAATGAATATAGGAGATTTACCAGCAAGTAATTTTTTTTTTAATAAAATGCTTATAATTAAAATTAATGTGTTATGCAAAAATGATATCTTATTGGAGTAAAATATAAGGTTACCTTTCCCTGCACGTTTGACTGTGCCTTATTGGATAACATCTAAAATGGAATTTAATCATGGTCAATTTCACATGAAACTAATTTCACATGAAAAATATGATGGATGAAGTCTGGATGTATGGCTGCATATATGAAATATAGAATATCTAAATTTGAATACCAGGGACATTGTTCTTATTTTCCTTATTTGATACACACTGCTGGGACAAACCACTGGTCCATCTAGAAGAGTACTGTTCTCTGCCTTACATCAGATGCTTCAGAGAAAGGAAATCTTTTGCCATAAACATTACTTCCGAGCATGCAAACATTTCTACTGGCTAGACCTGATCATGATTAAACCGGGCCCTTCTGTACAACTTCTAACTCCTACAACTTTTAACTTTGGCTCTGTACCTACTAATGAAAAAATTATTCATACAAGAATGTCTAAAAAGTCTTTCCACACCACCCATCCTTCCACACTACCCATTTTAACACTGTAACAATGAAACATGGGATTCAAATGTCACTTTTCTTCACATCTGCTTCTCCTCCTGTGTAATTGGTGCAATATCTGTACCATACTGTATAGAACAACAATAAAATTGAGTTCTGTCATACAGTTAAATGAATAAAAGGATAATTAAATATAACTGAGACACTAAAAGAATACCTATATCAGCTCCTGTATACTGTAATGAGTTGCAAACGTATGATACCACTGACATTTTATGTTCTAATAAGCTTCTCTTGCAAACACAGCATGTCTAGGCTCTTTTACAGACCATTCTTTTATTGGCTTAAAAAGAAGAAAGGTGTCAATCCAGACACAGACTCTCTTTCTTTCAAAGCATTGGTCAGCAGATGGTAGAAAAAGCGATTCAGATCCTCAAAAGGACCTGATGTTCTTGTTTTCTCTCTATTTTAGGATGCAAGTCCTGTTATCACTGAACAGAATGACACTTGCAGCAGGTACAGCTGACACATGGAAATATGTTGGATCAGTCTCACTAATAGGATCTATGCATTTGCTAGAGAAATCAAACAAATATGGACCATTTGGACAGGCAGGTTCAGAACCTTACTCGCAGTCAATTTTCTGTGTGAACATTTGCAAGGAAAGATACCAGATGGCTGAGGCACGTATTACACTGACATGTACATAAATGTGTATGGGTATATATGAAATAGGAAGAGTTATGACCAGATTAGGGCACTACATTACATATGTATAGGACAGGGCAGTGACACAGAAGAGGAACCCTGAAAGATGGGGAAAAAGGATGCTAATACAGAAAAAAAATAGATATTATTCACTAGCTTTTCTTCCAGGCAGGCAGGCTCCCCACATAGACATACCACATTGAGGATTTACGTGAGAAGATCACTTTAACACCATGAAAATTACGTGTTAAAATCCTCCATACACTGATTGGGAGACTGGCTTCATCGATCACAGGTGCTGATATTAAAATTTCTGGTGGGAGTGTCGTAACTGATGTATTGCTTCACTGGGACTCACTTTGCCTGCCCAGCCAAAGCAAAAGTGCTACAGCAGCAGTCACCAGCACAGAAGGCTGGTTAGAAAGAAAAGTGACAGCCTCAGAATTGAGAAATGAGCAGCACCCATGCATGGCTGTATTGCTAGGAAGGCAGTAGGGGGAGAAGGAAAGAGCACTTACTGATAGAACAAAATGTAAAAAGTCATCCTAAAATATGCATTTAAACTGACAGACAGATCCCAGCCTTCCTCCCACAAGAATACTGAGGTCTCTGTATCCACCAAAGCCTTAACGGAATCCTTAAAATGAAGATTAGTTTTTTCTTTAAGAATGGGAATAGGGTACCTTCTAAGAACACTTCACCAAGAAAGGTCAGAGTATATACTTAAAAGCACACCTGCTTGGTACTAAGAATCTTCTACGGAAATGTGCTGGCTAGAATAGAATTAATTTTCTTTATAGAAGCTCATATGAGGCTGTGGTTTAGATTTTTGACCAAAACAATACTGACAACACACTAGCTTTTATTTCTAGCTTTTGCTGAACAGTGTTTGCAGTGTCAAGGCCTTCTCAGTCTCTCAATCTGCCCCTCTTCAGTGAACAGACTGGGGAGTGTGCAATAGGCTGAGAGGGGACATAGCCAGGCAAAGGACACAAATTAACTAAAGACATATCCATTAGCGTAATAGCACATCACATCATGCTCAGCAATGAAAGGGAAAAGAGAAGATTTAGAGAAATCAGACATCTTTTGCTTGGGAACTGGCTGAGCATCAGTCTACCTGTGGGAGGTGGTGAGTGATTGCCTTTGCATCACTTTTTACTTTCTCTCTTCTTCCACTTTTTCTTCACTAATTAAATTTATTTAAAAAAAAACCCACCAACCACCAAACCTTGATCCTTGCCTTGACTCTTCCTTTCCTCTTTCCCCATCCCTCTGAGGGTAGCAAGGGGGAAGTGGTTCAGCATTTGTGTCCTGTTTAGCTGTCCAAAGGGGTTAACCAACAAAAATAAGAAAATGGCCAAGAATTCTGCATTTTGAAGGGGTTCTGTTTGTTTCATACAGTTTAACCTAACCTTGTTTCAAAAGAAACTAGATTACATTATTTTAAAAAGCAACACATAGGGTGGAATAAGGACAGCCACAGGAATGGCTGTGGAGCCTTATGTTCACTTAGCTTATTTCCCAGTTTCTACAGATGATGTCTAAACAGACTTTGTTGTGCAATCGGTATTACTTACTGGAAATTATGTAAAGTACAAGTCCAAAGCTTTCATACGTCACCTTCTGTTCTCATTTCACTAACTGGAGTTATATTTCTCTCTTAGTTTTGCATGGCAACTGACTTGAGTTCATTGATGTGCCTTTCTTGAAACTGCCTGCCTTGTGGCTTACTTCACTTCTCCTGCAGATAGGTTTATTGCTTTTGAGACATGACCTGTTAGTTCAGTTTGGCTACTGATTGGGTAGCCTCTGCTACACTTATGGCTACAACTACTTCAAAGAGATACTAAACCTTTCCTAACAAGTCAGAACTCTGTTGTAGCTTCTTAGAATCTTTCGGAATTACAGCAGGTATTAAGTCAATTCAGCCTAATTTTCCAAACCTATTGCCTTCCTGGCATGCTGACGAGCCAGTGGGCATCTGTGTGAGTTCTACTGACTTTTTACCTCAGTAGGTGTAGGTTTCTTTCCTTCACTGTCTAACCGGTTTTCACGACCAATGTGTATGACCAACTTCTTCTAAGTTCCAGACATTTATTCGGCTGTTTAATTGATGTGGGATTTCAAGAGTTAGTGCTGTGGAGGGGAGTGAAACAGAGCAAGTGAGATTTCATGGACCTCATTTCCTTATGAAGCGAGCTTAAAATATTAAGTACTGGAAATGATGAGTTAGACAGAGGCAGGGAAGAGGGCAAGTTTAACATTACGTCCTACTTAAACTGCATGTCGTGCCAGCCACTTGGGTTGTATAACCTTTAATTTCTATCCTTTTCTCCACAATTCCTCCTTTTTTTCAATGATCCCATTTTATAGGATTTGAATGAACTCAAATCAAAGCAAAAATGCTTCCACTGAGATGTTTCAATAATAGCTCGAGCTTAAGATCTAGGGTTTTGTATTGCCTTTACCTACTTTTTTTTTCCAGTCCTCAAGCTCTGTGAATACAATAACGTCCACTGTATGAATTATAAGACAGAGACCTCTGAATTGATTGTAACTCTGTAATGTTTATTATTCATAAACATCCTAGGCTACAGTATTGAGCCATATCATTTCAGAGGTCTGATGAATTGATATAAGGTGGGTTTTTTTTCACAAAATACAAAATGTAAGGGTATTAGAAACTATCACATGATTTATCCAAAATCATACAAACCCGGAAAGACCACTAGCTTGAGTGAGCTTTGGGTTATCTCCTGCATGGGAAAGGGTCAATGAAGGACATAATAATGAAAATTAATTGACATAGTACTTCTGCTGAAGCATGGGGATTCAGATGGTGGATATTCTGGCCTTATTTTCGCAGGTGGGTTCTTGGGTCACTTTTCACAACTGAACTTACCTTTACATGTCTCAGTTTCCCCATATATACAATAGGAATAACAATGTTCACATTTTTTTAAGTGTTTTGATATATTTTAATAAATAATTTTGTTTATAAAAGATCGGTTGGCACTGCTTTTGTTTAGTAAAGAGAAAAGATGTGGTCAAAAAACTACAAGAATTTCTCACTTCCCGCAATAAAGCAAATGCAAAGGCAGCAAGAGATGAGCAAGAGCAATGTTACCCACAGCATAGTATGAGATCAATGTCATAGAATCATACAATCACAGAACAGTTGGATTTGGAAGGGACTCTCAGGACTCTTGGGGTGGGTTTTTTTGTGTTCTTTGTCCCCATTTTGAGTCAACTGGAGTTTTTATCTACTGTAAACTTAAAGCATGACTTAAAGGGGGAGGGTGGTATTAAACCTAATTTCAAAGCAGGAACAAGATTTTATAGGCATTAAACACCTAAGATCGAGCTTTACTATTTACCTAAAAGACACTAATGTGTTTATGGGCTGCTGACAGGTAAATGACAAGTTACAAGTTGCTGACCATTACTGACAAGTTTGTAAAACATCCTTTCTCAGCACACCTCTGGAGCTCTCAGACAAGCTTCACAAAGCAATTATTCATAGGTCATCACAGTATGGAAGATAAACTTCATGTTATTATGTTGAAAGCTTGTATCTTGCCCACAACCCAAACACTATTTCACCTGCAAAAAGAAATCCTGTAGGAAGGTCTCCTACATACTTTTTCCAGATCTCTTTCTTTACTTTTCTCTGGAGATGACAGGCACTTTGTGTTGAGTAAATCTATATGACTCTTCATGTTTTTTTAGACTCTAAAATGCTTGCCATGCTCATTTTTAGGTATCCTACCCTCTGACAAAAGTTTCTACCCAGTACCATTGTAGCAATCAAATCAAAGCAATTTTTTAAATTTATTTGTGGCTACTGTAGCCCATTGTCATGCATAATGCACCTGATTGAACTCTGCCCAGCAGGAACTTGGAAAGCCCAGAAACTAGCAGAAAGTTTCCCACTGATGCTCATACTTTACTGCACACAGAATATAATAGTAGAAGAACCTCCCCAAGCTGAACTGCTTAACTTAGTATGCAAAGTCATACTGCATACCCTTCCATTCAGAGGCCATCACTACAATTTAGGATAAACTGTCTTAAGTGGACACTAGAGACCTGCATGACAACTGTTGTCCTTTGAGATACATGCTTAGGATGACGGCTTCCTGAATAGAATACTAAAAGGCAAGAAACAGTTAAAAGGCCGTATGTGTTTAAAGAACAGAAATATTATTTAAGGCAACAGTGCTATAGATTAGTAAAGAAATCAGTGTTACTAAGGGTCAGTAATGACATTTTAGAAGTACAATGGATGCATTTATGTACCCTAAACCAAATAATTATACAGCCTAATAAGGGTCATGACTTAACAGTGCTGAATATTTATCACTGTCCCTCGAGTTCACCTGGTCTGTCTTTAGTACCAATTCAAACAATGTTACTCATTCCATGATCTGGAAATCCTGTAGACAATGTTGGTCCAGAAATGCAGTATTAAATTAAAGTGAGCTGGCTCACTTTGGGCAGCCAGCTACCAAAGAGATGATAAGCTGGCGATGAAGTAAGAAATTTACCTAATTTGACCAGTTAGCATCAACACAAGTAATTTAACTTGTTAAGAGGTATTAGTCCCAGACCAGGAAATTTGTGACAGTAAGATTAAGTCTATATATAAGCAAGCCAAATTTTAAGTCAAAGAGTACTGCAACCAAAGGTAGCTTTTTTTTTTTTTTTTTTAAAATATGGAAAAATGGGGTCAGATGGGGAAAGTCCAATTGCCATCTGCTAACAGAATATCTGACTTGCCAAGGAGACATTTTAAGAAAATTAATTCTTTCCTTCTGCTGTTTTGTTTTTTTTTTCCTATTTTCCCCTTCATTACAATTATCAGCTTTCAAATGCATTGGCTGTCCCCTTGTACTTGTCCTCTGAGAAAGGTATACAGATGACAATCCAAAGGACTGTTAATGAATATTTTGGTTTTATCATGTTAGAGTGGTGTTTCAAAAGCCTAAGCTCCAAACTACTTTAATTTAGGAAACAAAAGAACTAAAATCAGTACATATAGAGAAGTCAGATCTACACCCAGATTTTCTTGGCTTTACTGTTTTTGGCTGAGATGGTGTTATTTTTTTTCATAGCAGTTCATACGGTGATGTGTTTGGGATTTGTGACCGAAGCACTGTTAGTAACACAGGGGTGGTTTAGTTACTGCTGAGCAATGCTTATGCAGCACCGAGACTTTTTCTGTTCTCATCAGCAAGTAGACTGGGAATGCGCAAAAGGCTGGGAGGGAACAGAGCCAGGACAGCTGATCCCACTGATCAAAGGGATATTCCATACCAAGTAATGTCAGGTTCTGCCTATAAAGCTGTGGGAAGGTGGAGGGAGGGGGGCATGTGGAGTGATGGTATTTGTCTTCCAAAGTAACTGGTACATGCAGCAATGGAACCCTGCTTTCCTGGAGACAGCTGAACAGCAATTTGCTGATGGGAAGTGGGGAATTAATTCCTTGCTTTGCTTTGCTAGCGTGCACAGTTTTTGCTTTACCTGTTAAACTGTCTTTATCTCAACCCAGAAGTTTACTCACTTTCACCCTTCTGACTCTCTCCCCACATCCCATTATGGGAGGAGTGAGAGAGTGGCTGTGTGCCTATGGGGGTTAACCCACCATACCTTCCTCTGTCTCTCCCAGAGTACCCACGTGTGACCAGGGTTATATATCATCTTAAAGGAGTGACTCATATTCAAAATAGGACATCAGGCCTTGCCTAGAGCTGAACTGCAATGAAAAACTCCAATCTATGGTCTATCTTGTTTGATTATTTGCCAAAATTTTATGGTTAACAAAAAACGTAAAATTTAAAAGCTATTTGTCACTACAAATTTATATGCAAATAATGTTGCAAACCTTTATGTATATGATGACCAAGAAAACAGTCATTCACTGAGACCATTGAGAGAATGTAATATTGAATAAGACACTTAAGCAATCATATATTATACCTCTAAATACCTGTACTACTGAAGCCTAAGTGTGCACACTGAATTGAGAAACTCCCATCTTATATCTTCATACTGATATATATTGTGCAGATCAAATACTAGCACAATGAATGAGGTAGTATTAATACTAGCAGGTTGCTGGTGATGTTATCATATAACAAATAATTCATGTCTTTAACTTCTGGAAAATTATAGTGCCGTTTATTGTGTTCCCATTGCAAAATTCAGCAGACTTCCATAATTTATATATTACATTTGACACAACTACTCACCAAGTCTTCTACCAGGTCATATTTACTAAGAAAACTGACTTGCCACTCAATTATTCTAATGTAGTCCATACTTACTCAAGACTTTTATGTAGTTCACAGGATCACAGAATCATTAAGGTTGGAAAAGACCTCCAAGATCATCTAGTCCAACTGTCCCACTACCACCTATATTATTAACTAAACCATGTCTCTAAGTAAGTACCTCATCCAACCTTCCCTAGAACACCCTGAGGAACAGTGACTCTACCATCTCCCTGGGCAATCCACTCCAATGCCTAACCAAAAGTTCTTTCACCTTTAAAGTATATTATAATTATGTTTGCATATACAGCCCAAGAGCACTGGTGAACAGTGAACAAATGCATTGTATACATAATTATTATCAGAACATTTAATTAATCATTCCAATAATTAAAGCCTAAGAAACTGCAGATACTCCAACCAGACCTCTAATGATTTTGATTGGCCTACAACCTAGCCTTCCAAAGTGTGGTCTCAGTCTTACTGAGAACACTATAATATAGATTAAAAAATACACCTAGAAATGGAGTATGTCCAAGTGCATAGATACCTGGAGTTTTTTATATATTTATCTTCAGTCCTTTGTTTCACAGATTAAGTATTTGCATAAATCCCTGAGCTGAACTTGAAACTGCCAGATCAACAGCCCCAGAGAACAATGTCCTCAGATGGTGACAATTTAGACACAAAGAAAACAGATGACACTAAGTAGATTTGATGTAGAGGCTTAATTTTTTTAGGCATGAAAGTAGCCTTTTCAGTCTATTAATACCTACTTTGTTGTTTTCCATTAATAGCAATTGTTGTCTCAAAATTAGGATGGAAATAGCAGTTTTATTAAAAACCAGGGACTACAAGTTAGTAAAAACTGTTATTTCTAACAAAACTTCATCTTCATCATCCTAGAGATTCCAAAGTGCTTATTTCATAATTAAACTTTTCAGCAACTCCAGATATTCTCTCCTGAGTATGCAAATTGAAATTGCTTCATAGTGTCTTGCGATGTCTGACTAACAGAAAATATATATGGATACTGTGATGATTTGACTCAACACTCAGTCTAACCTAGAAATTTTTTTGGAAACACGACATTTTTTTTTTTTATATTACAAAATTCAACAGCATTTGAAAGTTTCTTGAGCAGCTATTGAGAAAAAAGGCTGTTCACTAGTATGATTTTTAACCAATGAACAATGCTGGTGCCTTGCAATTGTAATGTTAAAATGCTTATAATAGCCATGGATTAAAGTATTATATAAATATCAAAATCTATTTGTTCAAAGGGGGAGGTTTTTTTCAGCTAGATTTTGATATCTCAAATTTACATCTATCTTCAGTGGAATACAATCCAAATTCGTTCACAAAACAAAATTTGTCATACTGGAAGTAATCAGTACTTCTCAGAAAGATATGTTTGAGGCAGCCTGACAATACCATCATGCCCCAGTGATGCTACCCTAAATGACCTGGCACAGCCGTACTGATGCTCTTCCATCAGCCCCAGTGTGGAAAGAGGTCAGATATAGTAAGACACATCAAGGTAGCAATGGCATTAGTTTCATCCAGTCTACTTAGCCATAATGAAAAGGCAAACAGTAGTTCTTGCTGTCAAGTTCATCTATCTTGCTGAGGTGTATAATTAGAGTCTGGAGTTTCTGAGTATGAACCAAGGACAGAAGCTGTTCCCTCCATGCACTTTGTAAGTGCCCAGCAGAGCTGTAAAGTGTCCAATCCGAAGCACAGCTGGAAGCATGTTTTCTCCACCCTATCCCACTGGGGAACAGTTCGCATGGGCCTCATTAGTGCCAGGTCTAAGATAGGATCACATCACATAATTAGTATGAGCAGTGATTACTGGATGCACTGAACAAAGGGAAAACAAAATGGGAGACTCCTTATGCTGTGTGCTACAGAGAGCTTCCAGTAAGGTTTTGAAATGTCCCAAATGTGAATGGATCCCACAGGAATACATGTTCACTGTGTTTCATCATCTCAGAAGCAATCAAGCCTTTCCAGTGGTTTTAGTAGTAAACCATGTGGAGTACAATAAAGCCTTATCTCCCAGGCAAACATGGCTATAAAATAGCAGAGCAGCTAGTAAAACAAGATTTAGGCTTAGTCTGTTCTTCTTAAGAACAAGAGATTGCTTATCTTCTTCCAAAGTTCTGGGACAAATTCTGGAGTAACTGGAAACAGTGAGATTCTTATTTCTTAGAATTTGCCGTACTTTTTTCCAACCAACATTTCAGACATACTCTATGAAATCTTAATGATTTATTATGGTAAAGTACATCTAAGACTTCGGCACATGTATTTTTACCACTAACATTGTCCCCAGCTAATTGTTGTTACTGCTTGAATACTTGACATATATTCTCCTGCACAAATTAATCTGAGTGGCATTTTTTTACAGTCTTTCACAAGTATCATTGGTTAGACCTGCTAAAAAGATTCAAGCTTACTGCATTCAACTATATGTTTTATTTTATATGGTTGCATTTGAAAACACTATTTCTTCTGTCAGGTGAAGGAAATTTCACATGCTCAAGAAAATATCAATGATAGAATTACATGTTTCAGTGCTTGGGTCCCTCCTTGTGTCAGAAGTGAAAATCCTATTTGTATTTGTTAGAGTTTAGGTGTATTTAAAGCATATAAAAACATCTATCACTGGATATGTTTACATTTGTTTAATTATTTTTATTAATTATATATTTTAATGCATTCTATGAAAATAGCATGTATCTGACCAAATTTTTCAAACTGAACATTTTTGTATACACAGCTAAAGTACAAAAATTCATATCTGTATAAATACAGCATGAAATGCAGCACCTTATATAGTCAGATACCACTATTAAAAAACAGCCTCTACATTAAAATAGGTTCTCATACAGGGTAGCCAGGGTGTAATAATACCAGGAAATTGCTTCCTGAAGCAGCCAGGAGACTTTTGATTCTCAGGTAGCGTCTATAAATAGAGTTTAGGAATTGATAATTTAGTGATTTACAATTACAAAGATACTTCTCTCTTCCTGTAGGCCTTGACTGTTATGACTGTAAACACTCCTCTGAACTAAGTAATGGATAATAAAATGATATCTTTCACCATTGTGTACTCTTTTTATCAAGGCAAGTCTTCTTTACCATACTGACATAGTTACAATTGGGGATTTACACTCATGCAGATAGGATTGTGTGGTGATCGTCTCCATTACGAACTTCTGCTGCTTCTGGAATGAGTGCAATTCTCTGTACATGAGGCTTTGCTCTCACTTCTGGCAAGTCTATTTCACAGATAGGTATATTAGGCCTTGTAGACGTGTTCTGGTTATCACTTTTTTACTTTTTTTTCTCCTGTTTCAATTAGATCTATTTCATGAAAGTTTTCAGTTTTCCTCTCCTGTATTCACATACCTAAAGCTTTTGGTTGTGACAGAGATCCTGATATAGAATGTTTGCAGATTTGCCAGAAGTTCTCTCTGCTTATTTTCTCATTCTTTCTCTAATTCATGTGTATTTATGCTTTAATAGATAGACTGAAACTTATTTTATTACAATGATATGCTAAAAGTATAGTTACACTTTTAACTACAATAAAAATATATTTTTATAAGATTTTTCTTTTCCAAAGAACGTCTACTGCTTATTTATGCCGCCTTCTTTAACCATCATCTTCTGAACTGCACTTTGAGAGCTTGAGTTTGTCCTTGTTTGGTTGAACCAGGAGACCAGTCAGGAGACTGAGCGTATGAGCCTCATGTTCACCTCAGCCACCCCTTTATTTCCTGGAGGGTCAACACAGCAGGACATACAGAATCCAGGAGGATCCTGGAAGGCATTGATAACAACTTACTCCTCAAAGAGGTAGAGAAGCCAACCGTAAAAGGTGCCATGCTGGACCTTGCTCTAACCAACAAGGAGAGGTTGGTAGGGCACGTGGAGATCCAGGGCAGCCTTGGCTGCAGTGACCATGAAATAGTGGAGTTCAAGATCCTCAGGGCAGTGAAGGACAGGAAGCTCGCTACCCTGGACTTCAGGAGACCAGATTTTGGCCTCTTCAGGGACCTTCTTGACAGAGTACCATCAGTAGAGGGGCCCAAGATAGCTAGCTAATATTCAAGGATCATCTCCTCCAAGCTCAGGAGTGATGCATCCCGAAAAAAGAGGAAGTAAAGCAATAATGCTGGGAGTCCTGCATGGATGAACAAGGAGCTCCTGGGCAAACTCAAACACAAAAAGGAAGCCTACAGAAGGTGGAAGCAAGGGCAGGTAGTCTGGGAGGATTACAGAGAAACTCTCTGAGCAGCCAAGAATCAGATTAGGAAAGCTAAAGCCTTGATAGAAATAAACCTAGCCAGGAATGTCAAGGGCAACAAGAAATAGTTGCTCTCTTTCCCTAACTGCAGCCCCTTCCATGGGTTAGAATTTAAGATAAGTAACTTTTTTTCCTGACTTTGCCACCAAACCACTATCTGATTTCAAAAGGCAAGATATTAAGCAGAATGCAGTCTTGGTAGCAGATAAGCTCTGTGTTAGGCACACGTGCTTCCCATGCAAAACAGTGGGGAGAGATAAAGCCTCCAAAAAAATAGGTCAAAAAGAAGCAAAGATGATTTCCCAGCCTGGTCTTTGGTGACCCCCCGGTGTCCCTTCCCTTTCTTGGGAAAGAGAAGACAAGGCAAAATATGTGCCCCCTCTGGAACAAAACAGGAGACCTGGTTACTAAAGATACAGAGAAGGCTGAAGTACTTAACAAAATTTTTGCTGCAGCCTTCACCAGCAAGGGCTCTAGTCACACTGCCCAAGTCACAGAAGGCAAAGGCAGAGACTGGGAGAATGAAGAACAGCACAGTGTAGAGGAAGATCAGGTTTGACACCGTCTGTGAAACCTGAAGGTTCAAAAGTCTATGAGACCTGGTGAGTTGCATCTGTGGGTCCTGAGAGAACAAGCAGATTAAGTGGTTAAGCCACTCTCCACCATATCTGAGAAGTTGTGGCAGTCCAGTGAAGTTCCTGCTGCCCGGCAAAGGGGAAACAGACCCCTCATTTTTAAAAACAGGGAAAAAAAGAAGACCCAGGGAACTGCAGAGCAGTTAGTCTCACCTCTGTGCCTGACAAGATCATGGAGCTGTTCCTCCTGGGAACTCTGCTCAGGCACATGGAAAACAACATGGCTTCACTAAGGGCAAATCGTGCCTGACAAATTTGGTGGTATTGATGGGGTTATACCACAGGTAGATGAAGGAAGAATGACAGAATGGAGAATAATATAACACTGATAATTCATATTATATAAATTTACATAATTTTTCTGAAAGGAGTTATTCTGATTCAAAGTTATTTCCAGAAAGACAGAAATCTTTTTCCATCAGCTTTACTTATCAGCCAACTTCTACTCAAGCTTGAGTTTTTCTGACCACTTTTATCATGCCCAGTAAAGGCACATCACGTTAGCATCAGGTTTTGGTGAAGTTAATGAGACTGGATAAGCCTCATAGTTACTTGCGTATTCTGCACATTGGTATCTGACTATGGTATCATGATTTTGAATAGATGTCCGAACCTTACTAGGGGAAAACCTGAGAACAGAGACAAACAACTCTCAGGAGTTCTTGGCTACAGACATAGAGTATGTGGACTTTAAAGATAAAGTTGTAAAGTTTGTATTGTATTTTAAAAACATAGTTAAGACACATTAAAACAGCCTACTACTAATTGACCTTCTCCAGGTCCCAGCATTCAGATTATAGGAGGCAGTCAAAACTGCACATAAGTTGGCCCCATGATTAAGACTTTTTCAAGGAAATCAATTGTTGGGAGCTTTTTAATCATCTTTTCATTGTCATTTATATAGTGAAACTAAATTCAGCAATTTGTTCTGCTGCTTTCACCTCACACCACTCATATGCATCTTGTGCAATCTGAAAAAGTGATGCCATTCAGAGCTAATGCTCTGCTTTGAACTGAAGCTAGTTAGCAGTTCCCAGGACAACTCTTACTACCTGGTTTGCCATGGATTTCTCCTGGGGGTGATTGAAGTGTCAGTGCTACCTCCTAGCTGCTCTTAATTAACATTGCCAAATCTTTCCTCTTTTTTCAATAGTTATGAAACTTGAAATAATGCACTGAAGAATTTAGATTTGATTTAATTTAATCCTTAAATTGTCCACAAGTCTTGAGACAGATTTCAGTGCTTACAGAAACAAATAGGGAATATGCCCATTGAGGACTGTAGTATCAACAAGTTCTAGTACCACAGCAGAGGTAATAATGTCAGGAAAAACTGAATTTCACACTGAATGCCCAAGTTAAGAATACCCAGGGAAAACTGTCTCTGGTAGTACTCATTGTAGATACACCAAGGATAAATTTTGGCTTTTGTGTCAGCAGTAGTTAGCATTCTTTGTTCATAAGCACACAAAGATGTCATGTATAATGCCTTGAAGAGTTAGTGGAGTTGAAAGTAAGGTTGAATTTCAGGAAGTTAGCATACAGAGTGCTTCTGGTCAACATTCTCTGCAGTTTTTTAACAAGCTGAGCAATAGGAGATCCCAAAGGAGCACATGATTTTTGTTAGTTTTCAGAATAAAAGTAAAAATTTCACACATTTAAAAATATACCAACAGTCATCTTCTGGTACTATATGAAATCCTCTTTTGAACTTCCAACCTTCCTCCACAAATCTACATGTCCCAGATTTCCTCTCCTACCTTTTCTGAGGTGATTTCTGTATCCCTTGCCAAAGTTTGTGATCTCACTCATCTGCACTGGAAATTGAGGTTCCCAAGGTGCCACTACTGGCAGGAAAGGACATTATCATTGCTGGTTTTCAACTTTCTACAGTCCTTTGCTTCATCCCTATAGCCATCTCCCTTCCTAGTATCCTCCTTCGCACTGCACACCACTTTTAACCATCCTTTTACCTCTCTCTCTCTCTTCACTATACTTTTCAATGTTTTCTCCCAGTAAGCTCTTAACTCCTTCCTTCTTCTATCTCAGTAAACCTTTGTTTCCTTTAAAGTACACTTTTTATTCTTCTAAGTCCTCCCATTTCTCCTTACTGTATCAAATTAACCACTGATTCTTATTTAATAAGACTACTGTTGGAATTCCTGTTGTTATACAGAATATGCCTCACTCTTCATGACTGCTCCATAAAAATGAGCTTGCCACAGCTAATCCGTGCTTATTCCCATGATCCAGTTCTCACCAAAGTTGGAAGGAAATTCCACTGATTTTTAAAGGGTGCTAGACTGCAGTTTTACCTTTTTTTAGCTGAAAATTCTAAATACTCACACTATCTTAAATTTTTTATTAGTTCTATAGTTCAGTTGGTGGTGACAATAAAGGTGAATATCATTACACATCTTTATTTTTTTTAAATATGACTGACATTAAGAGGCAAACTAAATTTAAAATCAGCCTGGTTTCCTACCAGCTATAATGTTACACATTTTATATATATATTTTAAACTTCATCTCAAACATGTACCAGATGTAGTTAAAAAAAATCCCTTCTGTTTAATGTTTGTAAATATATATTTTTAAATGCATCAATTTACCTTAACATGTTATAGAGCAATATTAGAATGTGTGCTACCAAAAAACTGAACAAGGGCGATTATATTTTCAGTAATCATAATTATTTTGAGGCAATACTAAATTATTTTATTCCATAATTGGGGGTAACCATATGCCAGGTTTTCTTCTTATAAAAAGTTGTGACAAAATATTAATTACTCTGCCTTTTTAATGGTTTGGATCTCTGTTTGTCTCTGATAATACATTCTGACTGCAGTGACAAAACCGAGGAAAACAGTGAGAAAATGCCATAAATTTAATCCATTACTTGTGACATGTATTGTAACAAGAACCAGAAATAGCAATTATCATAACACTTTGTACAACAATATGGTGGACTCAGTCCTGTGGCTGTCTACCATTCTGCAGAGATAAAGTACACTCTAAGGTTCCAGTTTGCAATTACCTGCAGATCAACTTCAGTGTGACTGCTCAAGAAAAATGCTTATGGTAGTAAATTAAGCATGTGTACATCTGCCAAAACTTGAAAAAATAGTAATAAGGGTTAAACACACAATAAAAAGAATCGATCTGCATAGATTTATATTTGGTTTTGAGTCTTGTACCAATCACAATACAATAGCCCTTATTCAGCATCTATTAGTCCCATTGATTTCAGCGGAAGTTATACATATCAGGCTGTTCCAGCATTGGACCACAAGACCTTTGCTGTTGTGTTTCTGGGTTCAGCTGTGCATGAATATCTATCCCTGCATGGAAACTTAATCTGCTCAAACCCCCTCTCATCTCAAACCCTATTATAGGGCAAGACTTGCATAATTTAACAGATGTGCATAACTAAGATTAATCATTTTAACCTGATCTTTCAAATGCTAAACATCCCAAACTTTTCATAAAACCAAGTTTTAAGATATAATCTAAAGAGCCAGCTACAAGTTTCTGAAAGGCAAATACTGACAAGCTTACCAATACTACAAAAGCAAGTGCTCTCAGCAGAAGTGAAGTATAAAGTATGTACTGGGGTAATCTGTACCATTTTCCATTTACAAATCAGTTGCTCATAACCTTGGAGGATCAGGGAGTAAGAAATTATCTGTCATTATGTTATATCTGTTGCATTGTTCTAAATTTGTGTGCTTCAAGGACATTTTAGCATAGTGTGCTAACATTAACAGGCATACAGCTTTCGTCACAGATAAGGTCTCTTACAAATAGTGTGTAGACAACATGCATTCAAGTAAGAAAGACTGTAGTTTCTTATTTTTCCTATTTTTCTTACTTTATTCACCTGAACTTCCTTCCTGCTCACGTCTTAATGAGACTAGTGTCAGGTCCAGCAGCAATGGTAATTTTTTTAAAGTTAACCAAAAAACTTTTGGAAATTATTTTTGCACAGAGAGCTTCCAAAAAGAGCTTCCGAGTGTATCTTTCAGAAGAGACAAAATCAGTGAGCAAAACTGCTTTTCTCTGACTATGTATTTATATCTAGAATGCTTACTATCATGGTATTCAAGGGTATAAAATAAACCAGTTCTACTCAGTAAAAGCAGATAATCCATATCAGAGAGATAATATGCATTATAAATTATTCCTGAGGGTTAGATCTCAGTGTTTCACTTGGGAATTAAACAGTTAACATCACCAGAGCTAGATCTAAAGAGGAGACACAGCACGGCAAAGGTGAAGGCTGCTAGGCTACATCTTTGAACTCTCTTAAGGACTCTGCAGTATTGGCATAATTCCAGAGCTTAATTTGGGTATGTTCTGAAAGTCTAATCATCTTCTTCAGGGAATAAACCCCTGACCATCACGCTGTTAAATTCTAATGCTCTTGCTTTGCCTTTCTGTGTCTGATGCTTTTATTTTCTTTGAGGGAGATGTGGGTTGTTTAATTGGCCCAGGATAGTGTATATAAGGAATCATACACTGCCGTATTATTTGAGATCTTTGTACTCATTTCATATGGGCCATTTCCTTTATTATTATCACCATTGCAACTGTAGCCTGCATCTTGCCGTTTGTAACATTTATATGAATTGTGTCACCTTCCATAGTGTTGTTATTAAATGCTGCCAACATGCCAAATATAAATGGAGCACTAAACAAAAATCCAAATAGCCCAGTATGTCTGTCAGTACTTCCAAAGGATGATGTAAACTGTGTCCCTAAGTCATAATGCCTATGCAGGTTTTACTCTGTGGACCAGTTTACTAAACACAGTATATTAGGAACATCTAGCTATAAATACATGAATAACACAAACTTTCACTGCTGATCAGCATCAAGGAAGAAGAACATTTCAGAAATTAAGTAAGCTAGTGGATTCTACACATACATTAGGAAAAAAATGTTTCATTAACATTTAGTGAAGGAAACTAAGAATCAAAATATCTGAAATGTATTTTTAGTAGTCCACTAATGCAAGGTCTAATGATGAGAACGTATTTAAGGTTATGTTTTCCTTGTGACAGTAAGATGCCGATATTGTCACTTGCTTCACAAGTATGAGTTTCCTTCCACAATGTTTTAAGTAGCAACGTGCCACAGAGAGACACGGGACAGAACAGAAGGCGGTACTGCCCTTACTACATTGTTTTGGTGTCACTGTGCAAACGCATCCCTTTGTTCTCACTGTCTACAGAAACAAACATATGCATCGTTATACAGCTAAGAAGTTAAATTTAAAACAGAAATCTTAATTTGGGCAACAATACAAACTTATCTTGAATCACAAGGAAGTATGTAAGCGCACTGTCAGGCTGAAATAAAGTGCACCCACATGTAATTAATCCTAGGCTTAGAACAGGGGTATTTTCCTCTTTTTCTCTATTACACACACACAAAGCAAACAAACAAACCAAAAGAAAAACCCAACCCCAACATTATAATACATCAAAGAACATTTTTAAAAGCCAAGATAACTACAGCATTTTATAACATTGATCAATACACTTCACAGAAAAGCAGGTCTCAGTAAGACCTAGTGTGCAAAAATATATTATATTTATATATTATATATATATGTATATATAATTTATATATAAAGCCTTATAAGAAAAAAAGACAATGTGTGCTTCTGTGCTTCTCAAATGTTCTGACCTATGTGCAAAACTGATCTGGTACCAGAAACACCTGTGCATCTCAGAACAAGTGAAGAATGCACCTGCTGCTTTACAACTTCTTGGCTTCCCTTCTCACTTAGTTCCATTCAACTGGAAATCCTTGTGTAGAGGCAGACTAGATAGTTTCCTTACCTTCTGTACTAGCATTTTGGTAAAGCTTGCTTTTTCATGGTACAAGAGCTAAAAAACTTTGTGATATGCCAATTACAAGAACTTTTCTTGTTTCTGGCTCATATATTCAGCTGGGAGACCTCCTTGGTTACATCAGCATAAAGACAGCTTCCCAGATGGGAATATCCCATATGTGTCTATGTGGCAGGCACTTTTAGGGCACCTGAGGACTAGGAATGAGGCAACACCAGCAATGATATCTATGCCATAAGCTCCTCTGTATCCTTTTAGAAAGGCTTTTGCAGCACTTGGTGCATCTTCCTCTGTATTTTGCACATCCAAAGCCCTGAACCCTACACAAAGAGCGCTGTCAGCTCCCCTCCTTCAGCTGCCTGTGACTTTTCCTGTGTGAATATTAGATATTTGTGATGTGAAGAGGTAGAAGGTCCACAGAAGCTGAGGCAGGAACAGACTTACCACCACCAAAGTTAGGGTCGTTGTGTCTGAACAGCACTGGTTAGGACACACAGTGGAAATGGACATGCAGCCCATGCAACTGCTAACAAAGTTTTATAAAATGCTATTTAGTTGTAGCCTCAGCTCCTCTGCATGAAGGCTTATGCCATCTCCACCATCTATATTCACACACATCTTTCCCTACCCATCTGTTCCTGTTTGGCCTTCCTCCAGTAGTCATGCTAAAAGTATTGCTCTGAACCTGTGAAAGCAGTGAGTAGGCACCACTGCTGAGCTCACCACCTAGCATGGAGCAAGAGACAGTTGCCCCAAGCACCTGCCAACTCTGAGTGCCTCACTGGAGGATGTCACCCAGCCACACTCCAGCATTTCTTCTCCCTCCACATGCTTCCCAGCTATGATGCCAGCTGCCTCTGCTCTATGTTGCAAATATACTCTTGGGCCAATCGGTCTTTCAGTGCCATCTGAGTGCACTTTATTTCACATGTTAGAAGCTAAGAGCTTGACCTGGAATAAGGGTATACAGTCATGTCATTTGTCTTCCAGGGTGAGAGAAGGAAAGGATAGATTTAAAGCCTAAATGTCATTAAGTCCATAAAATTCCCATACTGATTATTTTTTATAAGTATTTTTAAGAAAACAAACTTTACTTACTGCCAGATACAAACAGTAATACTGTTAACAAGGATTAATATTTTAAAATGCACAATTTAGACAATAATTGTTTATCCAAGGGCCCTTGTGGTAACTGCAACAATGTGAAGTTGGGAAAAGGCTTATCTGTGGGAGTATACTCCATCTTTGCCCCATTTTACTCTTGTGGAACCAACACCTAAAAACTGTATTTCTCTTATTCCTTTGCCCTGTATAACCTTACTTCTAATGCCTCAAACTGAAAAGACACAAAAAGACCCACCAATGTTCTAATGCTTCTCATTGTTCAACGTACTCCAGCACTTTCCCAAATGTCTGTGTCTTCTCCCACATCAACCAGTGCTGCTGGAGTACCAATATATCTGAAAATCTTGCTGTGATCTACTGATGGTAGTCTCATGTTGGGAGAAGCAGGTAATCTGGTGTCCAGGCAGACAGTAGTGGAGGTGGATGATACAAACCCTGGATAGATAGCAGTGTTAACTGCTGGTCCAGGTCTGTAATTTATCTGATGCCAGAGAGAGGTGTCTTATTGCTTCTAGGTAGTGTCCCAAGGCAAGTTCATGATGTGGTACTAGTACTAGAAGTTCTCTGTTGTCTGCACAAAGCAAGAGGACTTCCTGTCTTACAAGCTTTCAGTGAAGTGTATGGTTATCCAGAGAAAGTGTCTCCCAGGACGGCATTTTTCCACTTAAAGGGATAAATTTGTCAGCCTTCTGAGGACTGCCTGGAGTATAGAAAGCTTCCCTGTCCCAAGCAAAAGTTGTCCTTCTGACCTTGAGTGTTTCAATTAATTTTCTATTTTCAAATTAGTTGATTCTCAACCAAAAGTTCTAATGGGCCAAGCTTCATACAGGAACTTGTTCTGCAAGAGATAGACAAAGTTGTGATACCCACTGTTCTCCAACCATAGAAGGAGCATATGTCCTCCAGTCACCACATGCTCCGGGTTACCAGCTGCTACTGCAGCAGGCCTGACACAGCAATATCACATTGTTATAAAGGGCAGGACTAAATTTTCTGCCTAGGCCATGGGACTTTTGAAGAAGGATATCACACATGAAAACCCTAAGTGTGATCTGATAACATGGTAGTGTATCTCATGCCAAATACTCTTGCGCTGGGAAACTCAAGGGGCTCTTAAGTCCTTTGGAAGGTACAGAAGGGTACAGAAGGGCTGGTGCAAAATATATTTTGTGGAAAATCAACAATAAAGTCAGAAAGTGTAAGAGCACAACACCAAGAGCTAGACAGTGAGAACCACCAAGGTATTTATCTTAAGGAACACTGTCAGAACTCTACTCTTTTCTTACTCTTCCACAAACACAGATATGGGTTAAGATTGCAGAATTTTTAGTCAGAATTATGAATTAAAAAACACCAAAAAATTTCCCATTGTTAAATAATACAATCCAAACCCAAAATACTTTGAGGTAAGAAACTAAATCTATATCTGTATACCCCTAGAATTCGTGTGAGCTCATCGCTGAATCTGATTCACATGTGACAAGTCTTCAAAAAGTACATAGTGTAAAATCCTAAACTCCGGATTTTGTATGTGAAACAGGAATCTCAGGAGGGGAAAGTAAGAGACTTAAACTATAGAAATTAAGTTAGCAAATGACCAAGCAAAAACTGGTCACTTGGAAAATGCAAATTCCCGCACCTAGGCATCAGAAAAGTCAGGGAACTCACTGGCTGGAAAGCAGCTTTGCAGAGAAGGACTCAAGTAGCTCCTGCTGGACAAGCTGACCATGAGTCAGCAATGTACACTTGTGGCAGGTTATTGGAGGTGTTCCCTCTCTTCTCTATGCAGTACTGGTGAGGCCATGTCTGGAGTGCTGTATCCAGTTTGGGTCTCCTCAGTACAAGAGAGTCATGGACATACTGAAGTCCTGCAAAGGTCCACAAAGATGATGAAGGGACTGAAGCATCTTTCATATGAGGAGATGCTGAGAGAGCTGGGACTGTTTAGCCAGGTGAAGAGGCAGCTTAGGGGGATCTTATCAGTGTATATAAATGATGGGAACATGCAAAGAAAAGGGAACTAGACTCTTTTCAGTAATATCCAGGAACAGGAAAAGATAAAATAGGAACAAACAATGGGCAGAATACAGGAAACTCCATTTAAACATTAGAATTGTTGGGGTTTTTTACTGTGAGGGTGATCAAACATTGGAAAAGGTTGGCCAGAGAGTATTTCCATCTATGGAGACATTTAAAGCCCAGCTGGACACAGCCCTGAGAAATCTGCTCTAGTTTACCATGCTTTGAGCAGGTAGATTAGACTGGATCTCCAGAAGTCCCTTCCAGCAGTAACTATTCTGTGATTCTGTAATTCATATGGAGATAGAAAGTCTTTATGAAAATGCTAATTGCAGAGACAGTAGATATGTTCTGAATAAGATTTTAGGAAGGCTTAGAAACTTTCAGGATGGTTTCAGGGTAGGGGTTAACTATACGTATTGTATTTATGCATTAGAACATATATTAGAATACATTAGAAATATATTCCAATATAAATATATTCTTAAAGAAAATAATGGTTTATCTGAGTACATTACTTGGTTGGTATTTTAGGGATTTGAGCTAAAATCTTGGATTAGAATTGCAAAAATTGAAGTCTAAACTAATGACGTATCAGTTAATCAAAACAATGTTATATAACAATGATAATAAGTATTCAGACATGTAGAAGATAACAAGAATTTGAAGTTAGAGCCATATAGAATATTCTTGCTGGGAAATAAAGTTCTGAAGTAAAAATGCCAGTCTTCACCATGCAACTGCTCAGTTTTCTAACACCCTCTGAGTTGTCTTTTGTGTGTAATTGTTGCCTATTAACATTTGCAAAAGGGTTTCATTTTACATTTCTGATTACTCCTTCAGTCTTCCGTTTGTGGTGATGCCCAAACAAAACATAGATAAAGATTAGCTAGCAGGTATGCTGTGAGCACTGCTTGCAATGTTGACTTCTTATGTCTTCCAGTTTGCTTGTACTTCATCATCAATGTGCTTTTCACCTGTCAGAAGGTGAAATGTCTATGGTTATACAGTTCTTTACAGTGAGGACTGTATTCCAATAGGTATTTGTCTACATCTTTGTCCACAAGACAAAACTGAGATATCACTGAGGCAGTAAAATTAACAAAAATTCTATTTATTAAACAGTCAGAGGTAACATTTAATATTAAAGGTTGTCTCCTCTAGAAGTGGTCAGCTCCAGGGTTCTTTACAGAGAAGACAAAGCTAACTCTCACAAGGGCTGCCGAAGCCCTTTCATGTGACTCACGAGAACCTTTTGAAAATAAATGCTACACTTCTTTTAGTACCACACCAACGATTTACACATTAATCCTAAATTGCCCATCCATTACACACACCTGCCCTGTCCCTCGCATCCAAGCGCTGTGTGCTACACTACATCAGACCTCAGTGGCAGAACTGAGCTGGCTGATATTAAATAAGGTTTTGAACTGAAATCCATTGGTGTATTTGGTCTCTTCTCTGAAATTTAAAAATTATTCATGTTCAAGAGAGTATTTGACGCTCTTGCAGAGGAAAGCAATTTAACATAAGTGGCCACTGTTCACAGTCAGGATACATTCAGACCATCTCCTTTTTTATCTTTAGTAGCTAACATTCACAGTTGGGAATCTGAGCTTCACTCAACTCTGTTCACATAAGGCAACATTTTTTGTTTCATTGGTTGCGTAAAAAAATCATGGCAAACACTAAGCTCACCTGATGAAAGCCCGTGGAGGCTGTTTAAATCATGATCTTTAGTGTAGCCAAGGCAATTCAGAGTGGCTGAGCTTCTGTCCCTGCCATTGCAGTGAACTGTGCTTTATGTATACTCTGGTTCCTTTGTTTAAAACAAGGCAAGATTCCTGCTACTGCAAAGAAGTCAATGAATGTTTTGTGGAAAATCTACAGGAGGATATCATCCTAAAGCATTGTGCAACTGTTAGCTATGTGTTTTCTTTTTCCTCCCAAGATCCTGCTTACAAACAGTAGTCAAATACTATTACTGCTGTAATTGAGACATCTGTTAAAACAGTAAAAGGAAAAAGCACCACAGTAGAAAGGAAAATTTAAGAACTGTTGTAGTCAATGGTAGAAGGACAAACAAAAGGTTTTACAAATAGATAAGGATCAGGAGGATTTTGAGAGAGACTCTAGTCTCTTGGTGTGATGGATGGAGGCGAGTTGATGACAGATGAGGCACAGAGTGCTGCAAAGCTAAAAGATTTCTTTGTCTCAAGTATGTTCACTAGGGAGAAAGAGGGAAACATGCCAGAATCAGAGAGAAGTTTCCTGGAGGCAGAAAATGAAAAATTAATGAAATGAAGAGTGACACCAGAATAAGTAAAAAGGAATCAGTCAGTGAAAAGGAATGTACAATTCCAGTATTGGATGGCTTGTATCCCAGCAGTCAGAAAGATTCTGTATTTATACATTTTAACTAAGTTGGGAACTAAATTTATTGCCATTAATCGAAAAGGCAGATGACTTGCCACACTTACCAGAGTTCATTAGGGGTTGAGGGATGGGTAAAAGGAGATTTCAGGGTAAAAGACATTAGAACGGTGTGGATTAGGGTACACAGAGAAGGCAGCTCTGAAATAAGACAGGCTCTGAGCGCTGGCATGCATCCAGTATTTTCACACTGCATGTTTAAGTGAGGTAAAACTCTGTATATTAAAAGTTTATATACACAGACGTGAATAAAGGTTCCAACACTTTCATTTAAGAGAGGTTTTTGATAACTAAATCATCATAGTTATAAATTATCACCTGGATCTCTAAAATCTTTACTTAGAAATGTATTGCACACGTATATATGTATGCATTATTTTTAATTATTTTGGAGGGTAATTACAATTAAGTTGATGCACTACTAAGTTTCTAAATCAGGTTTCCCACAGCACAAACTGAAGAAAGGTATGGACATATATATATCTGTGTGTATATATAAATATATATATATGTATGTAAAGATATGGACAGTTATACCAGACTCAGAACTTCCCAAGAAATAGAGAGATTTGTATTTAAATGTGTGACTTATATGAGTAAAGGCAGAAGGACTGGGCTGAAAATGTACTGTAGCTAGACATAATGGGCTAGAGACTGAAGTCATTATGTTGATCTCAGCAAATTGCAAAAAAAACACACAGTTATCTAAGGAGAGGAGATCATTAATGACATAAGGGCCAAGAAGAAAAAGATTTAATTAGGGATCACAGCATTTTGCATTGCATTGTAACCAGGGTTTTAAATATAAAAACAAATGTCTATCACTACAAAATGCTACATAAAGAAGTTTGCTATTAAAATATTAAAAACAGACATGCAGTGAAACAGAATTGAATAGTCCACAGGTAACACTCACGAGTTATGAGCATTTATCATTGTGCATATTTTAAAGTACAAATGGAAGTCACAGTCACAGAATCATAGAATCACAGAATATTCTGAGTTGGAAGGGACCCATAAAGATCATCAAGTCCAACTCCTGGCTCCACACAAGGCCAGCCAAGTCAGACCATGGGACTGAGTGCATCATCCAGACGCTTCTTGAACTCAGTCAAGCTCAGTGCTGTGACCACTTCCCTGGGGAGGCTGTTCCAGTGCCTGACCACCCTCTCAGTAAAGAGCCTCTTCTTAACATCCAATCTAAACCTCCCCTGTCACAGCTTCATGTTGTTCCCTCAGGTTCTATTGCTTTTTGCCAAAGAGAGGAGATTCGTCCCTACCCCTTCACTCCTTGTCAGGAAGCTATAGACTTCATGCGGAACCTCCTCATGATACAAACCCATTGGCATCCACCGAACAAATCTACTTTTTGCTGAACTCAATTCAGCTATTTGTGTAAATTTGTACTCACTACTAAATACAAGTAATTACAAATTCAGAGTAGCACCTTGCTTCTCAAATGGTACTGTTGATTTCACAGCGTTGTATAATTCAGTACTAGCTGCTCCCTGAGTGAAGACACAAGTGCAGTTGAGATACAGAAGAATAGGGATAAAGGAAACTAAAATACTCTCAGGTAGGAATAGGATTATGGAAATGAATCATGTGCATTTCATTGGTGCTGATTAATTCAACATTGATGATGTTTTTTAAAACCACGTTGAAGCAATAAAGTAATATTGATCTTCTCAACTTCTACAGACCAAAACTGATAACATTAAAACAAATTATGGAAGATAGAATGAAAATAATCAATAACAGTCTGCATATTGCCACACTGTGCACAAAAAAATGCTCTGCTGACTGCAATTACAATGCATAGTAATTCATGAATATTAACTAAGGTGTTTTTTCTTGTGGGAAAAGTCATTCTCAGCAGTGAAACAAACTTCTTCACTACCGCATCTCATGGTGCATCCCCACCACCAGTTGTTCATTGCCATGACCAATATCCATTTTGTGCTCATTTTGTCTTCACCCAAAAAGCACACAATGCCTTTGTCTTTTGGAAGTGCAGTGGGATGTTACCACTTTTCTCTTTACACATACAGGTTGGTGTGTATGCATTTCAGTGAGTATGGCCAGAGAAACAGGCCCTACATTAGAAGGAGAATTGCAAAGGTTTGTGACAGTCTTTATTAGGAGTCCTGTTCACAGTTTGAGGTTAGCCCTGGAGAAGGCTCGCTCTCTCCCACCGACAAGCAACCACATGGCTTGTAGAGTTCCTTTGTGCCAGAACTGCTCAGCATAACAGCGGAGTCAAAGTGTAAGATGAGAATGTGTGGCACTCAGCCCTGCCTTTAAATTCACCAGGCAATCCCTCCTATTCCACAGCCAAGAGAGAAGCTAGTAGTAACTGCTAAAACATGCCAGCTGTTTATTTGGCTTTCTTCCCTCACAGATTACTAAACAGCACAGACTGAAACAAAGGATTAGGAATGCTCATGATTTCATTTTGCTAGAAATGCTGCAACTAGAAGGAGATATCCTGTATTATAAATTATTTTAAGTATGACATCGTATTTTTTCAACCTTTTTCTACCTAGAACAAAGCAAAATCATTTAAATAAAATTAATGCAAATAAATGAAAATGCCTGGGATTTTTCACCACAAAGAGAAAGCTTTTACAATCTGATTTTTAGCAATCACCATATCGCTCTTTGCTACACTAACTGCAACAGGAATTTGATATTTGAGTTCTTGATACTTGTTTACAAGATGCAATTGGACAGGGTAGTAGATAATTTAATCAAGGCTCCCTTTCCCACAAGAAGTTGGTCCAGATGATCCTTTCTAGCCTGGGCAGTTCTATGAGGATTAAAATGTATTTTTTCCATTGCTTTCTGTCTGGGTTATCTTAGTACCATTTTTGCCTCTTAACAAGTTTAAAAGCTGTACACTGGAATTATATGATAGCTATCAGTGCAGCCTGAATTTCTTCATCAAGTAGTGGGGAGTGTATAATCTTGTGCATTGGACTGATCATGCAACTCGCTGCTGCTTTAGGCAGGCAGTTAAGGTAATTGCCCATCATAGAGACTCTTACACTGATTGCGCACTAGAAAGGGGAGGCAACTGGTTTCCCATTCTCTCATTTGCTGATATTAGCTTTCTGCTGCTACCATCAGTATCCTGTGTAATGCACGACTCTTTACAACTTTGTTTACATGGCACAAAAGAGAATTTGTTTACTACAGAAACCTTAATCAAGCTTTAAATGTTCACTGAAAACCAAAATGATCCAAAAAAACCTTAAACCCCATTTCCTAATAAACTAATAGTGTTGGAAGTCAATTTAAGAAACACAACAAATAGTTTACGAACTATTTTAAGAGGTATGTTTCCTTCCCTGAGTAGCTCTTGGTGCCCTAAATGAGAAAAATCTCAATAGAAACAATTATGAGCAGAAGCTTGGAAGCTTTTGCTTTCTAATTGAAGCAGAGGTGCCACTGGAACACAACTTTTCTTTGTCATGTTGAAATTAAAGCTCCTCCTTACTCACTTATGCATGTACAAGAGTGGTCCAATCACCTACATTTATGTGATTAGAAGATGGCTGTGATCTTTAGCCTCTAATGAGTGGATATATACATAAAAATGTTAAAGTAGCAAGTCATCAATCCACAAGTCTCTAGCCACAGAACAGATAAAGCAAAGACCATGACAAAAAATCTTTTCTCACTTAACCTTGAATGATATAACCTCGAATGATATAACCTCTAAATTGTATTGCCACTGCTTTCAATTCTCAGTCTTTTTCCTGGTATTGACAAAAGCAATGCCCATTATAGCCACTGATGCTTCATGAAAATGGTTCCTCTAAGTACAGAAACGTAGCAGTAGCTTTAAAAAGGCTGAAGAGAATGTTTTATAAACTGTACCACTGACACATAAAGCCAAGTGCTCAACAGCCTACTACACCAACCATTACACCTCTCAAATTTTTAAGACTGCTAGCATTCATTGACCAAATGAAGATATCTATAATACAGATGACTCTATCCAAGCTCATCACTCTAAATGCTTCTGAGGCCTAAGGCACTGAGCTCCAATGTAGATACCTAAATTGTAGAAGGTAATCGACCCATATGTGCCTTTTAGTACCCGTCTCAAAGGAATGCTATGGCAAATTCCACTTTTTACATTGCTGAGGCTTTGCACGTCATATCGATACACAAGCACAGCAAAGATTATGATTCCAAAATGAATTCTGGTCTAGCAGATTCCTATATCAAAGTGTTTAAAATTCTGTCTTCTCTACAGGTACCATTTGACAGAGTTCAGGACAGCTGCTACAACACATTCCTTGGGCTGTTTCCCCTATAGCTAAACACAACAAATATAAATTAAATATGTTCTGTAACATAGCAAAGTGCTTTGGTGTTAACAAGTCTGTAAAGAATGTGGAAATTCTACAATTTCAGTATGTTCTACTAAGCAAAAGAATATAGAAAATGAAGCATTTACAATACAGTATATCATACTGACTTCGTGTGTCATTATATTGAACTCTTACATCACAATTGCAGGGGTTTACCTCATAGCCAAGCAAATCTGCAGACACAATAAGATTTTCTTGCAGGTAAGTACTTAGTTGCCCAGCTGGATGATCTTGACAGTAGTCCACAAGTGAGAAACATGAAGGAAGATGCTTGCAGATAAGACGTGGCCCATAGCAGGTGAGAGAAGATTCTAACAAACTTTGCTTTGCCAGGGAAAAATGAGAGGTATGACAGATAACCTTGGCAGAGGCTGAAGTGCCAGTGATGCGAGGGAACAAAGAAAATACTCTGAAGTATAGTAAGGACTTGGTTTTATTCCTTTGCCTTTGAACTTGAGGTTTTTTGCCAGTGACAAGATTCCTTTGGCTGAAATGATCACTTACCATGGTATAAACTACTGTTGGTACAGAGCCGACACACAAATCCACCATTCTCGTTTTGTTTCTAGTACTTTGTGCCTACAACTTAGCAAAAGCTGTTCAGACCCAAACTCACAAACTTCCTAGCATCAGCGCAAAACCTGTTGTTTCACATCTAGTGATAAAAAGGATTTCCAGCTTGTTTTGAGGTACCAAATGGACAGCACTAGAGAATGAACTCAGGTTTCCTTAGAAAGATTTGCAAAGGCAACATAAAGAAGTGTTTCCAAAATTATGCCAGCAGTCGTCTAAGTTCCTGAAGAACATCCTATTGATTTGAGGATGTAATTCAGTCTTCAACCCTACTTCAAGCCTTGTTAAAGGTAAAAAAATATGATAAATCAAATACAGAAACATTTTGAGTGTATATATGGCCTTTCAGTGATTTATCTATTTCATGTACCTTTCCTATGCAAAAAAAAAAAGTCAGCCCTAGTTTTAACCCTGTCCTGATCGAGTTTTCTAGGGAAAAAAAAAAAAAAAAAAAGAACATTTAAAAACTTGGGGGTGAGGTATCTCTATTAAATTTACCCCAAAAAACACAAAACATGCCATGCTTTGGAGAGGAGCAGTAGAACATCTCATTCATCTGCAAGCCCAGCTTCTACTCAAAATGCCACAAGATGGCTCTGGTGGGTTTGGAAGTGTCCCCTGATCACTGCTGAGAGACCTGTGGATGACATTGGGCTGTTAGGTTTAGCTGGAACAGAGGGCTGGCACACTGAGGGCAGGCAGTGCCAAATAGACAGCCATTCTCTGCAGTCCTTGCCTGGCTTGTGTCTGTTCAGTAATTGTGATATGTAGTAGATTAATGTATTAGTTTAGTGCAAAATAGGTTGACATAAAATAAGGACAGAGAGGATAAGAGACATTTGGTGCACTGGGGACAAAAGAAAAGACTGAGAGCTCAGCTTTCTTGGAGCTGTGAAGCTCATGGAAAATTATACAGATACTTAAAGGATATTTATTTTTCCCTGCACAGGACCATCAGGCTCCTCCTCCATTTCACTCCAATTTCTGACAAGGCTTTTGGACTAGATTCAACTGACCTCCTTGGACCTTACAGAGAGATGTCTCTCACAGTAGACTGTCATGATCTCCACAGCATGGCACACTTTTCTAATGAAAAGTAATCAGCTTTGTAAACAGCTAACGGTAGTGAAATGGAAATCATGCCTATTTGAGCTTAGCTGAATATTATATAATCTACTACTGAGCTAATGTTGAAAGCTTCCCCCCAAAATTCAGCCATCAGTGCTTCAGTCACACCTGGTTAGTAGTTGAAAGTTACCTTTGTAAGCATTTCTACAAGAGAAAATTTAGTTTCTGCCATCCATGGATGGATCTGAGAGATGAGAGTACACAGCACCTCTTTTACCAGCTCAATCTTCATTTAACAGTTTCACACTCCAAGAAAAGTTAACTGCATTCAACAACAAATGCATAAATTGCTTTCATTGCTCAACATTGGTCACCAAGCTAAAGTAATGGGTGCACTAGAAATAAATACATAAAATACAAAGTAAGGCATAGAAGACCTTTTCCTACTGTGGTCCATGTTTTACATCTTTTCAAAACTACTGTGGCTATTATGTGGCGAGGCATGCATGGTGTGCCAAGGAACAGTGACAGAGAGGGAGCTGGAGTTCCAGCTCACTGTGGCCCAGTAGAGTAGGAGGTGTGTGGTGGTAGGGCCAGCAGGCAGACCCCATGACACAGGACTCCTCATTTCATCTGCCTTTGTAGCAAGGGAATAATAATACTTCCTTTACCCTGTTTTTTCTCCTATCTTGTCTCTTCAGATAGCAATTTACTTGTGCAGGTACCATTTTTCACTCTGTGTCCATACAGTACAATAGGATACCAATCTCAGCTAGGACATCAATGTGTTAATACTGTACATCTAATAAAGAGTTGAATATATATTCTCTCTATTTTGAAGAGTAGTAATTATACTTTTTTCATAAAGCTGTACTTTTTTCCTCTTTCCTTTAATAAAAAAACCTCAATATTCAGCTGAGAAAGCAGGAAGTTATTTATGTCTCCCTGACATGGGAGCACAGCTTGGTCTCAGACGTCGTTTAAAGCAGCCTCAAAGCTATTCAAAACTGTATCAGGCTGGCTGCAGCCCCAGATCAATTGCAGTATAACTTCAGCCTTCTTTTCCCTGTCCTGGCAGCTTCGGGGACTGCTGGATGACCTGACTAGACTTCTTTCAGCTTGCACTCTGAGGAATCTCTAGCTACAGGAATCTGTGAAATTTCTTGTTCCTTTGTAACACAGGAGGCTCTTCAGAGTTGGAGTTTTCAGAGTATTTAGATAAGCGACAGAGCAGATACTGAAAACCAAGTTTAATTTTTCTGGTGTCACAAATTTAAACTAAGATTTTGAAATCTTTCTACTGGTTATAAAGAATGCAAGTAATAATCCTTCTGAGGTACCAACATGCTGACTCCTGCCCTTACCTCTGCCGTCAGAGTGGTTCCAAAGAATGTTTTTCAATATGGTGATAGGCTCTTTATATATATAAATATATAATTTTAAAAACTGAAAACACACAACGAAGTTGTAAGGGGTTATACCTGTAATTTTATCTTACTACCTATCCTTCCTCAAAGAACACACAACTATTGAACAAAAATTGTTCTTTTCGGATGGGAACTCTTATCTCCTCTTGCCATGACATGAAAATGGAAAGAGTCTCTTCCCAACCATGAAAATTTAACAGTTTGGCAGCATAGATTAATTATGGATTAATGTACATTAATTGCTATAGCAACCCTTAGCTCCCAGTAGTGTGAGTACACAGTGTTTGTATGAACATGGGCTACCACCTTAGAGAGCAAGTTTTCTTCCTAAGAACTGTACATATAGAAACATGCTTTAGAAATTTGCATTATCCCTTCAGTCAGTTGGAGTCAGCTGTCCTGGCTGTGTCCCTTCCAATATCTTGTGGACCCCCAATCTGCCCACTGGTGGGGCAATGGGACAAACAGGAAAGACTGTGATGCTGTGCAAGCACTGCTGAGCAGCAGCTAAAACATCACTGTGTCATCAACAGTATTTTGGGTCACAAATCCAAAACATAGTACCATGCAAGCCACTATGAAGAAAATCAACCCCATCCCAGCCAAAACCAGTACAGTATACCTGTACAGTAGACCCCGTTCAGGTACAGTAAGGCTGCAATAAGGTCTCTCCAGAGCCTTCTCTTCTCAAGGCTGGCAAGCCCAAGTCTTTCAGCCTGTCTCCATAGAACAGGTATTCCAGTCCTCAGATCATCTTTGTAGCCCTCCTCTGGACTTGCTGCAACAGCTCAATGTCTTTCTTGCACTGAGGACTCCAGAGCTGAACACAGTACTCCAGGTAGGGTCTCACCAGAGCAGAGGGGCACAATCACCTCCCTTGACCTGCTGGTCATACTTCTTTTGATGCAGCCCAGGGCATAGTCAACTTTTTGCATTGCAGGTGCACATTTCTGGCTCACATTGAGCTTTACATCAGTCAACATCCCCAAGTCCTTCTCCTCAGGGCTGCTCTCAATCCATTTTCCACCCAGCCTGTAGTTCTGCTTGGAGTTGCCCTGAGCCATATGCAGGACCTTGCATTTGGCCTTGCTGAACTTCAGGTCGCACAGGCCTATCTCTCAAGCTTGTCAAGGTCCCTCTGGATGGCATCCCTTGCCTCCAGCACGTCAACTGCATCACACAGATTGGTGGTGTTGGCAAACTGGCTGACAGTGCACTCAACTCCACTGTCCACAAAGATGTTAAACAGTGTCAGTCCCAAGAGCAAGCCCTGTAGAACGCCACTCGTCAGTGGTCTCAATTTGGATGTTGAGCCATTGATCACAACTCCTTGAGTGAGACCATCCAACCAATTATTTATCCAGCAAGTGATCAAGTGATCCTTGATTGAATCTATGTCTCTCCAATTCAGAGACAAGGATATCATGTGGTACAGTGACAAATGCTTTGCACAATTCCAGGTAGATGATGTCCATTACTCTTTCCTTATCCACCAACAGTGTAACCCCATCACAGAAGGCGACCAAATTTGTTAGGCACGATTTACCCTTAATGATGCCATGTTGGCTGTCACCATCATATCCTTATTTCCCATGTGCTTGAGCACAGTCTCCAAGAGGGTCTGCTCTATGATACTGCCAGGTCCTGTCTTATGGCCTTATCCCTGCTACATCACTTAATAAGTAAGAGGAGGGAATCAATCCCTATGAAGTATTCTTTCTGTTGCTTAACTACACATTTGGATCTGCACAGAGAATCCTGAAGAGGCAGTACAACAACTGCATGTTCATGTAAGGCTGAAGCACACAAAATCAGTGAGAGTGTTCACCTCAAACACGATCCACACCACCTAATCCTAGAAATAGAACTCCAGTGCAATAAGGTGTTAAGGCATGTAGGTGAGCCCCAAAAGAGAAAGGTTAGCCTTGAGGTTTTGCATCCTTTTGGAACACAGTATCTGCCACTCATCCTTGCCTCATATTAGACTCAGACCTGTCTGGTGACTTAAATGCACAATATAATACTGTTATAAGACAATGTCTACAGACATCATTGTTATAGCCGTGTTATAACCCCCTCTGGAGGCTGGCCATAGTGTCACATGGGGCTTGGAGTTGTGGGGGGCTCCTGAGGCAAGGTCCAATGTTGTGAAAAGATCATATCCCACGGCACCCACTACAGGCATCACGTCCTGCACTGCACCAGGGGGTCCGGCTCCACAGCTTTGGGCCTATAGGCAGGGTGGGGGAAGCCTCCAGGGATGCCAGACAGGGCTGGCAGAGCTGCTGGGGCACCTTGGGGTCTGGAAGAGAGCTTAAGTACCCTTCATCAAAGACTAAGTTTATTCAAACAAGTGTTTATCAATTCATCAAGCAAAGCTTCTTTTCCTCTAATAATTCAAAATGGTAAAAATCTCCTGAAGACACTGGCAGTCAGAACCTGATACTTGTTGACAGCTGAATTTGTTTACTGCCCATTTAGGATCTGCTAATGGCAAATTGCTACAGAGAGAAGTCAGAAAGCATGAGGATGAAAAAGTGTTTTCCACATCATATGCTGCTGTTACCAGCATTATGGCAACTGAGAATTGCCATGAATAACATCTTCAGGCTACCACAAGAACCGCTGTGATTTACTCCTTTTTTCCTTGTTACCCACAGCTTTCTCACACAAACAGATACGGTTTGCACCTCTGCTTCCCATTGCCGACTCTGTTGTAGGTAGGAGCTATCAGCATCTTTCAATTCTGAAGTGCTCTTATTCTTGAATTATTTTCAAGACAGCAGAAAATCTCAAAGAATCACGATCTGGAGTGTGGGGTATGAAGGTAAGTCCTGGGATTCCTCTTTTCCAAGCTCACAAGGCTTCATATACCATAAGTCACTTTCACACCATATTTTATACTTGCAGAATGCACAGATATTGTAAGGTAATTGTTAAAGTCATCTGTTCAGTCTAAATATACAATCCCTTTAGCGAATGACATGGACTGGAAATGGGTTTTATAAGTCACTGTCCCGTATTATATTTTGCAAATGCCACTCCCTGTATTTTCATATTGGGTTAATATGCTGAATAATAATTTACATTTATATTGCAGCTTTCATCCTGCTAGCTGCAGAATACTTCCAATTACATGCATACCACAGCACACAGACGTAGTCATCTCTGTAGCAGGCATAAAGTGGGCAATAACAGGACAGAGAGGAACTTTAGGGCTTAGGACAGTATGGTCAATCCCTAGACGAAAGCCACCAGCATAGTATCCTTGAGTCCACACAGAGCAGAATAACTGAGTTTTAAGATAACATCAGATGTCCTGAAGCCTACAAACTTAATCTCCTTTTAAATGGATGACTGAAGTCAGTCCTGCATGGAGATGAACCAGCACTTCCATTAAAAGTAACGCCACTGAGGTACTTCAAAACTTGAAAAAAAAAACCCAACAAAAAAGTAGGTTACAAATAACCTCTTTTGGATGCCTAAAAGCATAATGAAATAAGAGATTCAATTATTGCTCTTTTTCAGGAGGATGAGGATTGGAGGGGATAGACAGAGAACAGAGAAACTTGATTTTAGTCCAAAGTAAAATTGGAACAGGTCCCAATCAAGTGATCGGTCTGATTTCTATTCAGTTTTGCCAGCCCGAGTGGGTCCCAGTATCACTATTATGCCTGGCATCATGTGATTAGTCTCATTGAGAGAATACACTTTACATGCTGAAAACTGATGTTAGGAAGCCTTTTGCATACACCTGCATTTTTTGGAAATACTTCAAAGATGCTTCTTGTGGTGTGGGGGACCAGTAAAGTGAAGCCCTGTTTAGAAGAAACACCTTTTTTTGAGAAATGTTGTTCTTGTGACAGGAAAAGGTAAATCAACAATTTCACATGTTGCTCTTTCAAATTATATTAATTTTGATTTCTTCGGCAGAAATTCCTCTCCAAATTCCCAGCTTTCTGTCCTCTGATACAGAAATCAGTCCCAAACACCAACAGATAACCCTTGAAGGCAGAAAGTAGAGATCCTTACGCAATTGTGACTTTGGATTTATTTTTTATAAATTCTTATTATAATCTTGATGCCAGATTTCCAAGAGAGCTGAGCTCTCATCTAACAAGTAAATTAAGAGGTCAAAAGCCACCAGAGACAGTTTTTGTTTGGTTTTGTTGTGTTTTGGGGTTTTTTTTTAATCAAAGATGACGAGAGTTGCAGCTGCTCAACTCTTTTAAAAAATTGGCCAAAATCTATGAGAAAGAGCCTGGGGTAAAATGTTTTTCCTATGGGAATAAATTCTATCCATCTGATTTGAGTTTACAATGAGTTGCAGAGAATTGTAAAATGGCTGCGATAATTGTTTGCTGTTGAGTTCTCCAGCTGTTAATGCAGGTGTATTCCTGCCTTCATCCAAGGAAACTGTATATTACATGTTCAGACTGTTAGTTGGTACTGGGAGAGCAAGAGAAGGCAATGGCTATCAAAAGCAATAGAAATCTAAAAGAAAGTATCAGTAAAGAAAGGTAAGGAATCAAAGTGTACAGAAAAACAAAGGACTACAAAAAGGTTAAGGAACACTTCTCTCCCCCCAATTATTTTCATCTGCATTTCTTATTTGAAACTAATATTTTGTGGCCTCTGTCTTTCCCACTCATCATCTATCACTATCGAATGTGATAGAGAAGCTATTTTAAAAATATTTCCACAAGTAGTCACACAGGCAGATATTTTTGCAAGACTGGAGACCAGAGTACATAAGAGGGAGTAATGCAAGAACTCTTCATCTCCCCATCACCTCAGAAACTAGCAGTAATGAAAGTGTTTGTCTCTAACGCTTGTGCAAGTATGGTCTTCTAAGCCACAGCGACTTGCTATCTCAACAGGTTGGCTTGCCAAGCAGAGCAGATCAATGTACTTCTGTCACTTTATGTGACCTTTTTACTTCAGTCTTTCCGGGTTAGATCATTCAGTAACCACTTCATAGGACTGGCAAAAAATTAAGAACAATCAAACCTTGAGAGATACTTGATTTATAATTTTAATGGACATGTATATAATAAGAATCTGTAAAAAACCTGACAGACAATGTAAAGTTTCAGGGAATACATTGGGTTTTTTTCTTGTAGTATTTTTAGGAACTTTCAGTGGTGCAATTGAAAAATGGAGAGCTTTTTCAGGCAGATAATCTGCCTGAAGACTGCAGTAAAGCCAGAAAGCCACAAGTATGGTAACAGAAAAGACAGTATGCTTATCTATTTTCTATATAAAATGTGGATCTACTCTCACCTCAGACAATGAATACAGTCTCAAGGAGCAGCGCCTAATTTCTGAAGGAGTCATTTAAATGACCAAACACCCAACAGATTTTTAAGTAAAACCTACACAGGAACAGTGTAACCACTTTCGTTTAAACATAAAATAACTTCCTCAGAGAGAGGAAGAACAGCTCAAACCAATTTTGTAGATAATATTTAACAAACATGAGCACAAATAGATTTAGAACTAAACCAGAGTTTATTGAAATCTATTTATTACTAAAAAGGTTTTTGTAGCAAAATTATCCATTATTTCTTATTCCTGTTATAAAGGTGTTCAGGGACCAGTTTCCACTATCAGAAGACATATTGTATCATTGATTAAGAGTCCTTTTTGCGTCTTTTAATTTTCAGCATAGCTCCTTCTGTTCTATAAATGCAGGTGTTTGATCTGAGAATATATTACTTCAAAAATCTTTCTATTTTTAAGAATTTCAAGTCTGAAACTACAGTGGCAGGTTTTAAAACCCTGTTCTAAATAGATTGTTCCTAATCACTAATGCTCAGGACAGATATCCAGAGGGAACAGAGTCCTGGAGACTTTGCTTATTATTTAGGACCAACAATTAATCTCATCTGTCTATCAGTACAGGCTGGGGGATGACCTGCTGGAGAAGAGCTCTGTGGAGAAGGACCTGGGGGTCCTGGCTGGATGACAGGTTGGCCATGAGCCAGCAGTGTGCCTCGGTGGCTAAGAGAGCCAATGGGATCCTGGGGTGCATCCGGAGGAGTGTAGCCAGCAGGTCAAAGGAGGTGATCCTCCCGCTCTACTCTGCCCTGGTCAGGCCCCACCTGGAGTATTGTGTCCAGTTCTGGGCTCCCTGGTATAAAAAGGACAGGGATCTCCTGGAGAGAGTCCAGAGAAGGGCTACGAAGATGATAAAGGGCCTGGAGCATCTCCCCTATGAGGAAAGGCTGAGAAGATTGGGACTGTTCAGCCTTGAGAAGAGAAGACTAAGGGGGGACCTAATTAATGTTTACAATTATCTTAAGCAAGGGATGCAGGGGAATCAGCCAGCCCCTTTTCAGTGGTCTGTGGAGACAGGACAAGGGGCAATGGCTGCAAGTTGGAGCATAGGAAGTTTCGCACCAACATGCGGAGAAACTTTTTCACAGTGAGGGTGACAGAGCCCTGGAATAGGCTGCCCAGGGAGGTGGTGGAGTCTCCTTCTCTGGAGATATTCAAGACCCGTCTGGATGCCTATCTCAGTGAAATGTCCTAGGGAGCTGCTTTGGCAGGGGGTTGGACCCGATGATCTCTCGAGGTCCCTTCTAACCCCTACAATTCTATGATTCTATGATTCTATGATTCATTTTCCTCCTACTAAGTAACAGAGATTTGATTCCATACAGGTCAAGTTGAGAACCTAAAAGGATGACCATTTTGCAGACAAATTAATAACAACTTCATTTTCAAAGCTTAATTATTAAATATCATGCAGTGAAAAGAATAACAACACTAAATTTTCTTACTCACTATCCATGGGGTATCAAAGTCTCCATGTCTTGCTTTTTAAGTTTTCCCATAAGCTCTCTATTAGCAGCAATAGATTCCAACAAATTATTTCCAAAGATTATCTTGGGTTTTCACAAAGTCTAAAACTATGTGCTCAAGTTCCCAACCATTTTTTCTAAATCATAATGCTATGGGAAGCTACTATCCTCAGCTGTTATAATAGGTAGCTTGTAGAAGCCACATAAAGCACCCTTCTTAGCATCTGTGGCAGACAAACCTGACATAGCTGTGACTGTGGTATATAACACACAAATACATGCTTCAGTAGCATCAACATCCAGAGGAATTTGCCCTCACCTCAGTGAATGCAGAACCAGCATAAGTACTTAGCTTTCTTATTAGAAGTTTAAAAAATGAAGATGTAATAATCCATTTGTATCCCCCCTCCCCCCGCCCCTACCTCAACACATCCCAAAGTAATCTGCATTTATCTTCCAAAAGAAAAATCAGAATAAAAAAACATGCTGCCTTCCAGGTCCTGCTTTGGTCATACGCTTGTTTCTTGGGATACAGTTTTAAAGCAGCACAGGTGTCAGTGCTGCTTTAGACTCTCATTTAATCTCATACCTACAAGTCCTCTGTATTTGACTGTTGCAGTGGCGTAGACTGTATGTAAATATGCCTTGCTATACTAAAATATACTAATTCTTAGAGACATAGTAAATGTATTGGATATTTAGGATGGAAAGTTTTCTTCTTAACCATGAGGTCACACATTCCAATTGCCTTTTTTTCTACTGAAGAACATATTTGAATCATTTGGTCATTACAATTTCATTTCATTGAATGGACTACTGAAGTGGAAAGCTTCTACTTAGCTAGAGCTGCCAAGTATCTCAGATTTTAAAGGAGGATAAAAGCAGTTGAAAAGTCCATGTTATTCATGTTTGCAATATAAACCCAGAGATGTCTGTCCTGAAAGTGAGAGAGGCATTTCATTGTTTCTAGAGAAACTAGTTATTTCTTACATCTATGGAAAATACTGGCTAATAAGCAGTAGTCACAGTTCTATGGAAGAGAACTGCTCACAGAAGGTGAAGGAGTGAGAATAATAAAGGTGAAACTGCCATTGAATATCCACTTTTCTAATTCACTTTGGGAATATGGGATAGTTGAATATTACAGTATTTGAGGTATAGTATTATTCTGGAACACTATTATTATTATGACATTTATATTGAAAAGATTACCCTCAATTCCCTTCACTCTACAGTTGGTCCTATAAAGATCTAGCTAATTGATATCCAAACTGCTTAGCAGTTACCGCTCTTACTGGTTTTATTGTGCCAGCAGTTTCCTTTGCAGACATCGTCTAGTAAACTATTATGCTAGTAAACTAAATAGGGCCAGGGCACTATAGCATGCAATTCTCCATATTATTTAATTGCTAGCACACTCCTTGGCATAGATTTGACTCATGGGAGCTAGCACTATTCCAGACAACACCTGGGAACATTTTGGAGGGTAAGGCAAGACTGGGATGGTTCCCAGTATGTGATACAGACAAGGATGACATGTTTTAGTGAAGAAGAAAGTTTAGACATATGGATGTAAGCAATGCTCTGTCATTTGCCCTCAGGGCCAGACAGGGAGCCAGGACGCTTTTTATTTACTTTGTATAGACATAGACATCAAGAACAATTCTCTTCTGACATCATCATGACTCACTCTATTGAAACCAAAGATTTACAGTAGATGTGTAAAAGTCAGAGAATCACCATACCTCTTCTGTGTGCATTCTGGGGAGTGAGAAGGCATATAGGAGATGTGGCAATTATCTTCCTTTAAAGGCAACTTAAACAGAGTTAAACCTACTTTACATTTGCCCACTAACAATAGCATCTTCTGTATACTAATTTATTGTTTCTTCTTTTTTCAGCACCTGTAAGTAAACTGATGCAGTTTAGAATGTAAAGATTCAGTCTTAGGAACGTGATTCTGATTGCTTAGCTCTCATGTCACAAAACAGGCTGTCAGAAGCTCACAGCTGCCCCTGCCCTTTAACTTGCACTTCAGAATATCAAGGTTTTGTACCAATTCCATTCATATCTATTATCTTTGGTCATTAGCAGCACGGCACAATACAGTATTACAGTCTGCTCATGGACAACTGTGTACCTAGTAGCCTGCTTGCTTTATATGCACCGTATTAGGGCATCATTTCTTTGCCTGTCATGTATTCTGCTCCGATTACTTAAGAGTAAAGAGTACCTGTTTGTACCTGTGTTTCCCACACAGAAATTGGAAGCAAACACCTCACAGCCCCAGAATGTACAGTAGGTAGCCTTATGCTGAATCTGATTTTTTTAGTATCTTTGATGTTTCCTCTCTGGAAAAAAATATGTTGCTATGAGGGACAATTAGGCCAGCCTTAGGGGTAGCTCCATCGGTAAGCAAAGTTACATTTTAAGATAAAAAAAATAAAAATCAAATTTTAAAAACCCCACCTTTCTGTAATGTAAAGACAAAATCAAAACCAAACAGATACAGTGGAACAAGAATTAGCATTATGCCTTTACTGTTGCTAGCCAGTCATGTATCATTATTTTCCTAACCCAGCAAAAATGAAAAAATAACTCCTGTGTAAAGGATCTCTCCCTCTGTTTACATGCACGAGTTATATGTCACTCATTTAGGCTTTCTGAGATTTTCTTCTCAGTGCTATTGTTAGGTAGCTGTGATGCTCTCATCCCGATTTGTACATTTTTACGCTTTGATGGTTTATTTGGCTTTCCATTCATATGGTTTGAACTACCTGGCTCCTTTTCAGACTCAGAAGCCCTGCTGCTAACATGATACAGCAAGTTTACAATGCCCCGAATAAACATTATGGAGCCAGGAATTACATACTCACTTCCTCACACAAAATACCACCCTGAAATGACCTTTCTTTCACTCTCCCTCACAGGCACATACACACAACTGCACACAGCTAATGCTCCTTACATAAACTCAACCAACTAAATAATTTGATCCTTCAAGCACAAAGAAATTCTGCAGTTGTATCAGCTTCTCTTTCCAGCAAGAACCCAGTCTTTCTGAGTGCTTTGTGCTACCCTTTTGCAGTGCTGCTCCTCACCCCTGACCTCTTCCCAATACTCCTTTTTGGTCACAGACACACATGTACAAAATCTCAGTGGGTCATTGCTTCCCCTCCCTGCCTGCCTTGGCTCTTCCCAGTACAGGCCACAAGAGCACAACACAGCTATACAGAGTCTCCAGAACTATTCCACACTGACTCACCATGCCCATCATGTGATTCTCCCAGACCCATCAGATATTTAAAGGCAGAAGGAATCTCCCACCCATCTAGCTTATTTCTTCACCTTTCTGTTCCACAGGTATAGTTGACAGTCTAAGGGTGGCATTTGCTCTTTGCTTCATTTTCACCGCTGATACCAGACAAATAAAAAGTAAGCACTGAATCATAGAATCATGAAGGTTAGAAAAGACCTCCAAGATCATCCAGTCCAACCGTCCCCTTAACACCCACATCACTGGGAAATGACAGAGATAAAATAATTCTTTTATAAGCTTGGGGGTTTTTTTGTATTTAAATATGTTCTGTTTTTTCCAAGCAAACAAAAATACCTAGAATTTGATCATACAGTCTCACACTGCCAAGACCTGTTATCTGTCAAACTGGAATCATTTGTTCCACTGCACTAATTACTACCATGCAAGCACATGATGCAAGTGAAGACAGCAGGAGGTTATGGTTCTCTGCATATATCAGAGCTAAAGCAGAATGGGGCAAACCAGAAATGTTCAGGTAGCCAAATCCTGCCTGAAGACTCTGCAGCTCTTCCTGGCTCTGTCATTGTGATACAGCATCACAGCAGTCAGGTCGTTTCAACCAGACATTGACCAGTGATGCTAGCTGTGTTCCCTACCTTTGGTTCCAAGCCTGGCACTGCATGGCCCAATTGCCAGAACCAGCAGGATCAGACACTCCTAATAACAGCAAGAGAAACTCATCTTTCAACATAGCAAATTCCACATAGCACTAAGTGTTCTGAAAGATTTGGAATTACAAACTAAGGGGACAAAATTAGTGAATATTATCCTTTCTGTGCCTCAGTTTTCCATCAGAAATGTCACATTTTATCTTACCCAGCTTCAGTAAGTGTTCAGCTTTAACAGACGATAGCAAGACACAGAAACTAGTAGGAAAATTGGTTATTTTGTTTTCAGTGGAAGCCCGGAGTTCCCTGGATCTTCCTCCTTGCCCTTACTGAAGATAGGAGTGACACTGGCTTTCCTCCAGTCTTCAGGAATCTCTCCCGGTGGCTGTGACCCAGCTGTCGGGACTGGCTCCACAAAGGCATCAGCCATTCCCCTGAGCACTCCTGGGTGCACCCTGTCAGGCCCCATGGACTTAGATACGTCCACTTTGATTAAGTGCTTCCTGACTGTTCTCCACCGAGGATGAGTCCTCCTTGTTCCAGATGTTTAGGTTGTAAACTGATGAAAGAACCACTTCCTGATAATGATGTCTTGTGCTAATGCTGAATAAATAATACAGAATAATATACATCGTTAAAGCTAAAATCAACATGAGTTTGGAATGTTCTCACTGCTGCAGCTATACAAAGACCTGCCCTAGGGAGCCAGCCATTTAGCTCAGAAGACAAATGTCTGTGACAAAATTTGCCAGATTTCATGGTTGTATTTCACAAACAGGAAAAAGAAAAGAATGCTACAGTTTCTAAGTCTTATTTATTATATTGCAGCTGTTACAGCTGCAACATCTATGAATTTTATTAAGGATGAGAATCCCACTGCTCTAAGCATATATAACACTATGGATTATCAGAAGTCTTTACCATATGTCATATATTCAGTGAAAAAAATACCTGTGCCAAAGAACTCGCAATTCACAGGTTAGAGGAGGAATAACAAAATGTATTCAACCAAAACCAAGCAAAAGCAAGTCACATGAGAATTACAATATTCATTTGTTCACAGGTATATAAACAAACAAGCGGGTATTAAACTACCAAAAATTCTGAGAGAATAAGGAGTTCAGGAAAAATGAGCGAGATATGCAGTCAAAAAAATGCCTTAGAAGTGTATCAGGTAACAGCAAAATAAGAGGGAAAAGGAAGGGTTGGCACACTAGATAAAGAAAATATTTGGTGTATATTAGACACCAATACAAACTTACTTCTACCTCACATAGACCTTTCCTCTAATAGCCATGATAAATAAACGACATGAAAAAAATCTCGTCAGAGAAAGTATTTCACATAAGCTTCATGCCCAGAAAACATTCAGTCTAACATTTCCTCTGCAATTCATTCTTCTTTTTTCTCTTCCATTTAGTTTCTTGGACACATATTTCAAAGGCCATTGTCACAACCATGTTGGTATTGGCAGCTTTACAGCTATGAAACCAGAAGTGCCCTGGCAGCCAGGCCTGCAGTCTCAGGAGCAAAGGGAACAAGGGGCCGCTCGCTGACTGCAGCACTCCCTCTCACCCCTGATACAGAGGTCATTCAAGCCTTAGGGACGACCAGCATCTTGGAAGGGGGGTTGGTGTGACACTGGGAATTGCAGAAATTGTGAACATAAGAACATTAGACATTTTAGTACAAAGAAAAGGATACTAGGCCAAACACACCTGTCTTTTTTGGTTTCTGTTGATTCTGTCATTTTCTTTTTCCCAGCATCTGTCTTGATATTCCCTTTCTTCAGAAACAAACACGCTGCTCTGCATACCTTACAGTATTTGCTTACTTGCTAAAGCCATTCTGCCTGTGTATTCCCACTTGTAAACAAGAATCTGCTCAGAATTCTTCAGCCTTTTTAGAGTTCTCCCCTGTTTCCCGTACTACTTCCCAGTACCCAGGTGTATTTTACCAATTCCTTTCATATTTTAGGAGTTATTGGCTCAAATATTCATCCTGCCCCAGCTTAAACAGAAATCATGTGAACTATGTATTCTTGGAGAAACACCTGCCCGCTGCACAACAAAGCAAAGAAAAATTCAAACAGGATATTGAACAGCATTATAAATAGACTGCAAATATGCAATGCTAATTGATGCATACTTGAACACTGTGCTTAATTCTGCCCTTCTCATCCGAAGAAGAGTACATCGGAGAAACATATAGCCCCAGAAAGGGCAATGTATTATGAGAAGCCTGTTAATATTCCTATTATATTGTGGGAATAATAGGTGCATTCATTTCAGAGAGGAGATGGAAAAGACAGGCTGTGAGGGGTGCATTATTAAAAGTGGTGAACAACATCAATAAATTAAAAAACATTTGTATATCTTCGCACTCAGCTCAAGGACAAGAGTATATTCCATAATGTTGAAATAGCTTTACGGTGAATTAATAGAAACTTTGAAAATAATATGCCCATAATTGTCTCATTAATTAGCGCAGACCAATGGAGCAGTCAAGACAGAGACATTACTGTGGGCGTAGTGGAGAGCGCTGGACAGCACGTGCCAGGAAAATTGAGGCTTGGGAGAGAGGAAGCAGACAAAAGACAAAGGGAGCGAGTGCACACACAGACCGAGTGCAATTACCATCCGGGTTCATGCCAGGGTGGCTTTTCCCTAAGTGGGAAAAGGGGTAGCAAGAGTAGACACTGAAAGAGATGAAAAGGGGACCAGGTGTCACGGTTGTGCATAGTTGGATACTGAGAGAGAGAGAGAGGGGGCCAGGGGCTGCAGAAAATGGCTGGTGGAATCTTCTGCAGGCCTGCTTATAGCACCTCTGAGAATCACATATAGGAGAGAAAGACTCCACCAGAACACCGAGTGGGGACAGGAAGGCTGCAATTTTGGCCCGTTAAGGGCATTGTGATATATATTTACATATAAATGTATGCAGTTGACAGACACCAAAGGCCAGGAAGGCTGGGGGAGGAGGCGCCCCAAGTTCCTGAGATGAGAGATGCCCCTGCTGCCGGTGCAGAAGCACGTGGAGTTGCTGGAGGAGAGGACACATTGGAGGAGGCAGAGACCCGACCTGCCCGGTGGAGAGACTCCACGCTGGATGGAGCCGGTGGAGACATGGAGAAGATGCCGTGACTTACGTTGGGATGAGTCCCTGCCAGCACAAGCGACCTACAGAGATGAGCCAAACAGGTTTGCTGGAAGAGGCATCATAGTCCCGTGGAGGACTGGGACTGAGACACACTGTGATTTGTTGCTGCCAGCCAGAGCAGAGATGAAGCCCAGTGGGAAGAGATTTGCCTTGGAGAAAGTTCATGGAGGACTGGCTCTTATGGGTGAGATCCTACGGTGCAGCAGGGGGAGGTTGTGTGGAATGGATGCCCCCATCCCGGCCGAGAAGGAAACCATCTTGCAAGGGACTGACCGAAGCCCCCATCTCCTAGTCCCTGCCCCCTGTCCTGTGCTGCGAGCAGGAGGGGGGAAGAAGGGAGCAAAATCATGGCTGAAAGGGAAGTCTGCTTTAGAGTGGAGGGGTGGGGGGAAGGTGTTACTGAGACCCCCGTTTTCCCCAGTCCCTGCCCCTCCTGGGCTGTGACCGGGAGGGAAGAAGGGAGCAAACTTCTAACTAAAGCCTGCTAAGGAGGGAGTGGTGGGGGAAAAGTGTTTGCCTGGTTGCATTTGTTTTAAGATTGCTGGTTGCACTCCTGACTCTGTTTTTTCACTGTTTTCTCTTAAGCATAGTGTAATAAATCAGGTAACTTTCTCTTCTGCACTCTGTGTTGAGTCTGTTTTGCCCACGTCATTAACGAGTTTGTCTCTTGAGCAGCCCAATTATATTTTTCTCCCCTGTCCAACTAAGAAGGGGAGCAATAGACTGATTTTGGTGGGCGTCTGGCCTTTGGCCAGTGCTCAACCACCACACCAGGCAAGGGAGGAAAAAAGTAAGCATGGGCATGGAGCAAAGCTGGTGCAAAAAATCTGTGCAGGAGGCAAGGAGGGAATGGACACAACAGTCACTGAGCTCCAGGCAGCAAATGCCCAGCGCTAGCTACGTGAAGGTCACTGCTTTGGCTGCTCTGCAGCTGCTTCTACTGCCGGCAGTCACTGCCTCTTCTCAGCCCTCCCCACGGCCAGTTTAGGGAGGGCATTTGTTTGAGGGGCACCAGCTGGGTCCCAGCATCCCCATGGTAAAAAGTCCTCCTAGGCAGGCTGCTGGGCACAGGCAGCACCACGGCAGAGGTGACTGTCCCACATGTGTTCAGTTTTGCATGTAAAGCCTCATACTCCCCCAGTTAACCATCACAGTTTACTGCAGCTAGATGAAGGGATTTTAATGGTAAAAAGTAAACTATAGTTTAACATGAGAATGAAAAAACATCAAGTGATAGTAACTGGCAATAACAAGTGTCCCTTTGTTATTTTTTAATAATTCAAAAATGTTGCAGGAAAAAGTGAGGGATATAGCTTGGTTTATTTTTAAAATACAGGCTTTTTTAGGCATGAGAATATTTAATTCCCTAAGATTAAATGGCAAGAGGCCAGTGTTCGAGAGTGGTTACCAAAGTAGCCCGCACATTAATCTGGCCATTTATAATGACTCCTACAAGTTGGAGTTTGTTTTGCATAGTCAAACCAAAATTTTAGAAATGACCAGGGAATCGGCAAAGCCCACCCTTTGTCTGGCAGATGTTATACGCAGTCCTTTATTTATCCAATACCATCTCTGCTTTCCAAGATGACTCATTAAAGATTCTCTTCTATTTGTATTCCTCCTCTACACCACCAGTATTTTGATCACTGCATATAGTAAAATACTGTACAATTTTTTCATCAGTGAGTTAGAATCTAAGCAAACTGCTTAAGCACAGAGTAAGCAAATTTGCATTTGGTAACTTGTATCCTGAGCTCCTGTGGGTAGTATTTTAAGTCATAAACATAAAGATATTTTGAATTCCTTCATAGTAGCCTCAGTAGTAAGACCTACCTTACCATCTTAAATGTCATTTAAATTGCATGCAGGTTGAACAATGAAACGGCTAACAAGCGCAGTTGGTGATTCCCCCTTCTTTTTGTTGGTCTACTTCCATTAATCTGTATATAACAGAGAAGTGGAGAAGTTGGGGCAGAAAGCAGCAAAAGGGTCTTCCAACTAATATACCTACAGCCATTTTGAGGGGCTATTAATCTGTTCCCCTAAGACTAATGACAAGTTACGAAGACCTGTTAGCCTTTGTACTGAGTGGTTTAGGTTCAGTGGCAAACAGCATGGTGAGAAAGCATCCTGTGAATGGCCTCTGACACATTACAGCCGAGTTAATGCGTCAGTTAAGCTGCTCATCTGAAACCCATACCGTGGAGCTGATGGAGGGATTTAGGACCAGAGAAGAAATGAGCACGTCAGAGCAAACTGACCGCTAAACAGTTTTTAATACTTGTAATCACAGCCAGGGAAGGGGTTCTAGTTCAAAATATTTAACTAAGAAATGTAAGACACAATACTAAAAGTAAGCAGATCAACATTAAATTACATGTTGTTTGACCTGCTGGATGAATCTCTGCTCTTTTAGAACCTAACAGGAAAACCTGACTTTTTATGGAATACATAGCAGTGATCTGTGTGCACAAGCCATGCAACAGGACCACATCTGGAATGTCACATTACACGGACAGACAAAAGGCTGTTATTTTGCCCTGTGGACATTGCTGGAAGGGAAGTGGGGTAAAATTTAGCAGTATTCATTTGCATGAGGAGCCCAGTGCAATCCAGACACCTGCTCTATATCTTACAGCACTGCAGATTGCAAGCTGCTCTCAAACTACTCCTGAAAAATGGAAGCAACTTGTTCATCTGTGTAGTTTGGTACAGCTCCTTCAAATCTAGCCAGCTCTCTTTACTTTTTGTGGTGGTCTTCCAATGGCAAAAGCAACAGTTGAAGAAATTAAAAAAAAAACAACTTTATTTTTCTAAAATAAACACCTGACATGAAAAAATTAAAAAAAATGAAAACTTCTGAAAAACTCACGTTCAAACTCATTACATTTCCTGTAGCAGTTCTCCTTCGTACTTTGGAATTAAATTATAACAACCACAAAACAATGTAAAACAATGATAATTCGAAGACTAGAAGGCCAAATAAGTTTGTGCTCTTTCTGAATCTATTGCAGCAACGTAAGACTGGCAAATGTTCTATAAAAATAACAAGACATGTCTAATAACAGGAACTGTGTATTTTGACAAGCATTACAATTGTTTAAATAGTTTCTGTTCTCCAGTGCTATGAACACAAGGCCATAGACACCTATTCCTTGCCTGTGTCCAGCTTTGGAGCCCTAAACGCAAGGAGGACATCGACATGTTGGAGCACATCCAGAGGAGTGCCACAAAAATGATCAAAGGGCTGGAGCACCTCTCCTATGAAGACAAGCTGAAAGAGTTGGGCTTGTTCAGCTTGAAGAAGAGAAGGCTCCAGGGGGACCTTATAGTGACCTTCCAATACCTGAAAGGTGCCTATAAGAAAGTTGGGGGCATGTAGCACTGTTCGTGAGGGCAAGTACCAATAGGACAGGGGGTAAAGGTTTAAAACTAGAAAAGGGGAGATTTAGGTTGGATATTAGGAAAAAATTCTTCACTATGAGGGTGGTAGATCACTGGAACAGGTTGCCCAGAGACATAGTGGAGGCCCCATCTCTGGAGATATTCAAGGTCAGGCTTGATGGGGCTCTGAGTGACCTGATCTAGTGAAGATGTCCCTGCTTACTGCAGAGAGGTTGGACTAGATGACCTTTAAAGGTCCCTTCCAACCTTACACATTCTGTGATTCTATGATCTATGACAATAATCAATGCCATTTGAAAATGAGTGACATATTAGACTTTATGAACTATGTATAACATATTAAGTGAAAAGTAAACATACTCCAGGTTAGTACCACAGCTCTCCATATCTCTCACCAAGACTGAGTGCCACGCTCAGGGAATTCTCTAGATGACTTCCCTGACTGCCAGATGAATCAGTTTCTGATCTCATTCAAGACTAATATAAGGAACAGGGATGTGCCTCTCCCCCCTGGGGCTTACAGCTAAAACAAATATATGGCGTTGGTCATCCAGGGCAGCACGTTTAAGAGGAAAGACCAAAATGCCTTCAAGCTTAGAGAACAGAAAATCCGCATAGCTGAACATTGAAAGTACTGCCCTTATTACTTCAGGAATGAAACTCACTGTATTTTTTAATAACCAAAGGCTAAGTCTCTGACAATTATTTCTTTTTAAAATAACCTATACCTAATCTGGTTTTTAACATGGATTATGAAAATCAAAAGATAGCTCAGAGAAATCAAAGCTGCAGCCGAAAGACACGAAGCGGCACCAGACTTTTCAGAGCTCTGTGCAACTTCCAGATCTTTTCTTGTGCTTTTTCTCTTGTTTCTTGTATTCAAGTAACACAACCACCCTGCTCAGAATCCAACTCAGAGCTGACGGCAAATCCCACATCTGAGTGGCTCTAGAAACCATCCCCAATGCCCTGTTTCCCCTGGCAGCAGCAGCTTCCTGTCTGGCTGGCTGCAGCACTGTTCTCGCTTTGATACAGGTCATTAGGCTGGGTCTCCTGTTGGAACTATCACTGAAATGGCAGCCCCCAGGGATTACGCTGCTGCCAAATTCAGATCAGGGGAGTGAAAAAATCCCATATTTTCAGATCTTTTAAAAGCTTCTTTTAAACTCCTTGTTCAAATATAGGTTCTCATTATGGTCCTGATCCTGCACCCTGATTGTGTCGAGACACAATACAGTGACAGGATAGCAGCTTAAATTCATTTTCCTGCAGGCACTCAATACTCCCTCTGAATATCCCTGCGATAATGACACTTTGCATGCGTATTCCACATTTAGTCTGAGGAATTCAAAAGGGTGTTACAAACATCCAGGGACACATCCTGTTCTCTCTGCAGTAGTTAGCGAGCATCCCCAGCTGCACATCTCCTTAATATACAGGGTAAAGAGGACGCTAATCTGTGGAGTGAGGCACTCGGCGTGACCCTGCACAATGAGGTGGAAAACAGAAACCTCTGCCAGTAAAACAGAAGCTGTGGGAGTTCATGCAATTTTGGATCCATGGAATAAGAACTGCCAACCTGTTCTTATAATTTATTTTTTTATTATTATTATTATTGGTGTGGGGGAATTTTTTTTGCCACCCACCCTCCTTCTGGACCTGTCTGTACACATCCAGGACTGTAACAGACCCCAACTCTTTTGCCCATGCTTCAACCTGGCTAGACACAAAGAAAATTTGGTCAGGGATTAATTAGCTCAGACAGAAGATTGTGCTAGTGCAGCTCTGAGAGGTGGGCCAGACCTGGCTGACACCCAGTCAGCCTGGACAGCAAGCAGAACGAGCCTGACCACACAGGCTGGCACTTGTGCTCAACGTGCAAGATGTAATTCACCATCAAAGCACTACGTATAAATCACATGCTCATTATGTAGGTTTAAAACACAGGATCGCAGATGTTAAAAGAAAAGCCAGTGCCGGCAGCGACAGATCTGAGCACAGAACCCAATATGTGAATACTGCTTTGAGTCTGGATACTTGGCTAGTAACAATCACCACAGTCTAGTGATTAATAACCACGAATCCCAGGCCCATTTTTTTATCCTTATGGAGAGCAACAGAGACTGCTCCCTTCCAAAAAGAGGCTGGGTTTTTTACTGTTACATGTGACTTCTAAGTAGCAAGGTGGGAACACGAGGTCGATTCACAACATTTCTGAAAACTGGTGTGTGCCGGTAGAAAAAGGATTCATTTGTGTAGCCTGGACCACTCCTGGTTGGCTAACTCAATGCCTACAGCTTGGTGCTGCATAAAAGTTTTGCTGCTAATTGCCTTCCCATTTCAGCTAATTCTTTGCTGCATGAGCTAACCGGGTGTGGAGCCAATTTTCACAGCTTCCAGGGTTTTACATGGCTTTCCACGCTGCAGAGCTACAAACTATCCTTTAATTGAATTAAACACTTAATTGTGCTCATAAATGTGGAAAGAATACACCCTCCCCACTAAGAAACAGGAATAGATATTGATCTGTAAGCTTGAAACCTCCTTATTCCCAGGTCAGTAATAATACTTATCATCTGGATTTTTTTTATTATTATTGTCAGGGTTTTTGAGTAGCAGCTATTGTCTGGGGTTTAGAAAGATACAAATAACTAGCTGGTTTTCCATAATTCACATTCAGTAAGTACTTAAAGGGTAATATGCAGATTTTAAGAGACGTCATTTGGGTTTTATAACAGTTACTGTATCACAGTACCAGTGTTGTTATACAGAATGATACTGGTAATTACATATTGATTATACATATATTCTTACACTAAAGCTAGTTAGTCCTTCCTTTCAGTGCTGCTGTATAGTTTGTAATGCATCCCAGAGCTTTATCCCAAGCAGAGATAATGATGTGGGGACGGACACACAGAAGCACGCACTTACACACACAAGCAGAGATAACGTGAATGAAAGAGCCACAGTGGGAATAATGTCATTTTTCTTTCAATTGCTATTCACTTTTTTATTCTTTGTAAGGAAAAAAAAGTGCAGCAAATTAAAATTCTACAGAAGTTCTCATAAATTTCACATCAGTGCAGAAAATATTGCAAAAGAAAGAAAAAGAGGTGGGGGTGTAAGGACAAAACTAATGGAGCTTTTAAGGACTAAATGTATAACAAGTCTAGTTTATGTGGTGCATTACGGTCAGTTGGAATTATTAAGAGAAACTCATCTTGTGTCCCCAGTTGCTTTACAATATCGATGCTGTCCATACCGAAAATTCTGGATGCTTTGTGCTATAATCACTTTTGTTGATGAAGCACAAATGTAAGAAGATGGGCAAAGAGATCCACGGGACTAGGGACTGAAAATGGCCCATTAGGGCCTTTCACCTTTATGTTACTAGTTCAAACCCAACCTAGCTTAAGTGATGGCTACAAGTTGTTAAGATCTGAGAGCTGTTTGGAGACCTATGGGAAATGAAAGCAATGATCTCCAACCAGCCCTGTGGACTAGCAGTCGGATCACAACTCTCCTTCCTCCCTAGTTTTTTAAGGCAACTCTTCACATTTGAACAGAGGGAAAAGAAGAAAAAAAAAAAAAGCACCCTGGGAATAGCATTTTAAGTCTACCTTCTCTTTAAGCAGTAAATACCATAAGCTTAGAGCATTTAAACTTATTACTGAATAGCAATTTAGATTGCATTACCACCAGTGGACCTTGACTGCTATCAGTGTGAGCTATAAACATACAAAAAGAGATGACTCCCTCTTCAAAAACACAGATAATATGCATATGAGAAAGGACAGACAGACAGAATCAACTCTGTGGATGGCATTTATGCTTAGCCACACTCCTCTGCCCCAGCCATGTCACACTGATGGCTTTAAGCATCCCACTCATGCCAGCACTACAGTTTCGAAATGATTACCCTATGTTTTGACTAAATAAGTGGTTTTAAAAGCATTTATACAAAGACAAGGCATTTTCCTATCTTTGCTGTACTAGTGTCTATCATCAGTATGTCACTGGTAGGATTATACTAAATTCTACTGCAGAGTTTTGAAATAGTTTCTCAAGACACTCTCAGGTCCTGAAAACAGACGTTGTTCATGGAAAGCTTCAATTCTGTCAATGGGATTGTGGCTCCACAGCTTTGCAGCATCATACCAGATAATGTGCAGATCAGCACAGCCGCATCTGACCGCCTTTACTCTGAATCAGGTAAAGCTGCAGAATCTCAGTTCCAGATGAGGCAACAACACACAAATCAGGAAGCAGCCCAGAGAACATTTTTTAAGAAAAATGGCTCCTAAAGGTCATATCCACTACAACTAAAAGAAAACAATTCTATAAAAATGTAAATACCTCTGATGAGTTTTAATTAAAAGTCAGATGACAAAAGTAAAATACAAAAAGTGTAATTTTGAGGCTTATAAAAGTTAAAACAAAAGAAATGTCCATTTCTTTAATATTCTTGGTTTGCTTTGTGATGGTTTTATAACTCAACCCATATTGCCTTTCTCATTGCTTAAATATTTTGGCATTTTTAACAGAAAAAAAAATGTAGAAGATTTTAAAACTATGTTAAGGGAATTTAATCCTTGTGCAGTCTCCCTATACTCATGGTGTCTCAAATGCTCAGATGCTTTTTGAAATGAAAAAAAACCCACAACAAAACAATTACCTCCCCCTAAAAAATACCCCACAAAAAACCAAAAAAAATCCCCAACAGTTTGGAAATTGAATTTATGGCCCTCCTCTTTACCTTCTCTCTCCTGTCTTTTCCTGCAGCCAGCTGTCTGTCCCAGGAATCAATACACATATGCTTAAATCATGAGACAATTAAATCTGTTATGAACATTTACATATGTTTCAGCATCTTCATTGACTTCTGAGCTTGGAAACATTTTACATTTTCTAGTATATTACTGGCATAAATGTTGACTCTCCTAAGCTTTTTTTTCAGCCTCAGAAGCATATTTAGTCTTGTGATGAAGAGCAAGCACACCAGGTGAACAGCACGCAAATCTTCAGGATCCTGTTTGCCTTACAGAGAGTGAATTTTTACAGCAGATTTAATGTGGCAACGCAAATCCAGAGTTACAGCATCGATTAATATCTGTCAAAATACAGTACCCAAACCAAAGGATTCATCCTTAGTTTCCTCTGTTGTACAACTATGTACATTAACACCAAGCTAAATTCAGAGATATCAGAAATGGTGGATAAACAATATAACAATCATGTACGTTTTACACACTGTGTGCAGCAGAAAGACAAGATGAACTTAAAAAATAAAGATGTACGTGATGGTGAAATTGAAGGCTTATTATTAGGTCAGCTTCCTGAGATCAGCTCGCCTACTGCAACTTTTCCAACTTTTACCCCAAACTCTACATACTTAAAGACTGCACAATTTACTTATTCTTACATGTTATTTTCATATATGAATTATTTATGCCAAAGGTTTCTAGCTAAAAAATGCACGGACATCATGCTGGGTCCTTAGAACATATGCTGTAATATGCTGTGTAGTTACACCATAAGAGAACTCCACAGATTTACTGGTATGGGATTAAAAGCCACCACTTATTGGTAACACCTGTATTATTGGCCTGACAGACAAGATGGTGACTGAGAAAACAAGCAGCAAGGAGGGTCTAAGAGAGAAGTGCTTGTTTCATCATGCCCATCTTGAGCTGTTTTTATAATATCTGGAGTACAGATAAAACCTGAGTCAGCAGCACAGGGATGTCAGTTGTATTTGTGTGTGGATAGGACTGTAGAGGCAAGAGGAGATGAATCAAAACTAAAATGCCTTAGGATTTTGGCAGAAGTCAGGATGCTTCAAAGGATGAAAAAAAAGGAATGATTAAGGATTTAAGAGGAAAACAAGCAAAGAACGGATGCAAAGATACAAGGTATGATGAGATTTAACATGATCAAAACTGACAGTGTGAGAGGAAGATGAGGAATTGGCTAAGAGAGAATCATTAGGTAATTTGGTGAGAGTGGTTTCAGCTAACAAGGTCAGAAGCCAATTTGAAGGGGTCTATAGTAGTACCAAAGATCAGATGCTTTTTGACACAGGAGAATATGAATGCATAAATAGCACAAGTGATCTGGGAGCAAGAATGAGAAGCATCAGACAGGGAAATAGGATGGTTTTCTAAGATTTGGGAATGTTAATAAAGGCTCATACACTGCTGAATTACAAAAGAAAGGATCAGGAGAGACATGGTAGAGAGCAAATCAGGAGAAAAGGACAGCAAGTGTAAAAGAGGTCAGGAAATATGGCATAAAGGGATCACTGGGGAAAAAGAAGAGTTAGAGAACAAGAACAGATGGGAAGCATCTTCATCTGCATCAGAAGAGCAGCAGAACAGTAGCCTACCTGTCTAGCTGTATAAAACCAAAACAAACAAAAAAATCACAATTTGAGGGAGGGAAAGGGTACAGAAAAAGATGGGGTCTCATGACATCTGCAGTTTCTGTCCTTGGAGACAGTCAAAACACCACGAGCCTCCAAGCTACCTGATCTACCTTTGAAGCAGGCTCCACTTTGAGCAAGAGGGTGGACTAGATGACCTTCAGAGATGTGAATTACTAAGCGATTCTGTGTAAAAAGAACAGAAGAGGGGGAGATAAGCTGGATAAATGGAATAATCATGTCACATTTTATCAGTTTGGGTGTGTGTGAAGAAATCATCAGGATTTTAATACAGTTTTATGTTCAACATGGACCCATAGGAACAGATTTTCAAAGGTACTTTAATATCCAAAAATGCAGTAAGTATCCAGTGGTATTTCCAGGGGTGCTTATATCTAAGTCTCAGCAACAGAGATTTCCTATATAAGCAGCTTAGCAGTCTGGGCCTTTTATAAAATCCCAGTCAGTACTGTACATGTCTTAAAGAATGTCAATCACCTTTGAAATCTGACCTCAAGATATCAAGAATGGATCCAAACTGAGAACTCAAGGAAACTGAAGGGAAAACTAAACATAAATAAGAATTTAATAGTTATATTTAATATCAAAATTCACCCTAATTGTGCTTTAATAGCTAATAATCACAAAGAGAAGAATAAATAGGTTGGAATCCTTATAACATAGTTGTAAGCAATATATTTCTGGAAGTTTCTACTCTTTTAAGTATAATAGAAATTTTTTATGAACAGGAAACATTCTTATCTTAATGATCACACCAACATTTCAGAGTCCTTTGCCTCTCCGAAAAAGACTACATATGATAATAATATGGGACCTAGGTAAATTTTTCATCAAGATTAAATTCACTTAATAGCTGACATCAGAGATGTATGATGGGCCAGGTGAAAAGATCAAAATCTCAGGCTCTTTCAGGGTTTTGGAAGATTACAAGGAACTGTAACAGCAGTGCCAGGAGTGTGCTCTAACAGAATGTTAGATTTCCGGGTTGGTTAACACTATTCTTTTTCCAAGGAGAGAACAGATGCAGGAGAAGACCTGAATTTTAAACAGCATTTTTGCTGGTAAATTATACCTTACATATCTGTGCTCCCAACCAAAATACATGTTCTGAAGTTTCAATGTCAGATGGCTCAAAGTATAAAACAGAGGCCCAGATTCCAGAGTATGCAGAAGAAGGGAGTAAAGATCACATCTTCAGTGTAGTATCTTTTCTGCAGCAGCATTCAGACAGTAAAGAGCAGTTTAGGGGTTACTCTGATCTTTTCCATCTGATTGCAGCTGTCACAGGAGTATTGTTACTTCATCATATAATAATGAATACACTCCCTACTAACACCAGGTAAACGCAGGAAAAATGGTGATCAGAAGTGACTTTGTGCATTCCAATAGATATCTGATTGCAATATAATCTCTTCTTTTGGTGAAATGAAAAGTCGAGTTCTCCTGAAACACTGAGCTGTTGGAGTAAACCCACAAAGATGATCAGAGGGCTGGAGCACCTCTCCTATGAAGACAGGCTGAGAAAATTGGGCTTGTTCAGCCCAGAGAAGAGAAGGCTCCGGGGAGACCTTATTGCAGCATTCTAGTACCTGAAGGGCCTACAAGAAATCTGGAGAGGGACTGTTTATCAGGGAATGTAGTGACAGGACAAGAGGTAATGGGTTTAAATTGAAAGAGAGGAGATATAGATTAGATATGAGGAAAAAAGTCTTCACTAAAAGTGGTGAGGCCCTGGCACAGGCTGCCCAGAGAAGCTGTCAGTGTTCAAGGCCAGGCTGGATGGGTCTTTGGGCAACCTGGGCTAGTGGAGGGTGTCCTTGCCCATGTCAGGGGGTGGGAACTGGATGGTCTTTGAGGTCCCTTCCAACCCAAACCATTCTACAAGTCTATGATTCTATGACTTAAAGAACTAAAAATAAAAGCACCTTTTATAATATTTAGCAGGTATGGGTAGAATGTCACCAAGTTTTCCTGCTGGATATTCAAAAGTATATATTCCTTGGAAGTATCTGGTAAAATAAAAAGATCTCTAAGTAATAATAGTACAGTGAAAACTGTCACATGTTCTTAAACAAATGGCATGCACGGGAACAGTAAAGTGGTCTCTTACACATTCTGTATTAAAAACCCAATCAAAGTTGCTTATTTAGGTAACAAAGGCTGATTTTCTGATGTTAACATATTCTGCCTTTAACAACTTGAGAATCAGTACATGACTTCAGCTCTACAAGGAACTCCTCCTCACCATATCATGCTAAAAATAAATTTTGCTTTGCAAAAGTTTACCCAAGTACATGTAAGAGAAAGGAGAAAAGCAGGTATTGCATGAAAAATACTTCAGTAGAACACAGGCTTTCTGAGTGAAGACAATACCCCATTTGTATCATTGTGTATTTCATTTTACTTTCCCCAATTTTAGCTTGTGTGCTCAAGTACTCATTATGCATCACTCAAACGGCAACAAAACAGATAAGAATGTTACACATCATTAGGGAGTGTAAACTCAGTTACAATGGACAAAGCCCCAAGCATCCTAAAGCTTCACTGAGAATTGGAAATAGATTTCTGTCTTTTAGCTTTCAGGAAATGGAAGGAAAGAGCTTTCTGATCTTAGATATCCCTGGCACTGATAAACAGAGTAGTCACTGTGGGACTACTCACATAGATAAGGCTGTAGAATCAGGCCCATCATTCTTAATTTAAAACCATTGCTTTCTAGAGTCAGACCAAATGAGCAGAAAACATAGTATGCTTTTTTAAATTAAAAATTTAAAAGTATGAACTAGAACATGATTGTCAGGACAAGAAAGATTCTGTAAAAGAATATTTCTATTTGAATGCAAAAAAAATCTCTTTCTGTAGTAATTAGACTCTATTTCAAGGAATCAGATAATGTCATCTTCATGCCATGTGTGAAATCCAGTAGACATAAAAGGTCCTTTTTGGCCTCTGCATTTAATACACAAGTTTGTACAAACCTAGTGTGAGGACAGCATTTACTAGCTCCATGAAATTTCATTATATATCTCTGCTGAACATAATTTCTGATTCACATCTAACTTTTAAGCCATAATTTTTCATGAAGTACAGCCGCAATGTCCCATTCTCCTGAACTGTATATGTATGTAGTGGACTAATTTTGCATCCCTGTGTCTACTTTGTCTTGAAGAAAGTTTAGTCTCAGCTGTTTTTTTCTGAGGGCCTGTTCCCTTGACCACCAGCTCACACTGGCTGGGATTTACAAAATTCCTGCCTCCTGGACAAGGAATGGTTTAATGCTGGTTTTCTTGGTTGTCCAGTGTAATCTTGCATCTGTAGATCCTCAGAATTTTTCTGAGCTACCTCTACAACATACTCTGAGCTATTCATCATGCTGTGTTAGTCATCATTTAAGACCAGTGTGAACTGGAAACTCCACAATGTGCTCAAAGTGGAGTGAGCTGGGGGTGGCTGTTGAGGCTGTAATCGATCTACATTTTTGTATTGGTTTTGGCTAGAATAGAGTTATGAGCTATGGTTTAGATTTGTGCTAGAAAAAGTGTTGCTAACACAGGGATGTTTTCTTACTGCTGGGAATCCTTACAGAGTGAAGGCCTTTTCTGCTTCTCACATCACCCCACCAGCAAGGAGACTGAGTTGGCAGGGGTTGGAAGCTGACCCCAGATGACTAAAAGAACATTCTGTATCATGAGACATCATACTCAATATATAAAGTTGGGGGGATTTTTTGGGTTTGCATGGCAAGATTTTGGTAGCAAAAGGAAGGGGGGTAGAGGAGTACAAGAGCTGCAGGGGTGACTTTCTGCAAGAAGGTGCTAGAAGCTTCCCCTAGAGCTGAAAGAGCCAATACCAGCTAGCTCTAAGACAAACCTGCTGTTGAACAAGACCAAGCCAATCAGCAATGGTGGTAGCACCTCTGGAATAACATATTTGAGAAGAAAAAAACCCCAAAAATTCCAGTGGCAGCTGTTTGCCACCAGAGAGGAGTGAGAAGATGTGATAAACTTTGCAGAAACCAAGGTCACTGAAGAAGAAGGGGAAGGAGGTATTCCAGGAGCCAGAGCAGAGATTCCCCTGCAGCCCCTGGAGAAAACCATGGGAAGGCAGCTTATACCCCTGCAGCCCATGGAAGAGAATGGAAAATAGAGGTTCCACTTGAAGCCCATGAAGAACTCCACACTGGAGGTGGTGGATGTATCCAAAGGAGGCTGTCACCCCATAGGAAGCCTGCATTGGAGCAGGTTCCTGGCAGGACTGGTGGCCCCACGGAGAGAGGAGCCCACACTGGATTAGATTTGCTGGCAGGTCTTGTGACCCTGCGGGGAACCCACGCTAGAGCAGTCTGGTCCTGAAGGTCTGCACCCCATGGGAGGAACTCCATGCTAGAACAGGGAAAGAGGAGGAAGGAGAGGCAGAGACAACATGTGATAAAATGACCCCAATCTCAGTTCCTCTTGGAGCTGGCTACAATTTCTAGAAAACTTTCAGAAGTGATGCAAAACTTTACAAGTTATGGAGGACAGAGGTAAATCAACCACCTTCTGATATTTTAAATTCAAAATTAAATAATGATTAGGCCATCTTCAACTATTGAACAATACAACAGTATGTAGATATAATTCACAATAAAGAGAGAAATTTAGAATAAAATTGAGCCTGGGAAGGAGCAACAGGCGCGGCAAGGCTTTTAAAGATTTGGTTTTATTTCTCATTGTCCTACCCTGTTTTGATTGGGTAATAAATTAGATTAATTTGTTTCCTAGTTAAGTCTGTTTTGCTCATGACGGTAATTGCGGAATGATCTCTCCCTGTACTTATCTCAATGTGCAAGCCTTTCATTACATCTTCTCTCCCTTGTCTATCTGAGGAGAACGGGAGTGATAGAGTGGCTTTGGTGGTCACCTGGCCTCCAGCCAGGGCCAACCCACCACAGGGAGGAAGAGGAAGGTGAGGACATTTGGAGTGATGGCGTTTGTCTTCCCAAGTAACCATGACACATGATGGAGCCCTGCTTTCATGGACATGTCTGAACACCTGCCTGGCCATGGGAAGTAGTGAATTTCCTTCGGTTTGCTTTGATTCCATGCACAGTTTTTGCTTTACCTATTAAACTGTCTTCATCTCAACCCACAAGTTTTCTCACGTTTACTCTTCCAATTCTCAGCCCATCCCACTGCGGGGAGTGTGAGTGAACAGCTACACGCTGCTTAGCTGCTAGCTGAGGTTAAACCACAACAGCTTTACACACTTCTAGTCTTAACTCTTCACAGAAAAATCTGTGAACTTTGACAGCACATATATCTATGCCATTATGTTTTGTGTGAGCTAGAATCTGGCCATCCTTTTATGCAGGTCTTGCAGCAAGAAAAAAGACCTGACTCGCTTCCACAGTGGTTGGATTCTGCTGTTTGAACAATTTGTCCCCAGAAGACAGATAGGTCTTCCCATAATAGAACTAACTTGGAAATAATTTTAGAACATCTCAGCATAGACAACTATGGAATATGTCCCTAAATACACACACCTGAGTGATGAAGCAATGATGACACAGTAGTACTAACAGAGCTCACATCCACATTGGGCTACTCCAACTATGAAGACAAACAGGACAAAATAATCTCAATGATAAAGACACGGTCTGTGCACGGCACGCTTCCTCTCTGATATTTTAAATTCAAAATTAAATAATGATTAGGCCATCTTCAACTACTGAACAGTGCAACAGTATGCAGATATAATTATTCTGCCGGTGTTAAGCAAGATACAATACTAGATGAATAAGTGTGCAGTAAGTAAACTGAACTAAGAGTATATAGCACAGTACAATTTCCATAGACTGGTATTGCAGCATTTTTCTGCATGGGCTCTGTCCAAGCTATTATTTTACATTAACAGTCTGTTAAGAGATTAAGAGATTAACCTGCCAGCTGTTATTGGGATCTGTGGAGAGATGCATCTCTAACTCAAATAACTAGTAGGTCTCACTTCAGTCCTGAATTCTGGGGTTGCATCCATGCAACATCCCAAAAGTCTGGTTTCATCCAGAAGATTCTGTCTGTACTCAAGACTGATGATCACAGGTAAACTGATCAGCAATGGAGGAAAAAAGCAGAAATGCCTAAGTGGTGGCAGGCCTGGTAAGTATCTAGCAGGACTAGAAATGTTTGCCTGGAATGGGGTCAGGTCTTGAGTACCAGCCGTGAATGCATCACTGCTGTTTCCTGCGTTTAGATTTAAGTCCAAACTTTGAGCAAGGAAAATGAAACTCATGAAGCTGTCCTAGAGTGAGCAGAGGCTCTGCTCTCAAATTTACAATGACATTTACACAAAGAGAATTCTGATCAATTCCCTACTGTCCAAGAGAAAATGAAGTGACAGAGAGAAAAGAGAGATGAAGAGCCAACATTTAATGATAATATTTTGAATAGAAGTGCAAAGAGTTGAGTGATGGATGGTTGGAGGCACAGGAAAAAAAAATAGAGCTTGATGATAGAGTTCTGCCTGGAGAATCAGTGGGAATGAGGGTGTACAAAAGCATGTGAATCCAGCCCTAGAGGAACAAGGGGTGAAGATGTACAGATAATGACTGTAGAAAGGCACTGAAGACAAGGAGGTAAAGAACAAGTACTTTGAGGGGTTAAAAAAAAGAACAACACAGAACAAAAAGCCAGTGGGGCAGTGAGAACAGTAAGTGTTCTGCTAACAATATAGGATTGGGTTATAGTCAGAATTACAACAGACGGAGGGAAAAGGGGTAGAAAAGGTCATTGGGGATTGAGTAGATAATCAATAATAACTAAAAAAACCCTTTTGGGGATTCTGGGAACCAAATTTCAGTTTCTCACAATTCATCTGTCATCAGCAAATATCTGTGGAGTCTGATGGTATTGAAAAAAGTTTCTTATATCTTACTCTCCAGCAGTAGTTTTCACATAATATAAATCCATGGGTCTCCTTTAATAGAAGAAAGGTAAAACATGTTGTAGGGGATTCTAAGGTTCCAAGAATCTCATAATTCAGATGAGGGTTTAGATATTCTTATGAATTTCTATTTTTAAAGTGGTGTGTACTTTATATCTTTACCTCTGTCTCTCTGTCTCTGTCTCTCTCACAGAGACAAACTTTAAAAATAACTTTTTTAACATGACCAAATCAAGGACAAAGGTGTCAGAAAGTGCTAGGTTGACTATATAACCTATTTTTCTTCATCTTGTGAATGGGCTTCATGAAGGAAACTAAAGGTATGATTCATACACCATTTTTCCCAGAATACATCTGCCCCATACAGTGCACAAGATGGCCTTGCTGGAAGGATGAATCAGAACTGAGTATGGAGGAAGGTACATTTGCTGAAGAGTTTTGAAGAAATGCACTAAGAAACAGGACAGCATTGCAAGAGGAAAAAGAATGGTCGAAGTAACTGGATGTTGGCCTAGAAATAGGATTCTATCTTGTTATAAAGTTCCCATCATAGTAATTCAAACCATGCTTTTTACAGGTGATCACTAAAAGGTATATTCTTAATTTTCTATGTGAATCACTGAGATGAGGCACTTGAATTTTCCAAGAGAGATGAATGTTCAGATACACAGCTGGAAACAGGACAACGTGGGTTGGAAAAGTTCTGTGTAACAGCAAGGAGTTGAGACTTTTGGACTTAAGCACCTCAGGCTGCTCTTGTAGATTGGTGGCACTTGAACACAGTTTCTCTGGGTCATGGTTCCCCAGCCATAAAACAAATCACGTTGTCTTCTAATCTCAGAGGCCTGCAGTAAAGCTTAATTTAATGTTTTTTCATCATTTAGACACTATAGTGATGATCACTAGGAAAATCCCAAAAGGAAATTAATAATAATAATAATAATTCTGCTTTCAGAACAGGGCTTAAATACTCTGTAGTAAGCAAAGTATGGAGCCACACACTGAACAATGTCAAGAAAACACAATACTGAACAGCTGTTCATTAAGTGGCTATCATGCATTCTGTGAATTGAATGAGGAGAAGGTCTTGCAAGAAAATATATGATCATGTAATTAAAGAAGTCTCCATAATGCATATGCATGGGGGAAATTAAATTAACTTGCCCTAACAAAGTTAATTCTGGCATGTATTAGCTTTTCAGTGTTTGGGCTATTTAATGTGGTTTTTTAACATATAATATGAAAAAGCTGAAGATACTGCTGAGATCTGATTAAAAGACATATTTAACCATCTGCATTTTATTCATCTAGTTCAAAACAGAAGATACTTCTGACAATTGGAAATGCAGTATAGGAATGATTTATAACAACTGGAATATTGGAATGACTGTTCCATGACCAATTATTTCTATTTTCTACAAAAAGTTTGGATCCAGATTTTAGCCAAATTATTTCTTTTGGACCATAAACAGCAAAACAGGCAGGTTGAAAATCCTCTGTGGATGTTCCTGCTGCCTACCATTATCCCTTTAATTAATTAAAATACATGAGTTCAACAACAAATTTATGACTGATTCTAGCAAGTACAGAGTATATTCAGCTTCCATTAACTTCAATGTGTTTCCCAGGACCCCAGGAAGTCAAGTTGATAATAAATGTATAAAAAGAGAAGGGTCAGCTTCAGCGCATGCTCATCATCACAACTCATAAGAGAGTTCCTCTGATCGGGTCTGTATAGGAAACCATTTCAAGTAAGACATTTGTCCCTTTCTACACATTTTCCAAGCCTTCACACCACAGGCTACTTCTCTGAGTCTTCAATATTAAACAGACTGGAGCTTTTTAAGACTGTAAATATAAATAGGGGAAAAAAAGCACTGTCCTGTTAATCAAGCCAGTATTTTGTTGTTGTTTGAAACCAAATGCGGACTCTTCTGGTGGCCAATCCCTTATTATACACCTTTCTTGTCCATATAGAGCATAAGTTATACTCCACAAAAATAATCAGCTGTTAAGGAATTTAAGAAAATCAGGTCGACTCCACCTGACCCTGAAGATTTTTCCCATAATAGTTAATCACTGATTTTTTTTTTAACTCATCAACTACTCTTGAAGAAAGCATGACATCTTTTAACTTAGTAAAATGTATTTAAATATTAGGATATTTATAAAAATTCATGGACATAGAAGGAAATGCCCAGAAACACAAACTCACACTTAACAGATTTCATGAAACATTTCAACAAATTATTTAGTTAGCCTGTCTTGATTTTGAGACAGGTTGGACACATGATTTTATGGCAACTTCTGTGCATATCCTTAGATGTCCACCTTTACATAAGATCTCCTAAAATCTGAACTTCAATTCAAATATTTTTGAAGTTCAATATTGTATCCAGTCTAGAAGTCCTCTCTAAGAAAAGAAACTATTCATATATAAAAAAAAAAAAAGACCAGAATGGATTGTTTGCATAATATTGCTGTATATATAGCTTACACCACTCCAGACAATACAGGGATTGCATTTTACAAGAGGGAAACTGAAGATTAAATTTAGATTTGCACTGTAAAAGCTTCCAATGTAATCAGTGGATAGCTAGTGAAATCAGTGCAGCCTTTAAAGAGATTGAGTAGTCCTTTACTGTCCCACCTTTACTGTCCCAACTCCATTGACTAAGAAGAGAGCACAACACCTGCATGTTGACACCTATAAATACTATATTTAACTTAGAAACCAAGACATTGCTTTTAGGTTTTGTTACACAAACTACCAGGAAAAGATGCTGAGACAAATAGCCAGTAGGACCCTAAAAGATCAGTGGGATTGAGTGCACCCTCAGCAAGTTTGCTGACAACACCAAGCTGTGTGTTATGGTTGACATGCTGGAGGAAAGGGCTGTAGTTGTGCTTGGCATTGCCCCAACCCATGTGCAGGACCTTGTACTTGTCCTTGTTGAACTTCATGAGCTTTGCACAGATCCACCTCAGGCCTTTCAGGGTTGTCCAGAGAAGCTTTGGGTGCCCCATCCCTGGCAATGTTCAAGGTCAGGCTGGATGGGGCTTTGGGCAATCTGGTTGAGTGGAGAGTCTCCCTGCTCATGGCAGGAGCGTGGAATTAGATGACCTTTAAGGGCCCTGCCAATCCAAACCATTCTGTGATTCTAAGATGCGGAGGCAAAACTTAAATATTTTTATCAGCCCTGTTCAAATACAGACAAGATTGAGCCAAATCAAACTTTCACCTCCTCTTTCTCACATGTACATGAGTTTTTGTGATAACCATAGGCTCCTTTTGTATGTATGGGTAGATATATCCATACATCTGATTAATTAGGCATATATCTGATTAATTAGGCATTAATTAGGAACCTTCTATTTGAAAGATTCTATCATTTAAGAACAACTATGACATAACAACATACTGTATCGGAAATCATATCCTATCCTATGAGTTCATTCCTTGCTTTCATCAGCACTGAGAGATATGACCCACCAAATCTGTAATACACAGCTACACATTTAAGGTAAAATCTCAGATTTAAAAGATGCTTGCTTTTTTTTTTTTCAGTGGGCATTGCCTGGCTTATCGCAGTTCAAAGGAATTACGTGCCTTGCTGATGAATAGACAGACTAAATAAAATATTTTCCTTTCCTAATCCCACTTATGAAGAACGCCGCAATTTTGCAGAGCCAGCTGAGCGGGTACTTCAGAACATGCACCGTATACTCATGTCCATAAACGTCAAAAGGTTATGTTCCTTTCTCTCCCGCATCATTTGCTACACATTACCTCTTCAACTTTGGATACCTTGCCTCGCATTCATAATCAAATTTTAAGATAAAGCACTTGTTACCATGGAAATATTTTTTCACCCTGAAAATTTTATCACATGGGCATTTCTTTGGGTGTCTACAAGCTGTAGCAATCATTATTCCTCTGTCATAATTGCTATCTATTTCTTAGCAACTTTTAGATATCTTATACAATATACGTTCAGCTGCAGATTTACACAGGGATTTCAAGTTTAAATACAATACTTTAAATGCAAATAAAATTTCACATGTGCTTTTTAACTCTTTTTCACCTCTGCCTTTGTATTTCAATTTCAGCCATAGATTTTACTGAATTGTTCTTATTTTACATACTAAACGCCCAGTATTGACTATTTCAAGGATTCTGACAATTTCACAGTGCATTTTGTAAGTTCAAGTTCACTTGGCGCAGTCCTGGTATAGTTGTCTTTAAAGTCAAATTTAATTGCTTAACACAACCATTTGGATCTTACTTTATCTTTTGCAAATTGTGTTCAGGTGGATCAAACAAACATGTTCTATAGCTACGAATTTACTTTTACCTTTAATAGTAAGATAAACTGATTTTACAACACTGGCGCTTACCAAGCAACTTTTACTGCTGCTTACACATTTGAAACTACTATAAAGGAAGACAGCTAAATACTGTAACTCTGAAAGACAGGGAAAATGAGGTAAAGCTATTCAGTCAACAGTTGCATGTGATTCAACTGAATTTCGTGTTTTCATCATAGTTCTGCCTTCAGTTGTTACTTTTGAAAATTTATTTAAACTGCAAAATACAGATTTTGGCCAAAAGGCATCACAACCTGAACAGAGCTAATCTGTTGCAGAGCAGAAATTAGAACACTGGTCTTCTAACTTTAAGTTTCGTGCTTAATCTCAGACAGTTCTACAGACTGTATTTCTGAAGCCTGAGGGTTTTTTGCATTTATTTACTGAAGTACATTTGAGATTATTTTTGGCATCTTTACACTGGGTCACGAAACAGCATGTTTTGGCACCTGCTAGCCTCGCTAGCAATCTGCTTACTCCAGGCTGTCATCCTTGTGCTACTCCTGGGTATGCATCTGACAAAAGTCTTGCAGGTTTGCTGGGATCTGGAGTTTTGCAAACAATGGGAGCAGAGTGGTGTATGAAAGAGCTGCATTGGTGTTCAAGTGTTTTAGTCAGGTCTTTGTTTGCTTGTAAAACTCATTCATTAACACTTGAAAGTTTCCTTCATGGGGACTTTCAGATATATTGCACTAGCCACATCATCTGCTGGGACTTTAGTGAAACTCTGGCACTAACAGTAATGATTAAGATAGGGGAACAATTTAAATTAATCTAGTGGCCTAAATTAATTGCATATATTCACTTTTCTCCCTACTTCCAGAAATTTTGGACTCAGAAAAGAGTATCTGGTTCTGAAATGGCTTACAAGGACCAATCATAAGGATGGTCAGATCCTGTACATGCAGATTTATTATCAGAGATTATGCCACTGTGGAACCAGTAGAATAACAGATAAGAGATGTATACAAGCTACCTGTTCACATAATAAAGTCTACTCGGTTTTCACATCTTAAAATAATAAGTGGGTGAAGATGGGGGTGTAATGTATGTTTTTTAATTTATCACCTCATGACTATGACTATGAACATGCACCCCAGTGCAGTGAAACCAGAGGCTCTGAAGGAAAAGGTGCTTCCTGAAGAGTAGAATATTTTCCTCTGACTTTGAGCTCTGACTTAGTTCCTACAGAGTTCATTTCAATTAACTTTAGGTGCAATATAGACATCAACATCTAAGATGATCCCTAGGTTTCCTTTATTCTCACTAGTAAGGAATATGCTATTCTACAGTCTGATTCATCTGACCTATTTAGATGTCTACCTTCCAAAGAGATGAATCATGCCCTAAAAGTGTCTTTCTCTCCATTGACTATAAAGGCAGCCTAGCCAAAGTTCATATAGATATAAAAGACATTGGGGCAGACGAATTTCACCCTAGAAGCCATTGAAAGGAGCACAACAAGAGTGAATGCTATTTTCAGCAATATTTAACTTCCTTATGATTTTGAAATAGAAATCCATCCACAAGGTCATCTGGGGACAATATCATTGAGAGCTTCTGAGCAATGATGCCTTGCTCTGTCCCAACCCACAGTGGAGAAGCTCCCCCTTGACATGAACAAGGTGACCAAAAAATGGCAGTGTCTACTCTCTCATCATCTTTTTAAAAATGTGTTTGGGAGAAGAGTGGAAACTTTTAAAATACCCTTCTTTCTTTAATGATGACATACTACAGAGTCATAAACTGTATTTGTATTTACATACAGAAAGACTGCTAAGCTTATAAGAATCTGCACATGCTTTTTCTTCCCACTACAGTTCTAAAAACCTTTTTTAAACTATTTCTCAATATAACTTTGACTAAAAGCCATGTAAGTTCTGTTGACTTTAGCTTCTTTATTATAAGTTTCTTTATAGTTTTCATCAAGCCTATTTCTTTCCCTGGCATTCCTCAGTGTGCTGAAGATGAATGTGTTGCTGTAGAAATGCACTTCTGTACCTCTTTTCTCCCAATGTATGAAAATCTTTTTTTTATATGTAGGCTTTTTAATAAAAGCTTTATTTTTACTGTATAAAAAGCATAGTCCTGACCTAAGTCAGCCCTGATTCAAGTCCTATTTGATCAATGAAGTCTTTCTCTTAACTCAACTTGTCTTTCAAATTAGTCTTCTGCATCTTCCATGGCTTCACAAGAAATACTTCAGTTAGATATATCAGCTAAGCAATACATAGTCTGAAGCAGAATACATCTGAAGTGGAAAAAAGAAAAATGTGCATGTGTTCTAAGATTTTTTTTGCTCACCAAAATTTGCAACCCAATATTCATAAAGACAAAAGAATCCTTTAAAATCACATAACAAAGCTAAAAATTGGAATCCGGTCCAAAAAAAGCCACATTATAACCCTTTTTTATAAAATGTGAGAGTAGTAAAGGAGGGATTCTCACTTAAGAAGTTGTAATGATCTAGTAAAATTACTTTTTACCTCTTCCAACCCAACTACTTCACCATTTCCTAAGTGTTTGCTACAAAAGCTATCAGCTCTATCATCATCAGATTTCTCTGAAAAAAAAAAAAAACAACACCAACTTATGTTTTGTATACCACTTGATACGGGAGAAACCATGCCATTTGAGAGTGGGGTTAATTTGATTTTATATCCCAAATAGTTTTCAGGATTATTTAGGGATTAGGTATTCTGGCAGGCTGAGCTATCTATCAAATAGAAAACTATTATTTTTTTTTCCCAATTCTTATTGTTGATATGACCCTGCCCATGCGATTTCAGCTTTAATGTAACTGTTCCCTTTAGCGTGCTAACATCAGCAGCAGCCTGTGATCAATCCCAGTTGGCTGGCCCATGCAATATGAACAACCAGCCTGTTCACAGGAGCAGAGATGCTGCCTAGAAACTGCAATTTAAAGAACCTACTGCCTCATTTTTGAAACCACTTACGTCTGGAGAGAGACAAAGAGAAAGCAGCAAAATTTTATGTGATGGTTTCTAATACTTAAATTTACAGTGGTAATTTATAAACTGTAAATTTAGCAACATGTGACATTTTGATTGATGAACTTTGCTTTTTTAGAAAGTCGTATTAGCAAGACTTACACTGCCAAGAGCTAACATGAACTTGTCATCATGACAGTGTATCTGTAATACTCTGTCTGATCTAACATAAGGCATTATTTTGCTTTCTGCATCCCTGCCATTCCATCAATATCCTTACATAAGAGCAATATGATAGAGAAGTATGGAGAATTCATTTCAGCTAATGAGAGAAGCTAAGATTTCTGACTACTCAATTATTTAAGTGAGGTAACTATCATACTGGAAACACTGAGTAACATCTGATTCTGCTTCAAAAGCAGATAAAATACTATCACAATCCTGAACCTTAAGTCTTACTGAATTTTGCTTAATACTTAGCTAAGTGTCTTGCAGGAAGTTTGTGGCATAGACAAAACCCGAACTCATCTTTCCCAACTCTAAGCTAATTCTCTAATTAATGGACCAGACTTTTCTCATTCCCTGAGGCACTGTAGGACAAGCAGAAAGAATATAAAGCTGGCTAAGAAGAATGTTACATACCAGGGATTCCTACACTGCCTAATTAGAGTTACTTTACTATGTCTTTTCACTGTGGTGGCCAGGCAAACTGAATAAAGCAGCAGAGATAAACTGCCTTAAAACCCCTAATCTATGATATGTCCTCTACAGCTCTGTATCCTGTTACGGATCAGAGCATCCCCTGAAGATGTCAAGTAACTCTATAAAAAAATGCTTAAGATGCTATTCCTTTCATTGGGTCCATAATATCTATCAAGATGGACCTCAGTACAAGGCCCGGAATGATGTTTTTATCTGTCAGGAGCAATCCTCAGCAAGACCATTCACATAAAGAATAGAGCTTACACAAGGTTTTTGGAGGTTAGTCCCTAAGTTTCAAACTGATTGACTCATCTAAACTATCTACAACTGTTTGTATGCCAGCCATGTCATGTATCTGGAATGTAACGATAATAATGAACAAAACATGTGCCTCTGATAGTCATCTGCAGATATAAGATCAAATTTTAGATATATTTTATGCAGGCAAAAATAAAATAGCAAAAATCACACCAGCAGAGTTTGCTCTTCTAAAGTTCTGTCTTACAGAATTGCAAGAATCAGTAAGGCTCTAAGAGGTTCTACTTATAAAACATCAAATATAAAGAAGGTAAATATTTCAATTCAGACTTTGTCGATGTTGGTAACTGCTTATGAGTCACCTCTCTGTGTTGGGGCAGGATTGATTTTAGTGGTTTTTTCCCCCTAGGCCAGTGCTTCCTTAATCGTCTTGTGTGGAAAACTTTACAACAGAAAGTTCCTCTCCTGACTCCATTTAATTTTTTCATAAACATTCCCTCACTTTTCAATCTTTAAAATTACTATCTTTAGCAACCTGCCAGAAAAGACTACACAGATGTCTCAGGATCCTAAAGCACAGCACAAGAAGTTCTATGACCTCAACCTGTCCAGTCAAGAATCCATTTAATCATGACTTGCTTATTCTCATCCCACCTTCACAGATTATTTTACTGCTTTCTTCTTATTATATTTGCATTTGAAATTACTATTGTTTTCCAATGTGATATGCTTAGTCTCATCAACTCATTACAGTAGATTGGGGAAAATACAAATCAGAAGTGAGTTTTCTCCTATATTTAATCTACATTTTCCCTCCAATAACTTAATTATTATGCAATGGAATTAACTGATTCATGCTTTATCTTATTTTAAGTATAGAATTCTTGCTTCTAACTACATTTAGAACTGCTATCTACCATCATCAAAGGAACCAAGTCAGTAGACCAATATATAGTATATGTATTTCTTATAAATTATTCAGCTGAAATTCTTCCTGAGTTTCCTTTGAGGAGCAGGACCTATGTCTATTAGCAGAGTCTATCCCCCTAATAAAATATGTATCTTGATACTGTTTTGGGAAAGCATAGAGGATATGCTGGAAAATAGTAGCATAATTGTGTCCCGCTATATCAGTTAATTAGGGTCTGTAAAAAAATGGTTCCCAAGAGCTGCTCAGCATGGAATTTGACAACAGCCTTTTGAATTTCTGGGCAATGAGTAGGTTTTCAGATAATAATTCAGTAAAAGAAACAAGATGCAAAACCCAAAAAATCTTTCTGGTGGATGTCAAGGGAATGCCATCTATTTTCTCTATCCTCCGCATACATGAAATGCATTCGTACCCAGCATTTTGCACGTTTAAGAAAAACATCTTTAAAACTGAGATGGGTTTTATCTTTACTAGCCTTGGAATTCAGTTCATCCACATTTTGTAATCTTACATACTCCATTTATATGTTCCTTTGTTTTTTGTGACAGGACATGATTACTACAGTGATGGCCTGGAGGTAGGGAGACACTAGGGGATATCCATACTTACGGACATATATATAAAGAAACAAATAGCAAGTTTTCCAACCTATCCATCCTGCACAGCTGTCTCTACTGTTACACTTTAATGAAATAAAAATTCCTATTTATTTACAATTAACTAGTATTACCTTTCTGACTTCACAGTGAAAAGAATTCCAGTGCATCCAGACCTAAAAGGATTCAGGCGCTCATTCCTGCTCTATGTAACTTCAGCAGCAAGAATATTATATGTATCATCTAATTTACCTGCAAATGACTCTTTTAGTATGATTGTCTGTTTCAAGATAATGCACAACAGAACTCTTAGCTGCATCCCAGAAGTCACGCAGCACCAGACAGATAAGATCACAGTGGTTACCAGGAGTAGCAAATGGGAAAAGCACTACAGGAAATGAACTCTTGTCAATAATCTCAAGAGAGTGCTATATTTAGGTCAATTGTACCTGAAATTGTTTGGTGGGGTAATTGCTCTTTGGTCCAGACTCTGCTCTCTGAGCCTGTCAGAGTGCTTGTACGTCCACTGGATGGATTCACCAATTTTCTTCCAGATTCATTTTCTAAAAGAAAAAAAAAAGAACAGAACAAAGCAAAACTTTAGTAAAGGATAGCAGCTTACTATGTGTTATTTTGGATTTTAAAAGTAGACCTTCAATAAATGTATCTAATGCAAAAAATTGTTCCTATATCCAACTGATTTCCTCGTTTTTCTAGAACAGAAATGTAGCCCGTTATTCAGGACATTTTACCTGACCCTGAAAAGGTTTTCCTTATCTGTTAAATATCTAAGGTGATTTAGATCTATCTTTTGTTTTTGCTGATAGTTTAGTAATCAATGCAAAATATGAACTGTTCCAAAATCCTATGATATGTCCCAGTGCAGCATCATTTAGGCTTCAATTTGAGTTCAGTCCATGACTGCTAATACATCTTATTGTTTAATAATTTAAGATGTTTTATACATCTATTCAGAGGAATGTGATAAATTCACTTTTAGGAATACAGTCTAATGAGCTACATACTGACCCTTTACAGACGGATTCATACAGGTATCAGAAAACAGCACCTAGTGCTGTCTTATGATTTCTTAGAAGAAAATTAATATTCTGCTTTCATAGCACAAAGTCTCCAGCAATACTATTCCTCCTTCACATTAAAGAGTCAGTATTAATAGGATAAATTTTAAAGTAAGGAAAAGCCTTCTCTAGCAGCTATTCAGCATGCATTTACCTTCTACACAGATACAGTATCGTATTTGTAGTCATTACTCAGTGATGGTGATTAGTGTCTACCACAATTAAAGAAAATGTCATGATGTAACCACAGAAATGTATGTTTATTTTTTAAAAATTACAAAGGGAACAGGATACTCTTCTGAAAGCTGCAGTAGGTGCATCAGTTATTTTAGCTATTGTTTCTTGCATAGAACTTCAAATTCAAAGATACTCATTAAACTGAGTAGATGGCAATAACAGACGAAGTGTTAATGGGGCAGCAGTGGAGTGTGTCAGGAAAATGAAGAGACCCTCAGGGGCTCACCATGCTGTTTATGCTCAGCTAAATTCAGCAGCATTACCATAAATCCTCTAAAAGATACTGTACTCAATTTCTTACATGCTACTTTTCATGCAAGGAAATATTCTACAAGATTAGAAAATGGGAACAAAAATAAAACTAAGACTTATATTCAATTAAACAAAATGTTTGCATGTGAACACACTAAGTAGTATTCTATATTTTTTTCAATTTTATAAAAATAAAGAGAGCCTTTTAATCTTTAAAATAATGTGCGAATTTAAGTGAAAATTTCTGAAATTCTACACAGGTACACGGCCTTTTAACAAAAGAATCATCAATTTTTACATACAATTATTTCCTAATTTAAGCATCAGGTTTCAATATCAATTCCTCATATACATAATTCAGCTGGCTAAAACACAATTATATAGAAAACAAGTAACTTCTCACAAGACTCCAAAATTCTTGATTTCTAGTTCATTTGTAGGGTTGGTTTGTTTTGGTTTGGGATTTTGTTTGGTTTTTCTTTGGTTTGGGGCGTGTGTGTGTGTGTGTGTTAATTCATAGAATCATAGAATCACTAAGGTTGGAAAAGACCTCCAAGATCATCTAGTCCAACCATCCCCTTACCACCTGTATTACAGATGGTGTTCTGAGGGAGCAAATTAATCTTAGGAAATATATACAAACCATTAATTCCAGTAATTTACAGCTTAAAAAGAAATATCTTATATATAGCTCCGCATGCATCTTCATGGTGACCTTAATGTGCCTCTTCTCTTTGATCTTAGAAAAAAAAACCTTTCCCTAAGTAAGGATAGATGGATTTATTGTTAAGGAGACAATGGCCATAACACACTGTGTAACTTCAATTATAAACTCAGCTGCGGGCAAGAAATAATTATTTACACAATAAAGGTACCAACAAAAGTGTGAAATGCTTCATATAGACTATTTTTCTACTTTGGCTTGCACGGTGTATCGGCATTTACCAGCTCGAAGTTTGGGATGCCTGCGGTGCCCAGGTTGCAGCACCAAGGCTAGCGCCCGTGAGCGGCCCAGCCACCTGCAAGTAGCCACCAACTCTTTCTGATCACCATACCGCTCCTTCTAACCACCATAAACTTCCATTTCTCAAAATGTAAAGATTTTTCTTTCCTCAGGTACTGTGTTCTGTATATCCTAATGTGCCGCTGAATTAAAAATAAGTTCACAAAAACCAAAATAATGTGGGGGTTTTTTTTCCTTTTTTCTCCCAATGCCATAGTGTCGAGGTCTACTTGTGGCTTTTGATTATTTTAAACAATGAGAATTAAGAGATATGAAAAGGAAACTGTGCCTTAAGTGCATGAAGGCAGAGCTAAGGGGTTGATAATGCTGGTTGCCACTATGCGCTCCTGACTGTCTATTTGAAATACAAAAATCTGGTATCAAACAGCACTCTGGTGTTCATAGGGAATACTGTTTTGCATATAAAAATCAAGTCTCCACATGTGCAGTACCTGTTCAGAGAGCTGCCTCAATATCAGCTTGGCAAACGCGCATGCAGCCATAGGCAACTTAGTCTGCCCCTGAGAATGCTGGAAAAATAAAGTCCCTGCAGTTTTCCATTAAAAATTCTGCTAATGATAAAAATGCTCTATTTCAGGAACAGAAACAAAAAATTCATTTACCCTTGCAGAAGTAAAAATATAGGCTACTTCTGAGAGGCTAATGTGGAGACTCTCCTTACTGCTTAGCATATTTAAAAGACACTAAATGACATGGTTCTGAGATGCCCTAAGCAACGCACTTAATATGAGAATGGCAGAAACACCTGGAATAGATACTTTCTCCTTATGAGCAGTAGGTATTTTAGTAGCAGCCAAGAAAATTCCCACAAAAAGGTTAGGTTTCAACTGGTGCTGAGCACCTGCAATTCCCATAACGGTCATAAAAAGCTCCAAGTTCTTATTATCCCTGAAGATACAGAAGAAAAGCTGAACCAGAAAAATAAAATCATCAGGAAATGTCCAGCTCCATTTCATTCCCATGTAAATTCCCTGCCTTTAAGAGGCTGTGTGCTTCCATAATCTGAGTAGTTCAACAGTAGTGGTCACTTGAGTTGCAATATTTTTTGGGGTTTTTTCAGAGAAAGTGGAAACAATTACAACTATTTTCAGTAGTTGAGAGTCAAATATTTTATTCAGAATATGAAATTCTGAATCCAATTGTGTCAATTAAGAGCTTAGTATAAGGTACAAAAAAGTGTCATTTCTGACCCTTTACACTATCTTCCATGTAAATCCACCCATAGACAGTCTCAGTGCCAATCCTGCTCTGACATGAATGTTTCCTAGACTTATAAAACTCTTTAATCTATAAATAATAAAGAATGGCTAAGAAAATGTAGTCTGAAATATAAAACTATATCAGAATGAATGCCCTTCATCAGTGGAAGAAGATATCCAAAGCTGACGTTTAGTGCTCTCACAGAATTTAAGAATATCAGCACTGAAAGCAGACAGTCCATGAGCATCCCTGTTAATACTGGATGTCACCTTTTCTGATGTCAAGCCTAGCTTAGGTAGGATTAATGGTTCAAAGAATCACTCAATGCCAAACAAGGATTTTCAACTACTGAGGAAAACACACAACTGGCACTGAGGGGCATTTTGGGAAAGACTCCATACATTCCTCAAGCAGTGGATAAACTCTTGCCTCCTGACTGTGAGGCACACTGGTGAAAGTGGGAAACAGCCCTCTAATACTTGACGTAAAACCTGTGGACTTTCCCAATGGCAGATTTTTCTTGGTAAAACACAAGGAATGTCTTTGCAGCAGTACTCTTGGTTCTTATAAAGTGAACAATGTGTCCAGTGTCAGGACAATACAGAATCTGAAAATTGCCTTAAGCAGGAGGATGGCACCTCAACAGGATTGGATGCATCAGAATGTTGCCCTGTATCCCGCATCTTAAAATCCTACTACAAAGCACTTGACTTTAGGAGAAAGGTTCTTACATTAAAAACTGTTGATTTGGAGCCATTTCAAAAGTCAAAAAATAGCTTTTTGTGTTCAGATTCACCTCCTCAATACAACATTACCCAGAAAGCCAGAGCAGAAGAAAATCAGGCAGGTAATCAAAGCAACTTGCCAATGATTAAACTAAGAATGGGGCAGAGGAGTCACTTTGCCCTTCCTGCTGTTTTCTTAAGGAAACCAGGGGTATTGATGGCAACTTAAGAAATAAGAAAATAAAAACTAGACAAATGCCAGGACCTGCATTTGGGTCACAGAACCCCAGGCAACACTAGAGGCTTGGGGGAGAGTGGAAGAGTGACTGGCAGAAAAGCACCCGGAGGCACTGGTAGACAGCCGGCTGAACATGAGCCAGCAGTGTGGCCAGGTAGCTAGGAAGGAGGCCAACAGCATCCTGGCCTGTGTCAGAAGTAGTATGGCCAGCAGGACTGGGGAAATGATTGTTCCCCTGCACATGGTACTTGTGAGGCAGCACCTCAAGTACTGCATTCAGTTTTGGGCCTGTCAGTGCAAGACAGACATCGAGGTGCTGGAGCATGTCCAGAGAAGGGCAACAAAGCTGGTGAAGGGTCTAGAACACAAGTCTGATGAGGAGCAGCTGAGGGAACTGGGGTTGTTTAGCTTGGAGAAAAGGAGTCTGAGGGGAGGTGTTACTGCTCTCTACAACTACCTGAAAGGAGGTTGTAACCAGGTGGGTGTTGGTCTCTTCTTCCAAAGAAGTCATAGGTAGGACAAGAGAAAATGGCCTCAAGTTGTGCCAGGGGATGTTTAGATTGGATATTAGGAAACATTTCTTCACCAAAAGGGTTGTCAATCATTGGAACAGGTTGCCCAGTGAAGTGACCCCTGGAGGTATTTAAAAGACATGTAGATGTGGTGCTTAGGGACATGGCTTAGTGGTTGGACTTGGCAGTCTTAGGTTAACAGTTGGACTTGATGATCTTACAGGTCTTTTCCAACCTAAACAATTCTATGATTCTATGAAATGGAAGTGTAAAGTAAATAGCAGTAAACTACAGATTATAAGCCTATACACTGCAGACTGTGACCTATATATACAGTAAGAATTATTACACTGATAATATTGGAGAATTTTATTATAAGCACATGTGACAAAGCAGTGTTTGTTACTAATATGCCTACAATGCCAGGTTTTGGGGAGAGCTATTTACATAGTGTACCATGCACCAAGGTCAGAACTACCTAATGACTACAGATGAAATTTCTGAGCACCCACGGACTCCTCTGTGGACTAAGGCCCAATTCTGCTCTCTGTTGTCACAAGTTTGATTTTTTTATTGTCTCTTTTTTACTCCTTAACTGAAGTTAGTTAACTGCAAGATCATCTTTTAAGAAAAAAAAAAGTGCAAAGTACGCAGCATGTTATAACATAAAGAAACATAGGAATAGCCTTCTCAGTATAAAAAAAAAAGCAAGGCGTAGAGGATGTGTCGAGGAAGCACACTATATTTGCACATTTCCAGTGTCTGAGTTTGATGGTGACTTAAAAGGTCCTATAGCATATCTGACCCATGTTATAAAAAATTGACACCAGTATTTAAAGACTAATGAGCAACGATGTACATACATTACAGAGACAGATAGGTAGACAGTTACTGATGAGTATCTTCTATCCACCATGCTACTTAGACATGAACGAGGAGGATGGTCACACAGAAGCCTTACTACTATTTTGCCATGTGCAAACAAGTTTGACTGAACATTTAGTTTTTTCCTACATTACTCTGCTGAAAACTGCTTTACTGTTGGCAGAACAGCACAGACACATGTATAGGCTGATCCTCTTTCTTTGTCATACCCTGTCACCTCAACAGATATCACTCTGAAGCTGCATGTTCTTATGTCCCTTGACCAAGACTAATAGATATTCCAATTGATTTCTCTTTAAAGTTTTATTTATATGAAGATACTTAATACTAAGATTCTCAGCTAAACTATGTGAAACTCAAATAAATGCAAGCAAAAGTCTATATTAGTGGAATAATTATTTCAAAAAATTGAGTGTTGAAATAAAAGCATTGAGTTTGTTTTGTGGTAAGTCATATCACAAATAAGTATACTAGTAGCAAACACATGAGCAATATACTTTTTGGTATGTGTATAGCACATTATACAAGCTAATGCTAAAATACTACTCTACACCTGAAAATTACCATTATGTATACTCAGTTGCAGTTATTTACATCACAGAAAGTAATGCTGTGAATGAAACTGTTGATTTTTATGATACTAACAAAGATTTGTTTGAAATGCAAATAATTGATCTTTTAAGTGACAATTGACCAAAAAAAAGTATAAATAATGTTTACAGACAGGTCTGTATTTACAATTATATTTAGAGGAAGACAGATCACAAAGTGAAAACTAATACTCGCTACTAGTTATTCATTGCCCTTCAATTATTTTGTCATTTCAAAGATCACCAAATCAAAAACGAAACCAATACATAATGATTCACATACTAAGAATAAAAATGTGCAACTGTAAACAGAAGGGGTAACTCCACATCTGCATAATTGGGAAATACTTGAGAAGAATGAATACAGTCCTACTGATCAAATTTGTTTGCAAATTATTTGTGAACAGATTAGAGCACTAAATTAATCCCAAATTGCATTTGCAGGAAAAATCTAGCCATAGCTGTTACTGTCTTACGTTAAAGCATTTAATGGTTTCAGACTATTTCTCAGGTAACTTTAGCTTGGAAACCCACTCTTTTTCCTCCCCATGTTTCACTAGCACTGTCAGGTAAGAAAACAATAACTGGTATCACTACTTAAAGCAATGCCTCAAATGCAAAGCTGGGGTATATACCACAGTTAGTTGAAGTTGGGTAAAACAACTGCTACAGAACAACCCAACACAAAACCTCAAATAGGAAACAAACAGGAAAGCAAAATATGCTTATGAAATAGGCGTTGGGAGGACAAAGACTTGGTGTCCTCTGAGGCAGGTATAGGAGACTTCAAAGGGTCATGGGATATTTGTAAGGAAAGTTACTACAATAGATTTATTTCTAATAGTGTCAAGAATAGAAAACTAAGGTGGGATGATGTGTCAGCTACAATGTGAGCTCTATCAAAGAGCTGTATTGACAGATCTATAGAGCAAATTGCATAACATTCTTGAATGGAAGAATAATCTGCAAATGCAGATACACAGACATATGTGTGACATCGCCAAAGATGCACAAAACATATCATTAGTAAAATGAGATATGGTCAGAAAACACACTACTTAATATACTACAGCATATGTCCCCCCCATGCTGTCCAGTTTGTATTAAAAAAGTAAAAATGCTTCACTAGCAGGTAAAACCAAATGTTGAATAACTAACTCATGGATTAACTGATAATACAAAGTAGGACAAGTTGAAGTTCTATCTAGATTAAAAAAGATTTGTAACAAACACATAGCAAATAGAGGTGCTGACTTACAGTGTTACAAGAATATTCCCATTTATAAACGAAAAGAGGGAACTTCTGTCCTTTCATCATCTCCTTTGAATAACAGAAGAGCTACTCACATACACTCATTGTAGTGTCCAAGAACTGTGGGTTTCCTGGTGGAAACAAGTTATTGTTGATAACTGACTGCACTGGCTGTTAAATAATAATAGTAACATAACATGCCTTTTGGTGCCAGGAAATGTAATGGCCTTTACACTGGGCACAAAAGACAAGACTTTAAAAGGAGAGAGAAGGAGAAAGCAAAATATTTCAAAACAGCCAATGGTTTCATGCAATAGCCTGAGCAGTGTGTGATACATAGTCAGGTCTCTACCACAGAAAGTCATCTCATGACAAGCCTGAAAATGCAGCACAAGATGGGCAACCTCTTTCCCCTGGATGTGAAGGGTAGAAGGGAACAGAAAAGACAGGTGAAATTAAGTGCCAGTGCTGGATGCCAAAGACCTGACAGGTTTGTAATGTCAAGCAAAAGACAAAAAAAGAAGTAATGACACAAGCATGGGGGAGAAATGAGGGAAGAGAAAAAGAGGTCCAAGTGTTGGATCAGTGAGGCAAATGGGAGAGGTTTAAGGAAGACAACAGAAAAGCAAGCAGGAAAGTGTGTTAGAGAAAACCAAAGCAGATCTTATTAACATTCTTGTTGGGAAAGTTAATGAGATGAGTGTATAAAAGGTGAAGGTTACAAATAGGGTAAGAGAAGGATTATTAAAGTGAACTGAAGCTTTCAAATGAGTACTAGAGGTAGTGGCACAAAGGTCATAGGAATGCCAGTTGAACATTTTTCACGACTTGCAATATTTTAACTTTTACAATAAAGCATTAAGGTGATTCTCAACATTACAGCTGCTGCATTAGATGTTAATACTATCCAAAAATGACCAATGTAATATAATTAATATAATTAATATCATATCATATCATATTTGACTGTCATGCCCTGTACGTTTCAGACCATCACCATAACTAAAGTAAGGGTATCAGGCAGGTGCTTCTCTTCACCTCAACAAGTTTCAAAAGCTTCTGTACACTGCCACATTTCCCAGTTATATTTCAGTGGCTGTTGCTTTCATCCCTTTTCCCACAGTTTACTGTTTTGCAACAGATTTGCAAAATAGTTAAAATTTTTCAGGGTTTTCTCAGCATTATCTGCTTTGATGCAGGTCTCACTTCCACAAAGGAAATAATTTTTCATGTCAAAGATGCTGACTCAGGACAGAGAATGAAAACCCATCCTTTTTCTTCTTCAAGCCATGGACAGGTATGGGTTGTTTTGTTACTGGCCATTTGAGTTGCCACTCAAATCTCAATGTAAGAGAGGGACTGCTGCAAGAGGAACACACCAAGAGCGGGAATGCACCTCAAAAGGCAACAATAATGCACACGGACCTCTCACGTTTCTGCAAGAGAAGTATTAGCAAGTGCAAAGGGATCCAGCTGCACCTCAGCTTTCCAGTAATAACTGTAAGAGATGCAATTAAGAACTATAGGCTTTTGTCTCCAATTCTTGAGACTTCGGCCATGAGTGTGATTAATTTCATTGCTTCAAAAGACAAGTGACTATTGGAGATACAAATTCTCTCAAGTTTTTAATTGTCTAAGAACTACTGAGGATCTGAACTCAAATGTGTTAAGTCCCCAAGAAACACTTAGGAGCAGAATTTAACACTGGTATTGGAAGTATATTAGGAAATCTGCTATGTATGACTAAATCAAAATGTATTTAGAATCATAGAATCATAGAATTGTAGGGGTTGGAAGGGACCTCGAGAGATCATCGGGTCCAACCCCCCTGCCAAAGCAGCTCCCTAGGACATTTCACTCAGATAGGCGTCCAGACGGGTCTTGAATATCTCCAGAGAAGGAGACTCCACCACCTCCCTGGGCAGCCTGTCCCAGGGCTCTGTCACCCTCACTGTGAAAAAGTTTTTCCGCATGTTGGTGCGGAACTTCCTGTGCTCCAACTTGCAGCCATTGCCCCTTGTCCTGTCTCCACAGACCACTGAAAAGGGGCTGGCTGATTCCCCCTGCATCCCCTGCTTAAGATATTTACAGCAGGTTCCATCTTGACCTTGACAGGCTTGAGAAGTGGGCCTGTGCAACCTGCATGAAGTTGAATAAGGCCAAGTGTAAGGTCTCATGCATGGGTCACCGCAATGCCAAGCACAACTGCAGGCTGGGCAGAGAATGGATTGAGAGAAGCCCCAAGGAGAAGGGCATAGGGGTGTTTGATTGATATAAAACTCAACATGAGCCAGCAATGAAATCCAACCGTGTCCTGGGCTGCATCAAAAACCATGTGGACATCAGATCAAGAGAGGTGATAGTGCCCCTCTACTCTGACCTGGTGAGACCTCATCTGCAGTGCTGTGTCCAGCTCTGGGGTCCCCAGTACAAGACAGATATTGACCTGCTGGAGCGTACCCAGAGGAGGGCCACAAAGATGATCAGAGGGCTGGAGGACCTCTCCCATGAGGACAAGTTGAGACAGTCGGCCTTGTTCAGCCTGGAAAAGAGAAGGCTCCAGGGCCTTATTTCAGCCTCCCAGTACCTAAATAGAGACTACAGAAAAGATGGGAAGCATGGAGTGTAGTGATAGGACAAGGGTTAATGGGTTTAAACTAAAAAGGGGGAGATTTAGATTACACTTTAGGAAAAATTCTTCACTCTGAGAGCAGTTGGATGGGGCTTTGGGCAACCTGATCTAGTGGAGGCTGTGCCTGTGCATAGCAGAGGGTTGGAACTATGTGATCTTTGAGGTCCCTTCCAACCCAAACGAGTCTGTGATTCTGTGATTGTATCCTCTTCCCATTCAACTCAGCAACAAAAAAATTTCTAGTTTTTACAAATGGTAGTGAAATAATATCCATAAATTTAGATAAGACACTTTGAAAGTCTCCCCCTCTACTACCCGATTACCTGAGGACTACAGCATAAATTAAAACAACTGTCAGCAGTCTAGATTGATTCTCCTCTTGTTGCCATTTATTAGTATTGATATAAGAGACCTATTACTGAAATGAGGATAAGGTAGGCGCTAACACAACAGGCAGTTTAACATCATCAGCTTAGACCACGTTTGGGTTTTTTTCTGTGTGTTTTAAATAATCAACATTACTCTGAATCAAGTATTTAGTGCAGAAACTCAGAAGACTTCTCAGCTAACTTTTTCTAGGGGTTAATCAATAAGCCTAATTTAAAAAAAAAAAAACCCACCAAAAAAATCAACCTTCATCATTCAGTTGCCCAGGACTTTCAGTAATACCACATTCAAGGAGAAGAGGCTCCCTACTTGCTATGATTAAGAAGCTTCAAGAAATACTAAAAGCTAAGTGCAGATATTTTGGCTTGCTATACAGACAGCAGTGTAAAAATATATCTGAGTCACAGCAGCTATGAATCTTCACGTGCAGAGTCAGTGACAGCCTAAACAGTTGTGATTGAAAAAGGTCAATAGGATTCCATAAATGTTTCTGTTGGTTGAGGTGCTGGGAAAGATACAACCACAGCAACAACCTACAGGTAGTCATCCAAGCGCTATTGTGTGAAGAGAGCAGAGAGAGGCACCAAGGGCTCAGACAACAACATGGTGAATACGAGACAGGCACAAAGACTGTCAGATGGAGAGGAAAAGGCAGAAGCACTAAGGCAGAGGGAAGGAAAGATTATGCATACCCTGGCATATGTTACCTATAAGGCATGATTTCAGTATGCAATTCTTATTTACAACACAGAAAACACCCTTCATAGAAATCTGTGAACTTGTCAATATAAGTCATTAATGTTTCCTTCTAAAGATCAGATTTTTAATTGCTGAAGTATATTTCCATCGTAGAAGCTTTTGTGACAATTTTAAGTGTACATTCGTTTTCATTTAAAATAAACAAAATATGCTGTAATGCAAAAAGGTTGACAAAATGAGAGGATTTAAATAAAAATCATGCATACGTTTTCATCAATAAGTATCATGAAACAGCTGACAATTTTTAAATAGTTGAAAGGTTAGGGAAATGTAAAAATATGAATGGAAATGAGAAAATAAATTTCCATCTACTTTGCTGAGAATCCTATTCAAACAAACAAACAAACAAAACAAAAACAAACCCAGAAAACATGCCAAGAAATTGGGTTAATAAACTTCAATACTGTACTTAATCACAAAATCTAGTCAGAAATAGGCTGCTACCATAAGGTAAGACAGGTTGCAGACCATAGTCCTTTATGTAAAAGCAAATGTCAAAAGAAAAGCTCTGATATTTGGTTGTGGGCTCCCACTTTTCACACAGGCATTTCCTAAATCCATGTTTGATGAGCTTCTCCAGCTATAAATTCTGCAAATTCCCTCTGGAGCAGTGCAGAGTGTGCTTCATGAAAATGTCATCTGCCAGCGCTGCAATTACTCACACTCCAGCAATCATGTGCACAATGCAGAATGGGTCGAATTCAGGTGAGAACGAGAACCAGCAATCAAGCCTCTGGAATTGAGAACAAAGCCATTTTCTTTCATTTGCCATCAACACAACCATCAAGGCCTTAATTACAAGGCAAGTGTCAAGCCTGGCTGCTGAAAGGCTTATTATTATACAGCTCAGCTTCAAATCAGTTTTGTATTGATGAACTGCAAAAATGAGGAAGCCAGCTTAGCCCCACAAGAAAAGAAACTGGGACTAACTGATTATGTGATTGGCAGGAAAAAACAAGGACGGTTAAAAGTACATTTTTAGACAGTAAAAGAATTAGCTAACGGCACACCTAAAACCTCTCTATAAACATATATTCTATCTCAATAGCAAATCCATGTGGTCCGATAATTCAAGGGACACTTTCTTCAGTTGAGATCACTGTAGTATCCACAAAAGACACAGCAGAAAGATTCTCTTTAGGTCACAAATTTTGTTTTTCAGGCAGTGATGCAAGTCTGTAAGTGTTCTCATTTCTGCTTGCATCTAATTGAAGGTCTATACCTTGATAGTGTAGACATGAAGTGCACATGTATTCACAGGCCCTTGCCCAACAATTATCTATTCACATTAGATTAGTTGTCTTCATATTGAGCAGCAGATGAGAAATCATCATTTAGTAAGCAACAGCATTTATTTATTTTAATTCAACTGAATTATCAATGACTACCACATTATAACTAAAATCCAAATGTCCTCTCGTTTATCATTTTCAAGATAAAACTTAAGTATGACAAATAATGTCATAAACTGTTAGAACAAGACCTGAATTTGGAACTGGCTGTTAAAATACAATATTACTGCTATCACAAGTGTTAAATCTTGTTTTATCTTTTGTTTATTTAAACCCATATTCTGACTTAGCCTCCCAGGTCTTGTGTGATGGGAGAAACACATGCTTAGCTCACTGGTCTGCCTTTTTATTATCTAAGAAGAATAGGCATATGTAGAGGAGGTTGGAAACCATTCGGGTCATCAAACATTTTACCATCAATTTTATGCATTATCATAGAATCACAGAATCATAGAATGGCATGGGTTGGAAGGCACCCCAAGGATCATAGAGCTCCAACCCCCCTGCCACAGGCAGGGACACCAATCTCCAGGTCTGGATCTACACAATGTTGCCCAGGGCCCCATCCAACCTGATCTTGAACACTTCACTGACATCCACCACCTCTCTGGGCAGGCTGTCCCAGCACCTAAAACGATGACAGACAACAGCTCCTTCTTTACCCATTGCTGCATCCAACAGATGTACAACACAACTACATTTTTCCTTTTGCAAAACACTGCGTCTTGAGAATGTCAATGGCTCGTGCTTCAACAGGATATTAAAGAATTTTAAATCATTGGCATGAGAAAATAAACATTAACACAAAAAAGATAAGAGGACACAAGAGCAACAGTGACATCTCTGTTTTGTCATTCACTTTCACTGGTTGTAAATTTGGTTTATTTCCATGGAATATATAAAAAATTGGTAGGTATGTGAAGGTGAGGTGCCTAAAGACAAAGATAAATGGAATTGGTACCAGTGGCTTTTAAGAAATTTGAGAGAATTATTTGATGTTCTTTATTGTGGTTAAATCTTTGGTTGAATAAGGGCAGAAAGAAGACACTTCAGCAAAAAGGCATAAACATTTGTTGTATGGAAAGAGAGTTGTGTCATATGTTCTGTATACTCAAAAACCCAGATACCTTAAGGCAGAATTGAATAGGTTCTAAGAATAAAATTAAAAGTAAAATGGATACTGGTGACAGATTCTTCTATGGAACCGACATTCAGAATAATACAGGTTAACTACAGGAATAAGTTAATAATTTTTCCTAAAGTAAACCCTTTACAAAAGCAAACTAAAATTTTCAGGTGTAGTTAAATGATTTAGGAGCCTACATTTTATTCTGAAAATGAACTTAAGTTCTCACAAAGAGTGGGGCAGAATGCATCCATATACTGAATTGCTGTGGTCTCAGAAATATTCCTGTTTTGAGAGACTGAGAGGACAGTAAGAAAATAAAGGAGCAATATAAAAAATTAATGTAGTAGTGTAACTAACGTTCTCATATATTTACTACCACATGCCTTTCTTTTCTCTACGGATGTCTCCCCTCATTTCAGAGCTCCTATTTTCTCCCTCTTTATCCTCAACAAACAAGAGAAGTGGTTTCTTCAGAAGTAATAGACTTCTGTTCTGTGCATATGTTGAGGGAATTACATGAGACAACTGCTTTCTTCAAGTTTATTTATAAATTTATTTATATGCCATGCAATTTTGGGGATTCTACATAGATTTAGAGTTAAGCAAATGCTTAACTCTACCTTGTTAGACTGACAGAAAAAAGTGCAAGACCGTAACCACTACCTTCTGAACTCTGCCAGTACAATCCAACATACAAGAGATTCTTTCTGATAACATCACCTAAACACTGCCTGGTAAAACTGAATTGCCTCCATTTGAAAGCTAGTAAACAGAAATCGCTCTCCAGCTACACGGTATAGTGGAAGAAAAACAGACAAAACAAAGTGAATCTTAAAAAAATGAAACAAAGATAAATCCTAGCACCTTCCCTATGAATCAACATTTTTTAAATTTAGAAATAACATATTTTTAAACTAAGAAATAACTCGGAATACTTGGGGTGGGAAGGGAAAAGGAAATCTTTTCTATGTAATTTGAGGAAACCACCTACAAAAAATCAAATGGAATACTACTTGCCCACATTAAAATTGCCACTATGGCAGAAAAAAAAAATGTTTACATTGAAAAGGAGAGTTGCAGTTCTAAAAATATTTTTTGTGAAAGTGTTGTTTATAATTATTGCAACAGTGTATTCCTACAGTTAGGACTGCACCAACATCCACTTGGCAGGCAGCAGGAAATCATACCAAATACAGAGGAACTGCAAGCCAAAACCTCTCATGAGGAAACAACTACATAAAACTGATGGAGATATTAACAATTCTAAATTTATTTTTATCATGCACCTGATTAAAGAAAAGTATGGTTTTTAAAATTTATCCAGCAAGTCACTCAACTTTCAAATCACTTGTTTTTCAAAGTTCTTAAGAGTCAGTGAGACTTTTGGAGTCCACAAAGAACTCAGGATGAAAGCAGGAAATGCACAAAACTATAAATGTGGTTTGAAGGCCTTAATGCAGATTTTATTCTAAAAGCTCATGATTATTTTTTGTGGCTTGTGACTCTCAGTGCCTCGGTTCTGCATTTTCAGCCAAAGACATTACTGAGTTTCTGAGATGACTGTAGGCTGCTACCATTTAAAAGATAGACTCTTTTATGATTTCTTATGGTGGACATCAAAAGCTACCCATCATTTTGGATGGTCATTCTGTACCCTCTAGTGACTCAAAATAAATGGACAGCAAAGATTCATCTAAATAGGATCTTGAGGATGAGATCCTGATGCCATTACTTAGTGAATGGTATTACCTAGATGGGGCAATGCTGTCACTTCAGAGAAATTTTAAGGTATAAATTCAGCAGAGTGACTGAGATATTCAGGTTTCTAACTTATCCACCAGACTCATTCAGTCAAATTTCTTTCATAAATTTTTATAAGGATTTTATGGCTCAATTACAACTTTATATGATAGAGCTCAAAAGGAGTTCTCATTCCAAAGGTCATAATTTCAGTGTGTAATTACTGCATGGACCAGAAAGGTGTCTGTCAGACACAGGCTTTTATGTAAGTTTTGGATTGGTGAAGGTTATTTTTTCCCATTTTTATAGGCCAATCTTTTATTTTAAAATAGTTTTTACCTCACTACATACAAGACTTTGATTTCTCTTTACTTAAAGCCTGAAAATATAAAGCAAAATACATTTGCACCTTTTCTTCTACTCTCGCTCTTAAGTGCTGCACCCATCACATCTTAAAATGAAATATTTTAGAACATTCTTTGTTTTGAGTATCACAGTGTATATCACAGTAAATTAACATGCTCAGAGGCTTAAAAACTGATAATAATAATCAATAGCTGCAGAGCAGGATAAGAAAAACTAATGTACCTTTTGAGCAGGTGGGACTAGATGAACTTTGATAGGTTCAGTGGGATTAAGTAAAACTAAGCAAGCTCTTTTTTTCTACAGTCTTATCTCATGCCATCTTTGTTTCAGTTTCAGGCTTTGTTTCTGAAGGGAATGTCTTTGTCAGACTTCCAATTTACATCATTAGAGATAGAATTGTTATTACGCTAGCCTAATGCATACAATTTCATATTAAAACCAACGATACTATACATTTTCAAGTTTGTACTTCTGGAAAAATAAGAACTTCTTTTGCCATTGGTGTTCTTCATCAATAGCCATTATTTTATCTTTTTTTCTTTCTATAGGAAGCGATGTGCTCCTAAGTGTAAAATTGTTTCCAGTCTAAACTACTTCTTACCAACACAGTCCATCGTTACTATTGTTCAATCTTTAATTCTTCACCCTTTACAAGGTATACAAAGATCTGACTGGAAAAAGTAAGAAAAAGTTATTATTTGGTTTTGACATCATTATGATTATGGCATTATCTCTTGAATAAGAATATCCCACAATCTATATTCAAAACAGTCAAACTTGGGATAAATTGGGATAAACTTGGGATTCAAGAACTTCTAGGCCACTTATCTCTGAAAACGTTTTCCTTGATCTTTCCTGTTTGATTCCTGGCTCTGTCAAATTGTGCTATTCCAAAACAGTGCCAGTTTTGACAGCACATGACTGGCGACTGGAAACACAACAAAGAGATCAAATTGCACATCATCAGTAAAGTCAGGAAATGGCAGCATAGGTGGACTTTCAAAGAGTAGAAAGCAATGGGACACTTGGAAGTATGCTAATAGTAGGCTTTACCAGAAATGTGCGACTCTCTTGTACAGTGTAGTCTTTCAGTTACTCATAGCATAATCCTCAAAGATAGAAAAATTTGATAATCCATGATTGGGATGACACACACAACTGGTCTAACCTCTATCCAAAAAGAAATAGCAAAAAGGCAAACATTTTGTAACCAGCAAGTAGCAGAGAAACACATTTTCTTTATTTGTAGAACAAAATTGTGTGAAAACAGAATTCAGCTAGACTTTTTTGACAGAAAAGAATCAAGTGACTTCAGTACACAGGAATTACAAGTACCTCTGTATGCACAGAGGAATTCTAGCTTTGAGTTCACTGTGGTTAATTTAACTTTGTTGTTCTTCACCCAGCAGCTGAACTCTTGCTAACAGAACTGACAGAACAATAAAGTGCCCCACAACTTACACTAAGCGGCAGGCTTCCCAAAGACATCCTAGCTCATACAGGAGTTTGGAATATGATGGTAAGCAAAGACATAAACTACTGAACTATGAATTTCTATGGAACAGCTTGCCAGCTGAGGCAGGTACAATTCTAAGCAAACATTTTGACTTGACAAATCATTTTTTCCTTGCCTTGGTCAACACGAACAGTAATTTTTCTGACATACAATTTAGATAAGAAGCTTCCAGAGCAGTTCTACTTTTAAGTCATCATAATGGCAATAAGTAACATCTATTCAGAAATGAGAGATATACATTGTTTTTACAGTGGACATTTGTCCAAGAAGCCTTCTGAAGATACTGGTAGAGAAGGAAAATAAAACAAGGAAAACTGAAGCAGTTGCGGACCCTCTGGAATGACAGCAGTGGATGTTTCAGCTAGGAATATCACCTATGCACTAAACATTTTTACCTTATGTCAAGAGTTGCCACAGTCACAAACCAAACAGTAGGGGGAAAAAAAAGTGTTTTCTCATTTACTTCTTCTGAAATCCCTATTATATAATTTCATCGACTCTGTTCTACTGGCTTAGTCAGAGGTAGTAACTTAGTACTTCCTTGCCTACTCTGGTATGACATCATTTAGCACATTACCAACCTTGGATGGGGTTACCTGCTGGGAATGATGTGTTAGAGTCATCTTTGACGTTGCAATACCACTCCTTAGAGTAGGGGTTTTCAGAGGTTAAACCTATGGGAACAATCTCAAAACTACTATGGCTCACTGTAGGGCACAGGGTAGGTCTGGTATTTTTATTTCTTTTGTAAGCAGACACATATCATCACAGAATCACAGAATCACAAGGTTGGAAAAGACCTTTAAGATCATTGAGTCCAACTGTTCCCGTCCTAAGCTAAAACATATCCCTAAGTACCTCATCTACCCTTTTTTAAACACATCCAGGGAAGGTGACTCAACCACTTCCCTGGGCAGCCTGTTCCAGGCCCTGACAACTCTTTCAGTAAAAAATTTTTTTCTAATATCTAATCTGAATCGGCTCTGGCACAGCTTCTTGCCATTTCCCCTTGTCCTATAGACATCATTTAATCTTTACAGAATTCTCTAATCCCTATGTTTCCTTTGCTACTTACTTCTTTTTACAAGCTCACTTTTTTACAGGATCAGAAAATTATGGCCATTCAGGCTGACCAGGACCTTCAGAGGTCTCTAGTCCACCCTGCTCTGTGGAGGGTCAATTCTGAAAGCTTCTCTGGGCAACTAGTTCCAGTGCTGGTTTTCCCACTTTGTTCTTCTAACATTCATGTGCACAAAGCTGGGACATGCAGCAGATTCATTAGCCAGGGATCAAGATTTTGTCTGCCCACTTCACCAAACACTTCAGGCTGAGGTATTTTAATAACTAGAAAATTATCTGAACAATTACCTTTCCATCAGAATCGGAATTTCATGGTAATACAGACACAACATAGCTGTGATACACATAACTGTCACAATGTATTACTTTAGTTTGTTGGCATATTTTGAGGAATACAGGTAACTGGAAATTCTTCAAGCAGTTAATCACCAGGTTCCAGAGCAGGGAAATGAAGTAACTTAACTTATTCCTGTTTTACTAAACTTTTTGTTTACTTCTGACTTGATTTAATAGAAGGAAAGCATACACTAATACTGGGGAAAAAAAATGAACTGGCTCTAATTACCTGATTATTATTATTAGAATTTCAAAAGGTCTCTTGACAGGGTTTAATACTACTTTACTGCCTGCACTATCAAAACTGATTAAATCTATCATATTATACATTTAGCAATGGAGTCATTTGTTCAGAAATGAAAAAAGGGTCAGCTCATTAGTCTGATTCAGCTTCTTTTACAGTCAATGAAAAGGTATCATGAAAGATGACTCAGAAACTATAGCAGATCAAACATTTCAGACACTAATGTAGGAAAAAAAATCTTACTGGAGACTGCAAACAGAACAAAGTCCATCAGAGCAGAGCCAGGATTTCACCCAATGTACAATTTTCTAGGTGGGGTTTTTTTTTTTTTTAATTACCTGCTAAATAAACACAACTACTTGAGTGTACTAACTCCACCTCAGTCCCCGTCAAATGTTTTAGTGTGCTTTCATGTGTTTTCTCTCACTAGACAATCTTGCACGAGTAAACCTCAGGTAGGTTTTAGGTTTCACCAATTATTAGTAAATCTGTAAAACATAACTTCTACAAGCATGGAAAGTGGTTTCTGTGGACCAGTCATGAACATTTTGGAAAGTCTCTTACACTCCCATTTTGACCATTATATCTTCTGTCTAGAATGTGCTTTAGAATAATTCACTGGGGCATGGAGCTTCTGGGTTACAGCAAACAGATGGCCTGCATTTAAAGGCTTTTATAGGCATTCTGGTTTTGTGCATCTTGAGCAGTTTCTCAGTGCATTCTGAAATGCTGTGAAGTGCTGCTCTGACCATTCAGGAGTCAAGAAAAATGATCCTTTTCATAGGAAAGAAATTACAAATCCAAATTTAGGAAAAAAAATGATTAATCAAATTGAAAAATATGAACCTTATGTTTGAGGAAACACCTCTCCATGGAGTAGTTTGTGATTGCAGCTAGCAAATTCTCTTGCCCAAATTACAGGCTTTCTTGTCCAAATGGCAAGTGCATGTGAAAATTTTAGGGTTAAAGAAGTAATGAGTGATTTACTGGTTATATGTCAATCCTCTGCTCAGAGTTAAACTTTTGTGGAACACACATTCAGTCAAAATAGTGCTACTGACTGCTCACAAGAAACATGCTCAATCCTAAGTAAAACCCATCCAATGCAGCTCTTACATGCACCTGCAATCCAACACACTCATAAGGGTAAAAACCTGGTATCTTTCCCTGGACTATGGATTATAGCGACTTCTGAGGAAGCTCCATCAGTACACAGATGGCAAGAGCTGTCCTAAACCCAGACACTGTCTTGGTTTGTTCTTAATTCATTCTACCAGCTAATGTATTGTGTTTAAAAAATAAAAAAGGAGGGTGGGGGGAAGACAGCTGGCCTCAACAGTCTATCCTTTCTTGGGTTTTTTTTTACCTCCAAACCAAACAAAACTAAGTCAAATACTTTTTGCTTTCTCTTTTAAGTGTGTCTTCAATTTCAGGCCAGGCAGTCAGGAGGACATCTGCAGACGTTAACATCTCACATGAATAACGCTTGATGACTATTTTTCTAATTGTTAGAAATCAAAAAAAAAAATACTTTCACTGTTAAAGAATAAATGAAGGGAAAAAATGAAATACCTGTTTCTAGTGAGCTTTGCTAATTAACAGACTGGAGAGCTAAAGCTATCCTTCTAGCCCTAACAGCATTAGAGCATTAACACTATCTCAGTAAACAAGAGTAGCTTTGACTTTTGATGCAGTGGGAACTGCTAGCGAGACAAAGTAAATCAGGGCAGTATTTTTTCATTAGTTTCATTATCATCAATCCTCAGGGTAGGGAAAGTAAACTTTGTGTCTGGACTGAATATGATACAAGGCTGAACAAATGGATATCATGCATGTAACTCCCTATTTGATGTGGTATTTTTATATGTGTATACATGTATATTGATACACTTCCCACTCTCGCTCAGTACCACATAGACAGAATCTGGAAATAAACAGCAAGTATGTATAATTTAAATGTGTGCTTTTAAATAGAGCAAAACTTCAGGTTTGCTTTCTGAGGTATTTTTGCTCTTTAATAACTGGCAGGTACAACTTGGCTTAAAACCAGTCATGACAATTTAGTTTTAATTACCATTAACATCAGCAAATCTGTTTTCCTTTGTGTCCATCCCCCAGAGCTCCCACTCTGACGTGACATGAAGGCCATCACAGAGCCCAGATGCCAAGCTGCTGAAAATATTCATCCAGCAGCAGCATCTGGCCCCTTGGTGGGCTCCACAGGCAGTGAAGTTGACAGCTCTGAAGTTGCCTGTGGGTCTGTCATGTAGTTAGGCTGCTAGCTGAGCTGACTTATTCTACTCTCTGCCATTTTTCTTTGACTTACCTTTGATCCTGAGATATTTGCATATCGTTATGTGCTTGAGAAAAAGTTCCTCTGTAAATCTCTTACGAGCCCTCTGTGTTTGTGCATTCTTGAAGTAAGAGGTGATATCACACAAATACAGAGTCATGATGTGCATTACTTGTGATGCTGTCACAAGATAACCTCGCTCACCGCTTACATAACACACCCTATGGTTAATACAAGTTGATATGCGAAATCCTGAGAAATCACACAAGATCTGCTGGCAGCCCTATAAATGACACGAGACACAACCATGGGTACCTTTCAAGCTACATATTAATGTATTCATGTGTTAGTCTCTTTAAGAAGGGTGATTTTATTTTTCCTTTCTACCCTGATTACCATACCCATTAGCAAAGGTCTACAGCACAGCAAATCCCAAGCAGGCAGAGAGCTGGCACTAGGAGGTTGGAAGCAGGGGAAGAACCAAGCAAATAACAGAAAAGATGCAAACTAGCCAGCACAGTAGGAACAGGGACTGGGGGGAAATAGAAAAAAACAAATGATGATGAATCAAGTTCAAGAAGCATTATTGACAAGACCAGCTCTTAAGAATTCATCTAGCCTCCACAAACCATTCATTCCTACATAGGGGGCAGCTCCTATTACCTTTAAGAAAAATGTGTATTGCTGTTTTTCGACTCCCTGCTCCTTTGCTGGAAGTTACTTGTCCCTAAGCATCTCATATTATAATGCATTTTGTGACAATAAAACAATGACCCTCTTTCTGTTCCCTAAATATATCTATTCATAACTACCAAATGTTACCAGGCTCTACAGTAATACCGTGCAGTTCCCTTTCTTTTTTTAATGCCAGAAGATGTAACATACTAATTCACTCAGAAAATCAAATTTAATTGTTGTTAAGTTGGGACGTGATTACCCCTAAAAGACAAAGGTGTTTTGATCTTTAACAGTTTTGGCATACAAAATATGATAGGCTCTGTTACAGATTCTAGAGGAGGTTCAAAATGAGAACTTCTCTAGATTTCTGTATTCAGCGGTAGTCAAGTTAGCCCCAGGACAGACCTAAAAAAAACTTCAGGGACTTCAAACAATTTAATTCTAGATAAGGCTTGTCCAATAACTAATTGCAAGCTACAAAGTGCCTTCCTTCTAGTGATGCTAAAGAAAATGCTGGGCTGATTTGCTGAACCCAGCCCCACAGAGATAATGAAAAACTACACCTGTGTCAAAATAAATCCTGTTGTGTATATAAATATACAGATTTTAATTGGAAGACTGACTAGAGACCAGAAATTGCAGAGTTTACCTTGCACAAGATGCCAAAACCTTATTTCAACATGTACTCCAGCCCTCCTAGATGCTGTATTCTAGCTCTTCTGCCACTTGAGTCTGAGCCAAAGGAACGCAGGAACCTGTTGATCCTGCAGCCCTTACGAGTTTTGCCTATTGTGACAGTCTGGTTGGGATGCTGGAAGGTAACACACAGTAAAAATTCATGCTTGTACATATGGTGTGGGACATGGAATAACAGTGATTGACTTGCTTCCTTATTCGGACTAAATATTAATTGTCCAGAATGAAAAATTTGGGTCAAATCTTTGGAGGCACTTTTCATTTTTTTTATGATTTGGGAGTCATTTTATGGAATGACCCACCTGCTTAGATTTCTGGCTCTAATATATTTGTAATGATTGTTTAGTGCCTGGCAAAATCAATACAGGATTGCCTTAACTGCACGTTATAAGGTGCAACTGCAAATTTTCGTATGCTGCAGCTAAAATTTGTGGGACTGACAATTTCACACATAGTTGAAAGAATTTATATTTAAAAAATAAGTTCAGCAATCTGTGAACTTGTTTTTTCTCAAGTATCCCACAGTCAAAAGGATTGCTACCTCTACACAGCACTGAAGTTACAAAAAAATAGTTTTAAAAAAACCCCAACCATTCATGGTCTTTAAATTACACATAGTTTATTATAGCAGGTCTCAATGTAAAATATGTGGCCTTCATAAAAGAGAGTAAAGTATCTTCCTGTAACTTTTATACAATAGCTGAAATTTTACAACTCCTAATACACGTTAAATATCAAGGGCAATTTTCAGAAGGGACATTCCATTTTGTTATCTGACTCTGTTTAGCCCAGAAAATGGAACTGCAGGCCTTACTATTGGATCACTTAGCAATATAATGCTTCCTGATCAGATATGAACTTGTAATCACATTTCTGTTTAATTAACACACAGTACTTTGTTTGTGCTGGCTTCATGGGCTTTTTTGTTTTTCTGACTTTCTGACGGCTGCAAAGAAATGCATGTAATCTGATCAAGCAAAGTTAGATGAGAATAATCTGATTCAGTACGGTCTATATCGGTCAAAGTTAACCATTCAAAATTATGTGATCAAACTTGAACCAGTAGAGTAAGTGATACTAATTCCTGACTTGTTATCATCTACATGTTTGTTTCATATTTTGGTATTAATTACTTTGAGCTAGATTTACTACGTGGTTGAAATTAAGCTGTGAACTTTGGGTTTACTGCATAGATAGCATCCATTCCCACTTTGCAAGCAAGTAAACACAGGTTGCGTGTTGAACTGTGAAACTGTTGAGCCTCTTTCAAATATCCAGCCCATAGTGTAAAAAAAAAGTCAAGCACATCATAAACTATCCGAGCTACAACCTCCCCTCAAAGTGTAAGCAGTATCTGGCTTATTAAGTAAAGAACTTACATCAGCATATATTAGTATTTTCAGGAGCGATTCATTTCCCTGAATACTGAATTAGCCTCACTAATTTAGAAGCCACTTAGAAAAATCTTTAGATTAACATTAACAGAATCTAATACAATGGTGTTAACCAAGGATGCGGCATTTCCCATCTTCTGAAATTAGAATTAAGTTTTAAAGGACAGTTATAATCTCTTTCAAGTAATACTCAATTTTTCTATGACCTTCTTGGAAAACCAAGGAAAGCACAAGTCTTGCTTCTAATGCCTTGAGGTCTGATTTGGCATAATGTGCTAAATTTTCAAAAGAGCATATCAATGAATATGCCTAACAGCCATTGAGTCACAAGCTCGTCTGAAAATCTGGCCTTGCTTTTGTGTTAGTTTGTGCCACAAGTTAGAAAGCAGGAGATTCAGTGATGAGACTATTTAGACTGCAAAGTTAATTAACAGCAAGTTGCAACTATAAGATTTCACATAGGTGAAAAATTATTACAAAATACAACAGATTCCACAGCCACAAGAGGTAACAGAAGTTCTCATCGCTAAGTGTTAGGGTCCTAAGGTACGGCATTGAAATCAGTGCTAAAAAGCCAATCATAAAAAATACATGAGATCTTTTGCAAGTATTTGATAGATTTTTTTACTGTTGTCAAAATAAGACTGGTGAATAAAATCTCAAATCAATAAAGTCTACTGTGTCATCAAATGAAATGCCTTTCAACCTCTCTTTACCCTACAATACCCTTTCTCCCTAGTTGGCTGCAAAATGTCACCTTTTCTGTAGCTGTTTTTCCCTCCCTCCTAAGTTCTCTCCTTCCTTCCTTCCTTCCTTCCTTCCTTCCTTCCTTCCTTCCTTCCTTCCTTCCTTCCTTCCTTCCTTCCTTCCTTCCTTCCTTCCTTCCTTCCTTCCTTCCTTCCTTCCTTCCCTCCCTTCCTCCCTTCCTCCCTTCCTTCCCTTCCTTCCCTTCCTTCCCTTCCTTCCTTCCTTCCCTCCCTCCCTTATTCCCTCCCTCTTTCTCTCCCTTCCTTCTTCTCTCCCTCCTTCCTTCTCTCCCTCTTTCCTTCCCTCTTGCCTCCCTCTTTCTTTCCTCCCTCCATCCTTCTTTTCTCTCCTTTCCTTCCTTCCTTCTGTCTCCTTTAAGCCTTTGCCCTCCCCATCCTCCTTCCAGGGAATTCCCTTACTCTCTGCTTGCCCATCTCCTCAGGCCCTTTCCAGTGGATTTGTCTGATTTAGGTCCTGCATTTGCTCCAAGGAATCTATACGAACTACCACAGGCTTCCCCATCCCCTCCAAGTCCCCCACTCCTTAACCTGCACATTCTCTTGTGTCACCTCTCCATCAGCTCCATCACTGCGGTTTTGCTTCCTGGAGCAAGTTCCCCTCAGCAGCAACTTCTTCCTTTGCTTTGTTTTTCCTTTTCCTCCTGCCTGTCGTATCTAGTTAGACTGGCTGGAACAAATGAGCTCAGTCAGTCAACATCCTTTCACTCATCCTCATCCAAAAAACACCCTTAAAAAGACAGTATTTCCAAGCAATTCTACCTGTGAGTATCTTCCAGCCAAAATTTATGACCCAAAGATCCCAGTGACTTGTACGTTTTCCATAATGGAGGCTTCCCTATGCCGAAATAAAATATATATCTCTTGGTGTAACATAAACAAATCTGAGCTGGAACAGTTATTTTGCTGTGTGCAGACAGGAAGATTAATCAAGTTCTTTAGAGACAGAATAATTACTCTATTTGTACTGCATTTGAATTTGTGATGCAAATAGACACAGTATATCATCGGAGCTTGGGAAAGCACCTGAATCACTCAGGGAAGCTCTGGTTACCACCCAGACATTATTAAGAAATAAGCAAGTAAAAGCCCCTGAACAGATGTCTCACTTTTAGGGCACTCATTGTCTTAAAACTCATGTCAGAGGCAGAAGCTGGTTACCCCATTCTAAATAGCAATCCTCTCAGATGGAGATGTTTCCTCTCTTGCTTCTCCTCTAGCATCACTTGCTGGTTTTGAAAATTCACATCTCATTTACAAGTATCATGATCTGCAATAAGAGAACACATGGCAACACATTTCACAACCTAATTTGTGTTAGTCCTATCCAAAATCCTTTCAGCAGAGAGATCTCTAAAATGAATAGAGGCGCAAATAGTTCTGGCTGACACATACACCTCAGACCTCCTTACAACTAAGGCTCAAACCTTTAGCACAGGGATATACAGAAGCGTTGAATGCCAAATGCTAATATTTCAACATCATTGCCTTCTGCAATATGCATCAGCTCTTGCCTGTGCTTTACATTGCTACAGGTAGTTGCTTGTTTTAATGAGTGTTTCTCACTGCTTCCTTGCAGGAATTCCCAACAGAAGTAGAACAAAGCCTTGACTTCGATAAACAGTTCCTGCAGAAAGTTAAAACACTTGTTTGTTTATGCTGATTAGTACAAAAGACTATCTATCTCAGAATTATCTGCAAGGAGTTGGAGAGCTGAAGGCAGAGTACAGAAGCTAAAACCTTTGCAATTACTTTTGTCTGGAAAGAGTGCACAACTTTACCACCTTGCCGTATTTCGACTCTGAACTAGGAGATCTATGTGTTTACTTTCCTATATACCCGTACTGTTAAAGGTAAGGAGCAATGAACAACAAGCAAGTTCTAGACTGACCAAAAGTAACAATGGGCAACAGATAAAGAACGTAAGTTACGGTGTTTGGGAGAAAGCAGAATTGCAATAATTTCAACAGTCTGAAATCTGGTAACATTCTGTCCAAAGCAAAGGATTTTCTGTCAAAACCTAAATAATTTGAGATTTTCTTGTGTGCAGGACAATGAGGTTTAACTCATGAAGTATGTTCAGCTGACCCACTCCTGATACCCTGAGAAAACACTCCCTAAATAGCCAATGCAAGAGCAGTAGTGGAACAAAGCTGAAACAAATCGTCTATCATAAATGAATTACTACGCTGTACTGGCCTCTATTTTGCTGGTACCATAAGCAACATATTTTCATCAAAGTTGTGGCAAAGTTTGTTTCTGGCAAGGACAACTATCAGCATAAAACAGATCATTACTTCCAAATCTCTGTAACTCCCTAACAACTTGATTTTCACCTGCCATCGAGTATTAGATGTTACATCTCCATCCCTTGCAGGTACAGAAGCCTCTGACCTAATCTTGAATACCAAGAGAGAGTCTGCAGCCATGAAGACTCAATCCCCTTTCTACACACACACTTTCATTAATTCTTTTGTTCAGGTATCATTATTCAGATGTCCACCACAGAACTTAGAATCATAGAATCACTTAGGTTGGAGGAGACCTAAGAGCTCAAATAAAGAAACTATATAAGTGTCTAACAACTAAGCGTACTACTTCACACTCACACTGTGTCACTTAACCACACAGTATATACGCTTCTGAGGATAAAATTCACAGCCAGGTTTCAATAACACAGGACTTGAACACATCCTAAAAAAAAAAATTTATGTTAGATATGAATAATATTGCACCACCACCCTTTCAAACTGCCATACACACTGGTCTAACCGGCTTCCATAAGCAGTGAAAAACATTGGAAAAGCCTATTCTGCCTGACATCCCCTGTAATCAAGATCTTCAGAGCCATGGACAGCATCTGAATTTTAGGCCGACCGAAATTAGTCACTACACTGTAGTTTGCAAGTACATCACAATGCAGTTGTCAGCTGAAAATACAGGGAGTGGCATCCTAGAATTTAAGTACCAACACTCAAATTTAACCATCATTTACATCTTGTTTCCCAGACAAGCCACTAGAGGGTGAGACAATTGCAAAATTGATAAGATTTGAACAGGTCTGTCTCACCGTGTGCATCGACGCATGCACCACTATGCAAGCAGGCAAGGCAGCCTGAGGAAATGAATTCTCGATAGCTGGTGTGAGCTTACGGATACTTCATTTTACAAGCCGAGACAGAGTCATCATAGACCATCATGCAAGAGGAAGTATAAGTCTGATGGCCACACAGCAGTGATTTTTCTTAATGTACCAGAGCTGAAAATTTACTGTAAGTGCGGACAAGATTATTTCAGTGGATTGGTAATATGTCTATCTCCTTCAGGTCACCGATTCAAGCATTGAGCAGGTCACTAATGACTAAATGCTGTTAGCATTTGATGCTAACAGCATACTCAAGGCTTCCTCCAAGGAAAATAATTTGATGTTTTCTATCTGTGCATGCAGTGCTAAAAACCTCCACAACAAAGAAACCTTATTAATATTTCCTTTATCTCTAAATTCACCATCCAGGACAACAGTTTCATAAAGAAATTCCAGCTTCTTGGTTACTTGGTTATTTTCATCTCCATACAATCAAATTCTGACCTGCCACCATCTCACCTAAGCCATAGCTGACATCAGAGTTGGACTCTGTCTTACAGGTTCCAAATTAAGGATGGAAAAACTTTGATACAGCACCTAATATTCTGTGTGTAACCAGATTGCATGGCACCAACTACGGCAAAATATCGCACCTACAGAACCTACCATTTCTTCTACCAGGTCTAGAAATTTGTACATATTAATTGCTATGTAACTCTTCATTGCCAATTGCATACAGATGCTTCACTTCAGAGAGAACGCTGGAGAAAATCTTATAGCAGTCAGAATCACCCCTGAAAAGTTATACATGACTACCAAAGTCTTCTTGAAAGATCTGTCCATTTTAGGATGTTGAACTGAAGTATTTCTCTTGGAGCTTGACTACTGATTTCTGCCCTTTTTCTTTTCCAAGTTAACCACTGCAAGAGGGGTCATCACTCTGAAAATTTTGTTAAGCAATCTTCCATTTTTATTTACATGGAGCTCACATACTGGCATTTACCAAACTGGGCAAGCAGCAGTCTTTTTAGGTTAAGGTGGATTTAGATATACAAAACCCAAACCCAAATAACCCACCCTCGCACCCCATAGTATTTCTTTTGTTGCTCTTGTCCAATTGACAACAAAAGAGTTTTCATTTATGGCTCTGACAACACGGAAACTTTCACAGAAGTGATGACACTCAGAAATAACCTTTTCAAGAAAGTTAACCAATCCATTTATTCTTATGGTGTTTCCATTCTTTTCTGATTGTGGGAGCTTACATTTGTGCAATTTCCTCTGGAACTAGTGGGTTTCTTATGGACTATATAACATAGATTGTTTAAAGACCCTATCTTTCCTTTATGCTTTTATACTAATGAAACCACCAATAATTTACTTATTAAATCAATTATTTTATTTTTCTATTTCACTTTTATTCACGTGTGGTCTCAAACTTGCTACTCCACACACACACATTTAGAAGAGAATGTAAGATTTTTGAAGTTGCCCCAGACAGAGGTGGTGGGAACAATTATCTGTGATTTGAATGATTAGGAGACAGCATCAAACAAAGACAGGAAGCTAAAAAGCAAACTCTGAACTTTGCATGATGAAACCGTGGAACAAATTTCAATGTCAGCAAAGCAACTGTATGGCATCCAGTAAAAAATCTGCATGGGAGGTGAAGAACTCTTGCCCATGTTTCCAGTGCTGGTATCTGAGATGTAGTTTTGCTTACTCATGATTTATGAAAGAATGATGCATTTGAATGTCTAAATGCACTGAGCTAGCATGACGAAAGCGATATGGTAGCTCTTATTACCATGGAGGAGCACAGGAAAAGCAACAACAATGATTGATTAGAATCTTTAAGAAACCACTTGAGCGTGTGCGCATGCATTCATCTTTCAGTGCTTTTCCTTCCTCATGCAGGAGAAATATTTTCCATGTATATAAGTAAGGCAAAAGATGAAGAAACATTTTGTACCCTATAAATCCTATATCCTGTGATATTATAAACACGCTGGGAAAATCTTATCTGCCATGTCTCTGCACTTAGCAATTTTTTGTTGTAGTTAGTAACTGTCAGGAAGCTCAAGATAAGGGAGATAGGCCAGTATGGACTGGTGACATAAAAGGGGATACTGACTTATTTTCTAAGTGAATAAATTCATGAATTAATGTTCTTGAGGTTCTATGATGTTTATTGACTATGGCCACCTTCTTTTCGTACACAAAAGCCCATACTGTATTCATAAAGAAAAACATCTATTTGTGTCTACACTTTGTGTAAAATGTGATGCCACATTATCAGCAGAGTATGAGAGCCCTCGATATTTGTAAATCACATTTTTTCCATAAAAGGAAGTTTTTTATTTAAAATGTTTGACCAGGGATCTCACCCACCTCTCTAAGGATGGAAACCTCCTTTGCAGTTAGAAGCTGCATTTTTACCTCTGCTGCTCTGTGTAGTTGTAATTTCTCTCCCTCTATCTCTCTGAATCAAGTGCCTTCAATAAGCCCTTCCTTAAAAACACTCCATATCTTCCTTTTTAATTGATCCTAGTTGGGAAACATTGTATGGCACTCTGCATGAGGGACACAATGTAGGTGCAAATAGTAGTAGAACGCCATCAGAAAATCTGTATGCAAGACCACTTGCAAGATAAACCTTGGCTAGTGAGCTTTGCCAGATACAACCCCACACATATTCTACCAATGCCTCTGTAGAACTCAGGAGGGTATTAATATGAGTTAAGAAATTCCTGTCTGGCAGAGTCAGCATATGAGACTGGGCAGGAGATACACAGTCAGGAGTCCCACCATTATAGCACTGCCCGGCATTACCAACTGATCCTGCTGTCAGCAGTGGAGCGCTGCAGGGGAAAAGGGACTGGAATTTAAACAGAAGCATTGGGAGTGCAAGTATAAACACAAACACCTACCTCCTATAAATCTGAAGACCACAGACTTTCAAATGAGTTGCACACAGAATTGTAAGGCAGAGGAAATGGTGCAAGGAAGATGCATTAAACAGGGATAGCAGAGAAATCCAGGTCATATGGATACTGAACTTCAGAAGATGTAGATATATATATTTCTATATTCTTCTATATTTATTTATTAACCTTATTGCTGATAAATTCCTTCAAGATTAATTAATCAAAGCTATTTTAAAGATTAAATCTATTCTTTAAATACTGTTATTTCAAGACCCTATATACACTCTTTTTTAATAAATAAAAATGACAGGAGCTAGACCCGCGAGTTTGTCCACATTTGTTGCAGGGATTTTATCTCCAGTTCTGGATGCTTGTCAAAGAAGACAAACAAAACAATGGGAAGCCTAATTTCACTTTAGTTGACTGAAATTAAAAGGAACAGTCAGACCTTTTTGGCTTACATCAGAGAATACATCTCTGCATAAATGGCCTTTGCATTCTTCCATAAAGACTATCTCTGCCTTCAGTCAAAGGCAAGGAGTAAAACACACCTCTCAAGTTTTGCTCCATGCTTTCCTGACCAGGTGAGAAGGTGACATAAGTAGTTGCAGAAATGTGCAATTGCAGTTGAATTCCCATTCTGTGCAAGCAAACATTTTCCTTTATCAGGGGCCACGCTGCTTGCAATTAAATTCAGCCTGCAGAATGTCTTCTTGTATGTAGTTGCCTCCTTCCATCCATTTCTTTTAACCCTCTGCCTCTAAAAAGGTGGAGCAGAGCAAGTCTGGTTTGCACAAACTAATTTTGTGGGGATTGCTTAGAAACTGGGAAGGTCATAGAGGATGGAAAGTGCCACCACATTTGAGTGTTAATTGGTACATGATAACATGCAAAAGCAGACTTTCTGCAAACACCCATCTGCAGCTATTTAATTTTCTTCTCAGTAAAACTGCAGCAAGAGATTAAACCCTACCTCAAGCCAATCTAATATGCATTTGGATTAAATCTGATCAAGACTGTTCATATTTTCGGGGACACTTAACACATTTTAATTCCCAGGATAATATTTCCTTTCTCTGCCACTTCTAGTGTAGACTTTGCAGCCTTATTCATGGCTCCTAACAAAACAATGAATGTCTAAAAGTCAGATATTTAGGCTAAACTACTCCAAGCGTAACACAGATCAGCACTTACACTTCAGATGTGAGGAATGGCTGGAATATTTCTCTACCAATCTGGCATAATACAAGATAGCTCTTCTTCATACTAGGCTTAGCTCATTTAAATCCTCAGACAACGCTCATTGTAAAGCCAGCTCTGTGGTAAACTCAGCCAGAGAAGTCATCTAAAAGTTTTCTCTATAGTGACTGGAGAGGCATGCCATTACAGAGCTCTTTCATTCCATCCTTAAAACAGAGGTATAAAACTTTATCCACTTAACACTAAATGAAAACTTGAGTAAGAGTTGCCAATGTGATTCTTTCTGAAGAAAGAGGCAATTCACATGCTAAAGCTAAAGGGACAGTGCCACACTGCACAACCAGCTACTCACGTTATGGCTAACCCAACACAGAAACCAAGCCACATTACACATGCCCACATTCAGTCAGAAATCAAATCCAGTGACAGAACACTTTCACCTATGTATATATTTAGACTTTGCCTCTAAAAATACTTCTTTATTAATTTTCATAACTGGCATGTGAATAATATACTGCACTGAAACTGGTCAAAAATCTGGTGGTTTTTTTGCTCTTCAGAGCAGTCTGAAAAGAGAAGTGCTTTGCCTTGTCGTACAAGTCTGCCAAGAAAGAAAAATTAAAGAAATAAAAAGAGCAAAAACTTAAACATTCAATGTAAAGTATTAACATTTCTTGAATCTCCTTTTAACTTCATATTCCAATTCCCACAAATCTTAATTGTGCCAAGGGTACTCAAAAAGTCTTCTTTTTTTTTTTCTGTTTCAACTCAGGTGTATGTTTGTGGCTTATTCTACAACCTTGGGTCTCAGTCCTACTCACACAACTATGGGCATTCACTGCTTTGTTTGTACCTTGCCAATTTGGCTAGGATCCACTTTAGACTTTGCATGGTGACTGGATAAACAACTCATATATAAAACCTAGAAGAGCTAGATCAAATCCTCAAAGAAAGTCTGAAACTAATTGTTATATGCAATATAATGTCTCACTTGCACATATACCCTCTGTATGCTACTACACTGATGAAGTTTCATCTCTTTTCACATTCACACAGAGCCACAGAATCACAGAATGTTAGGAGTTGGAAGGGACCTCGAAAGATCATCTAGTCCAACCCCTGTCAGAGCAGGATCACCTAGACTAAATCACACAGGAATGCATCCAGGTGGGTTTTGAATGTCTCCAGAGGAGGAGACTCCACAACCTCCTTCTTTGAAACTTTGAAGGAGATTCAAAACCGTTCTTTCTAAGAGTGGCCCAAACCAAAACATCGGGCTTCGGCATGCCTGAATTTTGCAGTTGTGGTCTACTGTGCTACATTCTTAGAGTACAGAAATGCTTACAATTTAAAATCCCTTCAGCATATCTTTTATATGTGCGACTTGTTACTATGGAAGAATAATAGCTGATTTTCCAGTTTGTTGAGTGAGATGTCAGGAAAGCACGAAGCCTCCCTTTGCCACTGGCCTGGGAAGAACCATCAGATGCACTGCTTTTTCCTTTCAACATGCTACCTCTATTTTTCTGTCTTCTCAGTAGCTTGTGACCACCCACTTGACATTATTAATCTGGTTTTTGCACATTTAATTACTACTTTTAGTCAAGAACTAAATAAGCCCAGCTTTAAATCACACAAACAAGTTAATGCAACACAAATTTTAAACAACAGAATAGAATACAATACAAAATGCCCAAATGAAACCCAAATTCTCCAGGGCTAAGTTACACTGAAGACCACAAAATTAACACTACCTTTCTTACAGAGCATGGCAGATTTCAAAACCTACAGCAGAATGCCAGGAAGTTACAGTATTATTTAAAAAATACAATCAAATTTTACACGCATGAAAAGCTGTCATTAAAGTATCCTGTAACTATCATTAATGGTTCTGCCAATTTTAAGCATCATTCAGACAAAAATCCACAGTCTAATTGGTGAAAAATAAATGGGAAGATTATATACCTTGACGGGGCTTCATTTAACAAAAACCTTTGGATCTAGTGAGACATGGAGAGGATAATTTGTACAAGTGTCACCTTTCTACTGTAAATCCAGATGATTTGAAGGTAGCAATGAGTACCCCCAGGTGCTCCCACAGTAGCACCAGTGGCCTGGTGGGATGCAGGGGTGGATGGGGGAAGCAGACAGCCCTGCAGTGACATGCATATGCACACAGCAGGCTTTATCCACATATCTAAGCAGGCTTTCTGTGGTAGGCTTTAATTCAAACTAAAGGATATCATTGTCTCAACTTGCAAAACTTTTAAAAGAATGGAAAAACCCAAACCACGAAAAAACAAACAAAAAGGCAAAAATACAGTTTAAAATACAAAATTGCAAGAGTCTTTGTTGTCATCTATTCAGAACAGCAACCATTTATGAACCTCCAGGAGTGGAGTCTAGATGCTCACTGCATCCAGCAAGGTTTCTGTTGCTGCAGTGTGGAATGAATCCTTGCTCTCTGCACCTCAGTTAGATGCAAATCAATGATATGGAAAGATTCTTACTAAAAAAAACCATTTAGTATTCTAACTAATATTACCTGTGCTTTCAAAGGGGTTGGTAATATTAAGGTAACTAAACCTGAGCTTCCTAAAAAACATCTACGTTACTGAAATGGGATGTCCATAGTCAAAATCTCTTGGGTGGGTAGCCAAAGCTGCCTATTACACTTATATGCATTTAAAACATGACAATTTTACACTTGTTCTAGCATTGGTCATTCAGCCTGTTTAAATGCATTTCTGGGATTTAAATGATTCACATTTAGCCGGCTCTCTGTGTGGGGCTGATTTTCACCTCAGAGCATAAACCACTTAATTATAAGCTATGTCAAGTTTCCAAACAAGAATCAGAAGCTCTCCAGAAATACCTTAGGATTGATTTTGAAGCACTCTAGCAAAGAAAACAAAAAGTGAATAGCATCTGTCTAGCTCAGGAGGCTGAAATGGGAGAAGAATCTGCAGGCATCGCAGTAAAGGAGAGTTCTTAAAAAGGTTTTGTAGAACAGGGGAGAAAAATGAAATAATCTCAAAATGCACAGAAGAAAGTGCCTAGATCTTTTCATGTAGAGGTTAGCCTTACGGTGATTTTGGAGGAAGGAATCATCTCATCAACAAACATGAGATGACAAAGAGTTGGATATCCTATGAAATGCCTTTGAAAGTTCAGTGATGTATGTTGATGTGATAGAGGCAAGGCTAGAGGACGAACGCAAAGAGGTCACTACTAACTGAAGCTGCAGTGGTCAGAAAAAAACCTTGCTGCTTATCTGGACCTTCTTATTTCCATTTCTTAGAGTAAGATTAGTAAGAAATCAACTTGGTATGTACAAGGAAAAAGCAGTATAACACAGTAAATATGAGACATTTCCAAATTCAGGTCTGGGAAAGAAGGACTGTAAAAGAGGCTTCCATAGGATGCCTCCATTCTGATGAAGGTGAAAGAAGCAGAAGGCCAGTAAGGGAAGTCTTAGCAAATAGGCTGGGTAAGATGCTGTTCTGGCAGCCCTAAACTTCAGAAGAGAGATTGAGTAATGGGGAAATAAAGTCCAGAGAGGCTCATTAAAAGGACTACCAAAGAGAAGAGACAACTGCAGCACAGATAACCCTATGGACTTCAGGATCCTGCTTGGGGAAGAACTATCATAACCCAAGGGTACTTTTCCTCTACAGGAACACAGAGGTCTCTAATCTTTAACACAATAGGTTTGTTTTAATTGATACTCAGTTGGAACTAATGCTGCTAGGAAAACAAAAGCCAGACTCTTTTCTAAACATCTGAGGGACATATATGTGCACATGCAAAAGGGTGGTCATCACTGAATACTTTGCTTTTTTCCTATAATTAGATAATTTATTTAAGACATTTCACATATTATCTGCATTTCCTTAGGGGATAAAATGGTAATGATGTGGCTTAGTTACAAAAATGTGTGAGGAATTTGTATATACACAAACTCAAACACCCACATACATCCCTCATTAATATCAGCTTGTGTTTGCCATGGGATTATTCTCAGGACCTAACTCATTTCTGATTTACTGTACTGTACTGAAACCTTATGGCAATTTCCTGCACAAAGTTTGCTTCTAAAGAAGCAGTAACAAATAAAAAAATAAAAATGCTGAGACCATGTGCTTGTCTGTCAACCAATGTTCACACTGCCTCTCACTGAGGAGCATGGCATGTAGCCTACATTGAGGTCCTTTATATCTGTATCTGAATTAGCCTAGCTATAATTTAAAGGTAAAACATCGTTATATTTCACTACAGTGTGTCTCCTCACTGCCTTTGCAACAGAGATATACCTCAGCTGTGTCTCTATCTGCATGTCCCAGTTCAGCTATAAGCTTGTCAACATTTTAGTTGATCTCCTATGAGGATATTCCCTTCAATTGGTATATGGTGGCTGGCATTTCACAGGTGAGCTCCAGGATAAATCTTGCACTCTGGCATTTGGATATTGAAGATTTCTTTTTACACAGATGGGAAAGTGTGATATTAAGTGAACTAATAAAAGACTACTTGCATTTAGAATAAATCACAGGAGCAGGCATTTTCTTATAATACAATTACTTTCCCCTCTCTAGAAGGTAAGTGTGTGTGTATGTGTGCTCATGTCTCCACCCACCCTTCTTCTTTCTCCAACAATTTTTTTCACCTGAAACTTGAAGCCTGGAAAGATGTTTGGGGGGTTTTTTTAAAGTAGTTACCATTTCTATCTCTCCATGTAGACACATACATCCTAACCAAACTTCATTTATTTATTGCTCTTTACGAATGAGCAGCGGTGTTTCAAGAAATACTTCTCTATATTAAATTACATTTTTGTTTCTAGCCATTCAAACTTTCTTTGCTAAAAACCTTCAGAGATCCACTCAGCTACAGATTTTCCCTAAATTAAGAAGGTAATTCATTACTAAACACTGTTATGATTCAAAGAAGCGATGTTATTTAGTATGATATTATAATTAGGCAGCTTGAATAAGTTTTGCTTTCAATTTGTTGCAGCACTGTGGAAAAAACACTAGTCCAAACACAATAAATATTGTTAGGGACAATATTCAAGGCCAGTAAATAAATATACAAGCAGAATTTGCCTTATTTCACACTTTTTACACATGGTTCTATTTTAAGAGGAAGTAAATACAATTAAGCCCTAGATTGAGTAACTCCCACAAAATATCACGGAATTTTGTAGCCAGTAATACACACCATGCCATGCTAGTACCAAACAATTCTTCAAGAAACCCAATTCAGAATAAAGCCACATATGCTGAGTCCAGATAGAAAACTGCCTAATGCTCCAAAGAAATTTCCACAAGACATTCAAAACAACAAGCTTTTTCAACAACAGGCTATACCTAATGCTGCTATTATACCTAGTACTGCATATGTGCTGAAAATATTTTGACTCTTATGTAAGTAAATAATGTGTAAAATTAACTACCCGCATGATTTTTACATTTTGCTTCTAATATGAAAAGCTGTGATACCTTTTGTATATGGGAAGTAAATAATTTATCTCATTCTCACTGAAATATCAGGTTTTCAAAATATTATCATCCTAAATGTTGAAGTTACATTTGTAAATAAGATGCCTCTACAAAGGAGGCAAATGCTGAGCCGTAGTACCTGAGGGATACAGATCCTTATCTCCTTATTAATTCTATTCAATACTGTGTGATTCATGTTTTCTAATGATGAATTAGGAATTTTCATACCCAAGACTTGCTTTGATCCCTGATGGTTTTAATTTCAAGACATCCACAAATAAAATTGAAAGTGAAGATACATTAAAAAAAAAACAAACAAAAAAACCCACACCAAACCAGGGGAAAAAAAAACTTTTATTTTTATTTATTTATTTTTCCTGTGCGGATTCCACATTCTGTTTTCAGAACAGAGAATCAGCATGAGTGGCAGGCATCAGTGGTTTATTGAATCTGGTCTTTAACAGCAGACTTTTAATGTCCCTGAAAGGTCAATATTTAGAACTGAATTCAGCTACCTATGAGTCGTATAGTAAGTATGGACAAGCCTTACTTTCCTTCATAAGAAATAAATTATTGGCCAAGAAAAGCCCAGTAGATCCAATGTGCTGGATTCCTTTAGAGTTAGCTCAGCTCTCCCACTCTGGCTTGTTCTATCCTTAACATGGACTTTACTGTTTCAGTCAGTATGGAAAAGCAAGCTATAAACAAAGCAAACGTGTTTATGTGCATGGTAACCAAATGGTTCGTGTCATCTCTGTTAGAATGTCAGCATTTCCTGAAGTTGTTGATATGCATATGTGTGTAAGACAGAGAATATCACTGAATGCATTGTTGATATTTGGTAAGTAGGGCAGGCAGTGAAATGGGAACAGACGCTCTGCTCTCGTTTTCATTCTGGGCTACACCAGGAGACTTAGATGGGTTAAGCAATAGTTAAAGTAGGGCAAAATTTGACCCCAAGGATGTTAGAAAGCAGAAACTGTAATCAACGTTTCCTTACACACAGCTTTAACACCTCAGTCCTTATGCAAGACTGCTCAGTGTCAATCCACAAAGTCAATCCCTATGTATTTACTGTATATTTAATAGGAATATTGAAAACGCACTGTGATAAAGCTAGAACACAAGTTTGTCTGCATTTTTTTCCCAGAGTCAAGCAATTCTTTCTACTTTTCATACTGTGCAACACTTAACAATACACAAGGCAAGAAGGGTCAAATTGGCAGAGCCCTTAGCTCTCCTATAGGAAAAAAACCTGACACCTCTGTTTTATACATGGTATTTTTATGAAAAGGATCAGGGTAGCTGAGTCCCTCCTGCAATTTACAGAAGTATCCCCACCTCATCTGAAACCCCAGAAGGTTCTAAGAGCAAAAGCTAGGATTTCAGATTTCACCCTTCTTCCTCTGTCCCTGCAGACTGTTCACAACAACCTGAAACCAGAGGATATAAAGACTCTCTCCTCCAGTTCCTACCACTCACACCTCCAACCAGGCATGCTGGAACAGATTTTTGCCCCTGCCCTGGCATTGTACATCTACCAAAATGCAAGGTTAAACACCTTGTCTGGTGCTGCTGAGTCCTGTGCAATGGGGTGCAGAGTAAACTATACATCCACACCCAGTTAGTAAACTAACAGTGTGTTTGCTGAGGTGAACACCTCATCCCAGTTCTTAAACTTCTAAATATATTAATGGTCAAATTCAGGGGAATAGGAATTTTGGTTTTCTGGTTATATACTGTTCTTTACAAGCAGGTATATGTTTAGCGTTTCTAACTCTACATAATGTAATATTCACCCTGTTCTTGGGCACATAATCTCAATTTATGTTCTTGTGATCAAATCCTCCATGATACAGTCTAGGAAGCACTTCAACTCATCATCAGTCATGACTGGGCACAGTGAAAAAGCAAGTACACGTTCTGATAGGTACAGCCCATGAAGGCCTTTAAATTTGCTGGGAGTGAGAGGATGTTGTTCACTGCATGTTCTCAGTAAATTATATACTTCCCCCCGATATGGAGGGAAACAGACCTTTACTGGCACTTCTACCACTTCATCAAAATGGAGCACTGAAAATGGCAACCAGGCGTATTAATAGGGAAGATGAGAGCAGCAACACCTGGCAGTTTGCACAACCCCGGAGCATGGTACAGATTTTATTTGGCTTCCTCTGCCTGTAGGCCATGATGCCATATACAGGAATACCTTTCCTCACTCTAAATCACCCGAGATCATTGTGGTATCCCATACAGACACAATATATGACAGTCACTGTGCTTTCTTGTGAATTCACGCGCATCGTGAGTCTTACAAAGCACTGAAAAACTCAGGATCTGACCTGTGTTCCACATTTTGCCTGTCAAAAATAGGATACTCATCTTTTTCTTTTCCCCTGGCACAACATACTGAGATCACTTTTGTACGACAAAGAAACCAGCGACTGACACGGCTGGTTCCACACTAACGTCTCTTCAGACTGAACCATTTCTTGTCACATATTTGTGAACTCTGCTCACCACAAATTGCTCACAGCTGAGCACACAATGTACTTCAAAACTCTGTATCCTGGTTTAGCACATTTCGTAGGGCGTGCTTTGATTCGGAGTGAAACCAAATTTATATCGCAAGTGGATTATTTTGGCAGCACCATGCCTCAGTAGACAATTCAAAAGGTGATGTGCCCATTCACTTCACAAGGCTTTTTCTAATATTACATTCCTCCCACACATTTTATTAAGTTATAATGCTGATCAAATAATTAAAAAAAAAGTCTTTGCCCTTACTGTTTCTAAAACTGTTTTCTTCTTGTGTGTTCACTCACCTTTTGGGCATGCTTACTACAAGAACTTTAGTACATGTTGCTTACCATGAACACAAGTTAGCACACAAAATGTATTTTGAATTAGTAAACTTGAGTGTTTGCAATTAGGACAGCTATACTTTGCCACATCCATTAAAAGATACATGCCATGCAAATTCTGCATCTGCAAGGGATTCCCCAAGCACAGGATGTATTTCATGCCTGATTTTACAAACAGCTCAGAGCAGCTAATACTGAAATAAACCTGCAGGCAGTCAGATACTCCAATGAATAAACGGTGTATCTTACTTGCATAAGAGCTACTGGCCAAGAATTGTTTACCAGTTCATCAAACAGCAAAAATTTTGAAGGCAAACAGTCAGCTGGCCACAGGAAGTTCACAAAAATAAGAAGAAACTATTCACTGAATAAACTAGTTATTGTAAATTATTCTCTTGCCCAAATAAGTTGTTCTCATCCAATTTTGATCTCTGAAAACATGTTCCACATTGGTTATATGAAGTGACTAACAATTGCAATTTATATTGATAACCCACTGTGAATCTCCCCAGTCTGACTTATTCTAATACAGCATTTTGAAAAAAAAGGGGGAAAAAAAAGGCAAATAAAGGGTATACAATCTAGCCCCTTTTGACAGATTCACCATTGTCACAAATCCATAGTCCCCAAATACTAAATTTTATATTCAGCTCTCTGAGTTAGCTGAAGGATATGCAAAATCATGAGTAGGCAGAAGCTCCCTATTGTCTGCGCCCCTGAGAAGGCATATTGTTTATTCCACAAGTGCATGAAACAGTTGCAATCATGAAACATGGAACAGCTCCAATGGTTTGCAAAAAGCGTTTGAATAGTGAATGTACAGGGCTTAATACTTCCAATTTGAGAGATGCATACACTGTGCACACACCCCCATACTAATAAGCTTTCCTATCCCATGGCACTTCCAGACACTGATGTATGCTTGTGAACAGCATACACGTGTCAGGGCTACATGAGCTTGTTGGTTGGTTCTGCAATGTATTTTTTAAACTATTTTTTATAAAATTTGGATTGTTACTAGCATGTATCTTGTGGCTGTTAAGACACACCAATAGCTATAGACAGAAAAACACTCTATTGAAACAAAACCACATACCAAAAATAGCTACTATAAAGCTACCACTAGACTGCCATCAAAACCTTACCAGGAATATTGTTTCTCCAGCACCTCCCTTAAAACCACTCCACCAGTCTTATTCTCCATCACTGTAGTTTCTCATTGTCAAACTTCCTGCAAGGTTCCCCTTGCAGAATTCAAGTTCTTTAAAATTAACCTCAACTAGAGATTTCAGAATTGAAGCTTAGCAATCACACTGTAAGCTGTATATTTTCAATAAATACATATTAAAAATATAATTTTGTCAGGGAACTGCAAAATTTTTATTACCATTTCATAATTTAATCAAGGTAGCATGCTATATAGGTATCAACTGAGCAACGACTCTATGAAAGATTGGCTTGCTACTCAGGAGCAAAAACCAAACAAAAACAGAGAGAGCGATTCAATTAATTTACCTGTCTGAATAGTCAATATCTATACATTGAAGTCACTGGTCCAGTTTGAGATCTAAGTCTTCAGGAAGGATCTTTCCAGTTGTGTGACTTTCAGGGACTCCTAATCTAGCCAGAATTTATGTCTGTCAGCACACATCAGCTTTCAAAACCAGGGCTGGAGTGCCTTGAAGGGGAAGGATAACAAGCAGCAAAGTTACCTGCAAAATCTACCCACTGTGTGGGTTTTTGAGACCAAAAACAGGTATAATATTTTGAAGAAACTACTCATACACATATATACGTGAGGATAATTTTCTAACACTGGCACAACAGGAAGGTGAACAACAGCCCCCAGGCTCCGAGCTATTCCATATAAGCAATGGGAACAGTCCTTGGAAGCTTTGGGGAAAGATGTGACAAGGCAAGTGTCTCTACCCAAATCCCACCCACAGAAATGGCTAGATAACAACACATGAGTTCAGTACCAAATTGTGCAGATTGGTGTAAAGATTTGGAATGCATCCTGAGCCCAGATCTTGGAGACAGGTTTGACAGATAAATGGCAGTGGCAGGAAATGGCTGGGTGCAGGCACTGTAGTGGGAGGCTGTTCTCTTAGCTTGTGTTAGGCGCTGTCTGACCCCAGACCATCAGCAGATGTTTCCAGTGTCCCTGTACACCTGCTGAGGAACTACCTCCTGAAGGTAGAGGAAGGGCCTCTTTTTCAGGATCACTAGTATTACCTCACGTTGTACATGCTATTCTTCTTTTTCATCTAGCTTGCTGTACTCCCAGGAGATGATACAGCCAAGGATGTAACTTGGGCAGCCGCAGCATAGGGTAAAAATCTAAGGCTTATTGTTCCCATCGCTATGATGTCTTAGCTCATATGCCAGCACTTTTCTTAGCAGGACACCATAAGATATTCATACCTCTAAACTATGTGGTATAATATATATATTTTTTTAAAAAATATGTATATATATATGCACATATTAACATGGCTGGACCTTACATGGATCAGCCTCATCAGACATAAACTGCATGCAAATTAATCTGTAAGGTAGCCTCAACATAATCAAAATACAGATGAAATCTAGTTATCGACTAATTACTCATTATGTGGGTAATCATCTGAATCATCTGAACTTCCAAAGGATCCAGTTAGTCACTCCAAGCCCTTTGCCCTGAACTACTTCTTTTCACACACACATTTAAGTATTACTTTTGAATGAAACTAGGGACTAAAGAGTAAAAAGACAAGCCTTTGACTTAAGAGTGTGTCCTATTTCTCAGACCAGGGAGCTATGGCATTACAGAGACCTGGTACAAGACTTGCATTACATTTAATTTAGAGAGGTAAAGAGTTCTGAACACTGCACAGAGCCTTAATCCTCATGTGCACCCACAGGCAAAATTCTGTGTGGGTAGATAAAAGCAAACCATCTTACGTAATTCCTTGCCTACGTGACGTTCTCACAGAACCCTTTATAAGCAAAAGTAACAATTTTTGCTCCTCTGTTTCCCCCATACATCCTAAATTCGCTCCTGCCTATTCTTCCCAGCTGGTATTAACTGATTTGGAGCTCTGAATTTCTATCCACCCAGTGCTGCTCTCGGCTCACCAAGTGTATTTCACCTGTGCTTTTGGCAAGACACAGTTCTAAGCTGGTGTCTGACAGAGCGGATCAGCATATTAACACATGAACCCTGCTCGCACTATGGCGTGATTTCTAGCCTCTGTCTCACAGCCGGTTTGGGGAGTCTGTTGTTCCAGATAAAAGGTGTTGCTCTCCAGAGAGATTATGCTGGAGTGAAGGAAGTAGCTCTCAAAACTAAAATTGCAGAGCTGCACACAAGGTGCTTTTTAAAAGCTGTACAAAGGAGTTATGAACCTAAATCCTGTTACAAGACAAAGACTGCACTGCGTTATCAAATGACACTCTTCTACATATTAGCAACATTCTGATTCTAATTCATTTCACACCTTTAAAAACCACTGCAAATGTTTCAAAGAAACATTTTGTATTCCTTTTGTATATTTTCTTTTTGCTTAGAGCACATATTTTTTCTGTATATTCTGCAGATGAAATATATTGCAGTGTGACCAAAGGAATCTTTCTGAATGCATTTTATTAAAGACTTGTTTATGCCACTTTTACTGGTCTGTGAGGAACCAGATCTCCAATGCGAGTAACTGAAATTAATTTCCAAGAATAAAATTGTTATTACTTTCAATCCCATAATTATAATACATTTCTCTTACATCAGTTCTAGCCAACAGAAAGTTCCTTTTCATTTCAAAGAAGGCAGCGGGGAATGTAACAAGACTTCGTATTCTTCAGGTTGGCTTCAAGGGTATCAGCCAGCAGAACTAATGGTGCCCAAGCAAATGCATGAGCTTGTAAGTCCAGAAAGTCTATTTTTTTGTTTTGTTGTTTGGTTTTTGGGTTTTAGTTTTGGGGTGGATTTTTTGGGGCGGTTTACTTTTCTATATTGCATTAATTAGAAAAATATTGTTTTCTTTCCCACCACTGCAAGTGGCAAGGCAGTTGTTAGAGAAAATAAGGCCTAATGGTAAAGACACAAGGAATCTGTTAAACAATGAGTATTGCAAGTTACCACCTCTTTTCCTATTTTTTCCTGTTTTAACTACTTTCTGCTAAAGAAATCTTCTCTTTATCTTGACTTTATCATATCTCCATTCCTCATTTAATTAACCAGTTATTCAGGTTTTACATGAGGAGCAGCACTCTTTCCACCAATCTTTTATTGCATTTCTTTTCTAGTTCAAAGCCAGTAGAACAGCTGATCCAAGCAATATTCAGAGGTGAATTATGACCGTTTCATGTGAGTGATATTTGGCTCTTATGAAAGTTAGATAAAGTACATAATGGACAAAACAAAACAAAACAAAGTGCATGGTATATTAAGAACTTTAATATTCCAGTTTTCAGAACAATGTTATGTGATCTGAACATAGGCGTTGTCATGACTGAACATGGCCACCTCAGTGTTGCCTACACCACAGGCCTGCCTTCCTCATCACTTACATTTACAGTCACTTCAGAACAGACCATCACAATTGTGAACAAAACCCATAAAACTGAGCAGCGCAGATGTTGCTTCAGTTTTCCTCAGGGAGAAATTCATCTTTGGGTGGGGAGAATACGAAATGGCCAACACAACTTGCTGCACAGGAGACTGAGAGTGTCCAAACTTTGGGGTTTAGCTTTCAGGGTAGCACCTGTTTGAACCGTAGTTCATAAGGACACTGAGTAAGGAAACTGCTCATAGTCTTATGACCTGAGTACCAAGCACATACTGACGTAAACATGATGAAAAATACGTACACACGCATTTCAAATACATTTCTCGTCATTTCTCTGTGCACATCTATGTGACATGTTGCTTCGTGCTTTCTCTAAGCAAAAGCAGAAATTAGGAGCGACTAAACTGAACCCAGTGCAGATACACAGTGCAGCTCTTACTGGGTCTAAAGCTGAACTGATATAACTTGAGCACTGAGCAAAACACAGCATCAGTACTCTTCAGTTATTAGGATATGCTGTCAGTAAATGGATTTGTGCAGTTCTTCAATTCCTCAGAACTACATCTTCCTTATTGCTGAACTACTAAATAATCTTTGTATCATTTCCAAAATGTCTCTGGACACAAAAGAGCTCTTATTTATCCTTGTAACCAAGTCCCTAAATCAGACTACCCCGTCCTTTGGAGGATGAAAATTAGGCTGCTTATACAATTGCCATATTAGATTTTTTTACTTGAATGAGGAGTATTTATGTGAATCCAAACATGGATGAGATTATTAATCTGCCCCAAAGTTCAGTTGATCACGTGAGACTGTATATCTGCCTATCTACCAAATTCTGATTCCCTAAGCCGTACATGAAAAAATGATGAAACATATAACACAACGTCTCTCTAATGTATGTAATTCTTGTGCACATGCACCTTATCCTTTTCATACAACATAAAAACAGCAGATCCTTTAGTGACAGTCAAACAGATCCTACATTTAACAATTCTATGAGGCTAAAAAAGATAACAGATTTGTGAAAATACAGTAGCAAAAATAAGGAGAAAAAAGCTGAAATAGAAGGTAGTAGAGCACTCACTATGGGATATCAAAGGGATGAAGTTAAATGAACAACTTTTGAAGTTCATCATAAGCTAAAATGATGAACAGGAAGATTTGATGTAGAAATTAGAAGATATGTAACTGAAGCTGAGAAAATATTTAGGAAAAAAAAAAGACAGCACATATGACTTGTCCCTAGTCGACTCTAGTAAAGGACAAGGATGATATCCCAGATTAAAAAAAAAAAAAAAACAAAACCACAACTGTCAGGAAAAAAGATAGGGACAAGGTCAGAGAAGAACAGAAAAAATAAGCAGAGACAGGCTGTGAAAGAACAGAGACAGATCTGGATTTGTGAGAGATCAGGTGAATTAGCCACTGAAGGTGACACAGGATGCGGTGATACAGTCTTGTCTCCTGGAACAAGACAATAGTCTTGCCATAGCAGTCTGAAAACCTAGACAGTGTTCAAGTAGGCAGCTGAATTAATAATGAAGCTTTTAATCAGATAGAAGTAGCTAAAATATATACATTGTCTTAGAGCTCAATGAAGAAACCTTCAGCCCTTCTTCTGTGTGAGGTTCTTGTGGTGAACTGGGAGACACAGCTCCTCTTTTTCGGCTGCTTTTAAGGTTAGATATAAATGAGAGACCCTTCCTATTGTGAAGACAGCTTATAAATACAAAGTCACTCATAAGTAGCCCAAAATACTCCTTCTGGGAAGCTGATTCAGAGCCTCACGGATCTGCTAGTCTGAAATCCTCTTCTCACATCCAATTAATTCTTATGCCAGTACTGCCCTTTAGCTTAAATAGCTCTTCTCCCTGCTGCACAGGTGTATCTATATTCCAGTGTAGTTACTGAAGCAAATGCACTGCTGAGTACCAGCTGATGTGCTCACATGGGTCTTCTCAGGTACCAGCTAGGGATGTCAGAACCATGCCAACCATTTTTTTTTCTTCCAGCTAAGTGTGTCAGTAAAGGGGCCTGTGGCACACAGTTTCAATGGTGTGAGGAATCAAGGCCTTTGAGACCATGTCTGAAAGCTAATCTCTTCCCCAGGAGCTGATACTCTCAAGTATCTCTGATGTACAACGTGAGATAGTAGAAGACAGGGCACTTTCAGTGAGAAGGTGTTGTTAATTAAGAATTGCTTTGCTAGCTTAGTTCATTAACCTCTAAGTCATACCACAAAACCCTTTTTGTTCCTCCTGACTTTCTCTTGGGTGAGGGTTGAATGAATGGGAGATTGAGAGAGAGATCGAAGTTTCAAGGAGCATCTGGACAGACTTTCCTTCTGATTAGTAATTGTATTTTACTGATACTGCTCATACAGTCAGACCTTTGGAAGGAGGCTTCTTAATTAAATGCAAGAAATAAACCTCTCTAATGAGACTAGAAGTCAGCCACAGGAATGGAACCCCCACACGTATGCCTCACAAGGGGAACTGTTATGTGGTCCATCAAAAGCAGAAGAAAGGCATCCACAAAGCTGCACCCCACAAATATTTAACTGGCAGTACTATTGCTGGAAGAAATGTATTTTCTCCCACTTTGCAATGTATGTGGTTTACTGATCTTTCAAGGATCTTTTGATGTAGCAAAGAGCTCGTTCATAGCCATTATGGCCATTGAACACAGCATCAATGAAGGATCAAATCCCAGTTACTGAAATTCTACAGCTCAAAAGCAGTGAAACCCAAAAAACACAAGAAGATCTCAGAAACATCTTAGAGGGCAGGTGCAGTACCAGGAAACCCAGCACTGACATTCCCGCATCTATTGCAGATGGATCTATTTTACCTCCTCGGTATCTGTCATTTCAGAGTGCATCCACTACTGTATTTTATCATACACTGGTGCCACAACACAATCTGATAGGGCCCTTTTATAGAAAGAAAAACAAAATTATTAAGGAAAAAGTTCAGATGTGAAAAATACACTTTAACTCGTTTTCACTCATCAGAGCCAAAACCAAGCCAAACACTAACACACGTTAAAACCCAGCAGAAGCTAGGGACTAAATAATTTCAGAAAGACTCAAGCAAATGTGTGTGTGTGTGTGTGTGTGTGTGTGTGTGTGTGTGTACACAACTCCATAGATGGTGGTAACGTACGCAAGTCCTCTTTTAAAAAAAAAAGTCTTCCATCTGTGTGGCTATTTGTATTACATGTTTCACTTACTCAGATTAATCCTACAGTTTTATTTCCTTTTTTCTGCTGTTTTCTGGGCATTATACCCTCATGCAATTTTTAAATATATTTTAAGGATTTGAATATTCTTTTGTTAATCAAATAATCACTATAGGTTTTTAACTCTATCTATAATCTTTCTAGTTGTTTTGTTTTCATAAATAAATGTACTTCCCCTGGAAAGTACAAGATTGGCAGCACTTTCAACTCAATATTCGGCCCACATTCTATTAAGCCTGGGTGCCTCATGTGTGTTCTGGAGGTTACACCTCCAGGAGTGAGAGGCTAATTCATTCTTCATGCTTATTCAGTCCTTGGCCTTTCTACTGATACTTCCAACAAGGATGCCAATTAACGCTAATTAAGGGAGTGGATTTTGTGATACGGAAGCCTTTACTAGAAACTGGACTGACATCATCCACTCTTTTCACAAAAGACATGAAACAGCTGTCAAATGATAACCGCTAGTAGCACTCTCACACAGAGAAAGCCTGGATTTGGTTTGGGCACAGGCAGGCACCTTCAGAAGGTCTCTAGTTTGGCTTCAGCTTATGAAATGTGATTTTGTAACCAAGATATCTGACTTCATTTTAAAAAATGAAAGCTCTGAAAGAGCTGTCCATGGAAGAGTTAGATCACACCCAGAGTTTTGTAAAATTAATTTAATAAAACTGTGGTTATAAAAGCCTACATAAAATATATGAACCTGTACAAATCACATGTATTTTTAAAGCAGTAACTATAGAGTACCTATTAGTCTCATCCTCACTGACTTAAATAGTTTTCCACATGAATGAAGTAGTCAGCAAAATTATGCAGGAAACCGGAAAAGACAAACTTTTTCCTGTAATGGTTGGATAAGATGTATGCACATGATCAGATTTACATGCTTAATTCACAGAATCACAGAACATTATGAGTTGGACGGGACCTCAAAAGATCATCTAGTCCAACCCCCCTGCCAGAGCAGGATCCCCTAGCCTGAATAACACAGGAACATATCCAGGTTTGAATGTTTCCAGAGGAGACACCACAACCTCTCTGTGCAGTGTGTTCCAGCTGCATCACCCTCACAATGAAACAGTTCCTCCTTATATTCACAAGCTGCAGCTTGCACCCACTGCCCCTTGTCCTATCTCTGTTCATCACTGAAAAGAACCTGGCTCCATCCTCCTGACACTCACCCTTTACACATTTATTAACATGAATGAGGTCACCCCTCAGTCTCCTCTTCTCCAAGCTAAAGAGGCCCAGCTCCCTCAGCCTTTCCTCATAAGGAAGGTGTTCCACTCCACCATCTCCGTGGCCCTGCGCTGGACTCTTTCAAGGAGTTCTATGTCCTTCTTGAACTGAGGGGCCCAGAACTGGACACAATATTCCAGGTATGGTCTCACCAGGGCAGAGTAGAGGGGAGAAGGACCTCTCTTGACCTACTAACCACATCCCAAATTCATTCCTTTTTCAAATAACAAACATAAATAAAACTTTTCAATATTTTTACATATATGCATGTAGATTGATTGATCTATCTATCTATATATCCATCCATCCATGCATCTATCAAACCAGCCTCAGAAAAATCTAAGATGCTTGTGAATGTGTCTTTCAACAGTTGGGTTCTAATTTAATTTATGTGATAATCTCTAATTAACTGCAGTCATCCGAACATGTTAGTTCTTAACTTCATTAAACCCATAAGAACTAAACTTCAATAGTGCCAAAATAAATGGAGACAAAACTAATCCATAAACACAGGACATTTTCCATTTTAATCATGCTTTCTGTGTTATTTTTCTTTCTCCTTTGCTGTCACAATTTTTTTCTATCCAAGCTTGCTTCTTTCTCTCACTCTCTCAAACCAAAGGGCAACAATACCATGTAAATTAAAGCACACAATATTTCCTTGAACTTGCAGTCTAAAAACTCAACCTGTATTTCTAGTTGCATGCAATCCCCACTGTAACCACCCCCCAATGACAGTTCTTTCAGTCTGATAATCAGTATATATTGCTAACACTGATTTTTAGCACAAATAACTGATCCACTCTTTCTGACACATCACTTCTAAAATGTGAAATTGCAAGCTTTGGTGGTATGATCGTGTGGTGGGTTGACCTTGGCTAGTAGCCAGACACCCACCCAGGTGCTCTCTCACCCCTCTTCCTCAAAACGATAGGGGAGTGAGATGAAAAGGCTCATGGGTCAGCATAAGGACACTGAGATCACTTACCAATTACTGGCAAAGGCAAAACAGATTTGATTTGGGGAAAATTAATTGAATTTATTGCAAATTAAAGATAGATGAGAAAAAAAGACATAAACTTAAATATCTTCCTTTCATCTTACCTTCCCTTCTTCCCAGGCTCAACTTCATTTCCTGCTCCTCTACCTCCTGCCTCCCACACCCTGAACAGCACAGGAGAATGGAGAATGGGGGGTGGGATCTGTCCATGACAGCTCCTCTCCACCACTCCTTCTTGCTCACACTTCTTCCCTGTCTCAGCATGTGTCCTTCCATGGGCTGCTGTCCTTCAAGATACACCTGCTCCTCCATGGGCTCTCCACAGACCACAGATCTTTCAGGAAATATCCACCTGCTCTGGCATACTGCAGTGTGGATATCTGCTCCCCCATGGTCCTCTCCACAGGCTGCACGGAAATACGTGCTCCACCATTCTGTCTTCCATGGACTGCAGAGCAGTATCTGCCCTACTGTTTGGAAGCAACTCCTTCCCCCTTCTCCATCTCTACCCTTGGTGTTGTAAGGTTGTTTCTCACACATTGTTACCATCACTTCTCTCTGTTTATGCAGCACTTTTGCCCTTTCTTATGTTATCACATAGGTGCCACCATCTTTGATGGTGGGCTCAGCTGTGTCCTGTGGTGGGTCCGTTGAGGAGCCACCTGGAACTGGCTGCACAGCAGACCCTGAGTACCTCTCACCAAGGCTACCCCTGCAGCCTACTCCAAACACCTTGCCACTTACATCCAATACACATTGCTAAGGATGTCTCTTCTACAGGCTTAACTGGGAGATATGTGACATTGACCCCGTTTATGCAGCCTTACCTTCAGTTTTGAAAGACGTAAGTCATATTTACCTCCCAGTAGAGACCGTAACTTTGCATACTTGGCGACACTTGGTAGAGTCTCTACCGTCATCATAATAAAACCTAGCTGAGCAACATTATGATCTTTATTTAAAATATTTGTTCTCTTTTTGATACCAAAGACCTCAAAAAATAAAATTGATAAAGTCTATACAGTATTTGATATTTCTCCTTATTTGTTGTCTTTTAACAGAGCCTCCTGACTGTCTCTTTTATACAGAGACAAAGTTACACCAACATAACTGCTAAAAACTACGTCAGCCTCTGCAATACTCCTACAGTAGCATCTGTGAGCTCAGGGCAAAAAAGATTCAACATTGTATTCTGGCCTTCTTGACAAAATATATTCTGTAAGCAAAAAAAGAAAAGCCATGTTAGAATCACCAAGTCTAATAGTACTCCAGTGGAACTTCTAACATGTTATTTAAATTTCTTAAATAATAAAAATTATGTTTGCTGTGATTGTGAAGTGTTCTACACTGTTGCCAAAAAAATTTGACTCTTGCCTAGTGTTATTTTCTTGCAATTAGACAGATGTGTTGAACTTGTTAGTTCACACAGTTGTTTGTTAGTCTTTTAACCATAAATGATAATCACATAAAACTAATAGGATCCCTACAAAACTATATGGTTCTCTATAGAAATAGTCCATACTATTGTAGTACTCAGTTATGCAGGTTGGGAGGGGTAGAAGAAATTAAAACAAGTGAGGTTTATATTAAGTTTCCAGTAATCACTACTTTTTTTTATTTGCTGAATTTTGTAACTTCATCTAGAGAGCTTTGAACATCCCAACAAATATTTTCACATTAAAATGCCAACCCAGATGAGGCTACACTCAGGAAACAATCCCTGGGGTGGAAAAGGGGGTCACAGTATAAACTTAACCATCTGCCAAAGTGGATTTACAATGTCTACAGTTAGCTAAGTTATTCACTGCAAATATACTCTGTGTGGAAAAACAGCCCTTTTTTTTTCTGCCATGTAAACTGACCTTGACCCTATAAACAGTGTTCAGTATTCCTCAATCTTATCAGATAGATTCTTAACAACAATTTTATCCCTGTATTGTTCTTGAAATGTACACTGCAAGGAATAAGCAGCTGAGACTTAGGTCACACACCAGCAGCTCACTGCCCTGACCAGAGAAGGAACAGAATTGATATGGGTATGGCCAGCAGCCATCTGACACTAGCAGTGAGAACATGGTACAACAAAAGTCCACCAGCAATGCATATGTTAAATCTGTTCACAGGATACATTTGTTGAATAGTTTTGAATAGATAAAAAATTGAGAAAATCTGTTCATACACAATTCACAAAGAGGGAACAAGGACAAATTTGCCAAGCAAATTGTTTGCTATGCATAGATATCCCAGCTGTCCTCATTATCTTATTTATCCTGTTTAAATCTCCCTTGCATTCCTACCTTCTTGCCTAGTTTACCCAATGTCATCCATTCCTTTATCATGCCATGGTTTCTCAAAGGCTCGGTCATGTCTCTGTCTGAAAAACTTTCTCTTCCACTGACAGTTAGTGAGTTCTCTTTTTTCCTTTCAGATAGTTTGAAATGAAATCGCAAAACTGTTAAACATATAAAAAAAGCTCACAGAAATCTTCTCATCCAGTGTGTGACATTAAGTAACAAGTGCCAATAAAATGGCTGCTTCCTCTGCAGACAGATACAGTGATTTGAATTTTAAAGGTGCAGAAATTAAAGGTACCCAAATCTCCCACCATATTAGGGCATTATTTCTAAAAAGACGATGGATAGGCAAGTGAATGTTGTGTCAATGCCTATGCCAACTCTGCCAGGGTCTTCCTGAATGACTTTAGAAAACACCACATAGGTTCCTCTCTGTAATGTAGGATAAAAAGACATGCTTGTCTGGAAGGATTGTTGTGAAGATAATCTCATTAAAGACTGCCAGATGATTAGGAAACATAATAATGGAGATTACACTGAATATAAATAGATCACACGTGAGAAGGCACGTGCATGGATGTGCACACATATAAGGTAAATGAGAGGTGAGAGAGGGAATGCTTAGAAAATTGACACTCTGGCACCCGTTACATTTTGGTAAGAGAAGCCTCATTATGTTGGAAAAGTAATACATTAGTCCCATTTGCAGGCATCTGTCCCACAGTGTAAGCAACAACTGACCAACAGTCAGGTGTACTGTTCACACTTCATATGGATTCATTGCAAACTTCATGTTACAGGCAACCATACAGCCTTTCTTCTACTTCTTTCTAGTATTGACACTGTTCTGATACAATTACAATTCGGAAAGGGGGAAACGGCAATAGCGCGTGGGAGTCAGACGACGTTAAAACAAGGAGAGCAGCAGGGGACAGGAGTCAGCAGAGACAGATCATGCAGGCTGCTCACCCCGCTGGGACTGGAATTGCTGCAAACACTAGAGCCAGAATACAGGGCTTCAGTAATTCTCAGCGTATGAATAGTAAATGCTTTCAATTTGAAGCGACATTTACATGCAATTTAGCTGCATTGGTTCCAACCTTGCTCTTTTTTCATAGCCAGTCAGCTTTATTGTTAAGGAAATGTTAAAGCAGGAACATGTAGAGCAAAGTGCATGTGTAACTTGTTTACAAGTCCTCTGGACCACCTCAGAGGGCATCAAACAGCCCTTGGTCATACAGAAGCAAATAGCATTGCCCTGGATTAATAGTACAGGGTTGGAGAAGAAAAGAAATCACCTACTAAATCTTAGCTGCTCAGTTTCTTAAGAGAAGGATAAACATTTCACACATTAAATGTGTACCAGCAGCTTGAAAATGACGCTTCTATTAGAAAATTCTGTAATCACTAGATTACGAGGAGACCATAAAGTTACTGAGACTACATATATATGAAAAAAAAAGGTAACTAAATATTTCTTTCACTTCTTTTTTTTTCAGATTTCTTATTTAAAGCACATGACAGAATTTACTGGACAGCCAGTCTAAAGCAATCACAGTAAAGACAGTGAGTCTTACATCTTTCAGAAACCAAAACACTCATCTTGAAGATCATTAATACCCCCTCTGTGTTCAGTAGAACTATTGATATTCTTCAGGTTAAGCACAGGCTAAAATTCTATACCAGTTTTTCTTCTTTGGCAACTACATCTTTAAGTCTTTCAAATGTCAAATAAAGGTAAACAGAAAAGCAGTAATAAACACATTTTAAAGACTAAATTCCAAATTAATAAAGAAAACCACATTAAATACAAATTAGCTTATCTTTTTAATAATATTTAAAGATATTTTTTTCTTCTTTTACTTACTCGACAAATCAAATTTCCATGCCAAACAGATATGTTATACGTGTGGACTCTTGTGAAAAAATCAGCTATCAGAGGTTAAACTTTCAGTGTACATCTTGAAAATTAACTTAATTTGATGGCATGCTTTTTAATTGACATAGAGTAGGTTATCTCACTGCTGCTTTAGACTGCCTCAACCCCAAACTTAGGGTTAGTTACTGTTCTCTTTGCAGGGTACTAAGTCAGTCATGGATCACTGCTCTTTCCGAATGAGTACTGCTCAGTTGTAGTCATGTCCTCTACTGCCTGCCTGCCAGTCTCTAAATTCTCTCCTCCTCCTTAACTTTTTTGCCAAATCTAACCAGGTCACTTATGAAATAGCATAGGATCATTCTCTTTCTCTGGCCTCTCAGGACCAGTGAGGATGATCTTCTGTATCCAAAAACGTCCTCTAGAGGCCACTGTCTGCCCTATCCTCCATATCCAAGAGGTCAAATACTTCTCCCTCAGTGCACTCCACACACGCTTTGAGAATGTTCCTTCCTCCCAATTTCCTTACAACCCGGAACTTGCTGTGGTCTCTTAATATGAGGTGACCACCCCGGTCACCTGCTGCCAAACACCAAAATCGGTGTAAACGCTTACATTCACTGCAGATTCTTGTCTTCCATCAATATGGTCTATCTGTACTAAGTTCAACAGAAACTTCTTTTTACAGCAATCTCTGTTTTATAACAATGCCACAAAATAATCAAGTAGCAACATAAATTTTGTGTTCACAAGAGGCAGCTTCTTCAGTGCCTACGGGGGCATTTCTGCCTTTACTGACTGCATGTTTGTATGCATTCACTGTTCACTATTCAGAAGTTCACTGTTTTTGTAAAAAAGAACTATAGCTAATTACAAGGTCTTTCCAGTGCTCCCACTGAACCAAACCAAAAAGTACTGGGCCAAGCAAGGAATTGTACATGATTGGTATCCAAGCTGCCAAAAGGTCTCAATAACGTTATAACCCAAAATAAGTGTTATATCATGTAGTCCAAGCTCAGGCTTATCACTGTGCCCTCAAACATACCAGTGAGATTATGTCAGTTAGATGATGGCATTTCAATCTTCTGAACTACTTTCTGTCACAGTATAACACAAAAGGTATACTATACCTTTGCCACAACTAAGCACTGCCTTCAGAAAAGGCAAGAAACTTTAGCCAGAACACACGTAGTTGATTCAGCAAGCAAAACATGCACCATATTCCAGAGAAATCCTCCAAACCTCCACCATAGAAGACTCTAGTAATGAAACTGGGAAAAGTCCTCTCTGATTATTTTCTTGGCAGTCAGTTTGACCTTTAGAGTCTGTGCAAGGTAGAGCGACTTGGCCTCTTAGAAAAAAATGCTATTGCTTTAGTACATTGCTCTGTCCTGTTCGGCACCTTGTCTTTAGCTGTGCCAAATCATGGATATGTTAAGGACATTTCAGAACACATTTGCCTTAATTTAGAAAAAAAAACAAAACAGCCCTAACAAACAACAACAACATACAAAGAGCTAGGTAACTGCATTACGTACTGATGCATGATATTGCGGAGTTAGAGTAACTTGGACACGTGGAGTGCAATGCTGACGTCCAGGTCTGATCCAAGGAGGACATGAAGAAAAAAATTTAGTTCTCCCATTCTACACACTAGTCCATTATTATGTTTCACATGTCACACAAGTCACAGCATATATGTATATAAACACAAGCCAGAGAACATATTCTGGAATTATTATACAAACACTCCTTTCAATTGCTCATTTAGATGGCTTAACATGCATTTGATTAAAGTGCATTTTGCATTATGGTCACTATGACACCAGGTGATTCTGTTCTTTCCAAAGTAGTAACCTGATCTCTGCATTAATTACTTAATTGCTTTGAACTTTTTATCAAGCAAATGGTTGGTTATTACCATAGTTATTTATAGCCATGCAATAAGGTAGTAAAAATATTAAAACATACCAGATAAAGCACATACCCCTTGCCTGGTCCTCTTTTCAAAAGTTTGATTATTGTTCTTGGTATTCTATTTAGTCCATTATAAAGAAATGTAAGCAGACCTTGACCAGAAAAAATTTGTTACTAATTTCAGATCAGTGTATCTTAAAGGAGATCCAGGAGTGTGGTGCACCATTTTGGCTACAGGTTGTCAAATATCAAGTATCTGATAATATTTTTTAAATTAAGAAGTTTGCCATGTCCAGAAATTGTCCTCCAAATTAAATTGCCATGAAAACATTTTTTTTCTTTAGTCTACAGACAGATATTAAGAAATTATTTTATCAGTACTTTTTCTAGAATCTACCATCTTCAACGTAGGTCTTAGATGCACATCATAGATCATAGAGGATGCTTGAGGAAGTCTTCTTAACCATTAAAAGCTCTTGGAAGATTTGGGGTTTAAAATCTACATAGGCACATGGATGAACAAGTTGTTCTGGAATATGAAGTTAAATTGATCTACTGTGATTGCATGAATGTGAAGTTTTATTTTATGACAAATGTAAATTAAGGTAATTAGTTTTCTACTGAAGAGATCGAGTCATTAGTGAAGTAGCCAAACTATGTGGATTAACCTCACAGTTTCCAGAGGAATTAAGACACATAGAAATAATGCAGTCTAGAAAATAAATCCTGAGAATTTCCTTCAATTGGCAGTTGAACTGTTTGAACACTTTCTTTGAAAATGCTGAGGAATATGGAAGAAGCAGCACCTGTTTCCAATATAAAGTTACCTTGCTGTTAAAATGACGATGATCAGGCTTGGGTTCAGATTTACTCAAGAGAGAAGGAAGGAAGAGGAAAAACAAGTGGCCTGCATGTTCCCAATTGTTACAGCCTGGAGTTCTGCACATGCAGGTGATGCACTGTGAGCTAAATGGTTACATCACTGACCCACTCATATACATTAGCATTGCATCAGCATTCACACAACCATCTGTCCATTCATGCAACCATTAGACCAATGGATATCCATCCGTTAGATACCCACTTCCTAGCCTCTTGCATCTTCAGTAGAACATGACTACTTAGGAAAGCCCATGAAAAGTACCCAGCTGGAGCTTCCTGGCCTCAAAGCATAAAATGTTACATGAGAATCTATGCTGTGTACCCCACAGAAGACCAGACCTAGGACCTCACAGTTCCCTTCTTGCCTTAAAATCTCTGAAGTATAGCAAATGGCTGAAGATTTGTTGGTAATTTCTATTGCAGCTGTAAAGAATGCAGGTGAAGACCTGTACTTTGAATTGAGCATTTCTGGAAACAAAGTTCAGAGACAGCATAACCTTTGGATAATCAGCCATAACCCTTCCTCTTCCCCGTGAAAATGGGGAAATTTGTTTTCAGACTTACTTGTCAGATGGGGATTGCAAGGGGATAACAGTGAGCAAGGTATAGATTTTACCATCGTCGAAGAATGAAGAATTAATCCCTTTGGCTGAATGACCATCTTAGAAATAATTAAGGGAACTCTGTCACCATGAGACAGTACAAAACCACAGCTTTTACACTCAGTGAAAGAAAAGAACCAATAAAGACAAGAAGAGGCTTCATAAGACCACTGAGGTCAGCAGCCTCTCACTACAAGAGTGCCAAATTCTACCCAATGCAGGATAATACTGAATAAAATATTCATTGAGCCTATTGTGGCCTCTTGCCAAGTCTAATAGCCTTTGCTGGGCCCTTGGTGGAAAACACACAAGAACCAGAATCCTCAGAGACATACTAGAAAGCTACATTCAAGAAGTCTGTTCTTACCACCATATCTGAGACTTAGGGGAAGATTTCTGTGACAATAGGGGTGTGTGCAAAGATTTAGAGTTTAGACTTCCCAAAGCAGTCTTCCTACTAGCACTGCTTTCAGATATAAAGTTACTTTGTATTCAGAGCTGCGCTTTGCTACCAGAACTGACTTCTACCTCCCTCTTCACCACATTTTTAAAAGCAAGTTTTAGTTTGGCATGATTGAGGATAGAAAACTTTATACTGATCTGGAAGAGCATGTTCTCACAGCTTCTGAAGCACAGTGTTTTAATGGACTGGTGTTTCACCTCTAAGCATTTCGTCCCTGTCCACTTCAGGATAAAAGACATAAATGAATGTAAAGATCTTACTTACAGTCCTTGGCTTTCTCTCTAGCACAGAAGCACTACCAGCAGCAAAATCATAGCTGCTATTCAACGGTGGCATAGTAGGGGAACTGCCTTGCCAGCACTACAGTGCAGGAGCAGTACTGGTTGAGAGATTGCACACTCCCACCTGCACTATACTTAGTTCTAGCCAACACTAATCATTTCCAAGAGACATCTACTGACGTGCATTTCCTCTCAACATACTGACTAATGGTGAATATCAATACAGCAGACTGGTAGGATAGATGACTTGGATATACCTGCTTCACGTAATGGAAGGATTTAACTTTAAGGAATTTGTGAGCTAAAAAATGTTCACTGCAAGTAATGATTAATTAATTGCAAAAGTGCACACATTTGTTCCAATTACAGTTGTTATCATTGTTGTGCTAAAGCAAAAGCACTAGGCTTCCTGGTGTGGCTTTATCATTTTTTGTAATTTTTAAAGGGAGTCAGAAAAATAATTCACTGTTTAAAGCTGATTTCTCTTCTGGAGCCCTTTCTCACACATTTTCATTGCCCCTTGACCTCAGGCATCTGTCACAGCAACACCTCTGCTCATAGCAGGGGAGAAGGTGAAGGGCTTCATGGGAAGCAGATGCCAAAACTCTCCTTGCGTGGGCTAGGGCAGAGTGATCATCACTCTCAGCTGCGGTACAACCTGACTGCTGTCCTGGAATCTTCTCCAGCCCCAGGAGGTTCAAGGACAACATTCTGCTCAGAAGATGAAGCCTCAATTCTGCTGATCAGTCTGCCTCCCACACTGCAGAAAGTGCTGATGTGAAGGCAATCACACGAGCTCCAAGGGCCAGATTTTGCCCTCAGTTACCTTTATGTCAGCTCAGTAACAGCTATTGCATTATACAGGGCAGGGGACCAATTTTCTTATAGTTTCAGGTGGTCTTTTATTCAGTTACTTTCAATTTTTAAGCATGCATCATTGCATAACAGAAATACAATTGATATTTGCTAATGGTAGTTCTGAGGATGGAAAACAGAAATGTGGAAAACAGTAACATGCTTCTAACAGAACTGTGTGAAAGACCTGATCTATAGGTCTTGGAGGTCTTCCCCACAGCTACTGGATAAGGCTCAAAGAACCAAAAATGGGATTACAGGCATCTTTAAGCCACCCTGTAAGATAGAAAAAAGCAATGCCATCAGGAAAAAAAAGAACAGGAGAATATGGGGAAGGGAGGATATGAATGCATGTGTAGATGAAAGGAAAAGGGCATATGCAAGAAAAATGTCTAAAAAGTTTACAAGCTCGCTTACTATACTGAACAAACTTTCTGAACTGTATGTGTTATTGACTCCTTTGTAATTCATATTGCCAAGACATATAAAAGATCTCAAGGCATTAATTGAAGTGTTACAAAATCACTTTAGTTCTGTAAACATCTTGGCCCAGGGAAAATATCTAACACCAAAGAAATTATTGGGGCCTCTATACATTCTTTACCAAAATTTACAGATGTCTTCAACATTCTTTGAATCTGATATCAATGCTGCAGAAGCTGAACAACTTGCTCAGTGACCCTAGCATGAACTGGTGGGCATTTTCTTTTTGAATTGATCATCATAAATTGGTCTTTAAAAGATGCTGGACTCTGGTGGTGAAATCCTGGTAGAATTAAAGTTAATAGCAAAGCTGCCTCTGACTTCCAGATTTCCACCTAGAATCATGCCCAGATCATGCCTGCCATATTGCTAAGGCCAGAAGCAGTTGAAAGAGCACCAGAAGCACAGGTGAGTTTTCTGGGTGGCACGGCTTTGGATGTAAAGGAACCAGCCATTGGAGTGGGTTTACAACAGCCGGTAAGATATAGAGATTTCTCTAGTTCTAATGTAATTACCTGAAATATTGAAATATGAATATGTAAATCCCTGTACTCTGATTGGGATAAAAATGCAAGAATTTCCTTTTCCTGCATTGTTACCCAGCAACAGCTGCAGTCTTTAAATGGCAATCAGCCTCCTGAAACCAATCAAAATGCCAAAAATTGCACAACTGGGGAAAAGAGTTATGCAGTATTTACATATGCAGCATGACAGCAGTTTGATTGTCTGAGGCAACTCAGTTCTGGCACAATTTTGACATAAAATTGCTTATAGGGAGCACATAGGGAGGACTGTGTTAAATCACCAATGTAAACAGGCACACTTACCTGCTATCTTGAGTTGGGCCACAGGATCCACTACCTCATGTAACAATAACTTCACCTGTCAAGAAGGTCTTCCTGCCTCTTGCAGAAATCCTTCCTTTTTTCACATATTTAACAGGGCCATCTACCAGCTTGTGTTCTGTCTCTCCACACCAGCTCAAACTATTTCTCTAAAGAATAAAAGGATCAATCTTTAAATACCGACTGTCACGTAGCGTTCACCAATCTCTTCCAACTTGTACAGCAGAAGCACAACCAATAATCAAACCAGAAAAATAATGATAGACAGTTATCCTTATCTCTTAAATTGTCTGTTATGCTAGTCCTGGACTATGACAGCTACCATGATGCACCTAATTCTACCAGATGTGTGCGAATTTGCATATATTTTTATTGGAATTTGTCTTGAAGTCTCACAGAATTATTTTCCTCTATAAAACTTCTGTACTTCTCAAAAGTGTCTGCATTCCTAAGTGAGTGACCTAAACCAAAACTCAAATTAATCACCGCTTAGGCTTTTTCACTTGCACCTGGATGGATTCCTCAACAAGAAGTTCCACACTGTTGTGACTAGATCATTACCAGTTTCTGCAGCAGCTAGCCGCTCTCCACTTGCTCTGTGTTTACTGAAAGGCAGAATCAGCCTCATTCACTTGCCAAACCCTTTAGTTCACTTCCTTGCATTTTTATATTTCTCTGGTTTTCTTTTGCAGCTATGCAGTCACAGGAAACAAGGACTCAAAAGGTCACCTAGCCCATCCCCCTTTGTCCTAAAGCAAGATCAGTTATGTCAGATTCTATTACCTTGTTACTAGAAGTATTCGTTCCACTTTTTAAGACAAAACCTCTATTTTTCTACCACTTATCTATAGATAAAACTGAGTAACCACATCAGTTTTTTTAGGGTACAAGAAACAATGCCACTCGTCCTAAGAATGAATTAGCAACTGTAGCTTGTAACTACAGATACTGACATATTCCTACACTTTCATTTCAAGAATATTTTTAGCAAAATCATATATTCAGGAATTTTATAATTAACTAACACTTCTGCTGAATTTTCAGCTTGCCACAGAGATCCACACCCATACATTACAAAAATCCAAGATGATTACCACTGAAATTGTCTGGAATGATGAAAGTACAAAGTCTTCAGTACACGGTAGGTACATTGTACCTCAAAAAGATGTCCTGGTTTGGAATAGCTTATTTTCAGCAATATCCCTGCATAGGATCATTACATGCATGTGAGGCAAATAGGAACTGTGACTCATCTACAATTATAGAATCACAGAATCATAGAATGGTCAGGGCTGGAAGGGACTTTAAAGACCATCAAGTTTCAACCCCCCACTGCCATGGACAGGGACACCTCTCACTAGATCAAGATGCTCAAGGCCCCATCCAACCCAGCCTTGAACACTGCCAGTGAGGGGGCAGTCACTCAGAATCACAGAATCACAGAATGTTAGAGGTTGGAAGGGACCTCGAAACATCATCTAGTCCACCCCCTGCCAGAGCAGGATCACCCAGATTAGGTCACACAGGAACACATCCAGGCAGGTTTGAATGTCTCCAGAGAAGGAGACTCTACAGCCTCTCTGGGCAGTCTGTCCCAGGGCTTTGTCACCCTCACAGGGAAGAATTTCTTCCTAATATCCACTGTAAGTCTATCCCCTTCCAATTTAAAATAATTTCCCCTCATCCTATCACTACATGCCTTTCTAAAAAGTCCCTCCCCAGCTTTTCTGTTGGCACTTTTAGGTATGGGAAGCCGACTATAAGATCTCCCCTGAGCCTTCTCCAGGCTTAACAACCCCAACTCTCTCAGCCTGTCTTCACAGGAGAGATGTTCCAGCATCTATCAAGTGCCTATTATAACAGTGAATCTTATCTTACCCAGGCAGGCCCAATGCTTTTCTGATGTAAATACATGACTCATGATGGACAGTTCAGAGGTATGGTATCAATATATTAGATGACTAAACAATATCTATGTACAAACCAACCTCTTCTGGTTCCAGCTTTGTTGTTACTGATACTGAGTAATTACATTGTTTGCTTTTTTTAAAACCCTGCCCTCTGTTTCACTCTGAAATCCACAGTGAGAGACAAGGTTAAAGTTCTATTTCCCACAAGTTAGCCAGGTAATTCAGCACCATGTTCTTCACCCACAGCTGACCTTGACTCGTGCTAACAACAGTCTTATCCCTACAGGATGTCTAACATGCAGATGGTATTCTTGCTTGTAGCCCAAGTCATGCAACTGGATACCTTGTGCTAAGTGCTGTAAAAACACACAAGAAAAAGATGGTCCCTGTAGTAAAAGCATACCTGCTTCCTCAGTCATAGAGCCTTAAAATACAGCCTCAAGTCATTCCACATCTTACTATCCCCTATGAGTCTTGTCTTTATCTCTTCTTGACATTGCTGAGAACAATCTCATATTGACTATGAGTGCAAAACAGATGTCACTGCATGTGTGATATCATGTGAAAAAATATCAAGACTTTAAAGGTGAGTGAAGATTTTATAAACTGCTAAATCATGTCAAACCTAAGAGTATTTTGAAGTTAGAAATATGCCTGAAGGTCTGTTAGGAGTAGATATTTTTGTGAAAAAAGCTCTGTCCCTTTAAAAAGACCTCCTAGTTTTATTTTTAATTTAAACTCTAAATTATATATCGTTTTTATATATAACTGTATATATGTATATAGTTTATATATATATATAACTGTAAAACATGTTTATTTTTAAATTTGTCATTAAAATTTGTAGCCCTAATCTGAGTTCACACCTGACATTCTTCCAGGCCTGCAGTCCTTTCCAAGTTATTATTCTTGCAAAAATACGTGGATGCTCTCAAAAGAGCCAGTAAAATCAGTGGGCAGACTGAATTTACATTAGTGCTACAAAGAGAAGAGTTTGGTCCTTAATGTCCTAGAGGTATCCAAAGTGGGGATTTTCATCTCTCTAAAGTGAAATAATCCTACCTATAATGTCCCTATACACAGCACAAGACATCGAATCTTTTTCCATTTTATTTATGTTTCAGTGTCATCTTTGATCCCTGAATCCAAGAATGCTTATGGTCAACACCAACTAGCACAAAGATAAGCCCAAAACAGAGCAGTATGATGTTTTGTTATGGAAAAACAAAAATTACTTGCTTTGATTATTCCACAGTGTCACTACTCATTGAAACAAATGTATTTCCTAATACAAAGTAAAGATTTGTTAAACAACCAATCTGAATTGTCCCACTCCACTTTTGTTTCTAGATTGTGTTTTACTAAGATGTGCAGCTCCCTGTTTTGTCCTGCTCCTTTGGATATTATGTCTGGTTTTTTTACTTTTCATTTTAATTTCTGTGATTCCACAAAAGAACTTAAAATGGGAAGAATCTACTTGGCCAACTATGGAGCTTCCCCATTGGTGCTGAACTGATTCCTGCTGTATCTTTTGTAACTTGTAGTAGAAATGTGTTTCCATAATTAAAAATAGACTTTCCTTTCCCAGATGATCTTTCAGACCAGATAGAAGATAGATAGAAGGTTTTTTAAAAGATATTTTTCAGTGACACTGGCCTTCAGCTTGCATTCTCCCACCCTTCTGACCTATGCAGATGTTGTGGATTCCCTTTCACCACCTGATCCAACATAATAGTCAGCTCTTGGCTCTAGGGATGTTTTTATTCCCAGTGACATGTGGAGATGTCAGAAATAAAATTACCTGTACATGTCAATATAGGGCGAAGTCAGTATAGCTATAGCAGCACACTCTATCATCACATTTAAACAGAGTTAGGGAACCTGATTTAAACACACTTCTTTTCTCACTGCCTCTCACATGCTTCCACAATACTTGCATGTCATTGTGTGGACTGAACTTTGGCCTTTATTATGGCTCTATCCTGATTTAAATCACTTTGAGAAGGGGATGGGACTGGACCTCCAGATATCCTTTCCAATCCGATTTTTCTACTATGCTATAAATCATATACAATATGGTCTCTACATCAACATAAACTCTTGGATGAGCTGTTAGCTACAAGGACTAACTGTCAAAAAATATTGTTTTATTTTTGTATTCTAATCAAATAAAACACTATTACTTCTACACTTTTTAATTCTTAGATCAGCATACACACTTTTAACATTTCATTAAGGCTTATCAGGTACAACTGGTTTATGTCACTTCATCATAACATGGCATCTCAGGCACTTAATAATCAACTTGCTCTCAAAAAAGCCTACTTGCAAAACACACAACAGGAGGGAAACATGAATTATGCTTTATTCAGCCAACTGGATTGCTTATTTATCAGCCTTGTAAAATTTCATGCCCCAGCCTCTTACCAGGTTCTTGACAAAAAAAACAAAAAAAAAAAAAAAAGAAAAAGCACTAAACCAGCTGAGAAACTTCTCAACCACCTCACACCCTCTACAGTTATTCCAGCACAAAGTTGGCCACTGAAGCCAGTGCTGGTATGTTTGCATACCCTCCAGCCCTACTGAAACACCGTTACTGGCTTACTGACAGGTAAGTGAATGGACAGAAAAGAGAGAAAACTCATTAGTGGAATGAGAATGTACTCTCACTCTTCCACCCAGTTCACCAGGCAAAGACTAGCCAAAGACTCATTTAACACCTTTACTCTTCTTCCTGTTTCAGGTTCTCAGGCAGTAGCATCATACCAAACTCCCTTCAAGCAGCAGCATCTCTCATAGACCTAAAAAACAACATCATACTATTTACCACCATCAAGGGGAACCTGTTCTTATTTTCCCTCCTCACTTTCTTTCCCTTGCTGGAAAAGACTCAAATTAGTGAGTAGCCTGGCTTAGAACTGCTAGTGGGAACGCTGACAGATCTGCTTTTATGCCACACCACCAATTTGCAAAATGGCTTCTGTAATAGGAAAGGTGCAACAACTGTTACTAAGATCTAAAAGAGGGCAAAAAGGGTAAATGGATCAGGATAACAGTGTACTGCAAAGCAGTGCAAAGCTAATTTATATGCAGAGCTATCTATAATTCACAAAAGTATTCCACAAGACAAAAGGAGTTACACAATGTTACACAAGCAATGAGGTGTATCCAAATCTATTTTCTCCAGCTCTGCCATAGAGTGACAAACCAGGAATCTCTGCAACTGTAAATGAGCCTCAAGTGATTACTGTTATTTTGTTGAAATCTTTTTATTTTGACCATACAGGCACCAATGCAGATGCCTAATGTTGAGAGAATCTCTTCACTCTCATATCTCCTAACCAGAGGACGCAAGGCTTTCAAGCAGTGCCTGCTGGGCGCTTGGAAAAACAAGTTGCTTAGGCAGAATTTAGGGATGTGTGGATCTCAGCCCCACTGAATTAAGTAAACTTGTAGCAGACAGTACTAAATAACTTCCCAATTTCAACTCCAGAAAATTTTTTACATATGAGGTTAACTTAATTCATTCTAGTTAATTTAAAATGAGATATATGGCAAATCAAACAGTGAAGTCATATGAGCTCAACTGGATCATCTGATTTAACCAAAAGTATTTTGGGTTTATTTGTAGTTTATTTTATAAAATAAATAAAGGAAGTACTAAAAAAACATTTCTAATAGAAAATCAGACTAATTCTGGAAGGAGAAATATTGTCTCTTTTTTTCCATTATTGCCCTACCTTTTTTATACTAAGAACTCCAAAAGTTCTTTGGTTTAAGTGAATATGCAGTTTATTTTGTCTCAAAACTTCATTTAAGTGGTGAACTTGATGTTAGGTCATAGTTCTGTAAACATTTAAGCCTACCCTATGAGTAGCAGATGAATAGACCTAAGTTAAATATGAGCACCCCAGTAAGTATGTCATATAGGAATCAGGATTTTATTCTGCTGTGTTCTGTCTAAAGCAGACGTCTTGTTTTCCAAAGCATACGATTCCTCCCAGACATCTGCCATTATTAATACAGAATGTAGTTGGCTCTTGAGATTTGCAGCAAAGCATTCAAACTTATCTATTGTCTTGTATGATGCTTATAAGAGTTTAGGTACTTAAGGCAGTTGTATGGTCTTCATTTGTGTCATTTTTTTTGTAATTATGTGAGTAAAATCTCTGTGCACAGTTCAAGGCAGCAAAAAAGCTTCAAGGAAGATGAAGGAAAAGAGGCAACAGATGCATATATTTAAATGACTTTTTTCTGGAAGAAGACAAGATTTTACCACAAACAATCACAAAGGTATCAGTAATACACTGCTTACAGAGAAAGGTTGATTAATATACATACCCTATGCCTTTCAGTTTGATACTGTTTTGACCATTAGTGTTTCAGGCTACCTGTAAACAGGTGCAGCAAACCGCCTCTGGAGAGGACAGTAAACTACTTCTTGGCTTATGTCATGGGTGTAATACCTCTTGGGGAAGATTGTTTTTAAGCTTACCACAACCAAGGTAATGGGTGATCAAGAAACTACTTACAGCAATGACATGTCAAACTCAAATTTGGTATTCAGACCTTTGGGCAAAATGATAAAGCAATCAAGAATTCAACTGATAAAGCATGGGTTAATAATTATATTTTAAATTGAGTTGCTTTGAAAGCCGTACTGGACAAGTAAGTTAACAGCCAAAGAACCTGGAAACTAATACAAAAAGCATTCTTCCCCTGAAGAAATTCTCAATGAGTTCAGTCGAACAGGATCAGGACACTGGTTCTGTAAACGTAGCCATGCAAATATATTGTCTCCTTGTACTAATATAGCTGTCTGGCAAATTCTTTTTGCTGTTACTGTAGTGCAAGCATTTTGATATTTCAGCAGAAAAATAACAGCTAAGTGTATGTGTGAACACTAACTGAGACATTTTAAGTCATTTTAGGGTTACAGTTACCAGTGGGGTCAAAATTTCTTCTTTAAAAATGTCAAGCTATGATATGAAATCTGTAATTCTTATATATGAAAAATGATAATATGTACTGACAATGAATTTGTCAGGAAAGACACTGATTTTCCTTTCTGTTTCCAGTTCTCTTTTTTCTCTTCATCCCTCAGCTGGCCAAAAAAAGGGAGAGGTGGAATCTCCCAAGTTACTTGTATCCTTACATCAAAATACTACAGAGGAATAAGAAAAGGCCTCTATTTCTCCTGCATCTTATTATTTTAAAGTCCAGTCTACAGGAGAAAACAGTCCCAATAATAGATATGCCACTCAGCAGCTCTTGGGAATGCAGTTTGTCTAAGACTCGTCCAACTCCCTGCTCCTCATAGGACTATCTGAAACTAAATCATACCATAAGAGCATCACCCAGACTCTCCTTGAACTCTATAGAGGCACCCATGAAGGCACACACAAATACAGTGTTCCTCCATAAATGACTCTACTACACAGAAACATTTTGCAACTGGGGACAGTTAATGCAATTTGCAGACATTTTTGAGGGGGAAATATTTGGCAATGCATTGTGGGACCCCAGAACTCTGCTTAAGGAATTTTAAGACTCTAGGCTCGGCTTCCAAAACTTCCTATTTTCCTTGTGGGGTTTTTTTGAGACCTTCTGCTTCTTCCTTCACTTCCCCATTTTCACGCATCCAGTTTTCTGTGCTCAGTCTGTAACATCATTAGAAACATATATGGAATGAATGAGTGGAGTTCTTGCATCTTTCATGGAGTAGTACCTGTTTTCCCTGCATCTGCAGAGCTTCAATCTTACCATCAGATTTTTCAAAAGAGAAAGAAAATTGAGAAGTAGATGATGGAAACAGAAAATAAAACTTGCTGTGAAGGGCAAGTATTTCCCAAGTGGTTATATACAGTAAGACTCATGATATTGGGGAAAATCATGGTGCAAAACTAGCATGAGAAGCAAAGGTTTTAGACACAGGAGATTGTCATTCCAGTTCCTGTAAATTGTGTGCTGAGTTTGTAGCAAACTTTCAATGGAAATGCCTCAAAGTCAAAAGCATTTATACCCTGAGAAACTCCTGACGTACTGGCTCTGGGAAGCTGTAAAGCCTGTTGCTACCAGTGGTTACCAACTTGGTGTTGACAAATCTACAGTGAACGTTATTATACAGGTGTAAGACCTGTAACTCTTGCAAAGTATAGAAAAGCAGAAACATTAGCAAGCAAGGTATCCCACTTCCACATCTCTTAAATTCCAAGTACATAAACACTGGAGACTTTAGAGATGCATGGTGTGATGATGGCTCCCTAAATTCTATGCAGTTACAAAATCTATGTAAAAATCCCATTTTTAGGAATCCTTTTGCAATGCAGTAATGCAAAGACAGTTTTCTAGGTCACAATATTTATAAAGTTGCAGTTATTTTATTGACTCCAATTATCAAAAAAAAAAAAAAAGCTCTATCTTTTCTTTCCTAGTTCCTGAAGTGATTTACCTGGCATCTGGAAACAAAAATATAGGAATTGTTCAGTGGCTTCTGATGTATACTTGGTAAATTAAAAACGCCTCTAAAAACAGAAATGAAGTTTTCAGTGAGAACAGAAAGACCAGTGATTCTGAACACCAAAGATCAAGTATAGGAGTCAATCTGAACACAGTTTCTGGAAGCCTCAGATGCATACCCTTGATACAAATTTGTGGAGGGTTAACCCTGTCTGGGGACCCCCCAAAGCCACTCTATTATTCTCTTCCTCAGCTGGACAGGGAAGAGAAAATATAATGAAAGGCTTGTGATAAGGCCAGGGAGAGATTACTCAACAGTTACTGCCGTAGGCAAAACAGATCTGACTTGGGGAAATTAGTTTATTACTAATCAAACTGGAGTAGGATAATGAGAAACAAAACCAAATCTTAAAACACCTCCCCCCACCCCTCCCTTCTTCCCAGGCTCAACTTCCGATTTTTCTGTCTCCTCCCATGCAGTAGCACAGGGGGACAGGGAACAGGGTTGCGGTCAGTTCATCACACATTGTCTCTGCTGCTCCTTCCTCCTTGGGGGAGGACTCCTCACACTCTTCCCCTGTTCCAGTATGGGATCCCTCCCATGGGAGACAGTCCTCCATGAGCTGCTCCAAGGTAAGCCCTTCCCATGGGCTGCAGGTCTTCACAAACCGCTCCAGCATGGGTCCTTTCTGTAGGGTGCAGAACTTCAGGATCAGACTGCTCCAGCCTGGGGCCCCCACAAGGTCACAAGTCCTGCCAGCAAACCTGCTCCAGTGTGGGCTCCTCTCTCCACAGAGACACAGGTCCTACCAGGAACCTGCTCCAATGTGTGCTTCCCATGGGATGACAGCCTCTTTTGGGTGTATCCACCTGCTCCAGCGTGGGGTCCTCCACGGGCTGCAGGTGGAAACTCTACTCCCCATCATCATCCATGGGCTGCAGGAATACAGCCTGCCTCACTCATCATGGTCTTCACCACAGGCTGCAGGGGAATCTCTGCTCTAGCACCTGGAGCACCTCCTCCCCCTCCTTCTTCACTGGCCTTGGTGTCTATGAAGTTGTTCCTCTCACTTACTCTCACTCCTCTCTCTCAGTTGCAGTTATGCAGCAGATTTTTCCCCTTCTTAACTCTGTTATCCCAGAGGCACTACCACTGTTGCTGATGGGCTTGGCCTTAGCCAGTGGTGGGTCCATCTTGGAGCCAGCTGGTATTTGCTCTATTGGACACAGGGGAAGCTTCTGGCATCTTCTCAAAGAAGCCACCCTTGCATCCCCTCATTGCCAAAACCTTACCATGCAAAACCAATACAATGCTACTGGTGGCACTGCTCTTTGAGCAAGCAATACTTAAGACTTCTAAAAAAAAAATTGCATGTTGACCACATTTTACTGAATTTAGCAAGAAATGCAGGTATAGGGAAATTGTGTTGCATATCAGGTTTTAGAAGAGAACAAATACATCACAGTTTTCATGAAATAAAAATTTATTAACCATAACAAACATACAAAATGACAAATAAGAAGTGCAGAGTGCATGAGTCATACGTGCACTCCTGTCATACGCCCTTATTTTCCACTGGAGTTGGCTGGAATTAACACTGGGAATCTGCGCTGGCCCTTGGGCAGGTAGGAGGTAAAGAAAGAAGGTATATGGAACAAGACCTCCTGTCTATGAAGCACAGTGGCTGCTGCAGTGAAATGCTTGGGTGTTCTGCTCCACACGATTTTGCAGTGCCCACATTTGCTAAACAAGGATGCTCAGTCTTCAAGCTACACTATTCAAGTGTGCCTTTTCTCCACTCTGTTGTGTCACAAAGGTCAAACAGACCTATGGAAAAAATCTACCCTTTTCTTTCTTTTCTTTCTTCAAATTATCATCTGCTCCTTCCCAGCCAAGGTCACTGATAAGCAACAACAAAAGAAAAAAAAAGGCACTGTTAGGTTGGAAAGGGCATAGGTAAAAATCCCCAACCTTTTCCCATATATACTTTTTTCTCATAAAATATTAAGTAAGTAAGTCAGCCTTGTGGTAGGCAGTTCAGAAACTCTATCAATGATGGCTACTTGAAGTCTATCACCTTTTGAAGATCTGGCAAACCAGGTATGGACTACTACGTAAACCAGCTGTAAAAACATGGCAGTAACTATGACTGAACAAGTTCTGTTCATAAAGTGCAGAGACTCCTGAGAAGGTTCTTCAGAGCAGCTCAATTTCATCCAGACACATGATACCAGTCTTTCTGCAACAAGCATTTCTCCAGAGTCAATAAAGCTGAGGCAGTAACACACTGGAAAAGAAGTAAAACAGGCCTCCCCAGACACTCACTCTCAAAGTTTAAAGAACACATACTGAAAAATGCTGACAGTGTCATGAAAGTAAAGGAGGATGTTCATACAAAGATCAACCAGAAAATCCACGAATGGAAATGGGTAGCTGCTATTGCTTAATTCAGTGAGCTCTCTGAACCTCTCTGAACCTCCCTCTCAACAACAAAATGTCTCTGCCTGAATAAAAAAATTTTAAAAAGAAGAAAATTATTTTGGTTTCTTTTCAGAAAGCAAAAGACTGCATGCATGAAGGTTCATACTACATCTATACATTTTATTCACAGATAACACAGTTTTGGCGACCAGTTACAAGACTGCTTGCAAACAGCCTTAGATTTCCCATCTGCTCCAATGCCATTGGTTTTGTCCCTGCATGCAAAGATTAGCCACAGAAATTCTACATGCCCACATACATTTATGTATTTTTAGCACACATACTGGGTGTGGTCTAGCTTTAAAAAAAAAAAACCCTTATGATTGACAGTGCATATAGGAGTGTTTTTAACATAACCTGGGTATTTAAGTGGCCTTTTCTTTGTTCCCTGAACCCTTATACACTATTCTTAAAAAAAAAAAAAAGGATGGAAGAAGTGAAGGGATGAATTCTTAGGGCTGTGAAAGAAAGGGGTTTTTTTTAAAAAAAAAAAAAAGACAAACACAACCCAAAAAACCAAAACCACACAAGGAGAAAACAGTCTAGTAGATGTAGCACATCCAAATCAACCTACCTGAGCTTCCGTTGCTTTTCCAGCTGATATTTAGGTTCATGAAGTACTCCTGATTTCCATCCAAGTACAGTTCCTGACTCCTCTGTGTACACCTTCTCAACAAGGTTGTTCCTGAGGTTCTTTTTCTCCTCTTTTTTGAGGTCGTGTGTCCAATGGTTGTGGAATTCTAATTTTCTTTAGCATCAAATTCCATATACTGCTTAAGAGGACCTCAGCTTTTCCATCATCAGCTTCCTTTTAATTGAACGTCTGATTCTGTTTCCCTGTCGTGACATTGTTACTCATTCATGTCATCACAGTGTCTGCATCTTCTACTTGCAATGTCCAAAAATCACCTTAGCTCTTGAGAGAATGCTGCAACCTGGCCTGCACCTGCTATCTTTGAGGCCTTAATTATGCTACTGTCCTGGAATATGGGGGTCCAGTAACTCCACACAGAGCAACGCCCTTAATCTCAGGTAGATCCATATACACAGTATTTTAAAAGGTTGAGAAAAATGTTACAGCCAAAAAGGGTCAGAGGATTATGAAATTCTTGATGAACTTTGTAAATTTGTTTCTCTCAGTAGGTATGTAAAATACCACCTGTGCAGGCATGTAACATACCACTGCTGGAACAGAATAACTTTTTCTATGTGTGAAGATAGTTTAACTTGAGCTGTGTAAACTCTGGGTGTTTCCTTGCAAGGCCTGTAATGGATTCTGTGTGCACTCAAAAAACACAAGCTTTACTCTGTAGTGTCAACTCCTAGCCCAGTGGGTTTGCTTCTGTGAGTTTTTAAATGAGTCAAACTATGCTGCATAGCCAAGATACTGCAGAAATACCATTCTGAATTTGTAGCAACTTGTCTCAGACATAGAGAGTACTACATACACACACAGAAAACAAAAAGTCCTGTGCTCAACCTTATCATTTTCTATGACATAAGTTTTATTTCTTACTAAACATGCATAAACCCATAAAACAAACCTGAATATTTATGCATAGGACATGACAGCTACAATATACGTAAAGTTGTTATAAACATAGTTTTGTATTTAAACACGGGCCTTTTCCTCTTCAGGAGACAGAGGAATTACTACTCTCTCTGAAAATGTTCCTAAACCAAATTGCCAGGGCTTATTTAGAAGCCAAACTGGCATAAGCTACTCAGAAATTCAGAAAATTAAGACATTTAATTTAACGAGTAAATCTGGGGAAGGAGATAAGAAATAAAGGGATGAGACACTGACTCACAGTACCACAAGAGGCCTGGGGAACCCCTTTCAAGGGTATTCCTTACGCAAGAGAACGCCCTGCTGCAGCACTGGAAGGAATGCCAGAGCATCTACTCCAAGAGAAAGAACAAGCAGTCCCTACAGTTTATCCTCATAACAAACCTTGGATATCTTCTCTTTGTGCATTTTGGCTATTTTATTTGAATGAAGGAACTGTTCAGGAAGTGACAAAGATGGACTAGGTTAAATGCTGTAACATGTTACTTATTCACACCACATTAGGCAAAGGAACACTGAAATTAGGCATAAAATTTTATTCCCTTGGTAATATCTTCCAGTATTGGCTAGAGACAGGATGAGAAAAGGGAATTTCCCTTGGAAAAATAAAGAAAACTATTGATACAAAATATAAATCTTGCAGCATTGCATCTTTTAAGTATATATCATCACTTGGGGGGGAGATGAAACATCACGGAGGAGACTTGAAAAAATTAGCCAGTCAGTGAGCAGTCTACAGACTCTCCCCTACATTCTGCCTGGAAACAATCTTATTAATTATAAAAACATGAGAAAGTAAGATGTTTTCTTTTTGAACTGAAGCCGCATGAGAAATATGTTTTACCTACCATTCTATAAAAAGATATTACAGGCCTGATCCACAGCTCACTGCTGTCTTTCCTTTAGGATCAGGAGCAAGATCATGCAAAGTAGGAACAAAACAGCAGCCTTCTTAAAACCTATAATGAAAATATTTTTATAAGAATTGCTGCTTTGTACTGATTATCTTCACTACTGCACTTAGTGATGGACAGCACTTGCTGGATTCATACAGAAACCCCTGAAGTTATGCCAAGTGAACACACATCCATAGTATGCCATGCCCTTTTTAATCAACTTTCTGATTAAAAAATGCCATGCTGACATAAGGTATGAGAGAAGTACAATTTTAATATTTCACAAAATAATAGACCCCAGTGCTGGTTTGGTTGACAATCTGTGATATTACAGATGTTTATGAGTTTGCCTGCTGCAGAGCTATAATCAACCTGACCCTCAAATACCTAAAATTTATCTGGAAGGAAACTGGTTTCTGAAACCAATTGCACAAATGCATTAGGCAAGTGGGAGTTTCAGTAAACCAAAGGGTCTACTGACAGACGCAACATTGATTTCTTAATGTTTACAACCTACCAGACAGTTCCACACCAGACCTGATTTGATGCATCTCTATGGGGCGCCCTGCAGCCTTGGTTATTTCCACAGCCAAGTTGGCTAGCTTTGTTACTTGGTGACTGTGTTCCACATCCGCAGCTTCAGTGCAAACATACTGAACTAGCATATACACTGCAAATCTGATATGAGATCAGAGTTTAAATCCGATCTAATAATAATGTTTACTGTTTTCCTGACTGACAGTATGATCCCTTTTAAGGGATCAAAAATCCTATTGTGGTTTTCATCTGTCTGTGTCCAATCCTACTCCCCCTTCCAACACAAGACATTCCCCCTTCATTTCAGTTTCATTACATTTTGCTGGTTTTTCCTCTATGGCTAAAACAGGCAGAGTGGTTCTAATCAAAGCAAAATACTGTGAAGGATTCTAAAGAGATAATCTTTGTCAACAGCCCACAAAAGCTTTGATTTACTCTCCTTGTGACTTTTTAATCTAGGATATGTGGAGAAGATGATGCTTTCTACTCTGCAACCATTTGCATTCCATAGAAATCTGTCTGCACTTCTGTTTAAAACATCATTAATAATCCTATTAGGATTTCTCATCATTCCTATTATGAGAAAGAAAAGGTCAGTAAGTAATCTGTAGCCATAAAGTTTTCTGGTACTATACTACCGGGAACTTCACATCTTTACTGAAAGTTGATCAACATGATGCAAACATTTATCAAGTTCAGATAAATCGAAAATTCAGTATTTCCATAAGGATATTTAGTGTTGTATATGAATTTAGTATCAAAGTACTTTTCCACCACTGAATGTCTCAAGAAAACAATGACTGTGCTCAGAGTTGATCAAGAAATAGGTTCTAACAGAGAGAACTTTGTTTTATAAATGTGCTTGTGCAGTGCACTTAAAAAGAAATGTCCGTGCTGGTTTTCTGTGGAAATCCTGATGGATGAGAATTACATTTTCACTCTTTCAAAGTCCACATAAAAGCTTGGCTGGTGCAGAAGAACAGTGTTCAAAACAGCACCTTTTTTGCTGCTCATATGGCAAAGTTTCTAAGCCTCACTCATAAATTGCCGCATATGTGTATGCATGTACGTGTATGTGATCAAAATACTCCTTGGCGTATCTTATTCGTCTTCTCAACACAAAAATTAAACAAAGTAGAAAAGAAGAGGAAAAACGAGAGCCTCAAAAATGGTCCTTAACAAATCTGGAGAAATAATACACCTCTGAAAACACTGAAGTAGCTCCTCTTCCTTCTTAATTGTCTTTGTCTCCAAACAGACAGTTGCTCAATTCTATAATATGTAAGATACAAGATTGTAGAGTAAAACAACAAAGTCATACTATGAACTAAGAACCACTACGATAAAACAAATGCCCTTTTGAAAATGAAGGCATATAACTGGCTATTTGAATCTAAAACAAAGAAACCACTGCAAATGTTTACTATTTAACTATTGCCCTTGTTGATTAAAATAAGGGGAGGGGGGAACACACCAGCATTCAGTAGCCAGAAAGTTCAGGCTGTAAAATACATAGAAATGTGAATCTAATCTTAGATTAGTTTAAAATGTACCAAATTCTGCATTTACTCATTGTTAATACCTTACTCTTCTCTTTGTTTCACTTGATAAATCAATGTAGGTTTTAGAAAAATATAATCATTACTTTTTTTTTCCCCTCGGTGAAAAATCCTGCTTTATTGCATACAGTCTTACATCACTCTCTATTTCTAATGTTAGGAGTATTATGTTGTCATCTCAATTGTTTTTAAATGTGTCATATTGCAAAGAAGTATAAACATACATATTCACCGGACTACACCACAGCAACCAAGTTTAACCTCACCATTCCAAACTTGAAGAACCTTAATAAATCACCAGGAGTATCTGCTAACTGCCTACTAAGGGTTAACAGTTTGTTCCAATATTAATTTTTTGTTGTTGTTTGCAGAGTGACATGACAAAGACTTTTATTTGTTTAGTAATTTTTTTAAAATAAACTATTACACAAAACTGAAATGTCAAGTAGAAAAAAAACCCAACAAAACCAACCAATAAACAAAAGGAGAGAGGTTAAAATTAAATATCGTTTGGAACTGTATGCTGTTGTTCTCCAAAACAGCATGATTAAAGGTAACAAAACCCCCCACACCTCTCAAATTAAAGTAAATCAATCATTAAACTGCTCTACAATAGTAACAAGAACTATGTAAAGACAATTAAAGGATAATAATTTCCACTTAACCCCAAACATAACTGCAATTTCAAAATTAGGTCAGTTAAAATGAAAATCACCATTTTAAAGGAGATTAAGAATCATTAAAATTGGATAAAAACATTCCTAAAGGACTACACAGAAGGAAAAAAGAAAAAAAATAGCCAATGCAACTAAATGTTAAAGCCCCCCATATTTTATACACAGCCTCAGAATTATATAAGAAATGCCTATCAATGGATGCTCTGTTCGAGAAGTAGGATTACAGTCTGACTCAGTGTTATTATCCGGCAAAAAAATATGTAATTCAAGCATAGCTTGTTTATTTTCTTCTTTTGTTTTCTCCTTTAAGTAAAGAAGCCTTTATAAGGACACATATGTAACAGAGATATTTGGAGCTGAGAGCATCACTAGTAATTTGTCAGTCAATAACTTCAGGTTTTTGCATTACTGGTGAGTTTGTGTTAAATAAGCATTTTTTCCTTTCAGCTAAGAAAACACATACCATACCAATCAAAACTAATCACATCTGGGCTTTCATTGAAACAGTAGTTGCTAATTTTACAGGTCTGCCCACATCGCTCTAGAAAATAGGAAGCAGAAATCTGACATTTCCAGCAGTCGCTATTAAAACAACAACCACTGAGAGCTCGATCCCGTTTTCACTGGGAGCAATGTCAAACTCCCCGTTGACTTCAGGGAGAGCAGGATCGGGCCCACAGCTGCTCAGCCTCCTCCGGCTCCATGCACAGGAGGACGTGTTGAGGAGAAGTACAAAACCCAGCTATTCCTTTGTTAACTGCCTAAAGAGTTGAACTTTCCATCACTTTCTGAACAACAGCAAAGTGCCCTGCAAACAACAACGGTGATAAAAGGACATATTTACCTTGAGGGAATAGCAAAGGGAAAGCCGTAGAATTGCAAAACAAAGTAGTCCAAACGAATTATCTAGGCATGCAGTCCAAACGTGCACCTTCAAGTAGGCCACAGTCTGTCAAGCAGTCGTCTCGGCACCAGCCACCCTGCCTTCCATCTTAAGAGATTCACCCAGAAAACTGACAAACCTGCTCCACGACAACAAAACTCTCCTAATGCTTTTGAACGCCCACCATTTGTTCTCCATTCATCCAATCAACTTTCCACTGCACATCTTCTCCTGCGACTGAGGCTCAGAGGCAGGATCCCTTCTCATCTGTATGCTAATTATTTTGCCACATGGACAAAAGTAATAATGCTTTCAGACAGGAAACCAACGGGCCTGAAGTCGAAGGCAGAAATTAATAAGTTGCCACCACTGAACGCTGAGAAGATGGGCATGCGTGCAGCTCTGTGGCTGATGGATCAGCTGTAACCTCCATTTAAGAGCAGCAGAGAGGCGACGGGCAGGAGGAAGCCTAGGCAGCGTAGCATGCATCAAGCCCAAGTTCCCTTAGAGACCACATTACTGCAGCAGAACAGCATCCGTAGCAGATTGCTGACTTACCCCGCCTCAGCCCGCATCCTTTAAGCAGCGCGACGCACATCCATTTTCCCGGCCCCACCGCGCGGGTGCAGTTGCCCGCCGCGGCCGCGCACGCCCAGCCCCCGCCGGCGCGGCAGGAGGCGGGCAGGGCTGGGGCCGCGCTCCGCGCCCTCCCCGGCACCCCGGGCCGGGCTCCCCGGCGGCGTGGGGCGCCGCGGCGGCGCTGTATTCCACCGAATAGAGGGGAAAGCAGAAACGCCGCAGCAGCCGAGGAGGGGAGACCGCTGCTGATAGCGTAAAATGGTGTCTCCGTTATAAAACACACGCACCCGCCCCGCCACAAAAAAAAAGGGGAAAAAATTAATAATTAGGTCTCTAAATGTATATTTAAAGGAAAATAATGATCAAAACCCATCACTGGTTTGCCGCCGGGTTACCATTTCAGGGCGTATAGAGTTAATTCAGCCGGCTTGCTGAAGCCTCGCTTATTTTACCTGCTCACACCATCTTCTCCCCTTTGAAACAAAAGAAATGAACTATTTCCAGAGGAAAAGATTAGCAGCCTTCCACCATTAGCAACTTGCGCGGCTCAACTTTATGTGATCAACAGCCCAAACGTAAACAAGGGCTCGCACGCAAAAGGGGCCAGATTTGCATGTGCCCCTTAATAGCGTTTTCCCCAGCAATTTGACGTGGATTTGGTGGCTCTTGCTGCCTCCACTTAGCCAGGGACCGCGTTACTAAACGTGTCACAAGGACAATAACTGGGAAGAAGCACCTCACCGCCTTGCAGCGCTGGTGCAGAGGCTTTCCGCCGGCGTGCGCCCGCCCCCGGGCTGCCTCCCTGTGGGGCTCGCCCCCGGGCAGCTGGATGCCCCCGCGACGGGAGCTGCTTGCCAGCGGGGAGTCACTTCGTTTAAACCCGTCCCCGAAATGTCATTTCGGTAGCAGCGTGACAGGCTGTGATCTTTACGCGGAGGCGGCGGCACCCCCTGCATTAGCACGGCTCCGCACGCCCCCGCGGACTCAGCCCTGCCGTGCCCCGGTCCTTGCCCCGGGCACGGCCGCGCCTCCCGCCGCCTCCCAGGCGCTGCCTTGCTGAAGCCCTCCCGCAGCGTCCATTCCCGCAGGCAGGCTGCGTTTCGCATGGGAAGGACCCTGGCTAGCGCACACATACAGCCTATATGCCCTCCCTACACACAGGCGCGCGCCTGCCGGTTTCGTTGCCCTCCTTATTGCCATTGTGCTGCTGCAGCCGCCTCCTCCCTGCACCCCTCCCTCCCTCCCTGCCGCGGCTCGCCCTGCGCGGTGATGCCGGGTGCGGGCAGCCCCGCGGCTGTCAGGGCACCGCGGGCAGACCCTGCTGGCCGCGGCTGAGGCGGGGGAGACTGACCCAAAAGCCATAAGGAACACCCTCCTCCAGCCGTGGGAGGTAATCCCTCCCGAGCCCGAGCCCGCTGCCTGACGTGTGGCGACCAGACATGTCGGTTACTGTCGGGGTTACCATTCCCTTCCCATCTAGCCTTGCCAGGAATCACACTGCGGTCTGAAGTGGAGGCGAGTCTCCGCATACCAGCCCTTCGCATCCCGAGCCATCACAGCAGCTCCACACCCGCACTCCGATGCCAGGAGAGGGGCTTTTAGAGGGGAGCAGTTTGTCACAGGGGTTCAGAGGAAAGCCAACCTGCTGGGAAAGGGACTAACAATAGCAGAGCCCTCACGACTAACACGGTTTTGGTGGAAAACGCAGTGTTTCCCTCGGAAAGCAGAAAAAAAGGACTTACGTGTCTCTCCCCCCGCCCCCCATCTTCACCTCGCTCGTGGTTTGTTTGTTTGGTTGTTTTTTTTTTTTTTCCTTAATTTTTCTCTGTCATCTCTGATTACATCTCCCCGCACTCGCAGGGCTCCCCCGAGGCCGAGGCGCGGAGCCCTCGGGAGCGGCGCCGCAGCCGGGCCGCAGGTGCGGGGGCGGGGAGGGGGGAGCGCGAAGGGCGCCGCGCAGGGCGGGGAACCGGGGTGACGGGGGGGGGGGAGAGGGGGAGGGAGGCGGAGAGCTGGTCTGCGGGGAGAAAAGCCTCCTTGTAGCGGGGAAGGAGAGCTACCATGTTTGTGTCGTTGCCAGGGCATGTCAGTCTGGGTTTTTCCTACCCAAATTAGTGTAGCCTGAGAAGCCTACGCTCACCTGGCGATGAAAGGCCCCCTTCCTAAGTGTATTAGGGGTATCTACACCCCTACAGAGGAACCCCACCATTTCAGAATGTAACGTTTACATGCAGAATCTCTGGATAATTGTATTCGCGTTTTAAAAATCAAGGCTTGTCTTTTCGCTCTGCTAATGCTAGCCTCCTTTTGCTGGATGCTGGCTAGCTACGTGGCATATGTATCATGGCAGGTGTTTTCAAACTTTTTGGAGGCTATTTAGCTGGGGAAAAGCACCTCATCCTCTTGTCCAGCCTTCGGGATGCCATAAATGCCCCGGTGCTGATCCCACTGAAGAGTAAAACAATACTTGCTTTAACCGGGGCAGAATGTATATGCATCCTGTATTGGTGAGAGTTAAGGGGGAGGGGGTATAGCTGCATAAATTAGAAACATTTACAAAAAGACCAGTGTGAAAAAAAAAATAAAATTGGGAGACTGGTGATTCATTGGCCTAATTATCCTCCATAAGACGTTAGGGTATGGGTTTAATGTTGTGGGATGGATTCTCCCTCCCCCAGCCTGTGTCTCGTCAACGCGCTATTATCCATGGGGAAAAGGAGATGCAGGTCATGTTTAAGCAGCGTTAATGAGAGCATGGTATTTTTTCCTGAAGGTTAAGTTAGCCAGGTTAGCAAATTTCAGGTAAAATATGCTTGAAAACCTTCCATTTCTTTTACTTTCTCACCGGTAGCAGTTTCTAACGAGACTTGAAACGTTAGACAGAGAAAGCAGAATTCAAGCATCAGACGAACCCACTACTGTCAATAAGGGAGTACAATTTCAGCTTGACAGGAGTATTACAAGAATATACCCGCTAACGAGCAGCCTTAATTGGCCTGCATATTGTGGCTGTCACTGTTAAAACCTGTTCCTATACAGTCCTATTTTATACATCCTTTAAACGTATAGTTCTCTAAAGCAGTTAAGGAGACAATTCTTTACTCGCTGGGCTTTTGATTTTGGGTGGGAAAGAAATGAGAAGAAAAGGAAATGAAAATAAGAAACCATATAAAGAATATGGTACCAGTGACTGAAAACTGCGCAGAAGTCAAATGTATAAGGAAAAAAAAAAGCAACAGACTTTTTTTTTGTTTCAGTGCACTTTGTCAGTTTTGAATGTAAATTATTATTTACCCAGAGGTTGCGATGGCTGCAGAAATTTCACTGACATTTACTATACTCGAATCTTTTAAATGTAGCTTGTTCTTTAACAGGTCCTACCTTTTCCTCACCAAGACACTTTGTCTTAAAAGTCTTTTTAATTTAGTGGTTTGCCGTTCACTGCTCGTCCTGGCAAATCCTTCACACAATAGAGTTTAATGTAAGGCTTCGGTTTCCAACACAGGGTCATGTTCATAAAGAATACAAATGAAAGGGAAGGTATTGAAAAAAAAAAGTTACTGCGCATGTGCAATTGGCAGTTATTAAATGATAACAACGTAACTTCTAGATCATAAAAGTCAAAATACCAGGTAGGGCAGAGCAGATGCCCTAATGCCGTGTAAAGTGCCTTACTTCTTTAAAGAAGTTATTCCTAGTCTGTTTTAAAACCGCATAACCTGCAAACTTGCACATAAAATACCGCTGCAACTGAAGACTGCTGAGGTTATTTATATGTATAATGAAACCTTAAAAAGATCTTCCATATCAAGTTTCAATCAATAAAATGCTTCCTATTGTCAAACTCCGGAAAACGGGGATTTGCTGTTCAAGGAAGACACTAGGCACAACAGTGCTGCTGAGGGCAAACGTAATTTTCAGGTGATGAGCCAAATGCGTTGTTTATTTGCACATAAAGAAGATAAATGAAAGCCTTTAGCTCAACAAAGCGCTCTTTTTACTCGGCAGAAAAAGTCTGGCTAAGTATGGCAACACCTGTAATGTCCCTCAGGTTCTAAGAGTTAAATTGCACGGCTGCTAGGAAGTGCTGTTGAAACTACACTGCCCCGTGGACCTCTCGGAGAAACCAAAATGCACACGAAGCCAGCTTTCAAAAGAAAGGAAGAAGTGTTTAAATGCAGAGATTTGGTGCTTTACCACAGCCATCTTCACATCGCCTAATTAGAAGGCATAAAAGCCTCTCCTGCTTTTACCTCAACGAGCAGAGTCATTAGGGTGATGAAAGCGAGTCGTTTCCCCGTTGCCGGTAAGCGGGAGGGGGGTCGGGCGGCGCGGGCGGTAATTGCCGGCGGCGGCGGACAGCTCCCGGTGCTGAAAGGCGCGGGCCGGCCCCGCGGGCGCAGCGCCGCGCCCCGCCGCCGCTGGAAAGCACCGCCCGGCTGAGCGGGGCGGCGAGTGCTGGGGATGAATAGCGCTGTCTGCAGAACAATGGCAGGCAACTCCAAATCCCGCTATAATCACATTAATGAGATTAATCAGCGAATTAGCAGCAGTCAAATGTCAGGGTGGCAAGGAGGAATCCAACCAAGCTCGGTAATTAACTTTTGGGGGGCAGGGGAAGGGAACCGACCGTGTCATCTGCCAGGCTTTTCCCGAAGTTTACCAGGGCTTTCTTTTATTCACTGGCCTTTGGAAGATGGTGACAATTCAAGTGGAGGGGGAGGAGGGGATAAGACGGAGACCTCAACCTTTGCGTGCAGTCAGCCAGCCTGTTAATACACAGTATCCCATCACTTCCAGCTGAAGTCCATTGAGAAATCTAGCACCGTCTGAAGCAACCCCCCCAGCCGCCAGAGCTGTACTGTGCTGAACTCTGAGTGTGAAATTAGTGCTGTGATCTAACTTCCACCACAAATTCCAACAGGCATGATAAATATGGCGGGTGCCAAAGGAGTATTAAATCTTATTCCTTTCTGAAAAGCTCTGAGAGAGACTTTTTCTCAAGTCAGAAGGGTAGGGGAACAGAGTACCGTTTAAACAACTATCTGCAATAGATTATCACAAGTTAATGGTAAAGCTGTTGCAGAGTGTTTTCTTTGTCATTAAAAAAAAAAAAAAAAAAGTAGACTTAGAAGTAGAAAGTATTTCCATCAAGGAATTTAGAGTAAGTTGCTGAATGTAGACAAGGCAGGGATCTGGTCTCTAGCTGACCTCAATAAAAGTGAAACTTCTCTCCACCTAAAATTCATCACCCACAACCAGTTCTCCGTTGCAAGTACAAAACATAAAAAGAGATTTCCCATAGATTATAAATAAAGTCAAAATGTGTTTATTTGCAAGCAAGAGAGTACTGCATATCTCCTTTTCTATCTTTAGCAGGAGTATCGAAAACCATGCAAAGGATTTATCATGTAAAAAACTCCACTTTTATGCACACACTACTGCTGAAAACAAATAAACATTAAAAACCCTCTTTGCCTAGATAAAGCTTTGCACGTTGTTCAGCTCTCAGAAGAAAATGGCATGCTTCTGTTCCATTAAGTTTAATCTTTGTTAGTGACAAATAAAAGAAGCAAACCTGTGTAATGTCTCCTCCATAAGAATCTAAGTCGTTCCTTTTTTTCTGATATAAGTGGTTTTCTTTTATACTCTTCAGTGACTTTTTAGCACTAAATTATTAAGATTAACAAATTCGCACTAAATGTACATGGACCACTTTCATACTTATCTGAACTAGTTTAAAATTGAAGTATGGACTATGACATTTTCAGAGAGTTAACTGAATTAAGCATCCCTTATTTACAAAGCTTTTTCTCTTTAAAGAAAAACTATTACAGACACGAACCATTTAAGATAGTGGTCTTTCAAAATACTACTCTTATATGAGTGTTCCCCTTTCAAGTACAAACCTCCTGTTTTCAATGTCGTTTTAGTGTAAAAAACATAACGTCTTATAATCTTTTATTTAATTGTACTCGACTGTCTGGAGACTTGAGCATTCCAATCTGTGAAGTTTTTGTCTCGGGTTCTCCATATCAAACAAGTACCGTCCAACATGCAGCAAGTTTATATAAACAACAACATGCTTAATGCATGCAACATTATGCATTCATATAGTAAACACACACTTTAAGATTTTTTTTATCAGCTATTCCACAGCCCAATACAATTTCGGCTGCACAGCAGTATTGCCAGAAGAACTTGAAAAGAGCAAACAATGGACATTTAAGTACAAGCTACAGAACGACTGCAAAAATCACAATAATCTTTCCACTTAGCTACAAGAATCAACCCCCACCCTGCACAAAACACAGCCCACACCTGCACCGTTAACCATTTACAAGTTAAACATAAGCAAGACATTTCAGCATGGTTAAGAAACACCCTGGCTTACTACAACTTTGAAAGGATGAGGAGTAAGAAGCATACCACAGAGACCCAGAAAAGGCTGCTTTTTTCTTCATTGAACACTGAAAAGATACCCCATGTTCCAGGGAATTAAAAAAAAATAATATATATATTAAAATACACCCACCAACACTGAGTAAAAAAATCAGGGGGGCTTCAAGAAGACTGCAGGGAAAAAGCTCTCACTCTCTTTAGTGTGCAGAAGCTTAGGGGGAAAAAAATGTCGCCCTGGCAGGAATGACAAATGCAGTAGGATAGGCTAGCAGGCCTGAGGGATCTGTTTTACTTCCACATACATCCTCTAATGCACGCACTCCCACTCATCCTCTCGAGATGCCTTTTTTTTTTCCTCCACTTTTTTTTTTTTTTTCACCAGCTCCAAATCCCCGGCATATGACCTTCTGTTAAATAGATAAAAAAAAATTTGCTTATCAGTCATGCAAATGAGGCTGAATTCATTTTCCACAACAGATGGCCTCATAGATAATGATGATGGAAGAGAGAAAATTGAATGTCTCTCACAAGGTGGTCATGGCAACCGAGAGCAGAATAATATCAATAATAAGCTCACTGCATAATAAGGTTGTCAATCCCACAAATCAAAGTCTCCAGCTAAATCAGGTATCCCACCCCCAGCTAGTTATCAGGTAAATAGAGAAATAGAGAGCGTCCTTTTTCTTTTTAAACGAGGAGCTGTGAAAAGAAATGGTAGCTCCAGCGATGCCAGGGTACAAGGGGAAGGAAGGAGCAGAAGAGATATTTTTCCGCTAATTGTGTGTTATTTAATGATTCGGGCAGGGGGTGATCAGTTTTTCCTTTTCTTTTTTTTTTTTTTTTTTTTTAAATTATTTCCACAGAGGTTTTTATTTGTTGGAGGGGGGTTGCTGGTTTGTTTTTTAATAGCGAGGCTGGTATTTTGAACTCGATCTGCTGCCGAATCCTTGCCTCCCCTCCCTGTGTCTGATGTGGAGTGCTGCATTGATGCAATAGCAGCTCGCCTCAGGCTTCCACCTTGGCTCCCAGGGGGCCATCCCGCAAAATGAATCAGCAGCCATCCTGAGCAGACTGATTAAAATGAAAATGGCAAGGCACATGTCTGGGCGGAACTAGAGCTGAGCTGCGCTGCCTGTCTGGCAAGCATGCTCAATATAGCTTTTGCTAATAATGGCTTACCGCCTTTCGGTTTTTTAAAGGTATTACCGTCGCCCCTTCCCCCACCCCCTAAATAGATAGCGGTGCTGGGGGGTTTCCCCCCTTCGTTGTATACTGCTCACAGCTAGAGTCTGCCAGACTGACATGCAGTGATTGTGAAAAGGCACACTTGTTTTGCAGGGATTTTCTTCTCAGATGTGCTGAAATACCAAGGCAACATATTGACATGCAGCTATAAATTATTCCCAGATATTAGCTGGAAAAAAAAACAACCTCAGAGGAAGAGGAAAGCTCAGTCGCTCCCAGAAACATCATTTTTTCCCCCCGTTTTTACACCTCAGCTTGCAATGGCACCTTGTGCATTATGCATCACGAGAAAATGACTGCCAGTAAACGCAGAGCAGCTTCCTGGAGCTCTCTCTGCACCATGTTTGACAGGCTCCGAGCTGTACTTCTAACACCCCGCTCACACACCCTTTCCCTAAGCAGGTAACTGGGTGCACAAAGAGCTATTTAAAGCGCGCACCTCCCGTAGCCTTTCGATGCGATAGAAGCACTGTGCGGACAGCGTCGGTGTGCGAGAACAGCAGCGAGAGCACATCGACCCGTGCATGCACGGGATCCGGAACCCGGGCAGGCTGTTGTGCCGTGAGGTGTGGGGCTTGCTCTGCCTGCGGATTTTTGTTGCTGGGTTTGGTGGGTTTTTTAAAGCAGACAGCACAGTGTCACACCTCTGGCAACCGGCATGCGTGTGCTGTACATATATGCACATAGACCCCGGTGTGCCTCCGGTTAATTCCTGTTTTTAAACCGCTGGGATTATTCCCCCCGCGCCTCCCCCCCCCCCCCGCCCTGCACTCTAGCCCTGTTACTGCAGTGTGAACCAGAAATCAATAGGGCTGCTCTAATGGAGGTTCCAGCTGCAGTTGGCTGTGCAGACACACACACACTCACAGACACTGACGTCTGTGCAGCTTCCTCAGCCGATTGGGCACCACATCGGATGTTCTGTGGAGCAAAGAATAGGAATCATTTACAGTCTGCTAAAAAAAAAAATGGTACCTTGCGTTTCCCTGTCTCCAAGAGAGGCGGGCTGGGCTCGCCGGGCCGGGCTCGCCGGGCCGGCTGGCTGCCGAGCGTGAGGGAGAGCACCGCCCGGGCCACGCGCAGTCACCGCAGGGTACCAGATGACACCCCGCGATTACCACCGACGCTGCCGGGGCATGGAACCCCGCAATTCATAGGGGATGTTTTTATAAGGTTACCGATTCGTAATGTGAAAGATAAGAATGCGAACACAGGAAAATAGACACGAAAAATCAAAGCGGTCTAATTGATAGATTAATAGAGCTCTTGTGCCCTTTGATGTGTTCGCAAGTATTTCTGAGCTCTGAAGAGTATTTTAATGAAAGCTTTATTTTTAAAGCCTTTGTTAGAAACCATGCATCGAAAATTTAATATTTTGATGTAAGTTGCCCGCTTATTTCCTCTTCTTTCAATAGAAAAATGTTTAATTTGTTAAAGATTAGTTTTAATTTCCTATACTCTTTAAGTATTTATATATATATGTTAATGTGTAAAGCTACTCCTTATTACTAAAGCATATTTTGCTTTTTCCCCTATTAATAAAACCCAGGCTCTGTTGGTTACCTGATGTTTATCTCTGAAACAAGAAACAACCGTGTTGGTGAATGTGCAAAAAAATTCTAATTGTCTACTCCCAAGATAAGGCATTCCTGGGATCTGCAGCGCCGCAGAACACCTCCCCCACCACACTGTCAATGTATTTCAACTTCAGTGTATTGACAGCAACTGCCCCAGCCTGAGTCTGGCTCCAGTGAAGCATTTATATTCCTTCCACTCAGCCCTGTGGATCTTTGCAGGGCTCAGGATGCCAACCCAGGACCCGCTCTGGAGAAATAAAGTCTGGGAAAATGAATGAATCATAAAGCCATATTGCACGACAGAGTCACATCCCAGCCTGTGTTCTACAGTTCATTCTTATGCAAGCTTTAAAAACCCCGTGGTTTCAACCCTAAAAACGATGGCAGGTGGCAGGCTACTAAGTAATGGGCCATAGGAAACCTTAGAACAAAAGGGGCCAGGAAGCACAGAAGTCCACCTCTCCTCAACACTAGCAATTACACCGTCGCAGTACCCCCTCCCCAAATATTTATCTAATCTCTGCTTTAATTATTTATACTAGTTGCTTTTTTCTGCTGTCCTTGGCAGTTTGGAGCACAAATTAACTGTTCTCCATTTCTCTGTGTGGAGACATTCTGCCTAGGGTTTTTTTCCCTTCCTCCTGCCCAATTCTTATTAAGTTTTAACCCTTTTTCTACTGGACAGACAGCACACACATGCCTGTGCTTTCCAGAGCTAGCAGGTATATTCCCCAGCCTAGCAGCAGACTGTTTACCAGACTGGTAAAAATAGCATCATAGGCAAAAGTTAAAGCATACAGAGCAACTATTGTCCTGGAATATGAAATTAGAATCTGAACTCTAACCTATATTCCAAATTGTGCTTCTTTTGTCATTTTTTAGGCAACAAACAGATTTCCATGTAATGAAGCTATGAGGGTGCTACTGTTTGGATCTTGCTGTATTTATTAATATCAGTGAAAATGAATGATGGCAATTGCCCAGTGATAGAAAGCCCTCATAGTGACACTAGACATTACATTCCCAAATTTTTCCTATCTTTTCCTAAATCTGGCATTTAGCGTACCCAGAAACACCAGCCCAGGGCACTGCAGTAGCTACTAAGCCTGAATGTTTACTGAGTATATGTACATTGTGTAACGACTTTTCAGTTCTGGGCTCCCTGGTATAAAAAGGACAGGGATCTCCTTGAGAGAGTCCAAAGAAGGGCTATGAAGATGATTAAAGACCTCTCTCCTATGAGGAAAGGCTGAAAGAACTAGGGCTGTTCAGCCTTGAGAAAAGAAGACTAAGAGGGGATCTTACTAATTTTTATAAATATCTCAAGTGTGGGACACAGAGGGAAATGGCTAGCCTCTTTTCAATGGTCTGTGGAGACAGGACAAGGGGCAATGGCTTCAAGTTGGAGCACAGGAAGCTCCACACCAACATGTGGAAGAACTTTTAGACAGTGAGGGTGACAGAGCACTGGGACAAGCTGTCCAGGGGGGTTGTGGAGTCTCCTTCTCTGGAGATATTCAAGACCCATCTGGATGCCGACCTGTGCGATCTGTCCTAAGGAACCTGCTTTGGCAGGGGGCTTGGACTTGATCACTTGAGGTCCATTCCAACCCCTACAATTCTGCGATTCAACCTCTAGTTGAACAAGCCTCTGATAATTAATGTCTGGCTCTGAAATGTCCAGTTGGAAAGGAGGCTGGGCTCCACAGACTGGTTGGCTCACCAAATTCTTTGCAAGGTTTAACCAGAAAGACGGTGCTAACAAAGCATGTAGTAGATACTGGACACTCCAGTAGCTCTGTCCCCATTTCTACAGCCATTAATGTATCTGAAAACCCATCCATCCCAGCCCACAAAGGTCTTGCCAATTTGCCGATAATCTCTGATATTTTCCCAATGTACTGAGTTTTGTTGAAGCAGTGGGTTAGTATCACACAATATTCATTAAGATCACTTTGTTGAGACTCAGAATATCTTGCAATACTGCTCCCAGCACAGCTTAGGGACATGGTGGAAAGTATACCATATTAAGAATAAGTGGGCTTCACCCAGACAACTCAGACAAAACATAATACATGTAGGGCTCAGAGGAAAAGAAATTATTTTATTTCAACCAGACTTTGTCTCAGTCATAAGGTTATATACAAAATACTGCTCACACTGTACCCAAACTATTAATTTTTGTGCAAGTGGGGCATAAATACTCTTCATTATCTGTAAAGTGGTGTTGCAGAGAAAAAATGCTTATACTGAAACAGCTTAGTGTCTGGTCCCCATGAACCACTGAGCAAAAAACCCTGTATGTAAGTGCATCCATAGGTGCAAAAATCCCTTAAAATATTTAATAAGTGCTTGCTGTTAGCCCCCAAGCATCTCTTTTCCTCAAATAGCCCGTCCAAATGTCAATGGCCATTAAAAATGGGGAAAGAACTCACTGGGATCAAAAACCAGCCATGCTGGTGGCTCCATATAAACATGTAGCCTGTGCATTCTCCATTTGGAGCCTACATATGAGGAAACCATCCTAGAGTGATACGAACACTTTTGCTTGTGATATGAGCATTATTTTGGATACAAAGTACCTAAAATAGTAGGCACCTTACGGATTACAGCTTAAGAATATACACACTGGACAAAATATGTGAATATCCAAGCAGTACTTCTGACATTTATCAGTGGCCTCTGAGTAAGTAGTGTTTTCATCAGTGCTGCTGGCCTCAGAAGCTCCAAATTACCAATCGTGTCCTCAAAGGGTTTCCATGCAGGCACACAGTTACAAGCAAATTTTGCCCATGTTTAAGACTGGCAGAATGCAAACTGTGTCTGGTCTAGAAGGCAGTCAAACACAGTCAAGTTAATGAAAGGCTTGCCAGCTAGAATTGCTTAAGATAGGTGATGACTATGTGCACTCAGGATACACAGAGTTCTAGTCCCATTAGATACGGAAACTGCAAAATACTCAGACATTTGTCTCAGCCAAAGGAAAAAAAAAGACAAACCACAACTTACTATGGACATAGGACAAAAATTGCAGAAAAGAATTCTGAGCAGTAATATATGCCTTAATTTTTTCCCATTGACTTCAGCAAGAAGTAGGAGCAGGCCCACAGAGACATTAACAAACTGTAGAATTCAGCAAAAAACACCAAAAAAAAACAATTAAGGAAATGGAGGGAACAGTTTACAGGAAAAAGATTAAACACTAAGCTCATAGAATGCAAATACAAACTGCAAGAAGATCAGCTACCTCAAGGATGATGGAGGGTCCAAACCTGCAAGAGGGGAAAGTTAAGGGTACCCAAAAGGGATACCTCATACACGTATATGAGAAGTAAGGGTAAGTCAAAATTGTCACAGTTAAATTCCAGGGGGTAAAATGACAATTGAGTATTGTGATAGTGTTCTTAGGAGAATAGTGTGAGAAAGTAAAAGTCATTTATAACTGGACCAAAGCACTGAAAATTACACTACAGGGAGCAATCCTAAAATGGCAGGGGAGGGGTTTAAACAATTTAAAAGGTCTTTTCAGCATCTAATTTTCATGATTCTGTCGGGTTTAAACCCAGTCAGTAACTGAGCACCATACAGCCTCTCACTCTTGCCTCACCCCAAGGGAATGGGGAGGACAGTGGAGAAAAACCCTTGTGAGTTCAGAAAAAGACAGTTTAATAGGATAACAAATTAAGATTATGATGATGATGATAATAATAACAATAATAATAATAGTGCCGGACAAATGCAATTGCATTCCACAAAGGGAAAAAATTCAACAATGCCCTGTCTGTTTCCAAGCAGCAATCCCCCTCCCAGCTCGCTTCCCCAGTTCTATGCTGAGCCTGATGTTCTCTGGCAGGGAGTGTCCATCTGGCCAGTCAGGTCAGCTGTCCTGGCTGTGCTCTCTCAGCTTCTGGTGAACCTGGAGAAGCTGAAAAGCCCTTGACTTGGTGCAGACACTACAACTACCTAGCAACAACTAAAACATCAGTGAGTAGTCAACATGTTTGTCATCATAAATCCAAAACACAGCACTATACTGATAGACCAGCTACTAGAAAGAAAATTAACCCTATCTCAGCTGAAACTAGGACAGATTCCTAACTATTGTTATGCTTATTTAAGTGATAGTCATTGTTGAAAATACTTTTGACTGGGTGGGCAGAAGGTTCATGCCCAGAGTGTGATAGTGAATGGGACTACATCTGGCTGCCAGACAGTCACTAGTGGGGTTCCCCAGGGTTCCATTTTAGGTCCAGTTCTTTTTAACATTTTTATAAATGACCTGGACACAGGACTAGAGGGTGTCTTAAATAAATTTGGAGGTGACACCAAATTGGGAGGACTTGACTCCGCTGATAGTGGTGAAGCCTTGCAGAGAGACCTGGGCAGATTAGAGAGCTGGGCAATCACCAATAGCATGAAGTTTAACATGGGCAAGTGCTGGATACTGCATGCACCTGGGATGGGGCAACCCTGGCTACACGTACAGACAGGGGATCAGAGGCTGGAGGCCAGCCATGCTGAGAGGGATCTGGGGGTCTTGGTCAACAGCAAGTTAAACATGAGACAGCAGTGTGCCCAGGCAGCCAGGGGGGCTAACTGTATTCTGGGGTGCACGAAGCATGGAATTGCCAGCTGGTCCAGGGAGGGGATTGTCCTGTTCTACACTGTGCTGGTGTGGCCTCACTTTGAGTACTATGTACAGTTTTGGGTGTCACAGTACAAGAGGGACATAAAAATATTGGAAAGTTTCTAGAGGAGGGCAATAAGGATGGTGAAGGGTTCAGAGGGGAAACCTTATGAGGAGAGGCTAAAGTCCCTTGGTTTGTTCAGCCTGGAGAAGAGGAGGCTGAGGGGACACCTCATCGTGGTCTATGGCATCCTGACAAGTTGGGTGAAGGGGCAAGGACTGGTCTCCTCTCTTTGGTGACCAGTGATAGAACTTGAGAGAACAGTATGAAACTGTGACAGGGAAGGCTTAGGTTGGGTGTAAGGAAGATGTTCTTTACTGAGGGTGGTGAGGCACTGGAACAGGTTCCCCAGAGAAGTGGCTACAGCAATGAGCTCAACTGAGTTCAAGAAGCATCTGGACGATACACTCAGTCACATGCTCTGACTTGGCTGGCCCTGTGTGGAGCCAGGAGTTGGACTTATGGGTCCCTTCCAACTTAGGAGATTCTGTGATTCTATGATTAAAAATCTCCCATAACGAAAATTAGAAATCTCAAGTGGAGGGAAAAAACCCCAGATAAACAATATCCTTTACAGAATGTTCAAAATTTTTCAAGTATAAAAGTGAAAATACAAAAGGAAAATAAATATACATAAGCTTAGCAGAAAGTAATTTACTTCATTATTTTACAAGATTAACAAGTTTAAGGCTTTCCTAGTTCTTGAAAAGACTATAGACCAAGGTGCATGTTAAATACAGGGGAGACCATTTCATGGGCATGTAAAAAACCGAGATGCAGTTTTAGTTTGAAAAAGTTACACGCTTGTCATACCTGCACGCTTTGTTTTTCCCAGTGATGACCTGACTTTGCTGAATCAGGACCTAAGCTCCTATTGCTACTAATACTTCAGCAAAGAAGTAATTCTGTGATGATGAAAAGTCCTGCTGCCAACTCACATATACACACTGTAATTATTTGCATTACTGCAGCAGTTCAAAGCTTAATCAAAGACTTGACAGGCACTGAAAATTACAGGCAAAAAAAAGTGATCTGAAGTTCTAAACCTCTTAAAGAAGATGACCAATTAAATAAAGGATAGCTAAAGAAAAGTTTGTGACAGAATTCATAGACTCAACATAGAGATTGGAACGTATTTCATGGCTTCTACTATACTTTCCAACTATTTACAACACAGTTTTTCTATGAGATGACTTAGGAGAACAGACCTCCAGAAGTGTGTCCTCTAAGGTGATGTGAAGAAATTAAGGGAGAAATAGCAGACTAGAATAGGACAGGGCATAAAACAGGTACCATAGCAAAAAGTTTGCAGAGAAATGGTATTAAAAAAAAAAGCAGGAAAAAGCTAATTAATAGTTTATATGAGCTGCAGTTGAAAGCAGGATTCACATCAAAGTTAAGACATATACACATAGGTGGTTAAAGTTCCATTACAGTCAGTGGAGATCTAGTCAAGACAGTCAACGTTACTTGAAGGATATTAGGGTGGTCAAATAGGATGTGTCTACTTCAGAAACAGATGAATAGCTCCCCAGGCTCCATCACATGTGTTTCTCCAATCTCATTTTTCTCTAAGAGGAACTAAGATGCCGAGTACATGCATGGGACACCTAAATCAGGAGAAAGATTCAGTTACAGAGAACTACATGTAGATGTTTTAATCTCACCAAGAATAGTACTTTTTCAGGATGATTCGCTTTTGTAAATAGAGGCGTGTACCACTACCTGACAAACCCCAGCTTCCAGCTGCTGCTTCAGGGTACAGTTTTCCCTATAGGTCTTCCTGGAAATTTCTGCCACCCCTGTGCAATTATCTGCTTTCAGTAGAAAAATCATTATATCGCCAGACACATTTTCATTTAAAAATGTTTAGTTCATACACTATCTTTTAAGCCGTTTACTGTTTAGTTACTAAGCTTAGATAAGTCTAAAAACCATTTCATATTGCAAAAAATGTTCACAGAGGAAAAATATTCAGGAAATTCTTGTCAGGACACAGTATAACTCCATTACATTTATGAGCACAAAAACTATTTGATCCAGTATAGTTAACACTTAATACATGATTAGGCAAACATAAACCAGGACAGATAGCAATAATTCCCCTGGCATTTTATCCAAGGCCCAGCAGTTTGTGTTGTATGGATGTCCTAAGCAAAAGTTTGCACTGACATCATTGTGCTCAGCACCTCAGCTGATATTCTTCAATAAGTCTGATCAATTTCTGTTTGAACCAATGCATTATTTTCCTTTCATATGCTTTTAATGCCAAGGAATCATACGTGTGATTCTGCAGTGAAATATATTCACGATGTATTCCACAGAGTCTTTTAGCTTCTTTTATAACTGATGTCTGGTAATTTCATTTGTTATCTTACTCTTCATATATTGCATGGCCAATCATTTCTAAGATCATTCTCCACACACTTCATGCTTTCATAGATCATCACTCACATATCTCCCCTTCCATTACCATCATTATGCCAAGCAGTGTAGTTCTGGCCATGAAAGTTCTTGCACAGAAACTATTGCTCACCTCTGAACCTTACTGTTCTTTTTTTTCCAATTCACTTTATCATTATGAAGATAAGATCACCAAACATGCACACAGAAGTAAGTCAAGATATGGATATGGCATATTTTTAGCTACATATGTATATGTATGATGTGCTTTGATATGATGCACATATATGTATTGCATATGCAAACAAAGACATTCATATAGTGGCACAATATTTTCCATTTTAATTAATTTTTTAATCTGACTTTTAGGTATTTTATGGGGGCAGTTCTGGGCACAGCAGTACTAAAAAGCACACAAAAGATAATGCCTTATTTCCGATGGGATTCAATCCATTTAGGTTACACAAAACAAAAATTGCCATCCCTAAACCATCCTATTAGCCAACACCCCTTCGTAATAAAATCTCATCATCATTAGCCACTCACTGTTTGTTAAGAAAATGTCTCTTTTCAACTACAGTTAGCATTTGGATCATGCATATAATTCTCAGGTCAGAGTAACGAAATTCCTTATTCCAAGTGAAATCACAGTGGTCTTCAAAAACTAGTTAGGACTGGAATGATCAGGTCCAGATGGCATGAGCCGAACAGATTTAAGAAACCCTCTGTCTTCTCTCCTTATCCTTCTAACACATAACATGCAACTTCAACCTCTCTTCTCCTTAAATGCAGATGAATGCAAGGTCCTGTACCTGGGAAGAAATAACTTCATGCAACAGTACAGACTGAGGGATGACAGAAATAGTTTGTCAGAAAAGGACATGGGGTCTTTGTGGGCAGCAATTTGAGCACAAGTCAGTAGCATGCCCTTGAGGTGATGAGGAGTATCTACACACTGGGCTGTACTAGAAAAAATACAACCAGCAGGACGATGGAAATTAGTATTCCCTTCTAATTGGGATATCTGAGGCTATATTTGGAAGAGCCCAGTTTTGGGGTCCCCACTGCAAGAAATATCAATACTGTACCAAGTCCAAAGAAGGGCCACTAACTTAGAGATACAGAGCAACTTAGAGATACGGAGCACATAACATGGGCAGAGGCTGAGGCGTGTGTGTGCTCAGCCTGGAGAAGTCTAAGGGAGCATTCAGCTGCTGTTGTCAGTGACATAATAGGACTACTCATGGGTGCAAAAATACCACGAGAGACAATGGTCACAAGTTGCAATGCAGGAAGTTCCTACATTTCCAAAAAAGCTTTGGAAATATTCAAATTTCCAGCTTTGGAGATATTAAAAACCTGATTGTACATGCCCTGAGCATGTTGCTCTAACTCTGAAGCTAGGCCAACTTTGAGCAGGGGGTGGAACCAGATAACCTCCAGAGATCCTTTCCAACCTAAATTGTTCAGTGCTTCTAATAACATATTTGAAATTAAAGTACAAGGGCATTTTCAAAGTTAAGGTTCAATTTCCAGTTCAAATGTCTTTGTGTTAAGCCTCAGAAAGGTGTACAACCATTCCTAATTATCACACACCTGTTAGATTACAGGCTAGTAACAATAATGCATATGATATGATATGAAAAAAAGGGCAGCAGGTTGTGTGATCCCAAACTAAGCATATAGACTACAGTCAGAAAAAAAGAAGGCATGGGTTTGCTGTAACTTTACCAGGTTTTTTATATGTGCAGAATATATAGCCTATATCTGTACTCATATGTTATCAGAATACCCCCCAAAAAATAACTTGCTAAGAAAAACTGAATTAACACAAGAATATGTTGCTTACGCAATTTATAAATGATGACATTACCAAATGCTTTGAAAAGTAATTTTTGTAGTCAAAATTCATAGGCAAAATAGATCTATAAAGCAAAGCACATTGTCTGAAATGAATCAAGGATAAAATCTGAGAAATTTGAAGGAAAAAAAAAAGATCTTCAGTATCAAAAATGAAAGAGAAGCTTAAAGGAAGTAAGAAGACAAAACTGAAGCAAATAGATAGCATTTTTGAAGAAATGAACACTATGCTCTGGGGTAAAGATGAAGATTCCGATGTCAGTGTGCAATCCAAATGTAAAAGCTTTTAGGTAAAATGAGAAGTATTTTCAAAATGTTTCAGTGGTTGAAATGGCAGCATTTGAAAACCAGAAAACTACAGCGGTTATCACATTTATATAATACTGATTGAACACCCCCTTTTAACCCATCCTCACTGTGATAGGGTCATTTGTTCTTCAGTGACTACCTTGCAAAAACAAGGACCAGAAGAGGGAAGAAAATATCTGTTTTCTCCAAACGCTGAAAATAAATTCGTTTTAGCCAGATCTACTCAACACACAAATACTATTTAAGCCCAAACATGAGTAGTGATAGTGTCAAGAAACTGTGTTTGCCTGTAGAATTACATAGAAGCAGAATGCAATGGAGGAAAGATACAACTTCCTAAATATTAATATTCTAATTTTTGAATTAATTTAATATATTCTATTGGCAATATAATGTTATGGAAGACATCCAAGTCCAATGTTATTTTTCCTTAAAACAGAAAGTTCCAGTTCTTGGAGGAATATCTGCTTTCCTCTCATCTAAACACAATTTACCATTATTTTTCAAACTACCACAGGAAGCAACTAAGGAAATTCTACTAAGACACCTATAGGTGACCTTTAGGAAATCCATTCAAAGACCAACTGCTAAAAAAAGAATATGATTCTAACAAAATAAATGGTAAATTTGCAGTAGCAGAGGATCAGACTGGTTTCTGTTCCTTGGATGTTATCCTTTTATTTTCTGAGAAGTATGAATGATAATCGAACAGAGACTGACAGCACCATAAGAACTGGTGTTCTGGTTGTATTTCAGTACATATTAGATAAAAATTTTAGCAGATAAAAACCAGTCTTACTTTTCACAGAATTGAAGTTAATCACCTAGATAACCATTTACACAGGTGGAGCCGAAGAACTTTGGCAGTCAATCAGAGTTGGGTATCTAATATCCTGGGATTTTGAAGTGTATAAATAATTCACACATATAACTCTTTAAGAAAAGAATAAAGCCATATTGTCAAAAAGAGGAGACTCTGTCATCGATATCAGTGAAACTAGACCTGTTGCACAAATCCTGAGATCATCAAAAAAGCTGGATTTTTAAATATGTTGCACACAAAAAAACCCCTGAAGTTGTAGATATGACATCACCATTACAATGTTCAAAGTCCTGATGTGATCCATCAAGGCTTTCAGTGCAAATTATTAGCAAAAGGGTCTACCTACTAATGGGAGAATAGTCTAAAAATAGACTGAAACTTTAAAACATTATCAAATAGATTCCTTAGGCAGAAGTGATCCAGTAACACAAACTATGTATTTATTTAGAAAAATCAGAATTAGTCCAAGTCTTATAAAGAAAAAGAAGTTTCTACAGTTTAATAAAGAAAACTTAAAAAATTAGGAAACATTCTACTTTTAATTAAGGTTAATTATAGTTTAATTGGTTAGGAAAACCCTTCTAACTTATAAAGTTGAATTAATTGAACTTAAGACTGGTGCAGGTTTTAGTTAGAGAAGGCCCATTATTAAAGAGAAAAAGCATTTGATCAAAACTGATCATGCTACCATAGGCAAACCAGTTACCAGCCATCAGTGGTGTTACAGTAATTTGCCATGTGGTCTCTTCCAACTGTATCCAATTAGCATTTTATTTCAATATTCACAGTGAGTTATTATGACATAGCTTAAGTGAAGTGAATACATTTTACACTGCAACAGCAAACTAAAAATACACACAGAGTAGATTATAGCTCAGCTGAGGTCCTGAAGCTCATTACTTTATGATAACCTAACCATTTTCAACATGTTTAATGTTAGCATGAGACTGGTGTGTCTTTTTTCCTTGGCATGTCCTCATTTTCTTCTCCTCATCCTTCTTCCTCCATAGACAGAATTTCAGGATTTGGAAGAAGAAAGAGAAGGGCAATCACACAGTGGCCATATGACCAGGATTTCCAGATGCCCAGGATAAGTGGGATCTGGACATGGCTTGTGGAGTTGATCTGTGTGCAATTGCTAGCCATCTGCGTAGTGTGTGCGTGCTAGATCAGATGTGCGCATATGTAGCAAGCTCAGTGCATGGCACACAGCCCATGTTTCCCTCTGAGATTCCCTGGATATGTGCCCATCCCTTAATTCTGTATACCTCAAACAACTCCTTCCATTCTCCTTTCTAGTGGTATACAGAAAGTTAAGTTGTCCTATATAGTAAAAAGCATGGTAAGAGAACAGCAGAAAACACTTCTTAAACTTCATCAAGAACACTGTCAACAATATTAGCTGCACATTATTTATTGCAAACATCAGCAACCTACTATACACATACAACAGTACAACCAGCTGAGAACACCATACACTTCATCACAATGAGCATTTACATAACACGGTGCAGGCACTCAGTATTATGTCACTAATGTGACTCTTTCCCTAGTCCCTTGAGTGCCTCTGGCTTTGCAGAGCACATCCAGCTAAATAGCACTTGTATGGCCCTAGGACATATGCCGTCTGGCCTCCTGCAGCCACTGCTCAATTGAATATAATGGAGTCATGCTAAATGACAGAGCCCTCAGCATGGTAGGTGGAGGGGGCAGGCACAAGCACAAAGAATTAATCAAGCAAGCCAACTCTAAATTGTACAAATTCTGTCAAGCAAATATCTATAATGTATTCTGTCACTGAGACTGTCAAAATGGGATAAATCCTCAGCTCAAGTGAAAATAGTACAGATATGCTGAATTACACCAATTATGGCAATAAGTACTAACACAAGATCTTGCCTTATTTTACGGGGTTTTTAAAAATTTGATGACACAAAGAGGCCTAGAAGCCACACTTCCTGCTTTGTACTCTTTCCTCCAGTCACTGAACTTAATTTTTCTGTATGGTAGAAAGTCTCTGCTTTTCTGCCCAGGAGGAAAAGCTGGTCTTGTCCTGTTCTTTCCTGGACTGACAGTGCAGTGCCAACTTTGTCAACAGCTCTGGGAAAAAAGATTTGTTACTTAACTTGTACCCTAAGGCTGTGCAAATGATCTGTAGCAAGTAGTTGTCATTTCTTTTTCTCCTTCATATGCTTCTGAAATATTTTTATTATTTGCAATTTTCATCAATTTCATGATTTATGTGTTTTCTGTAATTAACTCAAGTATTCAGTGTAGATATATAATTATATATTAAATAAAACCCACATTCATTTGATCAGGAATTTGCTGTACCAGAAGAATATTTAAGTATTTTCTGCAAAGCTGATGCAATTTCACAGTGCCCTGTTCCTCACTTCAAAGAAATCTATATTAAAATAGTAAATAAAAGTTTACACCATTTTTCCAGGTGGCGTAAATGAACTACAAAGGTTTAGTTTCAGTAAGTGGATAAACTGCTGGGAAAAAAGAGAACATTTTAAGATGGCTAATTTTCCAATGTACGGCCAACAAGTCCAGGCTTAATTTAGTATAAATTGAAAGTGAACAGTTACAGCCCTGTCTCTGGAACTTTTTATGCCTATGAATAAGGCTCTGTTTTATTATTGATTATCTGTAAAAATGGTTTTAAAAATTCTTTACTAGTATCATTCACACAGTTTAATTAACAAGTATTAATAGTGGCAGAGGTGCTAATAAAGCTAGCTTCCTCTTGTTGTCACAGCTGTTCTCTATCTATCACTATATTGGCATTGTAAAAAGAAAAACATGGTATACCCCTTTCTTTGAGAGTCTGCTGCAATGAAGCAACACCCAAACTGGATTTCTGAACTCCCTACATTTTCAAAAATCCTTAAGGAGAAAAGTAATCCTTTATTGCTAGCTCAAAATACATAGGATTTTTTTCTAAGGCTGGTAAAATCTAGACTGCCAGCAGGTCAGAGGTTTGTATCAAGCTGAAGATGCAGATGAACAAAAGCCGAAGCAGCTTAACATTGCAAATACCATTTTGAGTTTACTGCGGAAGTATGGCAAAATAGGATGTGTTTGTACAACACTGAATAAGGTCAAGCAAACATGCTATTATATGAATATCTTGTGTAATGTCCTTATGGTTAAATCCTGTTCCTTTTATTACATAAATATATCGGTTACTATTCACGCACCTGTCTCGTACAAAACAGGCTCAGGAGGCATATTCCCTCTGAGACAGGTGCACAGCATGTGGCTCTCAGCTGGGTTAAAAGAAAAGCATGCATATGTATGTTGCTGAGCACAGGGAGAAAGGAAAATGGATGAAAGTTGATCTGATACAAAAGAGAGGCATGAAATGAAAGGACATACAGCACATGGAAAGGGGACAGATGCATGAGTATACTAAGTAGAAAGTTCTGTGTATTAAAATGGAGAGTGAACAAAAATTAATACTCACCTACTCATATATATTTGAAAGATTGTTTTCTTAAAAAAAGGAATTACAGCTGTCAATAACTTATAAGGTATTGTTTTTCTTAAACAAAACCAGAACACTTCAAAATAAGGGCTCTTTTTTGAATGAACTGAAAAATAGATAAAAGAGCTGAACTCAGAGGGAACCCAAACAGAAGATGCACTAACAAGTGAGGACCAAAACCCTCTGATGTTCCATATCACTTCATCTTTGGCAAAGTCCATCTGTACAGGAGCTCGTATTTCTGTACTAAAGAAGGGTTATACAATGATTAGAAGTGATCATATAAGCAGAAATTCCACACTGAATCAGGATGACGATTCAGCATTTTCTCAACTCACTTGAAGGAGTAGGAATGAATTTTCAAAAGCATTGGAGAGATTAGAATACTTTTATGTTGTGTTCAATTGCTTTTTGTTTTCTAGATATATTGCCTTTATTTACGCATCTCTCATAGGCAGGATGCAGTATTTTTTCTTCTAAAGAACAATGTATCTTTCAGTGCTTAGAGCTCTCTGAAGGAAAATCAAAAATCTCTGGCTTAATGTGAAGCTAAAATTGACCTTAAAGACCTATTGTACCCCATCTTCATATAATTTGATTAGAATCTATGGAGAAATTGATAATTTTTCATTTCACTGTTCTATCCAAAGTCCATATCTTGTATAAGAGTCTATAAATAGCATAAGAATAAAAAAGCAGAAAAATAAATATTTGTTAAATCCACCATAGGAATTTACAGTCAACTGTTTAACTCTTTTAAAAATGTACGTATTCTGAAAATAAAGACTGATATAGTCTTATATTAAAGAAATATTCTCTACCTGCAGTTCCTCACAATCAGTGGCAATTTTACGTAAGTTTCAAGCCAATTCAGAACAACAATGTACAATTAGAAAAATACAACAAAAATAATCTTTGAAGCAAACCCCCACCGTTGTGCGTTTGAAAGGTATTTCTAGAACAGAATGTATCGGGCACAGACTACAGATTCCCTCGTCTAGTTACTTCCAAGTACAATTTAATGTTAACAGTAGATTACGAAATACATAAGGAAGTTTAAAGCAGTTCAGGTGTTCACCTATTTTCAATTGCACACTACTTTCTGTTTGGGAATAAAGTTTCAGAATTCTACCTGTATTAGACTTTTAAAGAACAAATCAAAATTATTCAAGCAAATATTTGCTATTTGTCTTCAATCTGGAGAATTAAAAGGGTTCTTCTCCAATAAAAGCAATTGCTATTGGTTTATTGAAAATCCATTTTACGCAAACATTTTTTGCAAAATAGTCCAGGAAAAAAAATTTATAGCTCTTTCAGTTAAGCTGACATTGCCATTCTGGAGATGGGCAGGAAGGCTCTTCTATCTGAACACTTCTGTTTTTATGGGTTAACCAGAGGTTGTATTTCTTTTTACCTTCAGGGTATGCTACATATCTTGTCTCTCGGTGACCATGCAGGTGGGAACATATGAGCAAAGCTCATGGATATCGGATACACACAGCTATTAATTTCAGCAGTGGTCTATCTATAGAATAAGAGATATGCATACTCCATTGGCTTCTGTAAAACCATAAGCTAACCCCACTGAACACTGAAAACATGTAAATCTAACAAGGAACTACTCAGCAGACACAAGTCACTTCACATTGTAGTGCAGAGCCAATCCATATATGAAAATATTCTACTTTATCCCATTGCTACATTTAGTTTCATGGTCTGTTTGCAATTAATTGCCTTGTACAGAAAAAAGTATAGACAACAGTGAAGTGACAGGAGCTTCTGTTAGGAAAAGTTACAAAGTTTATTACATTTGGAGAATTGGCATAAGTATTATTTTTAAAATTTTTACAGGTAAAAAAGTGCTAAGTAAATTCATTATTTTCAAGGAAAAAAAATCCCAGAGCCAAGTGAAATACAACTTATGCGGTACAGAACAACTCGTGAGGAAAACAGAAGCAATCAGTCTGCTTATAAAGTATGGTCTGCATGGTGTAGCCTATACGGACAAAACACAAATGAGAAAACAGTTTTCTACTGAGAAGACTGTACCCTCAACCACACAGTCGTCATCTAAACCAGTATTTGGAGTATGTGTCTGACATACAGAACTGACTTGTTTCACTATGCATCTGAACTCAGACATAATCTAAAATAAAATTATCGATGGGAATTTAATCTCTATTTTCACAGAAGACAAAGTATTATTGGAAGGGAAGTCTGCCATGGGGAATACAAGCATGTGAAGCAGGATGGGATGCAACTGTTCTTCTCCTAAGAGACCTATTATGGAACTAAGTGCTCAAATTAATTGGTCGGGTAGTAAGTAGAAAAATAAAATAGAAAGGCATGAAGAATCCAAACTGAAAATGTGTACTGTTGACATTGTTGTTACAGAGAAGTTACTCTGAGATCGATGTTCAACTTCCTTGCGTTCTACTAAGCAGCTATTCATAAGCAGTCAAACTCCTCTTTGGCAAGACATGTAATAACAGGTACACAGTGCTGAAACACAACAAACTTTTGTTAGATAGTCCTCTCTGAAAAAAAAAACCACCACAAGTGAATAAACTATACAAAACTCAGCAAGCCTGAAGATGAATAAAAAATCCACTACCCATCTACTTCCCTTCTTTCAAACACATTTCTGATTTTACTTCACTTTCCTTGGCCCTTCCCACACACTTGAGTCCCAGTGTTTCTTTCCTCTTTCCTGCAGTGCTTCAGAGCACACAGTATTCACTTCTCAATAGAAACTGCTATTGTCATTTTCTCCTCCATTTTCTATGTGCTGGAACTTTCTTGTTTTCCTTTTGCCTTTCCTGCTAATGTCCAGGTTTTTCTTTACGTTCACCAGTAACTTCTACACACAAAACTCTCAACTACCAAGGACCTTTTTGCTCTCCCAAAGGAAGGCTATATCAGTATTTCATTCACAAGAATCAGCTGACTGTGATGATTTGACTATATACAGAGCCGCTTTACCCCCTTTAAAATAATATTCCCATTTCTTTTTAAGAAAAAAATAGAAATTGAATATAAAACTGCAACGTTTTTCATTTGCATATTTTATAAGAAAAATGTTGAAGACAGCAACTAAGTAAGGGGATTTTGCAGGGGGCAGGGAGGTAAGAAAAGGTAAATGGGAAATGCAGGATAAAATAAGAAGTAATCTTTTTCTATAGTTTGCTGCAGAACTTTTTTTTTTTCCTTCTTTGTTACCATGTTTCTAGGCAGTGTCCAGAAATCTATTAGTATAGTCTAAGAAAAAACTTTTGACTTAATTTTTCCTGTTATTTCCATTCTTCCTTCTTAAAGATGACTAAATGCTCATTTGGGGATAGGAGTGGAAGTGAAGAACAAGTGGGAATCCTGTTTCAAAGATAAGAAACCTTATTTTGGGCAAATAAAGACAGCAAGGGTTACAATCTGAATGAGGAAACAAAAAAAGAAAGAATAGTATTTGAGCAGAGGAGGGACTGTCTTCAGAGAATTCAGAAAAAAATACATAAAGCATGGAGATAATTCTCACCCCAGATCAAATTACTATAATACAAAAGTCTGAAATGTCTCATTTTTAAATAATTACACCACAATCCAATTTACAGCTTGGCCAGAGTAAATGCTGTGCATGAACAATGGAAGACAGTTTTATAGTTGGAGCCACAACCAAAACAAATTCCAAAGGCTGAAACACACCTTGTCACACAGGCCACTTCCCACCTAAGTCTCTCACATTTTAACTCCTCTGTTTTTGTTACTGCCTCTCCTTCTCACGACTTCCAGTTGTTTTTAAGCCCAACACCCTTCCATAGTATATCAGTCACTGGTTTCCACAGATGAACACAAAAAATTACATCTTGACTTCAATTAGGTGGGTCATACATCATCTACTTTCAGAGGATAGAATGTAAAAGATTTTTTAAAACCTGATTTTATTTAATTATTTACATGAGTAAATACCCCAAAGACTAACACACAAATCTGCCATCAGTAATGAGTTGGTTGCTGAAACATGAAGTTAGAAGAAATTTTATGTGGACTATGAAGTAGACTATGCAATTTAATATTTATTTAAACACCTCTACAGATAGACAAAGGAACTGACAAAGTAGAGCTGTGAAAGAAGATATTTGCTTTCATTTATCTGCTAGCAGCATCCTGAATAGAGTATGTGTGTTCCTTTCGAATAAAGCAACTGGGCAGCTGAGAAAAATGCAGCTGTTTACTTTGTCCTGGAACATGGAACCCTCTGGAGTGAATGGGGGATACCTCCTTCCCTAAAAAAACCTGAGAGTGCTCTGTACAAATAAGCTTCTGACATAGCTGGGGCAAAGACCAGTATGTCCACAACACAGAGGAAATAAGAGAGCAGGGGCAACGTACAAAATCAACCAGGCTTCGGAGATGATGAAAAGAAAGATATTTTCCCAGGGATCAGACAGGATCATCTATCATTTTCTGCAACCCAGGGAGTCTCTGAAAGTTGCTGAGATAAGACCAAGACTGAAAGTAAGACCTGTGAAGACACAGTTGGTGAGAGGAAGATGTGCTGTGTTCTGTTTCACCCAGATGATGCAATACCCTGTGCTTTACTTACCTTGTTCTAAAAATAGATTTTAATCAGAGCAAGAAGTAGATTTTAAAGACCTTTTTGTGCATACCTGCTTTAATGATGAGGACAGGCAGAACAATACCAGGGTACTGACCAACTCAAGAGTTCCATCAGAGTAAGAAAACATGCTGGGTGTTCAGTGTTCAGCATTTACATCACTCAGGAGGTTATTAGCCCTGAGCTATTAGTAGTGGCATATTTCACGGTAAGATGTGAAAACTGTGCAGTTTATCCTACTATCTCACAATTTTAACAAAGTGGAAAAAATAATGTTATTAAGAACATAAAAAAAAATTATTTTGTATTTTGTTGCCTTCACAACAAAGTTTCCCAATTTAGTATGCTCCCAAAGAAACAGCCAGGTGAAACTTTGACATGAGGCTGTCACAAGGTTAGGTATCTTGTTAATCAACATCGCTAGAAATTATACATTTGGATTATTAGCTTCCACATGCAAAACACTATGTAAAAACGCACTATAAAATATAAACTATAACTATTAACTAAGTAACTATAAAATATTGATCTAATCACATAGCAGGAGTGCCCACCTTACATGGATGGGTTACTATTATGCAACACTGACATACAGCATCAGAAAATGCTGTATGTCAGTGTTGCATAATAGACAGGCTTCATGCTTCAGTATTTCTATTCTTCTCCATGCTTCATAATACCATCTAGTAGGCAAAGGATTCAGTCAATCTTGAAAACAAACTTTCCAAAAGGCATGCACTGCTGTTTCAACGGCTGCAGCTATTTCATCATCTCTAAGGACAGAAAATACATGTGTATTTTCAAAAAGGAGATACAGTAAACAAGTATGACTGACTGGTTCAGCTTTGTATTTACTTTTAAAGTCTTCTTTATTTTCAGGTCACAATGCCCAATTTTTAAAGCCAGTTTTCACTTTAAAAATAAACAAAACTCACAAAACAACAAAGTATTCTACAGGACCTGTGGGTTCCTTGTGGAGACCAAGTTGAAGATGAGCTAACATGCCCTTGTGGCAAAAGTGGCAATGGTATCCTAGTCCGCACTGCTGCTAACAGGTTGAAGGCATGTGTGACACTGGTGAGACCACCTCTGGAGCGCTGGGTCCAGTGCTGGGCTCCTCAGTGCAAGGGACACATGGGCAGGTAAGAGCCACAATAATGAAGGGACAACAGTAACTCTCCTATGAGGAAAGTCTGAGGGAACTGAGTGTTCAACCTGGAGAAGTGTGCAACGAGGTGTCTGGAGAAGGGAGGGTGCAAAGAGGACAGAGCCATGCTCTTTTCAGCAGTTCCCAGTGACTTGACTAGAGGCAAATGGCACAAAGGGAAACATCAGGAAACACTGCTACTATGAGGGTGACCAAGTATTGCAACAGGTTAACTGGAGACCTCGTGGAGTCTCCATACCTGGAGATATTCAAAAGCTGTCTGGACATGGTCCTGAGCACCTGGCACTAGGTGACCCTGCTGTAGCAGGGGATTGGACCAGATGACCTCCAGAGGTCCCTTCCAATCTTAACCATTCTGTGATTCAACATTCTTCTCCATGCAGTGCTAATCATGTGCTGAACTGTAATTAACACTTCTAATTGCAGTTTGCAATTTACTTAATGGAAACACCCTTCATGGGCTAAAGTTTCTGAAGTGTAGCTTCAGCACCATGTAGAGACATATTTGCTGTTTTAGGCCATGTCTACTACAAAGTCATTTCTCTGCAGGGAAACTTGCTTTACAGCCACCTGAATTTTCTCACAGGACACTCCCTTTGCTCTTTTTCCCTGGTAGGGGTTTGTTTACATGTTGTCAAATGTAAGACTGCAGAGTTCAGGTATGAAGAGATCTTTGCTGACTACGGAATGTCATTTTAAGTCTATGCATACATAAAACCTGAATTAAAAGATGCATGGCCTTTCTTTTATATATGTGTGCAAAGGAGAAGAAGGTCAGGGATTAAAAACCTATTTCAAAGAAAGAGAGGCACATAAAAGAAAGAAAGGTGACATACAAAGAAGGTGACTCTGATGTAGCAAATTAATTATGGATCTGCAAGGAAAAGAAATGCACTTCTGTATTGGTTCAGTCTCAGCCCACAAAGCTATTTCTTCATCCATGGAACAGAAATATGCAGAAAAGGTCCAATTCAAAATCACATTTTCAAAACAATAAGATACTTGAATAAGGGTACCACATAGAATCATAGAATCATAGAATATCCAGAGTTGGAAGGGATCCATAAGGATCATTGACTCCAACTCCTGGCTCCACGTATGATCACATGCAGGAAGAGTGACATCTTCATTGACATCACAAATTGTAATGGGGTGAGTGAGAGTCTAGCAGCTCCCTTCCTTCTGGTTGGTTTATGACTGCCCATGCATACACACACTTGCTCAGATACTATATTACAAATCAGAAACTTGGTAGGGACTTTTTTTAAAAAAGGAATCAGGCATGAAAGTTTGCAAGCCTTAATGGTATTACTGATGATTGTATCTACTTAGACAGCAGTCAAACACTGACATTATTTACAGATTGGGAAGGAGTGTGCAAGAAAGATTTGTCCTATCAAATACCATGGGTTTTTTCAATTATAAATATCACTGTAGAGGAGAGTCTTACTGCCAAACCAAAACCTAAGATACCTTGGAAAGCTTTTTATTTTGGAAACCCTGTTTTGATTCCCTGAGTTTTTGACCAACCTGAACCTCTCTAGCAAAACACATTTATTTTCAATAGGGGCATACAAGAGCATAAGCCACTTTGGAATATATGACTATGTAATAAATATCTATTAAGCTCTTTAAAGATGTTGAATTTCAGGAACAAATAAATGCAGGTTTTGTTACAGCTATATGTTTCACAAATAAAGCTATATTTTCCACAAATAAATTTATGCATAATGCAAAATGCCATGTGTTTATGAACGTAATTTGCAAATACAGGCAAAATTCACATTTTCCACAGGAATGCAAACTCCAGATACTTAATCAAATTTGAGTTTAAAATTGCACAACTTTCTAATGGGATTCAGCTTTCTTCTGATTTGCTGTGAAAAAACACATATTATAGTAAGGAAACAACATGAGGCACCATTGCAGCCGAGCAGGTGGCAGGAAAGGGGCAGCAATGAAGCCTTTAAGGTGGAGCCTTCTTCAAGTTCTGAAAGATGTCCTTCAGGCTCGCCCAGGCAGCCAGCTTTATCTGACATTTAGATGTTATGTCCTTGAGTGGGAGATGCTGTGGCATAAAACAGCACTTGACAGTCTCCCTTTAGACTCCCTCATATGGACTAAAAGCAGACACATTTACCTTTTTAAATAAAATGCACTGCACATTAAGTCTATATTTGAGATCACTGGGGTTTTCTCAGTTACATTCTAATTTTTAAAGGAAATTGAATGTCTTTCTAGCAAATAGTTTTAACTGTATTTTAAGTTGGGTATGGAATCTCTTAGTTCACAATATAAACTTCTGGGTTTTCTTCCCCCACCCTTCCCCAGCCTTTCAAAAAATTATTCCAAATCAAGGAGTAAAATTGAAGACAGAAAAAAAAGGATTTTAACTTTAGCAGAGAATATATCTGCATGTGTGTTCCAGTGCAGTAAAAGCCATAAAGCATTTAAAATGTAGACTTCATTTCTACTGATACAGTTAGCCTGTGTGGTTATGTTAACTAGAACACTGATGTGTTTTGCCAGCTTTAATCATATTGAAAACCTCACAGTACGTGATATTTTGCCTTAAAAGCTAATTCCTGCAGACAGTGAGAGGTCTTATGTATTTAAATTTAAAGAAATCCATTTTCCATTTAAATAATTCAAAAATAATTCCTTTTTTATGGACTGGTTGACCATCAGGATCTATATACACCATTTCAATATTCAGTTCACCACATCCAAAAGGGTATTTCAGTCTTTCTAAAGCTTCCATTGAAACTATGGTCCATCCTTTACCTATTTTGCTCTCCCTCACCCCCAACTCATAGCTATTAAGGAAAACAACAGCAATGTCATTCCAGCTTACTAGAAAGTTAGGTTTTTAGGAACTGGGAGAGAAGAAATAACGGAAAGATAAGTATAAAAAAATGTTTGAATCACTGTGGGAATTTTATATTTTCTTTATAATTCTTATAATGATTGCTGAGTACTTAAGGAATAATAGCTATGAGGGCAATTATCACTGCTTCTAGGATACTCAATTATGTGTGCTGAAGAAATAAAGAAGGGGTTTTTTTTTCCCCAATTATTTAAAAGAATCCCCTGGTAAAATTACCATTTGCAGCTAGAATGAAGAAGATTCCCCATGAAAAGAACTGTACTTCTTTTAGGGTCTTGTAATCAATAGAAATGAGAATCTCTAGCACATGTGCTCAATTCTCATCTAAATACAAGCTCTGTTGACAGCAGCAGAATAAAGAATGTGTTCAATGTTTATTTATCATTCAACATACCTCTGAGCAACTCTTTGCCAAGATTCTGCAGAAAACACCACTTTCACCAGGGTGTCATACACTGCTTTACCTACACATGTAACAGAAACCTGGCAGTCTGTGGGAGCAGGCCAGGGAGGAAACTGCCAACATTTTTTTCTAGGTAACAGTAGTGGACAGCCAACTCTGTTGAAATTTACCTGCACATGAGTCGGTTTCCCCAGGTGTTTGTAAAGAGTCTTGAGACATATCTATCAAGCAGCTTACAGAAAGTCAGATTTCTGCAGCTGAAAACATCTGGTTTCCTGAGAAAAAAGGGAGGGAAACAAAGAAGCCCAGAGCAGCCCACCAGGAAACGAATTAAAGGGGGAATCAAGCAGGTATTATTCCTATGCCGGTGTCATTCCTATCAAGGGCTAACTGCACTGAAGGAGATGATGGATTACTTTAAGCCCTGAGATCAGTCTCCTTATAGAAGAAATAATGAGGTTTCAGACCCTGTCAAAAGGCAAAAGTTAGGGAACAAAATATCTATATCATTTTCAAAAGCCATACAGAATGTCTCCTTAGGTTTTGCACTACCAACCACTTCACATTAAAAAAAAAAAAAAAGGAGGAATAGGCAGATACTTTACAATGATAGGTGAGCACTTGTCAGTTAACTGAGTGACCAATAATGGGAATGCAGTCTCTTTCTGCTAATTATTGCCTGAGTGCTCTCTTTCCCATATGAGTAGGTCAGGTTACTTGTATGATTTTAGTCACCTAGTAAGAGCAGAAAAAAAATTAATTTATTCCTCTTCCAGACAGTGACATCTAAACAAAGTCCTTCAGCTTCCTTGGAGTAAGCCAGTTTTAGTTTTTCATCTAGAACAGGCATTCAGGGGAAAATGAAACACGGAGTTGAGGTTTGTATACAAAGGGCCTGGGACTGCTCACAGTGTGTTCTGCCAACAGCCACTTCTGATGTGGTGTCTGGCCCTTTAAGAGGTTCAGAACGTTACGTAATGTGCCTGGACCTGGGGCTCCCAGCCCCTCCCACTTTAAACTTAACCTCCAGCTCTGCTACAGCTCAAGCAGCTGCAATACAGAAAGCAACACCACAGCTATGAGAAGCAGCTTTCTAGCTTGCATCTTAGCTCCAGCTCCTTGCGCCTGTCTGAGGCTGTGTGCCACGCTGGCTGTGAGGAGGCATGTAGACAGGCCACAGGTATGTCAGGGACCAGGGCAGGAGAGAGTGTGAGAGGGGTCAGAGGCATGGTGAAGGTCCACAATGAATGTGAATGGGTAGAAGAGCTGGCTGACAGCCCTTTCCTGTGGGGCTGGGGAGATGGCTGTTCCTGCCTTAGACAGCTCTTTACTTGAAGCTCCCACAGTCCTTGAAAGCAGATCCAATCTGCCAAGATGTTATCAAGCATTGGAACAGGCTGCTCAGAGAGGTGGTGGAGTCACCATCCCTGGAGGTTTTCAAAAAAACATGTAGACGTGGTACTTCGGGACATAGTTTAGTAGATGTGGTGGTGCTGGTTTGGCAACCGGACATGATGACCTTGGACTTTTCTAACCTTAAAGATTCTATAATTCTATGAAATATGAAGAAATATTTGAAAGGTCAGAGGCATGTGACATCCCAGAGGAGTTTACTGAAATCCAAATGGCAATCCTTAATGCGTGAAATCAGCAATGTGACTGGTTTACACCATGCATACTGTTTGCACAGGTGATTCCTGCTTCAGGTTCTCCCACAGTCAGGGCCATATTTCATGCATCTACAGGAAAGTTGTGCAGACTTCTTGATGTCTCTGATGCCCTGTGCCAGTAGCAGCTGATCAGTGCATATCTTCATTTACTGTGACTGTACCTTGCATGTTGAAATATGAAAGGCCACAGCTCCTATGACAGTGGAACTACACAACTATATATTTCCTACTAGGACCCCAATTTAAAGAGGCCTTCATAACTTTTCCTTCAGCCTAATGCTGTATACACACTGTACCTGCCCATGAGCCCAAATGCATGAAAGCATCCCTTTTTTCTGACCATGGATCCTACTGCCTCCTACATTATAGCACAGGGGACCCAAGGTTCTTCATCATACATCATTTGAATGTTGCTTTCACACCCTAGGAAAATCTTTTTTCAGTCCTTAAAGAACAGTGAATATTCAATGGAATCCGTTGGCAAGTCTGTATTTTACAGAGTACCTTAGATTTCATTTTCCAGTATAAAGGCCTAATTCAAAGCTTTGTGAAGTTCATGACAATCTTGTTTCTAGCAGGCACAGAATCAATTTAGCTCTTAATTTAGCTCACCAACCATCCTGATGTCAGGTCACAGATTCAATTTAGTTCTGACTTCCACTTTCCCTAGTTAATCCTTTCATTTGTGAATACTTCCAGCAGTCAGGAGTTAGACATTCCTGTTTTAAGATTTACCTCAGAGGATTCATATCTCTTCAGTCATGTGGTACACATTTATCCAGACTTTAGTGATTTTACCTATTTAATTTCCACTTTCTTGTTGGATTTAGTTACCCTGTTATTTTCAGAAGCAGGAATCTTTAGCTGTGGATCATTAAGTTGGGGTATTGCATTGAAGTGCAAGTTTTTAATTAAGAGTGGTTGGATATTTATTTAGTGTTGGGAAGAATTCTAACAAAAATGACCTTCCTGCCTTTTCCCCACAGATCCCCATCATAATTTCTTACTGAGTTATATTGAACGTAATATCACTTAAAAGTTTTAAAACACTGAGAGAATTGGACTGTTGTGTATTTTAAGGATAGAAAAGGAAGGATACAACAACTATAGACAGCTAAAATGATTTTGGATGAATGAACAAAATCCTAAAAGGGTCTCCACAGAAGCTAGCTAGCAATGAGAGACCTTCTCCCATCATTCTCCATCATGTCATACACTGATTGAGGAAAAATGGAATGGGCTGTATTTTACCTTATTTGGGAGATGCTATCTCTCTTTTTTACTCCACATATTTCTTTGTCTTTTGTATGTGGTAAGGAATGTTGTGTCATTTTTTTTTTTACCTCATTGGAAGGGGCAATGAGAAAGTCATTCTTAGATTATAAGTAAGCTGGGAAATATATAAAATTATTTTTATTAGCATGTTTAGCTTTGAATATGTATATATTATTATCTAAGGACACTTACAAATCCATGTGATTTTGTTACTTCTATGATACTGACACAAGGAAGCTCCTATGTCCATAAGATGCCAAAATAAAGATTAAAACAACACTCATTCTTTTAGCCATTCCATTTTGTCTGGTTTTGAATATTCATATAATTGAAGGTTTACTGGTGTTCACTTACTCAGAATGGAAGTCAAATATTAAATTCAGGTAACATATAGTCAGAATCAGTTAAGCACGCAGCTTTATTTATTTATTTATTTATTTATTTTTATTTTTATTTTTTTATTTAGTGTAGCTCTTTGGCTTAATTGTTTAATTTATCTTTAGCTACCAAACCTACCAAAATTTTTATCACAAAATGTGGAGATAAAGTAGAGTTATCCACAGTGGACCACTGTCACAAAATAGCTGTTGCAAAAGCAATGAGTGAAAATAAATATTTCTATTTGAAATAGTATAGAATTGTAGGGGTTGGAAGGGACCTCGAGAGATCATCGGGTCCAACCCCCCTGCCACAGCAGCTCCCTAGCTCATATTGCACAGATAGGCATCCAGAGGGGTCTTGAATATCTCCAGAGAAGGAGACTCCACCACCCCCATGGGCAGCCTATTCCAGTGCTCTGTCACTCTCACTGTGTAAAAGTTCTTCCGCATGTTGGTGTGGAACTTCCTGTGCTCCAACTTGCAGCCATTGCCCCTTGTCCTGTCTCCACAGACCACTGAAAAGGGGCTGGCTGGTTCCCCCTGCATCCCCTGCTTAAGATATTTATAAACATTAATTAGGTCCCCCCTTAGGCTTCTCTTCTCAAGGCTGAACAGCCCCAGCTTATTCAGCCTCTCCTCATAGGGGAAATGCTCCAGGCCCTTAATCATCTTTGTAGCCCTTCTTTGGACTCTCTCAAGAAGATCCCTGTCTTTTTAATACCAGGGAGCCCAGAACTGGACACAATACTCCAGGTGGGGCCTGACCAGGGCAGAGTAGAGGGGGAGGATCACCTCATTTGACCTGCTGGCCACACTCCTCCGGATGCACCCCAGGATCCCATTGGCTCTCTCAGCCCCCAGGGCACACTGCTGGCTCATGGCCAACCTGTCATCAGTCAGGACCCCCAGGTCCTTCTCCACTGAGCTCTTCTCCAGCAGGTCATCCCCCAGCCTGTACTGATAGAAATGGTTGTTCCTTCCCAGGTGCAAGACTTTACACTTGCTTTTGTTGAACCTCATCTTGTTTCTCCCTGCCCAGCTCTCCAGCCTGTCCAGGTCTCGCTGAATGGCAGCGCAGTGTTCCTGCGTGTCAGCCACTCCTCTCAGCTTTGTATCATCAGCACTTGCTGAGGGTGGATGCTATTCCCTCATCAAGGTCGTCAATGAAGACATTAAACAGGACTGGACCCAACACCGAGCCCTGGGGAACACCGCTAGTCACAGGCTTCCAGTCAGATTCTGCTCCACTGATCACGACCCTCTGAGCTCAGTCTGACAGCCAGTTCTTGACCCACCTCACTGTCCACTCATCTATCCCACGCTTTCTCAGCTTTGTTATCAGGATATCATGGGAGACAGTATCAAAAGCCTTGCAGAAGTCAAGGTAGATGACATCCTCTGCTCTCCCTCCATCTACCCAGCCAGTGATGAGATCATAGAAGGCTATGAGATTGGTCGAGCACGATTTCCCCTTGGTGAATCCATGCTGACTACTCCTCATGACCTTCTCTTCCAAATCAGTAACTTTTTTGAGAATTAGTGAGAATCTTTCTAACTGTAACATCTTGCTTTTGATATGTTAAATGACATCATTTTCTTTTGTTTTTTCTTTCCAGCCACGAACATTAACAGGTATTGGGTAAACAAATATTGGCCACTTTTCTGACCCCTTATATTCAGGGAATCATTGTCAGCTCTTACAAAATGAACAATATTAATCAATATTAGGAGGGAGATGAAAAGGAAGCAGAAGAGTAACTGTATCTTGCAGCAAACACTGAGGGTTATTATGTCTAGGCAGGATGCACGAGACCAAAGCACTCAAAAAAAGGGAAAGTGACAGTTTTAGCAGCACAGTGTCTAAAGGCCATTTGTGTTGTGCTGATAGTTTTTATATATGCCCAAATCAGTGTTTTATACAGTCTGTTCACTTGGTAACACTTGACTTACTGCTCTGATCATTCTGCCATTCATTGGTGTAATTTTTCATCAGAAAAGAATGGATGGTGGTCATATCAGCCAAGTGCAGAGAGTATTTTCATTTTTAAAGTGGGAAGCAGTAGCTTATTATTAGGAAGCAAGATGTTCTGTGAAGAGGACTATTGGACACTTAAAATTATTTCTAAATTTCCATTTTGGCTTTGGAAATCATCTTTGAATTGTCTTAAAGCAATAAAGCCATAAGGGCAGCTCAGTTAGAAGGGAAAAATACTGAACAAAGGATGATGAATATTGTTGGGGAAGGGCCTTCCAGCCTGCAACTCTGAGCCTGCGAACCAGAAATATCCTTGAAAAGTGCAGCTGGGGTACCTGAAAACCAGAAAGATCCTGAGATATCATGGATAAGTGTAAAAACAGGGGACTGCAATAGCAATTTATAATCCAGGAAGATGGCAAACCACCTGAAAAAAAAATTGCTCTGAAACAACAAAAAGTAGCATCATCTATTGGCTCTTAGAAGGCAAAAATCAAAATTAGGAGCATGTATTTGTTGCTTGAAGTAGAATGCCCTACACCTTCTCAGTGTTATAAAAATGAATTAATTTTTATCTAAAATAGAGACTCCCGCTCTGTGAGAACTTCTGAGTTGAATTCCATGTGAACTTTTTATTGAGCTCACAGACTGTCACTGGAGACACCTGACTCCAGACTCTGTGACATGGTTCATTTTTGAAAGGACCCTGACTATTATCTTATTTGTTCAATCTGTCCTCCCCTCTTTTTGTGATGGCTAGCCCTGTCCCCCGGGATCACTTGCTTCTCCCTTCTCCCCCTCCCCCTCTCCCATCCCCTTTTTTGGTGGCATGGACCATTCTGAAATCCATTTTCCTTCATATTGACATTATATACATTTATATAAGCAATCTAATATATCTTCTGTTAAATTGTGGATATGTTTGCTTCACTAGTGATAGCTTGTACTACCTGTAGTAGTATGCAACTCTTTATTGCTGTTATTGGCTGTACTGCAATACTGACTGATCCTGTCATTGATTGTTAGCATAGAATTGGTTGTTCATAGTAATTTCTATTAGCTTGGTATGTATATGTTAGTTCATATTCATTTTATTAATGGTGTGTATATATACTAGTGGTAAACCTAATGAGGTTCAACACTGCCAAGTGTAAGGTGTTGCACTTGGGCCAGAGGAATCCCAGACATAGATACAGTCTGGGAGAAGAGCTCCTTGAGAGCAGCCCCGCTGAGAAGGACTTGGGGATTCTGGTAGACGAGAAACTTAACATGAGCCAGCGGTGTGCTCTTGCAGCTTGGAAGGCCAATGGTGTCCTGGGCTCCATCAGAAGAAGGGTGGCCAGCAGGGACAGGAAGGTGATTGTCCCTCTCTACTCTGCCCTCCTGAGGCCCCATCTGGAGTACTGTGTCCAGATCTGGGGCCTGCACTACAAGAAAGATGTAGAACTGTTGGAGAGGGTTCAGAGGAGGGCCACAAAGATGATTAGAGGGCTGGAACACCTCCTCTACAAAGAAAGGCTGAGGGAGCTGGGCTTGTTCAGCCTGGAGAAGAGAAGGCTTTGGGGGACCTCACTGCAGCCTGCCAGTACCTGAAGGGAGCATACAAACAGGAGGGGATTCAACTTTCTAAAAGGGTAGATAATAGCAGGACAAGGGGAAATGGATTAAAGCTAAAGGAAGGAAGGTTTAGATTAGATATTAGGGGGAAGTTTTTTACAGAGAGAGTGGTAAGGTGATAGAATGTGCAGGTTGCCCAGAGAGGTGGTGGATGCCCCGTCCCTGGCAGTGTTCCAGGCCGGGTTGGATGGGGCCCTGGGCAACCTTGTGTAGATCCAGGCCTGGAGTTTGGTGTCCCTGCCTGTGGCAGTGGGGTTGGAGCTCTATGATCCTTGGGGTCCCTTCCAACCCATGCCATTCTGTGATTCTGTGAATCTGTAGCAAAGTAGAGAATTTTGGAGGGTAAAGCCTCCATGTTCTTATGTATTACAGAATGCTGAACATCCTTGGTTGCAATTGCTACACACCCAAAGGCCAGGTAACCCTTTAGGTTGTGAAGCTTGGGAAATTCACTTCCTATGCTGCTTCTCTCTTCCTATAAAATTGTTGGAACTAAAACTGTGTAGATTTCTGTCTTAGCTATCCTTCCCTCCATATGAACTATTTCAATTCTATTTTTCCTAGCCCCCTTTTCTACAGATTTTTGAGCAATGGAGATTTTATACATCATATCACACAGAAATGTTTACAAACCCCCTGAAATTTCTTGCTTCTGAAATATAGAAATGGCATTTTTAAAAAACTTTTTTTTTGCTGTCCGGTTTCACAAAATCGTATTTCTGTCTTTGTACCATGGGAAGGGGAAGGAAATTTTTATGATGCTATCTATAGAGAAGAGAAAGAGGAGAAGGACGGAGTCTGAATCCAAGATCTTACATTTTACATAGTTTCCCATGCCTTTACATAGGGGAAGTATTTCACATGTAGATACTTCAGATGTCTCTGCTATGAAACCGAAACATGTACATTAACTTTTTTGTGTCTACTCTTTCAGTCGTGTAAAATGACTTATTGCATATAACATTTTCATTTCCCAAGAGAAGAAATAAAGCCACAAATACAACATCTCGATTAAATATTGATAAAAACAAAGGATACTATTTACTGTAAAGAAGAAAACATAGGAAGGTAGGAGTGGAACAGTGAGATTTACACAAAGATATTTATACATACAAGTAACACATTAAATTATTCCTTTCTCCTGGCACGTTCAATACTGAGAAAAAAGAATCTAAGGAATAGGAATAACAAAAAAAAAATCCCAAACTAAATAATTAATTTATGAATGGTGAATTAAATTTCAGTTCAGTGAGTGCTTTTGTTATAAGAGCAAATCCACATGCGAAATTTTGCGGACAGAACTTTTTCTCTTTAGTCTTCAAAGAAATTTAAACAATTTCAAGAGAAAAGATGCTTTGTGGAAACTCCATGAGCTCAATAGAGGTGAATGTGAGTGGTTGTAACAAGAGTAACAGATGCATTTTAATTCTAATAGCTTTTATGGTCAAAGATTTTTTTATCTGCCTTTTCAGTTCTAATGGCACTGACTAGATAACCATGATTTCTTTTAGAAGAAATAGAATTGTGCTAATGATTTATTAGAATAACAGTGTTCAAAGGTCATATATTTATCATATGTTAAGAGGAGGTATGGTGGGTTTGCTAATATCTTGCATCTTCATTAAGTATTGAAAGTAATGAATTTCATTAGTCAGAAGCCTCTTTACTACATACATTCTCTTAAGGTTGCTTTGGTATAAATCAGTTCAATAAAAATAGTGGGGTTGGTGATGTTTTTGCCTTCTCATTTGTCTCAAATTTCAGGAGCCATGTGGTCCAGAAGACGGTGCACTAGCTAGAGAATTGTTTCCAGCAAGGTTCTGTTACAGACTTGCTGCAGTAAATTTCCTTGTTGCTGTTTCCTCTCCTTCTCTCTCGTCCACTCTTTCAACCACTTTGGGGCAGATGCATTCTATTATGTTGCTACAATTTCTGTCACAATTAGGATTTAATGGGGTTTTTTTACATCTGTTGAAAAATTTTAAAGTAAAAAACCATAAGTCAAGTAGAGGTAAGCTATATTTTAAAATCCATTGTAGTATAGTAGTGTAAAAGCTTCTCTGGGCACAAAATGATGTATGTTGTATGAACCATTAATTAGATAATCTTCATGGATTTAGTACGTACCTATGGAATTTGCAAGTCAGTGTGTTTGTGTGAAAAAAAGTACAGAAACATGGACATGGTAAAGCAAAGCCTGGGATCCACAGGACATGATAAACCTTTAAATGGCCATCATGAGAAAAAGAGACAAAAAGAAATGGAATAAATTTATCACAGATGATTTTAAAAGCTAATAAGTATGCACAATCAGTGTGAAAAATTTTGGCTTGGTTTTTGGTTTTTGTTTCTTTTCTTTTGATACTCGTAATAGTTTCAGCACTTTGTTTTTCATGAGTGTTTTGTTGTGAAGAATTTCCTTATTGCATTAAGGAATGTAATCTTAAAGGCTAATTTTAGCTAAGGCAGGCTCTTCTCCCGAGGCTCTATTGACAAATGGTTCTTCTGAAGGGCAGTTCAGAGCCTAATTCACATACTTTGAATTAGTTTACCAAAGGAGCCTTCCTTTCTCCATTGACTGTCTCCCCTGGAGAAAAACAAGTGAGACAGCCCTCTCTAGCATAAGCTTAGTCTTCAGTGAATAAGAGGAAAACCCTGTTAGCATTCAGACTATGACTCAGAATAACTCTTTTTAGGTGCCATTATTTATGAAGATTTTTATGGAGTTTTCACAGATTGATAACAGAGTAAGATTTACTCTTGGAATCAGTCAACTCCCACCCTCTGTGAGTCCTAAGCAGATCTTACAGACAGTATTTGGCCTCAGATCTTTGTTCCTTCTGCTGTGGTCTCCATTGTTTTTCAGCAGAGTCTGAAGCACATTGTCAGTATTCGATTGCTGTTTGGCTGTGCAATTGCACTGCTCCTGGCAGCAATCAGTAAATGCCCCTTCCTGATCACAGTCTTTCTGGTGACATTTCATTCATAAAAAGCTATCTAGTAGGAGTTTCTTGGAATCATGAACAGATTTACATGAAACACCCCATCCATAAGAAAAGAAAAAACTTGAAAATCATGTAATGATTCTAACTTTGTATGACTACCTGAACTTTGAAAAGCTTCAAGATAAAGCAATGGGACAGGTAGCAATGCCTTGCTGGATAAGACTTTGCCATATTGGAAGGGTTGTTTATTAGCTGAGAGTACTTTGTCCAGGAAGCTGTGAAGAAGATAAAGCAGTAGCATCCATTGTAGTTATGTAATTACAACTATGTTAGCTTGGTTATGAGTACTTGGATCTACTAAGAACAAACTTGGAACATGCTCGGACGCTTAGTTGGACATGTACTTCCAATGATGATAAGTATTTGAGTGACATGACATGCATGAAAATCTATTCATATCAGGTGATGCTTTGGAATTTAGGGATGGCTCAACCTTTTACATATAGATGGACGACTGAGGAATTTATTAACATGAGTTTTTTCAGTTCTTTCTTTCATTCACTGTAAAGGAAATTACTTGTCCATGAGATTGGGATTCAAGGAATATTGTCACTCTGGAGAGAATTTTAAGATACCAGCTTAGCTGGATTCAAACTACATGGAATTGGGATATTGACTTCTGTCTGCAGTCAACAGATGATGTATTCATTAAGATCATGCTGTTCCACTTTCAGAAGAGCATTTGGAAAGCCCTTCACAAGAAACTTGCCAATCTAGGTAAACTCTCTTCTACTGCGAATTCTGCCTGAAAAGCCTTGATAATGGTTAGGGAGCAGATGTGATGACATAAGTTCTCTTTTTCTAACCCAAACCGTCTTATGAACTCTGACTACCACAGCTATCTGTATGTAACCTTTCTGTTCCATGTTTGCATCATACCCAGTTCAACACTACCCTCACCCATCATGAAAATTCTTTTACACCATCACAATATATACGAATTTTAGAGCAACTGAACTTGCAACATAAAATGAAAGAAAAATGAACATGCACAGCCAAACAAATAACAGAGTAATACTCTGCACGTGACCTTGCAATTTGATGAAAGTGTTTTGCCTAACTGTATAAGTGCACCACAGAATTTGTACAGTTATTGCTTAATGTGTGTTTCCAGTCTTTGTAGGGCTTAGGAAATTGTCCTTATCTGTGTCACTAATTAATAATAGTTAATAAAATAATGCTAATTGATACAGTAACAGTTTCCTTGATTAAGCAACTTATCCTTGTGTGCTTATTTTGCAAGATAAACATTGCTTGTACAAACTACTGTGCATTTCTTTTGACAGGGCAGTATGTAGCTAACCAGCTTTGTGACAAATCGAATAAGATGGGTAATGTTGTCACCTTCTTGTTACGATTCAAAACCTGGCATTGGCTCATAACACAGCATAGGTCATTTAAGTCTTCTGCTGGCAGGAACCTGGAACTGAATCACAACACAAGGCCAGTGTCCCAGCTCTCCGCATGATGGAGAAAACAATATTGCTTGAAAATAGTAGGAAGGAAAAAAATCTGGAGGAGGGAAAGGTAAGAGGTAGGGGAAGAATGCTTCTAGTTTTGCTGGATCTTTCAACTCTGAAGTCATGTGCAGCCTGTAGTTTGGCCACCTACTAATTGGACAAAGTTGAACTGATCTATACACGTGGCATTTCAGCTGAGTTTGTACTGGGGATGAATTTGACTCTGGATTTCTTTCTCTCCTCCTTTTGTTATCCCTAGCTAAATTCAGATCCTGGGTTTCATTGCAGGATAAAGGAAGAAGCAACAACTCATTCTAAAAAATCCAAGTAGTAAAGTTATCCCAAGATAGAGTTGCACTCCAGTGATCTGAATGCATGGATAACAACACAGCTGTTGGGCTGTTACTGTACATATGTTTCTCAGCAATAGAAATCCCCAGTTTGCATAAAACCTGTTTACAAATAAATGTATGATGAAAAAAAAAATCTAGACTCTATCTACAGGGCTTTTTTTAGTGAAGTATCCTTTTTATACTTTGTAAGTAGAATTCAAAAATAATACAAAGTATTTGGTGAACCAATGCCAGGGATTCAGTAGATGTTATTCTCTTGTTACACTCACCTGTACTACTGAAACAAATCTGCTTTACTGTGTTATGTACGCTTATAGGCATCTCCCATGTCTTGAAACTTTTGTTCCTGAATAAAGTTAATATTCATCAGTAAAAAATCTGTAAGCAATTTCACATGTGTTACGTTGTTCACTTATATTAAGTTGCATTGCTCTTTAAAATCCTGTCTTCAGATTTCAAGAGTGAAAGCACTGACCAGGGAACAGTGTCAAACATCTGCCAAGAATTAACTTTTACATAACTTTCAGTGGAAGTGGAGCTCAGGAAGAGTCCAAACATTTATATTTGTAAAAGGAAAAATTGGTTAGAGTACAACCAAACCATTAAAATCTATTCCAAGCTGACAGGGTCCTCAAGCTGCTTAATAAAGCAGGCTAGATGAGGTTTGGCTTTATGCACATCACAATTCTTTTCATTTTCTTAGGGGGTCTTTTTGGCTTAAAATAAGAGTTTCTATTTGTGTGAGCCATTAACCACAACATGCGCTAGAATTTCTTGTTTAACCTTGTATTTTCTTCAAAATTGGTTTGCTTTGCAGACATCACTGAAATTTAAATTGAGACTCAGTGGACTTTATATGTATAGCTTGCATTAAATGAGTTATATAACAACAATACCTCTCAAAAATAAATCACATAAGATAAAAAATAAATTAGGTCACCCTTCTTAACTTTCCATCACCTGCTTTTTGAGGCTGTGTTGTTGGACTTTATGGGGTTTTGTCTGGGATTTCCTCTTGGAGTTTTCTTTTAGCTGCATACAGCCACGCCATCTCATCCATGTCTTTAATAACTTTTAACTCACATACTTCAAATAATTCTTGATTGGTGAAAAGCATCCCTCTGTTCCAGATAAATAGAATACAAGTTAGCAGAAATATCACTCATGGTTAAGTATTCATTATGTGCCTATGTCCAACTGAGATACTATGCGTTGTTGCGCTAGTGAGCTTCAGAGGGTTGGCTCTTAAGCTCAGAATGCAGCAAAACTTGTTTAGCTCTTAGGTTTTCATTCAGGCTGTGGTGGTTTAACCCAGCAGGCAGCTAAAACAGCCACACAACCATTCCCTCATTCCCCCACAGTGGGATGGGGGAGAGAATGGAAAAAAGTAAAGTATTGGGTTGAGATAAAAACAGTTTAATAGGGCAGAAAAGGAAGCAAATAACAATAATAGCAATAATGATAAAATAATATACAAAACAAGTGATGCACAGAACAATTGCTTGTCAACTGCTGACCAATGCCTAGCTAGTTACTGACGCATGTCCCTTCCTGGACAACTCCCCCCAGCTTCTATACTGAGCATGACATCATATGGTATGGAATAAATCTTGGCCAGTTTGAGTCAGTGATCCTAGCTGTGCCCCCTCCCATCTTCTTACGCACCTCCTGCAGAAGGCTCATGCCTCCTTGCTTATACAGTGGGGGCAGCTGAAAAGTCCTTGTCTTAATTATGAATATTCTTTAGCAACAACTAAAGCGTCAATGTGTTATCAACATTATTCTCACACTAAATCCAAAACACAGCACCATACCAGCTGCAAGGAAGGAAATAAACTCCATCCCAGCTGAAAGCGGGACACAGATCCTGTATGTTGGATGACAGACAATCACTACAATGAAACCAACATGAAATACCTCTTCACATTGGCTTCTTGCTAATGGATATTATAAGCAGACACCACTTCCAGCATCTCCAGGGCCAGGGATTCCTCTGCCCAGACAGGATCCCAGCCTAAAGACCCAGGGGTCTCCATCCCAAGCTGATGGACATGGCTGCTCCTTTCCCATTTCTAGGTTCAGCCAATAATAAGGCTGAGCATGTGTCCTGACAACACTATCAGGACTATAGTCCCCTTCTTCCTCTTCAGCTGGTAAGAACTCAAGTTCACAAATGAAAGCATACATGTCCCCACTCTCTGGATTTACAAGTAGATGCATGCTTGCAAATCTATCACGTATCTGTGCGGCCTCTCTTTCCCTCTGGTGCCCCTGCCTGTATCTCAGGCTCTTTTACATGATCTGCAGGTCTCCTGCTCACTGGCTAGTTCAGCTCAGTCCTCAATAGCAAACGCTTGCCTCAATGACAACCCACACCTGTGGGTCGCCCCCTAATGTCACTGGAGACCGTCTACCTGTTGGATACCTGTGGGCCTCCTACTCACTATCTGCTCCTGCTAAAGATTGTAAGCATATTACATGCATGTACACTGATGTACAGCAGGTTCAGGATGAATGCAAACACTCAGGTGTCCAAACACTATAGAGATACACCTAGGAGTTGTGACTCCTCTGAATACAGACAACTTTGCTCCAGATGCTGGCACCACACACCCTGGGGCATCAAAACCCCCAGTCTTGACTCCAGTTGCAAGTCCCATACTCTCCCACTTCCCCCAGTTGCTAGCACATAGTCCTTACAGCACTCATACAAGGGACAAAGATTGCACAAAAAGACAGTTAAGAAACCATTTAATAAGAATATAGGGCAGACCACAGGGTCTGGTGCAGGGCTCAGTCAGACAAATGCACTGGCCAGTCCCCACTTATATACAACCAGCTCTTATTGTACCCCTTTTTGGCTTATTCGCCTCCTTATTCCTCCCCAGTGCTATTCCCTTACACATTCCTTCATAAATTTTGTATAGTCCCACAGTCCCTCCTCTGGTATCTCAAATCCTTATGTTCCTCTTGTCCTCCCCTTCTTAGTACTTCTAAAGTCCAGGTGGATGTGGACTGCCAGCTCTTCTAGAGCTGTGCATGGAGGCTTTAATGGGCTATCTGACCAAAGACTTTTGGTCTTTGGCATTGTCTCTGTTATTCCTTCTTCAACACATTTGTATCTATGTGTGGTTTTACTTGTAATTTCCCTCTTTACTTGATGCTGCCTCCTTTGCATTGAAAAGAGTTGGATTACCTTAGTGAAGTAGATGATCTCACCTTCCCCACACCATTACATTGCTAAATCAAGAATAGAAAAAATGTGTTTGAAAAAAACTGATGGAAAGCTAAAAGTAACTGGTGAAGTGAAAACATAAGTTTTTAGTAACACTAATGTATCTGTGCCATTATGGATCAAGTCTGCTTTCTTACAAGTTAAACTGCTATTGAAACCTTGGTGGGTAGTAGTTGGTTATTTACTGTGTAGTCAGCATCAGGGCAGATATTTTTCTGGTTGGTAAACAATAGAACGTGTTCTCCACTTTCACATCATGTAAACCACATGAAAACACCATAGATTTCTCTAGAAAAAGGGGACAAACTTTCCTTTTTTTGTTGTTTTTTTTAAAGGAATCTTACGTGGTCTGCATCAATGACTTAAGGTTTTTTAAAGCCTTTACCTTCTTTACCTTTTAAAATATGTACTTATAATCAGACAAAATGAGATGAAGAGGTTGTTTTTTTGCCCATGATTGACATGCAATGTCTGGAAAACTGAAGACTAGAAATCTTCAGTAAGAAAACCAGGATTTTTTTCCCAGTCTTTACACTTTGTCTTGCCCTAGTGTTCCTACTGGGTGTTTCTACTCCTCACTTCAAGGTTTTGTACCTCATTATTTAAATCACATCACCTGGTGTGATTACCACAGGAGCCAGGTACTCAGATAGATGGATGGGCCACAAGCCTGCATGGAAATATCATCAGCCTTTTGTATTGCCAGGGCCAGCTCATGCCTCAGCTGCCCAGTTCCTGCTCAGAGAGAATGATTTGGGTAGCAAACTGGGAACTTGCCCTCTGAGGGCCAGCAGAAGAGCTGAAAGAGAACACAAATGAAATTTTTGCACACTTCTACCCTTTGGAAAGGTGCTGTGACTAGGAATTTTCAAGGGCACAGCATAGCTATGATTTGAGAAGCCAGACAGGCCAGAGGTCGTTTTACCAGATTATTGCTTGACAGTGGGTAAATTCAAGATTATAACTAATAAAATTAATGGTATATGATAGGCTTGAAGCTTGCTTTATTTTTCGTAGAACAAATATGTATATTTAAATGTTTACAATTGCATTCCATGTTGAGATTCACTTCTTTTGTTGTTGTTTTGTTACCAGACTGAAAGTATAGTTTTGGAATAATAAAATTTTTGTTTGGATATTGAAAAAATTACTTCCCTTCCTCCCTCTATCTTTCCCTCCCTCTTTTTCTCCTCCTTTCCCTCCCTCCCCCCATCTTTTTACCCACAGATCTTCAAAGAAAGCTGCGGTTCCAGATCTCAAATGTCCCTATTGTCTACAGAGTGGGAAAAACATTGATCTCCTCAAAATTCCTTTCTGTTCTAGTCCTCATTCTGAGGTGAAATTAGAGATAACAGGTTGTGCTAGGGCAGTAGCCTTTCCTCAAGGGACAGCATGCAGTTCATAAGACTCAAACCTGTTCTCAAGCGTAAAAAATATTTGTGTAGGATATTGGTTTCTAAAGTGTTCTGTTTATAATGTTATCACCAGCCCCACCAGGTAATCACTTTGTGAACTAGTTGACCACTAAATATGCATCCCCATGTAAAGGCACAATATTGCATTTTTATGCATGCTTCAGTTATAATCAGTGCACAAATAGAAAACTGTTTGAAGTTGCTCACATAGAAAGGGCTGCTACAGATTCTGGTAGACACATTCTCCATGCGCTACACCATGTACAGAAACGTGTTTAGCAATCCATAAAAGGCAATAGTTAATGCAGCCACTCAGTCAAGATAAGAAATACAGAAGCTAAAATAAGCAACTTGATTCACTGTAACAGCGAGAAGAAGCTTGCAGCTCCATGCTACACAATGCAAAAGTAGACATAAAAGAGCTGCTGCTTTTTTTTCCCCCCAGCCTGCTGCAATACGGCAAACAGGCCCCTGAATGTCCATAAATAGTGCTTCTCTCACACTGAGACTGACTTTTCCTGCCATAGAAATATTTGCAGCTTTAAAGGTGAGACAGATGTAAAATCAGTAACAGTCAAATGAAGAAAGAGAGGATGTGTTTACTACGGATACAGAGGTTACTACAGATATAGAGTCTATAGCCAAACATAATCTTCGTGATATGTATTTTGGATGTTAAACTGAGAAGGCAACTCTACTGTCTATGTTGTTATGCTGTATTGCTGACATGGAACTTTAGCTGCTGATCTAGCCTCTTTGTAACCAGATTTGTTTGACTACTGGATAAAGGAACCATAATGCTATCATCAAACCACTCAATCAAACATTGAACTTTTAGGAGGAAGAGGACTCTACATCCTGTATATTTCTGTCTTTTCAACATGATATGTCCTTTTTAGGACAAAAGACTTGTGTATATGTGTCTGGCTATAAAAATTTTACCTCTGTCATTGTTTTGTTTTGTGGGTTGGAGTAGATGTCATACTTTCGGAAGGAGTGAAATCCTGGCCCTGATACTAAGGGTGGAAGGCTTGGTCTTCACTTCCGTAGGGTCAGGACTTCATCCTGTGTCTCATATTCTGCAGCTGTGCAATGAGGACATGGATATGACAAATCCCTTCCTCCTGAAGCTGAAGTGTGAATAGGGTTGCTTCAGAAAAATTAGTGACTTTTGTTAATTAATTGTATTTTGTAAATGAACAGAATTATATATATATTAAAAAAAATAAAAATCAACGTATCATTTTTCATCAGGAGAATTGCCTCTACCCTAGTCACAGTTTTTTTCATTATTTAATCCGTACTGACAAACGAAGTCTAGTCAGATGGATTAACTATTCTCATTGTATACGTACGTTTCAATTTTGCTTACATTCTCTGAAAAAAAGTATTACTTTAATGGGGCCTGAGTCAATGGAATTTCAGGGACTAATTGAAGTTAGCTTTTCCTTTTAGGGCTAGTTGAATGTTTTTTACTGAGTGTTCTTTAAATGATGATGATGATCATTGTTGTTGCCATCATCATTATCTGAAATTTCCTGTGTTTTTATGGAAAATTCTGATTTTTCAAAAGCTAGAAAATCTCCTTTTGCTGAAAAATATTTCCTTTCAAAACATTTTTTAAAATTTGTATATTTATTTATGAGGAAAGGATGAAGAAAATAAATGTTACAAATATTCCATGTAATGGAGGATATGTAGTCATTTATGAACTACATTCCCAAGCCAGAATGCATCTTCAGAAGTGCACCAGTAAAAACACAAGACTGATATGATATGATGATAGACAGTGAATGGTAGAAGAGAAGAGACTAGAATGAATAGAAAGAATTTGGAGCATGAAGATCTAACGAGGAAACTTATACCATCCAAATGCAAATGTTTGAGTTTTTATCACAACTGTGGATGTTTCTCACCCCTTTTTTGCAACCACAGTGGCTTATGTGACGAGTAGTCATGTATACATGGCTTTTTTGTTCTGTACTGATAGTAGCTTCCTCTTTGCGTCATACAGCTGCAGCCTTTATTTTTCCTTAAGCATGACTTTGAATTTTATCTCTTTGAATTCTTTTACTGTAGCTGATGGGAAACCCTGAAAGATTATAATGTATGTTAAATATATTATGGAGTGAACCGTACCTGGGGAATGGTTAAGTATAGCAATTTTCCATTCTCTTCAACTGGCAAGTCTACTTTAGTAGAATACTTAAAAGGGTATTAAGTCAAGAAACTAATCCATGCAATACAAATATTGGTATGGATAAATTAGAAAAAGAAAACAGATGTACTACAAAAGTAAATAATAAATTTCTAAATCCAAGATAACCAAGAATATAATAAGGAAAATCAGAGCAGAAAGGATTCCAGAATGAAGAACAATGATATAAAAGGCAAAATGATACAAAATCATGGTACAGTTTGGAGAAAATCTTACTTATAGAAAACATTTGGAGCCATTCAGAAATGTTGGAGAAGTACTATAAAGTACACATTTCTAAAAACATATATAAAAGGCTATAATAACATTGTGGAGGAAAGAGAGGAAGAAAGTGTTTCTTTCTTCCATTTAGATGAGCATAGCCACAGACCATCTTGGATTATAGGAATATTACCTTATAATGTAAGAAAACAGAAGCATAGGAACCAAAGAAATAGATATTAACAATAAATATTTAGAAATAATCGGGTCCCTCTGTTAATCCCTGATATATCATCTCTAGTATTTGTCTCATCCACTTTTCAACAACTTTTACAACCTCCTTCCCAAAAGTCTTTATTTTATGGTTTAAAAGACATGTATTTTCTGAGATTCCCTCTTTTTAACACTTAATTTTGTCTCAACTTTCCATCGTGTTTTTGTAGATTGTATTCAAAATTCCTTCTTCCTACTTACTGTCTTCTTTTTAAAATCTTAGGATTTTTTTGTTATACCCTTTTTTCAGTGATTGATTTTCAACTTTGTTGAAAAAAAGTTTGCAAAAGCTTTTCCTGAGGATAAATATGAGACATAGTTATGATGGTAACTTACCCAAATATGAGTTTGACCAGAAGCAGATCTGTGTCATGCTATATTGATATTCATTGCAAAGACAGGAAGTTAGTCAGTCCTATTAGGTTTGGCTTCCCAAAGGCATCAAGAGAACCTGAAAAACATGGGAGTGAGGGACAAACAAAACCCAGAAGGACCATTTTGACTAGAATGTGGGAAAAACAAAAAGATTGAGAACGCTGCAAAAAGCCCCTCCAACTTTCCTTCCATTGCCTTTATTGTCATGAGGGAAATAACGCAACTCCACATTTTTTGCTTATAAAACTGACCAGTAAAATTAAAACACTGACTAACTGTTCAGGTTAAAAGTTGAAATGTTTTCCTTGGTCATTGCTTTTTCAGGACAAAAGATTTGAGTTATTTTCATATTTATTGTCTTACACTCTGGTTTCTGAACTACCTGAACTCGTGTTCTTCAAACAATGTATAGATTTCTGGCATTTCTTGGTGCCCATTGCCTCAGAAATCACCTCACTGATCCCACTTACCCATTTATATCAATAAAGAATCAGCGTCTGGACAGGATGTTATGTGTCTGAACCCCTTGTCATCACTGAGTAAAATTTATCATATATGACTGTGTTTATGTTTCATTCAACTTTATTGTTTTCTAGCCAGAGTTGGTACAGTTGGTAGATCACTGTTTAGCTCTGTTCTTCATTGCCTTTCTCACTGTTTTGAACACTTTTTTTTTTTTAAGCAAAAAAATGATCAATTTGAATTTTGGTTCGGAGTAAATATGTATTCACTGCTAAATTGCCATTAGCTACACTAAATCATTGTGCCTTTGTGCTAAAATTTGCCATATATTCATATTTATTGTTATCTTTTATTCACAGAAGATCTTTTAGGTAGTTTTTCATACAATGATGTTCCTATCCAAGAAGATTTAAATTCATATTACAAGAATTAATAAAACAATATTACTAACATTCTCTCATTCCATTTGGATTTTCTACTACCTAGTCATTACCTTGCATTAAAATATAATTTCTTAAATTCAGAGTTGGTACAGCACTACAAAAAATGAAGTTTAATACAGCATTACATGAAGTATGTGCAATAGAACATTCCAAATATGCAGCGTATGTATGTTACATCGATGGTTACCAATCTGGCAATGCTGTTGCAAAGCTGCAGCCAGAGGCTATATATGCCAGAGCAGAGGCAAAGAATCTCAGGTGTTGTAAACAGGAACAACTTCATTTTCCATAAGAGACCCATGATGGTTTGTTCCAGTGGAGCATCTGACCATAAGAACTCAAATCCCTGAATCATTCTGTTCTCAGGAGCTTCATGTCTCTGTGAGAGGACAATATTATTATTCCTGAATGATAGTTTCAGGTGGATTCAATTTGCTCCAATCAGGCTAGAAGATGTGTTACAGACTCTTTGAAATTAAGGTCATGGATAGAAAAATTCTGTTGAAATGATCTTAGTAACATGATTGGGGTAGGAAAAGAATGACAGGTACTTCATGCAAAAAGGCAAGTACAGTTTCTTGATTTACTTTATTTAGTGTTTTGTGCAAACAAAGATTTTCTTGGATGAATTGGTCTTAATTCTTCATCCTGTAGTTTATGGGCGAGGTTTGTTTTATTATTTTTTAAAAAAACATATTGTCTTTTATTTTACTGGGAAATTAGTCCACAATATGACAGTTGTGTCACTTTTTATTTCACTGAAAAGCCATACTACATTTCCTTCTCTGATTCCTCTGATACTTCTACTGCTTTCTGTGAGTTGATGAATTATTTAGCCAGGTCCCTTCTTACAAAAAAAAAAAAAAAAGATATTGCATTGATTCCTGATGTTTTTTTATTGGTTAATCCAAATAGTATTTCTTCTTTTCTTCTCATCAGCTATAGTTGCAAAAATCTTCCTTTCTTTTGATTCTACTTCCCTCTATTATTGTTCTGTACAGTGTTTTCCCATGGGTTGTTTCTTGCAGGAGCCCTAACATGCAAATTGGACAGTACATTACACAGAATAACAGTGTTAGAGAATGCTAAGGAGGGAAGAAGATCAAGACAGAGTAACATGATTTTTTTAATACCAATTCTTAACATGTAGTATGTGTTTAGAAAGCTAAAATCAGCAAAGATTTTTGTGGAATCAGAATGGAATCTTATCTGAATCATACTAAACATCTACACACAGTACGTCTCAGATCTGTGTTGCTCACTAAAAGCAAATGATTTATAATTATATCTGAATGTAGTTGAATATTCCACCTTCCCTTTTACCATATTTGTGGTGACTTGAGCAGCTGGCTACCAGATACCAACCCAGTTGCTCTTCCACTGCCCCTCCTTAGCAGGACGGGGTGGGGGAGAAAATAACATTGAAGGGCTTGTAGGTTGAGGTAAAGACAGGAGTTGAGAGGGGACACAGCTGGGACAGTTGACCCCAACTGACTAAAGGGATATCCCATACCATATGACATCATGCTCAACATATAAGGGACTGGTGGAAGAAGAAGGAAGAGGAATATACTCTTTGGAGTGATGGCATTTGTCTTCCCAAGTAGCTGTTATGAGATGGAGCCCTGCTTTCTTGGACATGTTGGAAGAAGGAAAAGGAGGAGGTTTGGAATGATGGCATTTGTTTTCCCAATTAACCATTACATGAGATGGAACCCTGATTTCCTGGAGATGGCTGAACACCTGCCTTCCCATGGGAATTGGTGACCGAATTCTTTGGTTTGCTTTGCTTGTGCACGCAGCTTTTGCTTTACCTATTAAACTGACTTTATCTCAACCTGTGAGTTTTCTCATAGTTACTCTCCTGATTCTCCCCCATCCTGTCATGGGGGAGTGTGTGAGTGGCAGGGTGGTGCTTAGTGGTGGTTATTCAAGCTTCCTTTGAATTCTGTCCATCCATTTAGTCATCCCTGCCAAGTCAGTCACTACTACCTGTATCTACTAAGATGTGTTTTAATGGTGAAAGTATCAGGTTGACTTAATAAAAATGCTAGCAGTGACACCAAGGAATGCTGGGACCTTACTAATCTGAAAAATAATGACCTTAGGGGAGCTTTGTTCCTCCTCCTCATGGGTCCCTGCTAGAAACAGCCAAATAATTATAAAAGGAAGCCAACAAAATAAACACAGTGGGAAGTAGTGTGGATGAAATGGACTTCTCCTGAACTGCTGCTTTCAGCACACAGGTTTCCCTCTGAACATGTGGTAGGCCAGACTGAGTTTCCAGTTCCTCAGTTTACTTAAATTTTACATCATGTTAGAACAGGTTTGAAAGTCCTTGTTTCAGCTAGCATGGTGTTAAACATTACTAAGTAATCAATATCAATGGAGGAGATCTACACCTAGTATGAGACAGACAGTTGAGATTAAATGCTATGGAAACTACAGGGTTAATCACAACCAGCTCTCATCTTGATAAGAAACTCAGCTTGTTCTTGTTGACACTGCTTTCAAAAGTCTGATAATTAATACAGCTCACTTTTTTCCCTGTAACCTACTTTTCCAGTGAAAACATTTCCAAAGAGAAGCTAGAGGCTGTGACAAAGGGTTCTTAGGGAATTGGCCGCTGGATTAAAATTCACCTTTATGTAAATAAGCCATATCCTGGGAGAACCATGTTTTGTATCTTAGTGTATTACTTTTTTTACCAGTGCTTTATTGAAGGTCTAGTTTATTTAGATGGCAAGGACCTATCTGTTTTGACTGACTTAGCTGAGACTACTTATATTTGTGACAGGTATGCTGCTGTGAGACAGAAGAGGAACTGTCAACCACATGTATAGTCAGGATGGATGAGTACCTGTATTCTGTTTTGTTCGCTATGATGGGCTTAAGGGGGCAAAATCCTTCATGTCCAAGCCCTGCCTCCTCTGTACATCTGACGCACATGCCATTTCACTGAACAGATAACACAAAACATGCCGTTTCTGGCAACATTTGTTGCACCATAGGCACAGTGCTCTTTTGAGAGCAAGACAAATGACTGTGTGGACATACGCTGTTAGTAAAACGGCTTTCAATCAAAGTCAGGGGGATGTATCAGTTGTGGGAACATTTCATGAACTGCTTCTATTTCAAGTCAGGGTTCGGAACAAATACTACTCAAATGTTATACAAATGCCATGTGTTTACATGATATTACAGTTGGCCCAACCACAGTCCAACATCCACATTTGCCCCAGGTCCGAATGAGTGCAGCTATAGTCCCACCACAGGAACTGCGGCCTTCACTGTTCCTAGAAACCACATAAATCTTAATCTGGCCTTCACTTAAAGTATCCTGTCCCTACTGTAAAAAAGTTAAATCTACCCTGAAAATGTCCGTATGTCTGGTATTGGATATGGAAGTGTATCTGAGCCTTGTTTTCTGTGTATCTCAAAGTGCTTCACAAATGCGAGTCATACACCATTTGGCTTGTAAGATTCGGGTGGGGGTTGTTCACTGTTTGCTTGGGGTTTTGTGCTGGTTTTAGCTGGGGTAGAGTGAATTTTCTTTGTAGTAGCTAGTGTGGGGCAATGTTTTGGATTTGTGCAGGAAACAGCGTTCATAACACAGGGATGTTTCAGTCACTGCTGAGCAGTGCTCACACAGAACCGAGGCCTCTTCTGCTTCTCACACCACCCCACCAATGAGGATGCTAGGGGTGCACAAGCAGTTGGGAGGGGACACAGCCAGGACAGCAGATCCCAAGTCACCAAAGGGATATTCCATACCATATGACATCATGCTTAATATATAACTGGCTGGTGGAAGAAGAAAGAAGAGGAGTATACTTGGAATGACAGCATTGGTAGATAAAGGGAAGGCAACTGATGTCATCTACCTGGACTTGTGCAAGGCCTTTGACACAGTCCCCCACCACATCCTTATCTCTAAATTGGAGAGATGTGGATTTAATGGGTGGACCATCCAGTGGATAAGAAACTGGTTGAAAGAACATAGACAAATGATGGTGGTCAATGGGTCTATATCCACATGGAGGCCGGTGACAAGCAGGGTCCCCCAGGGGTCTGTCATGGGACCGGTGCTCTTTAACATCTTTATCAATGACATCGATGATGGAATTGAGTGCACCCTCAGCAAGTTTGCGGATGACACCAAGCTGAGTGGTGTGGCTGACACCACAGAAGGAAAGGAAGCCATCCAGAGGGATCCTGACAGGTCAATGGCATCCTGGCTTGTATCAAAAATAATGTGGCCAGTAGGTCTAGGGAGGTCATTGTGCCCCTGTACTAAGCATTGATGAGGCCACACCTTGAGTACTGTGTCCAGTTCTGGGCTCCTCACCACAAGAAGGACATTGAGATACTCGAGCAAGCCCAGAGAAGGGCAACCAGGCTGGTGAAGGGGCTGGAGGGCAAATGATATGAGGAGTGGCTGAGGGAGCTGGGGATGTTTACTCTGGAGAAGAGGAGGCTGAAGGGAGGTTGTAGAGAGGTGGGCGATGGTCTCTTCAGCCAGATGACAGGTGATAAGACAAGGGGAAATGGCACAAAGCTGTGCCAGGGCAGGTTCAGATTAGATATTAGGAAAAAAAAATTACTGAAAGAGTTGTCAGGGCCTGGAACAGGCTGCCGAGGGAGGTGGTTGAGTCATCGAGCCTGAATGTGTTTAAAAAAAGGGTAGATGAGGTACTTAGGGATATGGTTTAGCATAGGACGGGAATGGTTGGACTTGATGATCTTAACAGTCTTTTCCAACTTTGTGATTCTGTGATTCTGTGCTGGAAAGGTGGGCCTGGGTGAACCTAATGAGGTTCAACACTGCCAAGTGTAAAGTGTTGCACTTGGGCCAGAAGAGTCCTAGACATATTTACAGTCTGGGAGAAGAGCTCCTTGAGAGCAGCCCTGCTGAGAAGGACTTGGGTCTCGTGGTGGACAAGAAACTTAACACAAGCAGCAGTGTGCTCTTGCAGCTTGGAAGGCCAATGGTGTCCTGGGCTCCATCAGAAGAAGGGTGGCCAGCAGGGACAGGAAGGTGATTGTCCCTCTCTACTCTGCCCTCCTGAGGCCCCATCTGGAGTACTGTGTCCAGATCTGGGGCCTGCACTACAAGAAAGATGTAGAACTGTTGGAGAGGGTTCAGAGGAGGGCCACAAAGATGATTAGAGGGCTGGAACACCTCCTCTACAAAGAAAGGCTGAGGGAGCTGGGCTTGTTCAGCCTGGAGAAGAGAAGGCTTTGGGGGGACCTCACCGTAGCCTTCCAGTACCTGAAGGGAGCATACAAATAGGAGGGGATTCAACTTTTTAAAAGGGTAGATAATAGCAGGACAAGGGGGAATGGACTAAAGCTAAAGGAAGGAAGGTTTAGATTAGATATTAGGGGGAAGTTTTATACAGAGAGAGTGGTGAGGGGCTGGAACAGGCTGCCCAAAGAGGTGGTGGATGCCCCATCCCTGGGGGTGTTCAAGGCCAGGTTGGATGGGGCCCTGGGCAACCTTGTGTAGATCCAGGCCTGGAGTTTGGTGTCCCTGCCTGTGGCAGTGGGGTTGGAGCTCTATGATCCTTGGGGTCCCTTCCAACCCATGCCATTCTGTGATTCTATGAGTCTATGATTCTATGATTTGTCTTTTCAAGTAGCTGTTACACGAGATGGAGCCCTTCTTTCCTGGACATAGCTTATCACCTGCCTCCCCATGGGAAGTGGAGAATTAATTCCTTTCTTTGTTTTGCTTGTGTGTGTGGCTTTTGCTTTACCTATTAAACTGACTTTATATCAACCCACAAGTTTTTTCACTGCTACTCTTTCAATTCTCTCCCCCATCCCACTGAGAAGATAGTGAGCAAACAGCTATTTGGGGTTTAGGTGCCTGTTGGGGTAAAACCATAACAGCTTTTTTTAAAGTCATTGGTAACACAAAGTGAAGTAGTGATAAAAATTTTTTAAAAAGCAAAAAAAAACCTAAACAAAAACCAAATGGCATGAAAATTTTCAGTAAATTCATATCTAAAAATCAAAGTTGAAAAATATCCGTAATGCATTCATATAATAACATCCACACTACTTCCCACTGTGTTTATTTTGTTGGCTTCCTTTTATAATTATTTGGCTGTTTCTAGCAGGGACCCATGAGGAGGAGGAACAAAGCTCCCCTAAGGTCATTATTTTTCAGATTAGTAAGGTCCCAGCATTCCTTGGTGTCACTGCTAGCATTTTTATTAAGTCAACCTGATACTTTCACCATTAAAACACATCTTAGTAGATACAGGTAGTAGTGACTGACTTGGCAGGGATGACTAAATGGATGGACAGAATTCAAAGGAAGCTTGAATAACAGATAATAAATTAGTTTGTTCCTTTGGTGATTGCTGGTGGGTCTGTTTTATTATTTTCATGCTGGATGGCTAAAAAGTAGAAAGCATGGCAGCAGGACGTCATTATGATAGGTGAAAACCTGAAATTTTATGGTCTTATGTAGGTATCTGTAAGTTTCTTTCTTGCCCAATTACAGGTTCACTCTGTGGTGTCTTCTAAAATTTGGGATGAAAGTTTCATGTGCATAGGCTGTCTCTCAGGATTTCTATACAGTATTTTCTGCTCTCACTCAGGCTGAATAGGCTCAGAGAGCAGTAAAGCATAATAAAAACAAGAGGGAGGGTAGAAATTGCTATATAAAAGCTGTATAAGCTCAATAATTGAAATGGAAATTAACTAATAATAAAAATAATAAACAGCATCGAAGTGTCTTCCCTCTGTCTTTTGTCCTCCACAGATCCTTGGAACTCCTTTTGTCTTAATTCCCTGTCTTCCTCTTTAGCTCTCCAGTGCTCAGTAATGTACGCTTCCTTTGACCTTTATTTGGAAAGCTAGGCCAATATTTTTAATCAGGTGTTTACAGTCAGGCACCTAAATCTATATTAGGTATCTAAATAAGGCTTGCATTTGAAATGAGCCAAGCATTAAGTCAATAGCGGTTGTGGCCTCCCACTCCTTCTGAGAAATAGCCCAGCTATTTAGGTGCCCAGTATCCACAGGCTGGAAAATGTTCACAGGCATTTTGGTGCATTTCTTACCTTCACTGTGCGGCATGCTCCTTGCCTTAAATAAAAATCTGCTATCACACTGTACCTTTGGCATAAGAAGACTGAGGCAGTCATGGCTGACCTGAATGTTAGAAGATAACTATACATTTCACAGACATTTGCTTATTTTGTGGTTATTCTCACTGCCACAAAAGTATTCGATGATCATATAATTCTGTTGCGTTCATTGTACGATAAAAACCTTGCTGTACAAAAAAGAAGAAAAATAATTATTTTGTTATCCTTTACATTAGGGAAATAGCAGATATTAGTGGATAAGTGCTCTGCTTCTGCCGAAAACATTGGTTTGTCTCTTGGATGTGATCCTCATACTACCTGTCTCCCAGCTGTCAGTTCATGATTCAGGCAGGAGCTTGCAGGGAGGGGTATGTGCGTTGGCTGGAGGGGATGTCTGGGGGAGCTGGGAACTAACCGAATGACTGACAGTGATTCAGGCTAGACGCGGCATGAAGGGGGTAGGTACAGAAAAAGAGCTAATCCTATAGAGGGAGTTGAAGGCTGTTTGAGGGAGGGTGAGGGAGGTAGAAAGCATCTGAGGGATTTGCTTTAGAGAGAATTTAAGGTTACTTCTGCAACTCAAGGAGCCTGAGAGCTAGTCAGCACAGCAGACTTCATCAGTTATGCCAGCACAGTGAAGCTGATACAGTTATGCTAGTGAAATAGCCCACATGAACACTCTTATTCCAGAATTAATACTTCTCTTTTATCTAGTTTAGCTTAAATATTGTGTGAAGCTGAACTGGATTTAAAAAAAAAAATAAAGAAAAACACAGCATTTTTACCAGTACAATAAATGACGCAAGAATTTAATTTTATATAACTAAACCTGTTTAATTCAGCCTTTGCAGTGTCCTGGTGCATTTCCAGCATGTGTGCAGCTCTGGGTGTACTGTTTTCCTTGCAATAAAGTTAATATTAGCTAGAAATGGAGACCTGCTAGAGATAAAACCAATTGCAGATGAGCTTAGCTAAAAGCCAGAGCCACGGTCTCCCAGTTTATACCAAAAGACAGCTTGAAAGGCTAATATATCATGCAAATGGTGGACCAGAATCATTTAGGCATAGATGGTCTGTAGGCTGTACAGAAGGAGTGAATCTTTCTGTATTCAGCTGCGTGTTTGTGTGTGAGCGTCTTGCTCCCCCTCCACCCGCTCCTCTCCCTCTGTCTCTCCCAGACAGGCAAACAGACCAGCTTCTTCCTTTGTGTTGCCAGTCAGGTCCTCCCTCTGCAGTCTTACACAGGAAGGAGATTTATAATAGCTGCATGCAATGCCAGTGTCTCAAAGAGACGGTATCACGCCATGTGGAGGATTTTCATATGGTGTTTAACTTTGCTCCACTGAATTGGAAAGGTACATTTTTAAAATCTTAATTATTTTAAACACTTAATTCCTTTTTATCTCCTGCTAAATTCTGACCTCCAAATACTAGCATCTTTACATCACAATCTGTTGTCACAGTACTGTGATGGCTGTGATGTCTTAATTGAAATCATGGGGAAGTAAGGAATTCGAAAGTATAATTAGGGCACATTTCACTGTGAAGCTGTGAGTGCTGTTCTGTAAGATGGGCATCTGATATTTCTGACATACTGTATCAGAAATATAAGATTCAAACTAGAAAATGAAAATACAGCACACATGCAATGCAACTGTACCATATGTTAAGAAATGTGTACCTCGTAAACAGCGGGCTAATTAGCTAGAGAAAACAGAGATGACTGGATGATGACGCTAGAAATAAAAAGGATAATGAAATCTCAAGGCAGACTTGTGTAGGAGATCCACCTGGCAGCAACTTGCCAGGTTTATCAAATTAAATGAAATCAAAGGAGAAATTATAGGTGGGAAATAATGAACTTAACAGCACTACTTCCCTTTGTTTTAGGTTCTCAGCTGCCTGCTTCTTACTTCCCTGACTAGTAGCATGTATTATAATTAATGATGTGTGAAGCATCAGAGGAGCCCAAAAGCTTAGAAACTTTCCCTAGGCCTGTGGAAAATCTCTATGAAAAATTGATGAAGGACCGTTTCTTGGGATATCTCTCTTCCCATTCAGTAGCAGGAATACAAAATTAAAAGAGACTTCCTTTTGACATTTCACCTCTTAGCTTCCTTGTTTCACAAGAATGAATGCACAAAGTTGAATTATTTGATTTCAAGAAATCCCTGAAAGGTCTAGCCCATGGCAGTGTCTAGAGTCAATATTAGTAACAGATTCCCCTGCAGAAGAACATACAATCTGAAAATATAAAGCCTTAGAAGCAGTTGCATTAAGAAATAAAACATTATACAGTGGCCAGGGTGGGGAAGAGCCAGTATCTAATTGTTCTGACTCAAATACATGCACTAGATGACAATCAGTTGTGTTTCTTTCTCCTACTGTTTTCCCTCATCCCATAAAGAGCATATCTAAGTATGTTGCTCAGGATGTGCTTTAGAACTTCTCTTCCCTTGGGTCAATGAACTCCAGAAGAATGTTCATTCTATTTACTCCCTGTTGGTTTTCAGCAGCAGGAGGTCCAAGACATGCTTACTTTTCTATTTAGAGAACCATAACCAAGAAGACCTACTTTCACTATTCACTCAAGCCTGAAATACTTCCTCCGTTTTTCCTCAAATGTTAGTATGTTCACCCACAACCACTTTCACTACATCATTCTTGAGCTCAACTCATATCCAGTATATTCAGTAAAATGCTTGGTTTTGCTCTTTCTGACTACTAGACTCTTTGACCTCCAACTCCTACAGATGATCCAATGGTAGTTTTGGTTTATGGAGCCTGCAAATGGGCTGACATAAAAGATTTCTGTCCCAATGGCATGTTAAGTTGATACACTAACTGAAAGCTATTTAATCTGTAACACTAACTATATCTGTTCTAATGTGCTAGGAGTAGCATGTTTACATAGACTGAAGGCACATCCCCTTGGCATCAGGGAACTCAGTTTGCTCCCTTGCTACTCTACAATTGTTTGTTGTTTAAAGAAGCTTTTAGAGATGATCAACAGAAAGGCTTCCACAGACTGAGCTGAAAGCCTAACAGCCTACAGAAATGGTTCATTCATAGCTCTGTGGTCTACTTTTAGTGTAGGACATAGCCTTCTGCACTGCTAATGGAATCTGTAATATCCAAACTATTCACACAAAGTCTTTTCTGCCAAGTACTCTTATCCAACAGGTAAATTAATTGTTGTAGCTTTTCATGGCCAGGTGCTGGTGGAGGAGGGAGGGCTGCAGGGGTGGTTTCTGCAAGAAGCTGCTAGAAGCTTTCTGTAGGCCTGACAGAGTAAAAACGAGCCATCTCAAGGCCAGACTCATTGTTGACCAAGGCCAAGCCCAAGAGTGATGGTCATAGCATCTCTGTGAATTGCATTTAAGAGGAAAAACTACTAGCAGCTGCTTTTTGTCACCAGAGAAGAGAGAGAAAAATTAAGAAACTCTGCAGACACCAAGGTCAGTGAAGAAGAAGGGGGAGGAGGTGCTCCAGGTGCTGGAGAGAAAGATGCCCCCGCAGCTAGTGGAGAAGACCATGCTGGTGTCCCCCCACAGCCCATGGACGATGATGGGGAGCAGAGATCCTCCCCGCAGCCTGTGGAGAGACTCCATGCTGGAACAGGTAGAAACATATGGAAGATACTGTGGCCCTCATTAGAAAGCTCCCATGTAGCAAGGCCCCATGTAGCAAGTTCCTGGCAGGACCTGCAGCCTGTGAAGAGAGACAGAGACACAGAGATGAGAGACCCACGCCAGAGCAGGTTTGCTGCAGGGTCTTGTGACTCTGTGATAGACCAGGCTGGAGTGGTCTGGGCCTGAGAGACTGAGAGACATTCTATGATTTATGACTGCACTCCATAGCAGTGACGCATGCTGGGGCAGCTGGTGAAGAGCTGAAGCCCTGTGGGAAAGGACTCACGTTGGAGAAGTTCATGGAGGACTGTCTCCCATGGGTGGGACCCCACACTGTAGCAGGGGAAGGGTGTGAGGAATGACACACACCCCCCCCCGCCAGCTAAGAATTAAAACAACTTGTGTCGAACTGACCAAAACCTTCATTCCCCCTGCCCCTCCCTGTGCCACAATACAGGAGAAGAAGGGGGAGAAATCATGACTAAAGTGAAGTCTGCTAAGAAGGAAGGGGTGGGGGGAGGTGCTTTAAGATCTGGTCTCACTTCTCATTATCCGACTCTGGTGTCACTGGGTGTGCAGTGCAGTGTAATAAATTAGAGAGTTTTCTTTCCTTTATTCCATGTTGAGTCTGTTTTGCCCATGACTCTAATTGCAGAATGATCTCTCCTTGTCCTTATCTTGACTCCTAAGCCACTCAATATATATTTTCTCCCCTGTCCAGCTGAAAAGAGGAGTGATAGAGTGGCTTTGGTGGGCGTCTGGCCTCCAGCCAGGGCCAAACTACCACATTCATGCACATTGTTAACATGTGAAATGAAAACTCAGCATTTCTTAAGTCAATATATACATCATCACATGTCAGTTTTGATGTAGAAAAGAGAATCTTCAGAGTTATTTTCCTTTATCTCTTGTCCACTGAGGTTTACACCACCTACAAATGTCACAATTTCTCAGATCTTTTTGGGACAAGATTCAGTCAGTGTCTGACTGAAATCTTTGTAGAAAAGGTGACTACACTACAACTTACTTGAGAAGGACCAAACATAGCAAACAGTGAAATGGAGCAGAGGCTATGCAGAAGGCTTCAGTGTCCATACAGCTGCACAAATACAGATACCCTAAGTCTGTGCATGTGTTTACATTAACTCTATATAGCCATAATGCTAAACAAAAAGAGCTTGAATTCCAGCACTGGACCACAGGTTTTCCACACTATTTGACTGCTAACAAACTTCCTTCTGCTCAGTTTTACCCTGCAAAATAATGTCAAAACATGGAAACAGCATTTTCTAGGAAATATTCCCAATGCTGAGCATCATCTTTGATGGTTTCTCCAAAACTGACTCTGAAGGTTTTGCACCCTGAAACACTCCTCCACAGTCCCATGCTGCAGACCAGACAATGCTGCATATTCTCTCCATTTCATATTAGAAAAGCCTCCATGCTAAAAAAATTCAATATGACCCCCACATTATTTTAGACACTTTGTCCCTCTGAGTGGACACTCAAGGACAGGTGTAGTGTAGTGCAGCTACTCTGTGCCATTTAGCCTCAGGGCCAGAAAACAGCCCTTAGCCCCATTTTATTTAGTGACATATATAGCCAACAAGACCTCCTGCGATAAAGTTAGGGAACACTGAATGAGTGCAGTGTTGAGCCAGGGGAAAGAAAGAAAACTAAGACAAATGGCATATGTCTCATGTATTTGTCAGCAAGGTTAAAAAAAGTACAGACCATATGAGAGACAAATGTTTGCTTCCCTTTGTGCCTTAGAGCACCAAAATATCTCAGTGGGATCAACTGAGTTTTTCTACAGACTTGTCACACTGCAACAAAATGCTTAATCTCCAGAGAAATCACAAACAGGCAGCTAATGCTCAGTTGACTAGGTGAATATTCATGTTGATGAACAGAAGGGTAGTCACAGAGCCAGAACAAAGACCTTTCTTTGCAGTTTACATTGTTGAATGAAACTATACAAGTTTCCTCTTTCTCTGTCAGAGATAAAGCTTGTGTTCAAAAACAGGAAAGAAAACAAACAGAATACCCAGAACTTGAAAACTCATACCACAGAGAGTTGGGATTCATTATATTTAAATGGATCCAACTATAAGAACATTGGTGATCCCAACAACCCCCCATATGGGATATGGCAATTCTTATCTGGGTTTTGTCTTAAAGAGGATGTGAGCTGCATTTTTTACCAACGGAAACACCGGGAATGGACATAGTTCTAGAAATTCTACATAAGAATAAAATGTCTACTGACTCAAGATACATTTGACAAGCAGGATATATTTGACACCACAGTGTTTGCAAATATGGTTTGTAAAAGAAATGGAGTTGTCCAGTAGGAAGCTAGTAGCCCATCAAGCTAATGTAAAAGACTGGAAGCCCAGTGAGGATTTAGCTAATTCCATTCAGCAAACATTGTGCTGGTAAAGACTGATGTAGACAGAGTGTTAAAAATTATCGAATCATAGAATCATAGGATGGTTTCAGTTGGAAAAGACCTTCATGATCATTGAGTCCAACCATCTATCCAGCCTTACTAGGTCCAACACTAGACCATGTCACCAAGTACAACATCTACTCTTCTTTTAAACACCTCCAGAGATGGTGACTCAACCACCTCCCTGGACAGCCTGTTCTGATATCTGACAACCCTTTCATTCATTCCCTCTTTGCTCTGACCTGTCCCGTTACCAGGCCAGGGGAGGGGGAGTTGCACCAATGTCCAAGAGACATTACATAGTATTGTAGAAAACACTACAGTAACATATCTACTTAGAATATAATCTAAACTCTTCATAAATAAAGCTGCAACTGGTGTTTCTGGAACTGCTAGAAGTAGCATGACGAGTTCTTCATGTAGTTGAGGCAAGTATAACATTTGTACTGTAGTTCAATCAATTCTGTAACCCACAACTTCAGAGGTCAAAAAGTGCTTCTCATAGGAACACCCACAGGTAATAGTCAAAGATGCCATTATCAAGGCTACAAAGTTTAAATGTCCTTTCTGACAATCTCAATGGTTCCAGTGTGTTAAAAATAGTTGGAAACATCAGGGAATTACCTGCTTTTAGAAAAAAATTAGTATCGATGAAATACTGCTTTGCCTGAAAAAGACTGCATTTCCACTTGTTTAAGAAATAAAAGGATTTTTCAAAATTAGGCTCATAGCATTATTCAGGTTGGAAGGGACCTCAGAAAGTAAACTGCTCAAAGCAGAATTGTATAGATCTTACACAGCCTGAGTTTGAAAACTTGAGGATAGAGACTGTATAGCCTCTCTGGGCAACCTATTTCACTTCCGGGCTGTCCTCACGCTGAAAATGTTTTGCCTTATAGTAAGTTGGAAACATTATTTTTCCAGTTCATTCATGTCCATTTTTTCTAGTTTTCCTGACATGCATCAGTGGAAAATCTGTCTCCATCTTCTCATAACCTCCTTGTAGGTACTGGAAGGTTTCTGTTAAGTCTCCTTAATGCTGTCTCTTCTTCAGACTTGACAATGCTCTTTCCTTCAGTCTCTCCTTACAGGTCTTTCATCCTTTGATTCTGTTGGCCCATTCAACCCATTGACTTCCAAACAACAGCTTGCCCCTCAAGCCCATTAATTCCAACACCCGTATGGGTTTCATCTCCAAAGTTGATGAGACTACTCCTCATTATCTTCCTTTTCTGTTGATGTTCACAGAAATGTTTCTGGAGGACATGATCCGTATTTTCCCACAGACTGAAGTAAGGATGAACAGCCTGCAATTCCCTGGGCTGTCCTTTTGAAACTTTTTTTAAGTTTGGATGCACCTTTTCTGGTCCCCGAGCTTTTATGAGTTGACTTCTTGTAAGTAATCTCTGACTTGATCCTTACCCACTGCTGGTAGTTCCCCTCTTCTCTCTCATTAAACACAGAGGCCTGAAAGAACAAGGCATTGTGGACTTACCAGTGTCCGCTATTACTGAATCAACTTTTCAATTCAGCAACAATTCCACATTTTTCCTGTTCAGCCTTTTATTAGTAATGTTCAAGCTCTTCTGTTGCCTTGATGTCCCTGGCAAGTCTTAACTCCAGCCAAGCCTAGTTTCCCTAATGCCATCACTACATGCTATGTTTCAAAATTACCCCTTTGTTGTCTGTCCTTGCTTCCATCTCTGTTATGCTGCCTTTTGTGGAACTCTGTCTTGAGCTGGTTTACTGCTAAGTGTACTTGACTTCCTAAGCATCAGAGTGAATCATTCACATGCTTGAAAGATGATGTCCTTACAGAACTGCTAGATTCCCTGAACTTGTTTTCTTGTCAGATCTGCCTCACATGGAACGCTACCGTTCAACTCCCCAGATAAGCAGAAGTCTGCCCTAAAGTGTAGGCTCTGTACTATGCTACTTACCTTCCTCTAAATCTTCAGGATCTTTAACTCCACTATTTTGTGATCACGACAGCCAAGGTTTCCATTATCATGTTCCCAAACAACTATTGCTAGCCAGTGAATGGCTGGTTCACCCTTGCACCACCCTTTGTTGGACCCTCCCGTGCCATCCAGAAGCCTTCTGGATAGCTTGCTTCTCACCACAGTGATCTTCCAATACCTGTTAATGTTTGTATTTAAAACAGCATCATAGGATCTGAAGACTTCCTTGGGGGTTTCAAGAAGACTTTCTTCACTTCCTCACACTGATCAGATGGTCAGTAACACACTGTCTCTAAGACGTCACCCTCACTGACCTCTCTGAGACTCAAAAGCTCTCACCCAGCTCTATACATTTGAGTTGCTCCTTTATGTAGACAGTACTCCTTGCCTTCTCTGCCTCTCTTTCCTGAAGATCTTGTATCTATCTGTCTGTCTGTCTATCTGTCTACTGTGCTAGTCACCTGAGCTATCCTGTCATGCCTCACTGACTTGATCACAAGTCCTGCCACATTATTTACTTAAGAGTGAATCTAAAGTCTCACTTTATATATAGGATATCATGCAGGAAACAGAAAAAACCCACTTTTACAAGGAAAACTAATTCTACATGATTCCGCAAGATAAAATAGTACTGCAGATATTAATTAAACTGAAAATACTACAGACTAAATATCCCTACTAGTAAACAAGCAGTGGCATATAAAACAAGTAAATCAGAATGGTAGCAATCAGCAGTGACTTATGCAAGACTTAGTAGAAAAAATAAGCCTCTCTTCTGAATGGTTCATGTTTCAAATATTCTAAGAAATATTTAAAGCATATTTTCCAGTAAAATTCTGTTAAAATAATGTCTACAGTCACCAAAGTATGAAACTTAAGGTAAGATCCATCTACTATCAGATTGTTTGAAGTATTTATATGACAAATGGCATGCAAGGTGCCTAGACTTCCAAGTCCACTTGGTCTTGCAAGACCAGGCAACAAGATCTTTTCAAGAGAAGTTAATCAGTACTGTTACCATGGGGAAAAAACCCAACTGTAAGAAAATTTTATATCCAAGAGAAAAATAATGTCCTAAATACTTTGCCCACAACATTTTTGGCAAGCAGTAAAACATGATAAAGACAAAACCCAAAGAGCATTCTCTAAAATACACCAATTAGATGCTGTAGTAAAACACTGGGGAAAAAAAGGCAGTGAGAAGCTCTTTCTACTTTATTATGAAAATGAATACGTAAGAGATACTGAAATGTTCCAGCTTAGTGTACCAGCTTGCAAGAAGGTCATACAGCCAGTAAGAAGGGGATTACAGGCCTAAACCTTAGACTAACTATCATAAGCTCCTGAATTATCCAGAGGAGACTCAGATATTTAACAGATTTGTAGTAAAATTAATAGAGAAAGTAGTGTAGAGGCTAACGGTGTTAGGTAGGATGTAAAACGGGAAAATGAATATGTACTCTTGCTTCATTTTCATTTAGGTTCTGTGAGAAGTGTAGCTTACACATAACTATGTATTTAACTATGGCGACAAATACTGCCATATTTTACAGTTAACACAGCCTCTTTCCCAAACGGTAGAGACTGCAAATAAAGAAGCATCAGTTAAAGAATTTAGATTCACTAATACTGTAGGAAAAAGGGAGCTACAAAAAAGCTGTCATGATCCCAGATCTTCCAAGTGCAGACTGTCTGTCTAGTCGGTGGAACAGCTTCTCAGTGGGGGTAACCACTGAACCATAACTCTTGTTTGCTAGATCACAGAATCATCACATAATGTTACGAGTTGGAAGGGACCTCAAAAGATCATCTAGTCCACTCCCCCGTCAGAGCAGGATCACCTACACTAAATCACACAGGAATGCATCCAGGTGGGTTTGAATGTCTCCAGAGGAGGAGACTCCACAACCTCTCTGGGCAGTCTGTTCCAGTTCCCCATAACCCTCACAGTGAAAAAGTTTCTCCTTATATTCACATGGAACTTCCTGTGCTCCAGCTTCCACCCATTGCCCTTGTCCTATCGCTGGCCATCACTGAGAAGAGCCTGACTCTATCCTCCTGACTCTCGCCCTTCACATATTTATAAACATTAATAAGGTCACCCCTCAGTCTCCTCTTCTCCCAGCTCCCTCAGCCTGTCCTCACAAGGAAGGTGTTCCACTCCCTTCATCACCAGTGGCTCTGCACTGGACTCTTTTGAGGAGTATTATGTCCTTCTTGAACTGAGGGACCCAGAATTGGACACAACATTCCAGGTGTGATCTCAATCTCTGTCCCACTCAATTTCAATCACACTGTTGTTCTGTTATATGAATTCTCTGCATTTCCAGTTGGTCAGTTATGTAGTCTCTCTTGAAGCCAAAATGTTCTCAGTACTTAATTAAAGGTGAGTTATGGTGATAGACTTCAAATACACGAGAAGTTGACACAAAAAGTATAGGTGCAATTTGTTCTCTGCAACATCAGTATATTAGACTGAGAAGTAATGGACTTAAATTATAGAAAGTTAGGCATTAGGAAACAAATTCCAGTGCTAAGGATAGAGAAACCCTGGGAGGTAATGGCATGGGAGATTGCAAGGACTCCCTCACTACAGGTTTCTTAGAACAAACATCAATTGTAATGATATAAGCATAGTTGAGTTTGCATTGGAGCTGAGAGACGGAAGAAATGGCCTCTTGAGGTCCTTTCCAGGCCTGTGATTCTATTATTCAAAGTCTTATTCAAAGAGTAGCAGTCTTTAATGTGTTTCAAATGGAATTATGTCTCATTCAGATGTTTGTGAAATATTCAAATTAAACATGAGACTCATTAAAACCTGAAAACTGGAATAAGCATACTAAATTAATCCCTCAAGTAATTCTTTGACCTCTTATATTTCTCCTTTTAGCTTAGTCCTTCCATTGTGCTTGAGAAAACTACCACCTGAAAAGAAATACCCAGATAGCTGGAACCAACTCAAACTTATCCAGCTGAGTTGATTCTTGACCTGCCTTTTCTTAAACAGTTTCATCTCATTTTTTGGCAGTTTTTAAGCTCATTGGCTTGTCTTTAGACACCAGTAAGCGATAAGTGTAAAGTTAGGAAATCACATGGAAATTCTGTGTGCAACTGAAATGCATTACTTACATATTGTAGCACTGGTTTTTTTGTACAACAGTTGGCCCCATCTCTGAACGGTGCATGTACACCCAACATACTGCACCTGAAAGTTAGAATTTTAATAGACTGAGCTGAGTAACAAAATAACTAGGAATCTGGATATTTCCTAAATAAAGTTTGACTACTACCTTCTTCCTGGCCCCAAGTAAGTCCCTTTCCTCCTGTTTCCGTTTCTCAGTCAGTAAAAATGCTTAGCAGTTTTCCTCAAGATTCAACTGTAGCAGTCATGACTGACTTCTCAGCTGAAGTCAGCAGCACGGAGGCAAGCTTCTTCCTCACCATTAGATAACACTGTGATCAACAGGAATCATAGACCCTCTAAACAATAGGAGGGCTTTTCTAAGAAAAAAAAGAATTAACCATCCATAGCAAATTGAAAGGAAATGCATAAGCTCTTTCCAGGTCAGTTAAGCACAGTGGGTTCTTCACCTTCTACTAGAACATAAAGAAGCCCCTCTCTGTCTATTCTTGCTATCCTGTAGATAACCTCCTGTTGTTCTAATGCAGACTTATTTAATTTTAACTTCTAATACATTTTACTGAAACAGATTGCCATCAAAGGAGTAGTGGTAAGACAACTCTTAACAGTTTAAATAGAAAATGATTTTCAACTTGTTAAGTAGGAAAAATTTAAGCCTAAATTTAAGGCATTATGAAATAAATCCTGTCGTATTGAAATCAGATGTTTAGTAAAACGCTTTATGCTATACAACTTCCAGAACTCACATATTACTGGTCCTGTTTTCATGAATAGCAGAATAAGCCAGACAGACCTCCATGAACAGCAGTGAACTGGAACCTCTGTTACAGTCAGTGAGATGAGACCAGAAGAAAATCAGGAAATGCACAATAAGGACCAACAGTTACACAAAAAATGGTAAACAGTATGCCAGCCTGTGAATGTCTAAGTATGAACTTAGCAGTAGGAATGTGAGGACTCCAATTAATTTCAGTTAAACTATTCAGAGACATCATCATTCAGACCTTTGTATTCATTCAAATCTAAATCAGAAAAATAGGTTAAGACAAAGGGAAATATCACATTCAAAGAAAATATTTTAAAGAAACAGATTAGATGAGACCAGCCAGAAAATCCCATATTTTCTAGTTCCACTATCTATTATAGGAAAAATATATTGCTGGAAAACTGTGGAGAAAATAGCGATTAAGAGAATAAGAAAAAAAATGGGATCTCACATGATAAGAGAGAGGAATAGCATTTTAGAAGGGAGAAAAGATCTGAAACATTTTATAATTAAAGAATCTTCACTGTAAACTATCAAATACATTATTCCTAGAAGACACTCACCATTCAGTGCATATCAGTGCATAAGGTCTTTTTGGGTTCTGTTTAGCATTCTGCAAATATGTATTTCCAGTTAACTAGGTTTGAATGCACACTAAAAAAATGTTCCTTTTTTTTTTATTTTTTGGTCCACAGTTTAGAGTAGATTCCCTCTTTCATCAGTAGACATTAAGTCAATGCTTTCAGAGTGTAGTACATCCTTCTTTATCTAACACCTTTCTTAGACACCTCTAAAGATTAATTTACCCCATGTTAGGTCTTTCCATTGCCTACTGAAGAAGTCTAGAAAATTAGCTTAATCAAGATACCTATGCTACTACTAAAGGACAGCTTTATCTACAAGTCTTTCTATAGACACAGCCTTGTGAGGTTCTACGTCTGCAGCATGCAATTGATTTCTAGGTAATTAATAAATATGCTAAACTTTGAGGTAAAAGAAAAGTTTCCATCAGTAACAGTCTTCTGAACTCAAATTCATGATTGTCTCATTGCAGTTAGGTTTATTCATTGTGCTGGTACACCTTTGCAAACTAATAGGCATGCTCAAGTAATTGAACATGAAGGAAATTATGAACTTAAATTAGTTCTACACTACTTCAAAGGATTAAAGATAATAGAAAACAGGAAAATATAATCTCTCCCAAGTAACACCATGGTATTGATTCTTGTGCCATGAAGCCTTTCCTTGCTGAAGGACTTACTCCCACCATGTGCATAGCAATATTTTTACTTGGTTTTGGGAACAAATGAAAAGGCGAAACAGTGTGATTTTAAGTTTCCCTGTATTAAAAGTCTGTAAAAATCTGTCCTTTGGTTGAAGCCTATAAGAAACCACAACTCCACACATACCTTTCTTTTGTGCCATTTTTGTGCTTTTTATATCACAGTGTACAAAGTCACTACTGAATCTAGCGGCAGACCTTGATTAACCATCCTTAATCTTTTTCTACAGAAAAAATAAACTAAGAAAGCGTTCTAAAACAAGGTAATGAAATGTTATTATCCTATCACTCTCATTTTATTAAATACACTCATCTTATTTGCAAAGTTAATCTATCCAGTTTGGCATGTTTGTGATGAGGCAGAAAGCATAAGGAAAAATTGGTTTTGAAACGTGTTTACATATTCTATGTGCAGTGGTAACCTTACTGATGGACGTTTGTCACTATCATTCTGTTGTGGTATAGTACGATATTTACACCTCTACTATTTTTCTGGAATTTAAATGGGAAATAGATAACTGTAGAAAAGCCTGTAACATTTTTTTCACTACCATTCATCTCTAAGTCAGTTCCAAATACAGGAGTTCTTCCCAATATCTGTGAAACACTTTGCGACAGTACTTTCTATTTTGTAGAACAAGAACAAAAATATTCAATGAACTCAAAAGGTGGCAAATTCATACCAATAAAATGAAATATTCTCTCCCTGTGTTTGTAACAGGGCTTTAATTTTCATCAATGTCACAGAATGCTGTTGAAGGTTATAGTTAGGCAATTTTTAGACAGTAGTTAGATGCTCTATATGCCTAGTAGAAAAACAAATCTACTATTGGAATGTTTACTAACAACCAAAAGGGTTTTGGAAGGGAGATCAAAAGGACAGACATTTAAAAAATAAGGACAGGACATTAAATGAAGCATTTTTCCCACCACTTCTTGTGGAAAACTTGTTGCTAGCCCTCAGACTCTGAATGGTGGGCCTAGACAACCTGATCTAGCAAAGATGATTCCTGTGTTTTTATGTAAAACTCAGGGTGCCGTTTATGGCCACTGCCATTTTCAGCACTTGTGCAGACTACTTTCTTCCCCAGGAAGATGACAGTTGTGTTGGGATGAGGGAAGAGCATTGTAAGCCTGGACATGAAGTAGTTTTATAGTCTATGGGATGCAAGGAGAAAAACAATTCAAGGGATTCTTTACAATGGACCAAATAACCCTACCCTTTTTACACTCACAGTAGATAAAAGAACTCCTTGGTATCTGTGGTGCATTGACCTTGGCTAGCCATCAGGTGCCTACCAAGCCATTCTGTTAGTCCTACTCCTCAACTGGACAAGAGAGAGGGAAATATGACAGTCTCATGGGTCAAGATAGGGACAGGTAGATCACTCAGCAATTACCATAACAGGCAAACCAGATGACTTTGGGAAATTTATTTAATTTATTGCAAATTAATGATGGAGTAGAATAATGAGAAAAAGAACAAATCTAAACCCACCTTTCTCTCCTTCCTTCCTTCTTCTTGGACTTAGCTTCAGTCTTGATTTCTCTACCTCCTTGACCCAATCAACGTGCAGGTGCTTCTGCTATCTTCTCACAGAAGCCACCCCTGCAGTCCCTCTACTACCATAATCTTGCCAATACAGTATGTCAGGTACCCCAGATCCTTTCAAGTCCTCATCCTTTCCTACTAAAACAATGTTGTTTGAACTGGCATGTAGCCATACACAACAGACAACTCCTGTTGCACAAAGTTTTCAAAAGCTTCATTGATACAGTTTCACCCTTATATACTGGGAACAATTTTCCAACATACTGTTTCTTCATTTATGTGGTAATTAATGGATAATGTAACTCCATGTATTTAAAAAGTATTTCAGTTTACACATTATTTTTTCACTGGAAATGTAGACCCAGTGTCAGTCTTACTGGCATAAATATTTTTCTTAGTTGAGGCTAGAAAGTGTGCAAAGAAATACACATCTTAATAATGAAAAAATGGTTTGTACTTTCGTATATTTGAGTGTAATATAATGAATAGAGTAACAGTATTTTTTTATTTTTTAATACGTAGAGAGCTACAGATTATCCCTAATCATGTATTTATCAAAATTAATAAATAAGTTTAGCAATTAGATAAAGAAACCAGTATGTTTGTGTCTGGTTTCATAAGGGGTTATGAATAAAGACAAGAAAAAATACCTGAATTTTCTAAATTGCAGTAAAAATGAGCCTACAAGAAAGGAATAGTACAACCCCCAATCCTCCAAAGACAGAGAAGCCAATTGAACAACAGAACTGCTGATTATTGGGTAATCACTTTGATAATTATGTTACTAGTTGCCAAGATCTCATGCATATTTTGTTAAATAAACTTCTGCCTCAACAGATGAACTCTCGCCTGGTCTCTCTTGAAATTGGAGGGGTCACACCAAAATTTGTCATTAGATGAAGCAGAAAGAAACAGACGACTTCAAGTATATTTATGGAAATTATAAGGAACCACAGTAATGACATAAAAGAAAACACAGTATTACCTTCCTTCTGCCCTCAATCTCTCACTGCAAGACAATATTCTCTTGCCTATATTGTTTCTGGGTTTTTTGACATTTCTGACACTCTATTGAAAGTTATGTTTCCAATTCTTATTTTCTGAATTTTTCCTTTTCAACAAGAGCTATAATCTCTTACATCTGAATCAGCTTATTCATGGTTTGAAGACTACTCTAAGTTATCTTGTCTTGACTAGTTATACAATTCCCAGAATAAGTTTAATGATTCATGCATTTCTTTAGAATTTTTCTCTGTCCTTGGGGCATTCAAGGGAATCACTTTCATATGGAGTGCCTAGAGCTGTTATAGAGCTTATGTTTCTTCAAACAATTCCTATGAAAATATCAAAGTACCATTTCCCTTCCTATAACTACTAGGCCTTAATGGACCTGATAAGCCTCATCTAGGGTCTTAAAACCAAAGACAATCAGTTAAAATCACAGGTATAAAGGGATGTTCTATATTTAATTTAATTATGTTTTATAGGTTCAGCCTAAATTAGGTTAACAGAGTATTACATGTTCTGTGTGACTGAGGTGTGTTCATATGCTTTGAAAAGCAATATATTCATTTTTCAGGTGTATAATCTATGCATAATACCTTTTATATACAATATAATGTACATAAATATATTTATATAGAATATATGATATAATAAATATAAAATATAATAAATATAAAAGGAAGTATACATATTTGTATATGTTTAACATATATATAGTCTGTGTATGTTTAACATATATATAGTCTGTGTTTTTCCTTAGTTCTTTGTAGATTTCTTTAATGGAATCAAAAAGCTTTCACTCCAAATAGAATAATAAATAAGTCTGAGAATCATCTAAATGGTATATTTTTGGTGTATGTATATCTGTATGTATATGTTTTAAAAACATGTAGATATTGGGAAAATTTTTTTCTTTATGATGAGGGTGGTGAGACACTGGAAGAGATTGCGCAGAGGAGTGGTGGATGCCTCACCCCTGTGTTCAATGCCAGGTTGGGTGGGGCTTTAGGCAGCGTGGTCTAGCAGAGGGTGTCCCTACCCACGGCACAGGGGTTGGGACTAGACGACCTCTGAGGTTCCTTCCAATCCAGATAATTTTATGATTCTGTGATTGCATGTGTAATTTAATAGATTATATTAATATATTTAACAATACATATAGAGTTATATATTTAATAATACATATTTTACAATAATACATTTATATATATAAAATATATAATATTTAATATAGGTATTCTATAAATGATATATAAATGATATAAATATAGTCAGGGTAAGAGTTTGGTGGGACAACTGGAAAGTAATCTGTAGGCATAGAGGTAGAATGTCTGCTGCAGCATTTTGGTAAATATCCTCCAACTAATGAACCAAGTTTAGTTGTATAAGCAGGAAATTCAGAATGCAATCAATAGGTAGTACATACTTGATTAGACAACAAAAGCATCATGACAATAAGACCTTTCACCTTGCTACTCAAGCTATAATCTGACTTTACCAGTTTTCCCAAACTCTTGCCGCAGATGGGATAGATAAGAGGGATGCACTTCACTCTTAAGAGAGAGGCAATAATATGTTTATTGATATAAAACAAAAGGATGTAACGGTGTTTGGTAATAAATGTGACAATGATTAAGATTCAGTGGTAAAGTAATCTTGATTAGTTAGTGCATAGAGAACAGGGTCAGATGAATCTATCAGGGAGACCCTCCCGTTGAGTCACAAGGTTCAGAAAGAATCCCCTTGCTTTCTAAACTTCTTCTCAGAGAGGAGCCTAGGTGCGGCTGGATTCAGTCTTAGTCCCAGACTTGGTCAACGGTTTATGTCTAAAAGATTATGTATACAATCAATGCTTTATATTTCTTAGCTAAGATCACAAAGTTTAGTGCACTTATTCCCAACTCACTTACCAAGGATCTGTTGCAGATCTGTTGCAGCAAGGATTCTCTCAACCTCGAGGAGTAACCTTGAAAGGCGTCCCTTTCAAGGGGAGATCCTGTCGTGCAGCCCGCTGTCATCTCAGGAGAGCTCAAAGGGCTCTTGAACTGCTCATTATTTATGGAGTAAGATGACTGGCTCATAGTCATATTTACATACCACCCATATATGCCAGTGGACACTGACCAGTGTCTGGGTGGGCACATTAGCATAGATTGGCTATTGTGTTGTTTTGTGTCTTCCTGAACTCACTGTGAGACGGATGCAGAAATCACAATCAACACCAGTGTTTATCAATCAATTCAGATTTACAGGAAAAAGTCAAGAAACATGGGGGCAATGGGGAAAGCATACCATCACAACTCTCTATTAGTTTTTATTTTTGTAAAAAAATTACATATTGCAGTTGCAGTACACAGTGCAATTTCTCTCTCCGTATCATTTTCTTTGTAAAATTACTGCTAATTCCTCTTATTCCTTTAGTTTAGTTATTTTAAAATTAGCCTGTTTTCTTTGGTTTCAATACAAAAATTGTCTAAACTTGATCTTCAGTTGCTCCAGTTGCACTCTTCTTGCTTTTCCTTTATTAATTTAATCCAAAATGCTGGTCTAGTAATCATCTACATTATGGACAGCCTCTATTATGATCTATTCATTAACCTCTCATTATCTTCATTATCCTTATTCCTGACTTCCAAACTCTGCATAACTTCACTCTCGTTATTGGCAATTTTCTCTGCAGCTTTTCAACTCTGTCCTTGTCTCCTCTAAGTCATGTACCCTTCAGTTTCTTCTTTCATTTGTGTTTTTAGGTCTCAGATTTTGGAGTCTTTGAATGTCTGAGTCAAGAGTGAACATACAATCCAAGAGTGGAAGTGCTTTGCAATCAAAGGAACTTCTCTACCATGAGCAGTCATGGAAACCTATCAACTGTCAAATGACAAATTAATAGCAAAAATAAGATTAGAAGAGAGAGTAAGACTGTAAACCCAAACCATCTGCTTGGATAGACAATCCCAGATTAATATTTTCTATCAGCTGCTCATGTCAAACTAAATACATTATTTTCTACTTTAACATGGCAAGTTATGAAAGTATCACTCATGCTCCATTGAGACATGGTGATATTGTACTCAGAGAAGCAGGGAGTATTCTTGTGTTCAAGGCTAAAAATATTTTCCTTTCAAGGTGCTGCCATGGAACACAATCAGGAACAAAACTCACTGTTGAGCTCAGTAATAGAAAAGAGAGTACTTTCTCACAGTCAAAATGACTTTTTTGCTTTCACTGCAACTACAGTTTAGATAGGCAAACCAATAACTGGCCTTCAGATATATTGAATTATGTTTCATTGATGGCAAGATCCAGTTTACAGCTAATACTCCATTTAGTTGATGGCTTAAAGTGCACCTTAATCTGCATCGTGCCCCAAGTTTCACATTATTTGTGTAGGGCATCACAGGTTGATAGTATTTTTTTTCTGCTGACAGGCACAGTTCTCTTCTCCATTAAAGCTTATGGATATTTATAACTCAAAGTGTTCTTGTAGTTGCTGGTAATGTAGAACACTTCTCTGCAGTCTACTATTTGACAGCTTCTTCTTACTGAGATCTTACTGATGAGAACATACATAGCTCTTAAAGTTACTAGATAATTGTGCCAAGGTGATCCTGATCCCAAAACTGAAAGAAGCAGTGACACAAAAAACCCTAGTTCTTTACCCAAATTCTTGTGTCAGATTCTTACTAGCATTAAAAGACACCACCTTACTTAGATAAATAGCAAATCAGCTCTGACTTATGCATCACTTTTTTTTTCCCATTTTTTCAAAATAAATATAGGCTTCTACCATCCCAGCTGACAACACTGCCTGCATAGATTGAAATCAAGGGACATTTTCTTCATGCTTAAAAACATGGAAATCGTCTAAAACCCCAGTGCTTAAAGAAGCAGGAAATTAGAATGAAGGAATCATTTGAAGGACCTTTGGATTAATTGATCCAACCTCTAGATCAAAGCTATTCAAAGCAGGATTATTGCCAACACTGAATTGAATAGGTTTTATCATGTCATGAAAACCTCCATGAACAGAGACTCCACAACCTATCTGTGTAATCTTTTCATTCCACATTATGCCAGTGCTGAAAAAGGTATCCATAATGCCCTGACAGAACCTCCCAAGCTGCAGTTTGTGGCTGTTTCCTGTCAGCATATCCAGGTGCATCAGCTGCTCCTCACAAATTATATGCTGTAGGCCGCTGATCACCTTGATTGCCCTCTGCCAGATCATCTCCAGTTTCTCCACATCATCCTTGAATAGGGGGCTTAAAAGCTGGATACAATTTTTCAGGTATGCCCTCATACAATAAAAGTGAATAGTAAGTTTACTGATCTATTAGTGAAAATTCTTCTAATTTAGCTCAGTATGCACTTGGCTCATATGGGCTAAGAGCACACTGGAGCCTTGGATTCAGCTTGGTGTCTTCCCATGGCCACTCACTCAGCTCACAGCTATACTGAGTTATTCCATGCCAGAAACAGAACTTTTAATTTCTCACAGATAAACTTCATGGGCTTTCTTTTAGCCCAGTCCTCTGCAGCATCTTATGATCTCTCTGAATTGAAGCTCTAATATTTATTGTGTCAATCAGTTGCTTAGATTTAATGTCTTCCACTGGGAGTTCTTACTGAGAATTCTTACATCATCATCATCAAGGTTATTGGCAAAGATACCAAACAATCATGAAACTATTATCACCTCACTGGGCCTTGTGCTCATTTGCAGCTTCCACTGGACATCACACTACTCGTACTACCTCTAAGCACAGAATATTAAGCCTACCTAAAAATGCATTTGTATAACTTATCCCTCTTCAGTTTACAAGCAAGGGTGCTCTGCCGAAGTGTCACTAAGGTATGTTATATCTACTACTGTCACTTCATCCCTGTTGCTAGTCATTTCACCACTGAAGGCAATTGGATTAATAAACATGATCAGTCCTTTGTTACTTACTTGTCTTCAATGGTTAGAAAAAACCTCTTAGAATCTGTTTTCAGGGACTGAGATGAATCTAACTAGCCTGGAACACCTGGATCATTCTTTCTGCCATTTATAAAGCTGGACATAATATTTTTCTTTTTTAATTTGTAAGGTACTTTTCCAGATTTCCTCATTTTCTGGCCACAAATAAGTAGCAGCTTCACAATCACCTCAACTGTGTGCTTCAACACTTTCACATGAATCTCATCTAGTCCCCAGATATTTGAATGCATCAGGATCATCCAAGTAGCTCTAACCTGCAGCAATTCCACTCTTGACTGCTCCTGTCCCTCCCAAGCTTGACTGGATTGTGCAGTGATCTGGTCTCAGGCTTTTCCTACAGGGATTGAGGTAGGGAGGCAGGGAAGGCATCAAGTACTTCAGCTTTATCCATGTCATCCATGACTGGTCTGTCTCCTCCCTTTTGTCAATAGTCCCACATTTTCTCTGAACTTTTTGCTCTGAGCAAGCTGACAGAATCTCTCCTTGTTACTCCTCATGTCACTAAGCAATTTTAACTCCAGCTGGGCTTTGACCTTCTGGCTTTACTCTGAGTAATGTCTTTCTCTTGTGCACAACCTTGTTTGCAGTTTCTTGTATGCACTGTAGTTTAGCTAACATCAATTTGATATTCATTAAAAAACAATTTTCTTTTATTCTAATGCTGCTTGCATTGCATCAGTTCTACACAGCCGATGTTTGGCCACAGTTTGTGTGCTGATGCCATGTATAATAAAGTAACAGTAGATTAACATAAGTATAGGTGTATTTATAAAGACAGACAGGTGAAAACTCACTTGTTAAAGGTCTGCACCAAACCTGTTGGCTGCCAAAAAACCAAATATTTCTAGGCATCCAAACGTCTACATTCCTTCTCATCAGGAAGAAACTTATTTTTAATACTTTAGGTAGTTATATGGACAACAAAACATATTAATTATGTCCTGCTATTGTGACAATCCTAAAAGCACTACCCACAGAAGCCCACTGTTCAAAGCTGCACTGTAGTCCAACTGCTACCACTTGTTTTTCACACCCACCTTAGAGATAGATGAACCATTATTCTAGACCTTTTCTCTTGATCCTGGTTTCCTGCATGCCTCCCTGTAGCTGAGCACTTGTATACAGGCTTTCAAGCTTTTTCTTGATCCCTTAGCATCCAAAAGAGACACTTCCCCTAAAGATGCTTTCACTCTGTAAAGTTTAAATAAAACCACAGTTTCATTCTTTCGGCAACACTGTTTTTAGATATTTTTTCTTATTAGATCAGATCGGTTGGAGTTTTTTCAATGAAACATTGTTTTAAATGTTTCATTTTCTTACATTTTAGAAAAATATATTTTCATTTTTAAAGCAAAGTATCATACCTGGAAGTAAATCTTTAGAGTTTGAAGTACAAAGACTGAAATGGAAAGAATATGCTTCTGTTGCTCTGAGCTTTTTGTTTGTTTATTTGGCTTTTAGGTACAATATTTATGACATGCCAGCTAGAAGCAGGTTTTTTTGTCCCTTCCCTCCAGTTAAGGAACAGACATAGGGAAAAATGAGAAAGTATTTTCTACCCACAACTTAAATTTTCTGTCGTATAAAGTTCATGTATTTAATACTTTAAAATTGAATTTATCAATAATTACTACAAAAAATAGAAAAATCCATATTAAATTTGACTTTTCTATTTATTTTAATAGAACCACCTGGAAAAGAGTGTTTTCGGTCTTCGGTTTGCATCCAAGTCCCTCAAACACCGGACTTTTCTCAGACTCCAGCAAAGTATGCCACAGCTCCTTTTCACCTCCCCAGGGAAGATGCAAACCAGCGTTTATGAAGTCTCTTATGACTTGTGGAGCATTCAAATTCTTGGACAGTTGCAAGAAGGTCATGCTCCCTACTAAAATGCCAGAGGGACATGACCTAAAATGTGGCAAACTTAACAACTTAATATGCAAGAATGTATTTTTGATTTGTATTTACATGTTTTTTCTAAAAGATTATAAATACTATTTTAAAGGTCTTTCTGATTGACTGGCATGATTAAATGTTATTTACATGCAAGATGTGAGGGTTTTACCCACAAAGCATTGAGGTATTTGACGAACTATTAAAAAAACCTTAAACTTTATACACTTCTGGTAAAAACAAAGAGACAAGGAAAAAACAAAACAAAACAAAACCAACCAGACAAATTACATACTGACTTCCCATCACAGAAATTATTTTTTTTTTAAATTTTTCTTCTATGCTCTTGTGATAGGGGCCAGAGCTGATGAATGGGTGTTAATTACCGGTGGATGTCTCAGCAAAACTGAGTGAAAATCAATGTTAATGTGTCTTCACCTAAACTTCTAATATTGTTCCTCTGGAGGATCAAATTCAAATTGCTCCAGCCAGCAACCTCTGCACAAACAGGTTAATTTATGATTCAGAAGTGTAACTCACACACAAAAAAAGAGGTATAAGCAGTTCAGCAGCAGAATGGCTGTAAATTAATACTTGGAAGGAAGATACTCGTTTCGGCCTTTCTTAAAAAAATTTCTCCTAGCACTGTTTGTCAGTGGAAAATTCAAGATATTGAGGTCTACAGTAATAGATGAGAATTCCATACATAAATTACCTAAGCTCCAGCTCATGGGCTTTCTTTTACTTTAATTTTCAAGGTTTTGGAAGAAAGTCTGTATGTAAGAGTGAATTTGTTCATCAGAACTCGGTAAGAATGGGGATGAGCCACAACAGTAATGAAACATAATAGAAGAAGATTAAGAGAACACAGACTTGGATTTGTCTTGTATCACAGTTTACCAAAAGCACTAGTTGTTACAGTGTCCATGGAGTCCCAAGCTTTTTAAAAATAAATGCAGTTAAATATCTGAGCTCTGAATTCAAATTAAGTTACATTAAAAGCTTAACATTCTAAGTATTAAAGACTTGGCAAGGTGGAGGAAAAGCAATACAAAAAAGTTACAGTTCAGAGAAGAGAACTCTGAGACGTCAACCGGAAGCAGTCAAATACTGAGATCAGGATGAAAATGCAATGTGGGAGCCTTTCGAGGAGAGCAGATTTATTATTATTACTGCAATTTTCATATATTGCCAAAGGTACAGAGAAAATGAGGTCACAGGAGACAAGAGGCACAAAACTGCAATTCCTTTTATATCAAAATGACTCTCAAAGGTTTTTTTAAACAAGAGTGGAAGATGATGTACTCGTTCATTGAGCACTGCTTTAGGATCCCAGGCAGGAAAAGACAAGTAGCAGGTAAGTGAGGAAGACATGTAACCTTTCATAGACAATGCTTGTTCTGTTCCTGTGCATTTCATTCTGTGATGGCACATGACACAGTCCTCGAGTAATACATCCTAAACTCAAACAGCTTCAGACTCTGCATCATCAAAAAGAGATTCCTAAGGAAGAATATGGTGAATCACAGAAGTTGGAAGGGACCTCGAAAGGTCATCTAGTCCACCCCTCTGTGAAAGCAGGGTCACCTAGACTAAATAACACAGGAATGCATCCAGGTGAGTTTTGAATGTCTCCAGAGAAGGTGACTCCACAACCTCTCTGGGCAGCCTGTTCCAGTGCTCTGCCACACTCATGGTTTAAAAATTACTCCTGATATTCATATGGAACTTACTATACTCCAGCTTGCACCCATTGCCCCTTGTCCTATTGCTGCCCATCACTGAGAAGAGCCTGGCTCCATCTTCCTGACACTCACCCTTTACATATTTATTAACATGAATGAAGTCACCCCTCAGTCTCCTCTTCTCCAAGCTAAAGAGGCCCAGCTCCCTCAGCCTTTCCTCATAAGGAAGGTGTTCCACTCCATCATCTTGGTGGCCCTGCACTGGACTTTTTCAAGGAGTTCTATGTCCTTCTTGAACTGAGGGACCCAGAACTGGACACAATATTCCAGGTATGGTCTCACCAGGGCAGAGTGGAGGGGGAGAAGGACCTCTCTTGACCTACTAACCACACCCCTTCTAATATACCGCAGAATGCTGTTCTTCTGTAAGTTCCTGTTTACCTTCTCCATACAACTCATGAGCCAGTTATTGGTGAGAAGTCATTACAAGGAATAGGAGTAGACAATAAAAATACCATCCATATCTTGAAGAATAAGCAGGAGAGACTACATTTCACTGAAGGCATGTCTATGATCTGGAACTTACTGTTATAACTTATTGGCTATTGTGTGCCAAAAATACCAAAAATGAAATCAGACCCATTTAGATGTAGGCTGCATAAAAGGAAACAGAGAACGGTGTATGCAGTCTTTAGCATCCCTAAGTGACTTGTTCTTGGAAAGTGGGAAGTTCTTAGTGGAATTATTTCTACTCTCATATGATGGATCCCTAAGTTTCCTTTAGCAGTCACTGTTGGAAACTCTTCAAGATGGACCTTAACTCTTGCCTGATATGGCTGTTTTATGTTAACTAGCCTTTTATCTTGTGCTTTTATCCTGTCTTTTGTGTACTTTTGTTTAGGAGAGAATTTGTCAAGTGAAGGGTTGGAAATACGTGTCCAGATCTCAGTAAGTGTCAGGCATATGCAACTTTGAATTTTCTCCTGTAGTTTTTATTGATGAACAATTATTATTAGATCAAAGTTATGGTTGCTGCTTGTGCAATTTAAGATTACCATTTCTTGTCTGTGGGGTTTTTTTTTAGGATTGCAATTAACTATAATCACAGAAATAGCAAAAGTAGAACTACATTTTTGCCTAATAGCAATATGGACATTCAGTTTGGCATTATAATTACTGCCCATTTATTGACCCTTTCATTTTTCAAGATAGGTATCTATAATGTGCTAGGAGAAAGAATGATAGCAAAGTCCACAATGGACAGCAATTGCTATACAAAGAACAACATGAGTCACTTCAAATGTTTTTGTTCACTGTTTTAGTTGAAAAACTCGATAAACTGTTGTAAAAAATGCATTTGGATAAACTTTTGAGAATTGAATCTCATCTTTAAAAAACTTCTGGCCAGGAGAAGGAGAAAGAGATGTCATTGACAAATACAACAATTTTTAAACTGCTTTTCAAATAATAAAAAAAAACTATGTCAAACTTATTTATCACTTCAAATTTTAATTGAAAATATGTGGGGATTTTTTTCAGATTTCAGTGAAGCTTAGGCTCCCAAGTTATTAATGCCTTTATAGTTCTCAAGGTTTCATGTACAGATACAGTCAACATTACAAGTTCAGCAATTCATTTTGAATGCAGGCGCTAAAAAACCTTTTTAGAACATATTTAATCTACCTCATTTTAAGTGTTTGTACCTAATAAAACTTGATCTGGCAAATTAAGACTTTTTATCTGAGCATCTCAGGGGAAAGCATAGACTTATTTAAAAAGGAATACTTGGAGAAAAAAATAGAGGCACAGTTATCTTCTCCATTATGTAATACAGCATCTATACAAATTTAAAACAACAACTGCAACAACTGTGTCCAAATTTATTTCTAAATCATGCTTATTCAGTGTTTAGTAGATTTTAAAACACTTCATAAAAGAGAACAAAATCATTATATAATTAAAAAAAAAAGAAAATAAAGTGATTTGTCCAAACTGTGGTTTGAGCACGTCTCCTAAATTTAATCCACATCAAGCTGCTAAATGACACCAACTTTCTGAATTATTTTGTAATTGTAGATAAATTCTTAGTTCTGACTCAATGGCATTGCAATGCTGTCAAACCCAGACCACAGGACTCCCCTGTTTTGTGAGGGCAGGGGACAGCTGTCTACAGTTTTCCGCGATTCCTTACTAAGCAGCAATATTTGTAGCATATTTGAAAATGTGAGATACAGGTGCCAGCGGTGCCTGATAATTCTGAGGGTTAATTGTGCCTTATAGTCTCAGAGTGTTTGCAAACTCTGTGTGTGTATATTTACACACATGCATATGACTGTACATATATATATCCATATACATGTATATACATATAAGTATGCACAGTCATATAACACATGGTCATATAAAGAACAATGAGTGATGTGAAGAAATTGGAAAGCCTCAACTGGAAAGCTCAGTAAAAGTCAAAAGGATGATTATAAAGTTTGAAAAGATGATAGAGGGTTTTTTTAATACAAAACTGTCAGTTTTATGCTAAAATCCAGTTTCAGGTTTCTATAACAAATCTATCAATGACAGTTTTACTTTTTTTCTGATAACTCTGAGAATTTCTGACATTTTTGTGACTAATTTTTTTCAATTTCTTTTGAGATTGTTGAGACACTAATAACTGTGGTCTGCTTTTAGGATTACTTAGAGACATCTTCTGTTCTCCTTCAGAATAAAAAAGCCAAAAGGGTAGTCACTCTTCCACTAGGAATTCAAATCCCAGTTTCCCTAGTCTGAAGACACTATTGTCTTTTGAGATCACTTTTAAAACAATGGCACCCTGAGGCAATGGGCCAGAAGCAGCAGTGTCTGCAATTAGTGTCACATTTAATCCAGACCAGGAGTATAATGTGTTTTGTTTTTACAGAAACCTTATTTGCTATGTAACTCAATTTCATGATGATGTTTTAAGTATTCACTAGTCATATACACTGAAAAAGTCTGTATGCTCTTTAAAGAATTGTTTTTATGGTATCTTAAGGAATATGAAAAGAAATCGAATGCACATTTAAAGACATCTGCCAGAGAAATCTATCTTTTCAAAAAGAAAAAAAGAAAAATGGTGGTGAAATAAAATGGTGACATTTCAGTGAAATAAAGCAGTGCCTCAATAGATGTTAATATGTTAAGATGGCAGCAAAAAGGGCAGATTAATTTATATTATTGATAGATTTTTGGAACTGCTGTACAAGCCAAAAATTTCCATCAGGATCACATTCTGTGAACACTAGTGTTTTCCCACATAGGATGTAGCATAGCATTCTGGATAAAGCCATACTAAGTATTAGATATCAAGAGCAGAAAGAGCAAATTATAGATATCTTGGATGAAACTCTTGCCCTAGAGAAGACAGGATAGAAATTACTTCAGTGGAGACTACATTAACCCATGTGTTTGAAATACAGTGGTGGCTTTTTATAATAAATTAGGCTGACACTGCTTGTGAAAGAGCAATTCCTGTATCAAGCCCAAAACATCTACACCTGCTAAAATAGAATCATAGAGTCATAGAATTATAGAAACATGGAATCGTTTAGGTTGGAAAAGACCTTTAAGACCATCAAGTCCAACCATTAACCTAGTACTGCCAAGTCCAACCACTAAACCATGTCCCTATACATCTTTTAAATACCACCAGGGATGGTGACTCAACCACTTCCCTTGAAAACCCTTTTGGTAAAGAAATTTTTCCCAATATCCAATCTAAACCTCCTCTGGCACAACTTGAGGCCATTTCCTCTTGTTCAGCCAGTTGTTATTTGGGAGAAGAGACCACCTTCCACCTCCTTTCATATATTTGTAGAGAGCCATAAGGCCTCCCCTGAGCCTCCTTTTCTCCAGGCTAAACAACACCAGTTCCCTCAGCTGCTCCTCATCACACTTGTGCTCTAGACCCTTCACCAGCTTTGTTGCTCTTCTCTGGACATGCTCCAGCACCTCAATGCCTTTCTTGTAGTGAGGGGCCCAAAACAGAACACAGTACTTGAGGTGCATCCTCACCAGTGCAGAGTACAGGGAGGGGATCACTGCCCTAGTCCTGATGGCCACACTACCTCTGATACAAACAATAGGCTTCATAGTCTGTTGACATTTTTGTTAATCGGTGGCTAATTGCTTTCATTGTTAATGGTTAACACTTCATCTTCTTTAGCTGTTACTTCCTGTAGGAAGCTGTTATCTTCCTGTACATATATCACCACTTCCTGTGAATGTTCTGACCTTGGCCTCTCATACTCTCTGCCTGTCTCTATCTTTTGAGGGCCACAAAGATGATCAGAGGGCTGGAGTGCCTCTCCTATAAGAATGAGCTAAGAGAATTGGATTTGTTCAGCTTGGAGAAGAGAAGGCTCTGGGGAGCTCTTATTGGAGCCTTTCAGTACTTGAAGGGGCCTACAGGAAAGATGTTTATCAGGGAGTGTAGTGATAGGACGGGGGGTACTGGGTTTAAACTAAAAGAGGGGACATTTAGACTGGATCTAAGGAAGAAATTGTTTACTGTGAGGGCAATGAGGCACTGGCACAGGTTGCTCAGAGAAGCTGTGGCTGCCCCCTCTCTGGCAGTGTTCAAGACTAGGTTGGATGGGGCTTTGGGCAACCTGGTCTAGTGAAAGCTGTCCATGCACATAGCAGAGAGGGTTGGAACTAGATGATCTTTGTGGTCCTTTCCAACACAAACCAATCTGTCATTCTATGATTCTATTTTCCTAATACCCAGGTGTTCTCAGGCAGGGCGTAAACTTTCCCTCCCACCTCAAGATTATACCTGACCTCAAGTGCAGTGTTTAAAGTCATGTTTGGTATGCAAAGCTAACCAGAGTGGGATGCTTGGGTATTCTGTGTATGCCAGAGTGGGTGTTTGGGCTTGACCCTTACTTTGCTTTCAGTTCACATAGTTTAGCTTCCTTGCCCTTAAAATTGTAACTTCTGGCTGTAGCTTTCATAAGTAAAGGCCAATATACAAGTAATATCTGTTTGGATGTCACCTCTTGGCAGGATATTAGCAGCAAATGAATTTAGTACTGAGAACCAAAAATTAGCAGCAGAGAGACAACATGAAACTTTAGGAACCATTTCCCAGATGTATCTGACTTCTTAAATGATACTGTATTCTCTCAGAGCAAAGTCAGATAAGTCAGGTCAAACATTTGCAATGATGGATTAGTTAACCTGCTTCATTATTTTGAATGGAAATAGGTTAATAAGCACTCAGCAATAGAGGTATCTTCCATATCTGCTCTCTAAGGTCTGCTATGGTATCTGACTGTGATTTTAGTCCCTGGTATAAGAGAACTAATTGAGCACACACTGAAAAAAAAAGAAATTAAAAAATTAACATGTTTTGTACTCACTTGAAACCTATTGACTGAAAATCTCAAGGAACAGCCATATTTAACATAGCTGCAAACTCCAAAATATGTTTCTTGATAGAATCAAGATTTCGGAATAGACTAACCGATAATCCTGCCCCTCAGATCTTTATTTCATTGTAGGCCATTCTTCTACAGTACTCTTTACAGTGAAGTGCAGTTCGTCTAGCATTAGGTTATTTTTTCAACCACAGACAAAGCTGACTTCCAGAATCGATTTGGAACAACAGGGACAACTATACAGCTATTTCTTGATCAATTTAAAATCTGTAAATCAGACAGAACTGTTTTCTGAGCAAGTATGAATACTTTTCATATCATCCTTTAGAACTCTGAAGCACATTTAAATACTGCCTGTTTGATAAAGAAACTTCTCATACCGCCTTGCAAAAAGTTATTTAAAAAGCAATCATGTCATTTTACCACCTTATGGAAGTTAAGGAAAACTTAATTTTAGTTCAGCTTTGTTAAATAAAAATATCTGAGTAGAGCAACTACCACCACAAAGGACTATCAGCAATGTAGTGCTGAACTTTCACAAAAAATACCACATACTTTAAATACTTTTCTGCTCATAAGCTCATCACAGAGAGTGTATAAACCCCATAAAAGATAGCCAAATGATGACAATTATAAAAGAAAACCTCGGTGTCCATATATGGAGCAATGCTTATGGATTTTGTTTTAATTATCTGAGTTGAAGCCAATTAAAATGGATTTAGTGTGTGGTGCAAGACAAGAGACCTCAACACGTGAAAACGTGCTGAAATGAACATTTGGCTCTCTTAGTACCAATAAGATGTCAGGACCATCAATAAAAGAAAAAACCCCAAACTTCAGAAATGAGATGTGAGATTTATTGAGAACATAGACATGAATACTAGTAGTAGCAGATTACATTTGGGAAAGGAAAAGAACAGGAAGGAAACACTGGGTATGAAAAACTAAATCATTGGAACCAAGATAAATTATATAGAAAACAGAGATAATAATGGCATTACTGCCTTTGTAGAACTAAGACTGGAGAACATTTGACAGACTGGAAAAAATATTAATTTAAATAGAGGAAATTCCAAACAAAATCTTTTAAATTACTAAAAGGAAAAAAGAAGGGGGGAGAGGGGACACAATGCCAAATATCTTATTGGTGATTATACTTTTCTTGGTTTACATATTTAGAAGCTTTTTTATTGTGGGTTTGTTGGGAGGGGGTTGTTGGGTTTTTCTTTTTTTTTTTCCCTAAATGTTGTCCTCTTTCTTGGTGCTTAGATTATATTTTAATGTTCTTTAAAACCAGAAGTGAAAATGAAATTTTTGGTCCTGTCTGACAAGCACTGCACGAACTCTTTCATTAAGTATTTTGAGGATGCTTGTGGGTAGTCCCAAGAACGATGAAATAAGCCTAATTTTAGTTTGCCAATTGTGCATTAGCACAGATGTCCCTGGATTGATACTGCTTCAGAAACAGGTCAGCCCTGTCTTTCTCAGAGACTTTAAAAGATGTCAACAGAGATTCTAAAGGTAAGTCACTGTTGAAGTACGACATTTTATTTAAAAGATTTTAATGGTTCATAATCTTGTTTTCATTGCAGTTGGGCCAAGCTTTTTACTGTGGCCTGGCAAGCCACAGGCTAAGATTTCATCCAGGCCAAGTACCTGCTATAACTTCAGGGAGACTTCTCACAGGCAGTTACCACTTCCCCTGTGATCATCTTTTTGTGATATCTTCCAAATGATGTACACTGCATCCTATACCTGAATCTGTCCGAGGATGTGAGACTTTGGGACCCATCAGCCTGGTACCATGCACATTTACACACATTCTGTCCATCAGCCATAAAAGGCACTTTGCAGGACATGCTGAAACATATCTTAAAGACAATGGATTGCGATTCAGACATCAGCCATTTTCACTCTTTGCTGAATAATTTCACCAAAACAATGCATCCTGAATGAACAAAGTAACCATTTAGTAGATGCTTGCTACTTGCACTTCAGCAACTAAATAGGCCATTTTCCTGACAGGCTTTCTCAATGACTGAATATTTTCTCCTCATCTTGTAACAATTGTGGGTTAAGCACTCTTTCCAGCGGCATAAATGCTTCTTACTATATTTCTGACACTTTGTGTATGGCTATTTGAAAACCCCAATGAGTGAGAGGTATTACATTGTATCTCTTTGAGTGTCCTAAAAGTTTATGTTAAGGCCACCTTCTAAAACTATCCTCTTCAGGATCCTAATGAAGTTTATTGGCAGAGTAGCTGGAGTGGAGACATTTCAAATAATCTGTCTAAATTAGTCTCACAATGTCCAGAGAGAAAACTATCTGCCTTTTTGTTCTCAGGATTACACAATGAGATAAGTCAGCAACTGAGTCAGAAAAGGGCTATCTCACAAACAAGGGCAGCACATTAATCATGTTGACAGTGAGAGCTGTGCTTCATAGATAGCAGTTCTATGCTTACTGCCCTTACAAGTGGTACTTGTCATTTTAGGTATAGATTGTATCCTTGTTTAAGGAGGGGGCTGTTCATGGCCTAGTATTCTGAGGCAGAATGCAATCCATAAATTTCTGAAAGATGACCACCAAGGCCCAAAAAGCATCCTGGGGAAGTGAAACAGGTCTTCATACAGGGACTTTCCAATACAATTTGTGACCGTGGAATTGGCCCTTCCACAACTGTTCTAAAGATATGGCATTCACTTTTCTGAATCGACAGCGAAACAATTTATTCCACCTTTACTTTACAGATTTGTCTACTATCCTGAAGAAGGAGTTCATATCCGAAGTCTGTAATTACCCAGGCTCCATATGGGCAAAAAGCAACCTGACATTTGAGAAGCTCTGGCATTGGTACTTCAGTCAAAATTTGTTGCCCATCTCAGTTTTGTATTTCACAGACCTGTTAGAATTTCAGGCCACAAAAGGGGCACTTCTGTATTAAAAGGAACAGCTTGGTGCACTGGGCTGCAAAGAAGACAGTCACTGTTTTCCTTTGTTTTAATGTGATTGGCTGATATTTTGAATGACTTACTGAAGTGTTGCAAGGGATTCCAGGAGCATGAACAAGACGTTTCTGCTCACACTCAGGTGATCTAGTGTAGCCTTCATGCAGGCAAATCTCACTTCCTCTGCAACCTGAAAGGCAGTCTGAGATTTGCCTACCTTCCAGAAAGCAGAGCAGCAGCCATTGGATTTTGTGCAGGGACTTCATCTCATCTCCAGCTAATCTCATATAACTCAGCAGCAAGCATGTCCTTGCCCCACACAGGATACGAGTTGTTAAAGCTCACAGGCATATAACTATGACTCTAACTTGAGCAATTTACTCTACAGGCCATCAGATCTGTTGGCCAAGCACATGGTTGTTACAGTTTATTCACTGTAGATGTAGAGCTCTTCCCCACAGCATGCAGGGAATTCCCAGCTTTCTACACAAGCTTCCTAAATCTTGGTAAGCGAAAATGTTCTATTTGTTCAAGGAGACAGAAAGCTCGTCCTTGGGCTATGAATGGATCCTTCATCCTGGTAGATCCTGCAGCAGACTAATTTATCTCAGAAGCAGCTTTACTGTTTTCACTAAAAATATTCCAAATGAAATTCAGTCAAGTATTAAAAAAAGAAAAATCAGCAGCTATCATTTGACTTTGGAAAAATTATGAACAGCCAACCCCTCCTTCTTAAACAGGTTTTACAATAAACAAGCTTTAATAATATTAGTTACTCTAAGTATCCTCTGTAATAAAACCAGATTTTCTCTCTGCACCACATATAAAATGCTGTGGTTCTTTCTGCTCCCTCATATTAAAATATGCCTCATTCATTTTTTTAATCTTTTTTTCTCTTTTTTTCCCCCAGTTTTTTTAAACTCTTTCTTTGGACATCTACTAAATTGCAATTTCCCTGGAAGATATACCAATAATTTTTTTTAATCTTACTTAGTACTAATCTTATTCTTAGCTTCATTCACATGCAGTTTGGGCTTCAGTAGTTCGTGGAAGGTGGATTGTGCAAAGAGGTGTACACCTGATGCTTGGTGAATACTTCGCACCTACAGTGCATGCACACAAAGGGTTGGGTGCACACAAAGGGTTGGGTGCACACAAAATGACTTGATAAGCCTGTGTTTGAACCTAGCAGCTTAGGCTGCTAAAGGAACATGACTTGAGGCCTCCAAGGACTAAATTGTAGGCACCTAAACTTGCACATTAGTATGGGTCATAACGTGTAGTTTATTTCTCAGAAAATATTCGTATAAATAAGTGATGTTTAGAAAATGTGTAGCGTGAAGAACATTGAGATGCTTGAGTGTGTCCACAGAAGGACTACAAAGTTGTTAAAGGGTTTAGAAAACAGATCTTGTGAGGAGTGCAAAAGGGAGTTGGGACTCTTTAGAGAAAAGGAGACTGAGGGAAGACCTCATCACTCTCTACAACTACATAAAAGGTGGTTGTAGTGAGGTGGGGGTTGGTCTCTTTTCTGTGATAGCTAGTGACAGGACAAGGGGAAACCATCTGAAACTGTGTCAGGGGAAGTTTAGATTGGATATTAGGAAAAATTTCTTCACCAAAATGGTTGTTAGAAATTGGAACAGGCTGCCCATGGAGGTGGTTGAGTCACCATCTCTGGAGGTGTTTAAGAGTAGATGTTGTGCTTGGTGACATGGTCTAATGTCTGACCTGTAGGGCTGGATAGATGGTTGGACTCAGTGATCTTGAAGGTCTTTTCCAACCATAACCATTCTATGATTCTATGGGGCTAACCAACGATTTTTGGGGAAAAAAGTTTTTTGCAATTTGACAAAGGTTCAAACTTGACAAAAAGAAGTCAACACTTCCCATCAGCGTATTAATTACTATTTACAAAATTGTAATTCACAAATTTGTGTAAAATATATTAATCACAATTATTTATTTTTTCCAGGCAGCTTTTAAACAAATATCTAAATAAGACTGTGTTTTTCAGAGAACTCCAAAAAGTTTCTGTTGAATCAGCCCCACCATAAATTGATTACATTTGCATTTTCACTGTATGTATCAGAGACACTTTGTTTAGCTAGTTTACATTTCTGAAGAATCTGCAAGGCCATTCAGAACAGCTAATGAAAAGACCACATGGAACTGAACCAAAAAAATACATCTGTTGTTCAAGGTACATATAAGTTAAAAATGAAGATACACCTCTCATGCATACTTCAGATTATAGGTAGCAAAACCCCTAATGATTTCAGGAAATTAACAACATACCATCAGCTTGATTCAATTGTTTGGGGTTTTTTTGTAGCTCAAAGAACAGATCTGAAGTGTTGACTACTCTTCTGATTTTTGCCTCTATCTTTTTATTTATTAAAACATTCTGGGTACAGATTAATTTTACTCATTCTGTGTTTACTGTTGTTTCAATTGCTAACAGACAAAAAAACTGCAAAAGCTTTGTTAAGTGAATTGAGGCATGACACAGTTTAGCCACAGATTCATAAAAACAAAGATACCAAATACTATCCATACAATTAATTTCCAACTACTGTTTCCGGAAGTCTCTGCAGTGCCCTTTCAGCAACTGCACATTCAAGAAGCTCTTTCTCTTCCTTAAGCAATCAGAGTATACCACTGCCACAAAGTTTTGCTTAGTGAGGGCAAGGTTGCTTTCTGCAGTGATGTCAACAAATAAGTGCTGTTCTTCAAATGCTGACCTTTAAAAAGAGCATTATTAAAACTAATACGTTATCTTACAGAGACTGTAGAGCAAGCAGGTATGAGGATTCTCTTTACTAGAAAAGATATCACTGTGCTTCACCCAAAGCTTGAAAACTTTGTGAAAGTGCCAATTTTTTCACATTTAAAAAACATTCTGCACTAGCCTTGTTTGCCATGCCTGGGTAGGCGGATCTGCGCCGAGGAGCAGGTTTTATCCCGTTCCCAGATGAGCTGAGTAGCACAGCTGGTTGAAGAGAGTTAATTGCTCTTCATGATGATTAGAATGTTGTTAAGGTTTTCTCAGAGGGAGAGAAAAGAACATGCATGTGGTTTGAAAGGTCATGGTGGAAACAAGATATAGCAGGCACAAGATAGTGTTATATTGACAAGTGTTTATCATAAGAAAACACACTCAGTGTTAAAACCTGCTAGCTCTTCCAGTTGATTACAATGTAATACAGTTTCATAAAATAGCACTACGATTATGTTTGTCTCTGTAAAATCCCATTGTTTTTTCCCTTCTGCAGAAGTTTGCCTTTTTTTTGTGGTTTAAAAGCAATGCAAAAATGCTAGAAAGGTCTTAAAAAGCCAACCAGCCTGGCACCCTCATTAATTTGCTTCTGACAGTGAATGCATTATATTTTCTAAACTATTTTGATTATATACATAGAAACCACATACATGTTTTGGTTTATTTCCATTTTATCATGCGCGGTCATTAGTAAGTCTCAAACTGCTGATTTAGCCATGAATTGCACTTTATACAAAGGCCACATTCTGCATGAAGTAACCTTGAGAGCTGGGCTGCATTCATTGCCCTCTTCAGTATCCAGGCACAGTGGTCAGTCCAATACAAGAACTGGAAATTAGCACTGGTATGACCTGATGGATACATGCAGATCAATGGAGTTCATCTCCAGAACAGATGTAGTATAAAAAATTAATGGAACTGAGAAGGAAGATATTGATATGATTATACTATATGCAGCAAAGGGGTAACTGCCGTAAATAAGCAAGGGCTCTTTATCTTATTTGACCATCGTATACATTAACAAAGGCTGGTTGATCTATGCTTGCCAGTTGTTTATGGTGGATCACATCTGCTTTTTCTCCAGGATATCACAGAATCTAGTGAAATAACACTCACCGTTTTATTCTTTCACTCTGGCTGGCCAATAATTTCCAGTGAACATGAAAAGGAAATTCAAGGTCATCCTTTCAAGGATGCTTGCTCAGTCATGCCTGTTTTAATTGCTCTTGATTCTCTTTGTCTCCAGATACAAGCATTTACTGAACAGCTTTATCTACTTTGTCCTGAAGCTTTCCCTTATTGTGGTCAGGTTTCCTTACTCAGCACTAATATTGTAAAGTTCTGCCATTCTTGTATTCCTGGAATGTTGTTCAGAAATAGTACTGAAGACGACATACACTATAGTGTGAGCCTAAAAGACACACCTTTCTATTGTACTTCCAGTCTTCTTGGGCTTTACTCTATCATGGCTGGCAGTTCAAGAAAAAAACATCTGTTTTCTGTGACTGCTTGTGGTGTTAACTTCTCTGGAAAATCAGGCCATTTGTACTTGGTTATGTCACTCAAAAGATGAAAATTAGAAAGTGTTGGTGCATGACCTTTAGGTTACCTTGATGGGAGAGTTGAATATCTGAAAAATATAGAAATGCAATCTTTCTGGGTCTTGTTTGAACCTTTCTCTTTTTTGTTTTCTTTATTTTTTAAAATTAAACTTCTTTCAAGGCAATGGTTGTATTTCAGGGATGGCATTTAAAAAAAAATTCACCTTCATTGCTACCAGATATTCCAAATGCACATTCCATGTGGATTTAGTGAAACTCTACTTCAAAAGAAAAGCTTCCATGTTCCTTTGCCATACATCAATTTAAAGACTTGCAGGTTTTAGGAATACAAATTCTGATGTTTTGCTGTGGGAGAAAACCCACAGGAAAACTGCTGATGATAAAAAAGATAACAGATAAAAAATTCCTAATGAGAATATTTCAAAGTGGGATGGAGTTCAAAATATGGTCATTTGCACTGAAAACAAAACCGAAAACATTGCTGTATAGCCTATACTTCATACAAATTATAAAATGTGTTGATTTAGCCGTTAACCTGATAAACTGAGGCTAAGAGAAGAATAACTGGCTCCACTTAAACTGATTTAAAAATATGGAAACAGGTTTTCTGTCATTAAAAAAAGAAGAAATAATTTTTTGTGAGAAAAAAAATTCCACAGGATAAACCCCATTTCATTTTATGACCCTGTAACAAACAAATGAAAAAAGGGATGTGCAAATTCAGGATAGGATTAATGGAAGTTTGGATGAATAACCTGCAGGTCCATATATACACCCACCTCCTTGTCTTGTCTTCTGAATCTAGCTCAAATTAAAGGGGTACAGTGTGGAGTTTTTTTCATTTGATGTTTCAGAAAAAATCAAAATTGAATCTAGTTTGGGACAGGTTCATCTTCCACACCTTTCCTCCCCACTGCCAAACCGAATTCATACAACTCGGCCTTCTGGTCACAAGTCCTTTTCCTTCTAGCTGTATGTTGAAGAAGTTATGCTATTAGTTCCAAAAGCACTGAGTTCAACAGGTCAAATTCATCCCTAGAGTGACTTTGACTTCAGTGAAAATGCCGCAGGGAGGCATTTGGCTCAGTGTGTCTCCCATGTTTACTAATCACAGGAGCAGTAGCAGTCTCTATTTCAGAAGTGCTGTGCAGAACTTTCATTACAAAATAACAAAGCACAGCTAACTCAACTTTGAATTTAGTTATGGCTTCATTAAAATTTTGCAAAGTTTCTGTCTGAGCATGAATTTTTATAGTTGATGCTTTATGGATTCAGCTGAGTTTCAGCGTGCATTTTAATCCCAGACTCACAGTGAAATACAAAGAAATGCAAATGGCAAACAAACTTCGATATAAATGCCAACAAGACAAATGCTTGAGATTTTTTTCTGTTCTAATATTGCTAACACTGACCTCATCCCATACAACAGCATTTTTTAACCAGATTCTGCTTTCCTACCTCACTGGATGGAGAAGAGAAGGTTGGTTATCAAAATAAAAATGTCTACATTAGGAATGTAGGTTCTTAAACAATCGAAAAAGAAAGCGTTTTGGTAAATATTAAGTGCACTTAAGCTAGGAATTAACTCCTGTTGTGCTGCTCTTAAACATGGTTGTCAGTAGAGACACCTCCCCCTGTACGCAGTAAACAGCATTTGCAGTGCACTGGAGCTACAGTCCACAGTACATTGTGCAGTCCCGGTCCACACAGATACCCTGGTTGCATCCAGATTTGGAGATAGACCTGCATACATGGAGCCTGCCCATACATCTGTGTTCCCTTGAGATGTTTGGGATGCCACAAAGGCAAGAGCACAGTGCCTGGACTAGGACTCCTCACCTCAGGAAGATTAGGACCTGAGATCGGGTCTATAACGTTCACTGTGGGTTGTGCCTTGCAACCAAAAACCCCCAAACTTCTTCAGTTTCCAGGCAGTAAAGGGCATCAAGATACCAACCATTGTTCTGGGTGGATACTCCATGCTGTGTATGGTACAGTACTCAGGAAGCATGAGGATGACAGGAGACAGCACTTTGATGCATCAGCAGGCCACAAGGATTCTGCCTTGCCTCTGAAAAATTTGTGTATTATCAGAGAGGTAATTTGACTCTATTAAAGCAATTTCATCGATTGACTGTTTTTTAACAAACCAACTCAGAGCTTTCTTCATACGTACTCCATATACATATGTATTTGTACACATATACTTGTGTGTGCATAAATAGTAATGTCTCAAAAAAACTCTTTTTCAAATAAAGATGCAAAAATTTATCTTACAGTTTTTCTCAGACCCCCTTAGTACTTCTGAGGCTCTGCTTGAAGACATTTTAACTTAACCTGAGATTCCCTGTCCATATAAAGAAGTTCAATAATGTGCAAGAACAAATTCTGCTACTAACACAGGACTACATGCACACATTTTTCTACCCTCCTCAGTTGAAACTACCAAGTAACCTCAACATGACATCAAGGACATTGCACAGAAATAAACAAAAGATGCACATTTCTTGAAATCACTGTAATAGTCTGGAACCGTCCTGTATCTTTAGGATGGTTCCTCATTTCAGTTCCAGCTTACTGCTCTCCAGGGATCCTGCATCCGACCTTTCCTTTCGTGCTGGGGACTCTGTATGTATGCAGTTCCTCTGGGAAGGAATCAATAGGAGGTTGCAGACGATGTTTGCTACAGGGGAGAGCGTCCTGTGGGACTGCGTCAGCACAGCACTTACTCTTCTGTTTTAAAGGAACAGGCATGGAGCAGTTTTCAGTTGGTTTAGGGCACATTCAGCTGTGTTTGTATCTGTCATGGTCTTATTCTCCAGAGGCAAAAGCAAAGCTAAATTCGAGCCAAACATTGTGCCTCGTGCACTCTCTTTTCTCCACCCTAAAGCCAAACCAGAGGCCTCAGGAGATCTGTATCAGTAAACCTTACATGCTGTGCGTGCCCTTGGCAGGGATATGTAACTCTGGAGGGGACTGACTCAACTGAAACAGAAATGGCCTGAATGCTTGCCTTAAAGAGAATGTAGAGTTAACAACACCAGCAGACTATTTGAGAATGCTTTAATTGTTGCCTAGCAAAAGACTGCACTACTTCAGAAAAGGTATGTAATCGATAGTGCGGTGCCTGCATCCTAATTCATTTTCAGGAAGCCAAGTCTGACACACCACCAGCTTAAAAATCCAGCAGATATTTGGCAGGGAACACTCATCCAAAATTGGAAATGATAGTAAACAGCCAGCAGTTTCATTTCTCGCTTTGTGTGTTATGGAGAGGACAGCAGGCATTAGCAATCATTGTGTAGTTCAAGGGCTGTAACATCATGACTGGCACTGAGAAATGCCAGAGTCTCCTTAGGGTCCAGGGGATGTCAGTGGCCACTGATTGTGTGTGGAAGACGCTCAGATGCTATCACAGTTGCACATAGCCTAAACTTTCTGGCTAGGTAACTTGTGCGTTTGCTAGAGATTTGAAGCAAGTTGTTGTGGTTGCTCATATATCCAGCACTAGGGCACATTTAAAAGAGGAATGCATTTCATTTCTACTGCAGGTATGAATCCAGCAAAGCCATCATGATAACAGCAAGGTGTCAGGATGTTCTTTTGTAATTATTGACTCATACCTAGTCCTCTTTGCATTGGTGGAATTTTTTTATCATTTAAGAAAACAAAGATAAACAATGGCCAGTTATAACATCAACATTGAGGTTTTATGCAGGAACATGGTAAAAACTGTGCAATCTCATTCAGCAAAGCCACCTGCTAAAATCTCAGTGGATTCCCAAACTGGCTTTTCAGAGCAGCCCCTGGCTGGGACAGTGGAACAGGAATCCTCCGTCTGGGAGGCTGGCACTGGCTCCTTCCTGGTGTCTGACTTCATAGCCCCACCTTGGGTGCTCGCCCACCCCAATCCCAAACCTAGCATCAGCCATGCATCTTAGGTACCTGAGAGGTACTAAATACTGAGGGGTATTTAGTATGCATCAATGCATCAATCAGATATATGGTAGATCTGACTCTAGTCCTGCTTACACCAGCATCTACAGCACTGCAGAGTCATTTCAGACTCACAAATGCTGAATTTATACTTCAAATGGGTTGATATAAATTTGGGTTTGCAGTGGTAAAAATTATTAAAATTAAACCGTAACATTACACCAGTGATGAAGGTGGAAAGGATTGGCTGGTTTACCTTTTCATGCTGATGCATGCTACAATATTATGATATTACAATCTACGTGGCCCACCCTGTGATTTCTGCAGAGTGAACCCACTGAGCTCCTCATGTTCTTACTTCAAGAAAAGCAAGAAGCTGTTAGGACTCAGAGACAGTCCTGTAAAGACACCTCAGAAAAAAAGTAATTTCTTAGGGAGTCAAGAATAATGCAGGGGCCATTGTTCTTACACAAAGTTTCCCAGTATAAATATATATTAGTACAAATGAAAATTCCTTGACTGAGTGAAAATATGATGTATATGGTATAATCAATGGTACAGTTCTCCAGAGTTCATGGCCAGCGACAAACATGATATGAATCAGGGACAAAGAACAGAATATACAGTATGCAGTGAACTCTGGAAACACAAAATCCTTTGAACTCATATTCAGTAGCCAAAACCACACATTACCAACTATGGCACTGGAAATTCCCTGTTGTAGGGACATTTTAACTTAATTACATAGGGGTAGGACAAGAACCCACCCCTGTGTGGCTGGGTTCTTGCAGAGAAGAGGGGCAGTAGGGGAGGCTTTTGCAAGAATCATCTAGAAACTCTCAGTACACCTGACAGAGAAAACACCAGCTGGCTTGGGGCCGGACCTACTGCTGACAAAGGCTGAGCACATCAGCGATGGTCACAGCACCTCTGGGAATCACATTTAGGAGAAAAAAACCCTACAAGCAGCCACTTTTTGCCACCAGAGAAGGGAGTGAGAAGATGTAAGAAACTGTGCAGACACCAAGGTCAGTCGAAGAATGGGGGAGGAAACGCCTCGGATGCAGAGAGAGAAGATGCCCCTGCAGCCTGTGGAGAAACCCATGGTGGAGCGGGTGTCCCCCTGCAGCCCATGGAAGATGATGGAGAGCAGAGACCCCACCTGCAGCCCATGGAGAAGCCCCATGCTGGAGCAGATGGAGACATACAGGAGATGCTGTGACCCGTGTTGGAGCAAGCCCCTGCCAGCACTTGCAGCCCATGGAGAGAGACAGAGAGAGAGAGAGAGAGAGAGATCCACACCGGAGCAGGTTTTCTGGGGTGTGTCTTATGACTCTGTGAGGGACCAGACTGGAGTGGTCTGGGCCTGAGGGACTGAGAGACATTCTATGATTTATGACTGCACTCCATAGCAGTGACCCACACTGGGGCAGCTGGTGAAGGGCTGAAGCCCTGTGGAAAAGGACTCACGTTGGGTAAGTTCATGGAGGACTGTCTCTTGTGGGTGGGAGCTCCAGAGTGCACAAGAGGAGGGGTGTGAGGAATGAATGCCCCTGGCCAAGGAGAACAACTTATGAAGAACTGACTGAAACCTCCACTCCCCCAGTCTCTGCACCTCCTTGTGCCACAATGGGGGAAGAAGGGTGTGAAATCATGACTAAATTGGAGTCTGCTAAGAAGGGAGGGGTGGGGGGACGTGCTTTAAGATCTGGTCTCACTTCTCATTATCTGACTCAGGTTTCACTGGGTGTGTAGTGTAGTGTAATAAATTAGAGAGTTTTCTTTCCCTTATTCTGTGTTGAGTCTGTTTTGCCCATGATACTAATCATGGAATGATCTCTCCCTGTCCTTATCTCGGCTCCTAAGCCTCTCAATATATATTTTCTCCCCTGTCCAGCTGAAAAGGGGAGTGGTAGGGCAGCTTTGGTGGGTGTCTGGCCTCTAGCCAGGGCCAAAACACCACAAAGGTACAGATTCAACTGTGAATTTGAAGTGCAAAATGCAGATTTTTTGTTAAAATGCCTAATATTTATCAAGTCAGAGAAAATACCATAGGGAGGTAATTAAGAATGTTTTTAACCAGATATTTCTTATTTGTTATGCTGTAGATATAACTGGTAATTTCAGTGAAAATGAACTAGGAAAAAATATTTTAATAGCTTTTCCATCCATGAAAAAGAGTTGGTTCTACTTCAGCCAGGATTTTGAGCAGACAGCAGGCTGCAAAGTAGAACCAAGACAGCACATCTTTGCTTTGTAAGCACATCTTTGTACAGCTTCAGAACATGCAACTTACAATACAAATAGTGTAAAAGCTTTGAGAATGCATGTCTTGGGGAGATGACAGAGCAGTGGAGAGACATGTCAGCAAACACTGCAAGAGGCAGGACACAACACTAGCCCTCCCCTAGATTCCAAAAGTCACAGGTCTTCTAAAGTAGAACTTCAACCTAAATTATTTAAACCCACTTGCCAATAAAGCTTTGCTAGATTTATATGGATGAACAAAAATAGTTCCCATTTGCTCATGCCCAGTTCAAGTGAGAAATGGAGAAATGAACCATATGTCTGAGCTCATAAAGGGTTGTACAAAGATGCTTAGTAGCACAACTGTCACAGTTGTCTCCAGCATCCTGGAGAGCAGTTACGTTTTACTGCATCTTACCTTGCACCGAAATAATGTAGGTCAGGTTCTCTAGTGTTGAAAGAAATTATCAGAAAATGACTGACTGGTGTTTTATCATGTTTTATTTCCTCTTTATTTAGAGGCACTGTCATTACAGAAATGAAAATAGCAATATAAACCTTCAATAAAAATAAAAATAAAAATGAAAAACATCAGTGGAAGGAAAGGAAAGCCTTGTTAACTGCTATGTGAACTTTCTCTAACTGAATCCCTTTCCTGTCTGAACTTTGCAAAAACAACCAATCCTTATGGTAATACAAGAGCAGTATATATTTACCATGTACTAGAAAATCAGGTGGTAAAGTAGATCTATTCATTTCAGTCAAACACTCTAAATTGTACCAGGCTCCAGTTGTACACAGTTGTGTGTATACATCTGACACACAGGCAGATCAGCATTACCTTTTGTTAAATAACTGTCCATCATCAAAGATTACAGAATTTCTCATACCAAGATAATGTAATAGTCCTCTATGGTTGTGTAATTACTTATTCACATTCAAGAACTGCATAGAAGATAAAGTGACAACACCAGAGGTCTAGATAATTTTCAGACTTTATTTATAAAGTACGAGGGCTTTTATATCACCTTAAAGCAAAAGAAATCTGGGACATTTTTTTCTCTGTTACTTGTTTAGGTGTCTTTTAAACAAATATACAAGGAATGAGCCTAATTTACATCAGTTTATAGGTTTCCCCAGCACCCCAGTAACAGTCAGATAAAGCACACTGTGTCTGAAACAAGCATTCATTGTAAGGAATATCGTCAGTGGGGGTGGCTGTGCTTTAAAGACCATACAGTCAGATAGGGTCAAGGTATCTACTTATCAGCAAGGGATGTGAGCAACCACCCACCCCCCAAGCTGATCTCCATCCACCCCGTGCTGCAAACCATAGTGGATCTAATGGATGAGAGGTCAGAGACTCTTATCCCCTAGCATGTACAGTAGGTGGTGACCATGCTTTAAATGGATTACTGCATTTTCTGGATTCCATGGGACTGTTTCATACGCTATGCCTGGCAGCTGTGAATGAAGCAGAATGGAAAAGCCAAGACTTCCTATTCTCGCTGACCTCAAAGCCACTTTCTATTTTCTGCTTCAAGTGTCTGAGCTCCTGTGACTTCTTGCTTTTCTGCAGTGGCATCGCCACAGTGAGAAGTACAGAGGAAATCCCTCATCTCCTCTGCAGCTGCAGACTACTGTGGTTGGGGTGGGGAAATGGGTTTCAGCCACTTCATCTAGATGGCATTGAGCTCCAAAGGAGTTTTCTACCTCCTGGGCAGATGTTCCAGCCACTGAACTGAAATATGAGAAACAGGGACTGTGTTCTTCACTTATCTAAAAAAAGCTTACTGAGGGCACTCTGAATTGCTCCTCAAAGGCAAAACTCGAGTAAAAATAACACGGTGTAACTGATTTGATGTACATGACAAAGCCATGTGCCTACCTATAGGCAGTCTGATCTGAACGCTGCAGCGGTGTCCAAAAGGTGTTGCAGAACCTGTCTTGAAGCATCCTCTACTGAATACAGGGTAGGATTCTGTGAGATCTGCCTACAGTCACACTTGACATGCTCATCAGAGAGATGTGGCCTGGGGAAAAGCATTAACTTGTCAGTAAACAAGTAACACAAATGGTTAATCAAGGCAATGTCTTCCCCATTCCTCACCCAACCCCCACTCCCCCTCCCCTCCCCCCAGTCCCATGGCATTTTGTGGTTTATATTCAGTGCATTAGACCATGAAGTACAGCAACAAAAATCACCTGATGCCAGTTGCATATACCACCTTCTTAAACAAAAAAAAGCTCCATTATTTTTAATGTAGGCTTGCACATTAATGATTTGGTTTGCAGGTTTTATGCTATTGCTACAGCCTATAATATTTCGATGAAGATTTCTTTGTTGCTTCTACAGCCATACTATATATTCTGCTAATGCATTTTTCCACGTGGAGCCATTAAAAAATATATATATCCCACACAGAGAGTGGGTCAGTAAACAAGTTTCAAAAGCTTGTTTCTTCTTCTTAAGGCCAGGTCAGTGAATGACCTTCTCACACTTCAGTTCCGTGGAGACCACATGCTTCAGCTCCTGCTTCAGATCAAACCTGAGGAAGACAGGAGTTAGGCTTACCTGCTCTGTGAATAGAAAATACTCCTATTCACTCTAATTATTCTTGGTCAGAAAACATCTCTTGCACTTTTCTGGTTTTGACTTGTCTTTCCATACAGCATAAAGGGTTTGTTTTCCCACTGCAGTAGCCTGTATTGCTCAAAAAAGTGTATGTGCTACAGGGCATTAGGAAATATATTCCCAGATTGCTAAGAATTCGTTTTTGTTTGCTTGGAATAAAAGCACAGGAACAAATACAGCTAGATTAAAATGAAAAGCATCACTACAAAACAGAGAGCACATATAGTGGTTTTTCTTAAGTGGAAGATATACCTTTAGCAGAAGGCCTGATGGGATTGCTTTAGGCAATAGCCTCAGCCAGCTTCATTCCTTGGAACTTTTATCTCAATAGGGCTGAAGTCCTCATATATAGCACTTAGGTAGCGAAGCTTGGCTTTCAGTGCTGCTAACTTTCGGTAGAAGGAACAAGATTTAAAATTCTACTTGGTTAAATCACAGTATATTTCCTTCAGAGAACGTCTTAGGAAAAACATAAAAAAACTAGAGAATACACTGGATCTCCATGGTCTCAGAGAACGTTAATTGGACTGTTCCAGTCATTTGATTTTGCACAAAACTTGGAGTTATCTGATATCATTCAGTGTCGGAATAGAGAAGAGAAACAGCTGATGCTGCTTCTATGCAGCCAGCCTTGGGCAGGGCTGCAAACTGTGGGATATACTCAAGTTCATGAGAGGGTTGTTTCCAGGTGAGGGATTTCAGGGATTTGATTTTTGAAAAATGAATGGCATAGTCTAAGAGAAACTCTAACAAGAGCATGCATCTTTGACTTGTGTGGAGAAGAGTCCTCATCTCCTTCACTCTCTAGTTCTTAGGTAGCACTACGTGAGCCTCCTGCTGCAGCCCTCATCGTATAACCACCTCCATGTGCACGGAACCTTTTTGTCAACCTGTAAGATGACATTTTAAGTTTAACAAAGGAGCCACTACCCCAGAAAATAACTTCCATTCTCAGTGGCTGCATCATACTCTTTCTTTTCTTTACTACAGACATATAACAACATAAAACTTGGCAGGTATTCTCATACTAAAAGCATCGCCATTTGTGATATTTTGGTACATCTGCAGTGATAAAACCTTCTTCTTGGTTATCATTTAGTTCCCTTACCTTAACCTAAAAGTTTATTAATAATATAAACAAGGGTTTAGGAGAATATTTGAGGTAGAATCACGGAGCTGAAACACATGTAATGAAATGGCAGAAATATGCATTGTTTAGTCATTTAAGGAAAACAAGAGCAAATTTTGACCCAATGTTTTCCAAGATTAAATGTCTACAAACAGTGTTCATTTAAGTTAGTAAAATATTTTATTTCCCAAAATACAGTCTTGAGTGGTAACTGTAAAATTAATTGCAAACATCTCATCTATTCTAAGTGCTACAATTACTCCGTTTACTAAGATTTTTTTATAGCACCCCTGTCCCATTACTGTTCTATTGCACTTTTATAAACTTGATTTGGAAAATAAAAAAGAAAATTTACTGCAGAAAATATTAAGATAGCTAATTTAAGAAACAGAACAGCTTTTCATTAGCACTCATATGACTGGTATTCATGACTTACTAGTAATTATATCAGAGATAATACATTGCAGTTAGAAAATTTTCTAATTGGCTTTAATAAAAAAGAGTAGACAAAGCGTGATGAAAAGAACTGAAAAGAACGTTATTGGTAATACTAGCTAAAATGAACAAGAGCCATCTAACTGACATATCTGTTCAGTTATCTTTAGCATCTCCAATCTTAAGAACTCAGATCAATTAAAAGTGCCCTAAGTTTAAGACCCTGTTACAGCTAACAGTACAAATGTACCTTTTTAGAGGGGAAACCTGAAGATCAGAGAGGCTAAGTGGTTGTTGAAGCTTAGACCGATCTTACTGTAGGAGCAATTTTCGTTTTTCTGCATCTTGCAAGTTCATCTTCTCCAGATCTGAAACAGATTCTGCTTGAAATGGAAACAAAATGTTTCCAAAACAAGTGTTAAGTTCCATTAATTCCATGCTCTCCTTTTGTGCTTTAGAACAGTTTACTGTGTACAGTTGAGAAGGATGACACCTTTTAAAGAGGACATGGGTTGAGACTGCATATCAGTTCCCAGGATCGCACTACGGAACATTAAATCCATTAAATGCTCCCATGTTTGACCTGAAAGCTCTCAAGAAGCCTACATGTTTGTTATACAGAAACACTAAACTTTTTGTTTGAGCAATTTTGTACCAGGCTCCTGCAAATACTATGCCAAGAGGTAGACACTGCCTGACTCATCTGAGTTTCTGTCCTGTGTCCCAGCAGGATCACAAGAAACAGTTGCAGTCACTTTAAATCTTGTGGTTGGCACCTTGCATTTGGAGCACTCATTTAGGCATTGAGTGCATTGAGACCCTGAGCAGGCCAGAGGTTTGTGATGGGTATGCTTAGGTTTCTTCTTACAGCAAGCTCCCCAAAACAATTTCTGGAAAGCAATATTTTCTTAGAATAGCAGCCAGGATCATTATCTTTAATGACAGAAAGCTCCAATTGGTGAGGTATAAGCAGAACAAAGCAGTACGATTTCTGCCTATAGTGTCCCTGCTTCCTGCTATATCTGCGAAGTTGAGTGTGTGCCACTTGCCCCTACGCACCCATATTTTCCCCATGCCTCCTGGCCCCCTGCTGTGGCTCTCCATCTCCTGTGCCCTGCTGCCTCCACCACTCTCTTCCTCTCTCCCTCTCCAAGCAGTCTCATTTCCTTCCCAGTTCTTCCTGAGCTTCAGGAAAACCACCTGACTGCTTTTTCTGAGAGGACTATGGCATGAATTTAAACAGATGAGACAGCTGTGGTCACACCCAGCCTCAGCACTGGTTTCACTTAATTTAAATTCACCTTTCCAAACTGGCAACAGAAAGGTACCAGGCTGTAGAGAAGGCTTAGGGAGAGTGGGGTGGTTGGAACTCCCCCACTGAAGCTGAATGGATGTGTGAAAAAGAAAGGACAGGGAAAGGGGGCACTGAAGAAGAACAACACAGTCGTGTTTAAGACTCCACAATAGAAGAAGTGAAAATCCCACATTCCAGTCCCTGATGTAGCACGTTTTCTGTCTCGATTCAGCGTTGATATGTCAGATGGTGTTTGCTGCACTGCATGCTCTGGGATTGAAGTCTGTCTTCCTTTACAAGGAGTGACCATCTCAGGTGAAACTCTCCTAGATTGCTCCTGCCCCCGGGGCAATCCTCCTCTGTTACAGCCACAGCAAGCAGATGGCAGCCCATGGCTCCAGCAGAGAGGCTGCTGGTAGCAGCAGGAGCAGAGAGGCAGGTCACAGGAATGAAGCAAGAAAAACTTCCTACAGAGCAAAGAGGCTGTTGGGAAGGCTGCTGCACCTCTGAAAGCTACTGTATTTCATTCAAAGGCATTCAGCTAGCTTTCAGAGCTACCAATAGACCAAAAAGTGCCTTCAGGTCTTTAAAGCATTCTGAGGCATCTTACATTTTTGCCTAAAGATTTTCTTATCTGTAAAAATGCCTTCTGCACCCATCTGCAAGAAAAGTGCCTGAAACCTTGTGGGTAAGTTTCTTCCAGGCAGCTTTGACTGTCAGGCTGGCAAGTCAGTTTAAGAGTCTTGGCATTAAAACCTGAGGCTTGGGGCCTGTCTCTGCAGCCTCTTCTGTTACTATTCCTCTATTAATTACAGCTTTTCTCTGTGTCTTGGAGATGCTTCAGCCAGATTGACTATTAGACATCTATCAAGAGCATCCCATAAAACTGGCTGTATTTCACATCTGGGACTTGCTTATGTTGATGCTTATTTGTAGCAAGCAAAGAGGCCAAGAGGTAAGATGATCTTAGAGGAAAGCCAGGAGAGTTGGAAGATCCTGATACCAGGTACAACTTTGTACTTCATTATGCTTATTTCTCCAAACCAACTGAATGTGATGACCTTGCCTGAAAAATTCTTCTCCCTCTAATGAATTCCTCTCCCAATAAATGCTACTGTGGAATTAATTCGGATATGAATTTGAAGGAGGGTGATACTATCTGGTTTTGTACATCCTCTCACACTTTAGTAACAATACAGTCCTCCAAACTCCCCAAGTCTGACTTTGAAGCCTTTCTGATGGTCACCTTGTGCTCTCCCACTGTCATGGAAGAGATAGAATAAACAGTAGCTGGTAGTGGAACTGGATACTGGGCTTTACTTAAAACCAGCAAGATTAGAGCTTTTAGCCTTCCAATCATTTCACACTCCTTTGCTCCCCCACCTGCTCTCTAACCCTCACATTTCATCCTATTAGGGAGGGTTGCTGCTCATATGGGAAAGTTAGGCAGAAAGTCGTGTTGGTTCTTGGTGCTGCCAAGTTACCCTTCTAGACTATCACTGGTGAAGGTCCCTGGGCACCTACTGGTGTTTGTCTCTGCATCTCTACACCTCTCTGACCACTAGCACCCTTCCCCCAGTCAGGGTGCTCACCACCTTCTTTCCTGGTCTGCTTCTCTGCATGACCACTTTTTTGAAGGGACCCTTCTCTGTTGGCCTCTTTTTCTTTATGGACTCCCCAAACCCAGGGTGTTCCCACTCTAGTTTATATTCAGAAGCATAATCATCCTAATTGTTGGTCCTGTCATGTTTCTCTGGAAGTCAGAGGACTCAGGATATTTCACTGCTATTTAGTCTAAGTGTTATAAAAATACATAACCAGCCAGGACTGGTTGCAGCTAGCAAGCAGCAGGCTTCAGCTTGAAACTTCAGAAGTGTAATTTTGGACATTCGTTCATGTGTGCGCGCGCACACACACACACACACACACACACACACACTGTCATCTGCCACCTATTACCATTCACAATGTAAGATACTTTTCACACCTACGACACCCACATATATATGCCCTTTTTCAGTGAGAGTGTCTCCAGCATGAATCAGGCTTGTGCAGTTAGTCCCACCTTGTCACAAGCCAGTGAAAGGGCTCCTGCTCCCTAACCTGGACCTTCTCCCACAATTCTGCTAGGCTCCTATTTCTTTAAAAACATGTTAAAAGCATTATGCTTGCTGCATTCCATTTCCTCTCTTCTTCCCATTTAATTTGCTAGTTCAAAATAGATTGCTATAAAATTATACTACTTGTATGTTTTGTAATGATCTCTTCTCAGGTAATGAAAAGTAGGGGTAAGCTCTGTCAAGTGAGTCATAAGATAATGCCAGGCAATTCACTGCCTGAACACAATTGCTCAATCCAAGTGCAGACACAGATCAAGCTACTACACAGATTTCTTTCCCAAATAGCTGTGAAAAGAGATATTTAGATTTTGTTTCTGACCCTCCCAGATTCTTTTCTGTTAGAAAAAGGCTGTTAATCAGATGCTTCTTCAGTAGAACTGGAAGACTGCTTAAGCGATTTACCGTGTCCTTTAGGGGAAAGGATGTACTTTAGAGACTGACAATTTTTCGAAAGGGTCATTTAAGATTTGCAATAAATGTAAGTATTATTTAGGGTGGTAATAATTCTCTTGAATTTCATCTGAATGCAATCACCAATTTACTGAGTGCTGAATGTCTAGGCTTTTACCTGGTAAACAGGTAATTACATGCCTAACTGCATGGACACAAAAACCTAAAAAATGAGTAAAGAGATTTTTTTTTTGTTATAGAAAGTACCTGTAAGAATGGATAGTTGTTCCATATTCTTTTAAGTTCCTGGGTAATATTTCTTCACCTCTGCTTGCTGTCTTTAATTTCAGATTTCAAGTTCAGTTGCAAACTGTATTGTTTGAATCATACCGCAAGAGCAGTCAGTGAGAGTTGTTAACTAGGGAATCTGCATAGCCTGAAACATCCCTTGTACTATACCTAACCACAAAGCAATAGAATGTAAATTTGCATACATTTTCATGTATTTGAATAAATGCATGGACAAACTATTATCAACACCGATTTTTAAATTGCATTGTAACAGAACTAGTTTAGCATTATTCCTTTCTTACTTCAAGTTTTCTTCATTAATCATAGCCTAAAATATTCTTAAAATTTTAAGATATAAGGTAAAAGAGGAAGGAATGTTTGTATTGTTCACTCATATCTCACAGTGTGTTCTTAATATTTTCTTTCGCACGGTTGTGACTTCAATGTAAAATTTCCACCTGATAGTTGAATGCAGATATGGAATTTTCCCAAATATTCTTGTTCCATATTGTAGTAAAATTAAAGTATAGACAGGATTGGGCAATATTTTTAAACATCTCACCATTGGTCTCATGGCCCTAAATGTTGTGTTCATGCAGACCTAGAATAACATTCTGGGGGACAGTTTGGTACTTGGCATCTTTGAACATTTGGACCTCAAAAAAACCCACAACACTAAAGGATTGATCAAAACATGGCTCAAAGCACATGCTTAAAATCAAAAACAAACCATAACTAACCAGTGTAGGCTTTCTAATACGAAACTGATCAGCTCAAATATTCCTGCAATGTGGCTTTCTTACCTCAGAATATTAAATTAGAAAATACGCACACAAAAAAATCCCCAAACCAAGGCAGCTTAATTGCATTTAAAAAAAATTAATATCTTTGCACGCGAATCTCAGTGCCTTTTTTTCAGACATCAAAGACATCGGAACTGGCAGGTTTCTGTTTGCTCTGTAGCTGTCACATGAGACCTCACTTTATTCACCTTTTTCCTGTGCAGAACTTATGGTCCTTCCTTTGAGCAAACCCCTTGCCTTTTGAAAATTGAAAAGAGCGTTGGGTAACACAGAGTTGGCTATTATGCCAAAATGATGGACTCTCTGTTTTGTAATTTTCTAAATAAAATATAGATATCTTAAAAATAGAAGAAAAATCCCCATGTAGATGTATGAAACTATTCCATTCATTAAGTGATGAGTTCAGTGTCTCTGAGATGCAGAGGACTCACACAGCTGTCCTCATACTTGTCTTTGACAACAAAATGCTGCAGAGCACTGATGCCAGAGTAATCATAGATTCCTTCAGCCAAGTAGTGCAGAGACCATTTGACTTCATAGCAATAGGTTTGCATCTGCATTTACAACACAACATCAGGAGATTGAAACAATCTTCACTAAAGCCAATGGTACTTTTTCCATTGATTTGTTTTGTTTAACTGCTGCATTAGAACCATATTTGGGCCACACCAGCACTTTATAAATGCTCAGATCCTGTTAAACATATCGACTTTATCTATATTACCACGCAGGGAGTCCTGGAGTCCAAAGAAGCTTTCTATCTTCGTTAAATGCCAGCAAGGCTGTCCTTGGGGTTGGCCTAAGACCAAGACAAAGCTTCTTTCTGTGTAGAACCTTGAGGTGATCCTTTAGGGCACTTTCTTAGAGGATACTTCTGGAATGTGGATAAGCCTAGACAACTATAGAGAAGGGTTTTAGGAACCAGACTTTTTTCTGTGACTGCTGTAATCAAGAAAAATACATGAAATCCAGCTCCATCAATTCCAGGTCTTTATACATTTTTGTGTAATCTTGTTAAGAATGTGATGTTTATAATTAATTGTTGTGGTTTAGCATGGTAGGGTTCAGGGTTCTGGTGGAGGAGGGGGGCTGCAGGGGTGACTTCTGCAAGAAGTAGCTAGAAGCTTTCTACAGGCCTGACAGAGAAAACACTAGCTGGGCTCAAGGCTGGACCTGTCACTGACCAAGGATGATCACATCAATGATGGTCACAGCACCTCTGGGAATCACATTTAGGAGAAAATTAACACTACAAGCAGCCACTTTTTGCCACCAGAGAAGGGAGTGAGAAGATGTAAGAAACTGTGCAGACACCAAGGTCAGTCGAAGAATGGGGGGAGGAAACGCCTCGGATGCAGAGAGAGAAGATGCCCCTGCAGCCTGTGGAGAAACCCGTGGTGGAGCGGGTGTCCCCCTGCAGCCCATGGAAGATGATGGAGAGCAGAGACCCCACCTGCAGCCCATGGAGAAGCCCCATGCTGGAGCAGGTGGAGACATACAGGAGATGCTGTGACCTGTGTTGGAGCAAGCCCCTGCCAGCACTTGCAGCCCATGGAGAGAGACAGAGAGAGAGAGAGAGAGAGAGATCCACACCGGAGCAGGTTTTCTGGGGTGTGTCTTATGACTCTGTGAGGGACCAGACTGGAGTGGTCTGGGCCTGAGGGACTGAGAGACATTCTATGATTTATGACTGCACTCCATAGCAGTGACCCACACTGGGGCAGCTGGGGAAGAGCTGAAGCCCTGTGGGAAAGGACTCACGTTGGAGTTCATGGAGGACTGTCTCCCATGGGTGGGAGCCCAGAGTGCACCAGAGGAAGCGAAAGCCCCCCAATCCTGGCTAAGAAGGAGAACAACTTAGGAAGAACTGATTGAAACCCCCATTCCTCCAGTCCTGCCGCTTCCCGTGCCACAATAGAAGGGGAAAAGAAAGGAGAAATCATGACTAAATTGAAGTCTGCTAAGAAGGGAGGGGTGGGGGGACGTGCTTTAAGATCTGGTCTCACTTCTCATTATCCGACTCTGGTTTCACTGGGTGTGTGTAACGTAGTGTAATATATTAGATTTGCCAGATGCTAATTACAGAATGATTTCTCCTTGTCCGTATCTCCACTCCTAAGCCTCTCAATATATATTTTCTCCCTTGTCCAGCTGAAAAGGGGAGTGATAGAGCAGCTTTGGTGGGTGTCTGGCTTCCAGCCAGGGCCAAACCACCACAAAGCTACAAACAAACAAAACCTTCAGTCACATGATATGCATGGCATATATACTAAAACATTTTCTAAAGTCAATTTCAATTCTGATGTCTTCTTCCACAGATTGTGTTATTAAAAAGGGAAATGAAAAATACATACTTAGAATTGTATCTTTCACAGATGAAGATGCAAAGTTAATTGTGCAGTGTAATGCACACAGAGGTAGAAAGAGAGACACCATGATTTTAACAGCAAGGAGCATCTGCATGCCAGGGGAGTGCAAGGATTCCTGCTTAGTTCAGGAAGCACAGGCAGGACAAACAAACTGCTTATCATCTGGGCAGTACTATCAGCATCAGCACTTCCCACCTTAGAAATAGGGGGAAATCTACATTCCTTTTAATTATAAAGGAATAAAACATTACAACTTAATATGCATCTCCACTGAAAAACAGGTGCAAAACCCTGTGCTTGGATGGTGTGGAGACAGACTTTTGCAAGAAGTCTACTGCCATAAAAATTCATGCCTAATCTTTTTGCCATGACTGGCAGTCACAGACAAAGAGGTATCATCCAGCAGACCATGCAAAGATTATTCCACCTGCTTCTTAAAAGCACAAGGAAGCTGAGAACAGATGTGACAAAATTTTGGTGTACTTGTTTTGGTTTTGCTCTTTTTGCTGTGAGAAACTAATTCTGTATGTATGCATAAATGTAAATAGAATAAAATTATGTTAAATAATTTTTGAACTTGCTGCACACTGATTTGTTCTCCTACATTTAAATAGATTCTTATTGCTATAACATACCAATAGGGAATTTCAGGAGATTTTGTAATTCCAGCATGTTTCATAGAATCAATCATAGAATCATATTGGAAGGGATGTTCAAGGATCATCTGGTCCAACTTTTCTTGGCAAAAACTGTCTAGGCAAAAGCACAGTCTAGACAAGATGGTCTGCACTTCCCTGGGAGATTATTCCAATGGCTGATTGTTCTCATTTAAAAAAAAATTCTTCTAGAGTTCAATTGGAATCTTCCCTTAGGTAACTTTCACCCTTTACCCCTCATCTTTTCCACGTGACTCCTTGTTTAAAAGGGACTCTCCATCTTCTTTGTAGCCAGCTTTTAAGTACTCAGACATGGTGATGAGGTCTTCCTTAAGCCTTCTTTTCTCAAGGCTGAACAAATGTGATTCTCCCAGCCTTTTCATATGGCAGCCCTTGTCTGGACCCTCTTCAGCCTGTACACATCTTTTTTGTACAGTGGAGACCAAAACCGAATACAGTATTCCAGGTGTGGCCTGACAAGCACTGAGTGGGATAATGACTTTTTTATCTCTGCTGATGATGCCCTTGTTGATGCAACCCAGCATCCTGTTAGATTGCTTTGCAACTGCAGCACTATTCGCTCATACTGACATTGCTGTCCACCAGGACCCTTACATTCCTCCTTTTCATAGTGTCGCTCCCCAGCCACATGGATCCCTGTCTGTGATGCACTCCTGGATTGTGTTTTCCCAGGTGCAAGACCGTAGATGTAGCCTTTTCAAACTTCATAAGGTTCTGCTGAGCCCACTCTTACAGCCTATCAAGGTCTTCCTGCAGGGGATCTCACTTGTGATGGGTTGCCAGTTTGAGAGAGACATATATACCACCATCCTCTGAGTGTGGTCTGTCAGACAGCTCCCCATGGACCACAGAGATCACTTGTCTAGACTGTAACTAGTCTGTAACTCGCTAGGAGGAGCCTGTGGGTAACAATATCAAAAGTCTTGGAGAAATCCAGGTGGACAATGTCCACCATTCACCCACATCAACCAAACAGGTAACTCTGGTGTCCAAGGCTATCAGGCGTATTTAGCCTGACTTGCCCTTGGTGAATCCTTGCTGACGTTTCCCAGCCGCATGTTTCGTTCGACTTGTTACAGCCCCCTGGAGGATTCATTCAGTAACATTCCCAGTGATTGAAGTAAGACTGATGGGCCTACAGTTTCCTGGATCGTTCTTTAAGCCCTTCTTGTAGATGGGGTGACATTAGCCTTCTTCCAGTCTTCTGGGGCATGCCTTAGTCTCTGTGACTTCTGAAATATGGGAAGCAGCCTTGTAACAATGTCAGCCAGTTCTTTTAACATTCTCAGGTGGATATTGTTCAAACCCGTCAATTTGTAGGGGTCAAGATCATGTAATCGTTTCAATACCATAACTGTTCCTTCACTAACAAGAGGACTGTGTTTGCATCAACCTGGATTTTTGTTCCCAAGACCTGTGGACCAGGACTGCTGGTAAAGACAGTTAAAAAAGTATTGAAAACATCTTTTGATAATGTCTTTTCAGCATTTTTAGTGACTAATTCACATTCCTGCTTAACAATGGGCCAATATTATCTTTCTGCTTCTGCTTGTTTATCTACCTGAAGCACCCTTTCTTGTAGTTTTTGACATTTTAGGCCAATTTCAATTTGAGCTGAGCTTTTGGTTTTCTAACGGCATCTCTGCATGCCCTGGCAATGCCCTCATATTTCTCAGTGGGTATTGGTCTGCTTTTCCATCTCTGATACACTTCCCTTTTGGTTTTGAGCAGACTCAGCAGCTCACAGTTAAGCCAAAGGGGTCTTTTGCTCTGCCTACTTCCCTTACCTTTAAAGGGGATGAATGCTTTTATGCTTCCAGAAAGTGTTTTGAAAAAATTTCTTTTATTACTGATATTGTTACTTTTTCTGGCTCTTCTAAAGATGGTTATACCACTACATGTATATGAACATGAGCATTTGCTTTCAGTCATGTCTATCACTTTAAAACATCTAAAACAGAACATTTGAAGCTGGTCTTCCTAACTTCCTCTCTTTCTCTTACAGCTGTTGTATCTTTGTTGTGCCCAGATTATGACCCCCAAAGCTCCGTCCATGTATCATATTTTGACAGTTGCTCCTCTTGGTGCACTGGATCATGAATGTCAAGTCTGTGATGTGTTCATCCAGAGAGCTCTGAAACAGCCAAAGTTTGGGGTTGAGTTAGGAGGGTGTTCATCATCCTTTCTGCAACCTGTTAGGTATTTAAGGAGTGAATGCAGCCAGAAGCAAGAAAATGTTTCCCTCTCTAGCAACTCAATCAAAAACCCTGACATACCTGCAGGAAACAGAATGGAAAGGGTCCAAGGTGTCTGAATAAGTCTCCTGGTTTATTGAAACTTCTACCATGAATACTATTTATCACTTCCATCATTCCAGAAAAAAACCCTGCCACAACATGTTATAAACTACTCAGAATCTGCTTCATGAGCTTTTAAGCCATCCCTGTCACAGGGACAGTAACCTCTGAGAAGGAGGCCAGCAGACAGATAGGAGCAGAAATCTTGTCAGCTGTCTGACTTTAATCCACTGATGCTTTAGAGTCAAAACCCTAGCACGTAATTTTCATTGCAAACAAACATTCAGTATACAGTCAGCTCTCCATTATCCCCCTGGCAGATTATCCAGTTTGCTGATAAATGGTGCCACAATTGCAGAGACATCTATACTGGCTCTGTGCAGGCTAGCCCAGGTCTGGCAGAGCTTATTAGCTTAAGCTCTGCATAAATACTTCTGTACAGCTTCCAGAGCCAGTGCTCGGGTGCCTCTGCATCATGTTGCTGAAACCAGCATGCCAGGGAGTGCAATGCAGATACATCCAAGCAGCTCCACAGGAAGCCAGCTTATGTCCAGCAAGGCTTTGGATTTTGCCAGCCCTACATTAACACTGGCTCACACAGGGGTTAAAAAGACAGATAGCTTTCTGTAACTCACCCTTTCCCTGCTTGTTCCCATTAATTCATTAGCATAGTTATTGTGAGTTCAGCCTTAGGCCACAGGAAAACTCCCAGAAGACTTTAGCGTTAGCCAGGGAATGCACTAAGCAACATCTAATTAACCCCAACCAAAAGCAGGTCCTGGGGACTGTGGCGAAGAGGGAGAGCCAGGGCCATGTTGCCAAGTAACTGTGGGAAGAGAGTCCTGGAGCCAGTTCAGCGCCTTGCTCCCTTGCATACCTGTTTTTCAAGCAGAGCCCCAGAACTCCCTCTTTAGGAAATTTTAAACACAAACAAATTCAGTCTTCATGGTGTCCTTATCAAGTAGGGTAGTTGATCGGATTTAGAGCAGACCCTGGTTTCTGCCATTTGCAGGGAGATATACTCTGGAATATGACTTAAGTTAATAAATTATAAAATGCTTTGGGATAATTCATGATGAGAAATATTACAGAAACACAACCCACTGATATTTTCAATCCATGTGCCCTTTTAGGTTTTGCTCTGTTTGCTGAGATACCCAAAAAGCATGCTAATTATTGCACAGATGTGGGATTTTTTTCCTACCAAATTATAATGATATTATCAGCTGAATTTATTTATTCATCCAAATGGCTGCCAGGTGCAGAGAGATTTCTGTTTATTACTTACCTATGCTGGAGTCAGGCTGGTGACTAAGGGGTGAAAGGTCTCACATTAGATTACTGATCCCTTGAGCCAGTGAGTCCTTCAGTCCAAGCACTTTCTAATGCATATTTTGCACCACATAATCAACTCACTTTTCAAGGTGACACAGATACAATTTCAAAAAGGGAAGGGAAAAAAAGTCAGTTGCTCATGCCTACAGTAACCCTTTTGTCTAAGCAAATTTGATTTCTAGGGCCACATCCCTCCCTCATTTCTAGACAGCAGCAAAGCATCCCAGGTAAATGAAAATGAGGAGATACATAGGCAAGCTTTGTTCAATATGTAAGTGTATATATACACATGTATATGTATATATACACATGTATATGTATATACACACATGCACATGCAAACACTTTGCTATGCAAATATTAGAATTGTCAGGGAATATTTTATTAAATTATTTATGCTGTGAAGGAAAACATTATTTTGCCAAAATAGAAAAAATAGAAACAAAGTTATTTGTTCCAGGATGGTCCCCATCAAAATTCTTTGGCTTATTGAGCAGAGATGTTTCATTTGAATCATTCTGATGTCAAGTTGCATCTGCTCAGCACCTCGTGGGAGTCCCACTGGAGCTGTGATGCAGATGCTACATAACTCTGTGATTTCTCATGGACTTCCTGAACTGGCAGTATATTCAGTGATGCTCTGTATCTTCCCCTCTGACCATGTAATGTAGGATACTGTGAGTCATATGGTATACAAGGCTGATGGTAAATGTACTAGAGCCTATTAGCCCTTCCTGTAAGGCAGGGTGAAATAAGACAAGCAACGTACACTGCCCATAAAGCTTTTTTTTGGAAGCTGAAGAGTTATTACGCATCAGTTGAACATCAAACATTTCAACTTGATTCCATGCACTAAGATGAAATATTTCAACCTGGGACTGCAGAAATAATTTATTTCAATTAAAATGCTACAGAAAGTATTGCATTATTTACAAACTGATTGTTTCAACTTTCCAATTCACAATAAATTTAGATGTTTTCACTGCAGAGTAGGAAAACAGACTGGCAATTCCTGGGGTTTTCTAGATGCATTAAATAATCCAATTCCTGCTTAGATAAAACACAGAGCACTCCTAATTAGAAGATCATATTAAACAAATTATCACTCTACATACATAGATTCTGATTTTTAACCTACCATAAGACATTTCGTCCCCGTATATTCCCTCCTACCTCTCAAGTAGCCAGGGACAGAACTGAGGGTATGACAGAAGATGAGAGAATACCAACCTCCTCTCACACACAGCTTGACATCCAGAGGAAAACTTGGCAGGATGTAAAGCTTGCATGCATAGAGCCAAAAAATCTGCACAGTAACCGAAAGAACCTTATGATCACAGAATCACAGAATAGTAAGCCTTGGAAAGGACCTCTGGAGATCATCTAGTCCAAACCCCTGCTAAAGCAGGATCACCTAGAGCAGGTTGCACAGGATTGTGTCCAGGAGGGTTTTGAATGTCTCCAGAGAGGGAGACTTTACAGCTTCTCTCTGGGCAGTCTGTTCCAGTGCTCTGTCACTCTCAGAATTAAGAAGTCTTTTTTCATGTTGAGATGGAACTTCCTGTGTTCCAGCTTGTGCCCATTGCTCCTTGTCGTGTCACTGGGCACCACGGAGAAGAGTCTGTCCCCTTCCTTTAGACATCCACCGTTTAGATATTCATAAGCATTGATCAGATCTCCTCCCAGTCTTCTGCAGAGTAAACAGACACAGGTCTCTAAGACTTTCCTCGCATACAAGAGGTGATCTAGTCCCGTCATTATCCTTGCCACTCTCCACTGGACTCTCTCCAGTAGTTCCCTGTCTTTCTTGAGCTGGGAAGCCAGAGAATTCCAGATGTGACCTCACCAGGGCAGAGTAGAGGGGGAGGAGAACCTCCCTCAAGCTGCTGGCTATGCTTTTCTTAACATAACCTAGGACACTATTGGCATTCTTGGCCATGAGGGCACACTTCTGGATCATGAATACCTTGTTATTCACCAGGACTCCCAGATCCTTCTCTGCAGTGCTGCTTCCTAGCAGGTCAATCCCTAACCTGTACTGGTGCCTGGGATTATTCCTCCCTAGGTGCAGGACACTTGTTGAACTTCATGTGGTTTCTCTTCAACTAATTCTCTAGTCTGTTCCGGTCTCACTGTATGTCATCGAGCATAGCCTTGTAGTATGTCAGCTACTCCTCCCATTTTTGTATCATCATAAAATTTGCTGAAGATACACTCTGTCCCCTCATCCAGGTCATTGATGAATATGTTGAACAAGACTCGAACACATACTAACCCTTGGGGAACACTGCTGGCTACAGGCCTCCAACTAGACTCTACCACTTTTCCCAGTTGTCTGGGTTCTGCCATTCAGCCAGTTCTCAACCCACCTCACTGACCACTGAGCCAACCTGCACTTTCTAAGTTTGTTTACAAGAATGCTATTAGAAATGGCATCAAAAGCCTTGCTGAAGTCAAGTTAGACAACATCCACTGCTCTCCCCTCATCCACCCAGCCAGTCATGCCATCATAAAAGACTATTGTCCAGGCATTCTTTCCCCTTGGTGAATCCATGTTGATCACTTCGGATAACACTCTTTTCCTCCACATGCTTATTAATAACCCCCAGAATAAGCTGTTCCATCACCTTTCTGGGGATGGAGGTGAAGCTGACTGGCTTGCAGTTTCCCAGGTATCCCTTGCTCTTTTTGAAGACTGGGCAACTTCAGCTCATAGGAATTCAAAGGATGTATCCTGCACTGTATAAAGGAGCAAGTGTAACACTGAGACCAAGACTGAAAAACTCAGGCTGCCCAGACAATGAGAGCTCATTGTCCTCATGTGCATTGGTGAGTTAGCATCACGAGTTATCTTTGCACAAGAAAGGAGAGGTTAATTCTTTAGGGGACATTACAGATTCCAATCAAAACACTGGCAGAGACTTTGGAAATTTGTGATGAAGGCTAATTGTACAATAGTAGTATAGTTTAAATAGAAGTAAGGAATTTTGAGAAGTCTAATGGCAATTTGGAAGTAACACAAGACACAAAATAACAGAAGAATTTGGAGTAGAAAGGACTAACATACCTAGTGTTAACTTTTTCAGGATTTTCCCTGCAGGTCAGCTAGGGTTTGATGCCGCAGAAAGCGTGTGGCCTTGGGTAACAAATACCTGTCCTTTCCAGCCTCGGTCTTTTGCATTTGCTAAGTCCTCACTAAGCAGTGCAAACAAGTACTTTGTGGTCTAGGAGGGATCAAGAAAGAAATGTAATTACTCCTATGAAGACTCGTCTTCATAAAATATTTTTTGGCTGTTGGGTTGGATAATATGGCCCTGATTACTTAAATAAGTCACTGGTGTATAATTTAAAATTGAGACCTAGATACAACTGACTGTTTTGACTGTTTACTGTGAAAGTAAATGTGGCTAAGAGCAGTGCACACTTTCCAATTTGCCTACGGCAGTAAAAACCCCTCAAGCCAGCCCTGTCAGGAGCGGCGCTGACATGCATTAATGGTGCAGTTACCAGTAGATAATATAATGCAATTAACAGATCTCATCATGGGTCCTTAAGGGAGTGCACCACATCGCAAACTTTCTATATGCATCTCATAATTGGTGCAACATCAATTCAACCCACAATACATCAGCTATTCTGATTTAATCCCACATATCCTGTGCTACTTTATATTGCATCACAATTTTCTAAAGATTGCAAGCCGAGACCTAGCTGACCTCCTGCCTCAACGTGTGTCAAACCCACAGCGAAGTTACAGGTCTCATGTAAGGAAGCCTTATGGCCAAAAGCTCCGGAGGGGAAAGATAACTTTACTCCCTCTGTTGGTGGAAAAGGAAAATGATGCTGAACACATCTGAATCTGCACTGGTTACTTTGTCTGTAACAGGTTTTGCAACACAATTTTATATCGAATAGTTTGAGGAAGATAGAGACCTGATAAAAGGGAGCTATAAAAAGGGAAAAAAATTCTTAATATATATTTAATAAAGAAATCATTTCATATACCTCCAAATTTTGAACATTGTGTTTGCCTTTCTGTGAGGGTCTTGCTGTGAGGGCTAGTACATTCTGCTATGTCAGAAGGAAGATAGGAGCAAAAGGAAAAATACAACCTTATTAAAACTCCATCATTAAAATTTGACTAGATGGTGCTATCCCTAGGCAAGATCGAGAAAGCTGGTCATTTCAGGCAAGAAACGCCGACAGTGTGGGCATGGCTGGGACCAAGGGGTCTGGTTAAATAAGAGTAAATTGCTGAAGGTGACCAAACAGTCACGACCCTCCCATGTGGAGTGAACTACACCACAGCCATGAAGAATCAGCTTCTTACTGGATTTTAGGAAAACATCAGTGTTTCTGGGGTGGCAGCTCTTTCTAGGAGTGGAGAATGGGATAAAAACCCTTGCAAAGCAGCAAGTGTTGCCCTTGTGCTGCCCACTGAAAGAACTAGGAACAGGATACTCCTGGTGTAAATCCTACTGCTTGTAAACATTATAATAGTTGGTCCACCTGCTTTATCTGCACTGGGAATCCAACAAACGTAGGTACATAGTTGGGTTGTAACTTAACATGCACTCAGGCAATGGATGGTAGAGGGGCTGACAAAGACATGACGATCTAGAGAGGCAGACAGAACGGTTAAACAGTTAAAATCATTGATAATTGCCAGGCAGGTTATGGACATGATGGGCACTTTTGTGTGTGTGTGACAAGTGGCATCTTCTTTGCTAATGGCCCTTAACATCAAGCACTACCCTTTCCAGATCTTTTAATAAGAAGGTTTGTTTGGGACTTGAACTCTTCATGGACTTATGCTTTACTGGTCAAAATTAAAGGAAGAAGCCAAGCCAGGAGGCCAGGGTCTTGTTCGCCTTGCCTTCTGCATGCACTGAGATGTGACAGAATGTTCCTCTCTATTTTAGTGTATTCACTTAATTAGAAGTAAAGAGAATTTCACTGTTGTTGTAACTGGGTGTGCTTCTCTTGATGAAAGTATAATTTTAATAATTACAGCTACTACTAGTTATGACAGCTACAATCCTGCCTGTATTCCTGTCCCTTTTATAGAAACTTTCTTTCTGTTCTCAGAAATGGGGTGGCTATTTTGTGCTTCATCCCATTGCTGCTGGAACATCTGCCTTTTCAGGGTGAAGGTTTACAAAACAAATTAATTTGCATGAAACTCTTTTATGTAATCTACAAACCATTCCCAATCCCATAGTAAATAATCAGAAACTAGCAAGCAAATAGAAAAATTTTCCCCTAACCAGTTGACCTGAATAGCCACCTTTCCAAAGAAGTAGCTCCCCTTCCCTTTCAATTTTTAAAGCTTAAAACCCATTATTAAATCACCTAAATGCACTATGCATACCAGATCAATAGATGTGATGAAAATTTGAATATAAAGTTACTGCTTAAGATTATGATCTGCTGTACTTGAGACATGGACGTCTAAAGAAATGTAAGAGTTGATTCTAATGAATTATATGAAATCATAGGTACATTTTCTATCTGTACATCCTTAATAACAGAGAACAACATTGCCAAGTAGATAGAGAACACCAGACTCAGGACCACAAATAGCCTTTGTGCTGAATGATAAAACACAATAGATCCCTCTCTGACTCTGGCAGGTGAAAAAATACATGTAGGATGATAGGGGCCAGGAATAAAAAACAGTAGAGTGCACTGTTGAAAAAGAATAGTCAGCTGTCTTCATGATTTAAAAAAAAACAAACCTTAATACAACAATTATCATTAAGAGTGATTTTTCCACCACATAACTGACAAGTAAATTATCACGTCTGTACCTGCATGTTGAGTTACTGCTTCACCTTCACCAGTAAACAAAGAGGGGAAAAAATTGCTTTCAGTGACAATTTTTTTTTCCAAAGAGCCAAGCTGTTTGTGCTTTCTTCTCTTTTTCTTTCTCTTTATGTTTTGTTGTTGAAAAAAATCAGATATAATTAGATAAAGTGGTAGCATAAAGCCAGGAGAGCTTTTGCTAGAAATCAGGGAAATTGTGTCTCATTTACTGTTATCCCTTCAGTTATCTTCCTCCATCAGTGCTTTATTCCTATAGCCTTCCCTAAAAATATGAAAAGGTGAATTAATATTTAATAAAATAAAAGCCTTTCTTCTTCTTTATTAAATGCTAAAGAGGTATAACGATCAAATGGCTAGCGTGTCAGGTCACAAATATATAGAGCCTATGGATCCATCTAAATTCAGCTGTACTTCCCTTCCTTATTTCCTGGCATTTCATAAGAGAGAAATCTTAAATCTTTTTTCTCCTTACGACTCTTTTATGAAACAGATGTCTGGAGAAATTAATTTTTAAAAAGGGAGGACAGTGTTCTTACTGCAGCTTTATCTGAAGACAACAATAATTAGGTATCACCAATAAACTTACCAACATAGAGATGCTTCATAGTAAAATTTTAAAGAGCTCATAAGATGCTGAAATCATCAGTCTGATGAATCATATCCCAGGAGGGACTATTCTTCATCAATGAGAGCCTAGTGTAACTAGCTCGTGTATAAACTCAGGACAAATGTCTAAAGGTAGATGAGATAAATCCCAACCCAAGTGTCTGTAATTATGCTTCCTTCTACACCCAGAGGGATCTCAGCCGTGATGCAGGGGTGTGTGCTTGCACCCAGTGAGGATCCAGAAACTACTAACTGTTCCCTGAGAGGTTCCATTCTGTCAGGGTTTGTTGAAGCCCTCCCAACAGTCCTGCTTCACTTCAAAACCTCAACCCACATCTCTCTGCTAGACTATTACAGTGGAGGAGCAAAGCCACCAGGTAGTTCAGCAGTCTGACAAATGTTTCACCAGCCTTGGTGGGTCCCTCAAGCGCTCCCCACAGAGTCTCCCTGCTCCCATCCTGGAGACATCCAGCTGAGTGTTTGCTGTTCAGCTGACACAGGTTGCAGGCCTGGGCACAAGATCAAAGTGCCACCAGTCTAGCTGTTCACCTTGTGAAGGATCTGAGGAGCTGACATGTTGCCCGATCTGCAGCTTCTGCAGCAAGGAGAGGACAAACCACTGGCTGTGCTAACCTCTGAAACTGGTCCAGCAGGAGCCACTAAAGCTCATGAGTCAGGTCACTCAATGGCTAGAAGGCACAGACAGCTTGTGAGAGTCCCTGGTTTACTTCACCTTTATTTAAATCACTTTTTATGTAAATTAATTTTTCCTATCGTTACAGTCACCCAGTAATCTATTCCAGGGTGAAGACATTCTCACCCTATCCTCAAAAAGCTATTCCATGGTACAAAACCCTGAATTCAAGGTGAGCCATCAGGAAGAGAGGCTGTGCATTACTCTGTGGCCTTCTCCTTGGGAAGAGGAGGGGGAGTGCCAGCCCCTTGCTCCCACAGCTATTTATGTCTTTTATGTGAAAAAGCCATTAGAACAGAGACTGAAATCCAAAAGTCATAGCAGAAATATGCCTCTCTCTCTCTTCCTAGCTGACTGTAAAAGCAGACAGTGTATAGCAAAGGAGTTAACACAAAATGCAGATACTGAGTGTCACGTATTAAAGAGGAAGAAAGTATTTGTGGTTAAAAAAAGACTTAATATCAGTTTATACTGAACAAGAAATCCCTTTCTTATTTATGCTACCATAGACCCACTTACCTTGGATTAGTTAGACCTGATGCACTGACAATTAGACTGTTCTCCCAGTTCTCCTATTCTGCAGATTCCTGGGGGTAGTTCCTGCCACCGGATTCCCATGACCTTCTGCACATACATAGGAGGCTTTCCCTTCCTTTCCCCCTGTGTTTTGCAGCCTCTTCCTTCCAGGTAATCCTAAAATTGTCACAGAGTGTCATCTGAAGTCAGGACTGAGATGCATCCTCACCAAATACAGTGAAGCACACACGCTGCCGCAGCTGCAGGACACAGTATGTGCTGAATGCCGGATTCAGCTTCAGCTTCAAAGAGCGCTACAGCCATGCAGCAAAACTCAAGCTACAACTTTCTCATCTTTTACACCACCCCACATCATTTAGATTCCCAAATGAAAGTTTAAGTGACCCACAGTTTTGCCCAGTGAATGCAGTGAGCTTGGGGGATCACTTTCAAAAACACCTCATTTGCATCAATTTGGCTGAATTCTCTGCTGAAGAAGATGAAAGTGTGCTTCTATCTTGTGTTTCCCTCTGTTCAGGCAATGAGGCAGTCATTCCATTCAAAAAGGAAAAAGAACTAGATCAGCAAACTTGTTCTCCCCTTTTCCAGTGTTTCTTTGACTGCATAATTGAAACCTGGGAAAAAAAAAATGCACGAAAGCAAGAGGCACAGATGTTTACATCACAGGTACCTCAAATAACTTAAAAGTATCCTGACTGTGTATAGCCTGTGAATATATTTCATGCCTCACTCACTGAGAATTAGCATTGAAAGTCATCACAGTGAACACAGGGAACTGGATGAATTTCAATCTACTGCAGAAACCAGCCACTTATGTTGTTTGATGTCATCTGCAGTCACATCACTGCAGACATCTTTTGCAAGACTAGTAAAAGAAACGTTGTCATTTTTGACATGGCTGCCTGTCCCTCTTCACTGCTCGAGTGACAGCATTCATAGCACTCTTCCTGTGGCTCAGCGTATATAACAAACCCAGGTGCAGAGATGAGTCTCCTAGGCTTCCCTTTGAAGAATGTCAGATCGGCTCTGTTTCTTTTAAAACCGCTCCCTTGGACCAGCTGACATTTATGCAAGCCACACTACACCGAGGAATCAAGATTTCAGGCAACTGATACCACTTTGGGGACACACAAACTATAATCTAGATGCAAGCTATGAAGCAAAAATTAACAATACATGCAACTGAATGTCACTGGGGTAGGAAAACACACTGTGCCATTAAGATAGTTAAGGAAAAAGCAGGTATCAAACAGGTGAAATATTTCACATTGAGCACTAGTTTTATTGGCCTTTTAACTTGTCAGAGAACATCAATCTTGTATTAATATACAGCCCTGCGCAAGCTGTACCAAAGGGCGAAACAGGGAATTTGTGATGGCATGAAGGGGGGAATCAGCCTACCTAATTTTACACGCTTATCTCAGGCACCCAAACAAGAGCCTTGTCACCTTTGGCTCTTTCTACAGCAAATGAAGAGTGGGAGAAGCACCTCCAGGGGATGCTTCTAGCCTCTCGAGGTCTGAATTGCCTTCTAGTGGTACCTCTTGCTCTTCATTTCTCGAGAAAAAAATGAAAAGCCTTAATTTAGGAATCTTGACCTTCTCCTCTAAGCCCTTCCCACCCTCCCATCAAAGGCCTAAAGCTCCATTATGCTTCAAAAACCTGAGAGCAACACTTAAATACTGAGATGTAGTTTCCTGCCTGGGGCTGAGGCTAAGATTAACTGATGTGGTGAGGGAGACACCTCTCATGGCTCAGGGAGTTATGGTGTCATTCAGAAAAGAGTCCAGAACTTGCCCCTATTATCCAAACATTGTATGCCTCCTAAATTGGACTGGAAATGAGTTAGGAAATCTCAGCTCATGCAGTGGATCTGTAGTAATACATCTTGCAGTGAAAAATAGCAATATTTAAAGCCTTTTCCCTGGAACTTCGTTTCTCACACTAGCCTTGTAGAGCAGCAAGAGCTGAAGAAAACACATATGTGTCAGTATATTTCAAATTTTCATGGGCATCTGGGTAGAAATAACTTTTAAAGAGATTGGTTCTAAAAGCACTTTTTATCTGTGCATTCATGGCTACCTTTCCAGAAACCACCCTCTTAATGAAAATTAACACAATTTTTTGTCCATGGGTACATATTTGGGGCTTCTATTGGTTTACAATATTCTGACTAACAAAATTAGATATTCTGACTAACAAAATTACATTATTGCATCAAGAAATGCCTTCCATTATATATGCCATATGCAGTCAAACCCAAGTTATTTATCTCCCACACCAGTGTTGTACAGATTAAATGTTGCCTGCAAAAATATATTTACGTTAAAAAAATTACACATACTCAACACCTGAGCCAGCAAGCAGAAGTGGGAAGAAGGGGAAATAAAACTAATGGAATTTAATTCAGTCTTTTATTTTATTCTAAATGGAAACCTCTGCAGCAATGGTGCACAATGATCAGTGGAAATTTTTCAAGAAAGGTAAAGTGCAGCTTGCAGTTAAAAACTGTTCAGGAAGCACTGCTCTTGACAGTGGATAATGGAGAGGGGTTGAGCATTCCTGGATTTAATTGAGGCTACCTTACCCTGTGCATAGCCAGCTTTCCCAAGTCTCTGGACTGAGAAATACTAAAGCTCAAAACAATGAAGAAACTAACATGGTATGAATGCTGTGTCTTTCGACATGATGGATTTTTGATTCAGAAAACCTGAGACAGCAGGAGAATCCCCATCTCACTTGAAGACTCATCCACAGACCCTACTGAGAACTTAAAAAAGCAGAGAACAAACTGAAGCAGAAAAAGGTGGTGGGGTTTTATTATGCTGTTGTTATCACCAGCTACCCCCAGTGATAAAATTTTAGAAGGCTACTGATTTTTCAAACCCAGCTATAGTATGTATTTCCACCTGGATATGGCCCACTGGCTGGGCCTCCTTAACAAATAGCTTTCAAATGCAGTGTGCCCACCATACCCATACCCAGGGAAAAAGAGAATTTGGGCAGCTAGAGAGTCTGCAAAGACAGGGCTAGGCCATGGCCTTGAAAGTTTAATGTCACTTGGTCACGAGCATCCATTTGCTGGTGGAGCAGCCCTGCCCAGGCAGTGTGCCAGGGGCATGCAAAGAAGCTTCAGTGCATGTGGCTCCAGTGTGGTGGGACCCAGACAAAGCCCAGTGAGAGGCTACCGTCTCTGCCAGGGTCTAGTGACAAACACACACATTTTTTATATATATATATATTTATGCATATGCATGCAAACTTCAGTGCTTGGGCTGAACTTCCCAGCTCCCATCTGCTGTGCACAGTGTGAAACGTCTGGCTGTGCAGAAACCAGAACAGTCATGCGTTCTATGGAGATCTCACTCGTGCTCCACTTCAGTACGTTTCCAGAGGCACAGCTTATGCTGACCCAGGAACAGAGGCGATTTGCATTCACATGCATCCATCAGAGGGTTAGCCTCTGCCTTCATCTTCATTTTCTCCACTTGACCCATTGTTTTTCTTCAGCTCAGCTGACATACACACTGCGTTATGCTTCCAATGGCTGAGAGTACATTAAGGTTATAGGGATTCTTTACGTCCTAGCTGCATTTTTCATTACAGTTATTGATACTATGTATTAAAAGACTAATGATTTGGAGCCTCTAATATCAGGAAATGATGTCTCTAATGATGCATCTTTGACCTCAAGCCTGAAGTCTGCAGTGCAGTTTCCTTGTCTGTGTGGATGTTTCCTAAAAGCCTGTCTGAGTAGTTTGTTGGCTGGTATAGCCATTGTTTGAATCTTCACCTTTGCCATTTTGTGGTATTTGCTGTTCTTCACAGAAGATCGCTGACTGCTTACAAAACAGGCCATGGCAGCACAGGTTTGAGCGAAAGCAGGGGGCTGGAGATGGGAGCAGCTCTATTTTGTATGCAAGTTGTCCATAAAAAAGAAGTTTTATCTAAATTTCCTCTGCTCTGCTAGTTGCACTGAATTTTGTATCATGGAAGAAAAGTTTAAATTCATTCTGTGGTTAGACAAAGGAGGAGAAAGTTGAGAAAAGCAGATGATTAATCTAAAGGTACACTGTATTACTTCAGCCCTGGTCCTACAGCTTGCTTCATCTAAGTGGAATTCATTGTATAGTTGGGACCTCAGGATTTTCAACATAGAAACTTAAAACCTCAGAGCTGTCAGCTTTTTCATGCCTTCAGACAAAGTATGAATATTCAGTTCACTCTGACCTGCCTTACTGTTTTTCTGGTGACTTGATTTTCTGAGTTTCCCCCCATGCTGTGGAAGAGATTTTTTAAATACTGTCAACATGCATCTTCAGCATGTAAATAGTAGATCTCTCCTTCAAGTAAGCCATAAGAAAACATATTTATGCAGAAGAACATTTCAAAGGCCAATGAAATATTAGGCAGCCAGGAGAAACTTTATTTTTAACGGTGTTTCAGCCACACACATTTTGCCTTCACTGGCAAATGTGTCTATGTGTAAAGTTTCATTACCAAACTTGTTTCTATAAGCCATTTATTGGCCTGGATTTTTTTCTCTGTAGGCTTATTTACTGTACACAAACACGATGATGTAAGGCGTGCCTTAGGGAACTGAACTAACATCGTTACTCTGTAGTTTACACTTTTTATTAAGGTTTTCTTATTAAAACTGCCACTTAAAAAGACCAGTTCTGAATCCCTTCATTAATAAAGGGCTTCTCATGTGAAGATGTGCTCCAAGATATGAATTAAGTCCTGATCCTGCAAAATCATAATCATGTCATAAACGTGCTTAGTTTTATACACTTTGAGTGACTCCATTCAATTCTCGATATCGTAGGACTCAGGAGCTGCAATTCAGCAGACTACTCAGACATATGCCTAGAGCCACCTTTATTCAGCAGGTGGATTTTCAGCAATATATTCAAGTATATATTTAATTTTAAGCACCCGCTTAAGTGCTTTATTGAGTTTGGGCCACCATGTATTTAATGAAGCATGTCAACAAGTGTGTATAGTATGGTCCATTGCTTCATACAAAAGGTAGTCAGATAAGTATTTCCAAATATATACAGTGCCCAAGTTGAATCAGTAGGGTAAAACACTATTTTGCAGGATATTAAAAATCAATACTTGATTAAAACTAGCATGCTTGATGGTAGATACTGCTTTCTCAGTTAAGATCTCACAGGGATGCAGTACGTTCACAATTGGAAGACAGACATTTGAGGAACGAATCTTTGCTTATTTACTAATAATTTGAGTATAATCTGTGTTGATGGTACTCTTGTCATGTCGTTATTTGAAGATACAGTGTGACTCCCAAAGTTCACCGTCCCCAACTTTTCTCCTATTCTAATTAACATGAAATTTGACAATGAGAATCAAAAGAATTTTGTATAGCCCCTGGGAATGTTTTGTCTTTAAATTTTAACCTGTAATAAAATGCAATACCAATTGCATCGTCCCAGGTTTTCCCATGCCACCTAGGAGACAACATCAGACTATTGCACACACAAATGCATACAGTGGTTATAGTTTTGCCTTCAGCAGTTCTTCTGCTGAGTATGGTCCAGAAGCCCTGGTGACTGCTGGGGAAAGGCAGTCCCATTCACTGTGTAGTCACATGCATAAGAAAGAACATGGCAGAACAGAAGGACTTCTATAAGAGGTGTCAAAAGACATCAATTCCTCCTGGAAAATACTCTGCTGAGTGACTGAGAGAGACTAAAACTGAAAGGAAAATAAACTTGAAGAAATAGTATTAGAAAAACAGCTCTGCACCAGTCTTAAAATTATATATCTTGCAACCTTCACACAAAGGTTTAATAAATTTCAGGTGAGCTGCATAGCTTATTTTATGACTTTACCACAAGAGTTTTACAGGTCACCCCAAACCCATGCCGAGAAACCTTTTTACTACAGCATCATGCATTCTTTATTAATACTGCAGACAGTTCCGAGAGTCTCAGCCAGAAAGGGATGGACGGAGATGAGGGAATTATGAAAGAAAAAAATAGTACAAAATTGATTAAATGGTCAAAAGACTAATATGTGGAGAAAGATGAAAACAGTCAATTGTGTGTCATACAGATGAAAAAAAGACAAAGAATGTAAAAAATAGGAAGAAAAAGAAAATCTTTACGCATTCCAAACTAGCCACATAATTATAGTGAGACAAAATGGGAGAAAGGCTATCGGTAGTTTAGCTATCAAGAAACATGTCTTACTGCTAAGACCTATTAATACCTTTTCCTAAAGAAGTGGCAGAAGCCCCAGCACCAATTTAAAACTAACTGGAGAAAAAAGGAGAACACTCTGCAGAAGAGCAGTGCTCCCCATGGTGGTGTGCTGGATGATGAAAGAGGTGTTCGCTCGACATCCAGTTCCACAGCTTTAATGAATCTTCATTTCCTGAGTCTTCCCCCTTAAAAATGACAATATGCAAGTTCTATAAAACATTATGGCCTCTCTTGACTGCTCTAAACTGTACTGATGTGCAGGCAGATGTTTTTCACCTGGTCTAGGTATTTTTTCCTACATTTTTCTTCCTTCTGCAGTGCTGCTTTTCCTTGCAGGGTGGTGAATGGGAGCCAGGAGTACACTTGTGAGAGAGCAGCTGTTTTGAACTGGAGCAGGCACACCTCTGCCAGGGTAATACAAAGAGCAGTTAGAGAGCCACTGACAGTTCAAAGTGTCTTGCTTTCATTACGCTGCACCTGCCATCAACCCTGTTACATCTGTTAAATTCCCTTCAGAGAAATGTTGTTTTTATGAGGAAAAATGAATAGCTCCCTTTTACTAGATGAAAACCTGTAGATGTATGAAGTTAAGACAATTATTAATATTAAACTAACATCTACCATTTAATAGCAGCTTCTCTCGAGACGAAAGCTGCGACATGAGTTACTATTGTTGCAGAAGGAGAGACTTGCTGTATACTATAAAAGCAATGATCTGCTTGCGTGTGCAGAGCCACATGTGACAAACTGTGGCAGCTTTCATAGGTTTAACGAGTCTCTTTGGAGTTCCTCTCTCTCTGGTTAGTCATAGGCAAAGCAAGGAAAAAGCTGCGTGCAAATACATACCTCATGCGATCTAGCTGCACACCAAACAGCAGGAAGCATAATGAGCAAAGAGATGGGTTTTCCTGTGATCTCTTTTTGTTGCCTTCATGCATGACTGGGAAGAAGAAGAAAAAAAAAAAAAAAGAAGAAAAAGAAAGAAAAAAGGGCCAGGGAAGAAAAAGTACGCTGAGGTGTTGGTTATACCCACACTCCAGAGTCCAGGGCATGATATAAAGGGTTTAAAACTCTGTTTTTTGTCCCTCATCACTGCTATGTTAAAAACAGGTATGCCTAGTTTGTTCTTACAGTATCAGAAAGTAGAATAGGAAGTTTAGTGTACTCCCAAAAGTTCCTGCTGCATATTTTCTTCTCTAAACTCATGCCTACAGGGCATCTACACCGAGTTGACATGATAATACCTTCTTTCTCAGCAGGGCTGTAAAGAAACCAGCTCAGCCCTTCCCTGCAGCATTCTTCTTTGTGGGGTTGACTAAAAATGTTGTGTCTAAAATTAACTAGGCTGTAAGGTGGTTGCTTTGCGTCTGAAGATGCACCACTAAAGGATACGGTAGCCTGGCATTGTAATGGTGTGTAAGGAAATATTACCCATGAGAAATACCACTCCTCGCAGAGCCCTGATATCACACTTTAGCTTGTGTGATGTTCTCACATCTGCCATGGTTTTCAGCTAAAGCATGTCAGAGCAACAGTCAACAAGGGTTTCAAAGCTTTCCATGTGCACTACTTTTTCTTTATGTCTTAGCGAGACAGAGAGCTCTAGTTTCTGTTCAGAAAAGAGAATTACTCTCACATGTTTTCTATATGCAGTTATGCACTGTGTGGGTAATGATGTGGACTGTACTGAAATTTAATTTCCCAGGGTACCGTTCAACTTTACAGGGCGCTTATCAATCTAGTCAATCAAAACTATTATAGTGTGACTAGTTTCTCCTGTGATTAACCCAAAGTGATGGCCGAAATTAAAGTATAAAAAAATCTTGCAATATAGGGAGATCCCTGGCAAAAAGCGCTTGCCATCAATTTTTGGATTATGAGTGCTACCAAAACCAAATAGCTATGATTAATAGTCATCAACAGCTATCTTTAGATCAAGAGTTGCCTCAATTTACCTATTTACTGCTCTTCTTGTTTTGTCTCAGTTTTATCCACTCTTTGTCCTTTATCAGTGCTCTTCTCAGTCTTAAAAACTCCTCTTTCCTTCCATAAAACCTCTAATAACTGCCTTCTCTAATGCTGTCCTGTTTTTTCTAACCACATGTGCAAAAACAACGTAACTCTTGCTCTCAAATCTGTCAATAAGGTGTGCTGGAGTGTACTTATTAAAATAGGTACAATTAAAATAATTACAGATAACACCAGAATATGGAGTTCCCATTGAAAGCTTCTCTCCTGTGGGGTGAAAGTAAGTCTCAACTAATCTGTGAGACCAGTAACTACGCAGTCATAGCAGCCTGCTCATAAGAAATCTCTACAGGATCCATCAGCTCTGATGCTTCAAATGAAGAGAGGCTTAGCAGCATGGACTCTGATATCCATTAAACTCTGAACAGTCTGGGGCCTGCTTAGATGATCTTCATTTTCTCTCTGGAGATGGTTAAAATCCACTTTGTTAAAACTGGAACATTAGCAGCTCCAGGCCCAGCAACAGGAATCTCCCAGAAGACAGGAGATCTCCCATAACACCACAAAATGTCCATAAGCGATAGAGTACAAGAACAACCTAGCAAAAAATCTGGGGTTTTCTTGAGTTTGTCAGTGTGGTTTTCGTGTCTTTTTTCTTTTTAAAGAAGTGGTTCATTTGCTTTACTCTGGTGGATTTTTTTTTTGTTTGGGTTTTTTTGTTGGTTTGGTGTTGGTTTGTTGGTTTGTTGTTTGGGGTTTTCTTTTGTTGTTGTTGTTAAGGAGGCATCATTTTTAGATATAATTAGTACATTTTATTCCTTAAAATTATTGTAAGTTTTACATTTTGGCTTCACATGGGAGTAAGATACCTGCAACAGTCCATTATGTACATCTTTCTGTGTACTGGCCATCTTGATATCTCAAAACATGCTAAGTATTGACCAGTCTCCACTGAAAAGGACAGAATAGGAAAGTTCTCAATTATTATTAAGGTCCTATATGACTAAGAAAATAAGCTTGCCTCCATATAGAAGAGACTGACCAAATAATTTCTTCTTTCTCACCGTCTGGAAAGATGAAGCAGCAAAACAATCAACTCGTATGAGAAACAGTATGAGGAAGGACTGCTTATGAAACCACAGTCACAGGAGAAGTTTGACCAGAGCAGAAAAAGAGACAAGAACTTACCTTAAGCAACTCCACCAGAAACCAGGCTTTAAAAATGACATAATCATTTCTTCACTTTGGGGATGATTGCTTTGGTCCTACCTTTGCAGATTATCCATGCGTCAGCAGTTATTTTTCAATATTCGGTGTGCCTCATTACTAAGTTTTTTGTTCTGGCTACCTCTGGGTTTCTGATGAGGTATGTGTAGAACATCTTCATCAAGCCTTGCTGTAAGGTACCTCTATTCATTGCAAAGTGTTGCTTCCACCCATAAGAAATGCAGCTTCAGTGGACTGCAGAGATCAAAGAGCCTGGAGCACCCCTGGGTAACATATGGGGGCAAACAACTTTAAAAACAACTCCAAGAATTCCTTATGTGCAGTAAGACTGCTACCAGCACCTGGAAATCCTAGACACTCTGACTGTAGCCTCAAAGAGGAGAATCATGCTCAAGAGACAACCAAATATTAGCATCTTTTTATGGTGAGTTATTGGTTATTGAACTAGAAATGCTATCATGATACCTCTTACTGCCCTGCTTTCCTTGGTGGTAAGTGTGATTATGACTGTCTTTTCACTCTAGGGTAAAAAACTCACATTACTGTGACATCCCATAAGAGTATACAAACAGCTACAGTGAAAAAAAGGTGATAGCTACCTGATTAGGTAAATCCTACTGCTACCTGATTAGGTAAATCCTATGATTTACATAGGAACCTGTAAATAAACATAACTTCTAGGATATCTAGTAGAAGAAAGCATCTCTAACTTCTCTGAAAATAAAGCGTTCCTGGATTATTCAGTGCTGCAATCAAATAAGCACCTAGTCACTAATTCAAAGGAAATTCCTAAATGATAAATGGTTCTGGGAGAAAATTGAAGAGGAAATAAAGATGACTGTTTCATTTCGCATTTAGGTCTGAATATCCAGCACTCTAATTAAGACTCATTCTAGTCTTGCCTACTTAGACAAAAAGCTGCAACTTTTAAAAACAGAGATCAAAGCTTGATGGTAGAATTGCTAAATAAACTGCAGTGTCACATTTAGAAAGGTGAGCCAAAGGACAAGCATCTGAGGTGGCAAGGTTTCTCCTCCGGGTGGCATGGCTGCAGGGAAAAAATGTGGAGTGGTTACAATAGCAGCTTTGCTTCGATTTTAAAAGTGGGGGCAGCAAAATTTTCGGTTAGCAGCAGTTCACTTGTATCTTCATGAGGCAATGCTTTGGCTAGAATGTAGTGCACTTTGTGATCTAACAATGAATACTTAAATAGAAAATATGCCACTGTAATAAGCCCCCACAGTAAAAAAATTAATATTAATGCAATGAAAAAATTGTTATTACTTTTGAACCCAGTGAGGACTGCAAAGACAGTGATTATTAAAGAATTCAGCTGGTTTCAAAATTGACCTTAACCTGGAAAAAGCTAGGCAGAAGCAGAGGGAAAACAGATTAAAAATTCAATGCAGCATTTCATGGCCTTGGTAACCTGGGACTGGGGTACTCAAGAGCTACTGACAGCTTGCATTTCAAAGCTGATTTGTAAAGTTGCCAACAGGTCAGTAATCAGTAACTTTACAGAGCATGCAGCTGACACAGAAAGCCAAAAAGGAACAACAAAAGACATAATTGGATCTTAGGACCCAAAAGATGCCATGAATGCATTCTTTTTTGGCACTACGTATGCTGCATGTTGCGACAAGATATGGTTATAATGAAGGTGATTTGCATATTTTTCATGAAGTTTGGATGCACTGAATTATAAAAATAACCCCCTAACATGAAGCTATTTCACTGGCACTTGGAAATCTCATTTGAAACATTGACAGAATCACAGAACAAGTTAGCGATGAACACAAAAAGCAGGGAAAAAAAAGTCCGTTAGGTCATCGTAGCCATCTGCCTTCAAACGCCACATTATTTCCTTCAGTTTATTTAAAAGTCTTTTATTGAGATTTAAACAGCTCCAGTAAATAAAGCTTGCATCAGATCCAGAGGGAAAGTTTTTTAGCAGTCTAATGCCAAAGGAAATCAAGAACGAAGGAAATCACCAAAGTAACTACAGACAACTTAAAACTTCACAGCACTTAAGTCTTCAGACCCAAATGGGAAAGTTCTTACCCAGCTGCTGGATTTCAGAGAGTTATGAGGTTTGAAAAAGACTAAGCGTATCATATCAGGGCCTACTGTGTGAAACTCTTTCCCTTTAATGTCCCCTTATCCTTCCTCCCTCCACTTGTCATCAGCCCTCAGGACTGGGTATTAATAGTTCACATGCAGAGGTCTTTGGGCTGATGACTATGCACAAAGCTGAGTCCCGTGTCATAAGGTGCTGGGATCTACCCTGTCATAAACCTCTTTGTCTGGCATTTTTCTTTAACATGAGAACTGTCAGCTCTGCCATCTTCTGGCTTTCAGTGGTGCCATCCCAGATTTACGGACAGGTTGCTCCCGAAACCACTGTGCAGAGATACAGCTTGCAGAGACCTGAGTTGAGCATGCACTGGAGTCTGACGTGGGCTGTCAGATGGGGCAGGGAACAGCACTGGCAAACTCTTCCTTATTCCCAGTCCTCTGTCACAGCAGCTGAGGCTCACACAAGGATTGAGGCTTAGCACCTCTTCCAGCACTCTGGCTAACCATGTCTGTAAGGACTGAACTTCTGAGTGAATGTTTTCAGTTTGCATGGCAAGGGGGGCTACAGTGGTGGCTTCTGCAAGAATCCGATAGAGCTAATACCAGCTGGCTCCAAGATTGACCCACCGCTGGCCAATGCCAAGCCCATCTGTGAGAGTGGTAGTGCCTCTGGGATACAGAATTAAGAAGGAAATAAAATAAAAAAGCAAGCTGTGCTTTTTGTGGAGAGAGGAGCCCACGCCAGAGCAGGTTTGCTGATGGGACTTGTGACTCCATGGGGGACCCATGCTGGACCAGTCTGTTCCTGAAGGTCTTCACCCTGTAGAAGAGACCCATGCTGTAGTGGTTTGTGAAAAACTGCATCCCATGGGAATGACTCACCTTGAAGAAGTTCATGGAGCACTGCTTCCCATGGGAGGGATCCCACACTGGAGCAGGAGAAGAGTATGAGGAGTTGTCCTCCAAGGAGGAAGAAGAGGCAGAGACAACTTGTGGTGCAACCCCCATTTCCCATCCCCCTGTGCCATTTGTGGGGAGGTGGGAGAGAAAAAATGAATAAAGTTGAGCCTGAGAAAAAAGGAGGGGTGGGGGGAGGTGTTTTAAGATTTAGTTTTATTTCTCAATATCCTACTCTGTTTTGACTGGGTAATAAATTAGATTAATTTTATTCTGTGTTGAGTCTGTTTTGTCCATGACAGTAATTTCTCAGTGATGTCTCACTGTTCTTATCTTGACCCATGAGCCATTTGTTGTATTTTCTTTCCCCTATCCAGTTGAGGATGGACAGTGATAGACTGGCTTTGGTGGGCAACTGGCCTTCAGCCAGAGTCAACCCACAGTGGGCAACTGTGAAGCTTTTCCACGTGGTCTGTCTTTCAGTGTGCTTGGTTTTTAATAACCCTTAGCCTCAGTACAGCTGGTGTCTACCAAACCTAAGGGGAATTAGACTGTTTTGAGATGTAACTTGGATTGCCATTGTCATGGCCAGCCTTTCAGTTCCACCAGCAGCAAGACAGCCCCAACCACCATGAAGTCCCTCACTTGTTCTCTCTGTGATTGCCTCTAACTAACCCAGGGACAAAAGTCATCCCTTGAGAAGACAAAACATGGAAAGACATTTGCAGCCCACTAGGTACCCTCATGTGGATCAAACGAAGAATAAAATATATTTCTGCTACATTTATTACAGATCTGAATCTTAAAGGTTATGTGTTTTCATAGCTGTTGCACTCTAAGCAAATCTTTTGGTTCTTCTTGTGTATTCTTGTTTCTCCTTTCCTGTTCTTTCTGACATTCAGTTTGGGATTATCCACCTATCTATCTATACATACCATACATTTCCACTAGGATATTTTAGCTTTATATTTGCTGTATTCACTTCAAAGGAAAAAAAAAGTATAAATATTAACATGGCAGTGCATATTCTGCTGGTAATTTACCATTATATTGCTCTTTGCAGTACACTAGTGATAAATATGTGCCAGTTTGAGGATTAAATAATTTATTTTTAGGGATTTTTTAAAAGTTTTTATTTCTTACAGGTTCCCTGTGAGTATATGTAATTTGAATATGTGATCAGTCTAAGGATTTGTGGATCCTCATTTATTAGCACAGCAGGCTTGTTTACTGGGGCTTCAGAACAAGTAATGGTCAGCTTTAGGTTTTTGCTCTTCAAGGAGTTTTTCCTCAGGTTTATAGGAAAAAGAAATCTTAAGTCAGTTTGTTGGTATTAGAAACTGCTACTTCTGCCTTTTGAACAGGAAGGATTCATATGGCAAAATACACCACCATAAGTTTAGCAAAAAACCTGCTGTGACCTATTGCTATGAATATCACACTCCTAGGAAACTATGGCATTATACCATAGTATCAACCATGAGTTTTTCTAGATGTGCTTCTTGAAGGCATCTTCTGCTTGTTTGCTCTGCCAGGTATATTGCACATACTCAAGGTACATAGGAGACTTGTGATAAAAAGAGATCATCCATGGTCGCATGAACACAGGTTTCCTCTATGTTTTTCTCAAGAATTGTTAGTTTGACAGAAGGCATGGGAGGAGAAAGGCAAGGGAAGGCAAGGCATGGTATCCAGGCTTGATGTGGTTATAACAACATGAAGTGTCATGAAATGCATGTAAGTAATACAGTTCTGTCATTACAATGCCAGACTCACTCTTCTGTCCATACCAACTCATTCTGAATGCAAATGTATTCATACCAAGCTCTTGTGAAGGAAGAATGTGATTTATTTTTGAGCATGCAAGTGCCAAACTTTAGAGACGGGAGAGATACTACACGAAATATGGTCAGAGGATATAACTATAATTAGTGAGAGAAAATAAAAGAAACCAAAATGAATTTTTTATTGGTGAAATCTTCCTATCAGTCAGCAGTAACCTTGAAGTTCCATGAGCCATGTGCACAGGCCTAGGCATTTCTAGAGCAGTTGCTTAATGAAACCAATGCAAACACTGAGCTGAAGGTACTTAAATCCACTGCTTAGGACCTGGTTTAAATTGAACAAGTCATAGGACCAGTTTGGATCTAGGGCAAATAGTTTCTCACTCTAGACATATTCTTCCAGGTCAGAGGGCAATTTGTTGACATGAAAGGAATAGGAGGTCTGCTAGCAAGTTGCTGGCTACACTACTGCCAGGTCTGACATGTAATTTGCAGTGACTTTTTAGCCCTTTCTATCAGCATTTGGAAGGAAGGCATGCTGTGATGTGCACACATGCTTGGCTAATTTAGCCACCTAGGGAACGTGCATATCTTGTCAGGTGCTCAGTGAAAGAGGCAGGACTCCACAAGAGGCATCCTTCACTTGCCCTGCACCACTCGTTCCTATAATTTAATAAGCTGGTGTCCTGTCCCCCTGCTTTAAAAGACTGTTAATAACTGATTCATTTGCTAACATGTTCACACATGAAAACAAGATTATGTAAAAACATGGAAAAAAGTCCAAGCTTGCACCCCACCCTTTGTTTCAAATGCTAATTGATGTTGCTAAGAGACAATAGTGTTATCTATTGCATCATTTCCAAAAACAGACAATTAAACTCAAATAAATTAATAGTCGAGTGTATTAAAAATCTCATACTCACACATCATAAAATCTGAACATACAATTACCATCAAATGGAAACAAACATACAACTCCTCCTCTACTCTGACCCTAAATCAATACTACCAGCCTGATTTTTCAGAAGTACTTAGTTCTTGCAGCTCTGTAATATTTCAAAAGGAATTCTTCATGATTGGTGCTTCAGAAAAAAAACCAAGCTTTGTTTTCTACCAGCAGTCTAAATGAATGCACTGCTTTGAAAGAGAATGTGAGAATGATTTATGTGCACATTAATGTCATATATTGATCAACCGCCTAGTCATATGTAATTTTACTATTATTTGATATTATGGTTATTTATTAAACGCCAGGTATATGATTCCAAAGAAATATCACTTGTCAAATTTTAGCGAAATAACATAAGGCAAATCGACTACCAGATATTTCTCAGTTAAATGCATCCCTTAAAGGAAAATATTTGGGAAAGATTCATCTCCCCTAATTTTTAGCCATCTGAAAGTTGGGCACTTACTCTGAGATAGTCACTTAAGTTTCTCTACAAACAGTGCAGAGAGGCTGTGATAGAGAGCAATTCATCCAGTCTATCTATCTCAGACACACATCTTAAAATGGGATGAATTGCCTTATGGAGGAACCTATCTTTCTCCATTTACTATAAGGAGAACCTGGACAAATAGCTTAGATGAAACCCCTAACTTTAGATGGCTAAATGTAGTGAAGATGAATTCTACTCTAAATCAATATAATACAAATAATACATAAAAGCCACAATGCACAGGTCAGAGTTAAGGCAGTTGTGATGAAATATATATTTTCTTGTTCTTGGTTAGAACATAGGCGTTTTGTGTGCCAGAAAGCTTCAGGATTTTCAAGGACCCTAAACTATTAATTACCTTGATTTGATTCTGCTGGTTATAAGTGAGTGAATAAGTAACTATACTGTACTGCTTATCACTGAAGTCTTTTCAAAGTCTTTTCATGTAGATTTAAAGAAAAAGATCAGGTGCTTGTTATGTGTATGAGAGCAGTTACAAGTCCTGAAGCAAGAACAGCAACATCACTTGGATTAGCTGCCAGTTATGCTAAATGCAGTCACATCTTTCAAAGCATAGTGGTGATTGTGCTATCTGCATTTCCTTTCAAACCAGCAATTTTTTTAAAAAAGTGATTATTCTTCTATTGTAAGCAGACTAGAAGATCTCTTTCCTCTCTTCCCTCAGCTTCTTTTTCTTTTTCTATTCTTTTCTTTTCTTTCCTTGGTTTTTTCTTTTTTTTTTTTTTTTTTTTGCATAAGATAGGACTTCTCCATTAACATTAGCTTGGCACCACATAGCTCTGCCTCACACGCTGAGATCCCTTCCCTGTTCTGGTTGTCTCTGTCCCTCCACTTTTCCCACTGGATTATCTCTCAGCCCCAACAGCTCTTCTGTATGCCTCCACTTCTGCAGAGAACAATGGAGAAATGATGCAGCTTTTCAAATACAAAGGAAGACATGAAGCTATAACCTGAAGACAGGAAGTTAATAATTGCTGCTTCCAGAGAAAATCAGAGTCAAAGTGGTCAGAGGAGCAGATCCTGCAGGATCATGAAGAAGGTGTTCTCGGAAGTGCCATTTATTTTATTGGTTCCCAATTGCTAAAATGACAGTGTCTGTAAAGCTTGGATGGATTGAATCAACATCTTTTTAACTCTTAAAATTTTATAAGGGTTTATTTCTATTGCCAAATTCACTGTTCAGAGGTAAAACAACCTTGTAGCTTTAATATCTCTAAGAAGAGTTTAGTTATGTTTAAAAAAAGAATGTTTGGATGGGACAGAGACATTTAAAATAATTATCACTGTGTTTAGTGTTCTCTGTGTAGTTGTTCACTCCATGCAGGTACTACCATTCTTAAACATTTTACTCTGCCTGTCTAAATGTAACTCTGGGACAGCAGCTACTGTTTGTTCAGCAAATACATCTGTGTGTGTTTTTTAAACAGACTAAATATACATAGACTACAGGTAAATATAAATAAACAGTATGTATTGTAGAGCAAAATGGCCTTGACTACATTCTCTTCTGAAGGAGATTTGTTACAAATTGAAACTCTGACCATCAAGAAACTTCACAAACTTTGTTTGAAGAGGAACTTGTTAAATAACCAGAAAGATCCAGAGAAAACTAACAGCAGCAAGGGCAGCAAACTGAAAGACAATGCTACTAAAAAGGCAAAGATAAATACAAACCAGTGAAAGCAAGTATTTTTCTAATTAGATTTACTGACATTAAATATTTAAAGTTACTTTCTCTTTAGCATTTAAAAAAAATGTAATTTTTGTACCATATATCTTTTCTTCTTTAAATTATCATCAACCAATACAACAAAAAGTCTTGGACTGAATTGGTGAAATTCCTTCCTGCTCAAGACACCACTGATTAATTTGTCCCAGTATCCAATTCATCACATTGATTAAAAAATCCTGTTTAGATCATCATTGGAAATATTTCTACTATTCACTTTTACATCACATTAAATCTTAGAGTATTTAGAAACATTAATGAATCTTAATAATTTAGGTACTTAATAGGAAGTAAAATCCCAATTTAAAAAAAAAAAGGGGGGAGGATGTAAACTAAGTGACATAAAGACGAGCTTTGGTCAAATGCCAGTTGTTGCACTCCATACAGGAGTAACCAGACGAAATTCTCTGACCTGTTTTATGCTGAAAGAACACATAAGATGATCTAATGGTCCCTGATGGCTTAAAAATCTATGGAACTGCCAAATGACTTCTGCAGGGCCACAGGGTGAGTAACTGAGAGCAACTGAATAGTACATATCAATAGGAAATAATTATATAATTACTATGTTCTCTTCTATCAGTATAAATACCAAAAATACATCAAGAAATCATTTACTTAGGAAGAATTCTTGGGTTATTATACCACTTTTTGATTATGATACACTATTTGCAGGGACACTATTCTTAACAAGCATATCTACTGGTTAATTATTAATATTAAAATTTTGTTAAATCTGTTCCATGATGAATTAAAAACATTTCAACTTTACTTAAAGAATGTATGTCCACTATAAGAAATAATGAAATAAATACCTGGATACCTAATCCCACTGTTCTATTTGCACATGTAAGTGAAAAGAAAGCTCTCTAGTCCTTCCTGTCTGGTCCCTAACAACATAGACAGTCAGATGTTCTGAAAATGTCAGACTTCTAACAGGGTCACCATGAAAACAAAAGCACTGCATAGTAAAAGAATGAAATAAAGAAAATATAGATTAGCATTTTTACTTTTGATCTTTCTTTATGAGAACATGGCATTGATTATTAAATGTACACTATACAATAACAAAGAACACATTTTGTCTACGTTGAAGGACTATATTTGGGTCAAGGTATCGAACTGTATAACCAACTTGCAATCATGGTTGCTGTATTGGCTTCCAGCCACTTAAGAATTCAAATTAAGTGTATAATATATATATTTAATGCAGTTTTCCCTAGACAAACCTTTCCAAACATTTACCCCTATTTTCATAACTTTCATCAGAGAAAGCAACACCAGAAGACATCATTATGTAATGCTCTGATGTTCGCTAGTGTAATCGTGTGACGGAATCATCAGTTCTGCTTTCAGATGGAGTTCTGCATACGCCAGAATAACTTCTTCTTTTGCCTGCCACATATAGTTGTGTGGCTGTGATCCTCCATTTGCTGTTATCCACTATCTAGCTATTCTATTTTGGTCTGAGCTTGCTGTAAAGTTTGAGTGGCAGAAATATTGTATAACCATTGGAGGACCAGTTCTTGAAGAAGAAATAACACTCAAGCCACCTTGCAAACAACCTGCTCAAGCCCAGCTGCATTTGAAACCTATCCCTCAGCCTGACACCGTGCAATGCTTTGCAGAGGGCACAGATGTCATCCTCGTGTTGAAAAAGAGCTGCTGCAAAGAGACCGTAGCCTCTATTTGTCTGTTAAGTGATGGATTGCTATTCAAAGCTGTCAAAACCATACTGCAGCTGAGATTCCCAGCCTGTGCTGAGAGGACATGGTCTATTGTCCTCCCTCCCCACACATTAAGGGTAGATTAACTTTAGAAATAAAATATAGCTTTTGAAGTCAGAGAAAGTGAGGAATTTTATTAGGTCCAGTGATTAGTTTTAGGTCATGATTAGTTTTCTACAGTGTGCAGCAAGAGATATCATAACGAAGCTGCCATAATTTCCAGTTTTTTACAGACAGCTGTCACAGAAATGGCAGGAATTGTTCCAAAGCATGGGACAACTTTCCACGGAAAGGTGAAAGCAAGTGAGGCAAGCAAGGTTCATTTATTTAGGATTTGAGCTCAGTAAATGATGTTAACATTTTGTAAAGGTTTCACTGGAGCACAGTCTCACCACTACCAGAGGAAATGCTCCATTCTCAGTCCTACATGATCTTGCAACTCTGCAGGACCTCTGTCAACAGCCTTACTGATCTCTATGTTTTCACTCAAATCACAGAATAAAATAGATAGAGGGGTTTTATTAATATATTATTGATTAGTTTTAGGCTATGAAAATTAAAATTTTTTAATTTAAAAAATGTGAGTTTTGATCTGTAAGTGTAATACCTTCCATCTCCCATTACCAACACTGGGCCCAGAACAAAGCCTGATCTCAGAAGGTTGATTGCCAGGTCCATTTAACATTTCTGGGTGAAAGAGAGGGTAAACCAGTGAAGACGGATGCCAGTCCTTGTTATTTGCAATCAGGCAGAAGACAGGATGCCATCAGGGAGCCTAATGGTCCGTTAGCTACTCTGTGAGGACCAAGCAGGGGACAGGACAATATGGACATGCCAGAGATGGTGGGAGCAGCAGGGAGGGAAAATGCGTTTGGAAACAGGACAACAAATTGAGTGAGACTAATGTAGGGACCAGAAGGGATGCAGAGGAGGGGCAGACAAGCGTGAAGATGAGGACGCGGAGTCAGAGTGCAGGTGAATGTGCTGTAACAGAGTAGAGGAATGTGCAAGTAGGAAATTGTGAGAAGAGGAGGAAGTATGGAGGTCAAGCAAATTCTGTGGCATAGGAGCTATGTGAAAACAGACAAAGAAAATTCAAGCAGGTAGTTTCTCCTGCAGCAGGGTGGAGAAATCTGAGTCTCTGGGGTTCCTAGTAGTTAAAGTCTCTTGGATCAGTTTGCTGAGAGGTTGCGTTTCTGCAGGGGTTATAAGGATAGACTTAAAGCCTGCAAAAATGCCACAGACAGGGAAGGGAAGGTGGCAGAAAGAAGGAGATGGGAATTGGTCACTAATGATAAAAAGGAGACAAAAATGGAAAAAAGGAGGTTTGATTTAGAGATAAAATAAGAAGCCCTTAGTGATTTTAGGCAGCCACAAATATGGGGGCTCAAGATCATTATTTTCAAATCTTGGAAATGGCAAAACTAAATTGTCATTAAAATTATTGACTGATTTTTACAGATAATCCATTGTTCTGAGAACTGGAATTGCCAGGCTTTACTTCAGAGCTATCATTACAATATATAAACCAATATAAACCAACTTAGTAATTGCCATTGTTGCCTTTCTAGAAGGAGTTCATTGAAGATATATGCACTTACATGGGATAGTTGTAAATTAAATTAAGCCAGAAGGATTTCTAATGTTATATGGTCGTCTTCATTCTGTTACATGAGAAAAATCACTTCTAGGATCCTTCTCTGGAGTTTCAGAGATCCAATGGTGTCAGAGTGCTAATATTGTACAGTCCAGTGGCTGCCAAGATTTATCTTTCAAAGGTTTGCCAGTGTCATAGTGTACTGCTATTTTATAGTCCAGCAACTTCCAAGGTTTATCTTTTTGCAGAAACCCATATAAAAGTTACAGCATCTTGGACAGTTTTGATAGGAAGCATCCATAATCACTGAAAGATTGAAAAGTATTTGAAGTTGGACACACTAATAATCTTCATTGCTTTCACAGCAGGTGTCACCTTTTACTTTGTAAATGCATTGTGTCAGAGTTCCCCAAGAAGGGAGACAAAACTTCTAGACTGATGGAGAACATTGAATACAGTTGTGGGCAGACAGTTTGGAAAAAGCTTTATTTTTTGGCGACTTTTTCAGCTGTGGTCCACATCTTAAGAAGAATAAGGTTTTTGCAGAGATCCTGCCTAACTAGACCTTTCATGCCAGAGACAAAAGCTTTAGTACTCTTTTTCCATGGCACCATGAGTCAAGTAGAAACCCAACTGAAGGCCACATCATCTTCCTCTCCAAGGAGGGGAGAGAACAAGCATGAAGAGCTGGGAAAGCTTTATTTGTATTTTTTTCTTTCTTTAGGCAGACCTGTGCCACCACAAAAGAGGAAATAATCTGCACTTAAAGCAGATCTGATGCTTTGTGTCCTTTAAGCACAGAGAAGTTGAAAACAAATGCCAAGATATAATCAGATTCCTGTTCTGCTGTTACAGGCTTAAAAATACATTCCAATACTAGGGACAGAATTATTACTTTGTAGCAAAGTCCAAAATTAACTGCTTTAATAATATCTATGCTTGAAAACTCAGGCAATTGGATTTTCAGGTCTTTGTGTACATTCTATACATTTTCTATACATTCTAAGCTAGTCGTCACAATAGTTCGGAGTTTTCTACAACTACTTTATATTTAAACATGTACAGAAAATGAAAATTACAAATAATATCCTTTCTCTTTCTGTGTTTATGTAACATTCATTACCCACTGGTCTTATTCTAGGTGAGGAGTAACTGGACTTTGTTAAGAACTTCTCATGGTCCATTAATCAAGATATTATCCAGTGACTTCTGAGATAGCAAAACTTGAATTGGACAACTTTATTTACATGGTTTAGTAGAGTCATTTCATATATTATAACCTGTACACAGAAATATGTTTTTTCAAGATTTTTATCAAAGTGAATACAGGATGCCACAATATGTGGTTTTATTCATACATCTGCTTCTGCTGCTCTTATTTATCTGATTCTTGTAAGCTTTTTTTCCTGCAACGTCTTAACTTTTATGGTAGGTTTGAAACATAAGCTTCACAAATATTAGATGAGCAGTGAAGAATGACGAGCTTGTGAACACAGTTCTAAAGGAGCATACATAGACTTCAAAAAGCCCAGACACCAAAATAGCCTTGTTCAGGGCACAGATTAATCAAATGCTTCTCTGAGATATGTCCACAGGCAACATGCAAATATATCCCTTTTGAAAGTTGGCAAAAACCAAAACAAGATTGAAAGAGGCAATATAATTTGAAATTGTTGGAAATTGCTTTTGGAGCAATTCTAATAGATCACCTAATTTAAAAGATACCAAATACAGACATTCAGATTCCTACAAAATCTGTAATCAAAAACTTGAGGTTGCTTGTAGATGCCATCTGTCCGCTACTAGTGAAAGGAGCCATGTCAAAGAAGGATCAGTATTAACAAGGTTTGTGCAGAGCTTGCTGAATCTGGCTGGTCATCAGTAACACATGAGAGGGTGGCCAGTTCTAGAAATGATGTCAAGTTGAATGTTCAGTGAAGGCTATTGGTACATGGTGATGAAATGGGCCATGGGGATCCCCATCAAAACATTAACTAAAATACATTTAAAAAGAACAAGTTCCCAAAAGACAGATTTTTGTATCTGTAAATGCCCTCATGAATAAGACAGGCCTTATCAAACTCTTACTCAAAGAACAGAGAAACAAAGCCAGCTTAGCGCAATAAGGTACATGGTGTCAGACTCCGTTTCAAGCAGCTAAAGACACCTGTAAGGAAAATGAACAATACTAGATCATTTTGTAATAAGGCAAAATATGCATTTGAACTTCATGCCTCAAACTCTATGTAGAAGTTACCATCGTTGTAGAAGGGCAAATATCATTGTCCATGAAGGAATGATTTAAGCTTCAAAATACATGGGTTGGTTTGTCCTAAGTCCCCAACAGTTCAGCCACAGTCCTCCTTACTTACCCATTGTCCATTAGTTTCTACTAATTCAGTCTGTATGAAATCCTTTTCGTCAAAGTCTGTTGCCAACTCATTAAATGTTCCAAACTTTCTAGTACACAGATTTATGAGCAATTAAGAGTTTCTCAGTCTTAGTATTCAGGAAATATAGCTCATTATCTGCTGTAAAGGCATTTGGCCAATTTAAGGAGATTCTTCAATAGAAAATTTGTTGTTTCCTAACAATGTTACCCAATCTCTTCCTTTTAGATATTTTGTCCTGAACACGTTTTTTCATCCCCTACAATGGCTCTAATCTGAACAGCTATTTCATTGAAAAAAATTGTTATATATTACCTAGGTAGTCTTCAAACGGTAAATTTACTGAGTTCGTCTAATGGCTCTGATAGAATGGATGAAAAAACTCCATTGTCTGAGTGCAACTCTTGAGGCATTTATTCAGACAAATGTTTTACCTTATTGCCCTTTTCTCCTTACTCCTGGCAATATGTACACAGTATGTTCATGTTAACGCATTTTCTCCAAAATCCAAGGTCCTGCAGTTCTTTCTGCCAACTCTGCCATTTGTTCGAAATCTCTATTCTTAAACGACAATTTTCATTTTAGAACTACAGGAGATGGATCTGAGTGTGCCACTATATAAAAAGTTAGATTTTTCTGAACCTTTCATCTTCTACCTCTTGGATAATTTTCCTACTTGTGCTCAAGTAGTGTCATTTCTATCGAAAGACTGCTCTTTTGAAATTTGTCAGTGGGTGGTTCTCTAAACTTTATTAGCAGGTTCTAACAGTACCTTTTATTTACTGGACAATTCTTCAGTGCTTTAAGTAGCTAGTGCTGTAGCAAAGCATTCTCACAACCAGTTTTGAAAGATTTATTGTCTGGGTGCAATTTTTTGTGAATGGACATGCCGTTCAGACTGCGTTCAGCACTGTTTGCAAAAGCATCACAAAGAAGGGTATCTGAGTTAAGGTCTGCAGGAAACCATTTTAAATAATGCTGGAGTCCAGCCAGGGCCAGCTCTCAGCTCTCTGATACAAGCAAAAGATCAAGTTGTGGTGCAGGGCAAACCACATGTACCTACTTGGTCAAGCACAAATCTCAGCAAAGTTATTCATGTACATAAGTGTTTTCAGTCTCAGATCTCATTGTTGATGAATGTATTTACCATGCTTACCCACAGTTCTAGGTAAAAATCTCAGAGTTTTTAACAAAAAAGGAGTAAGTGCACAAACTTCTTTTTTGCTTAAAACAAATCACTGTTATACAATTTATTAAACTTTTTTCTTACCTGCTTCATGAACAAATTTTCTAGTTTTTAAAGTCTTTCTCTTTGCAACTACTGTCTATATCTTCTTTAGAATGCTGGGTAAAATTTTCTTGTATGTATTTTCAGAATATGTTTAAACTGTTGACGGTAGCTACATTTTAACTTCTTCCAACACCTTAGGTTTCTCCAGAGATACTAGTATCTATATCCAAGATAATTAGCTATAATATCTCGATATAAGATAACAAATTTTTTATTTCATCAGGATTGCATTATGCACAGGCAACTCACCACTGTTAAATTTTTTTTTTAAAAAAAGCGGAAAATATTGTCTGTTTATAGACAAATTAAATGTCTGTAACAAAAAAAAACCACTTCATGAACTGCATTTTAAAAAATAATAAGAGTTTTATAGTTTATTGTCCTTCTCTAGATGAGGTAATGAGCCTGTTGTCTATCAGAAGCAGTTTCTAACTCTAAAGGCTATTGATAAGCTAACAACATTTTACACCTCAGTCATTGTGTGTTCCTACACACACCATAAATAACATATATACATGTTGACGTGTCATCTAGATGCATATGAGTGTAGATGAGTACATGTATTTGGAGTATGTACATATACATGTGTATATATGTGTGTGTGTATATACACAGAAAATCAGGAACGTCAAGTGGTCATGAATGGTTTCCCAGTCTTCTGCAGTATGCATAATATAGGGTACAACCACCACCTTTTAAAGATTCCCACTCCAGAGAAAATAACATTCTGTACATAAAATATTCCCCTTCAAGGTAGATTTTCTTAACAACCCTATTCACTCAAAAGTCCTTGCCTCACAGTAAGATCTTTCAGTTTCGGTTCAGATTAAAGAAGTGAACCAGTGAAAGAAGAAACAAAATGCACCTTTACACAGCCCATCTATTCATGTAACACATATACCACACACAAACACTGTCAACAGCCTGGCATCCTGTCCCACACGTTTCTATCGTGCAATATGCATTAATAAAAGCCCCTGTATCAAATGACAGCACCTAGTTAAAGCTCCCACATCAATCATGCTTTTAAAGGATTTTTGTTTTGTGTTCCCTAATTGAATCCTTTGAAAATATGCCAGAAAGGTGAGATACTTTTTTTCTTCATTTCTCTTCTGGGTCTTAATTACCCCTCCCCAAAATGAACAGACATCAAATAATAGAGAGACTATTATGGGAAACTTTAAATAGAAAACTGAGATCTCTCATTACTGAGATTTTTAAGGGACAGCACTTTTACTTAAATTATCTGGGACAGACACAACTTTGGAGACTGCAAAGGTAAAACCATGGGCAGGGCACCTGCCTGTTTGATGACAGGCGTAAGCTCAAGAGCCACCAACATGCCCCTGCCTCCAGAAGAAAACTTGACCTAACAAGTGAAGGTCAGCTAAAATGTTCCCTCTTCTCAACCCGCTGTTGGGACTCTCACTGCTTTTATGATCCTTCTCTCCTACCATGCCAAACAGCCTTAATTGTGACACTTCTGACGCATATGAAACAGAAGTGGCCCAGATTAGCTCTGACTGTTGCACTCCAAAGGGGTTAGTATACTGGAACCTGATTTCTGCAGAGAAAACTTCAGACTTCGCTGCACAAAGCAAAACGCCGTTAAGAAATTTAGGGTTTTCATTCCAGTTAAGCAGAAGTGGAGCACTCTCAAAACCATGTTCACTGCAATAGAAGCACTTAAGGAATATAATTACGTCAATGCTTACCAAAGAATAATATAGCATGAGTCAATTTTCTGCATCACTCTGTCGCTGTGTCCTGTACCTTTGGTGATCTGCATAACTTTCAGCTTTATCTCATTTGCCTGCTAAGCCCTCTCAAACAATTACACAGTTCAGTTATTTTAAGTAAAATAGATTTGTCACAATTCTCTCACTCTTTGCCGTTGCCGAACAATGGCAGGTGCACAAAGGCAGGAAACTGCTTCAAACCCCACCTTGGCTCCACACAGAAAGCATGGAATGAAAATCAAGAGACGGACCCAGATGCCGCAGAGGTAACATCCTCTTTCCTTTATCGTCTCATCTCATTCCTCAAGGCAGCCAATCTCCCATCCCCTCCACGCCAGTGACAGTAATCCTGTGAGAAGCAGTGTCACCATATAACTATTAAAGGGAACCAGCAGTAGCAGTAATACTCAAGGTGCCTTTCCTATCTTTCCTTTTAGAAAAGATCAAACTTTGGGAAATAAGAATGGTTAGAGGCGCTCTGAGAAATCGCATCTTCGCCGGAATAGGAAACAGGCAGAGACAGAGCTACTGGCAACTGTTCTGATTAAGAAAAGCCATGCTGGCACTGCTACAGCAAAAGATTACAGATAGTTACGTACATGTGTACAAGCACACAAACAGATAATTGAGAGAACAGAACTGCATTGGCATTTTTTGAGGAAGTACCATATGAAAAGATAATGAGTAAAAACTCCAGACAAGTAGTCCCTATAAACCTCCACACCTGGTAAGTCACAGCTCCCATCTGCCATCCTCCTTGCTTTCATCGGTGCGGTTTTCTTTGTACAGAAATAGGGTATATTAATATCATCATCAGATCCAAGCACACTGTTGGGATTTAGATGATAATGCAACTGATCCCTCTTTGGGCTGTCAGTGTGAACATGTGGCACACTGATGTGCAAACATGTGCAGAGATAATGCAGTCAGAGGCATGGGTAAAATGTGTGCCTGAACACCAGCATCTCCCAGGTTGGGCCTCCATGGGTCTATAAACAGCCGTATCCTGGCAAATAACACGTGATTGTTTCCATGCTCAGATAGTGAGACTCTCGTGGCACAATTGCTTTAAGTGCTGTGTGAAGGCGTGTACCACCGGCTCCTACCCCAGCCCACCAGACACTGGTTCACAGAGTTTGCAGGTCCCACTTACATCAGGTCTTAAACTCATCACATCACTTCCAGTGACACCCTGCCCCACAGTCAGGAACAGGGCACCACTGCCCCTATTGCAGTCTTGGTTCTTCCAGGCTGCTCACTGTTGCTCCTACAGCCACCCTCAAAACCTCTGATGGCTTTTCCTCCAGCTCCTCCCTCTGTTCCCTGCTTCTTCTCCACATGCTCCACATTAGTCCTTGAGGTCTGCTAAGCCAATCCCAAAGAGCCTTTTCCCATATCTCCTTCTCCTGGAGATGTCTACAGGCCTTATATTGAACAGAGTCCCATAAAGAAATTTCACTATAATAATTCTGAACCAGCTAGTCAATGAGATCAGTCTCTGGGTTGACAACCTTCTTTTAAAATCCATTTTTGTTTGCTCCAGTGCAAATTTTACCTGTATCATCTTTCCCTAAATAAAATTCTTGGATTCAACACTGGTCTCCATAAATATAGACCTCAGCTGCTCATATATCTTCCTTGACAACAATGACTATTAAGGTGATAAGATCTTAAATCTTAAACAACCAGAGGACAGCTTATCAGAACACACTAAATAACATATTTCTTGTCAACTAAGAACTATTTTCCATCCCTGTGGAATAGATCTAAGAAGATCCTAATTCCTGTGAAAATACTGATGTGTACTTTTGTGAATTGGTTCAGAAATGCATCAGAGAAAAATGTTTCCACTAAATATTCTTTTCAGAAAGGTAGGACCACATAATTCACCCACGCAAAAAGATGTTTGAAGAATCATAGAATTGTTTGGGTTGGAAAAGATCTTTAATGTCATCAGGTCCAATTGTTAACCTAATGCTGCCAAACCCACCACTAAACCATGTCCCTAAGCACCACTTCTACATGTCTTTTAAATAGCTCCAGGGATGATGACTGTCCTGGTTTTGCCCCAGCTGAGAGTCGAACACCACGCAGTCCCTTGTTCTTTAAAAGGAGGAGGGGGAGGGGAGGAAGTGGGGGGAGGGGGAAGGGGAGGGAAGGGAAGGGAAGGGAAGGGAAGGGAAGGGAAGGGAAGGGAAGGGAAGGGAAGGGAAGGGAAGGGAAGGGAAGGGAAGGGAAGGGAAGGGAAGGGAAGGGAAGGGAAGGGAAGGGAAGGGAAGGGAAGGGAAGGGAAGGGAAGGGAAGGGAAGGGAAGGGAAGGGAAATAAAAGCCAAACCCAAAACCAAGAAACCAAAACCCTGCAGGTTGGGATAAGGATAGTTTACTAGAATAACAGGAAGATAGATATAACAATGATAACAGGACTTTATAGCAAAAAATGTATGAAACTGGTGATACACAATGCAGTTTCTCACCAAACCGCACAACTCAGGCCATACAGCTCAGAGCGGTCCTGAAACCAAACGTCCCTAAAACCAGGTGTCCTGGAACCATCTGTTTCTCCTTCAACCAGCCCCCCTTTTATGCTGAGCATGACGTAATTGGCATGGAATACCCCCTTTGACCAGTTTGGGTCACCTGTCCTGGCTGTTTCCCCTCCTTTCTTGTTAGTGGGGAAACAAGAACAACTGAAAAAGTCCTTGATTGCTTGGCAACAACTAGAAACATCAGTGTGTTATCAGCACTGCTCTCATCATGACTCCCAAACAGACATTCTATCCACTATTAGAAAAGAAATTAACTCCATCCTAGCCGAAACCAGGACAGTGACTCAAACACTTCCCTGCGCAACCTGTTCCAATGCATGACAACCCTTTCAGTCAACAGTGCTGCTGTTAGATATGGGAAGAACATTTTCAACAAGACAACAGCTCTAAATAGTTGAATTCTTTCTAATGTTCCCACTTAAAATGCAATTTATGTTTCATTATTATCACGTTGGGAAAAGGTAATAAATACTCAGCTCCCCAGAGAATTACTTGGCTGGACTATTAATTTCAGAGGCAGCCAACCTCAGGACTTATGACTAGCTGGCCAATGAAAATAGCTGCTTCATTTAGGTACTGAAAAAGTTCAAATCCACCCAAAAGGCTTGTTCAAAGCACTGTTTAAACACTGAGATAGGGGCCCACGATGGTCTCTTCTGCATGGGCTCACTTTCTTCTAGTGGGAATCATCCCCAGCAACACTGCCACTGGCCTAGTGGAAACGTGTCCTGATGCAGACTAGATCCGCACCCTTCTCAAGGGTTCAGAGGAGAACAAAGTGTACCACTTCTCACCTGTTTATAGGCTATGGTTTCCAAGAGGGACCTGACAATGTATTAAAAGAAGCCCTAAGGGGAAATTTATGCATTTATAATATTTAATTCCTGTATTTAAAAATAAACAAAGTGAAAGAATCCAAGTGGAAGGTGGATCACTGTACCTTCCCTATGAATGTGCTTCTGACCATGGCTCCATATCTGAACCCTGTCTGGGCCACGGACTCCTGCAGTCTTGCTTCCACCATGTCACAACTTCCCCGGGAAGCAGAAAGGTAGCTCCTTCTCCTGCAAACATAATAAACTGTTGGTTAATACAAGTTTGTAGTTGGCAAGGTGGCCTGGGTCCCAAGTGGACAGGGGTGCTGGGTTTGGGATCTGCAGAAGTGGTGGCTCTACAAGATAGAACTCCCTGCACCGCATGTGATCCAGAAAACTTGTCAGTTACAGCTGAGTCCATTCTTAGTGGGGAAAGTCATGGAACCTAATTGAAGTGGACTGTTCTACTGTTGAAGTTGGAAATATATTTAAGGCATGCAGCTTTGATCCTAACCCCATAACTGGTTAGTACTCCAAGTCTCTTTTTTCTGTTCCTACAGCTACTAAGTAAAACCTGGTACTTTGTGTTGTTTTCCATTTTAATTTTTTTCTATCTTCAGGGTTCTCTAATTCCTTCTGTAGCTTATTCCAGCCATCCCTTTCACTAACAGCGATACACAGCTTTGTTTAGTCAGCAGATTTGATAACCTTTATATTTTGAGGCATAACCTTTTTATTTTGAGGTATTCAGGCTAACAGGAAAATAAGATGTGACCTAGAAGCTACCTTTAAGGAATTCTGTCACCTGCCTCCATTCTCTGCAGTCAGAGAATCATGGCATGGCTGAGGTTGGTTTACACATCTCGAAATTCTGAAATAATTTCTGTATCTTCTCCAGCTTAATTAATAACTTCCCATCATGTAACTCAGTGCATATCAGGTAAGAACACAGAACTATGAGGATAGCCATACTGATCAGGCTAAAGGTCCATCTCTCAATATCAAATATCTCTAAAAGAATAAAAATGGGGTGAGTATACAGCTTTACTTTCCCCCAAGTGTTGCCTTACCTCTATAACTATATGGCTCAAAAGACTTCCTAGTCAAAATAGATGTCTATATATTTAATAGCCTTAAAGGGACTCCTTCAATGAATTTTTGTGTTTGCTTTATAAATTTATGTAAACTTCAAGCATCAACAACATCCTCTATCTAGGAGTCCTTCAGGTGAAGTGTGGTAGATTAGATCAACTATGTTTTCTGTGTCTAAAAATAAGCTGCTTTGCCAGGGATAGATAGCAGACTGGTCTGGACAAATTTATCTTTAGTAAATCTCTTTGCCTCTTTACCTTCCACTCACCTCCATGTCTTCAATTTTTCCTTCCTTGAACTCAGAAGAAAGTGCCTGTCACTGTCAGATCACATTTTCTGTCTGGCTCAATGTAAGGGCTATGTTTGCTGTTCTTCAAACTCCTCATACAATAATATCCTGCTTAAAAATCTTTTACAGGCTGGATCACGAACAATCCCACTTCTGACTGTGCATCAGCTCTTTCAGAACAGTGAGAGAATTCAGCTCTCTGAATTTTGCTCCCACCACACATATAGTAACTTCAATTTCACCCTTACAGATAACTAGTTCTAAGAGCAACAGAACTACTGAATCCTGGTCTCTTATAGCTTTGTGAAGCCCAGTGTTAAGATCCCATGATCGTTTTCTGATGTCTAATAGGTGCTGTACTCATGTTGCATATTTGGAACAATAATAGGACTCTTCAATTTTATCCAGTCATCTATTATCTTTGACAGTTCTGTTCTCCTTCCAAATGTAGCTGAAATCAGCTAGCAGATTCAAAAGCTGTCACACAGAGAGCTGGGGTGGGGCATGGGACACAGAAAGTGTAACATTTAGAGCTTTTTTTTGTAAGTACAGCATACTTTTGACTCCTATGGCCAGGAATCCCTTCCATCATTACAAGACTTTCTTTTTCAGATTACAGACAAATAAATTCTAGCACTGAATTGGTAGGCTTGCAGCAAAGGCTGAAGTTTTATACCCTAGATTTACAACCTGGAACATCTGGAAGGGCTAGTCTTAAAAAGTTTATAATTAAAGACAAAAATTCAAAATGTATATCTTCCATACATGACTAATCAAATATTGCAGCCATAATCTTATGGAAAGAATAAAGGAAATGCTAATTTTTTGGAAACATTTTATCTGGTGAGAACAATGTTCGTATTTATATCAAATCTGTATGAGACTCCACCTAATACTTAACTGTTTGTAAGATTTAATCTAGCTTTAAAGTGTATGTTGCTGAGGGCTCCTAGAAATCATAACATTAAAAAACTAGATTAATTATTAGAGATGTTTACTTTATTACCTCTGTAGGCTAATTTGCCCATCCTTGGGTTACACATAGGTTAGAATGAAAGTATTTAAAGACATTGTATGCAAATTCAAACTACTAGTATGCTATAATGTTAGTTCTGCTAAGTAGGACAAAGTAAGCCAAATTTTATTCTTATTCACATTGGATAGTGAGCAGAGCATGCTCCCAAGGATTCAGTTTACATGTGTTTGTTGAAATGATGTTTTATTCCTTGATAACTGACAAAGGCATTATTTGCGATCTTTGAGTCATTATTTATGTATTGATGGAAGTTAATCTTTCACCTACTGCTATATTAGCCTAAAATAGTAAACACTTGTAACTATTTTTTCATTCATTCCTCAATATTTTTTAAATGCCAAATTATTTCTATATCTTTATGGAAAATTCCTCTATAGCTGTGGGTGGAATGAGGAAACTTGTTAAGTAATTCTGAATTCATTTTAGCAAACTTCCCTTTGCTACATAGAAGAATATTTATGTTTTTAATTAAAAAATAAAGAGGCTGTAAATTGCTGGTCAATTTTGCAATGTTCTGTCACCTCCCATTAATGCAAATATAGAAGATATATTTCAAAAAATAAATATATGGAGCAAGGATTCATGTGGCAGGCTGATAGTCACTGTTTTTACAGTACCTAGAGCAACAAAGCTAAAACCTAGCTGATGTCTCTCAGCTCTACAGTAATATAGATGTTAATAAATTTCACCAGTTAGAATGTGATGTTCAGAGCAGGATTGCTAAACAGGTACTTACATAAGCATTATCAAAGAGTTGTACCTATTTTATATAACTGATCAGTCATTGAGCACAATAGGGAAAAGAACAATACACAGGGGACTTGCATGGCATTTCATTTTTTATATGCAGACTAGAAACTTGGGTAGTATTCAGAAGAGACACAAAGATTATAATAATCAGATTTGCTTTTTCAGTGCTGTCATTGTTACTGGGTTAGCTGCACATCAGATCTATCCTCAGTCCCTCCCTGTCTCACACGTGCCTTCCTGAGTGACAGCTGAGCTGCTCCATCCCCTTCACGGTTCAGTCCTGCAGATCCCTGAATCAGTTCTGTCCCCAGCTGCAGTGGGCTACCTGGCCAACTGTGTCTCCACAGCAAACCCAGCTGAATTTGGTGCTTGAATGGGACCTTTTCTTGGTCACCTTCTAATAGGGAATGCAATGACTCAGAACACTTCTTCAACACAGAAGGGCAGTACTAAGACCACACAATGACAAAAAATATCTGAAAACCAAAAGCAAATGAGTAAAGGTTATTTGATCTAAAAGTTAAGTAGGACTAATTCATGTCAGACACTCTCCTTAGATGATGGAAAGTCACTAGGATGTAATACCGACCTCCCTACTCATCTCCTCTCCCTTCCCTGTCAGAGCTCAAGACTTTCTGGATATGCAAAACCCCTCAGAGCAACTGGGGTCTTAGTTGTTTCTCAGGAAGATACTACAGCAAGGGACATATGAAAGCCATTTGAAAATATTGTCTCTTGTACATTCTTCCCAACTTGGTATTTGTTTAATTCTGAAAAATTTACTAGATGATGTCTTTTACCACAAAATCAACCTGAGTCAGCTCAAAAATCTAAAAAAACAAACAAGAATTTAAAAAGCCCTGCAGAATAAAACTAGACACAAGCTTATATTCTGTAGGTAAAAAAATGCCCTAATCTTCACATGATCAGAAGTCAAGGATGACAAAAGAGTTTGTTAGGTTTGGAGAAATGGCCATAGTTTCAAACAGAAATTATCAAGGAGTATTAACTCACGCTTTTGAAATGACAAGATTTATGTTTAATAATGTACAGTGCAGGGGCACAAGCCCATGAAACATGGAACTTGGGGTCTGGAAAGAAGCATTTCATTCCACAGGATGTTGTGAAACAAGAAGCCCTAACACAAAAATGAAGGGAGGCTGGTGAAGATGGTAGCAAAGCACACATCTCAGATCCGTTTTGCAAGGTCCTAAATAGCTTAATGCCAGAACAATTGTTTCAGGCTCTCTCTAGTTAGAGGGAGAGAACTCTGAAGCACTGTTTACTCAATAGCCAAGAAACCTTCACCTTACCACCCTTGACAAAGTATAAGGACAACCCAACTGATCATAGTTTATTTAATCAGGGACCACCTCAACTTTTAAACCAGTAGAATGCTCAAAGAACATTCATAAGAGAAGGAGGTAATTCCATTATTCATGTCAGGACATACTACCATGACACAACCAGTAGTGTTTTTGCTAAAAGTGACTAGCATATAAAAATTGTGAATTGCTGCCCAAAAGGCAGATCCTTCCATAATTGATCATAAATGTGCTTCTTGTACCTTCTTCTGAACCAGCCAGTATTGGCTGCTGTCAGGGACATAATAATCTATTAGACAAACACAGTGTAGCATGGCGATTCCTGAATGTTCTTTTTGCTTAACAGAAAACAGAATATTAAGTATTTATTTAAAGACATAGGAAGGCAGTGTTTAATGATATCCTATGGAGTTCACAGATGAACGTGTTTGCTATTATAGCTGTTGTTCCTTGGTGGAGGCTCTTGATGCTGATTTTAAGATGTCCAGTCATTTTTCATCCCCTGCCCTTAGCTGTAACTCTTGTACTATTTCAAACAAAACCCACAAAGCACTGACCCCCCACCCCCCTCCAAAACAGAATGTCATTTGGGATGACAAATTCTGTCATCATGTTGTTCTAAAGACACAATTTAAGAGAGTTAAAATAAATATGCAAATGGCGATGTCTAGTATTCAGAAACGTGCCTGCAGGAACATCAGGTAGGTGCAATCAAGGAAGAAAAATGTTGCTCTTCTAGGGATAGGACCTTGAATTTAAAGACAGGGCTCCAGCTGAGGGCTGCAGAATGCAAATTCCCTTGTTAAACTGCTCATTTATATATATTTAAAAGCGGAGACCATAATTCAAAAAAAGCACCATACATAATCTTAAGTCCATTTCTCCTGGGAGAGTGGCACCTTACGTGACTGACGGCAGGCGGTGAGAAGTGCCTGCTGCCAATATCCATTGGCATACCTGTGCTGGAAGAGCTGGGGTGTTTGACTGAAACAGATATGCTGACAGTTGCTCCTGGTATTGACATAATTATCCCTCCTTTCCTCTGATATAACTAATTTCTTTTCGAGGATGTGTCTTTGCTAATTGCACAAGGTACGGGCATCCCAACCTCACTGCAATGGTACATATACAGTGGAATCTTTGTCCTAATAAAGGGCTGTAAGAGGCTTTTTCTCAAGTAGTTTGCTATGTAAGGACACTTTCCAGAACAGGACACAAGGAAATAAAAATAGAGAAATATAAATATATAGTTATTTAATGCCAGCTGAAGTCCAAGGATAAAGTAAAAGAAAATATACAGCCAGCTGCTTTTCTTGGTGAAAATCTTTCAGTTGCCTGACAGAGTTTTTCCTACGGAACAATAAAATATGTATTTGTTAAAAGATGAATGGTCAAATTTGGGTGATTTACCTGTTTTTAACTGCCTGTTTGTCAAGTCAGTCCTGCTGCATAAAAGAGGCACAGGTGCCAGCCCAGCCACATGCCCCAGTGTGCTCACAACGCCAGCCTGTACCCACCAGCCCAGGCTCCTGCTCACAGGGCAGACACGTGTCTCCCTGAGGCACTGGGAAAACAGAGGATTCACTCTCAGGACCAGACAGTTTGGCAACAAGACAATGCATAACTGACGCAGCCCAGCCTTACTCTTGGTTTGCACCTGAAGTCCCTTTAGTGAAAGGGAGTTTTGGAGCAGCCTGGGGGGGCAGGCAAGCAGTGCTGGTGTGTTGCACAGCTGTGGAAGGACAAGTGTAATGCAGGTATTACTGGCTCTGAACCTCCAGAACGACATGTGATACATAGATAATATAGATTTTATTTAGAAAATAGCCCCCACTTCAGTAATAACAGTGACTTGGATGAAAACAGCCCTGACTGTGTATCTGCAGTCACTACATTCTGCAAGCAACTTCAAAGGAAGCATTAAAGAAATTATCACTGTAAAAGTTCTTTTCTTAGTGTCAACAATTTCAATAACTTCCATTTACTTGAGTGCTTTTGTCAAAGGCAATTAATGTAATTTAGTTCATTTTTCTGTTAACTGTATGTTTACAAGACCTTTTTTTTTTGTATAGAAAACACAATTTGATTGGAATAAAATGTGATCATTTCAGAATTTTCTGTAAAGTCACTCAGTCTTGCAAAATGTGATAGAAGTCTTGTCAGGTTTTAGTGTATTTTTATACTTCAGAAAGGTTTGGGTTGCAACTCTTTGTGACAAACACTAGTATCACACATTTAACATCTTGAAGAGAAAGTAAAGGATGGAAAGAGCTTGTGGACAAGAAAGACAGAATTTCCAAGGAAGATGTGCACTCATGTAGGTAAAAGGAATTGTAAAATAATAGTTTATAGTAATAAATGGAATCATTCCAGTAGTAGAGTTAATGACAAACATAATGTCTTAGTGTGTGTAACTGTATATGTATATATACATACACACATACATGCATACTTGCTATTATCTTTTCCTTATTCTCACAAAGGCATAGAATCTTGTACAGAAGTTTGGTGGTTGGATGGTGCCACCGAAAGAGCTTGTTGAAGCTGAACTGTCTAGGCTCAGAGAAAGCATGGATATTCAGATATTAGAAAATGAGGAGGAAATGGTAATATTTTGTTTAAAAGAAGTAAAAAAAAAGGGGGGTTCATAAAGCATAAGATTATTTGTTTCTGCTTTACTATTTCAATTTTTATATTATAAATTATAGCAAACACAGAATGCACTGACCTTTTAAAAACAAACATTTTAATAACTTCCAGTGAGTCTGGGCTAAAGATATATATAAAGATATCCCTTGTGAAACCTTACAACTTTGTTGAATCAGCAGTCTGTCAGAAACGCTGTTCTGCAATAATTTCTTAATTAGCTGTAACCCTACACGCCACCCACACCTTAACAGGCAATAAAGTGGAATGGCAGCACTCTCCCTTGTTTTTGCAGGTGTATGCCATGCAGGTGGACAAGCAAGTGGGCAATCATACAAAGTTTCATGCTTTTCTGTCACTCTGTAAAAAATAATGAGGAATCCAAATCACTCCCCAAATATAATGTCCCAGTACCTGCTTAATCCCCAACACATCCAACCCAACTACTAAAATCTCTTTGATTTGCAGTTTTCTTTGTCAAAGTTGTAATGACAGGGAAGGCACTAGAACTTCGCTTATATTTTTTTTCTTTTATACAGTAGCAGAAGGTGTAATGCCCAGGAAGGCCTAGGAAATGACAGCAGAAAGTAGTTGGACAGAGAAGCTGGTCTTCAGAAAGTGCACAGGAAAAACTTGTAACATCATTAGACCCTGGAATGAGAAGTAACAGCGCAAGAAAACTGACAGTGAGGAAGAGCATCAGGAAGGAAAGCAAATCAGAACTTTTAAATTATCAAGGATCTCATTATTTTTGATTACACATGCTATGAAAAAATAGGGCAGTAGATTTTACTGGAATATGGTACCTCTGGGAAAGTCATTCACAGGTTTAAATTCAAGTTCTGTCAGTTTCATAACCACAAAAGCCATTGCAGAGCTGATCCCTGTCTTCTGCTGTTGGCTTCTGCTTTGCAAAGTGCAGAAATCTCACAGTTGCCGTAGCACTGCATCTTTATGGAAGAAAATGGTATAAATGGCCTCACCATGGCACTCTGTGACTGAAAATATCATAGAAGATGTGGAAACACCCCTAACAAATTCAAAGCACGTCATTACTATTTCTGTCAGTGAATTTTGAATGAAACACATGGTCTCAGCCCAGACATGCAACATCTAGAATTTCTGTCTCTTTCTGGAGACCCAAGATTTAATTTAGCACAGGCAAATGCATAACACAGACTTTCATTTTTATGCTCTCGTGCTCTATTCACTCAGTTGTAAGGATCTGACAACAGCAGTGTAGAAAAGCCATAAAGCATCTGGCTTCTCTGCAGTCTATCAACAAACTACAAATGTCATAAGAATTGCTTAATACTAGGGAAAGGACAGATGCACAAAGTTCCCATTTCAGTAGCTTTTACTGGCTTGAGGAATTAATTCTGGTAGGAGCCAAAAATGAGTATCAGCCTTCGCTGAAACACAAAGGCAAGCTTGTATCAGTGGAATGCTCCCTTTAAAATACCTGGAGATTTCAGTCTCAAAATCTCTTTTACCTCATCAGGTTATCTTAAGTACCAGTTAACAATACAACTTAGACATACAGATGCCTTGAGTATTTTTTTGGTAGCATAAAAATGTAGGATCTGTCCTTAGAGGAAGTTTTTCCAGTGCCAGGTTAGTTAATTATACTGATAGAGTTAACTGTTAGCTCTTCCCGTCCAACTCTCCCACATGTGCATGGATACCTGGAACAAGAGTGTTTTAAACCTTTTCAGGTAGCTTAAAAATCGCTCCCCAAGTGGCAAACTGGAGTGATTGGAGGCAGCCCTCTGCCCATAGAATAAACTAATTTTAAACTGTTATCCTACCTATATGACTTTTTCATGTAGAAAAGCCCCTGGGACAAAAATGCTTTAAAGTCTATTCCATAAGATTTACTTCAGGATAATTATTCTTAAAAGCTAAGAACGTCCACATGAGGATTTAGTTCAGAATATCAATTTCAGTCAGTAGGGGAGTGCATATATTTATGGACACTTGTAGATACTTTACCCTTTTCACACCTAATGAAGGCAGCACAGTGTTGTGGACAGTGGTGGACAGAGGAGGATATACTGAGCAAACATAACTTAACAAGCCCATATCTGGAGGAATGATGTAAGATGAAGTGAATTAAGCTAGCTAAGTTAAGCCATTTGTCCACAGAACCAACTCTTCTCTGTGTCAACAGGAGCCTGAATGAAGTAATGCAGTCCCTTCCCTTGTAGTGGGAATTTCAGGCCTTTGACAAATCCCTCACAGAGCCTAATAAGAAAATTGGGTAGTCATCAAGCAAGTGGCAAAGAACTGCTATGGATTAGACAGTGGCAAAGTAAAAAACCAGTTTTCACCTTGGCAAAGTCAGTGTTGAAAATATTCATAAATAAATCAGGAATTAAAGAACAGCAAGATGTAATCGGTCTGGTTCTGCAAATAGCAATTAACAATAATATTTGCATTTGACACAAAGGCCTGAGGATAATAGAGGCTGGAAGTGCCTGTAAGGAATCTTACCAGTAGACAAATGGGAAAAACAGAGGCACATAAAATCTAGCACTCACAGGACTGTGGCACTACAACCTGGGAAGTGTATTGATCATTGGGACTTGATTTAGGACACAGTAACACCGGATTAGCTCAATCTCTCCTCATGAAAAAGGTCCACCAACAGCTGGGTGAAAATGGGACTGCAGAGGTTGAGACATAGGCACAGGAAGGGTGCTAGCTTTCCTGGCAAATAGCAGCATAGTGCTGGAGGATGTTAAAAACAACCTGTGTAAAAAGGAAGGTATTAAGTACAGCACTACTCTTTGTGCTACTTGGAAGACATTTAGCAAAGCCAGAAAGCGTCCCAAGATGAGTATAAACCAAGAGGTCAAGGTGACCCTGATGGTGATGAGGGACATAGGGACAGACTGCCTAAACTGTAAAGTAAATTAAAGCTGGTAACAAGTAACATTTGCTCTCCCTGCTCCTATGCTTCACAAATGAATTTGTGGAACTCACAGCCTCAAAATCACTGTCAGGTCTGAAGAAATTAAATGCATCCAACTTTATTTACTGCTGTCTCGAGGAGGGGAATCACAGCACTCCTCGCTGCCATCCGCTTCCCGGGTCTCAGCTGTGAGTCCCCATGGGGGCCCGAATGCTTCCACCCGCCAGGATCCCAGCTTCCAGCAGAAGGAGACAGGGAGCACAAGCTTGGAGGGAGGCAAGGTGGGGCTTAACCCGGTGCGGAGCAGGTGTATGGGCCACCCCTCTGTGTGCCTCAGATGTAGAGGGGTGCAGGTTACTGATGGGAGTTAAGAAGAAATTTTCTTTTTGAATATATTATTCTGTCAGGTGACTTTGATACCTTCTCCCATATTAACTAGCGCCAGCCACCGCACTGATTCAGAAGGAAGATCTATGCCATTAATGCCATACTCCTCTGATGAGAAGGATGACATGGAAATGTCGCAAGTCCTCAGGGACCAGCAAATTGCTGCCAGAAGTCTTTCTCATTCCAGTTGGTAGCAGTGACACCAGACACTTGCCATTTAGACTGAGAGACACGCAAAGGAAACAGTCAAAAAGTCTCACAGGCTGGAAAAGGCTAAAGTGCAATTCCACCTAATTAAAAACTGAGACAAATTAGTAGCCTATAGTTCTTTCAGTGGCCCTTTGATTTTGAGACATCTGAAGAGGGTTATAATTTTTAGAAGAGGAGTGCTAAGTGCCTTTGAAAAATCGAGCCCCACAGAAGGCAGCCTGCACCCTGAGGTGGGAAACTCCTCCACTCCTCCATTACCTGCTACATCCCTACTTATATATTAAAATGTGAATCAACATCCTGGAAAGAGAAAAATGTCAAAGTGCTGACACCATTAACAAATACCTTGACCTTACAGTGAATGAAATGGTCATACCACAAGTACTCCGTTTATTTTCTTTTATTAGTTTATCAGCATTCGACCTCTTTGCTGTATGAACATCTGCATAAAAATTAGAAGACAAAAACTATACAGATGTTCAGTTATCATCAAAGTAACAAAAGAAAGTCCCAACCAAAGCTTATAAGCATTCTGTAAGCATATCACATCTATCAGAGAACTCACAGCCTTCTTCCCTCCCCACAGCACATACTAATAACCCTCTGTCTCCTTCCTGGCCTGCAGAAAGCAGGCATTGAACACTGCTGGGGTGTCCCAGACTGCCCTCAGGGGCATTGCCTGCTGTGTCCCACTGCTGTGCTGGGCAGAGCCTCATGGCCACCGCAGCCAGCTCCGGCTGGTGGGCAGCAAGCTGGGGGCTGTGTGGATGGCAGAGAGCCAAGGCAGCACAACACTGCCAGGGAGAGATGGGAAGGTTGACACAGGCCAGAACAGCCAAGAGGTAGGAATTAAAACATTGGTGCTCATCTCCTCCCCAGGCCCTATCTGCTGGAGACAAGCAGGGTTCAGTCTAAGGTGGGAGATGCTGAGCACAGGATGAGTTGGAGTTTACGGACCAAAAGTGTGAGAGAAATACTAGCAGCAAGAATAGAAAAGCTCAAGGATCTGGAGCAGGGCATGTGTCTATGTGTGTGTGAAATGAGTCATTGCTAGGAAAAAGGAGGGAGGAAGAGAGTATCAGAGGGAATGAGGGAGGATAAAATGCGCTTCTGTCATAGTCCAAATATCATGGTCAGAATAACAGTGCTCTCAGGTGAGACGGAGGTTTTCTACACGGCATTAAAATGAAGCATTAGATAAAATTTGAAGAAAAAAGTTAAAAAGGCACCAGGAATTAAATGATGCCCATCTGTTTCTTCTAAGAATGCAGAAGAGGATGGATCCCTAACCATTAATCATGATATATAAGATGATGGAGATTAATTGAGTTAAAACTGTGAAGAAAGTATATATTTGAGTTGTGATAGAGGCAGGGAGGACTTACCTTATCTCTAAGTGCTGTATTTATAGACTTATGCTTTAGCTGAACCTTTAACAAGGATCCCTGTCACCATAGCATCAGCTGAAATTAAGTATCAACTAAATAGTTTTAAAGTGTTTTGAGTTTAGGAACTAAAAGTAGTTCCCCTTGTTAGTACATCCAATTTTGTTAATTTAGTAATTTCAGTAGCTTTCTATGTCAGGACAGTGCCTAATGTGGAAAAAAATACCCTTTCCTTGCAGAAAATCCTTTTCAGCACACAGGAATGCAAAGGTTCCTGCAGATGAACTCTGCTGCCTCCCACAGTTATTACCCCAGCTGCCTGTCTCACCTTTAGCAGAGGTTGTGTCTCCTGCAGCAGAGCAAGCAGGAAAGCAGGACATGTCACTGCCTGGTCCAGCCCAGCACAGACAGCCTGGCTGGCACAGGGAGGGAAGAGAGATCTCCGTTACCACACCAGACTTCGCCTGCAGCCGCCCAAGTGTGGACACGTGATCCCTTCTGCCAGCTCTCATAAGGGGATGCCACGTCCAGCAGTGAGAAAATTAAAAATAGTGGGGGACTGAGCCATAAAAAACTCTGTAGTTCATGGGAGGTAGTTCTTAACACTTGTTCATTCATTCATTCATTCTTTTGCGGGTGTCATTTCATTTCCCATGTTATTTTTTGCAAATAAAAAACCCCATTTATACCATTCCAGTAGTAACATTTCACTCTTGCTGTCTGCAGATTTGACAAAAATACTCTTCTGTCTGTACAGGCAAGGAACTCCTCTGCACAGATCTTTTTTATGCACGCACATTGTTAAAGAAAAATATTTGATAAATTAAAGTTAACCTATGCCTTGCCAAGATAAAAGATGTGTTTAATGCATTGCCAACTCAATATAGATGAGGCACTATTCATTTGGACACATTTCATACAGTCTAAGTAATTGTGAGGAACCTAACGCCGGGCAATTGATGGGTATTAAATTACAATTCGCACATCTACAAAAGGATGCTAACATGGTTAAAAACACACCTTTTCCCAGGGGACGCTTTAGTAGAATTCAAATAGTAAATCAAATTATGGCAGCTAATGAGTTACAGCGCTTCAGCTCCGGTAACTCTTTCTCTGTCTATTCTCCGCCTGCACCGGGGGAAGGACACGTGCCTCCCATCAACCCCTGGCAAAACCCCCTCTGCGCCTTGCTGAACCACTGAAAAGCATCACTAGGTCTGGTAATCTAGACAGTTTGGACTCATTAGCTAGGCCCATTGGTCCAACTTCAACTAAAACATTTACATCAATTGAGCTAAATTAGTTTATACCCAGTTTACAGAGATGTAATTGCAACTTGTAAGAGACTGGGAAGAAGGGGGAGTTTCTACCATGCACAATGAGAGCATCTAAGGATAAAATGGGTAATGCCACAATGGAAATGTGACTTCCCCAGTAAAAGTGAAAGTAAGCAAGGATCACTCTAATTGTAGCCTGGATATTGGAACCTTTTGGCTGAAGTCATCCAGGCTGGAGCTATATGGAAAACCGGAGGACTCAGTGATTTTTCTGCCTTCCAATTCATGTTTACTCATAATTAAGAAAAAAATGAAGGGGTCATAAGTTCAATTAAATATGCCCATAAAGGGTTAGTATTGTTTTGACTAAATGTATATGTATGAATATGGTCACATACTTTCTTGAAAAATGGCAGTTGCAGAAGAAATTGCATTTATCATGTACCTTACCTATGGCATTTTGTTCATTATATCATCTCCAGCATGATCCTGTGCACATTACAAATCCATATATGCATGCGTGCTATATGCTCTGCACTGGCAGAGCACAGGTTTCTACGTCATCCTAAAAGCTTTCAGCAAGCTAGCCACGGGAGAGCTACAGAAATGCTTGTCACAGCAAGACAGGAACCTGAAGACAGGTGATGCCAGCGCCTTCACTCCTCCGCAGACAAAGCTCTCTTAGGAGAGTCACTGTTTAAACAAATTCAACCAAATCTTTCCAAAAGGCACTGAAGACTTGAAGCAGACCAGGAGACAAGGGGAAATCCGCAGCTCCATCCCCATCGTCCTGCAAACATGGGCTGTGATGACACACTTGATCCCCCACGGCCTCCCCCCTTCCAGCAGCGCCAGGAGTGGGTGCAAGAGGGCACCTCGCAGCCTCCAAGGTTCCCCGATGTCAGCAGCTTTTTGCTCTGATAAAGGTCAGAAGTGCTCACTCCCGGGCCCAGTGCTGCGCTGCTAAGGTTCACTAGCCAGACTCTGCTTGAGGGAAAGGCAAGAGGCACTGCAGGGCACATATGCTTTTGTTTACTGAACTCTGCCTGCCCGTGACCCACTTGCTTCTGCTGCTCACACAGGCTTTCTCATCCCAAAACTGCCGACACAGTATTTTCCTACACCAGCCTCAGTTTCCCAGATACATGCAGTTTTAAAAATCGATTAAATAAAATTAATAAGTAAAATTAAGTTTAATTTAAATCTGCAAACGTTTTTTTTTCTCCCCCTGTGGCTGTGCAGCTTGTTGGGGATAGGAATGAAAGGTGTATTGCTTCCCGGTTTATGTTCTTTTTCTATTGTTTGCACAACAGTTTGGCTTTAGACTCTAGCAATCACACACCCCAGCACAACACTGCCTAGAGACAATCAGAATTTAATCCCCTGATTGGAAAATGGGCTGGGAAACACTACTTAACCTTAACTACGGAAATTTATATTCCTCTGATAGAATGGAAATAAACAGATAGAGTGGGGGGAGGCTCCCCCGTAAAAGCCCCTTAAATTAATATTTGAAAATATTAGCTCTTAACAATTTAATATGTGATTATAATATTCATAAACCTTTTTATCACAATAATCCTGTTTATTTGAGCCATTTTTGTATTATTTTCAGCTTCTACTTTATTGGAGAATGGTTGAAGGGAAAAAGGTCCATAGAAACTATTCAAGACAATCCCCTTGGCACTATTGCAACCTGCTGATAACTGCTCTGACATGTCTCATAAACCCTCAATAAAAAAGGAGGAAGAATGTGCCTCAAAAGCCCATGGTACCATTTTTAAAATTCCACCTGCAAACTACCAATTTACAGTGAGAAGGGAAAAAACCCAAACCAAAAAAAAAGGTAAAATCTGTTATATCATCATCATCATCATCATTATTATTATTATTATTATTAGTAGTAGTAGTAGTAGTAGTAGTATTGTTATTATTTTCATTCTGAGATACTCTCCAACCCAAATCTTTAAATCTTCTTTGTGGAACCTATTATTTAACCCTACCTCTTTTAGTCGGTCTGGGCATAGTATTTAATTTATGATAATACAGACGTTACGTATGATAAACATGAGAGATATAACAGGGGAAGAATATGAATAGTAGTTTAACATACGTGAATTACTATTACATGCCGCTTAGGACAATTTAGCATTAGGCCAAGTGAAAGTTATAGGATTAGGAAATGTCAAAGGTGCAAGGCAGAGAGGAGGTGGGAATTTCTTTGGGTAAAAAGAAGCAACTTGCCTGGCAAGTAGCCAATAAAGATAATTTTTTGCCTTTGCTTGGCTGAGATAATGTGGATTGATTACATCCAATTAATATGTATGGATTGAAAAGTTCTGTTTATTGATCAAGGTAACCAAAAAGGGGTTCTGCATTCCTTGTTCAGCCTTTCCTTGAAATTTATTTGCTAAACACAAGTTAGGTGAAAATTCAACTGAGTAATTCCTTTCTCAGATTTAATTTTTTTAAAATGATCTTTATTTTGATCTTCAGTATATTTCTCCCTGTTTTTTGCTTTTTTCTCTTTCATATCCACATTATCATCATTAGTATGTTTTTTGTATCCCTGTTGCATATTCATTCTCCATATCAAATCTATATGGCATTACACTATTTACTTACTGTGTCACATGATTTTGTTGTTAAATAAAACCCTTTTCAGTTGTTATTGTGAAAGCCTGTTGTCTTTTGGTTTCCTGAACTCCTCTCATTTCCTACATCATGTCTCCAGGTCAACAGAAGAGGGAAGCAGAGGTGACTCAAGCTTTCTTGTTTTGCAACGCTTGCATTGTCATGGCCACAATAGACTGTCCTTAGTACAGCAGGGAAACTCCTCAGTGTGAGTGTTGGTCTCTGCTGCTCTCCATTGACTCCTCTGTTGGGGAAGAGAAGGGCATTATGGAACAGGGCATGAGCAGAAAGGGGTAGAAAATTCCCTTCAGGATGACACCACCACATCAGTCCTAGGAATTTAGTTACAAGAGTAAAGGAACAGTTAGCTCACAAAGCCAATTAGGACATTTAAAAACAATATCTACTCTAATATCACATTTGACATGCTGCTATATGGAGAAACATATGCTTCTAAGAATAAACCCAAATATTTTAAAGTGCAACTACTATGCAAAGTGCTGCTTTAAGAAAGGAGCTGGAATCCAGCCCTTACACGTTGTGTCATCACTGGAATGTGAATCTTCAGCGTAGTTTCAAGTAGCTGGATGAGAAGAATCATGTAACACAGCCTGCATTTCTCACCTGCAGGCACACGCTTCAATTAAAAAAACCTCAGAAAACACCACAACAAGAAATCCACAAGCACCTCAAAACAGTGAATAACTTTGAAGTCGGTTATTATTTCTGCTATCCCCCTCTGAATATTCTGTTCCTTCCCCCTGTGCCGCTGCCCGTTGTCACTACCGGCACGGAACGGGAAGCGCCAGAGAAAGCAGAACCAAGACAGATAAAAGGGTCAGTTTGCTGAGACAAAAGATGATATCACGTCGAGACAAATTACAGAGGTGCTGTGTCTAAATGTGTTGAAGCAATAACTGCTATACAACAGCCGTATCAGCAGGGCTGCTCTGTGCCTCTTGCTTACGCGCTCTGCATGCCAAGCAGGGCCCCGAGCCCGGGCGCTGCAATTCAGGTCACACAGCGAGGCAGCTCGGCGGCAGCCCGGGAGACAGCCAGCGACTGGGCCACCTGCAGGCCATGATGCTCAGACACGGCCACAGCTGCGGAAGAAGTCATTAGAAGTGACAGGTAGCCCGACGCTGGAGGGCAGAGCCCCAGCAGGACCTACAACCCCCAGCGCATCCCTCCGGCGCATCCCCACCCGTCCCCGTGCTTCTGTACACACCGGCCTTCCGATCCGAGAGTCTTTTTGGCTTGGGTTGGATTTTTTATTGCCTTTTTTTTTTTTCTCTCTCTCATTTAAAATCAGCCAGGAAAAACACAGGCGCTCTCATACATGCAGTGACTTAGCCAGGTCTCCAAAACTGCTGATCAGCTGAGCGACTTGAGACGTAAGGGTAGTTAGCACCCATGAAAGATCAGAAACTGCTAGCAGACATGCTGCTAACCCTGCCGGGGAGGAAACTGGACAGTTAGCACTCCTACAAGACCAAGGTACCGTGACAGGCTGGAGTATAATGGCCACAGATGGAAAAAAAACCCCAAACCAAATTCAAACAATAAAGATACATAGACAAATCAATCAATCTCACGGCACATTGTCATAAGTTTTCCTCTCCAGTTTGGGATCTCCCTTTCCTGAAAGTGTATCCAGTTTCAACAGCAAACAGTTATATAGCTTGCTAGTGCAAAGGGGGTATTGGTATGAGCCCTCTGATTCATTGCTGGAAGAGTGAGATCAGTCTCTTCCACAGGCAGAGCTAAGACAAGGACACCTTCCCTGACATCATTTTTTGCTCCAAAACACAAAGGTGTCTTGTTTTTGGCTCCAAGCTTAAGCAGGTTTGATTTCCCATTGCTGTGCCAAGCGGAACACTGGTGGCAAAATCTCCTGAAAAGGGAATGGAGCTTTTACAAGCTAGTCCAGAGAGTACCTGTGATTCTAGCAGCTGTTGTTACTGAGCCAGGCTGTCGCCTTCAGCACTGAAATCGCTAGGGCTAAATGAGTGACTTAATCCTCAGGACTGTGGCACTAAATTGCAAAAGGAGGACCAGACTACCAGAGTATTGTTCATATGACAGGGTTCTGACCAACAGAGAAGGTCTGGAGCTGTAATCTTCACCTAAATCAGTTGTATTGTTGTAATATCACCCTGAAAAGATCAGGGTGACATTTTCTGTGCCCTGCTGTGCTGCCGGTCTAACTAGAAGGATTGCTGTGCAGCAGCAAGCACTAGGATGCATTCAGCACTGCTGACCCAGGGAGGAGCTTTTCCAGTTTTGAAATGGTTGAAGACAGGAAGTTCTGTGAAGGTTTTGGATCCTCAATAAATGCATTATTTTAGATGCATATCATCTAAAAGATGTGGACAGGCTTTTTTTCTTTATATGAAGACACCTGAACTGTCTGGAATTATCCACACCTCCAGATGGATAAGGCAAGTCCACAAGATGGACAGAAAATATTTGTTTGGTGTAAGAGGCCTCAAAAGAAAATAATTTGTGGAGATATATGGGAGGAAAGAACATGTCATTATGCTTTGTTCTTCATCTCTATGGTCCTGACACATGGATTATATTCTCCCAAAACCAGGAAAATAGACACCAGTGGCTGATCCCCAGAAGAGAAGCCATGTCAATTGCTAATACAGGTAAGATACTTTGAAGCTTGGAGAACTCCTAACAGTCCTTGGAAACTTCCATTACCATCACCGTTACAAATGCTGTAACAATTTGTGGAGGGCAAAGATGATCTGCAAACATTGGTTTCATATTGCAATTGCCTTGGAAAACACGTTCATTTCTAAACCTCTGCATTCTATCCACAAAAGAGCTTACAATAGCAAATTCAGAAGTAATAAAAGAAATTTATAACAATTACTGATATATCTGGAGTGATCAGAATATTTTGAAAGCAAATGTGTAAAGCACTAAGTGCCTGTGTTCCAAGTATTTTCTGCCAGTCCTTGTTCTTTTTTCTTATTCTGTTGATCTCAAAAGCAGGATAATCAATATTCCTACTGTTTAAAAACATTCTGTATGAGGGGAAAGACTTCCATTTACTTTAGATGAGTGGTTTTGCCAACAGGGAATCTGCTGGCACTGAATTGCCAGTATCAGTAATGCACTTCGGTATATGCCAAGGGTTAATGAGGAAGAGAAAATGCAACCAAACCTAGGAAATATCAGAGTAACAATTTCAAAGGAGCAAGATGGAACACTAAATGTCATCCCAATTCTTTGAATCCTGGGGTGGAATTATTAATATCCTGGGGGTTGTTAAAGCATCTGGAGAAATGATCTACATGAAACCCAAGATACTGTGTGCTGTGTATAGGTCTGGAGTAAAATGTTTCAGTTCTGTGACAGATCTTCAAAAACAATTGTTTCTTCCTTTAAAAATGGCTTCAGGCTTGTATAGTCACCTTGAATTCTGCAGGTTCTGAGACTGTTTATCAAATCATACGCAATGGCATATAACTGGAGTCTCTACCTTTCAACTTGTAGTAATGAGAACATAAGGGAAACAACAGGTTAATGGTCCATCATGGATGTTGACATCCAAAACCTAATTTAAGAGACCTGTTCAGGAACCAGATTCAGAGGCCCCTCTTTTTGCCACTCCCATTGAGTTTAGCAGTGCCTCTCATTCAATTGAAGGAACTCTATATTCAGCTGCTGTTTATCATCTCTCAGGGAACTGAATTGTCTCAGCCATGGGGAGCTGGGCACTTAATTCAGCATGTTGAATTTCATGATTAGAGGTGGAAGCTTGAAAGTTATCAGTGAGCAAGCTGAAGGTTGCCACCATTCATCTCCCTGCTTCTCCATTTTCTCTGAAATCTTCACAAAATGAAGTCCTCTAAACTAAGAGACTTGGCCTTGTCAGGGATCTGGTTGGTAGGCCCTGGCGGGAAGAAGGGCCCAAGATAGCTGTCTGGTATTCAAGGATCACCTCCCCCAAGTTCAGGGGTGATGCATGCCAATAAAGTCAAAGAAAAATGCTCATGCTGATCAGGCAAAAATGTTCAAAGGACTGCATAGATGAGCAAGGAGCTCCTGGGCAAACTCAAATACAAAAAGGAAGCCTACAGAAGGTGGAAGCAAACACAGGTAGCCTAAGAGGAATACAGAAAAATTGTCTGAGCAGCCAATGTTCATGTTAGGAAAGCTAAAGCCCTGATACAAATAAATCTGTCCAGCAACATCAAGGACAGCAAGAAAAGCTTCTATAAATATGTCAGCAATAAAAGGAAGACTAGGGAAAATGTGGGGCCCCCCTGGAAAGAAACAGGAAACCTGGTTACCTGGGATATGTAAAAGGCTGAGGTACTCAACAACTTTTTTACCTCAGTCTTCACCAGCAAGGGCTCTAGCCACACTGCCCATGACACAAAAAGAACATGCGGGGACTAGGAGAATGAAGAACTGCCCACTGTAGATCGATGTTGAAACCATCTAAGGAAGCTGAATGTGCACAAGCATGTAGGACCTGAAGAGATGTATCTGTGGATCCTGAGGGAAGTGCAGATGAAGTTGCTAAGCCATTCTCCATCATATCTGAGAAATCGTGGCAGGCTGGTGAATTTCCCACTAACTCGAAAAGGGGAAACGTAACCCCCATTTTAAAAAGGCAAAAAAGGAAGACCTAGGGGACTATGAACTGGTCAATCTCACCATCATGCCTGGCAAGATCATGGAGCAGATCTTCCTGGAAACTGTGCTCAGGCACATGAAAACTAAGGAGGTGATTGGTGACAGCCAACATTGCTGACAAATATGGATACCTTCTACAACAGGATTATGTCATTGGTGGATAAGGGAAGAGCAAGTGACATCATCTACCTGGACTTGTACAAAGCTGTGACATTGTCCTGCACAACATCCTTGTCTTTAAATTGGAGACACATGGATTTGAAGGACTGACCGCTCAGTGGATAAGGAACTGGCTGGATGGTCACACTTAAAGCATTGAGGTCAATGGCTCAATGTCCATATGGGGACCAGTGGTGTTCCTCAGGGGTCAGTATTGGGTCTGGCACTGTTTAACATCTTTTTCAGAGAAAAGGGCAGTGGGATCGAATGCACCCTCACCAAATTTGCTAATGACATCAAACTGTGTGGTGAGGTTGACACACTGGAGGGAAGGGATGCCATCCAGAGGCACCTTGACAGGCTTGAGAGGCAGGCCTGTGCAAACTGTGTGAAGTTCAACAAGGAAAAATATAAGGTCCTGCAGATGGTTTGGCACAATCCCAAGCACAATTACAGGCTGGGTGGAGAATGGATTGAGAGCAACCCTGAGGAGAAGGACTTGAGGCTGTTGATTGATAAAAAGCTCAACATGAGCCAGTAGTGCATGGTTGCAGGCCAGAAAGCCAACCATATCCAGGGCTACATCAAAAGAAGTGCGACCAGCAGGTCAAGGGAGGTGATTCTGCCCCTCTCTGCTCTGGTGAGACCTCACCTGCAGTGCTGCATCCAGGTTTGGAGTCCTCAGTACAAGAAGGACATGGAGTGAGTCCAGAGGAGGGCTGCAAAGATGATCAGAGGGCTGGAGCACCTTTCCTACAAAGACAGGCATGAATGGGTTGGACTTGTTCAGCCTGGAGAAGAGAAGGCTCTGGGGAGACCTTATTACATCCTTCCATTACCTAAAGTAGGCCTACAGGAAAGATGGGGAGGAACTGTTTATCAGGGAGTACAGTAATGAGACAAGGAGTAATGAGTATAAACTGAAAGAGGGGAGATTTAGAATAAGGAAGAAATTCTTCCCTGTGGAGTGGTGAGGCACTAGAACAGGCTGCCCAGAGAGAAGTTGTGGCTGTCCCCTCCCTGGCAGTGTTCAAGGCCAGGTTAGATGGGGCTTTGGGCAACTTGGTCTAGTAGAGGGTGTCCCTGCCATGCCAGGGGGCTGGAACTGGGTGATCTTGGAGGTCGTCTCCAACCCAAACTATTCTGTGATTCTACAAAAGTTCAACTCATGTGACACAAATATATAATGCTAACCTGTCATTTAAAATTATGCAAAATTTTACTCTTAAGACATAAAATACACGGCTATACAAAGTCATGTTGTATTAAGGAAATATCAATCAAAAGGGCATAGGTAGAGAAGAAAGGGTTATAGCTTCCATGTGTTCTGGAAAGGCAGAGATATCACAGGCTTCCTATAATCTCACCACTGTTAATTCACCTTGTTAGATGTTTTTTATGTGACACAAATATGTACACCTTCTAAAAAGACCTATTTGTGAGTGTAGACCTTCAATGAGGGGAATAAGATTTCAATAAATTACTTCCCTATATTGATAACTTTATTTTTTATAATCATAGAATATCAGGTTGGAAGGGATGTCAAGGATCATCTGTTCTGACCTTTCTGAGTAAAAGCTCTGTCTGGACAAAAGCTTTTGTTGAACAAGACAGTCCAACACCTCATCCAGCTGAATCTTAAGTGTCCAGTGTTGGGGAATCCACCACTTCCCTGGGGAGATTATTCCAATGGCTGATTGTTCTTATTGTGAAAAATTTTCCTCTAGTGTCCAAGCAGAATCTCCCTAGGAGCTTTATTTAATAGATTATTCTCTAAGAAGCAATATCAAACTGAGAATCTGGATTTGGATCTTGTGTTCTCAGTTGCAAAAAAGGTGACATTACCTTGATAAATTTGTTATGTCATCAGGTTTGAATGAATAATTTACAAAGATTACAAAGACTTCTTTTCTAATCAGGAAAGTTTTCACATTATTTTCACAAAAGTTTTATCAATTTTAAGTATTCCAAAAGCCGATACAATTTTATCTTGCTGATGAGGCCAACAAGCTTTTCATCAAAGACTTCTAATCATCAAATTCGCAAAAGAAATTCCACCTTAAAGATAGAGTAGCTTCTTTGGTTCTGTGAAGTTATTTGTTCATCCTTCAGTTGAGCAATTTTGATATTTAGAGGCTGATAGCAGAATTTCTTGGATCTCAAACTCTGGGATAGGTTAACTGCCTTTTCTTTTAGGTCTCTTTAAAAACATAGTTTGAAATTTTATATACAGCTGTTCTTGCCTATGCAAGAAAAAATAACTGTAAAGAACTTCTATTGAATAGTTCTACGGTTTGGCCTCTATCCTGTCTCACATTTGTGTCAGTGGTGAATTTTCTCTTTATTTTTATATGTCTATCTTGTTTTTTAATCCTATTTGTTCTTTAGTCTCCTCTTGTATGCTAAAGCCATGTGGAGACAAATTCCACAGGTAGTGGCAGAATTGTGTCCTTCGTTTGTTCATTTCTTTTCATTTTATGTCTATCAATTTAGTTGATTGACACATTTTAACTTTGTTCTTATGTAAGGAAGGCTAAACAGCAGTACCCAATTTACTTTATATCACAGCTAACATGCCATTGAGATTAATAGGAACAATTCATATCCTTTTGGAAGTATTTTATCTCAGTCTCTAGGGATTTATTCAAACAACACAACATTCTGTTCCCGTTAGTAACCACAAAAATGAGAAACTTAGATTTAAGTGACAGTTAAGATTTTACATAATTTTCTTTTTGCTGTGTTAGGAGAGCGACTTGTCAGACAAGTAAGACAAAAATGTAGGGGGTCTTACAGGTAATCACGACATTACAGACATGCAATCATACTTAAAACAGCCATGTTTTGATGTATGCTTGGATATTGAAATTCAGAAAGCTCAGAAAAAAGGAAAATCAGCAAATTTCAATAATCTTTTGAAACAAACTGTTTAATACTCTGAGATTACCTTCTTTTATTTGTGTAAAATTTCTACTTAAAAAAGGGAAGTGTAAGTGACAAAAAATGGTTCTCACTTGAAACATCTTGTTTCTTCCTATTCTCGCCAAGGACCTGACCCATTCTGTTATCAAGGTCTTCCTGTTAATTACAAATTCAAAATAATTCTGAAAGAAATAAATTATTTAAACAAAGCTTATTAGTGGAGGGTCCCTTATCAATGCTGTCATTTAAAACTATCAGATGGCAAAATGAAAGTTTTATATTAAAAACCCACTGTTTGTGAGACAGACTAGTTGTTTTGCAATGGAGAACTGGTTTTGCCCTGATAGAAGTAATGGGGGGGGGGGGTTATGCTGGGTAAGGTATATCATCTACTTTATTCTTTGCTTTTTGGTGCATAGCTTATGTAAAGGGTGTGATAGATGCATAACCAGTCACTCAGCAAATTTACTTGCTTTCAATTAAAAAAAATGCTGGTTTTAATTTACTAAGGATTTGAACAGTCGAAATAAAAAACTTAGCAAAACCTAACAGCACTTTTTCCACTTTCAGCAAGCAAACAAAGTAGTGTTGATAAGAGAGGGGGATATTCTTGCTACATTGAATTCAAGGGCAAATTTCATGCTGATTTCAAAAGAGCTACAATTTCACCCATAGAGCCCTGCAGTGGTGTGCTCTGCTGCAGCTGTTTGTGCATACATTTCCCCTTCTCCATGGTTTCCCTGTGCTTGTAGTTCCTGCAGTGAAGGCTTCACCCTCCTCTTTCCCTACTGCCAGGCTTGACAGTCCCCATCCTGGCTCTGAATCCTGTCTTTGCTCAGCACCTGGCCCACACCTCCCAATCCAACCTCTCCAGTGAGTGAGATCTTGATAATGTATCAAGATTTGCAAAGCACGTGCACATTGCAATTAAAAAAAAATATATATAAAGCAATACAATATCAAAATTATAGTCATGTAATTATAATAATTACAAGAAACTAACCTAAAATTCCTTAATCAGATAAGTGGCCTGTCACAGAACACTGAATTTCTTATGTTTTGTCACTGCTACATTTCTGCAATTTGAGTAGTACTATGGCTATCATTACTTGCTGCCCAGTTTGCTTGCCTGCTGTAAGTTTCCAAAGCCAAGGTGCTGCATCTGACTGGGACATATAAGCATATTTATAAGTGTAGATTTTTTGTACGCATCCCTCTTCTAGAAGCTAAAAATTATGGTCCAGCTCCATACCCCATATCCTAAACTCCCACTCAGGTTTCCAGACATCCAGGTTGACTGTGCGTCCATTTCTCCCTTCAGGAACACGTGATGAGCATGAACAGCCTTCATCTTAACCCAAGAAATGAATCTAGGTTCTTGACTTGGAAGCACAAGAAAAAACATTAAGCTATTAGGACATTTAAATCCATACTTCATTGAAAATGTCTCAAATCAATGTCAAGGATGTAGATAAAACAGGTGAAAGCCCAACCAAGTGTCCAGCTGGGAATGCAAATATGAAGTAAAGCCCATTAATGAAATGTTAGCTGCTTTTTGTAGGTTTGTTGAGAATTGATCAAGGGGGAAAGAAGAGCATGCACAGTTACCCACCTTCAGTTATAGTCCACTCAAGTTTCAAATTTTAATTAATTCAATATTTCACAGGAATACCACATAACGTATTAGTTAGGGTTTATTTTCTTTTTTTAATCATCAATCCCAAAATTGAAAAACTGACCCCAGCCTTCCCCTAGTTTTCCTCCTGAAACTCCATTTAAAATTCCCCATCTTAATTTCTCTTGCTTGGTAAGTTTCAGGCTCAATGTTCTCCATTATCTTTAATCTAGTGAATAAGTGTTACAAGAAATTGAGATGTTTCTTACTACAAATAGGAACACAAACAAATATCCCATATCATCCCACGGAGCACAAGCACCAACCAATCTTACAATACATAAAATCTCCTTCCTCCTTTTGTTTATCTTTGCGATTCCATCCCCTATTTACTTTAGCAAGGTTTACTTTGCCTTCACTGTAATTGTCGTGACCAGCCTGAAGCTCTCACTTAGACTTTCTTCTGCCCTTACTGGTGGAGTGCAGAAAGTCATGTTCAATAACTTTCAGGGAGTACCAATTGCTCAAGCAGGCTTACCAGGTGCAGAACCTCCCTTTCAACATTATTCAGGATGAGTGAACCAAGATCTGTTCCTTTTCCAGACTTAAGTGAGAGCTGGGGATAGTTGGACAGCAAGAATGGAGGCAGGGTAGACAGTGCATGATTTTTTTTCCAGGAGAGAGATTTAAGTATGACTATAGGCAGATGCAGTGAAGGTTATGGTGCAGATCCATCAATCTTGGAAGTGTGTGTGCAGCAAGCAGGGAATAAGAGAGGATAAAGACCCCAAACTTCAACTTGTCCTTCTTAGTTACCCTGTGAAAGTCAGCCAGACCCTGTCCAGTGGTTCCCCAGCCTCTTCTTCCCTTCCTCTCCTAAACCCTGCTGATCTCTACTCTTGCTAACATCACAAAACAATTTTTGCTAGCTTGGAAAAGGAGAATTACATTTTACTCATAATGCTGAGACAACTCAGATAGGATCTAGACACTGGTGTAAAAAAAGTGCAGGATTTAGCCTTTTGCCATTATTCAGAATCAGAAAAATACAAATATCATCTGCCATGTTACAACAGCTGTTTGTTGCCTTTTTGCCCTCTATGCTTATTGTTTGAAAAATTAGAGGAAAAACTCAGAACATATTACTGCTGGAAAGAACCCCAGGGCCTTGTGCAGCGGTGAGCTCCCACAGGCAGGCTTCTGCAGCCTCTGTAAAATTTAAGCAGACGATATCAGGCGTTGCACATTGTTAACTTCTTGGATATAGCTCTTGCTTCAAGCATTCATACTGATGCTACTTTTCCTTCTATTGACTTTTTCTTTGCTATATTTTTTTTCTCTGAGAAGAAAACCTATCATCTTTTGCAAGAATGGATGATAATACCTCTTCTCCTCCTCTTTTTACTTGGATTCTGAGGCTCCTGAGATAACTTTGTTCTTACACTTTTTACTGCTATGTCTGGTTCACTGTTGGTACCAGAGAGTAATTTGACTGAATTAAGCTTATGATGAGCCTTTATCCATTTACTGCTCTTCCATTATTTAGTTCACTACCTTCCCTTGCCCAGACACCCCCCCACCTCTTAATATGTGAAAAAGTGCTCCTAAATGGTTCTCCTATTTCACTTTAAAATACCATTTAACTTTTTCTTTTCTTGAAATTCAGCAGAGAAAAAAGTGAGACTATAAATTAATCGCTATCTACCCACAAAACTTCACAAATCTTGACTCTTCAGGCACTCTGTCAGGTCTGGTTGAGAAATTTTTGCCAAGGCACAGACAGATGGATATTTGCAATACAATTGCATTGCTTCTTTCCTTCAAGGTAATCCAAGTCATTAGACTTCTCTTAGCTTAAATATTAGGTCTTTGTTAGCTGATATTATCTGGACTGAAATGGGTGGAGTTCCATAAGTAGCCTCACCAGCAGATTTGAGTTGCCATCTCCAAAAGAATGCCAGTGGTAAGTACTCGAGAATAAGCTAACTTCCCAGAGGCTACATAGTTGCAGCTATGAAAAGTTCACAGACAAGTATCAAAATATATCATAAAAAACTGCTACACTGAAAGGGATAAGTATGGACTACTCTGAGACATTTAAGATATTACATTTTCCTGTAAATTGGAAAATGTTTATTCTGTGTATTTTTGAATATAAAGTGATTAGGCAAACAATTTGACCCATGTGGTTATAATATGATAACCATTTGGCTGGGAGCCCATCTGGCTGCTTTATTTCTTTTACCATTTTGTAAAGTAAGATAACAAAATTCCCGACCCTTTGAAGGCATTTGCCTTTCCCTTAATTATAATAATCACCTATTTATTTTCTTATCAGGGGCAAGCACCCAAACCCTGATCTAGTTTTCAAGTACTTAGTTATAATAGCAAATAAAGGTGTGGGTTTATTCTGGCAGAAGTTTAAATGATACAGAATATTAAATAAAAAAGCTCCCAAAACTGCCATGTAGAAGAATAGCTTTATCATTAAAAGAAATGAAACTATTTGCTAAAAGAAATAATATTCCAAGTGTATGTGACAGATTCTGATTCAGCATGACAAAAATGAAACATGAGTTACTATTCCCACGTATATTTTATAAAACGTTGCACAAATTTTCTATCAGAAAAGTCAGAGGATAGCCAGAGAAATATGCCAAAAGGCAAAGCCTTGGCATTACTATAGAATTGAGTTAATGAATAGTTAAATAACATGGGCTTTAATCAAGGAGGTGGACTGAAATCAGGTTCTGAAAAGTTGTATATGAACATCTAAATTGCTTACTAAAATTCTGACTGTGCATGTACCTGCAGCCAAATATCAAAGCATATGGAAGGTGTCTGAAAATGACTAGCGTACCCTGAGCTGCTGATTGCAATCAAATTCAGTATAACCTTTTAAAAGCAAGTGCTTATCAAAATTCAGTTCATGTTTTGGCACTATCTAATGTTTCTGTCTTCTTAGATGAATATAACCTGAAGGCAGTCACTCTACACCAAGAAAGGGATCCCGACTGAGGTGCAACTGAATGCACCGGTAATCATCATGCAACACGATGTAATCATTTTGGTTGGAAAAGACCCTTAAGATCAAGTCCAACTGTTAACCTAACACTGCACAATCCACTATTAAACCTTGCCCCTAAGCATCACATCTACATGTCTTTTAAATACCTCCAGGGCATTTAACTTCTCTGGGAAGCCTGTTGAAATAACCCTTTCAGTGAAGAAACATTTCCTAATATCCAATCTAAACCTCCCCCGGTACAATTTGAGGCCATTTCCTCTTGTCCTATCATTTGTTACTTGGGAGAGGAGACCAACACCCACCCCGCTGCAAACTCTTTTCAAGCATTTGGCCCATTTTCTCCACACTAAACCACCCTAGTTCCCTCAGCCTTCCTTATCAGACTCGTGCTAGACATTTCATCAGCTTCAGCTTCATTGCCCTTCTCTGGACATGCTCCAGTGACTCAATATTTTTCTTGTAGTAAGACATCAGAAACTGAACAGGGGATGATCACTGCCCTAGTCCTGCTGGACACACTATTTCTGATACAGGCCAGGATGCTGTTGGTCTGGGCACACTGCTGGCTCATATTAAGTCAGCTATTGACCAATAACCCTGGGTCCTTTTCTGCTAGGCAGCTTTCCAGCTGCTTTTCCCCAAGCCTGTTGCATAGCCTAGGGTTGGGCTGACCCATGTGCAGGACCCATCGCTGAGCTCTGTTGAACCACATACAGTTGGCCTCAACCCTTTTGTCCAGCCTGTCCAGATCTCTGTAGAGCCCTCCTACCCTCGAGCAGGAAAACACTCCCACCCAACTTGGTGTCATCTGCAAACTTACTGAGGGTGCACCCAATCCCCTCATCCAGACCCTTAATAAAGGTACTGGAGAGAACCAGACCCAAAACAGCCCTGGCAACAGGCATCTACATACAGTCATACTCAGCAGCTACAGAACAACTTGGGAAAAATGTTTACTGCAATTTATGTGCCAATTTCCAAGTTTTTGTGCTGCATACTTTCTTGATGTTTGGCTTTTCCTAAACCTTATTAGTGATGTCACTTCCCTCAAAATCTCCATCTCTGATAGACTTGCTCTTTTTCTAACCTTTGAGGTTGTCTCCTGGTCCTTTCTTCTTCTGCTTGAGCCAGAGTCTGGCAGCTTTTGACACTCGTTATTACATCCTAATCAAAACCAACCCTACTGATCCAAATCAGTCTTTCAAGTTCCTTCTAACCAAAGATATGGAAGCCCAAACCAGTTTTCATTGCTGCATATTATCCTAGAATTATGCCTACAAAAAGAGGCAGCCTATGTATGACAATGCAGAGCTACATCTGTGAAGCAATTATTGGCCACACAGGACAATTTATTGCCTGCAAAGAAAACCTGAAGGGTTTTGCGGTGAAATGGTAGCTTTTTATGGTCAGCTTATTCTTTTTCCTACATGAGCTTTCTATGCAAACCTGTTGGACTAAAATGCCCATGGCTATTTGAATGGACACAATCAAGCAACAGAGATAAAGTGTTTTACATCAAATCCTAGTTTTTAATTAATTGAACCACTTGTCTGTTCAATTAGAAAAGACGTGCAAGTAGACTAGGAACACCGCCTGGATTCTGTGTTCAAATTGAAGAAAACAGATAACATGAAACAGATACCAACACAATAAAGTAGGGATTGGGTATGTTTATAGCCCACCTATGTCAGTGTTAGTATCACAGCTATAAACTGTGAATTTGGGATGCTGGCAGCACTAGCTACTTGGTTTCCCAGCACCTCCTCCAGTAAGTTACTGCTTTTAAGTTCCACACCTTCAAGAGTTTACCCTTTAGGCAGAACAAGTGTCTGTGTGTGTCTGTGTGTCTGCTATGTAGGTAGCAGGTGGGTTTGGTTCCTAACAGGTTTTAATTTGATGCTCTCTTTGTAAAGTTAGCTGCCCCTCTTCAGACACAGATAACCATGAATTTTTTGCAGATGTCCAGCAGATTTATCAAATTATCATGGTTTTTAATCAGCCACCACCCTGATTATGCAGCATGTTATCATGGAAACAGTCAGAGAGGTAGCTAATCTCAAACTTCTCCCCTCCTGTGGCACATTCCCCAAGACACATCAATCCATGTCTCCAGGCAGATGCAATAACATGTTTGCTGCTGATCTGGGGCTGATGAAATAACCTGAAGGTAGGAGGGCACTGACTTGAGCTTCTTTGTTTCCCTACAGGTCCCTTGACAGCTGTTGCTCTCAGTACCTCTTATTTTTCCAGCCCTCTCTGCCTGCTTTGGTTAAGTGAGCTATATGAGGTCATCTAGCTTAAAAACAAAATAACCATACTATTAAAATGTAGAGTTTGTTGGGGTTTTTTTCACCCTTGTCAATGAATCAAGATTGTACAGACAAGCAAAGTGATAGAAATGAATGGTGTGTCTCTCTAGATGATGCTTTAGGCACACATTGACAAAGCACCAAGAACATGAAGGAAGAGCTCAGGTCATTGTGATCCCAGAACCAGCAGTGCAGTTGCTTCCTATACAGAGGTGTCTGACTCCAAGAGGGCTGAGATAACAGTGAAAATGCAGTAATAGTGGAGATGGCTTCTTCTTCTTCTCCCCACTGTCAGTTTGTACACAGGTCCTGCATGGCTGCTGTGGTATACAAGAAAGCCAGCACACTTGCAGCAGCATTGCACCCATTAGCATTCAAGCGGTCTAGAATGTACCTATTCATGATGCAGTCATCCCTCAGGTTGATCCAGCAAGTACCTTCCTCTTTTAACTCTGTCTCTTGGGAGCTCTTGACGACTCCCCATGACATGGAGTAAAATCTGTCATCCTGCACTTGGCCTCAACGCCAGCTAGAGCTATCATCTGGAAGATTGAATTCAATCACTAATAGACCATTTACTTTAAGGATCTCATTCTGCAATTCAGAAAGGTATCTTCCTTTCAGAGGGGTGATTTTGTCATGGAATGTATTTATAACTACTTTTCTGTTGGTGGTAAAAAATAATTTTTAGCACTAAGACTAAGCAAGATTACATTGCCAATTTAATAAATATTAGAAAATATTTGGCCACATTGCCACAAATTTAAAATCACTGAATTTTCTGTCTAAACATTTTCTCATTAATGCTATCAGAACAGTGAAAGCCAATGATTTTTCTGCTATTTTCTGCTTTCTAGATTGCAGTACATAAGAATTGTGCAGTTTGACAATCTATCTTCTTTTCCCCTTCTTTTCATTTTACATTGGTTTGTTTACATGTTTTCATCTCAATTCCAGAACAGAAGCTTCTTGTACCGAGTGATATCTCTTGCCATAGCTTCATACTGGATCTGGTGCTCCAGAAGGCAGCCCTGACTTTAGAAGGCCTCTACATGCTTCAACAGTTTACACTGCCTGTCTGTTAAACCTGTTGGCTTCAAATGAATTGGGAACCACCTCAAAGTATGATATAAGCTGTCTTTATTCTTTACTTTTAGGAGCAGTGATAGGTAGCACAGGGCTATCACATTTCAACTCTCTTGGGCTGTGTTTATGTGACCCTGGCCTAAAACATGCCTCTGGTCTTTTGTACTTTTGACAATTTCTACCTTAATTTTTATGTATCAACAGGCAAGGCAATGCAACACGGCCCCATCTGCTGTCCAAGTGAGTTTCTTGCCTATGAGGTGAAAAAGCATTGCTCACCCTTACAATCTTCCCTCTCTGGTCATTGCAGCTGGTGTAGCCCAGGTGAGCAGGGAGAGCTCTTCCTCCTGTGGAAAACACCTCCCGGGCAGCTGGAACTCTTTCCAACACTTTCCTGGAAAAAGAAGGTGAACCTCAGTTTCTAACCTGGTAGATAAGTGCTCTGGCTGAGAGGCTGTTAGGTGAGAGTGCAGAGTAGCACTTTTTCCACTGCTCTGGCAGTGATGCAACACAAACCCACTGCTCAGCCAGAGTCAAGAGCCCTGAGAAGGGGAAGATGAAGTAAAATTCCCACTCATGGCTCTGGGGAGGGGAGGAGAGGAGAAAGGATTTAAAGATTACACTCTACATGTAATTTTAGGCATCTGATTTTCTTTTTTTAGGACTTGCACTTACTATATAGCCTATGATTGACTCTAGTACCACAGGAAACCAACATACTAAAGCAAAATATAAGAGCTATCTCATGGTGAACTATACTCCCTTTATTCTGAAATCTCTCCTGCACAAAAAGGATTAAGAGAGGCTTTCCCACATGGATACAGAAACATCTTTTCTTTTTCACCTCTGCAGTAAAAATAAATAAGTAAACACATTCCTTGGGTATCTGACAGCATGACTAATTGCAAACAAGTTTTCAAATGAGGAACCGAACAGCAAGATTTTCAATCAGGTCTCTCCACAGCATATAATTTTAATTTGAAATTTATTGAAAATAAATTAGTGTAATTATCCCCTAAATCTAGAATTCATTGTCAGTGAGAGAGATTTTAGGCCAAATTACTTGAATTTAGTATTATAAAAAATAACACTTCCTGTGCAAAGCTGTAATACAAGAGGATTTACATTAACAGTGGTGGCCTCAAGTTTAAGCAGCCAGTGTATACCAGTCCCTGAGTCCCCTAGGATTCTTCTACACATATATTGCCTAACTGGCCAGTTGTCCATGACCTTGCTCTCAAAAGCACTGACCTTTTTGATATCTAACCTAATAGTCACGGTTGCAGCCTGTGGCTAAGATTAAATCCTGTTTTGCAGTCATCTCTGCTTGAGAAGCCTAGCCTCAGTCCTGCTCTCTGATTTACAAACTACCAGCTGTAGTCCACATAACAGTTGCACGACACCTGGGAGTGATAAATGAATGCAAAAACACATTGCTAATGTATCAACCAGGACATTGGGAGCTGATGAGGTGCTGAAATGAAATAACGATCACGGCCTTCAGCACTGAGCAAGCGACATGTTAAAGCGAGTAGCTCAGGTCAGACAAAACAGATCCTTGAGAGAAAAGTTAAGTGGAAGTTGAGAGGAGACTAGTTCAGGCTGCAGAGGTCTGCTAAGGAAAGAGATCCTTGCAGACGTAATCCAGTCCTGCTTCTGCCTAAGTAAACCTTGCATTAGGCTTAATCAAAAAGCCATTGGGTTTGACTCTGGTCTCTCTGCGCACAGTAAAAATTTCCAGTGAAACCCAAGATGACGGAGAACACCAGTGACTCAGTAGGTGACATTCTCCTTTCTGAGTCAGAGCTGAGCAGACACAGCAGCACGATGCTAGAGGACATTACTGCTGGACAAGGCACAGTGAGATCAGAAACACTGACAATCCCACATTGCTGCTTTACGAGACTGTGTGCTCAGCTATCCTCATCAGATGCCGACCAGAAATTTACATCCTGCAGAGCAAAGTCCCCCTTGCAGTTCTACTGCAAATGACGTTTCCCATAATGTTCTCGCTAAAAATTTATATAGCAATGTTAAATCATTGCTGTATTTCAGTCTGGTGATGACTGCGGTGCTCTCTACACAGAACTCAGAAACAATTCCTGTGTGTTGTTTGTAGAGCTTTTGGGACCCTTAAAAGGTAGAAGATACTATATTGTAAAAAAAAAAAAAATATTCTAGTAACAATCCTAAGAAACTAACAGAGAAATCAGATTTTGCAATAATTTTGATGATGATAAGATCTTTAAACAGAAAACAGCGGACTATTGCATTTTATCTCAGGATAATGTTTATCTTGAAAAGCTTTGGAGTTCCTCATGGCCAAGGAGTGACATAAAAACTATTATTAGATGGCTGTTTTGGTGTTGTCAAAGGAACAGTTGGGATTAGGATCCTTTTCCTCTCTTCTTGTCACTCTTCTAGAAACCTGGATGGTCTCCCCTGGGGACCTTACTTTCTAAATCCTAGCACTATGCAGTGGGTGGAAGGGAGAGTAGAACTCACAGGGCAGAGTACTCTTACTTTTCCAATGCACTTGCTTTGGGATTTTGGAGGTGAGGCTTAGGTTAAAGAGGCTAAACTAACAGGAAGTCTCAGTTTTACCAAAGCAGGACAGATAATCCCACAAGCACTAGTGATGTCCCTTTGAGTGCATTCAGCTTCAGCACAGAGCACATGGTACACAGAGAACGAAGCACCATGGGCAGCAAGTCTGCAGCCTAGGCTGGCCAGTCTCCAGCACCAACAAATAACTACCTCTGAAAGCCCTCACGCACTTTGGAACCACGTTGGATCATTTACATCTTCAAGGATGGCATTTGGCATGGACAGAAACCAAATAGTTTTTCTTATTGGTCTGAGTGAAGTTTGGGGCTGAAAGAGCAACCTTCGCCAGGTCTGTTGTGGTAAGGACTCTGGTCTTCCAGCAGAATAAATGGGAATTCTTGCTGTAAAGTCATGGAGAGAAAGGTGTGAAAATGGGGTGACAGAAGAAAATGACTTCTACGTGTCCCAGCAAACTACATGAAATTAAAGAATAACACACTGAAGGGATGTACCAGCTACAAAGTTTGCATTGGAGATGTCTCCAGGCATTGCAGACACTCTGAAACTACTGCAGATATGGAGCATATGAGCTCTTTCAGATTAAGAGACAATATTGTCCTGTGAAGCATGTGCTATTGTAAATGAAAGAAGAATTGAAGTCTTTAATACAGATAGCTAGAAATGAAGATAGGCCAAAGGAAGTTTATGTGTTTACAAAACAGCCAAGGGAAATGGGTGAACGCAGTACTAATGAGAGCCCTGCTGAATCAGAAATGGCATATCTAGCTTTCTCAGCCACTTGACAGAAAGAAATCAGGTGGGAAAACTACAGAGGACAACAGAAGAGACTGCTTTTTGTTCAGGAAGATGAAAGGCATCATGGAAATCAAGTTTCCACTTAGCTGAGAGGAGGGTGGAATAGGAGCAATGTTTAAACCTCAAAGAAGCTCATGATTCAGAAAACAGGCCAAATCCCTGTATGAATTCTTCCCAGAGAACAGGGTAAATCCAAAGAAGAAAGTGGGGTTTTGATTAAACTGGTAAGAGTTTGGTCCTTGGTCATTTTCTAAGGAAATAGAATCCCAAAGTACTATTCCTCTCAGTATCACAGTTACATTGTTAATGTTTCTCACATAAATATTTGCTTGGAAGATTTAAACTCTTACATCAGAGGTGCCATGCCATCCCAAGGATGTGGAATGCATACTAAAGACAGCAAAACTGACTCTATTTATGTTGTTGATGAAGATTGAGGAGTCTGAGACTGTTCTGAGTTCCATCACAGACTCTCTTTCATATCCAGGTTTCAATTTGGGTGTGCCTCAGTGTCTCCATGTAAACATGCTCAGTAAAACTGCTCTGTACCCCATGTGTTTTGTAAAGTGTTCATTGCTATTCAGATGAAAGTGTTTCATACAGAAAGGATAAATCATTGTCCATAGAAAATAGTTGTAAAACATTAAGATTTTCCTCAAAAATAAAATAATTCTTTAAAAATCAGGTGTAGTATTAAATACAGCCAGTAGATCACACAGTGTTTTTCAATACTTTACCATAACATTATATTCCCATTGATCTATGAATTATCATTCATAGTTGAAAGTGGATTACTTTTTAACTGATGTTGGCCTGATAACTAGAGCTCTGGATTTTTTTCCAGTTAACAAAAATTGAAAAACACGACGCTATTATGAAAAACCCCAGAAATTTTGTTGTGATCATTATTTCTTGTGTCTGTAATAGGAAAAATTCATAGGATCTCTTGACCGTGGAAAAATGACTGTATGACTTTGAAAATAATTATGCATGGTGCCTTAGACACTGTTTTTAAATAGCAGACTGTCAATGTTTGGATGTCAAGCCAATGATGGAGAACTGTGTTGTGAAAGAACTGGCCTGTCATGAGGCAAGAATTAACTTACTCACTAAAAAGTTATGAAAATCAACAGTCATTGCTACAAAATCATTATGTAGAACATCCCAGGATTTTTAATGAATCCGCCAACCTTAGGGAAATGCAAACCTGAGACACTATTTCCATGAGGAATGGGAAGGATCTCAGGGTGCTTTGCAAATCAGATGAACTCTCATTGTAGACACACCAGTGCATCTTCCTTGAAAATATCTGCTGCTTAAAAACATGCCATAGCACCACGCAGACGTTTTGGACAGGAAATGAAAAATGCATCCTATGAGACGGCTAAGGCTAGTTAAACCTAAAATAAATGCACTATTCAATCAGGCTTTGGTCTTGCTTGCAGAGAGAATCCTGTTTCTCTGGGGGAAAAAAAAAAGTGTTTGATTAACAAACGGAAATTCAGACATCCAAGTTTAGTTCAGTCATTTAGGTCCTGAAGGATCTACACAGCTAAAAGTCTATGAAACTTACATCATCTGTGGGATCCCCATCAGGAAAGGATCCAGTAGCATAGAGGTAGAAAAAAAAATCATTACTGCCTGACTTCTTCCAGCTGCCATCTCCTCAACCTTTATGAACACCCAGCACCCACTGGACCCCCCTGAACCTAGCTGCATAATTCACCATTTAGCATCTCAAGGCATAGGGAGTGACTGGGGCAGCAGAGCAGCCCAGGTCTCTCCTCCTTCTGCTGCCCTGGCCAGATCCCTGGGAAGCCAGGCAGACTGCGCCCATGTGCCTAAGTAAGGGTCATGGTACGAGCTATTGCTATGGAGGAGGAGAAGGAACAGAAACTACAGAAAATATTACCCTGTCCTGTTAGTTGGGATGGCAAGTCTGATTCTGCAGCGTCATCCCCTGGCATTGTAGCTCCCAAGTCTGACACATCATCCTAGAAGCAGAAACAATGTATTTTAGTTAAACTGCAGGATAACCCAACACATTTGTTAATTCTTAGGAGGAATGGGACACTCATATTTGCATATCTCCATAAAAAAGGCTTTGGAAAATGTCTCTAACATCTATACTCGTGTTTATTTTTACGTTAGGGCAACAACTACATGTTCAACTGTGTGCTTGCCTGGCAGGATTTGTTCTGTGGGGAGAGGCTGTACTCTCCTACCAGCACTATTCTGACTCTCCAGACTGAGAGCAATGAGGCAGGCAAAGGAGTAAGAGCAAGTACCAGAGCTTCCATGTTCTAATCTAAGATATATATGTGGAAGAATTTTGGACACCTCTTTCCCTTTGTTAACCCAAGCTAACAATAAATAAACCTATTTTACTGTGGGACCTGAACCAACAGTGATAAATCTAATCCACTTAAGTTGCAGAATAAAAATAATTGCTGTAATGTCTTTGCTTCTACAGTTCAAAGAAAAAAAATCATTACTTTAAATAGTTGGTGTAGCAGAGGCTTACGGTCCATTAATAATTTATATTTCATAGCAAGAGAAAATTGATAACAGATTTTATATGGGTCACAAAGGTATGATCCTACTCTGGCAGTCAGGGTACTGAGTGTGAAAATCACATGGAGTCACGTTGGCTGGGAGAGGACAATTCATGGTGGGCAGCAAAGTGGTCTGCTTAAGAGAGAGGGGAACACCCAGTAGTGGCAAAAAAATGATGTCCCTTGAACAAGAGACAAAGCTAAACAGTCTGTACAAGCAAATATTTATTTAGGGAAGTGTTAAAGCAGTTCCTTCCTGACACATCAGTGAACTCTGGGAACAGCTGGAACTTGATAGCTTAAAGGATAAAGAAAGATTTTCATAGTAAGCAAAGGACACTGCAGGGTTGACCAGGGATTTGTTTTTTTTCTAGAAATTCAAGATATTCATAGCTTAGTTACAGAGAAAAGCAAATGGAGATTCGTTATTCCAGATATGCAACACTAATTGTTGGGAGCTGCCAAGAGAAGGAAATACTTTCAGGCGTTCAAATTCAGTCCTGGCAAGCAATGTGGTAGGAGTGGGAAGCCTTGATTCCCAGTTCATGCTTGTGCCTAAGCAATGGTCAGCACAGGCAAGGACACCTAAGCTAGCTCCATATAAGAAGACTTTGCACATACAGAAATCTATCGATGGCATCACAGAGCTGCCTCTCCACATTATTGCCAGGCCAAGAAGCCCTCTCCGAGTCTTTACATCGCAGGTGAGTTTGCTATAATTATGACCTTCCTGAGAGGCAGGATGAGCAGAGTTGGGAGTCAGAAAAGGCTGAATCCCATGAATATAGAGAAGAAGCTGAGTGAGATAGATCAAGTGACATCTGGAATATAACTACAGAATTTATCATCTGCATCCTTTCTCTTGTGCATTCAAATAAATATTGCTGTTATTGGTTGACATGTTAATCGCAGATGTAAATATAAAATGAAACATTTCACCTTTGTGCTTCAGCATTGTCTCTGCTCATGTTCTTGATGTGAGGGAACAGCTAAATTCCTAATTATGTCAGTGCAGATCCCAGCAGTACAATTGAGAAATTCAGCCTGGTAGCCCAGTAAACCCCTTTGTGTCCTGTCCCCCTACTACAGACAGTGGTGCTTTGAAAAATGCTTAAGGAATACAGGTGTTTAACAGCAACCACCACGGTTTCAGAGAGAGAGATGGAAAGATAATTTTTTCCCTACCAAGTGCATGTATAGTACGTATACCAGATTAAACATATCTGTTACATTGTTGGAACTTCAAGCAAAAAGCAATCCTTGATCTACACCAGCTGAACAATTTTTAAAAACCCAACACTTTACCACCCGCAGGGTAGCTTCTATCAGCAGGGCACTATGCTGCAGCTACCATGCCTCAGTTTCCCTGGAAGGATTTGCCAGTTAGTCCAAAAAAGGAGATCTCATGCCAGAGCACCAAGAAGTTCAAACTTCTTCCAACATAATAAAGAGATACATTCAAACACAAGGTAAGAGTTCCTCTGGCTCAGGTGGGCTAGGCTGTCAGATTCTGGGGTGATTTATACTGCTGCTACATTGATTCATTACTTTGATCTCATTTTTTGCCCTTCCAGTCCCTGTGCAGCTCTGACCAGCTCTTGACAGCAGCCCCAAGCGTGAATACTTCACCAGCATCCCTGTCACTCCCAGTCCCAAAGTGCCTGCTAGCCAGCTTGCTTCCAACAGTCCTGACACCCACATGCTCAGCAAGCAAAGCCAACAGTGCTTGCCACACTTCATTAACCCGAAAAGCACGTACAAAATTTGTTGACAAGACCAGGCCTTTGTCTGAAATGGAAAAATGAATCTTGCAGCCACTTGAGGTGATGAGATATAGCAGCTGAAAACAGGAGATAGGCATCTAGAGAATATTGCAGTTATACAGCAAAAAGTGGTATGTTAGTGAAGAAAAGTGCACTGCTTTGGGATTTGGGCTAGGGTCTTAACAGTAACAGTATATTTGTGCTCCAGACATTTGCGACTTGCATCCAGTCAGCCCTAGACAAATGTGATACTGCAGGCCTGGAAGCCTCATCAGTAGGTGTGATTACAGCTTGAGCCATGTCACACAATTCCCTATTGCCCTGAACTAAAAAATTAACCTTGTTACTGTAAGCTGCAAGGGGTCAGCAGTGTCAGCACTAAAACAGGAAAGCCATTATAAAACACTGAGTGGAGGAAGTGTTTATGAGATATCGCAGTGCAGAGCTACATATATTTAAGTTGATTTAACACTACTCAAAACTGAAAAGTTGAAAAAGAACAAACCAACCAACCAAAAAAAACCACCCAACACCCAAACGGTCTGCTTGAAATAAACATTGACAATTTGTTCAAGAGACCAGAGGGGAAAAGGGGGAAGAATCACTGTAGGTCAACCAAAACATTTTGTTCTATGTGAAGTTTTACAAAACCCTTCCTAAAATTCTGTTTCTAAGGACAATTTTCAAATCCATCATTTGGCAAGAATAAGATGTTTTCTTTGAAGAGACAGGAATGAAGCAGATTTTTCTGAAGGGAAATTTTCCTTTTTTGTTGTTTTGTTTCTCTAAAACAGTTTGCCAAATGCAACAGAATTCATAAATATTTTTGGGCAGCCTGAAATTATTTTCTGGTCAATACGCTTTTTGATGGAAGAGGAATCCCTGGTTCTACTTTAGATCCTTGCTTGTGACAGGTCTTCTGTGTTTGAATCCAAACTGAAAGCTTGCAAAGCCCTGAAAAGCATCTACCAGGAAGCCATGCCAGGATGCTTTTAGCAACATTCTGCAAAGACGTGGGTTTTATTACATATCAAAGCAGACCAGAAAATAAGAAAACACTGAACTGAGAACTCAGTTCTAGACACAACGTAAATAAGGTCTGATCTTTATTTCATCAGCTTTGTCTCTTACCCAGCTCCTTGTCTATCCTCTGGCTACATTTTACTAGATTTTTAATTCAGAAGGTGGTTGAATGCCTTCCAAAAGTGCAAAGCTCAACGCAGCCATAACTCCAACCATCATTGCTCAGCCTCCTTGCTGATACCTTGTTGGCTGGCATTAACTCTTGTTCCAACCTTCTCACCCACTACCAGTGCAAATAAGACTGAATTCTTTTAATTTAAAAAAAAAAAAAAAAAGCACCCCACAGGGCTTAGAAATGTTTTGTCACATCACAGAATTTCACTCAAACTCAGTGTGGATAAGAACAGCCTATAAAGTGCCCTAAATAGGCCATTATTTGGCAGTCCAGAAACTTATTTGTTATTTTTATTTTCTGTAATTTCAATACAAATCGACTCCTCCAAGAGTGACAGCTACTACTGGGTCTCTGTGCACAGACGTGGTGAGAGTGGCAGCTTTCCTATGAGTTTTCCTAATAATAAATGCAACGCAGTGGGTGGTCAGTAGCTTTGGATTCTGTGACCTATAATATTTTCTGTCAAGGCACATGTTATAAAATTGGTTAGCACTTACTTCCTTTGGTTGCCCAGACATATGTATAAAATAAGTACAAATCAGCTAAGTCTGACTGCATTTAAAAAAAGAAAAGCACTGATGTTAGTCAGATTTTTACCACAACCTGTGAAATATGCTACTGCTTTGAATAACTTGAATAACTCTTTATTTCCTTGACTGAAAATGAAAAAAACCCCACACCAAACCAAACAAAAAACCAAGAGTCTTTCTTTTGTTATTTTTTGATGTTTAATATTACTTATAATATTACTAGCAACACAGGATTATCCCACTTAAATTCTCAACCATGCTACAGCTATGCTTCTGAAGAGTATCAAAAGGCAGCTCAGAACAGCTGAAGATTTACACAGACAGGAGGGAACTATTCTTCAGAGTTCGTGTTAGCTATGCACAGAAATCCCTCACGTATCACCAAGAGCCTCCTGAAAGCACTGAACAAGCACAAGAAATTTAGATACCATACTTTACAAAGTACATAATAGAACTCAGGGAGCCCCAAAATGCTCATATGCTAAAAAAACATGTTATATGGTTCCTTGAGTTTGCTTGATGTTGTTTAGGTTAGCTGAAGTAGTTTCCATGTTATCAACCAAAGCAATTTCACAACCAATCAAAATGGCTGGTAAAAACTCTGTAGGTTTAATGTGCACCTGTATTTTGCATAGCCTTACAAATGTCTTAAAAGTATCAAATTTAAGGCAGTCTTTGGGGAAGGGGCAAGACTGCTGGAGCAGCCACACTGTAGGAAAACCCTGGGGTGGATATTAACTTGTAGAGGACTGAGGTATATAATGCAAGGTGCCCACAACTGAGCAGGTTATTTTAATAGTGTTTATGTATAATTAACAGCTTCTCCTGCTAGCAATTCAGGGTGTGAGCTTCACTCCTATTACACTCTGAATTGGCCTTTTGAGGTAGCTTTTTTATCCATTCACTAGAGAGAGCATCTAGGGGCTCCGGCACCTAACAGGTTGCACCACACAGGTAGTGTGGAGCTCTCATACAAGAACTATAACCACTCTCTCTTTTATGGGTATTTCCAAGACTACTCATATTTTGCCTCCTGTTATCATAGAACTGAAGCATCTCTGAGACTTTGTGTAGCCTTATGTGGGCCAGATTGACGTTTCCATCCTCGTTTTACAGAGCTGGAACTGAGCTACTGAGAAGAAAATATTTGCATAAAATAACTGAGGTGTTCTGTTGCAAAGCAGAGAATCCTACTACTGTCTTTTAAGTCCTACCCTAACAATACAGGCAAATATTCAAGCACAAATGATCATTGCTAGAGCTTTCCTAAGCCATTTTGTCCCGGGTATATGTTCATAAGAGACTACTTACACCGGTGAACGGCTAAGATATCTCAGAATAACTCATTTCATACACACTCAGTTCTGAGTTTCCTTGTTTACAGGAGAATAGGAAAGATTTATTTAGACCAAAGGTGAGAAGTTATTCAGTGAGCATGTTTGATGTGGTACCAGAAGAAGGGTAAATATGAATAAAAATAATAATTGCATATTATTAAAAAGCCATGACATAACATAATAATATTCTAAGCACCATTTCTGATACCTCCAACATGCTAGAAGACTTGAGAAAAACAGGAGCTTTCAAAGAGAAAGTCTCATAGTCATCACCAGGCTGCCACCTTCATATCAGTTTATGCCACTTCCTCAACATGTCAATAAAAATAGAGAGGGATATATCTAGAAGCTGTCTTCAACCCACAGTCCTGATTCCTGTGAGGGCATTATCACAGAATCATAGAACAGTCTGTGTTGGAAGGGACCTCAAGGATCATAGAGTTCCAACCCCCCTGTCACAGGCAGGGACACCAACCTCCAGGCATGGATCTACACAAGGTTGCCCAGGGCCCCATCCAGCCTGACCTTGAACACCTCCAGAGATGGGGCATCCACCACCTCTCTGGGCAGCCTGTTCCAGCACCTTACTGCTCTCTCTGTAAAAAACTTCCCCCTAATATGTAATCTAAACCTTCCCTCCCTCCTTTAGCATTAGTCCATTCCCCCTTGTCCTGCCATTATCTACGTTTGTATGCTCCCTTCAGGTACTGAAAGGCTGCAGTGAGGTCCCCCTGCAGCCTTCTCTTCTCTAGGCTGAACAAGTCCAGCTCCCTCAGCCTCTCTTCATAGGGGAGGTGCTCCAGCCCTCTAATCATCCTCGTGGCCCTCCTCTGAACCCTCTCCAACAGTTCTACATCTTTCTTGTAGTGCAGGCCCCAGATCTGGACACAGTACTCCAGATGGGGCCTCAGGAGGGCAGAGTAGAGAGGCACAATCCCCTCCCTGTCCCTGCTGGCCCCCCCTCTCCTGATGGAGCCCAGGACACCATTGGCCTTCCAAGTTGCAAGAGCACACTGCTGCTTGTGTTAAGTTTCTTGTCCACTAGAACCCCCGGGTCCTTCTCGGCAGGGCTACTCTCAAAGAGCGTTTCTCTCAGTCTACTACTAGCTTCCTGGGGAATATTTCTTTCATAGTTCAGAGTAATGAATGTTATTCTCAGAAAGAATTAGCAAATTTCTGATCACTACATATGATAAATTCTGCTTTATTCAGTTCAAGATCTTAGGCACTGTCAATTTACTAAACCAAAACCAGCATCTTCAAATCAAACAGGTGATTTCAGTGAGCAATTAGGCATGTAAATCTGAGGCCCTGGCAAACATGTAGCTTCTAGAGATAGAACTTGAGAGTGGCTGATTATATGTCTGTATGGCACAATGGGAAAGAGCATGAATACAGTCAACGGTTGATAAACTTGGACTCAGCATCATGCTAACTGCACTTACAAGGCTTTCAACTGTCTTTCAGGACTAGCAGATAAAGCCAATGTTTACCTGCAATTTTTTTCCATGGCCATTTAGGTACCAGCAATGTTAAGTAGACATGTCTGTTTACAAATTTCTGCTTTCCCTCTTCAAGTGACTACTTCTCTTCTAATTCTTATCTTCCTTAAACAGGAACCAAACCCAGAAAGGACCCTTTTTCTTTCAGTGATGGATCCTGTTTTGATTTCTGAATCAAAATTTACAGGATAAGACTATATTAGATGAGGGACTATTTTACCAAATAAGACTTTCTGCCAGTAATATTTCTTTGCCTGAATTTGGAATACTTGAAATTTTGAATATGTCTGAATTGTTCAGGAATGCTAATATCCACATACAGGTAATTTTTCACACAAAATTGTTAAATACAGCCTTAACAAAACACCTGAAATATAATTAACTTCTAATATAGCTTGGTGTCTAAAACTGTAGCAATAAACCCAGTGTAACAGTGGTAAAACAACATTAGCAGAAGTTGTGCTGCCTTCATGGAGATATGTAACTGTTGGAGAGGGTTCAGAGGAGGGTCACGAAGATGATTAGAGGGCTGGAGCACCTCCTCTACAAAGACAGGCTGAGGGAGCTGGGCTTGTTCAGCCTGGAGAAGAGAAGGCTGCGGGGGGACCTCATTGCAGCCTTTCAGTAACTGAAGGGAGCATACAAACAGGAGGGGAGTCAACTTTTTGAAAGGGTAGACAATGGCAGGACAAGGAGGAATGGATTGAAGCTAAAGGAAGGAAGGTTTAGATTAGATATTAGGGGGAGGTTCTTTACAGAGAGAGTGGTAAGATGCTGGAACAGGCTGTCCAGAGAGGTGGTAGATGCCCCATCCCTGGAGGTGTTCACAGCCAGGTTGGATGGGGCCCTAGGCAACCTTGTGTAGATCCAGGCCTGGAGGTTGGTGGTCCTGCCTGTGACAGGGGGGTTGGAACTCTATGATCCTTGAGGTCCCTTCCAACACAGACTGTTCTATGATTCTATGCCATGCTGCACTGACTATCTATTTGTCCTCCTAGGAGGAAAAAAATAAAGTAAAAATTCTGAGCCTTTGTTCTGTGCACACTTTATGTCAAGAGGATAGATAGCTACCAGACAGAAAGGAGAGCAAGGTCTCACTTCATTATTATCCTGAGCACTGATCCTGTGTCATACTGCTACTCTCTCCATTTACTTTCTCATGTCATTTGTGCCTACGTGATTCACAAAGCTGTTTCATTTTGACAATGATAGAAGTTTTTATATGATCAGATTTTAACTGTCTACATGAACGCAGAGGAAAATAGCTAACATATATGACCAAGATAGGTTATTCTTTGATTCATACAAATATCCTGTTTAAATTACTCCCACATATGCATAAATCTAACCATAATTCCATATTTAGAGCAATCCTACAAAAAACAGTGGAAAAAATCAGACAAAAATGGTTGGACAGGTAGGCAAAGAACACATCCAGACAGATAAGCTGGATCAATACTCAGAAACAAACCTCAGTAAATAAATTTTAAAAATTAACCCTTTCCCCCAATATATGTCTGTAAGTTATTGCGCTAACTTGTATTTATCATGATGTTAGCAAAAACTCATGTTATCCTTACCACTCGTCTATAGTGCTCTTCTGAATCAAAACATTCTGTTACATAGCTATGTATTGGCCATCATTCCTGGTACATTGGTTCACCTTTGAGAAGATGACATTGGGAAGTCTCCTCTCTTGTTCCTTTTCAGATCAGGCATATTCAGGAAAACAGAGTATAAATCTGTGCAGTCACCAAGAATTTTAGTGTCTCTCACTAAGCAATTAAATCTTTGGCAACTGCTGATCATGTAAGCACAAATGAGACAGGCATATGGGAAAAGGTATATCTTTGAGTGAAGTATCCAGAATTTGTGATCGTTCAATACAAAGTCTATGTTCTCACTCATCACACCTGCCAATTAAATGAATTTAAAAGTTACTGAGACAGTAGAGGGGGAGGGGGTAAAGTAGCACAGAAAATATAATTAATGCAAAGGGAAAGGTTTTTTGTAAGATTTCAGAAAACAATATCTCATTTAATTTATTTTCTTATGTAAATCTATTCTAAATTGTATGGCTACATGAGGAGGTAATTGCTTCCCAAAGAAAATGGCATTTCATATTGGATATTTTACATATATATACATATATCCACAAACATAATACGTTTGCACTTCAAGTTTAATACATGATGCCGAAACATCTTAGGAATGTGAACAATAGACTTCCCTAAACTTGTGTAAATCTAAACATCTTTTACAGATTCATTTTATAAACATTCCAGCCATCCTAAACTTTTTGATAGGCAATACTATGTTTATAAACATGCTATGAGAACAGCTGAAGTTGTCTAAATGATGTCTTCTTTAAAATCTAGTTATGTTTAATAGAAAAGATATAAAAATCCTACCATTCACCACCATCAGCAGTAATCCATTGCTGAATAAATACAGATAAAATGAAAAAGTCACAAAGGTTTTAAACCATATCTAAGTATATATAACAGCTCAAGTGCAGACCTGGTGTTTGATATACTGGTAACATCATCCTTCATCCAAATGTTAGGTGTTGAAATTGAAACTACCTCTCACACCACTTTACCTACTTGACAGCATCCCAATGAAAACCTGAGTTTTCTGGTTTATAATTTTATCTTTCCATGCACATATGATATAATATAACAACAGGTTCTGCATTTTAAACACTTTTGCTTTCTTATTTACAAGACTAAAGGCCTGGACAAAAATTGTAAATTTTATTTTATTTTTTTCCCCTGAGATTTCCCCTGAAAACTATCATTGTGAGTTATCTTGATCTTAAATCTAAATCAAATATGCACACTGCCTCTTCCTCTACTCTAAAATAATTTTATCCCTTCTCTCTGTTTCAGTGCCAAATTCTGTTTTTTTTGTTCTCCTACTGGAGGGCAACAACCTTAAGTATCAAGCACTACTGTTTATCAAGAAAAACTTGTCAAGATAGTTATATTCATGTAAGCTAAATGGTATACAGGAAATACAGCAATTCAATAACAAACTTGTAACTTTGTTTAGAGTATGTAGCTGGAATGTAAAATTCCCAAGTCATCAACAGCTGACTAAATATAAAGCCATAAATGTTTTGATAAAAGAGAAACAGGATATTTTGTTTCAACAAATAATAGTTTTATTGACTAGGATAGATAGGATAATTCCAGTTGGAAGGGAACTACAATGATCATCTAGTCCTGCTTGACCACTTCAGGGCTGACCAAAAGTTAATACGTGTTATCAAGGGGATGTTATTAAGGCCCCATCCCTGGAGATATTCAAGGTCAGGGTTGATGGGGCTCTGAGCAAGGTGATCTAGTAAAGATGTCCCTGCTTACTACAGGGGGTTTGGACTAGATGACATTTAAAGGTCCCTTCCAACCCAATAGATCCTATGATTGTCAGAATACCTCTTAAACACTGACAGACTTAGAGCAATGGCTATCTTTCAAAGAAACCTGTTCCAGCATTTGACTACTCTCCCGGTAAAGAAATGATTCCTAATACTAAGTCCTTAGGCACAATTTTGAACCATTTCCATGTATCTTGTCAATGGATACCAGGGAGTAGATATCAGCACCTCCCTCTCCACTTCCTCTCCTCAGGAAGCTATAGAGAGCAATGAGGTTACCCCTCACACACGTCTCTCCAAAGTAGACAAACCAAAAGTCTTTAGCTGCTCCTCATAGGACATGCGTTCCAGCCCTTTCACCAGCTTTGTTGCTCTCCTCTGGACGCATTCAAGGACCTTTACATCCTCCTTAAATCGTGGAGTCCAAAACTGCACACAGTACTCAAGGTGAGGCCACAGCAACCCTGAATACAGTGGGACAATCCCCTCTTTTGACCAGCTGTTTACACTGTGTTTGATGCACCCTGGGATGCAGTTTGCCCTCCTGGCTGCCAGGGCATACTGCTGACTCAGCTGCTGTGAACCAGCACCCCTGAATCCCTTTCTGTAGGGCCACTCATCTCCCAGTGTATACTTGTGCCTGGCATTACTCCATCCCAGGTGCAGAAACTGGAATTTGCTCTTGTTAAATTTCATCCCATTAATCATAGCTCAATGCTCCAATCTCTCCATTTTCCTCTACAAGGCCTCTCATCCCTCAAGAGAGTTCACAGCACCTCCCAGTTTGGTATCATCAGCAAACTTGCTAATGGTATATTCAAGACCTGCACTAAGGTCATCAATAAATATATAAAACAGAAACGGCTATAGAATTGAACCCTGAGGAACACCCCTGCTGACTGGTCACCAGTGGGGTGCAGCCCCATTCATTACAACCCTTTGAGCCCTGTCCCTTCAGATAGTTCTTCACCCAGCACACCGTAAAACCACTCATCCCACAGTTGGATAACTTGTCCAGAAGGATGCTGTGTGGGACAGTATCAAAAGCCTTACTAAAATCCAGAAAAACTACATCCACCACCCTTCTTTCATCCAAGGGGCAGGTGACCTTATGATAGAAGGATATCAAATTAGTTAGGCACTGAGTTCTCAGGTATACACCCAAGATCTGGTTTTAAAATTTAAATTAATTTAATTTAAGGAGTATAGAAAATATGCAAACACAGTTATACTAGAATGCTGTTGTTGTAGGACTAGAAACTAAGCTTGAAGGAGAGCAGAAGGCATGGGTAAATACAAGTAGTTCACTAGAACAGCAGCTCAGTTTTATGTCTTTTTTTGGCTCCCTTGTCAATAATACTACATCCCTATCACAATACAAACAGTGTTATTGGACACAGTTCAGTGGCACATCTGATTAGTGTATATCTTACAGACATGTATCTAAACTTCTTGTGAAGACAGAAATCGCAATTCTTCCATTTTCCCTACTGGTTTGATCCACTGGCTAATAAACTACTGTGATAATTGTGTGCCTCATTTCCCACTTTAACTTTTCTGGTTTAAATTTCCAGTCAGTTAAACTAAAGAGTCTTTAGTATCTAATATTTCTTCTCTATGATGGCACTTATCCCCAAGGATCAAGTCACATTGCTGCACTAATGGACCCTGAATGGTGATAAAACGCACCTCAGACTGAAGCCAAGTCATCCTCTGTAGGGTTCCAAGGAGGTCTGATGTCCAAACAAAACCAAAAATATGCTTCAGTGAGAGCAGGTGATCTGTGATAAACTTAGGAGCCGTTTATCTGACCTGTTGGTCAGCACTGACCCTAAAGAGAAAATGTTATTGTGCACTTTCAAAGAGATTTTGATTCTACCCCTGCCTGTCAGAATAAGCCCACCTTTACCTGAATTCAGGAATATAAGTGCATTTTAGTCAAGAATTGACCCATACTGATATCCACATGCTCCGTGACATACAAGGACAGATAGGCATCTCCTTCTGTTTTATCCTAGCTGGCAGCAGTACACATCCCCCAGGGGCAGTTCATGGGTGTCCTTCACCCCCTTGTAAATAACCACTTCCAAGAACACAAAGGATTCATTCTCCATAATTAAGACCTAATTCAATACCCATTGAAATCAATGGAACTTTTTTCCACTGACTTCAGTGTGCTTCAGCCCAAGTCCTGAAACCGACAATCATCTGGTGACATTTGTGTTATATTAACCCAGCCTTTACGAACTATATTGAGGTCTCCAACTCATTTCACATAAGCCACCAAACAGTAATAATTTTCAGACAGTGTCAACCTGACCCAGATTTGAACCGGCAATCTGGAGCTAGAAAGCACTATAATCCATTACTAGCCCCGTGAACCATCTGGTCACAATATCTCAAGCAACTTATATGGTACTTAGTAGCTCCATAGTTTACTGAGACTTGTAGGGTAAAAAGAAGGGTTTGTGTATGCGTGTGCATGTATGCATTTATATATAATTAAGAATTTTCTGTCATCAACAGAAATACTTGTAAATGACACAGATTTTCTGTTCACTTATATAGACTACTGTGCAATTAAAGAATTAATTTACAGGTTTGGTACTGGAGTGACAATCAGTACAAAAGCATAAGGACCTAGGGCAAAATCCTAATGAAAGCATTGTAACCAATTACAGTCAGGCTTATGGATATTTTTTGTGAGAATCTCCAGCACTGTATTTGTGTGTTTCTTTTGGGTACATAAACACTTGGCCAGATATATCCTTTTTTACAACCATAAAACAATCCTGTTTCATTTTTATAAGCTTTTCCCACGAAGAATTGAGCTTGCTGGTTACACACAGAGTATACTAATTCCTGCCACCCTCTCATGTTTATATATCACAGAGAAGTCAATGGATGCAGTTTCCACTGTTTTGTACCTTAAGCACTCATCTGCTTTAAAGTTGAGTGGTAAAGGCTACCAGGTTAAATGGTGTTATTCTAAGTCCATTTTGCAGATGTGTACATGCCTAAGAGCCAGTGAAAAATAAGAACTAAAAGGAGCTATGTCTTCTTCCTAAAAAAGTATTTAGGCTTAAAATATCAACAGGAAAGATCTTCATGTGATTCGATGTATATACTTTAATATTTTAATAATCTTCCTGGTCTCCAATCCATGCTTCATTTAAGCTATATTTTACAGTAGTAGTCAGGGTCAATTTATAGAAGAAAACTCATTAACAATGTGATAGACGTATGAATATAAATGCAGCACAAGAAACTCAGACTAGAAAAGCACAGTGGAAAAGTCAGTATATTTACTGAAAGTCTTGTTTTTAAATGAGCTTTTGCAAACTTCTTTTACTAGCGTTATATGACAGTTCAAAATTAAATACTGATGACCCTTGGCAGTCAAAGGGTTTTGCGTAACAGATGAACATGTACCTGCATTTTTTACAACAAAAAATTTAAATAGAGCATATGAATTTCCATCTTATACGAAAGAAGCTCCTAACATTTCTCTGAGGTCCTATGTTCTCCCCTTGAGTTCCTCACAGTAATGCCGCAGTACACTATACACAGATTACCCGTGAGTATGTTAGAATAAGCAGCTTTTTGATGTGTCTGACTTACAAAATAGTTCAAGTGGTAATACACTAATTTTTCTATTCATTGTTCCAGGAAACAGAAACAAGAGATAGGAAATAGATCTCTTGATTTAGTCCTTCACCACTTGTAAGTTCTCTTTGTGCCTAATCAAAGGTACTTGATACTCATCTGCTTAATTCTGCAAACACTATCCACAGCAGCTCTCTTTCTCAGTTCGCTTGCCATCCATCTGCTGATGATGAAAAGATCCACTGCATACCAAGCAAGGTGAGATCTGCAGAAAGAAAAGAGATAGCATTGTAACTAGAATAAATGATGGCAGGGGGAAAACATTTTTTCAAACAAGTCATTCTTCAGGACTAGCTGAAGGAAAGAAGCAACCCCAGACTCAGATGGATTCAGCCTCTGACTCTCAGGTGGCAGAAGGGTAACAACTTTGGGTTACATCTCAAGTACCTGCTCATAAAAAGCAAAAAAATACTTGAGTGTGAGAAAAGACTTAAAGATATCTTGGCCTCAAAACAGGATGCTATCGGAATGTTTACCTGGTTCCTAATCAAAGCTTGTGTTTAACAATATTTGAAAGCATAATACAGGCTTAGTGAAATTACCAAGGCACCAAATGAAATATCCATACACTGGGACACAGTGGAAAAGAAAAAAACCCCAAAATTTTATTAGATAGCTGCTGAAATGAAAATTTATTTGTGTATTCTAAGAGAGCAGTTTATACAGGGAAGCTGCATATTTCATACTCTCATTGATTGCAAATATGCTTCAATTAGCCGTAGTGTGTTTGTTTCTGTGATACTAAACAGAATCCCTTTATATTATAGTTTTAAACCATGTTTCAAAAATGAAGAGAGGGAGAAAATTAGCATTCTCCTCTTCTTATGGTATATCATTGTTTTACAAATTTGTACATACAAATTTCATGTATAGAACCAGGCAAGAACCAATGTATTTTTCACTGTCACTTACTGTAGCATTTTGGTATATCTCCATTTTTACCATAAAGGCAAGAGTAATGCATTTAATATAAGGCAAGGATAGGAATTATTCACCTACAGAACACCTTCTGCAGATCAGCAAGTGCTTTACAAATATTAACAAATTAAGTTTCACATCCCTAATGATTTTTTTTTCCTATTATACAGCAGGGAAAAGAGGAAGAACAACCTGAGATGTCTCAGTAAAGGTCACCCAGCAAGCCAAGGCTGGAGCTAGAAATAAAGGCCCCAGGTAACCTGGCTCCCAGTTATATATGCTAATCACTAGGAAAACTTCTGACAGGAGATTCAGAGAATTAGTGAGAGCCATGAGTTTAGACAACACGGTCACTTACTAAGGCCTGACTTCTGTGGCATTGCTGTGACAATCAGAGTTGCATCCCTGAAGCCATGACACCTGGATCTGTAGCCTTAAAGAGAGCAGTGAATCTAGACTATTGGTACATTTTGGTAAAGGAAGGCAATCTTGCCACTTGGGTACCAAATATGACTTCGCTCTTTACATCCAAAACACCTTTTTGGTTGGCCTTGGCTGGCCTCCGGGTACATACCAAGCCACTCAATCACTCTCCCCTCAATAGGCTCAATGTCACTCATAACTCTTCTGCCTCCTCCCACCAAATAATGCAGAGGGATGAGGAACTGATGTTGTACTCAGTTCATAACACTTGTCTCTAACGCTCCTTTTTCCTTTCACTCTTCCCCTGCTCCAGCCTGGGGTCCCTCCCACAGGAGACCATCCTTCAAGAACTTCTTCAGTGAGAGTCCTTCCCATGTGCTGCAGTTCTTTATGAACTGCTCCATTGTGGGTCCTTCCCATTGGGTACAATCCTTCAGGAATGGACTGCTCCAGGCTGGGTCCACCACAGGCCACAAATTCTGCCAGAAAACCTGCTCCTGTGTGGGCTTTTCTCCATGGGCTGCAATTCCTGCCAACAGTCTGCTCCAGTGTGGGCTCTCCATGGGCTGTAGCTTCCTTCAGGGCATATCCATCTGCTCTGACATGGGGTCCTCCACAGGCTGCAGGGTGGGTATCTCCTCCACCATGCACCTCCATGAGCTGTGTCTGTGAAGACCTGTTTTCATGAATGAGTCCTGAACTTATTTGAGATCTGTGTGTTTTTCTGATCTTGTCACGGGGAGTAAAACATACTAGTATGCTATCAACAGCTAAGATTTCTCCATCATTCAGTTACCTTGACCAAAAATTAAAAATCAGAGATGAAGCACATTTTTTTTTTTATTTAAGATATACAGGTTTAAGTATACAATAAAGCAGTTCAGCATACATCTACACAAAGGGCTGCAAACAGTCACATTTCTACTCTGTCCAGTTTCAGAATGATCCAGATACAATCCAGTTCCCATCAAGGAGCCAGGTGTGTGTTAAAAGAACATTGTTCCAGACCTAACAGCCAAATTAAGAACAAGGATGGGTTTTGCAGAATGCTTGTGCTTCTGGGAATCCTTTGAACCCATGGCATTGTTCTTCATGGATCTCCTTCTCAAGATTTGTCTTGACACTCTCTGGACATCTACCACTAGGAAAAACAAGATTCCTCTGAAACACATTTCACTTTTGACACTGATAGTGATATTGCTGTATTGAGGGGGGGGAAAGCAGAAAAGGAAAGGGAAGAAAGGACAAGAGCTGCCTGAAAAGCTCAATATGCCAGGTTTTGTAAGTTTTCAGATGTAACCCTGAACAATTTACACAAATGTCAGTGGTGTTTGTTGATTTTAACTGCTGGTACCATGATCTCTACATCTCTTAAGCAGCTGAATTCTCACATTGAGACCTCTGAGATAGAGCTGAGGTAGCACTCCATGACAGAGCTCAAAACTGGGCTGGACAGCAGAGATCAGTCTTACAAAATCTGCTACAGACACAGCTGAACAAGAAAACAGGTTACCCAAACAACCCAGAAGACTGAAGCATGGTGGAAAATTAAATCGGTCTCACTAAACTGTGTTCTGCATCCACATCTAATGTCAACAAGCAAACGAAAAGGTTGAAAAATTGGAAAAGTTTCTGATTAGAGGTTAGATGATCACAGTGGTCCTTTCTGGCTTTAATCTTTGACTCTATGAATAAACAATGAGAGTATTTAGAGTGCAGAGGGAAACAGGGAAACCTTACCAGCAGGTGCTCAGTTGGGTTAGCAATAATATTCGCTGCTGGATATCCTTGCTGGTCGGGGTCCACTGTTAATTGGATGGTGCTGAGAACACAAGGATGGGTAAGAAATGATCACATTTCCCTTGGAAGCCTGTGGAGGGCTATCACCCATTGCAACTGGGGCACCAGGAAACTTTTAGCAGAATTGGCAGCCAGGGCTCTCATTTGACATCTTCTGTATTTTGAGAAAATTCGTGGAGATGGGCTAGTGTTGTGGTTTTTTAGGTCTGACGGAAAAATGGTGAATGGTACTTTTGGGAATGCTGAGAGAAATGTGTTTTTGCTGTTGATGCTTACTGTGTTTGTGGCTGCAGTATATGTACCTATTTGTCATGATACACTTAAAAGATTAAGAAAACTGCACAGTTGTACAGTTATTAGGCAAAGTTCACTGCGCTGCAGATGATTTTTAGGATCCTGGAATGCTGAAATGTAAGCCCACTTCAGCATTTGCTTGTTTTCACACTGGTCTCCATACCTTTTGATGATGAACTAAAAAATTTTATTTATATAAAGATGCAGGTCTATTATAGGTCCAGTCCTTGGAAAGGAACCACAGCAATGATGAAAGAAATGTGCAATGAGAGGGAAAGCTCTTTCTTTCAAAACATTGACTTCACTTGCATGTATGTATTTATGTCTTTAAGCAGTTGGTATTGCTGAGGGATTACACTATGTAATTTGCTTGTGCAAGGCTAATATTTTATAGGGAAAATAAAGGAAAGGGGTTAAACCAAAAATGTAATGCATTACATTCTTTTTTTGGCATAAGACTGCAACCAGATTGAGTCTCTGAGCATCTATTTTTCAAAAAGCCTCCTGCAGTATTGGCCTGAGCGTCCTCTGAACTAGGGTATGTGCAACATGTAGAGAAAGAGCAGCATCTGCTTAGTTTTCATATCATACCTCCTCAAAATAATTTTAAAAGCTATTTTCTAGGATTAAAGGGGTTATTACAAATAACAGTAGTAATGAACAAAATTTACAGTTTTCATTCTGCTATCATCATTTCAACAAATGTAGGTACCCAAATGAGGTGAAAACATTTCCCTTTGATGCCATCAAAGCTTTTTCGTAGTGTCATATTAACCACTTTATCTTGGGTTTTATGTATCACACTAGCTGAGATTTAGCTTTCACAGTTAAGCATTGTAATACCTTTGTGATTTTGTCTATAAACAAATGATTGGACACCTTCAGTTGTTAAGGTCAACATTGTGGTTAATGAGCATGAAAATCCTCCCAGGAAATGTACTATCCAAATTTGGAACTGAACATCAAAGGATCAGGGTATAGAGTGTTAACAGCAAAGGAACAAAACTGACACTGCCATCATAGTGTTGCTGGCTGCAAAAGTCATAGATTTTTTTTCTTCTTTAACTCACCTCTAATACAACACAGGTGGCAGGAGTAACTTTCTATGGGAAAATATGTTAGATCAAGCACAGCACAAGTTTAAGTAGCTTTAGCCTGAGGATTACCCGTAACCTGTTTCCCATAGATGTGTTGAATATCAGGTTTGAGTTTCATTAAGCAAAACAATTTATTAAGAAGTAATACATCAAAATATAATAAAATAAATTCTTAACTAACAACCGTGTGATTGCTCAGCTACTTACTGCACTGGATACTTGATTTTATATTTATATATATATATACACACTAGTGCTACCCGTGATTTTATATATATATATATATATATACATATATATACATATATATATATACACACATATATATATATATATCTCCATGATTTTATATATATATATAAAATCATGGGTAGCACTAGTCAACTCTGCCAGAAATGTCAATGTATTGAAATGGCAACTTTGAACAGAACTGTGCTAGTTCAGATGAAACATTCATTGAGAAAGGTTTCTTTGCTCCAGGACAGAATTTCTGATCAAAATGAGACAGAGAGAAAGGAAAGACAATGGTATAGTGGTTATAACAGCCATGGAAATCCAAGTCCCTTAAAAAGACCCAAGTCAGGAGTCCGGTTCTCTTGCAGTCCAGGCTTCCTGCTGGAGCAGTCTAATCCCATATCCTCTCTCTCATCTTCAGAAAGTTGTGGTTTTATCTTGTGGAATAAGAAAAGTTTTGAAGTTGCAGCAAACTTCAAAGCTGTTTCCCACTGTATCCTGTTGCTTCCTTATCATTTTGTGAAGAAAGCTTTGTAAAGTGAAGAGCCCTGAAACCAATGAGGAGTTCAACTAAAAATAGCTACACATATGAAATTAAGCAACTACTTATTAAAATAGCAGTTTGTTTGCCAGAGAATGATGCTTCATAACCTTTGATACATGCCTAGCTGTTTGTCGTGGTTTCCCCCCCGCTGTGGGCCGAGATCCACGCAGCTGCCTGCTTCTTAAAGTAAAAGAGCAGGGGAAAAGGGAAAAAGGGGGGAAACAAGGGAAGGGAAAAGGAAGGGACAAGTAACTCCAAAACCAAGAAACTAAGAGGCCTGTGGGTTGGGATAAGGATAGTTTACTAAGATAACAGAAAGATAAAATAAAACAATGCTAACAGGACTTTAGAGCAAAAGAATATGAAACTATTGATACACAATGCAGTTTCTCACCGAACCACACAACTCAGGCCATACTACCCAGAGCTGTCCCGGAACCCGACCGTCCCCCCAAGAAGCACGCGTCCCGAGACCGCCCCTCTTCCTCCTCCCAACAGCCCCCCGTTTTTCCTAGGCAGGACGTAATTGGCATGGAATACTCTCTTTGGCCCATCTGGGTCACCTGTCCTGGCTTTGCCCCTCCTTTCTCAAGAATAGAGAAATAGAAGAAGCTAAGAAAGTCCTTGACTGTCTGACTGCAACTAAGAACATCAGGGTGTTATCAGCACTGCTTTCATTTTAACTCCCAAACACAGCATTCCATCAGCTGCTACAAATGAAGTTAACTCTATCCTGACTGAAACCAGGACACTGTTGAACCTGTTTTACCATGAAGACAGGTATTGTAATTCTTATATTTGTTAGCTGCCCACCATTACTTTAAACAAACACCAATTATTAGTTAATTAAAAAGAAAAGTCATATTATTAAGCTGGATAATTCCCGTGGCAGATACCAGAATTTAAGATAAATTATTCTTTTTCTCCATTGGGCTATTTCTAGAAAATCCATGACAACTTTCAGAATTCATGTCTTCATACAAATTATGTTTCCCATTACATGTTTGAATTACTATTAAAATTTTTTTTAAATCTTAAATCTATAGTTTGGTACAAGGCAAAGAAAACCCCAGATTATTTTTATTTTTCAGACTTACTTGGAGTTTGCTGCTAGTAGAACAAAAAGAAGCTGGGGGCAGAAGAAACAAGCAGAGACTTGCCATTTCCCATCTGAAGCCTACAATGGAAATTGACCCCCCATGCTGGATAACTGCGAATGAAATATATTACTCAGCAAGTACAGGTCCTTAAAATAACAAAACAGAAAAACAAAAAATAAACCCCATTATACTGACACAAAAATAACTTCTCTTTGATTTACATAATCTTCTGATACATGACTATTGCTGCCCTTCACCATATGATTAGTAAATTATACCAGTGACTAATGTCATTAAAAAATACAGCAAAAGACAAGGAATATCAAAGGAAAGCAGAAATACAGTTTGATCAGAAAACTGGGAAAGGTAGGGGGTAGGTCTGGGAACATGGGTGGCACCAATTATTTTTTCAATTGCTATTGCAACTTTGAGTTCAGGCGGTCAATAACATGTCCTTTAACCACAGAGGTTCGTCTCTACATTGAAGAGCAGATGTTCATAACATGTCTCAGGCATGCCTCTAGCTTTTCCTTCTTCACAGCAACAAATTTATGACCGGACTTAGTCTTACCCTTCTTCATACAAACACTGTTTCTCTTTTATCCTGTTGACATGTTGAAGGCAGACAATCCTAATTTGTTTCTTTGCCTTGAATAATTAACAGCCTTGGTATAATTTCCAAAAGCATCTTTCAAAACAAAACTGTATTTTCTGTGATGGTGCAATTACTAGCCATCAATGAAGAATCTATAGGAAAACCATATAAAATATTTAAATTGGAATTAAAATTGAAAGAGTAGACTAGGTATATATTTAGGCTTATGCTTCAATAATTTATTATAATTGCAGTAATGTAACAGGAAAGCTGCTGCTGCAAACATAGCTGTAGAATTACTGCTAGAAAGTAACAAGAGCTTATGTAGTAAATATGTTTCTTCAATACAAATGAAGAAAAAAGAAATTTTAAAGGTTATTTACAGTTTCATGCCCTGGCTCGTAAAATGTTTCATTGCAAGCTGCATGGCTGAAGTCAGGTGGCCCAACTGAAAGAGAGTGTTAGTGTTTCCTTTCAGAGAAATGTCATTTATCTCATGATCTGGGGCAAGGCCTCTGCTCACAGATCCCCAGGGAGCTGGGCAAAGCCCAGGGAAAGACAAATCACAGAATTGTAGGGGTTGGAAGGTACCTCAAGAGATTGAGTCCAACCCCCTGCCAAAGCAGGTTGCCTAGGTCAGATTGCACAGATAGGTGTCCAGACGGGTCTTGAATATCTCCAGAGAAGGAGACTCCACCACCTCCCTGGGCAGCCTGTCCCAGGGCTCTGTCACCCTCACTGTGAAAAAGTTCTTCAGCATGTTGGTGTGGAACTTCCCGTGCTCCAACTTGCAGCCATTGCCCCTTGTCCTGTCTCCACAGACAACTGAAAAGAGGCTGGCTATTTCCCCTTGTGTCCCACACTGAAGATATTTATAAACACACATAAGATATTTATAAACATTTGTTTATACACATTTAAGATATAAATAAATATTAATCAGATCCCCTCTTAGTCTTCTTTTCTCAAGGCTAAACAGCCCCAGTTCTTTCAGCCTTTCCTTGTAGGGCAGATGCCTTTAATCATCTTTGTGGCAGGATGAAGTGGCTGTGAGCTCTGGCCTGAAAATTGCAAAACCACCCACATCTGTCCAGCTGTGACACCCTCTGCCCCCCAAAATGTTCTCACTGTCCCTGCACTGCACCTGGCACACACCTGAACCTTGCAGGAGAATGGTGGCTGCTGTGGCTGCTGGCCTCCTGCACTGGGGATCTGCCACTGGAGGAACAGAGAGATCACCCAGCAAGGAGAGCAAGAAGAAGGACATGATGGGATAACAGAGCAGGTGTGAAAGGACAGTCAGTAAAACAAAAGCAAAGGCCAGAAAACAGAACTCAGCACTTTTATTTAGCATAAAAGAACAAGAGCAAGGCTGAATCACCTTTCTCTTCTGTCTAGCAGTCACAGGCAGGAAATTGGAAAACATGGCTCTGTTGGGATGACATGGAATTTCTTGACAAACAGTACGTGAAAGGTCACACAGCTCTGGAAGTGTCTATATGGAAAAAACTCTGGTTTTTATCTCATGTAATGATTGCATCATCCCAAGGTAAATACAGGACCGTGGTACAGTACTGGAGCTTTAGAAACAAACTGTATCCAAAACGTGTATGCACACAGACATAGTAAAACTAGATGGAACCTGAAATCTTCATTAATTTATGTCACTTTGAAGCTAAACACCTACCACAGGGATAAAATTAATTACTCAAGGAACTGGAGAAAGGCTGTACTTAGGCTGTAGTCGGTGTTGAATGCACCAAAATTCAGAGACATCTGAAAACTGGGGAAAAAAAGTCCTACAAAATAGCTTTCTTCAAAATAATCCCTACAGCCAAACATTTTTAAAACAAAGTATTATGAATTGTGGAGCAGAAAGCCATCATCAGCTCATTCTCACTCTGCAGTTGGATGATTGACAGCTCTAAGTGAAAGTACCACCTAAAGAAACATCTGTAGACCCAATGCAAGAAAAGCAGCAGGGGGAAGAAAGGTGTCCTTGGAGCAGCCTAGTTTCAACTCAGCTTGAAGTGACTGTGAGATGGCACCAGGACAGAGTTTCAGCTGGAAAGAGGAGTTGTCAGTTTTCCTCAGGGAGCTCATGCTCAGTCTTAGGAAGCATTACCAATTTCTGTCTGGGACTGAAAATGTACTTGGTTTCAAGTGGTCTCCTAAAGAAACAAAGTTTACCTGATTTGTATTTCTGACTTTCGCTTCCTCTCAGTAACTTGTGAACCAGTTTGCCTGGTTAAGCTGCCTCTGACACACTGTTAGTGGTATCAAGGATATTAAGTTCCTCTGAACATCACAGAAGTACATGGCCAGATGGAGGAAAGAAACTCAAGTCTGAGTCCCCATAACAGGAACTGGCAGAAGCTCAGGTATAATTTGGAAATCAATACATGCAAAAAGACAAAGCTTTAGGAATGGTCCTGCCACAGAAAAGTTCAGCTCTTATCTCTCCTATTAGCTACCCAAGGCAAAAATCAACACAGCACCATGGAAAGTCACACTGCATATTTATTGCTATTGCTAAAGTGTGGGATTTTCCCCCAGAAAACCCTTGGAAGTCTTAGAGCTGGCAATGCTCCCTGCCATGGAAATCTGATGAAACTCCTTGCAAACTGCTCTTAAATGTACACATTTCAAAATTTCACATTTGGCAAGCCTAATCTACATACATTTACATAAAACAGAGTGAGTTCCACAGCCCCAATGGTTACCTACTCTGTAAACCTAGGTGCAGTATTTGTTTATATTAAGACAATATCTTCACAGCCAGAACAACTTAGATTCCATTCAAAACTTCCGGACCTTTAGAAAAAAGCTTCATGACTCTAGGGTCAAAAAGGGTTAAATATGTATAAACACATAAATAAAAATCCCTACAGTTTCAGTTTACGTGACATAAAATTGAAATCTATAACTTCTCCCAGAACTTCAGCAGTGCTTCTCCCAACACAAGAAATAATGATTGTATTTTAAAGTATTTACCTAAGAAATTCAACATGAAATCACAAGTTTACAAACATCTTGAATGAGACTACCTGTAAAGGTCCCTTTCAATCTGTGATCCTATGATCTTAACTGGACCTACTTATAGCCTGGAGTCCTGCATCCAAGCTCCGTGGTCCCCAGTACAAAAAAGATACTGAGCTGTTGAAGCAAGTCCAGAGGAGGCCACAAGGATGATCAGGGGGCTGGAGCACCTCTTCTACAAAGACAGGTTGAGAAAATTGAGCTTGTTCATCCTGGAGAAGGTTCTGGGGAGACCTTATAGCAGCCTTCCAGTACCTGAAGGGGCCAACAGGAAAGATGGAGAAGGACTATTTGTCAGGGAGTGTAGTGATAGGACAAGGGGTAATGGATTTAAACAGAAAGAGGGGAGGTTTAGAGCAGATATAAGGAAGAAATTCTTGACTATGAGGGTGGTGAGGCCCTGGCACAGGCTACCCAGAGAAGCTGTGGCTGCCCCCTCCCAGGGGGGCAGTTTGGATGGGGCTTTGGGCAACCTGGACTAGTGGATGGTGTCCCTGCCTATGGCAGGAGGGTTGGAATTAGACCTTCAACCTCCAACCCAAACCAGCCTGTGATTCTGCGATTCTATTTGAGGCAAGTAGTAGAACAGACAGCTATTTTTTCTCTTACTACTTTATATGGCATTAAGCAAGGAAAATTTCCCTAGATTATCATAATTAAGCAATACAGATTGTACTTTTGGTTTAGTAATAAATATTTTCACATTTCCATTTGCACCGATAAGTAGCTTAAGCAATATTTACATTCTTTGCACTGTGCCATGTAAAAGCTGTAATGAGAGTAAAACAAATTGTTGGGATCACTTTTTAGAGCAATAAAAGCTGACAACACTGCTAAATAAAAAGTACAATTTTCTAGTAGCACTTACAGAAATCTAGATGAAAATTTTGCAATGCCACTTTGGGTTTTGGGTACCCAGCTTATACAGTTCTAAAGATATGAGAACTGTCAGTCTTTCATTTTGAAAATGCATACTTATTAGATAGGTGCCTCAGCTCTGCATATCCAAAACTGGTTATTATAAAACAATGGGAACTGCCAATAATCTTGATCCTGTACAGTGCATTACCCATACCTAATATGCCAATGTAGAAAACAACAACAGAAAGTTTTATAATGTATTTCATTTATTTTGTCAATAGGTAAAATTTGTCATCCCTCTTGCTTACAATAATTTTGAGCTTTGACTGTTCACTTAAGTGAACAATACTTGATGGTTCCCTGCACCTTTTTAATCACCTATTCTAATTTTTTGGTTGGGATCATTAATACAATGTAAAGATTGGAACAAAGGTATTCCCCTAACCAAATCATGAATTGAACTTGTTTTTCTAAGGCATGTGGTCTCATAATAATGATTTTGCTCCTGAAAATAAACTTGTTCACTTAGCAACAGTCTATTATTATTAAACTTCCATCAAAAAGGCAATTGAGTTACTTGTGGATTTTTTATCTTTTCCCTTTTTTTTTTTCCTCAGTGATCACCTTAGAAAAAGGTAGGAAGTATTCCTTTTTTGACTCAAATGGTCAAGCAAAATATGCATTCTTCCACGAGAAGCAGTTGATATCAAAACAAGGCACTTTATTTAAAGAAAATGTATCTCTTCATGCCAAAATAGCAGAGTCTTTTTCTTGACTTACAGATTCATGTCTTTTCTGTCAACCCCTTACCAAAAGCTTTCCTTTATATTTTTTTCTCAAGATGACACTGTAAGAGCTTTCTCTCTGCGCCCCTGTTGTGCTTAGCTGCCTCTCTGTCTCAGACAAAGCTGGATTCACATTAGTCCCTTGACTCTGTATTTTTTACAAAATCCTTGAAGAATAACATCCAACTAAATGGTCTGGCTCATTGTCCAAATTTCTGTATGGGTAATGGTTTTCTGTTGTTTACCAAAACGGCGTTTCATTTTTCCTTTATCTACTCTAAATAAAAGGTGGTTTTCAAAAGGTAGTTCAATGCATCCACATCCTCTCTCCTCCTCCTCCAATATTAATTTCATCCTTTGCCTTCATAGTAAAAAAAAAAAAAAAATAGCAATTTCCCCTGTGGCATGATGAGAAAGCAAGCCACAATTTCCAGATGATAGAAATTAAATATGGATATAATTGCATGAGTTTTTTTATATCAGGGCAATTTTACCTCAGCTCAAATTGGTTTTGTGGCTGTCCAAGTCTGCCTCACTACTTCCCACCCAATTTGCTTTCAACCACCCAGGATGGGCATCTTTCACCGAGCCCCTGAGGAATGTCTATTGTTGCTGTGAATTCTGCTGACTGAGACAGGTCTTACTCATTTTGTTCTAATGGAAAATTCATCTCTGTCACAGGAGTATCCTGCTATCAGTCTGCACTGAGAACTCACATCAACATCAATGGGAGCTTCGCGTGCATTGTGCAGGTAGGTATCATCATCATTATTTATTAAACACTAATGGAGTCCCAGACCCGGATCATTAAAAGTTACAGTTGAGATGCAGTCAGTATAAAACCGGTGATTCTATGGGAGTGGTGGTATTATCCTTTATTCTCTGTTTCTTTTCCGCATTTCTACTGTATTTAACATGAGAAGTGGGTGTTTTTTTTGCTTCAATGCTAGACTAAATGTGACAGTGAACTGCTGAAACTATTTGGGCAACCAACCAGAAAAAGCGTAGTACAATGAGTCTCCTAAAAGATGACCCGCATTAAAGGCGGAGTTGAGTTAGTCCTGTGTTGATATCCGTAATTGTTTGTTAGGGATCAAGACTTATAACTTGCCTTGTATATCTCATATTTACCTCTGCTAGGATTATGCAGTGTTCTGATCAAATAACCATAGACAACCAGATGTGGAATTATTTCAAAGTCTGTTTGGTCCAGACAATGGTCTCCCGAAGCACCAAGCTGTTGCAGGGTCTTAGCACATTGCTTTGATCCAGGCAGATCTACTTTTCCTTGTCCTGTTATTAATGAGGAAAACCAGACCTGAAGCCTAATTTTGTGCTATTGATCACATTTTGCACCACAAATCACTCCTCGTGCACAATCCTTCAGCTGCCTCCTGTGAGAAATTCAGCGAGTACAGAGTGAATTTCTAATCAGCTGCGACTGTTCAGTGCTACGGCTGGTAATTATGCTACCAGTGCCTGTATCTGCAAGTGCTATACATTTGTATTTGCTTCTTGCTGAGATCACACAGTTGGGAAAGCAATCATGCTCCATTACTCCTGGTTCTGACTCTTGGCCCATATGGCTGCTCGTGGACAGTCTTTCAGCGCTTTGCTTCATTTATAGCTAACACGGTTAATGACTCTTTGCTTTCTGCATGTCTCCTGATCTGCTGAAATTTGCAGCTGTTCTTTGTTAGCAGAAGCAGTGAAAGCTTTCCCTCTCTTACGCTGCAGATTTCCGTTCCACCTAGTGATAACTGGACTAGCACTCCTTTTCTGGGATGCGAGGAAGGGAAAGATGAAGCAAGTGGTTGCCCTTTTACTACTAGCAATTTTATCTGGGAATGGATTATATGAGAGGTTTCAGTCTGGCTTCAGGGAGTACCACAGTCCTGGGATTGCTTTACTTAAGGTCACAAATGATTTATCGCCAGCCGCTGATTCAAGTTAAATTACAGTACTCCTGCTGATGGATCTTTCGGCTGCTTTCGATACAGTAGATCTTGGAACTTTGCTGAATCGTTGGAAGCAATTGCTTAGATTATGAAGCACCATCCTGGATCGCTATCGTTCACAATTGATGGTGTATTATCAGGTTGTAACTTGGCAATTGTGCATCACGTTCAGCCTCACTGGTCACATTGCTCCTCAGAATACAATATCCTATAATTCTCTCTCTTTTTATTTGCTACAGATGTGGACCAAATTCTCTAGCAGCATAATATTAATTTTCACTGCAACACAAACAACATATAGATGTATTTATCTTTTACAATCTGGCTTCTTGCTGCAGTTTGGACCACATCTGTCTGTTTTACCAAAGCATGATCTTGGACGGTCACAAATGGTTTGAAACCAAACTGAGATAAAATATAATTGCTTTTGGCAAATCCTCTCTGTCTACTAGGTGTTTCTTTCTAGGCAATCGAAGCTATCTATGCATATCTAAAGTATGCATCTGGAGCTGGACAGAACATTTCATTAAATGAAATCCCATCAAAATATGCTGCTTTGTCAGAGCCAAAACATTTTGCAGAAAACATGTCTGTTTAGGTGAAGTTTTGATCAGGGAGGGATTCAAGATTCAAGGCTATTGGCCATGTCTGATGGCAGAGAGAAAAAAAGCATGCAGCCCAGTTTGAAAACCCAAGACTTTTTCATCTCAAACCAATCATTTCAGAAACACATTCAAGAAGTTCTGGTTTTGTTCCCATGCCAACTGAAAACAACGTTGACACCACAAAAGCTGCCATGAAACATAATTACTGTCCCCTGAAAGGGATGCTCAGAAAAGCTGTACCTGCATCATCACGTCAGCTGTGTGGTCCTCCTCCACAGAGCACCATGCAGAGGTTATGGTGAGTTCAGAAGCTGAAGGGCTGGAGCAGTGTGGGGCCCTGACGTTGTAATTGGCAGTTTGCTGCTGGTCTTTCACTGCCTGGGAAATTGCAACCAACGGGAACATCTGCTTTGTGATGGGAGGTTCAGGAAAAAACACTTTACATCCCTGAAAAAAATAATTCCCAGTCAGAGAAAAGAAAAAATTTTGAAATTTAGTATTTTCCAGAAATTAAGATCTTGAGGAATTTACCAGTGCTTGTAAATTTTAAATAAATTTTTGATCTTCCAGAGGCTTTTAACTGCCTACTTAAAGTTTTAAAACTTGTTGCCACAAACTTTCACATGAGAGAATTCAGCATATAAAAACATTTAATGTCTCAAAATCTTTATTTACCAACTTTTAGAATTTGTTCTTATGGGGTTTTTTGTTTCCTAATCTCAACGGCAACCCCAGCTGAACTCTGTTGAAGAGAAGTAATAGACATTTGTCTCCAGGAGAGGGATCTAGCCATGACTCATTTCTCCAAGCTCTGAACCAAAGGGACTTTTCAGACACAATTGTATATATTCTGCTCTTCACGGAGCTTCTCTTCGTGAGCCTGGTGGTCACCTCATGAGGCATAACACCCTCCCCAGGTCCCGCAGCCCCAAAACCCCTTGCAAATCCGTGCTCTGGAGCTGGGCACTGCAGAGTGCCAGGACTGTGCAGCACTACAGTGCTTCAGGAGCTGCAGCTCTGTGTCTGGAAAACCAGCACCATCTGTTTCAATAGACCTCTGAGATCTTCAGGTCAAACACTCACCTTCAAGCAGAGGAGCACGTCTGCTTCCCAGTGTTTTAGGTAGATTTATCTCCTTTTGAAATGGCAGGGAGAGCTTTCAGCAAGGCCACTTCAAGATCAGTCAGTGAACAAGAGACCTGTGCAGCAAACAAGAGTGGACGCGATCACAGTTTGAAGAGCAAAGCTGATTGCTTCCCTAGACCAGTGCATGTTCTTGAGGCATGGACATACAGGTGTCCCTTTTTCCCCCGTGCCAGGCCAGTTCCCTGAGGGAAAGTGAGGTGCTCTCCCTGTGGAACACAAAGGCATGCTTTAGGAAGGGCAGGAAACTCCCTTAGTCCCCGTTCTTCCCCTTCCTCAGCTTGGGTAGAAAGCACGCAGGTGATCTGTTTTGTTGTAAACTTCTCAGTAACAAAAATATCTGTGTAACAGATTAAATCACATAAGTAAATGCCATTTGGAATGTGTCATGCGACAAGCTGCTTGGGCAGACAGCGCTTTAATTTGGTAAAACAAAGATTTCAGAGAAATGGAAAATATTTTATCTTTACATACATGTCACCCCCACGTAGCTGCTGATGGCCACCAAATGCAGAGTTCTGCTTTGCATTAGCCACAGCCACGGGGTCAACTGGCTGTTACACACTGGAAAAACATTACAGATGCCTCATTAGAACTCGGTGCATTAACACTAGCAGTCTGCCACTAATCTCCAATTATCCCCATTGCTCAGCACCTGATCTTGAAAAGATTAGGAACATGAAAAACAAAGTAAAACAAATTGCACTAAAATATTTAAGTAAAATGACCATGAAATTCTCTAAGTTCATTAAAATATCACAGGGGAAATATCTCTAATCCTTTTTTAAAAATTCTTGCAGTGGCTTTATTCTTTATTCTTGTCTCTTTATTCTTTACTTTCTCTCCGCTCTTTAACAGTCCTGAGGACCCTCATGTTTTTTTGCCTGATTTGTATATGAGGTGCTGCCAAACCATGCTTGGTTTTAGGTTGCTTGATGTCAACCACTTACTTCTTGTAGATCCAGAAAACACTACCTGCACCAACTGCACTATGAAATGGAACAAGTACCAGTAGTAATGCACTATACTCAATTAACAAGCATTTATATTCTATTTTAGAATAATTTAAATAAGCATGGATTAAACAAACACAAACTGTATAGGGGGACAGCTGCATTAGGCTTGTTCTGAATACTGCATTATTAGACTAGCTATAGTAATAGTCCAAAGTATTTTGGAAATTAAAAGCTCCCTTCCCCCACAACATTTAAATATCATTCTGTACCAGGTTCAACACACACTTCTGGAAAAAACCCAAAGGAGTTAAAATTTACCGAAACAGCAAGGATCTGCTGGATGGGGTTTTTTTGCTTCATGTGGGTAGAAATAAACAACAAATCATTTTGATTCTATGAAATTAACAGCAATGTGACCTGAGATGAATTATGGGAATAAGCCCATTAATATCAGGATTAGTCCTGCCAAAGTGAAGTTATTGAAGTGAAAGACTGCAAAACTCTCTTGTTGGTAGATACTATACTGTGATTCAGCAGCAAAGCTCCCATCTTTTACCCTATGTTAACCTGTCTTCCAAAACAGTTAGATTTTTAGTAATGGGTAGATTTGAATGGTTATTTTGACTTCAGACCATCTGAGTTACCCACTTTGATGCACAGAAAACCAAAAGCATTTACTAACACATCTGAAGGGGTAGTAAATTGGTCATGGATCTTGGGAACTTTCAAGCCAGCTTTACTGCCAAAGACAACATATCAAATAATGACACCCTCACATATCAAACCATAAAAGCATCGGAAGGGCGAAAACCTTACTAAATGTCTCCTCGGTGAGCTCACTGGCAGAAACAGTATGTCACACTTTGGACATTTTCTTCTATTTGCCCCCCCCATTCTAATTCATAGTTTTCCCCTTCAGCCTCTGAGATGATACTCTTTCTCATTTGGCCAAGTCTAGCTTGATAACACATAGTCCAACACTACTGATTTAACTGCTGCAGCCAAAGAATATATTTTATTTTTACATCTAGTGGTCCTTTCTGCCCTCTGTCTTTGCTGTTTGCTGCCTTGCTCTGGTTTTAAACTATATTGTTCTATTTTCATTATTTCATTGCCTAAAGCAAATGCAGAGACAGAGCAATATTCCCTCTTCTAATGCTTCAAGTTTACAAAGTTTCCTACTGGAATAGGGAAGTAGGATTTTTAAGAAGCGTTTAACTTTGATGGAATCTTTGGCATCACAATTTCAAAAAATATTTTTTATATTTCAAATCTTAGCTGTGTGCTTATGGGCACGAAATGAGCAAATCTGGTATTTTGCCTTTTGTCTTGCATTTTGATACATCAGTTAGGCAGTCTGTTGATAATGACTTGACTTGCTTATTTATACAAATGACTTCTTACACATTTCTCAAAGCCATTTACAAAGGCATCAAGCATTATCACAGTCTCTGCAGATGTGGAAAGGAGCTGCTAAGAGCTGATTTTTTTGCTCAGTGCTGCTGCCAGTCCAGTACTTTAACAACATCTGATCTTAATTTGTAAAAGTCCTTCCCAGGATTTGGATATGTCAAGAAAAACAGAAATCAACGACTTTCTCTAGTTTGTGAAGAACATAACCAGTGTATGTATGGGGGCTATGTGAGCAGAGTAATTTTCTGTGGGGCAAAAAAAAGGTCACTGAAATGTTCAGTGGAAATAAAGTCCACATAGGACATACAAAATTATTAAAAACCTATATAAAATTATGACTTACATTGTAACCATAGCTGTTCCTCTGAATAAAATACACTCTCAGACATAGGAGTTTAGATATCTCTGAGAAAAATTCTGGATGCAAACTAATCAAAATCCCAACCTACTACTACTAGTCAAGTTCCTCCTCCTCTACACATTGTTTAAAGTTACTGTTTCGTATATTTTAGGGAGGTGGTCCCTGGGTTTGGAGTTAGAGATCTGTTTTGCTTTTGGGGTTTTATTTGGGGTTGTTTTGTAGGGTTTTTTCTGTTTGGACCATGACAGATTCTCATTGAAACCCCCTCCACAATGTATCTGGAGAGGTTCCTTAAGCCTCTCACCCAACTGCCCTTCTAAAATTTCCTTTAGGGTGCAGAACTACTTGCTACAGAAAATGGAGCCATGTCATTTGTATTCGCATCAATTTTCTTCTGACAGCTGAATGTTTCAGCGCCACAGCTGCCCGTTACTGCGCAACTTCACCCACAACATTTTAATTCCAATACTTTGAGCACTAATTTATATAATACCAGAAATATCAGCAAGCTGACAATATAGCCTGCCACGAACAGCAGGTGGAGAGGATGGAGAGGTGTGAGAGAACTTTCATAGCAATGGGAAACAGCAGTGAAGAGGCAATTGCATCTGAAGTTGTTGAGAGAGAGATTGGGGTGCAGTGTAGGAGCCAGAAGAGCCCCCAACATAGCTGTATGGATTTATGAACTGTGAGTGCTCTGGCAGAGACCTAGGACCTGCTGCTATCATCACCCAAAATCACCAAGGGGAAATTCTGATTTGTGACCCAGCTCATCCGGGTTTGCTGCTTGACCTGCCTTGCAGGTACCCAGCGCAGAACGATCTTTTGGGAAGTCGTTCTTTTCCTGGCTTGAAAACCAGCAGCCCTGAAGCAGTGGCAGAGACAGCGTGGCATTAACAGCTTCCTTCTCAGAGATTAGGGCCAGAGAAGATTGCTTGATCTGAACTCCTGGGACCTCCAGCCTGTAATTAGCCTGATTTGCTGCCTTAACCTTTCTCCCTGCATATTCCCAGCTAGCAGAGACTAATTAAAGATCCTGAACATGGGAAGTTTCAACTGGCCTGCAGTGCTTATACTGCAGGTAGGTTCCCTGTATCCATCCAGCCTTACTAACACTGGGGTAAGAAAAGACATGTATGGGAAGACTGTCTTCCTAGCTGGGCAGGGACAGAGACAGAGACAGGTTTTCTTTCCCATAGCCCATCCCTCCCAGAAGGGAGGTAAAAACCTCAGCAGGAACTGCAAGCAAGTGACCCTACTGCCAAAATGTACAGCAGCTGTGATTGGAGTGGATCATTTAGTTGTATTTTGCTTGGTATCCTCCACCTACTCAAAATGTGATGTTTTGCCTATGTATCTGTATGGTGACAGGAACAGAAGGGGGCAGAGCCTGTTGGCCCCACCTGCCACTATGGGCCTGTGCAGCTCACTCACAGGAAGAGGTTAAGCATCACTATGTGGAAGACCTTAAGCACCCTTGTCCTACACAGAAAGGATAAGAAAAATGTACCTTACAAGCAGTTTTCCACACCCTTCTCAGTACTCTCAGTAAAAATAATTATGGTAGAAGGGTAAGACCTGAAACTAAGTACACTTCACTCCTTTCCCAGATATTCTCCCCTTTGGGATCTTAACTTAAAGCCCAGAGTTCCACAGGGCAGGCATTGCTTTAGGGGCATTGTATTACTAGCATTGTAATAGTGCTAACGGCTTGGAAATGAGTAGCATATTCCTGGCTGGATCATGCTGGCCAAACTACTTTGAACATCAAACTACCTGACCCTTGACACTAGACAGGTTGATTTATTATACTGTTAGCCTTCCTGACAACATGCACTGTGGGCTTGGCACTGTCTGGTCATTTTTCAAGCTCTTTGCACATTACTGGCACCTACATCCTGTAACACATTACATCAGACAGTTCAGCTACAGAATGCTAAAAGCCCCTCTCTTTCTCCATCATTCCCTCCTCTCCCTCCCTACATCCCTCCCTTCCTCCTTCTCTGTTTTCTCAAGTACCAAATGAATATTTGAATCTAATGCAGGATAGGAGGTTAAAGTGTCTATCAGCAGAGAGAACAAAATGCATGATGTAGGTAAGATCAAAAGGATGGAGTAAAGGGTGTTATGATACTAATGTACTTGTGATTATGCCTATTAAGTGATATCCAACTACTCATAAAAGATGTTCCCCGATCTAGGGAACCCACAGTCACACAGAAAGTTACACTTTTTGTATACCAGCAAATAATTTAAACCAGGGAACAATCCAAGAACAGATTTGTAAGTGAAAGATTCGCAATATCCTCTACATGTCAAAGGGTTAACAACAGCTACTGTTCTGTAGGGGTAAGGAAATACATTTCATCAATGGCCACAGCCAGAAACACCAAGTTTGCAGACCCCAAGGAGAAAAAGGCTTATCTCTACAGCAATAGCTCACAGATTTTGAACTAAATGCAGCTTGTAAATGTCGTTTCAGTATTCATTGTGTGCATCATATTCATGTGACACATCACATGCAGGGCTGGCATGGGGACTGCTCAAGAATATCAGTCCATAGCCGTGAGAGGAAATAAGTCGGTTTCAAATGTTAAGACAACCATCACTGGACTATCATCCAACTCATTTTCACATCACCAGGCCAACTGCATACCACAACAGAGTTGTTCCTTGTACAGCCACAATTTAGTCATTGAGCCAGTGCAGAGGTCTCTGAAATGGACTTTGCACCAAACACCTGACCAAACACTGACAGCAACTGAAGTTCTGGATCCTACTTGCTACAAAAAAAGATATAAACCTTGGTTTGGTCCTAGGCAAGGCATGCAACTCAGTTTCCTGCTTTCAGCTGAGAATTTTCTTCATAGGAGCTAGTATAGGGCTGTATTTTGGACTTGTGGTGAAAACAGTGTTAATAACATAGAGAAATTTTTGTTAAATAGAGATGGCTGTTGTTATTGAGCAGTGATCACACAGGGCCAAGGCCTTTTTCTGCTTGTTACACCACCACACCACTAGGATGGTGGATTTGGGAGGGGAAACAGCCAGGACAGCTGACCCCAACTGACCATAGGGATATTCCATACAATATGACATCATGCTCAACTTATAAGGGGCTTGTGGAAGAGGAAGGCTGCGGAACGGTTGCTGGTATTCAGAGTGATGGCATTGGTCTTCCCAAGTAAATATTACATGTGATGGAGCCCTGCTTTCCTGGAGATGGCTGAACACCTGCCTGCCCCTGCCCATGGGAAGTGGGGAATGAATTCCTTGTCTTGCTTTGCTCACACAGGTGGCTTTTGCTTTATTTATTAAACTGTCTTCATCTTAACCTATGAGTTTTCTCACTTTCCCTCTTCTGATTCTCTTTCCTATCCCACTGGGGGAGAGTGAGAGGGTAGCTGTGTAGTGCTTGTTTGCTGGGTGGGGCTAGTATACGACATCTAGTTTAGGAAGTCATTGCCAAACAGTTTTCTATGATACCAGGGTGAACTTCAGCATCCTTGTAAGACTGAAAAAGAAAAAAGAACCACCCTCTGTCTAACAGCACTTAAATTAGAACTAGGGAGTTGCACAGAAATAAAGAACTCTGCTGAAGGGGAAAAAAAGAAGCAGCTAAAGGATAAAATGCTTTTAAACAACAAAGGAGACTGTTTTAAGATATCACAGTGAAAACACACTTTTATAAGTCTTTTTCCCTCAGCTCCACATGTGTACATATTACAGAAGGGTGGTAAGAAGACATCCTGCAGAAAATAGGAGCTTTTTCCAAATAAGGAAAATAGGAAATAGAATAAAATAGAAATGTAAATGTAGAATAGCCATAAGGAAAGTAAAAAAAGATTAAGGATGCAACCTGTTAGAGGCATAAAGACTATGAATAAACCCCTTGTTCTCATCACAGAGATAGAAAGCTTGCCAATGGTCACCTGGTGATGATCTAAATGTCAAGGTGACATAAAAGAAGACAAGACCATAACATACTAGTTAAATGAACTGCTTGTATTACTGTTCATTATACAAAAGGTTTCCATTTTGCAGCCCTTCTCTGCAGGGAGAATATGCTAAAGAAGTGCTTCAAGGCTGAGGGTAAGCAGAGTGAGTCCCAGAACAGACCAGCCCAGACTGTACTCTTTCACACCTTCTTAAAAATCTGGGTATTGTGAGTTGCAATTTAATATTTACATTAGCCTTGTCACTGAAACATGATGCCAATTTTTTTTAGAGATCTCAGAACTGGAAACTGTGCATACCAATTTTTATGTTAGGTGAAGTGGCTGCACTGAGAAGACAGCACAGAATTAGAACACACATTCAAATATAATAAAACAGGCAAGTGTCTAAATGACTTTTGTACTAGGAGTCATCTCAGAAATCAATTAAAGTTCTTTCAAGGAGCAACAAGCAGGTGGAGCAAGATGACACAAAAGAACCTGAAGACATGCCATTTGCAGAGACTCTTAAAGAAACTAAATTGCCACACACTAGAAGAGTAAGTCCTCGCATACAAAAATTATTTTTAGAGCTATGGGGGAAAATGATCAGGAATAAAAAAAAGGACAGTTACACATCAGAGTAATTTTACTAAGGTTGTCTCCCAGGGAGATATGATAAAGGCTGCACTGCTCAATATTTGTTTAAATGGCCTGTAAAAGACCATTTATAGTGACAAAGTTTCAGTATGACAACACTTTTGCTAACCCTAAAGCAGAGGCTATCAAAAGGTCTCCAGCCTTCAGCCAGTGGTCTGTCAGCTGAACTGCAACACTGACAAGCGCAAAATCATCATGGAAAAAATAGCACTAATATATTGATGGTCTGTATATTAACTACTGCTGCTTAGGAATGTGGTATGAGAATGGCCTTTCTGAGTCAGGTCTATCTAGCCTAATACTCTGCCTGACTGAGACCAATAGCAGAAATTTAGATAAAAGTATGGAAAGGCAGTTAGTGGTCCTTTCCCAGCGTACTCTCCCATCTCCTGACATTATGTGATGCAGGAATCTCCTGAAGCAGCAACATTCCCTCTGCATTATTTAATAGCCATTAATGAATTTTTCTTTAATTTTTATTTCTCTGAAAGCTGGAGAGGCATTGTTTACAAGGGCAGGTAGCGACAGAACAAGGGGTAATGAAAGAGGGTAGATTTTGATTAGAGGGTAGATTTTGATCCTTCCATTACTGTGAGGGTGGTGAGGCGCTGGAACAGGCTGCCCAGAGCAGCTGCAGTTGCGCCCTCCCTGGCAGTGTTCAAGGCCAGGTTGGATGGGGCTTTGGGCAACCTCGCCTAGTGGGGGGTGACTCTGTCAATGATGAGGGGTTGAAACTGGATGATCTTTTAGGTCAGTTAAGAATTAGGACACTTCTTTGAAAATGACGGTTCAGTGGGCAGCAGCCGTCACATGAAGAAGTTGCTATTAAAAAGGAAAATTCATTGGAAAGGTGTAGCAAGCAAACATCACAAAGCCACTGTGCTGATGTGTGGTGTGCCCAGATTTTAATTACTCAGCTCAGTACTGGTCATCTGAAGACAGATAAGGTGGAGCCTGCAATGGAAGTGTGTAGGGCAACAGAAACATTTACATATGGGAAGTCTTTCATAGGAGGACTTTTGAAAGAAAATAGAATATTTCAGGTTGTAGGAGAGATGAGGAAAGAATGATGTGATCAAACAGTTTTAAAAGGGAAGAACTGAAATGTAGGGGTGAGAAACAGCTCTTTGGCTTCAATAGTTCTTCATTTTTCACTTCTCCCAGATAAACATCCATAGAGATTGTAATTGTGCTGGAATAAGACGAGCATGATTCTGGGGGTAGTTACCCTGACACATCAGGTTTTACTCCAGGACCTGGGAAAAATGGGAAAAAAATTCTATCTGTATTTTTTGCTATTGCAGAAAGTTCACAGTGTGACAAAAATTTTACTTAATATGGAATTATAAAGATATCTTAATATTCAATATGTTTCATTTAACAAAACTCCATGCCTCACTATGGGAATGTGCCTTATGATTTGAAAGTTCTTGTCCCAGATAGCAACAGCCTCACAGTATTTCTAACTCAGCAGTGTTTACAAAAGTGTTTTGCTTTTTCATTATATTTTTTCATTCCATAATAGCCAAGAAAAGTGCTGTAACTGGAAAAAAATTACCTGTTTTGCTTGAAACTTCAGTACCATGATTATATTTGGAGATTCCTAGCATGAATCAAACCAGACAAGCCACAGGATACCATCTTAGACATGCTTAGGCATGGCAGGGAAGCCAATAATTCCATCATTTATGCAACACAGGCATCACTATATGCCTGAAAGGACTGAGGTGAAAGTATTTGCTGAAATCCTTATGAAGGACCCACTTTCTTTGTTTAAAATGTAGCATTCAGCCTGTCCATGAACTTTTATATAAACATCACTTTGCTTCTTCATGAACAAAGTAAATTATCTGGCTAATCTAAACAACTTCTGAGGATTAAGTGCATTTGCACTACCTTAGAAATCAAGTTCCAACCCTCCTGCCATGGGCAGGGACACCTCTCACTAGCCCAGGCTGCTCAAGGTCCCATCCAACCCGGCCTTGAACACTTCCAGGGATGGGGAATCCACCACTTCCCTGGGCAACTTGTGCCAGTTCCTCACCAAAGTAGTACCACCATCAAAGTTATACAGACTAAGATACAGAAAGTATGACGAACAGACATCATGGAAACCATAGACATGTTTTCATAAAAAACTTAATATTCCTGCTTTTCTTATTTAGGGACAAAAGCACTGAGGGAGAGATTCACAACTGCAGATTTCACTGTATGTGGGGGAGTATCTAAGTGCCTTATCTGCTTTTAATAAAGAAGATTATTTACTAGTGGTAAGGACCACAATTTAGAAAGCCAAGAAAATCCAATCCTTGCTTGGACTGGGCTCTGCCAAAATGATGTAATGACACTCTGCAAAACCTGTGCTGTAGCCCTTGTAAACATGTGCTAGGCCATTAACCCCATTCTACTGAGAGTGGTCCTCACAACCTTGGAGAACTGATTTCTGCTGGCTATTTCATCCCTTCACACATACTGCTCTGGTCACTCTGTGCTTCTGAGTCACAGTTCACTTCTACTCCCTGTTCCCTGTTTTGCCCTTCAGCTTCTCTCTTTCATGGTTTCCCATGGATACTTGCTAATAGTTTAAACTGAAGCTCATTCCTCTTTCCTGTACATTTCCTCTTCCCTAGGTCCCTCTCCCTCATAAGACTTGGATTTTTAGAATAGACTAGAAAAGACTAGAACACACTAGAATAGAACAGTCAGAATAGAATAGAATAGAATAGAATAGAATAGAATAGTTCCGTTGGAAGGGACCCAAATTAATTATCCAGGCCAAGAGTAACTTTGTTCTTCTTTCTTCAGTATCTGTCATGAACAAGCAACATCTAAATCATATCACTCCTCTTTCTAGTTAGATTCAACCCCAGTCCATGAATGTCATCCCCGAAACCCCACCTTGAACATTAGCAGTCTTTCCTCTGATAAATACTGATATATTTTCCTCCCCTAAAAGATCACACTCTCCAATTTTTTGTTGCATCCCTTTGTAATCCTTCCCTACCTGATACAACAGACCATCACCTCAGTCCATTTGTACGTGTGTACACAGATCTTTCTGGGCAATGTCACTTCTGACACCCTACTGCCTGTCTTCACTCTCAGCTGCAGTTTTCCATACTGCCCAGGCATGGAACACCTTACTTCCCTCATTCTCTTACTGCTCCTTTCCATCTCAGAAATCTGATTTCTGCCATGATGAACATAACAAGCAACTTTTGCACTACCTAGAACAGTGACTAATAGTAGTAGTAATAATAATAATAACAACTACTTATAACTCTACAGCTCAAATAAGACACCTTTTGAAAATGTTTCTCTGGTTTTATCTGGTCTCAGCTCTGTTCAGTACATATTTTAGAGTACCTAGTTTGCATTTGTCATTTTTTTAAACAACTCCAAGTTCCTCTGAATGAGTTCTGAAGCTGTGGGTCCTGCATTTTCTGTGTGATAGATTCTTTCAAAGTCGGTACAGAGCTCAGTTCTCCAACAGGGTGTCTGCTGCCCAGGTTTCCTAGAGGCCATCTCCTCGATCCTTTGGGATCAGAAAAAGAGGTTGTAAAATTGAAAAAGAAAATACTTATATACAACTGTTCTATTAATTAATAGCCATTCTATATAGAAACAAATATTCAGAGAAGAATTAGCTAAACTATAGCATTATTATGATGTAATAAAAGGAAATGTTTATGTGTTTAAAGATTTTTTTAAATGTAAATTTAGTATTAAAAAGGTGTGTTTCTGAATCACTGCCATAACTATGAAGCACTGGGGAGGAGTGTCTAACCAAAAGGGTTTTTCACTGTCCTTGCTAATTTAAATTGCAAATGTATTTAGAATAATTCTTTTAAAAGAGTGCAATATATTCAGGAAAATATGTAAAGAAACATTTAGTCCATGTCAGATTGGGACGTGACTCTAAGAATATGTGCATAATGTGAATGTTGTGTATCATGTCTGATGCGTATCATGTGAGGAATGGATGATTGTGACTCTAACAATCTAGTGTATCCTATTTCTCTTACCCAAAGGCTGGTAACATTAACAAAATGGTGCTCCTCACTCAAGCCCCATGATACTTTTCAAAATGATAAAGATGTGTGTTCACCAAAGAGTTAGACTTTTCATTAGCTAACTGCCAATAGGCTGAAGGTCCTTTCCATGATTGTAAAGGTTAGATGCTCCCCGTGTGTTCAATGCAAGCTACAACCTATTTTTTGTTTCGCTTTTATATTTCCTTTCAGCTCCTTGGGAACTGGAAGAAAGAAAGAAAGAAAATATCTACTGCAGATGAGCCCCAAATGGCAGGTTTGAACACCAGCTGTCATTGAGCAAGTTATTCATGTCCTAACATTATAGCAAAGCAAGAAGAGTACAAAGATAGTTCATAGTGCCCAACTTCCATTAGCTGTCTTTAAACTTTCTATACATATGGCTCAAGCATATCTTAAACTGTGGTGACCCAGCATGCTGCCGAACTCATCAACATACTACTTCATCCTGACCATGTGTGTTACAACAAGATGTCACCATCCCTCTGCATGCCTGGACAGATTGGAAACAATCTGTGGTCCACCAAGGAAAAGAAGTTTATCCAGCCCACATTTTAGAGAGAGACAATCAGGTCCCTAAAGTTATTTCTAAGTAAGAACAATTATGAAAAAAACAAAAAAGAGAAACCTGGAAAGTCAGAAGTTCCATCAGACAATGTATGTGTAATGGTGCTTAGCATCAGAATAAACATTGCTGTAAAGTGCACTAAATCATATCAAACATTTAAAGTACTTATGCGTAGAGAGATTAGTATTTCCTTCCGAAACATTTGTTAGTGATTTCTCACATTATAGAGCAAGCTCTATCTCTCTCCCCCAACTCCAGCCAATCTTTTACTTTATAAAGAAATCACAAGCCATATTTATTCTACTTGTCATATATAAAATACTAGTCAAATTACAATGGTCAAACTGGGTATGATGACAATATTCCATTAAGTCACCAACAAAGAAATAGATAGAAAAGTAGTAATGATCAGAATGGAGCCTACTATTTTTCAAAATAATTACAATGCTCCTGTTTTCAAGCAAAGAAGTGGCAGTCATCTAACATATATAGATTTCAGTATCATGTGGCAAATTGTTTTTCAAACTGAGATATGTATGGATTGGTGTCAAATCTGTAAAGCTGGTCAACACAGCAATTTCAATTCATCTGAATTTTCTTCTAAGTTCATTTGAATGGGATGTTACTAAGCCAAAGAGAGATACACAGAGAGAAAAATAGCAGAATAAATCTATTTTAGAAGACAGATTCTATTTAATATTTTCATTAATGACTTTTAGAAGGGGAAAAAGAGGATAGTGGTCATGAAATTTACTGATTAAACAAAGATAACAGTCATGGAATCATAGAATCACAGAATTGCAAAATGTTTTGCTTTGGAAAGGACCTCAAACATCATCTAGTTCCAACCCCCTGCCATGGGCAAGGGCACCCTTGCCCAAAGCCCCAGACAACCTGGTCTTGAACACTGCCAGGGAGGGGGCAGCCACAGCTTCTCTGGGCAGCCTGTGCCAGGGTTTCACCAACCTCATAGATCTAAATCTACCCTCTATTAGTTCAAAGTCATTACCCGCCTCGTCCTATCACTCCATGCCCTTTTAAACAGTCCCTCACCAGCTCTCTGTATGCTTTCTTTAGGTGCTAGAAGGCTGCAATAATGTCCTCCTGGAACCTTATTGAAGATGAACAAGCCCAATTTTCTGAGCCTAACTTTGTATAAGAGGTGCTCCAGACCTCTGATCAATTCTGTGTTCCTCCTCTGAGCTCACTTCATCAACTCACTATCTTTCTTGTACTGGAGCTGGACACAGCACTGCAGGTGAGGTCTCACCAGGGCAGAGTAGAGGGGCGGAATCACCTCTCTCAAGCTGCTAGTCACACTGGTTTTGATGCAGCCCAGGATACATTTGGCTTTCTGGGCTGCAATGATGCACTGCTGTCTCATGTTGAACTCTACATCAATCAACACCCCCAAGTCCTTCTCCTCAGGGCTGCTCTCAATCCATTCTCTACCCAGTCTGCAGTTCTGGCCTTGTTGAACTTCATGCAGTTTGCATGGGCCCACCTCTCAAGCCTGCCAAGGTCCCTCTGGATGGCATCCCTTCCTTCCAGTGTGTCCACTGCAACACAACTTAGTGGTGTTGGTAAACTTGCTGAGAGAGCACTTAATCCCACTGTTAAACAGTGTCAGTCTCAGAACTGACCCCTGAGGAGCACCACTTCTCACTGGTCATCATTGAAGGAGAAAAGGACAAGGAGAGATGGATGACCCTGGAATAATAAAAAAGCAAAACAGAATGTAAAATGCTAATGACAATAATTTTTGCCATTAACCCATCAGATGGATGCCATGAAGAAAGATCATTACAGAAGTATGAACCATCAATGTGTCTCCATCATTTACATTCTACATGTCCTGGTTTCAGCTAGGATAGTGTTAATTTTCTTTCTAGCAGCTGGTGTAATGGTGTTTGGGAGTCAGGATGAGAGCAGTGTTGATAAAACCCTGGTTGCCAAGCAGTCAAGGACTTTTCAGTTGTTCATATTGCCCTGCTAACAAGAAGGTGAGAATGCAGGGTGTGCCCAGGAAGCTGTGAGGGGACACAGCCAGGCCAGGTGACCCAAACTGGCCAAAGAGGGTATTCCATGCTAATTACATCATGCTCAGAATAAAGGGGGGCTGGTAGGGGGAGAAGCACATGGCTCCAGGATGGCTCTGAGCTGTACGGCCTGAGTTGTGTGGTTCAGTGAGACACTGCACCAGTTTCATAAATTTTCACTATAAAAATCACATTATTGTTATTTCTTTTTGTGGTGTCCCAGTAAACTGTCCTTATCCCAACTCATGAGGTTTGTCTTTCGGGTTTTTTTTTTCTTTTCCCCTTCCCCCTGCATAGAGTGAGCGAGCAGCTGTGTGGTGCTCAGCTCCTGGCTGGGGGCAGAACCACCACACTACAGGCAGATGATGTCTAAGGCCTGATGTCAACATGCCCTCTTGTCCCCCTGCCAGCAGCTCAAAAGCTCTGCCTTCTGCAAACAGAGTGCAGACTGCCCAGTGGAGTTGCCCAGTACCACACAGGTACTGCACCATGCTACACAGCACTCTTCAGAGCCAGAAGTTAAAAATGAAATGAAGACTTGGCTCTCCTGGCAAGTGCTGCAACTATAAGGCCAGTGCTCATAGAGAGTGAGAAGGATGACTTATCTGAAAAGTGTGTTTGTAGGTGTCTGTTCTCAGATAAGGACTATGACCTGCTGATAGCAGCATGACCTGACCTGGAGATGTAATCAGACCTGTCTATTGTTTCTTGCACTTTGCCTTTCACATTATCTTTTATGTTACATGACATTCTGAAGGGAACATACAAAAAGCTGGAGAGGGACTGTTTACAGGGGCAAGGAGTGCTAGAACAAGGGGTGATGGATTTAAACTAAGAGAGGGTAGATTTAGATTAGATATTAAGAAAAAATTCTTCCCTGTGAGGGTGATGATGCCCTGGCACAGGCTGCCCATAGAAGCTGTGGCTGCCCCCTCCCTGGTAGTGTTCAAGGCCAGGTTGGATGGGGTTTTGGGCAAGCTGGTCTAGTGGAGGTCCCTTCCAACCCAAGCAGTTCTATGATTCTGTGATTCAGTGAACACACAGACTCTGCTGATCAGTAAATACCTCAGAGGGATTGTGATACAGGCACCCAATTAATCATAAGGAATCATTGAGTTCAGGAAGAGTTATCCTCTCTAGCTCGATTCTATCAATGACAGACCTAAACTGGCAGTATACAGACTTATTTAGAGGTGTCTCTCTCTGCCACATGCTCCACAATACCTGTGATAACTAATTTACACCATTTTCCAGGATAACTTCCTCATTACCACAGATAATAAAGATTGATACTATTGTTCCAAGAAAATCAAACAAGTTTTAAGCTATTACAAAGCTGAAAAGAATGAGAATGGCAGAATTTGAGACACTTGATGTTGGGATATTACATGTTTCTACAGTATTGCACAAAGGCTTTCCTTACCAAGTGTGGGGAGAGTTTATTTGTTCCTGGTATTACAACATATCAGAAGACAAAACACATCCTTTAGTGTATTTGATAATATTTATTTGACTGATGAACTGATAGCTGGGTCATAGTTTTTAATACCAAAATAATTTTTAAAATCTATAATTTCTAGTTTATCTGAAATGGGAAATATAGAGCTCATTTGTCATTTGCTAATCTAACTTACTGTTGCTGTCACGGTAAAGAAACTGCATATGTTCCAAAAAAAGAACAGTGAGCATCCATTTAAGGTCTTTGCAAAGGACATGCAAGAGGTATAATTCAAACTGGGGGAAAACAGTGAGATCATGTTTCAAGAAGAAACTTCTTCAAGGCTTTTTAGCCTTCTTTTTAGCAAAGGGATGGGATTCTTCAGCAGCTAAAGAGAATCCTGGCTCTTCTATCCAAAAATGTGTCCTCAGAGGTGTCAGACTTAAGAGACAAAGATGCATAAACCCCCAGCAATTATACTTGGACCTGTTTTAGAACATACACATGCCAGATTAACAGGGACACAGCAACCACTATTCACAAGGTCTCATACCTGACTCTGTGATTTGATAATAGAAAGAGTGAGACTCTATGACAAATCTGCAAGATCATTTCTCATATATATATTGAATGAGGAGGGTAAAGAGAGCCCCCACCTAAGTAACTGGTTTTGAAATTCCCCTTTTAAGACTCTAGGTTTCATAACCTATAACAATACTCCAGTACATTTAACACTCACATAAACTAAAGCTCATGGACACATTTTCCAATCTGGGGGTGAGTGTGTTGGGTTTTTTTAATATAGAAGGGTAAAAAAAGCAGATTTGTCAAACCTGGATGATTTTTCAGCAATCTTTCATTCAAAAAAAAAAAGATATTTTGGCCTTGGGATAAAATTTCTATCCTTGTAGGCCAGTACATCCCCTCCTGAATTGCCAGTGGGCACTCAAATACCACTACTCAGTCTCTGTGACATAAGAACCCCTTTAAAGAAACTTTTTGACCAAAACATATATATTTATTAATAGAAAATTAAACAGCATCAACAAGAAAGGTTTGAATGTTCCACCTGGACAACCCAGAGATACTTCAGAGGTATGTTCCTCTGTGGAAATACTGTCCTAATTATCTCATAGCAAGATGCCATTACCCAAAACAATTTTTAAATGTGCATTTTATTCTCTTTCACTACCAGTGATTATTAGATTAGGTTAGATTTAAAACATGATAAATAGTAACCATTTTACTGATGAGATGTCAGTCTTAGGTAGTGGGATTTCTACTTAGTTTTGAAATACACTATTTAGATTGACAGTTCGTCTCAGATGTCACTCAAGATCCAAGACTGGGAGTGGCAGTGGAATTTTAATTTATTTTTGGGGTATGCCACAGCCAGCCTTATCAGAGCAAAAGAAAGTCAGAAACACTGCAACCACGAGAAAAACGGGAAACTGTAATACACTAATTTGTAACAGAACAAGGAGTTTTCAGAAGAATGCTCTTTAATGTAAACTGCTTTGTGAGGATGATATTTAATTTTGATTTTCTTAATTAGAGAAGGTCCTAGAAACTCAGTAAACATTATTTTCCATGTAGATAACTACAGCAAAAATTGTAGTTGACTGTTCACAAGAGATCATAATTTCTCTCCTGATCAAGTGTAAGTCATACGTGTATTTTCTCCTTGCTTTGGTTTAGATGCTGAGGTCTCCTGAATTCCTTTAGAAGGAGAATAAGTTCCACTCACACCATTTAGTGTGTTTTTAAACCATAATCGGTTTTCACTGAAACCATTATGCCATCATAACCTTACATTGTAATGGCCTGATAATGGCACCATTGAAAATGTCCTTACAGTCTTGCTGTGAAATAGTTTTCCCATAGTAACTTCCTATCTCTGACTGCATTGTAATGATTTCATCATGAGGTCATGGACTAGCAATGAACCCCTTTTGTCACTGAAATCTTCCAATTCCTCATTATAGCCTCAGTCACCATGGTATTGTTGGGGGGCTACACTGGATAACAATGAAACTATTTCCTTGTGATACATTAGGGTTAAATAATATCATCATGCTAATTCTATAGTCAGGTGTTAGGAAAGCATGAGCTGTCCCCTTGCTCATTTCAGCATTTCAGTTTAGTATTTGATTCAGGGGACTGAAGGTGAGCAGCTTGGCTACTACTATACCTCCTCTCACAATGAAAATGAATGGTGGCTACACACGCTGCAGGAACAGGGAATTTTAAAAGAACAACAAAAAAACATGGAAGAGCTTCTTTAATGTTTCTGAGCCCCAATTCAGCAGACACTTAAGTTCATTCCTCTTCAGCATCAAGTCAAAGTCGGTGTTGAATTTTGAACCTAAATTCAAATCTCCCTAACTCCAGTGGGATCTAAACACATGGGCAAATGCTTTCTTGTATCAAGGAACATTGTCTGCAGCATGGAACTAATGTTCTCACATGTCAGACATCTTGACTTAGCTGGTGCAAAACAAATCTTGAATAGTGACGGAGGTTCTGAAGTCTGACCAGGTTCAGGGATGGATTTACAGGCAGTGCTGCGCAACAGCCTCAGCCTTCCCATCAAATCCACAGCCCTCCAATGCCACAGCTCTACACTTCGATAGGATATTGTACCTACTTTGTTTATTCAGCTTTTCTTTGGCAGCATGAATAGTCCTGATACAATTTATTTAATTAAGCTGACCTAGTGAAGCAGACTATACCCTCTAGCCTCTCACCATGGGCTATGTTCTGCCCAACTCCTAAAATCTTTGTTGTCCCATTTTCTTTTCCTTGTGGACTTGAAATAGTACATTCTCAGCAGACTTGCACTTTAGGCTACTGAAATCTTGAATTACAATGTTCTGCAGTTGTCCCACCACAAATGCCACACATATTGATGTTTTTATGCTGCCACTGCTGTTGCGCTAAAAACCCTTGTATCACTTTCTAATGCTGACTGCTCTTAAAGAGGAGGAAAACCAATTCCCAACTCTAAACACTAGTTATCTATGTTATCTACTCCCTCAGAGAATGAGAAAGTACCCCAGGGGTGCTGCTGCATGTGAAAACTCCTGAGAGTTAAAGAAAATTGGAACAATATCATGGTCTTCACATCCCTTCAGCTTCTCTAAAAGCGGTGAGCGGGGAGCCAGACAATGAGGGAAAGTCTGGATACAGCTACTCCTTCCATTGCCTCTTCCAGATTGACACAGACTGTATTGTTAATGCAAGTGGTAATGCTAAATAATCTCTAGCTGTTATTTTTTTTCTTTTACTGTTGCAGCCATCTCCAATGTAGGGGTAAGGATGGCTATGCAAATATGTCCAGAATGACCTTGCAAACCTGTGGATGTCTTTACAACTAGTATCCACCAAGAAAGTGACAAATGGTGATACATGCTGCATAAGGAACTTTTTAGTTAGTTGCCAAACTGAAAAAAAAAAACCAAAACAGACTCAGATCAACTTGACCAGAATATTTTTCAATTACATAACCTATGAAACTAAAAATGTAAATGTTGCTTCATCGAAAACAGTATGCTCTTTTGAAATCAAAATGAAATGTTTTCTTCTCAGGCACCTGATAAAAAGTTACAAAATTTATTTGAGGGACAGATTTAAAGCAACTGCATTCTTAGCCTTCAGGTATTTGACCAATTGCTCAGCAGCCACTGGATGAGAAAAGTTGATTGGATGGTTGATTCCTTCCATCATATCCAAAGAAAAAGTTGTCGGTTTCACTCAGGTTTTCCCAACTTCTCTAAAAATTGTATTCCCTTTTTTTCTTCAAAGTCTTTCCCAACACATCTATAAAAAAAAAAAAAAGAGATGAAGTGGATATTCTACCAAATACCCTTATTGTCCCTTCTGCAAGCTTCAAACTTACTGAAAAAAAATGTATAAATTCATCTACCAAGGACAGCAAATCACACTTAGGTCTCTTCCACAGTAATAGAAGAAAGAAAACTAATATTTCTCCTGTGTTTTAATATGATCTACTGGCCCACTTATAAAAAGATTATTTTAAAGAAATTGTATGCAAATCCATAAAATAAACAAAGCCTCTTTTCATGAGCTCCAGTCAAATAATCTGAAAATAATCCCATGAAGATTTTATTTAGAGAGCTTAGCACTTCCCTGAAAAAACACACACACTGATGCACACAAATGACTTTTAGCTTTAAAGGTGTGTCTACACAGTTTTAATCTTTATATTGACTTTATAGCCAACAACCCTAATTCTGACCTAACGTTCGATAACAAGAGTCAATACTTATTATCGTCATGTGAAAACAACCTTCCTGGGCCAGACATCTACTTAATATAAGCTCTTACCAAACCCTGTTATGCTTGGTTGCATAGCTTTTAATATATATGGTTTAAATCTTTTCCACTGTAATTTATAGTGTATGGCATATATATCCAAGACAGAATGGCTATTAGAGAAAATGATATCAGCAATCAAAATCCCCCAAAAGTTGGGTAAATGAAGTCTGAAATCCAAAATCCTTCTGATCTGAATGAAAAAAACACTTTCTCTTTTTAACTGTATGCAGTTGCATTGATTCAGGTGCTAATTCTTCACCTCTGATTCAGGTGCTATTCTTCACCTCTGTCATTTGTATGTTTCAATATATATTTTAAACAGCAACAACAACAAAATTTAACCCCAGCTGAAAAAGGCCTGGAAAACTGAAAATAATGCAAGATGCCAAAACCTGGAAGAGGTAAAATAGATTTTAAAAAGGGCAATTCTGTAATACTTCCAAGTGTACAGGGAAGATAAAGCACTGATAGACAACAGCATCACTCCAACTATATGGCACAAGTGGCTTCATGGCCAAGGTACCTGCAATGAGATGTAATACCAGCCTTTCCTACACAATTAGGTATTAGGCAAATTAAGGGCCGGGGGAGGAAGAACCCAAGAAAAAAAACATAAGACCTGTAGGCCAGGTGTGCAAAAAACTAGATAAAGAAAAATTAAGTAAGTAAAATGTGTTGAAGTAAGCTGCATATTTGCTGCAGGGTTAGGAAATTCCAGTGCCTTCTTGGAGTGTCTGCAGGGAGTATTACTGGAGTGTAATTTTGCTTGAGTGTTGACTATCTCTGTCCTAAGTGGGCAAGACTTACGAGCATCTTCTGGTCACTAATTTCTCAACCAGACAAAGCTGCCACTGTGAAGTACCTTTTGATAACACCAAGAAATGTTCTGAAAAACACATTCCAGACACAGAAAATATTTAAGACCATGTTAGTAGCTGACATTTTAGTCCTGGAGGAATGGTATACCAAAGCTCTGCTTCAATTTAAGCTAAGCTACCAGTGAATCCAATATAAAGAATTCAATATAAACACGAATATCAAATATGCTTTAGCAGCCTAGAAGCACAAACTTCTTAGGTTTTCAAGGAGATCATATATCTTAAATCATGTAGTGCATTTAAAAATCTCAACTAAATACACTTACTAGAGGTTTATTTTGCAGGTTAGATTTTATTTTTTTTTTAAGTATAGACCAAAGAAATAAAACCAAAGATATTTTATGCCTTTCCACTCTTCTGTGCAGGTATATGCACTTTTACACACTGGGTTTTGTTCCAGACTCAAAATCAAATGGACTGAGTCTGAAATCATACCATAATGAATTAGAAGGGGCTTTGCTGACATCAGAACCATATAGAAGTAGCTTAAGGGAAAACCTGACTCTATTGCAGAGATTTTGAGCCCCATATACACAGCCACCCTTAATTTTACAACTTTTACCAAGAAAAGTATCGAAAGTGAGGAACAGACATTGAACACCATTCCCTCCATGTGTTTCTTAAAGCTAAAGCAAATACGTGACTTTTCTTGTCAAAATTTCCATCTAAGCAGGTCTAGTTCTCTCAGGTTCTCCCATTACATGATGCTCAGCTGTTCTCTTTTTCTTCACCTCTCATTCCAGCACCCACTGGGATGAGATGCGGTGGACATGAGCAGAGATTGAAAAAAACAAAGTATACTGTGAATGAGAGCAGAAAATAGTCTCTCGTATTTTCTAATCCAACCAATCTTTAACCGCCCTTTTACAGAACTTATTAACAACCTCTACTCTTCTCCAAAAGATGGCTTAATGTATCCCTGCAAGGTGACCAAACTTGATGCTATCTCTCATATCTGAGAAGAAGCAATTTGAGGCATCCATACCTTGCCCCTATTTTAGGAAGCAAAAAAACTGGAGGGAAAAAGGAGGAAAAAAAATCTGCCCATGCTGAAAGTGCAGATTAGATCCCTGACCGCTCCAAATGCAAATGGTTCCTAGAAAAGCAGTAATAACCCAAAAAATACCCCACCATAACGTCTTGAGAATAAATATAAATATTAGAGAGATGCCAAATCTCAAGTGACACAGTGGCCTTTGCAATTTCTGTGAAGTCATGATGCTTACCTCCTTGAAAGTAAGTGTTAATTACAGTATGTGGACAAAAGCTAATGACTTGTTTTGGAGTTAATGTCCCATTCGAAAAGGATTACTGTTGTTACCAACCACATCAAGCAATTAATGGCACCCATAATGGTTAAAAAATTAACAGTGACAGCATAGTTGAGTGACTATTTTGAAAAACTGGTCATTCCTTGGAGATTAATGAGCAATTTTCTGTCAGAGTGCAGGATGCACTCTGGTAGAAAGATGACAAAAGAGGCACCATCCTCCAGGGATTATTTTTAACAACCCATTTTGTTGTGCATATTTAAAGGGAAATTTGTAGATATCACTGCCATTCCAGAAGTATATTCTCATTTATTTTTCCCCTTAAACCTTATAAGCCAATATATGACAAGTTACACTGGACTGGATATCTAGAATCTAAAATGACTAATTACAGAGGAATAACCAACAAGGTGTAAAACACTGCATAAGGATTTTTTTCCCAATTGCTTTCATTTAAATTTGTTAGACAAATAAGTATCAGCAATGTAGGCAATTAGGTTTCACTTAAATCAGTCACAATCGATTAATGTGAACTGTTTCGCTATTTTTGTTCAAGTGTCTATAAGCAGGTATTCTGTTTTAAAGTACAAAGTTTCAGAAAAGACCTGTCTCATTAAAGAAATGTAATTAGAACTATAATGAATGTGATTCTTACCAGAAAGTTAAAATGCGTTTTTTTAATAGCTTCCATATATTCTTTTTATAAAGAATTGCCCTACTTTAAAACTTTTTTTAACCCAAACTTAGCCAAGATTCTTATCAAATTGGTCACTGACTTATACCTGCACAGAGTAAGACTGATTGGGTGTGTAGCACCCAATATAGACTTAGCACAAAGTACAGAATAGGCCAGTGAATCCCAACTATCCCAGCTCACAGTGGTATTTCATAGGAAAACACTGTCTGTGTCCCAAGCTCATGGGGTTGCAGTTCAGGTCCAGGTGTGAGTCCCTTTTTTCCTTTAGGGTTGCTACTGCTCCTACCTTTTTTTCTCTTCCAGAACTCAGAATTCATTAGCTTCAGTTCCCCAGTTCACCTCTAATGAAATTATACATCACCACCAAGGGTGTCCTCCGTGGGCCAGGAACAGAATGGCATATATAATCAGTTCATGGGTAGGAGGCAAAGAGTTTCAGCATGAACATATTGCAGGTCAATTTAGAAAAGTATTTGTAAACTAAGATCCTCTTCTAGGGGCTGAAGAATAGCTATAGCTGTTCACAATGTTCATCTGAGCAGACCCCATCCTGCCATTGAACCTAGGTCACAGAAGAACAACAATGAACCTGCTTCTGGAGAAAGAGGAGCAAGGGCAGAAAAGCCAAAATAAAGAACACAGGAGCCACTGATGCCCTCTAATAAAATTCTACAATGGTCTAGCCTTTCCTGAGAATGGACAGGCAGGAGAAAAAAGGAAAGCATAAGGGAACTAGGCAAGTTTTAGCAAGGATGTTCAGGGCTACTTGGGTAAATTACTTTCTTTTCCAAAGACCTTTTTTAGAACAAGTGATTTTTCCTCCCTCCTTTCCTTCTTTACTCCCTTCCTTGATTTATGCACTGCAGTCCCTAAAAGTAGACCAGTGTAGGGTCCCTGTCAGTGTGTTTCTGAGCAGCCTCTCTCCACCCCTCACCCTAGCTGCTGTGGGTTTAGCTGCGAGGCTTGGCAGTGGTCCACAGCTTTGTCCCAGTGTTCTGGCGGCTGCTCTCTGGCATATGGTATATTCATTTTCCCCAGCTGTTACTCAGCCAGGGAGACCATGCTCTCTCCTAACTACAGACCTTTTTTCAGAAATGGAGAATCAATTTTCTCCTTATTAAAGGGGCACAATGGACAGGGGGAAAAAGTGAGCAGGAATTTGCATCAACCTTACTCATCGAAGTTGAGTGCCGAGATAGAAGCTTGATTTTGATGAATAGTCAGTCAAACCTTTCAGAGGGTGATTCAGACTCTTTGGTGTGCCAAACAACCTCTCCCGCCTGTTTTTCCAACTCATTTATCCTTCACATTCTCCTTTCTCTCGATCCTTTGTTGCTCTAGAGGCTCCAATGACTCTCCAGGAGCTTAGATTTCTAATTCAGGGACTAAATTGTACAGTAACTATGCCAAAATGTGTGCTTATATGAATCTAAAGAAGAGGGATCTTTCTGCATCTTTCAAAAGTGCACAAGGTCAAATGACCATAAATAAATAATATTACTCACCTATCTTTGAAATGCAGGGGCATGATTTACCAGAGAGTTCAGGTAAAACCCTACAGCAACAGTGCAGGAAACTTATCAGACACCACCTAAGAATTGCAAATATGGATCAGCTAGTTAAAACATACAAGACCATTGGCCATGAGGATGATTAGATGATTAGGGCCACAAAGGTGATTAGAGGGCTGGAACACCTCCCCTACAAAGAGAGGCTGAGGGAGCTGGGCTTGTTCAGCCTAAAGAAGAGAAGGCTGCGGGGGGACCTCACTGCAGCCTTTCAGTACCTGAAGGGACCTTTGTAAACAGGAGGGGAATCAACTTTTTAAAAGGGTAGAAAATGGCAGGACAAGGGGGAATGGATTAAAGCTAAAGGAGGGAAGGTTTAGATTAGATATTAGGGGGAAGTTTTTCACAGAGAGAGTGGTGAGGTGCTGGAGCAGGCTGCCCAGAGAGGTGGTGGATGCCCTGTCCCTGGAGGTGTTCAAGGCCAGGTTGGATGGGGCCCTGGGCAACCTTGTGTAGATCCAGCCTGAGGTTGGTGTCCCTGACTGTGGCAGGGGGGTTGCTACTCTCTGATCCTTGGTGTCCCTTCCAACCCATGCCATTCTGTGATTCTATGATTGGACAGGTGGCAAAGGTACATTGGAAGACTGTCACTGGCCCACACTTCAAAAAGACAATGGAGTAACACTCCAAGGTAGAAAAGATTGGGAGTGTGTTGAAAAAGGAGGAGAGGGTTAATGCAGCAGGGAAATTAGATCAGACCTGGTAAAAGGGTGATTTTTACAAACTCCCCTTAGAAAACTGGTTATCTACATGTGAGAGAGAGAAATTTCATGACTCACTCACTTGGCAGCTTGCCACCAAATGAGCAAGACTGGTAGTGACTGGAGTTGTAAACTTCTTTCAACCAAGAACCTTGTTGTTTGTTTTCAGTTCCTTCTAAATAAAATAAACCAAAACATTTTCAAGTACCAATAAGCAAATAAAAAACCCAGGAAATTTGCACATAGATGAATAAGGTGCTGAATTAATGAAGAAAAATCACAACGAATAATCTCCCTTTCTCAGCCATACAGCCAGAAAAACAAAGGATATGACGCTACCTGGTCTACTGGAGGGTGTCCTTGCCCATTGCAGAGGGTTGGAACTAGGTGATCTTTGGGGTCCCTTCCAACCCAAACCACTCTGTGATTCTATGAAATATGACAAACATCAAGTGACATTTTCATATAGTACAGTATCTGGGATTTTTGCATTGCCTGGGATGGTGCTGTAATGATAATGTCAGTGTAACAGCACAAAATTCTGCCCAAATAATGGATTTATGAACAGAAAAATGGAAGAGAAATTGATCACAAGCTTAATAATCTGTTCAGATGTAGCTGGAATAAACTTTTACTTCCACTCTTAAATTTTTCATATGTATAAAACTGTCTTGGATCATACATAGCAGAAGATGAATGCAAGTCAGAGGGAAAGCCCCTAGCATCTCCCTGCAACTCCATCTGAGGTGACACACAATATAATAGTACAACAGCTTTTCTTATCGACAGCTATACAGAAAATGTTCCTATTCTTGCTGCTGTTTCTTCAGTAAAATTCACAAAGATAGTGTCAACCATTTACAGGTTTGTGACTTTGACTCCACTGCTTCTTTCTCCCATAGATTCATCTCCAGGATCTTGCCTAGCACAACTTTGAGGTCATCAGGTGTATTGCCAGGTATGGGACAAGGTTTCAGTAGCAAGAGATTACAGGGGTGACTTCTGTGAGAATCTACTAGAAGAGTCCTCCATATCTGATAGAGCTAATGCCAGCTGACTCCAAGACAGACCCACTACTGGCCACAGCTCAACCTATCAGTGATAGTAGTTACAGCTCTGGGATAACATATTCAAAAGAGAAAAAAACCCCTGTGCAACACCAAGAACAATCACAACTAGAGAGAGGAGTGAGAATACATGAGAACAACAACTCTGCAGGCACCCAAGTCAGTGCAAAAGGAGGAGGAGAAGGCACTCCAGGCACTGGAGCAGAGATTCCCCTACAGCCCATGGAGAAGACCATCGTGGAGCAGGTGGAGGCACCTAAACAGGCTGTGACCCTGTGGGAAGCCTGCATTGGAGAAGGCTCCTAGTCAGACCTATGGTCCTGCAGGAGACCCACAGTGGAGCAGCTTTGCTAGCTGGATTTGTGATGCCATGGAGGACCAAGGGTGGAGCAGTTCTATACCTGAAGGCCTGCACTCTGACAAAGGGACCCATGCTGGGGCAGTTCATGGAACACTGTCTCCCATGGATGGGATGCCATGCTGGACCATGGGAAGAGTGCAAGGAGTCCTCCCTCTGAAGAAGAAGGGGTTCCAGATTAACATGTGATAATCTGCCCACAATCCCCATGCCCTATTCCCCTGTGCTGCTCTGGGGAAAGAGGTAGAGGAATTGGGAGTGAATGGGGTAAAAGGGTCAGGTGGTGGGAAGGTGTGTTATGATTTATTAAACTGATTTTCCCCAAGTCAGTCTGTTTTGACAGTAATGGCAATTGCTGAATGATCTCTTCCTGTTTTTATCTCAATCAGTGAGCCTTTCTTTGTACCTTCTCTCCTCTGTCCAGCCAAGGAGGGGAGTGATAGAGCAGCTTTGGTGGGTACCTGATGTCCTGCCAAGGTCAACCCAGACATGCTGGGTCTGTTTCTTCTTCCTTCTTCCCCATCAGTGCTGACCCCAGATCATCCGAAAGAGATTTTGTGTAAGAAGGCACATGGAACAGTAAGGAAAGATTGTGCAAACCCTTAGTGGATGGTCATTTGCCCATTGTTGTGGCTTTCAGAATTTACACCAACCCCTCTTTGTTTTGTTCTGAAATAAATTGAAGCCCATTTACTGTTCACATACATTTGTGTGGTCTCACTAAATATAGGCACTTTGCTCTAGTTTAGGTTAGAAGTGCAGGAGAAGTGAAAAAGGTCAACAATTTTCAAACATAGAATACAATTTGGGAAAAAATGTGAGTTTCACTCATGGGCTCACTGCAAAGTAGACAGGTTAGAGCCCTTCCTAATGCATAGCACAGACTTTACCCTGTAGCTCTGTCTGAGCAAGTATGTCAATATTCAACAGACAGGCAAGCAACGATTTAAGGGCATGGGCGTAGCAGTGGGGGGATTTGAGGTAAATCTCAGATAAGAATGAGGATTTCACCTACTATGAAGGCATATCTATAGGAACCACTGAGATTTCTTCCCTCCTGTACTTTGTTCTGGCTCCGTTCCTTTTAAACACAATCAAATCTAACTTCCCAAAGTGGCCCAAGACTGGAGAGGTCTCACTGAAATTAGTCAGCAGTCTCTTAAGTAATTCCACCAGTCTCAGTGAATCTGTCTGCAAGAGCAGGTGTTCATCAGCAAGACAAGGGATTTCATAATCTGAACTCTATTTATTGAAAATCAATCTGCTGCCAGGATTATTAGAATCCCTGCACTGGGGATACAGCACATCACTGGACGCTAGAAAATCTGCTTCAGTTCTAGAAACAACAAATACACAAGTTCACAGAAGATACGTGAACCAACAGAGGTTCCTTCTACCTCTTTCAGACCAGCCCATTGTATCTTAGATAATGGCTCAAACCTTTCAAACTTGTGTATCTACAATGATGGGGCATATTTCCTAAGTTTTCCCCTGTAAGATAATCAATAAAATGTATTCTCACATGTCTCTAGCCTTCTCCCTGTGCTATCCAAAATAATTTGTCTCAATAGTAAACAAACCAAAATCATCATCATGTAGCTCTATGTTCAGAGGAGTCCATCACTTCTGTGAAGCCAGTAGTTCTACTGGAGTATTAAATGTCTGGATAGGAGTTCACATTCAGCAACATTGCTTGCTTTAATTCTCTACTGACAACTAGAGTTTGCCATGGCCAATCTATTTTCTAAGTTTCACAGCTAGAAATATTCTAGATCAGGCATTTCTGACATACAACTTTGTTTCACTGCACACCATCATAACACACCACTAAATCAGTTCACCCCCACCAGTTCTACCGTTCCGTCCCAGTCCCTCTGGCTGTAATACTTCTAAATGAAGGCCACCTTGCTCAGACTTCTCTGGAGAGACTTCAGTTAACAGATTGCTTCTCAGTTTTATCAGAATGAGTATAAATACTATCTTAACCCAGCAGCCTAGCTGTTTCCTAAAGTACTGGTTATCTCTGTTGTTCAATGTGTCAGTAGACTGAGATAGCAGCCCTGAGAAAGAGAAGTCCATCTCAGTGTAACTCAAGTTTCCATGAACTCTCAGTTTCTTGTCTTCAGAATTACATTAAAATACACTGATTGATACTGGCATACTGGAAAAAGAAAATCAATATTTGACCCGAATCTCTTCAACAGAAACATGTTCAAGTGTTACACTGATTTTCTCTGGAGAGTACAGATTAAATTTCATATTTATTCAGTCCAGAAACTACAATATTAATGGAATATAAATGTTATGAGTTGAACCCACAAATGACAGGTGAAACAGAAATAAAGTTGCTTCAGTCTTGTCCTTGCTTGCTGTCAGATGTTAGGGTCTGAGGGCATGTAACCACAAGCCAGCAAGCATGGGGCTCAGTACAACCAACCAAGCACTAATAAGTTTACCAAGACAGCCAGGAGAAGATATAGGAGTATTTCTTGTGCTAAACATGCAAAAGAAGTAAAACAGTATAGAAAGATGGCTCTCTAATTCCCACATCATGATGAAAACACAAGAGGAAACAACCACATCACAAGGGAGAGAAGAAGGAGGCACAGGGGACCACAGTGGGAGGAAGAGGCTGAAAAAAATTCCATCCTTCAATCAAACCTCTAAAATACTCCTCTGCCCCATTGCCTTGCTGTTCATGTTGTTTTGCTTTGCACAGCTCCAAAGTTAACAACTACCTTTCTTTTCCTGGTCCCATTCTTTCTATCCTCCCTCCCCTTTTCTTGTCACTGCCACAGTGCACAGCCTAAAAAGTTCCACTCCCTGGGAGCATTTGTTTTTCTTCTTTCAGCTTTTTGAATATTCAAAAAAGGGGTTGTGTTTAAGGCTTGGGCTTCTGAGTATTCAACTCAAGCAGAAGGCACACACATAGTATGTGACATATCTACAATTTACATCCTTTTGTTGCCTGATTGAGCCTCTCTCCCTGAAGATATTTATTTACACTGAGCAGCTTTGATAGATGTGGCAGTTTGGCCCTGGCTGGAGGCCAGATACCCACCGAATTTGCTCTATCAGATGGACAGGGGAGAAAATATATATTGAGAGGCTTAGGAGTTGACATAAGAATCATAGAATCATAGAATCATAGAATTGTAGGGGTTGGAAGGGACCTCGAGAGATCATCGGGTCCAACCCCCTGCCAAAGCAGGCTCCCTAGGACATTTCACTGAGATAGGCATCCAGACGGGTCTTGAATATCTCCAGAGAAGGAGACTCCACCACCTCCCTGGGCAGCCTATTCCAGTGCTCTGTCACCCTCACTGTGAAAAAGTTTCTCCGCATGTTGGTGCGGAACTTCCTATGCTCCAACTTGCAGCCATTGCCCCTTGTCCTGTCTCCACAGACCACTGAAAAGGGGCTGGCCAATTCCCCCTGCATCCCTTGCTTAAGATAATTGTAAACATTAATTAGGTCCCCCCTTAGTCTTCTCTTCTCAAGGCTGAACAGTCCCAGCTTATTCAGCCTCTCCTCATAGGGGAGATGCTCCAGGCCCTTAATCATCTTTGTAGCCCTTCTTTGGACTCTCTCCAGGAGACCCCTGTCTTTTTAATACCAAGGCGCCCAGAACTGGACACAATACTCCAGGTGGGGCCTGACCAGGGCAGAGTAGAGCGGGAGGATCACCTCCCTTGACCTGCTGGCTACACTCCTCCGGATGCACCCCAGGATCCCATTGGCTCTCTTAGCCACCAAGGCACACTGCTGGCTCATGGCCAACCTGTCATCCACCAGGACCCCCAGGTCCTTCTCCACTGAGCTCTTCTCCAGCAGGTCATCCCCCAGCCTGTACTGATAGAAACGGTTGTTCCTTCCCAGGTGCAAGACTTTACACTTGCTTTTGTTGAACCTCATCTGGTTTCTTCCTGCCCAGCTCTCCAGCCTGTCCAGGTCTCTCTGGATGGCAGCGCAGTGTTCCTGCGTGTCAGCCACTCCTCCCAGCTTTGTGTCATCGGCGTACTTGCTGAGGGTCGAGGCTATTCCCTCATCAAGGTCGTCAATGAAGATGTTAAACAGGACTGGACCCAACACCGAGCCCTGGGGAACACCGCTAGTCACAGGCCTCCAGTCAGATTCCACTCCACGAATCACGACCCTCTGGGCTCGGTCCGACAGCCAATTCTCAACCCAGGACAGGGAGAGATCATTCCACAATCAGCGTCACAGGCAAAACAGACTCAGCACAGAATAAAGGAAAGAAAACTCTCTAATTTATGACACTGCCCTGCACTCCAGTGACACCAGAGTTGGATAATGAGAAGTGTGACCAGATCTTAAAGCACCTCCCCCACTCCTCCCTTCTTAGCAGAGTTCACTTTAGTCATGATTTCACTCCCTTCTTCCCCCCACTGTGGCACAGGGAGGGACAGGGACTGGGGGAATGGGGTTTCAGTCAGTTCTTCATGAGTTGTTTTCCTTCTTAGCTGGGAGGCTGGAGGGGGCATTCCTCACACCCTTCCCCTGCTCCACAGTGGGGTGACACCCACGGGAGGTGCCACTCCAGGAACTTCTCCAACATGAGTCCTTTCCCACTGGGCTTCAGCTCTTCACCAACTGCCCCAGTGTGGGTCACTGCTATGGGGTGCAGTCACAGAATCGTGGAATGTCTCTCAGGCCAGGACTGCTTCAGTCTGGTCCTCCACGGAGTCACAAGACCCGCCCTCCCCACCCCCCAACCAGCAAACCTGCTCTGGCATGGGTGTCTCTCTCGCTCATCATTGTAAGTATAGATATTGGAACCACAATGATTTTTTTTCCTTAAACATCCTCTGACATTGGTTAGTGTGCTGGACAATTAAGAACATCTGTCAATTTTAAAGTGTTAAAGCAGTTTTCAAGCAACAGCCTCTCACACTGTTTTTGACATCAGAATTAGTTAGTTCAATTTAAGTGATTGCTTTGCAAGTCCTTAGTAAACTTTTCTAACATAATTAACTAAAATCAAGTTCCTCAAAAAGAATCAAAGTTCTTCAAATTGAAGGTAGGCACAGACATTTTGTGCTCAAGATGCTCAAAACTCCTACACAGGCTTGCTCATCGAGGATTTCCAAAGAATCCAAATGTGTATATATATATGATTGCATATAAGTAACAATGTATTTGTTACTATATACATATACTATATACATTGTATGGCAATATGTAAATATGTATATTTATAACCTATGTGTCTTCAAAACATTAAATTTACCCAGGTACCTGTGCTCTGCTCAAGAGCCATCTGCAGTATCATTTTACAAGTGTTCATTAGTTTGGGTCCGCTATAGAATGCATCACTGAACATACTGTGTTTGTCACACAGCAACTATTATTCACTTGCCTTCCTTTAGGATTCAAAGCCTGGTTATGCCATGATATGTTAAGTGAGCTTGGTCAAGTCATCTGAGTTCTCTGTGCCAATGTAAAAGGAAGAGAATGACACTTATCTTCCTCTGCAAACCACTTGTTCCAACACAGCAAAGCAGTCGACAGTAACAGAAAATTGAAAGCCATTAACATTGAAAAATAAGCAGATTCCACTTAAATATTCATTTTCTTTCACAAGAGCTGTTCCTCATCCTTTCAGATTTTGGACTATATTGTAGTGCAACCTTCGAAACAACTCCGGGATCGTTAAAAAAAAACAGCTCCGAAGGTTTCTCTTGCCTACTGCTGGGGTGATCCCCGGCTCTAGCTGTTTCTTCACATTGCCTTATCACCCTGTCAACTGCAGCTCACAATTATAGAAAGCCTATTGCGTTGGCATATAAGTGATATCAGTGAATAGATTTTGGCAATATGCTTATGTGCATCAGTAGATCAAGGCCAAAATAGCAACACCCCGTAGGATCACATTCAGTAGGCATTAATAATATAGGTATCCTGGAAGTCTGAGATGTGATTGATAACAGGAATGCCTTTGCTGGCTACCCAAAAGGTGCTTCTGCACTTGCATAGCAGCTTAAATATATTACAACATCCAAAAAGAAAGCAAATGGAAAGCTCATTTTATATGTGTATTTATTTATAATAGGTGTGGTTACTTTTTTTAATAGGCTTTTTTTGGTTTATAGCTTTCGCTACAAAAACAGGAAATTCTTGGGTGCAAAGCACTTTAAGAAGCATTCAAGTAAGTTCTCTGCTTCAGCTATTGTAGAGAGGAATGATTTAGGAAGGAGAAATTCCCACTGCAGACTCAGAAGAGCATTGTTTTGTTTTTTGCTTTAATTTAGATAAATATATTTGTAGGACATATATTTGTGTGACATATCCTTTAGGTTCAAAGCCTGACAATGCCAATGACCCCTTGAGACATGACAGTTTTCCTTCTTGATCACAGAATGGTCCCTTCTACTTGAGCTCCTGCTCCTGTCAGGAAGATACGCATCACAGAAAGGGGGACAGTCCCAAATTATTAATAGAAAAAAAAAAAAAAAAAAAAGAGTTTATGCCTTTCCCAGCCTACTCCTTAACAAAATTTACACCCATCATATTCAAGCCTTTCTGATTATTTAGGATTTTGTACTTTTTGGGTTGGGTTTTTTTGTTTGTTTTGGGATTTTTTTTAAATGTAGAAGCAAACAGCAATAAAACTGCTGTTCCAATTTTGTTGTACCTGAAACTGCCCTCTGAAAAGTGCATTACCTAGCTTTCTTGGTTTTCTGAAAGTCTTCATTCTTTAGGTCACCACTGTTCCTGATGCATGACAAGTAACGAGTCATCAGCAATCTACCATTAGTGTATCTGGGTGAGAAATAACATCCTCTGCCCCTTGACAGCTTCAGGATTTCAAGAACTGTTCCATGTTTTGGGGATGAAATTGACATCATTATTTTTTTCTTGATTTTTCTACGTACTTCTCCATAGCTGATAGGCCAGTGATTTAAAGGGACCACGAGGAACACCAATACTTTTTGTCTGCAAGTAGACCTGGAATACCAGCTGTGACTGTAGCTCAGATTTCACACATGTGCAACTATTTTGAGTGGATGAGAGCACAAAAAACCAACTTGCATGTTTCAGACCTTGTGGTATCAATAAAGTGTAAAAATCACTGTAGCTCTGATGCAATGATGCTGCTAGTGTATTATTTTGCTACAATATCTGTTTTTTTATATTCCTGTAGTGCTGTTGTACTTGCAGTGACAGACAATATCACTGCTTCTTTAGGATTTTCTCAGCAAAATCACATACTAACGGCACCAATCTGTCTCAAAAGTACAAGGTCATTCAGATCCTTTGCAAATATATTCTTCACCAAGGGCAACTGCTTCTAGAAGCAGCCCCCTAGGTTGTTAAAAACAGCAGTTCATCCCTTATGGTATGTTACAGGCACAGATATTTGGGGGAAGAAAAAACACATCCTCATGGCACTTACTTGCATGAAAAACGTCTTTCCTTTGTATTTCTATAGAAATGTCTCAATTCCATTAGAGTTTTAATATCTGCATATTTATCAGCTGCTGTCAATTCTCCCAACACATAAGGGTAGAAGATGCAATATGCTTTTGTATCCACATTGAGTAATATGAAAGATCTGGAATACCTGTTATGAGCATAGCTCAGTATTAATCTCAGAAAGGACTTAAAGAATGTGCAGATCACTTTGAACACCCTGAATAAACATTTGCCAAGACAGAAAAGGTGCAGTTTTTTCACTGCTAAGAAAGGGGTTTTACAAAAAAAATAAAAGTTTGATTTTATAATCTACACGATTAGTGTAAAGAAAGGAGAAGACAAGATATTGGAATTTGTTTCAACTTGTGGATCTTTTCATTTAGGGATTTGCATTAAGAGCATTTCAGTGCAAAATTCCATGAATGATCTGTTTAGTGTATTGTATTTCATATCAGAAACAGGAGCACTTGAAATAAAGTTATTATCAAGGCTGACATCTGATATTTTAGGCAGAGATGGTGTAGGATAACACCTGGGTTTTCATTATATTGTTGGGGACAGAGTGGCTAAAGAAAGACAGTGGCACACTGAAATGACCAAATTAGAAGAGTTACAAGCATTGCCCTATTATTAATAGTTGGCTATGAAGTCCTCTAGTAAGGATGAAGGCCACCAGACCCAGTGATAGGATAGAAGTCTGTTGCTGCCATTGGTATACTGTCTTACTCCTGTGGTTCAAAGAGCACTGACAGTGCTAATGTTGCTTGCTTTGGATAAAACAACTCCACATGAATTATGCTTTTTAAAGAGACTTTAAATAAAATCAAATGTTATTACTTTGTTATAAGACAAAATGGGGATAACAACATCCTTTAACACAGGGATACACTGAAGTTTCATTAACAGACAAGAAGCACTAGGGATCTAGTACTATAGAAAAGATAATGACAAAGTCATTATTTCTACATTCAGGTTTAGGTTTAAATTTGGTAAAGGAAACAAAGGGAAGGTCACATCTAAAACAAAGAAAAGGAAAGTGAATATCAAATTATTACTCATTTTGTTGATACCAACCATCCAGGGTGTTAAATTAGGCAGCAAATGAGGAGAAAAAAAATCAAAATAAAAAAAGTTACATTGTAGTTAATGACACTTTCCATACCTTGAAAGGGGTCATATTAAGATTGCAGAGTCAAATCAACTTCTATTGTTTCCCAACACTGTGTTCTTGATTTTGCAGTCTTAAGGTTCCCCAAATGTAATCTTTCATAACGCTATATGATTTTATTCCACCTTTATAATTTCATTCAAAGTCAAATGCATTCGACTTTCTTCCACTGATATGGAATTAAACTCTACGTTATTACATCTCAAAATTATCTGAGAATTCCTCAATATTCATTGTCCTGTGCTCATCATGTTTTGGCCATGGAATTTAAACAGTGTTGAATCGATAGGTATAAATATATTCCACCATCACCTGAATAAAGCCAGCCCAGAGGAAAATTGACAAATTGTGCTTGTGTACTCCATTAAATAGGTGAAATATATTAATGCCAATAGAAGTACAATAGTGTAACTTAGTAGAAAATTAAACTCTACAGCCTAGATCCTCAAAAGCACTTTTGTTCCTATTTCTCATTGAAATAATTTTGCAGGGATTTTGCACCTGAATAACTTAAAAGATTTGTGCCTTTAATTTTTTTTTGCTATTTTGCTTTTTATTTTTGAATAAAAAGCACCATACTCTTAGGCTTTAAGACCACATTCAAGCGGGAACATACTATTTTCTGTATGCAGTGAGAGCAACACAATTTGCCAAATATCTTTTCATATTGGTCACTGATTTCCTCTTTGTTTATCATAACCTTTCTGAAAGGGCAGAGAAGAGAGGGAAGCAAATGGAAGATCAAGGAAAATGGACACCTAGAACACATAGCAGCCTGGAAAATAAATGCAAAATACCTTAATAAGACAGAGGGAATGAATCCTTTCCCGCCCGGTGACAGTCAGATTATTTCCTGAAAGATGGCATTTCATAGATTGTCAAGAAATAAAAATACTATGTGTTGTAAAATTATGTATCCCTGTTACTTTTAATCCTTCTTTTCCTGGCTAGACATTTAAGCAAAATAGGTATAATGCATCCACAAAAAATTTTTAAAAGAAAATCTTCTTCTCTGCCTTTTTACTACTATGTGTCAGTGTTTGGGTATTTTAGGTATGGCTTATGTCAATAGTTGAGTGTCTCTCAATCTTCTATTCCCAACAACCCAAGAGATAAAAGCATTTCTATCTTGTAGACTGGGCAACAAAATACACTGAGAAGACTAGAGAGACCAAGGTGTTAGGTGCCCTACCACTCATCAGAAGTCATAGGCCAAAGTTTGGCATTAGGCTCTGAAGCAATGCATGGAAATAGCTTGCAATCCCACTCTGGGTCAATGTCCTAGTCAGGAGTCCCTTCAAGTCAGCTGATGCTCCAGAGGTGTGCTAAGCCCCACCTCTCTTGGGATGAAGGAATGCTATTCTTTCTCCCTCTGACTGCATGTCATAGTGCCTTTATCTTCTCCTGGAGTAAAATCAGCCTTTTCTCCAAGATAGCATTGGAAAACAGTTGCATTGCAGCTTCTGCCTCCTTTTATCCAAAGTCACTGGTTAAAGAGCTCAGCTAGCCTGTGGGAACATGCTTTCAGTTCCTTTCTCTAATTGTGAGAAACTGGCAGTTCCCAGGTGAATTCTTCTACTACAGAATTGCATAATGCCATGATATATGATGTTTGCAGCGCTGTCTGTTGAAGCTGCATCATTTTGATTGGCAAAATGTAGAAGGGAATATCAAGAGTGAGCACGGCTGGTTAAGTGCACTCATAGGAGGAAAAGCTATGGAATAGCTTCTGCTCCTCTGAATACTTAATACAAGAGACTTAAACATTCATTGAATTCAGATAATATTTACTTAAGCCATTAGTCAATATTTTCCTCATTAAGGATGGAAGAATTTGACCCATTCTACAATCAATCCAGCGGCACCATGTAAATAACATAGTTTTAAAATCACATTTTTCATAAAGGATTCCTCAAGCAAATGGGATGAAATTTACAGATGAAGCACACATAATATTTAGGTGCAATATTAGCTCTATGAGGAAGAAAAAATTCTGGAAGTTAAAAAAAATTGATTGATGCTCACTGACTGAAAGTGTCTGTAATTTTTTGCACAATAGCAATATGGAATGTGTTAACTCCATGAACACCAATGTTTTCTTTACAACTGCTGTTGCTATTCTAACCACATTATCAACCTCACACATGTTTACCTCAGGGATATTTAGCCAGCCATAATTGACTTTTGCACAAAAAACAAAGCTGCAGGCAAGGTTTAATCCTTTTGGGCTTGCCTTCCCACTAAAATAAATAAGTATCTAAGAGAATTGTAACTAGATCAAATATAAAATCAGAGGATGGGGTGAACCTGTTCAGTCTTTTTCAATTTTATATTTCTTAAAATAATAATAATTGGAATGTCTGGAAGCAAACAACCTCTTTGTGTGTAAGATGTTAGAAATAAACAGAGAACTCAGTGTTTCCACTTCCAATAACAGTATTTCTATAATTGTCATTTAACTGTGTCAGATTCCTTCACGGAGGTGGAGTTTAAAAATGTCTCATTGCTGTACCAATATCACACTAAGCGTCAGCCAATAAGGTTATTGACAGGTAGTGTTGATTGCACATATACTGTAGGTGAGAATAATCTTGTTTTATATGGTAGGTGGCTAGACTGGTTCAAAATCTGGTGCTACCAGAGAATGCAAAGTGGTCCAGCGCAACTTTTACTCACACTCACTTATTCCCAGTCTTGCACAGATTTGTCTCTTGTGCTGACACCAACATTTGCACAACTGTGTGGAAAATTGTTGCAGGGAGATAATCTGCTTGTAAAATATTTATTTTTCCCCTAGGTTGGTTTTAACTCAGATCCACTCAGCACATAGTGTATCTCACACCTTGTGATGAATGCATGAAGGGGGAGGGAGACTCCAGGACTGCTTCTTCTGACAGCTGGGTAAGCTTATATTGATAATTAATCTTTGCCTTCAGATAGGTGGAATGAAGCATATTCTGGAGTTGCAATTCTTTTCTTCACTGACAATAAAGGAAGTTCAGAATAAACAGCTTAAGCTTAAATTTCTACTTGTAGATGGTTGAAATGAGAGGGATCTCATCCATGAGCACTGAGATAAAAGTCTAAATCAGTGTCTTATATCTGCCTGGTTAACTGTCTCACTTGCAAGTGCCATGAGTGGCTATGACGTTCAGCAGGTAAGGTTGGAAACAGGATAAAATTGTAGCTCCACAAAAATGGACAGCAAACTTTGTGTGGACATAAAGCACATAAGAATTTTCCTCTAGTACTCTAAGTTTTATCCTGCTTTTATTCATTGTTTAGATCTTAAAACAATTAATATTTCTCTTATTTCTCTAGCTGTGAAGTGGTCATGACTGGGACTGTAATTGTAAAATGTACATATGAAGGAATTATTTAGTGTTAAGTATATTATTATCTACTGACAACTCATCTCCTGTGCTAGGAGAGCAATTATAGGAAATGTGCTATATATTTATATGCATATAAATCTAGATTTAAGTGAGAAGATTGGGGGAGGGGGAACTGAGTGATTTCCTTTATTTTTTATATGTGAAAATTTGTATAAAAGCTTTTGTAAATTGTTCTCTGACCAATATTAAGAATTCTATTCCCTACAGGTAAAAGAAAAAAAAAACCAAAACAAAAAACCCAAACCAAAACCACTTAATTCAGGCCATAAACTCACTAGGATATATGGATAACTTTCATCACTACAATCAGGAACTAACAGGAACTGTGGTCCAACTGAATACTTCTGTGGAAATAAGCAGCAAGTTAATCAAAGAATGATGGTCTACACTGAGAGATAGGAAGATGATTTCTTTTTCTAAATATAGGAATTTCAGGTGTTCCTAGAAGATACAATACTTTTAAGAAAGTGTGTGTGCCTATGTTGTAATGAGTCATAACATTACTGTTTTAAACAAAAAGTAACAATAATGGTATGGAAGGCTACAAAGACTTCATAGATACTGTGGCCTTTTCCTATTTTGTTTCAACTAATTTATCCATTAAAATCTATGAAGATGTCAATGAGATCTTTGAACTCTATGCCTTAAAAAATTACTGTTGCTTTGCAGAATGAAGAACAATTTTGCTTTATTGTTAGTATATTGCACTCACAGTGTTAGAGTAACCATGTAGTATTGGGAGAGGGAGTGAAACATCAGTCCCATGACAAAATTCTGCCCCAGTCAAGGAATTCAGATATTACTGAAAGTGTGACAGAAAAGAGTGAGAAACACTTGGATATTCAAACAAAACAGACAGAAGCGAAAAGGAGGGCAATAACAACTGAACAGTGATTCAGAAATAGAAATCTTTTATAAAAGATGGAGTGATGTATGAGAAATCCAAGAAGTCAAGCTGTAGAAAAGGGGGTCAAAAATGGTATCATGTGAGTACAGAAATTCATAAGAATGTCAGATTTAATAAAATACACACCTTCAATATGTAGTTACAGCTGAAAGCCTAGAAAAGTACAAAGCTCCTCCTAGTACAGTATGCATGTTAGAAGAAAATCCACGTTCCTCTTGGTGGTTGTACCCTGAAGTCATAAGAATCTTGAATAACTGTATTTGATAAATGAAAATAAGACAGTGTTCTCAATAAATGTATATCCAGATATATATTTAAATTTTTTTCATCAAAATAATTATAGGATCATAGAATGATTGAGGTTGGAAGGGACCTCAGGAGGTCATGTGGTTTGATCCCACCACTTACAAAGGCTCATCTAGAGCATCTGGACCTTGTCTAGATGGCTTTTGAATATCTGCAAAGATGGAACAGGGAATGTGATACTACAACTCCAGAACTTGTTTCTTCTCTACAGATGCATTTGATTATCATTCAATGGAAGGATGAGGAAGACTTCTGAAATGTCTTCAAAATCTTACGTCCTCAGAAAAAATCCAGAGTATGTTAAACCACTATGTCCAATAGTGTTTGGGTGCAGCAGAACCCCCTGCAGTCTATGAATTTGGCAAGCAAATGCTGTAGGACATATGTAAGAAATGCGAATATATCTCAGTCCAAATCCTTGTATAAAACCTAGGCTAGACAGAGGTAAACTAGAAGAATTGAAAATACAAGAAGTTAAGCCTATGTTGAACCAAATGCTTCATAGAAAATATGATGGGCTTATACTACTAAAGATACTACATTGAAGTTAAAGAGAGATTATTATTTGTCACAGACATTTAATACATCATTTCTCTTGTATATTCATGTCTTGCAGACAACTGGAAATAATTCTTACTCAGATTCTTTGTTACTCGTATTTTGGAGTATTATATGTGATCACCAGTCTAAAATCATTAAGAGGTGGTCACCTCTTGTATCACAGTGTTTCTATAACAAGTCCAGAGTACTTGAAAAGCTGAAATTTGTTTTCTCGTATAGGAAAAGATAACAATTTTTTCACTGTATTTTAAATCATCTGTGAAGTGGCATTTAATTTTAACAATATTAAATCAAGTCACACATTGGTCACACATTGGTTGCACAAGTTGTCGTTCTCTGGACTGCTGTTATTTAGGAATAAAAAGGCAGAAGCAATGATTTAGCAAAGTAATGCATAAGATATTCTTGGTTCGTGAACGATACTGCAGGTTAGTAGTTTAGCAAATTAGGGCAATTTTTGATGTAAATTTCTGAACGTCAGAAACGCATGCTGGTTGTAGCATGCAGTGATAAGTGATGTAATAGAGTGGATTACATATTCTACTTGGCATCCTCCAGAAGAGTAAGCCAGGACACGGTAGCACCTAGAATACCCTCTAGAGCAATCCACAATAGTTCTTCAATACTCTTTACTAAGTAAGTCTGCTGTCATGTCTATCATTTTATTATTAACACTGAAGCTGAGGACAGGTTGGCATTTTTGGTATTTCATTTGTTATGGAAATACACTTTTTAATGAGTAAATATATAAAATTTACATTTTGTTCTCACTGAGTCTATTTTTCATGTAGGTTGTAAAACACTTAGTCCATTGGGAACTATTCTATGTATGAATAAATAATCAATTCTCTGTATGTGTCTGTTAATGGCACCACAAGTCTATTGATCTCAACTATCTACTTATCAACATGGTTTTCTATGTCAACACGTGTGTAAAAAATTGCAGTGGACAATGGCTGGCCAACTACTTAAGACAGAGCAAAGAGAAACTTGTAATGAAAGACTGTCCCAGAATTTGCATAACTACAAGCTTCACAAACCTGTAAGTCTCCTATCTCTGCTTCTGATTTAAATTTCTGTCACATCGTATGATCAAGAGGTTATGCGTCCTGATCCTAGCTTTCCCATATGCTAGTCAGAGTTCATCTCTTTCTTTGTGGGGTGGCTGCTGGCCTTCCCCTCTCTACACCCTTTATTCACTTCCAGCTGCCCTGAACAGTGATCAATAAGTTACCAGTCTATGCTGCAATCAGTTTCTTAGCTCATTTCTGCTCCTACCAAAAAAAAAAGAGAAAAAAAATCTTATTCTTTTTAAATTTTTTATTACCCAGATCAATACAATCAGAGTTCTGTGTCTGTCTAGCCTCCACTCACCAAAGCCAGCCAGTGTGGGGACCTGCTGGTCTCTTAGTAATGTTCATGTCAAGAGGGTGATTTTTTTCCCCCACACTAAGTTCATCTTAATTACTTCCTCTGAGATGCTAGGGGTGGCCTTGCTTCCCTTCACCACGACTCACTGTCTCTGTCCTGCCGTGTCTACTTTATAAAATGACGCCTTCCAATTTTAGGCCCATTTTTTTCTCCACAAGTAGTGAATGCTCTGTTAATCTTCAGGAATGATCCTCCCAAGAAGGCTGTAACTTCTATTTTAAGGAAGATTTCAGTCTGGGTGGATGATTTTTATGACCACAGTTAGTACTATTTCTAATCTGCCTTTGTTATCTAAGCTTTGGGAGAAGGTCACGGCAGTTTAAATCCCGGACCACCTTGTCAGAAATCATCTGCCTGAAGAGTTTTAAACTGCCCATCCTGTTACAGAGCTGACTCTCCGGTACTCTAGGTGTGTTCTGGGTTTACAGAAACCTTCATACTGATAGCAGAATTTTCTGTTGATACTCCATACACTTGTCAGACTCAATATAATTCCTTCCACTCCCCACTTTTGGAAAAGCTACATTTTGCATAATCTTAATACAAGACTCTGCCTAATGGACAGCCACAGTTGAGAAGTTTGCTTTTAGACATTTAACCTGATAGGTACATTGCTTTTATCAGAAAATTTATAAGCTATAAAACCAGCTGAAAATAATCCATGGAGTTTCTACTCAAAATATCCTGGAACAAAATTTCCGCTTACCCTCCCCCAGGAATGAAAGCATAAAGTTTGCCAAAAATTTTAAGTTGTTCAAGTGTTAAAGGCTTTTAATTTTTTTACTAGTATTAAAAGAAAAATAAATTTTAAAAGAGCATGAATGCTAGAATATTTAAGTAGGGGGAAAAAAGTGCTTTCATTGTTATCCCAACAAACAGAAAACAAATTATCATAGGTAAAACGAGATTCAGTTGTGTTAAAGACCTGTCAAAATTACTTCCAGTAACATGAAAGCCAAATTCTGAATTAGAGTTTAAACTGAATTTAAACTGAATTTCATTGTCCTTGAAAAAAGATGTACATTTTCAGTCTGCATTAGAGAAGGGAGGAAGTAAAGTTAAAATATCCACAAATTAAAAATAAACCTGTTTGAGACAATTGTTCTGGGTTTGTATAAACAATACAGTTTCTTCAGTCTGATTTGTCACAGCATCAGTTTATTCAGTTAATTATAACTCCATTCTTATATAGTACATTTAAAAGAGATCCAGTTAATCTAAGAAATTCATAAATACACTATTTTGTAAAATTTTTAATACGCCAATAAGAAACCAAATATATTCTATAAATTTATGCCTGTTGTGTTCTCAGATTAAATATAAGGCTATAAAAACTAAATAGCCCATTAAATGCTCAGCTATTCTTGTATAAACTTGGTGAGATTTGAATCATGCTTTAAGGTAATTCATTGGAAACCCTATAACTTTCCTTAGAAAATCAGTTCAATTCAATGTCTAATAAAAAGGAGAGCACTATTTCAAATTTAGGAGATTAAATCTACTGGACATCTGAATCTAATCCAGTATTTGCATGCTTAAAATGGATACTTAGAAAAAACAAGTAATAATTTACGTACATAACTTTAGGTACCAAAGTTAAAAAATGAGCCAAAAATCCACATAAAGGGATGAAAAAAACCCAAACAGCATGCATAAACCTTGGCTACTTCTGATAGATGACTGTGGTAAAAAGAAGGCACTAGGTCAGGAGAATATTTTTGCCCTGAGCTGTCCGCTACCAAACCAAAAGAAAACCCATGTGGTAGTTTGAGGACCAGGAAGACAATTTTTTTCCATGTCAAGTGCAATTATGCAGTACAGCTATTCTCATATGCGTTGATCTCAGATTAATAAATAATTGATTTTGAGATGAAAAGGGGGAAGTAACCTCCAGAGCAGCACAAGATCGTTGTTTACTGCATGTCACAACGAGCACAGGTAAACACAATTCAAAAAATTACTCCTCTAAAATCAACTAGAATCAATCTTTAAAATGATGTCACAGGAAAAGAATTTCTCATGAGCAGCTAGACAGGATTTCCTCTGAGTTTTATGTAATGAAAAGCAGCAACTGTGCCTAGCTTCACAGAAGTGTATGTCACAATGCAGGAGAAACCCACATCTAATTATTCACCAGAAAATGGCCTCTCTGACATAAACAGGGAAAATTGTTTCATAAATCAATTTTGCACTAACCTTCTAAACAAAAATGCACCACACATTCTAGATGCAATTACTTTGCCTTGTACATCACAGGTTTAGGTGACTTGATATTCAGGGGAAGGAGAGGTGAGAGTTGCTCTTTGTTCTCTGCACTGAACATGACAATCTATTATCAGGGAAATTATAAACATTCACAATAAATACATCGTCCTCGACCCTCATGCACAGGCTCGCCTGCAACCCTTCCGTGTAGTATTTCTTCACTCCAGGGCTAGTGACAAGCTCGGCACCATCCTACAGCAACAACGGTTGTCTGTGCTTTGCTTATCTCCCTCCCACTGATCACACCACATTAATAATTTAGGCCCAGCCCCTTCTCTTGTGTATACAGTTAATGGACATTTACACCTGCTTTCTGGAAGCTTCTGCAGCAAAGATCACTTAAGTCAGAAGCCATGATTTTTACCTTTTTATTATTATTATCTTACAGACTTCAGATAAGAAAATAAGCATAAGGACAAATCAGTGCTTGCTTCTGAAGAAAGAAGAACGATGCAAGCACTAGTATTTATACTGTCTTAATACTGATGTATTATTTTTCCAACCCCCTAAACTGTGTTAGGCAGTTTACAAAGAGGTACATAAATCAAAGCTCTTGCCTGGATTGCGCAGAGTGGTACGAAAAGGCAACCAGGGATGGGAGATGGGAAATCAAGGTAACGGCTTACAGCAATCATACCCAGCAACTCTGAAGGGTTTCAAATGCTCTTACTTATTCACATTCAGTTCAGTCATATTTGTTTTCTGTGAGTGTGCTCTAGTCATCACTACCGCTTTTGCCTCTTTACTACACTTGTTTCTTTACATCATATGGAAATTTTGTTGACTTGGTCACTCCACGTGACAGGAACACTTTGGCTCAGATGCTCATGAAACCAAGGTTATTTAAAATCTGGTGTTCTCTCACAGCACAGAGAGGGTGCAAAAGCAAATCTTTTACTCATGCCAAGAGCCAGCCATGAACCCAAACACAGCAAGTCCAAAGCTGCCTCAGTAAGAGGTTGTTTTTTACCAATAACTTGTAAAAAAGAAATAAGTTCTAAGGAAGTGTTTTATTGATGAGACAGCTATAAATCAGCAAACAAATCCCATTAGAGGGATATTCAAAATGAAGGGGTCAACATGGGAAAGCATAGACAAGTCAGAGTAGATGAAGGAAGCTGGTGGGCTTACCAAAGATGCTGCCATTTGCATTTACACTTTACTCAGGAAAACACAAACAGGGAAATAAATCACAAGATGACAGAGGTTGGCAGGAACCTCTGGAGATCATCTAGTCCAACTCCCCTGCTAAATGAAGGATCACTTAGAGCAGGCTGCACAGAATCATTATCAGGTGAGTTTTGAGCATTCCCAGAGCAGAAGAATCCACAATCTCTCTAGGCAGCCTGTCCCAGTTCTGCACCACCCTTATAGTAAAGTTTTTCCTCATATTCCAGTGGAACTTTCTATGCTCCAGTTTGTGCCCACTGCCCCTTGCCCAGTCACCAGGAAACACTGAAAACAGTCTGATCCCATGCTCTTGACCCTTTAGACATTTATATAAATATCTAAGGAGTACGATATAAATGTTGATTAGACACCACCACCATCCCCATCAGTCTTCTCCAGACTAAACAGACCCAGCTCTCTCAGCCTTTCCTCATATGAAAGATGCTTCAGTCCACTAATCGTTCTCATAGACTTCCACTGGATTCTCTCTGGTGGTTCCCTGTCTTTCTTGAACCAGAGAGCCCAGAACTGGACACAGAACGCCAGATGCAGTCTCACCAAGGGCAGTGTAGAGGGGCTGGATAATCTCCCTTGACATGCTGGCCATGCTCTTGTTAACTCAACTGAGAACACCATTGGCCTTCTTGGCTATGAGGGCACACTTCTGGCTCATGGAGAGCTTGTTATCCACCAGGACTCCCAGGTTCCTCTGCAGTGCTGTTTCCTAGCAGGTCAACCCTAACCTGTACTGGTGCCTAGGGTTATTCCTCTCTAGGTGCAGGACCCTACACTTGCCCCTGCTGAATTTAGTTTGGCTCCTCTCTGCCCAACTCTCTAGCCTGTCCAGATCTCACTGAATGGCAGTTCAGCCTTCTGGTGTATTGGCCACTCCTCCCAGTTTTGTATCATCAGCACGCTTGCTGAGGATACACTCTGTCTAGGTCATCGATAAATATATGGAACAAGACTGGTCCCAGTACTGACCCCTAGGGCACACCACTGGCTACAGGCCTCCAACTAGACTCTGTGATGTTTATCAAAACCCTCTGTGTCCTGCCATTCAGCCAGTTCTCAAACCATTTCATTGTCTACTCGTCTAACCCACGCTTGATAGGATTACCTATGAGCATACTATGGGAGACAGTGTCAAAAGCCTTGCTGAAGTCAAGGTAAACAACATCTACTGCTCTCCCCTCATCCACCCAGCTGGTCATGCCATCATAGAAGGCTATCAGATTGGTCAGGCATGCTTTGCCCTTGGTGAATCCATGTTGACTGCTCTCAATAACCTTATTCTCCTCCACATGCTTATTTATGACCTCCAGATTGAGCTGTTCCATCACCTTTCCAAGGACAGAGGTGAGGCTGACCTGGCCTCTAGTGTCCTGGATCCTCCTTCCTGCCCTTTTTGAAGACTAGAGTGACCCTGGCTTTCCTCCAGTCCTCCGGCACCTCTCTGCTCATGTCTGTGGGAAGTCTTGTATTTGACTAAATCCTTTCTTATTAAATAGTAAATGCCAAATTACTAATAGTTAACTCGGGAATCTTACTGGGGGACAGGTTAGATTTACAAAAAAGCTTAGCTTCCTCCTGACAAATCTGACACCAGCACACTGACTAACAATTTCTTAACTTCATTACTGATTTGCGTTTTAAACCTTGAAGCCAGAATGTTTTTAGTGCTGTTTTGTGATAAAACCACCACTGGTTTTGAATATATTATTCTGCATCTAGCTATATTATTTGCAAGTTACAATATTAATCTTTTTAATGCTGAAGATAAATTAATAAATACCATTGCTGGCATGAAATAAGTGAATGACAAGAGTTGAAATATATAGATTGTGGGCACTTTATCATCTGGTGTCAAAGCAAAAAGCATTGTAGTTTTCTCCATAACGTCATCCTATTCCATTTTTGTCCTTATATATATTATGGCTGCTTTTTTTTTGGACACGTGATATGCATTCAATTAAGTAATAGCACTCCAGATGTGGTAAGTGCTCCACTCTAGTTTTACATTGCAGTACAATGTGCCATGTATTAGCAAACTAGACAATGATCTGATTTACCATGTGTATTACTCTAAATGTGAAAACACTGCTCATAAATTCTATTTTTTTATTTATCACTTAGTCTTCCATTGCTATTACCTGACTTTAAAAACTGTAGCAATTACACAGTGAAAACAACTTGAAAGTTCACAGCATCCTGCAGGAGACAGCACATTGCAATGCATATCCTCAATTCTCTGCAGGATTCAGCAGACTGCAAATCTGTCAGGGCCGAGTCTGCAGGGAAACTGTACTTTTCAGCTGTCTCTGCTGTATATAATCCACATTATATGATACAATAAGATATAAAATTGTCAGAAGAGCCCAGAGTTCTACCCTCTTTACTTAAAATTATATGTGCAAAGACAACGAGACTGAAGTAGAGTCTGTATGTTTTTGGAGCTGAAATCATATTGGCAACACGATGGCTCATAAATTTTAAACCGTCAGCTGTCATGGTTGATCCTAGGCAGGTACTGAACAGTAATCATTTGTGCTAAAATAACTCCATGTTATATATCAGCCTAGGTAAGTCAGTCCATGCTTTCATCTAAGCCACAATAAACAGAAATAAATAAATAAGCACAGAGTGCTGCAAACACTCACAAGTAGAAACATCTTTAAATAAATATAAATACTTGAAAAGAAAACCTTAACAATTCTGACTTTAGTAAATCAATGAAGAACTTTACAGAGCCTGGACAGATGGTATTGTCCTACAACATTTCTTCAGAAAGTACACTGACACAGCAACATCTACAAATTTTGGCAAACATTCATCGTGACAGAATAATCAGCTCCAGCTATAACTCAGACTTTGCTCCTTTCCTGACTTCTGTCCACAGTCCCTAGCTTAAGGGGTTTTTTTAATGGGATCATCTCTCACTATGCTTGGAAACCTCTCAGACACACAGTAAAGCCTGCAGAACCATGACAGCTACACTTTGGTACCAGGAGAAGAAATGAGAAGCAAGGGGTTGGCTGGATAGGAACTGCTTAGCCCAGCCCTGCTGCAGCCAAGGTTGCTGTTTGGCCATGCCTTTATGCAAAACACTGAACGTATATTAGGTGGGGTGGGCTTGCTGGACTTGTACCAAGCAATGCTTTAGGAGGACAACAGTTTTCTATTAAAACAAACATCAGCTAACCCATGACTCCATATAGTGCGTGCATTGCTCTGACTGCCCAATAAAATGCTGTGCCCAAACACTGTCCTTCATTTTTTCAGACCTGTGTGGGGCATACGGCTCAGTGAAGGTACATCACTGTTCTAGCTTAACCAGCACCATTATGGGTTTTATGGTCCCTTCAGAAGTGCCAACAGCACTTTGGTGCAACCCCAGGCAGCTACCCTCACTTCTGCATCTCTCAACCCGGGCCAGCTGCAGCCCAGCGCTATCATGGAGATGACCAGTAGGAAATATTTCATGTCCACATTACCAGTTAGTGTCAGAGAAACTACATCTTGAAACAGTTGATACTAGACAACCAAACAGATCACTAGAGGTAACCAGCTTGCAGACAGGTGATCAAACTGAGGGAGAAATGTGTAAAACACACACACACAAACACACACACGCAACACAGAGTATTTTTGAGTCAGTTGGCTTTAGTGGAGTTAACATGCTGTTTTTCAAATAAGAGACAGAAAATAATGAAGGCTAAACTGAGGATTTTATTAAAATAAGAGCATGCTCTTTAAAAATGTACTCTTATGTAATGGTGACCATACTCCAGTTCAGAGGCTTTTCAAATTCTTTTTAACATGACTGAGTAACAGCCCCGCTTTTCTATGTATTTATAACCTGACAGTTGTAAAACTTCTAATTTGAATGGCTTCACATTTTTGGCCATTATTTGAGGGCTAGAGGTGCAGAGGCCAAAAGGTGACAACTACTATTACATGGCTATTATTGGCAGCTCATGATGAAAAAGTGGCTCAGGGCCAAAACTCATACCTGTCCCTCTGTTTCTCACACAGAAATTGAAGCTCATCCTGTTGCTACAATAAATGATTTATAGTACAACAGCAGTGCAAAACTACAACCTGAGAAATATTGTTCATGCCAAAATAAAATCTCTAGTTCTCTCTTTCCTTTTAAGTATTTAATGGTGAATTACTGGAATCACATCCCTTTTACACCTAGGCCAGGCATCCTGCCTGCAGGACTGGCAGCAACCAGGAGTTCCCACACCCCATCCCACTGGCTCTTGATGGGATGTAAGGACCAGCTCCAGGGCTAGCGGTTTATGGGGCGGGTCCAGGACAAGTGACTACATTCCCTGCATGGAGCACTTTTGCATTGTTGTAGAATTACAGACTCTCATAATTTAAGAACTAACCTCTGATTTCACAGAAAGCAATGATTATTTGATTGTCCTTGTAACAGGACCAAGGTTAAGCCTAATTGGTTAAACCACAGTCATTAGCTGACTGATACACATACCAGGAAAAGGACAATAAGCAAGACCAAATGGGTGATTTCTTACTGTAATTTAGGCTCTGGGAATGGATTTGGAGGTGCCAGAAGAGTGAGCAAAGCAGATTAGTATGGCAGATCCCCTTCCAGGCACAGCCATGCTGGCTGTACAGGTTACTGCTCCCAGCTCCATCTGCCTGTCCCGCTGCTGCAGATCACCAGCAATTCCTGTTCATACAGCCACCTCACAGCCTTTCCAGGCAAAATCAGCCAGGTCAGCTGGTTATTTCAGCTTCTTAAGGTTATTTAGCTCATTTTGGCTGAGATGGATTTAGAAGCATAGAAACACCCTAGAAAGGGCATACGAACTTCAGATCAGTCTTCCTGGGGGAGCCCAGTTTTAACTAATTACTTCACAGGCAATCACACAATCATTAGCTGATAATCACTTTTGGATATTGTGGATCTGACTGATCCAAACAAGAGATCAGAGTTGAAATTTTCTGTATTGGATAGCCAAAGCTCTGAGCCAGCTAATTCCTTTCTAATAAAGCTGCACACACACACACACACACAGAGGTTTTCTCTCTCTTTCTCCTTTGTCTCGCACCCTGAGCTGTAGTTGCAGATCTGAGACCAGGCAGGCTGAGCGCTATATTCCCTGCAATTACCCTGACATGTAGTGAAACCTACCTCTAGCTATTAGGGCCAGAAACATCAGTGATGGTAGCAAAATAAAAAGGTTGATGTGGTATTTGTCTAACCCTGGCAAGGCAAAAGCACTTCTACAGGAAAAACCTTACAATATATAGCATCAATGAGCATAATATATACTGTATCAGTAGGGTTATTCTTTTAAGATGCAAGCACAGGGGCACTTCTGTGTGTCTGCAAAGCAGAATACTTAGCATAAAAAGATTATGTCCTGCTTGTGCAAGAGGAAATGGGCCATTCTTTACTTTCTTATGGCATTACAATTGCCAGCCCTAATTGTCTATCACTTTCCCTGCAGTAAATTACTGTTTCTTTAGCAAAGATTCAGATCCACCAGCCTTAGCAGCTCCCTTTTAAACTTTCAACAGTATAATTAGCCTAAATCATATAATAAAAGTTTACATAGTATGGTAGTGCACAAGTAACAATGGCATTACTTCCACATGGCCAGAAGTTTTAGAAAAGTAAAATTGTTTTTAGAAGTATGCAAAATTCAGTCAAAAAAGTGGGTAGCAGCAAATGGTTCCTGTAAGGAACAGAGGCGCCCTGAACTCTTGAAAGTCTCAGCTGCAAGACTCTAGGTAACATACACACAGCTTGAGCAACCAGGAAAAATGCTGGCATCTCCCCAAAAGAATTTAACAGGATAAGCCACTTCCCAGTGAAATTAAATTTAAACTTGCATGTTTGAGGAATCCTGGTTCAATACTTCACTTGTGGCAAAATCTTTGTTGATTTTTTTCCAGCTTCAGCTGAAGTTAACTAGACAGCACTCAGATATGCATCTCAGGTCTCTGCAGATATGAGCTGGAATGCCAGAAAAGATTTCAACCATGAAGGCAGGAAACTTCAGAGCATCTTTCAGTCATACTAACAGGGCAAGGCTTATTTCTGACTTCAGCTGAAGGAAAATCAACTCATAGTATGTGTGTGGTTCCCTGTGCTACAAGGAAACACTGATCCAGAAGGTCACTCCCAACCCAATGTCATTTTATCTGTGCAAACTTAAATTTTCTTAGTTTGAGTCTCCGAGCGAGTCACATGAGCATGTGGTTATACCTTTACCGCATGAAGAGCAACAGGTTTGATTCTGCTCTATTAAAAATATCCAGCAGATTTACATAGACTTGAAGAGGTATAAGACAGACCTAAGTTACTAAATCAAGCAGTCATTAATATACTTGAAAAAATGAAATAACCCCACCCCTGTTCTTTTTATTCAAGGAAGCGACTAAAATAGCCATAAAAATATGATTAAAAATTATCAGCATCTTTGGTAAATACAAAGTGTTTCTTTGTTTGAATACAGATGCATCAATGTCTAGCAACAGTTTCAAAAGCATTTAAGTGACTCAGGAACTTAAGATGATTACATGCTGTGGGGTTTTTTTTTAAATTATTTTAAATCAGATTGCACAAAAATCTGCGAAAGTTTCAAGGGATGGATGGACAGATGGCTGAATGGGTTTCTTTTCCGCATTACTTGCCTGAAGCTTCTCCCTCTGTTAGCTGCCTTTTTCACTCTCACTTTTTTTTTGAAATTAAAAATAAAAAAAGAAAAAGCAGTACTCAGACATGCGGCCCATTTCAAAGCTCCAGTGGGTAACAGGGAAATACTTTAGAGATCAGGTGAAATGAATTCAAGATGAGTGAAAATGGTCTTTGGTTCTGCTCTGCTACCTTTTACTGAAGAATCACTGCAGAGACGTGAATCATCTCCATCCACACTGTGCTTCACTTCTCCCAGGCATTTTTCACAGATCCCTCCTGCTTCTTTTGTCTCCTACTGTCAGACACGGTGATTTTCCATTGGTCACTGTGGCATTAAGGGTTTACTATCAGTTAGAGCAAGTGTAAGAGAAAAGGAGCCTGCTGCAAAACAAATAAATAAAATAAGGGCAGGCACCTTGTAATGAGGAATAACAATTAGGTAATAAAGTCAGGAAAAAAACCCAGGAAAGCACAGCTTTTGTTCACCTGGCTTACAGCAAAATCCCGACATTATTCACTTTAGATCAATTAAAATCTTTGCTTGAAGTAAACAGAATACAAATATATTCAGGGAACTAAGTTCTTTGGATTTTAGAGAAAAATCTCCTTACCAAACAGAATGAACAACAAAATAGAAGAAGGGTAAAATAACCACATTTTTTCTGAAACTGTTAATAATCAGAGAGACATAATTGTACAAAACACCAAAAGAAACCATTGTTGAGGGAAGAATACAAACATCAACATGAGAAAACACCAGTTTTATAAAGTGTATGAAACTTTATCTCACTTCTCCTAGTTACCCCCTTAATAAATAAATAAATAAAATCATGTCTTGAATTTAACAACGGTGATTCCATCTCGAAAATCTGCATCACTGTTTTTCAGATAATTTGAAAAATTGGGTGGTATCTGCATTCTTAAATATAATTCCTTCCTTTGGGAACTGTTATTAGTTTCTGTGTTTATGATAAACCAGAAGGCAGAAAAGATGAGGAATAGATAGGAGAGATACCCATTTTTGGAAGTTACATATTTTACCTGGAAAGGAGTTTTGTCTTCATGCTTTCAAAGGAGGTTGTAATGAGGTGGGTGTTGATCTCTCTTCCAAGGTAAATGATAAAACAAGAGGAAATAGCCTCCAGTTGAGCCAGGGATGGTTTAGATTAGGTTTTAGGAAAAAATGATTCAATAAAAGGGCTGCCATGAGTTGGAACAGGCTGCCCAGAGAAGTGGTTGAGTTACCATTACTGGAGGTATTTAAAAGACCTGTAGATGTGGTGCTTAGGGACGTGGTTTAGTGGTGGACTTGGCAGTGCTAGGTTAACAGTTGGACTTGATGATTTTAAGGATGTTTTCCAACCAAAATGATTCTATGGTTTTATGATTTATTTATGTACAATAGCACAGATGATTTCCTATATGATATTAAATTTTAACTCTAACAGTATGCAAAAAAAAGCATGGACCGTTAACTGTTAAAGACAGTTTCCAGTCTATAGACACTACAGCAGAGAAGAGAATCAAATTTATAAAGATCCCTCTTTTTCTACACTCTGCAGTTAATGTAAACACAGTGTCTCTGAAGCCTTTTAGATTCCCCAAACAGAATTCAGACAAACATGGATTTCACAAGGGTTTGAATGAAGCATTGAGTAAAATCTAAAGAAGTTCTCCAAAAAGTAGACAATTGTTTCAGAGAGATTTTAAAAAGAATTTTGTTGAACAATAAAACTAAAATTACAGACGGTACCAGGTTCCATTTTCCAATTTTGTGGGATTTTCTGATAGAGTTTAAAACATTTTCTTATGCTTTAAAGAAGCATGAGGTAAAAAGGGCCAATGCTGGAGTGTCCTCAGTAAGATCGCCATTATTTTCAGAGTAATTCATTGTGCCTTTGACAGTTTTAGAGTGCATTTCCTGACACATATTCTATGTATTGTCATCCAAGGAACTATTCCATGGGAAGAAATTTTAGATGTGTGAGAAAAACATTGTTTTTCTAGAGCTTTTATCACCCAGGCTTTAGGTTTTTTGATAACCCTGAAGGACCCAAGGATTTAGTTTATTCTTCCCCTAACTTTGGTGAAAACACCTTTCATTCTACAATTCCAAGGGAACTCTGAAAAGAGAAGTTGTACTGAAAGTCAGGAATTTTTGTTGTTTTCAGACTGATCCTTCACATACTTTAGGCATAGGCAGGATTCAAGACTTGACATCAGCCAGAAGTAATTTCTGAAGACAAAAGCTTAACAACTTTATTTTTTATTTTTAAATCATCATGGACATGAGCTGTTATGTGCCAGATATTCTTATGACCAAAGAATGGTCCTAGCCATGTTCCTTTCACTGCTACAGCTGTGGCCAGAGGTGTGCTCACACACACCACAGCCAAGCCCTCCCTCCGGTCTGTGACATCCCACCTGGGAGGAAGCTGTGCTGTTCCTCCCAATATGCACTTGCTTCTTTTTTCTTAATGTGGGCTACAGGAACTATCGCTGAAGGCTACCACTGTGGGTTCTGCTATGGAGATGTATCTGAGCCTTTTGTTCAGCCAGTGAGTATATTGTTCCTATTTTAGGTAATTTTCAAATTATTTCCTAACAGCAGGAAAAGCAGAAGATGGAGACTGCAACACATGGCACGTGTATATCCACTTTCAGTCCCCAGGACCCCCTTTGCAAATGAGATCTTGTACTTTATAGAGCTTTGTTTTCCCAGTAGTAAACTATTTAAATGAATAACCACATTTAAGCTACTCCTGGGTAAGAGTCAATTTAAGAAAAACCATCCAGGAATTCACTGCAAATGAGATGCTGACTCTCCAAAGACTTTGTTCCTTACCATCATGATGACAGGCTAGGGAATGGCTTCTAACAGAGAATACCAGAAAGTTGGGAATTTGCCCATTATAACTTAAAATTAAGATGGTTTGAATGACATAGACAATAAGGGTGCTTCCTTTCCCCCTCGCTCCCCACCAAAAATCCCCCACCAAAAACTGACACAACCACCCAGAAACTACATAAGTACCTTTCACAGCAAATAAAAAACAGCAACCATGTTATAAATACTGACTACAGCAAAGTATTTAAAGTTTTGGTTTACAGAGCCTTTCCTTGGAAAACGGAACCATGCATTGAGGTGCAATTCTTTGGTGCAGTTAGCCATAAGAGGTTCTTATGGATTCTGTACTGCAAGACCAGAGAGGTGGTTGATGTCCCCAGCCTGTCAGAGTTTAAGAGGCATTTGGACAACGCACTTAACATGCTTCCACTTTTGGTCAGCCCTGAAGTGGTCAGGCAGTTGGACTAGTTGATTGTTCTGTAGGTCCCTTCCAACTGAAATAGTCTATTCCATATGTGGCTTTCTTTCAGACTTTTATAATTTGCATTAGGACAGTTATTTTAATGCTGTTATTATCATTATGTATTTATATCACATCTGATGTCAGCACCAAAAGTGCTATTGATTAAATATCCAGAGTTCTGGATTATCAGCTTTAAGATGGGGTTTAGATTCACAGTAGCATCTATTCACAGATGTTCCAGGGTCACTGAAACTTACTAACCTACCACTTAACAAAAGCTAAGCCTCGTGTCCTAAATTTTTAAAGGGCACTAACTAGTCTTGTCAGGATCTGTCCATTCAGCTGTTTGTTGCTCTGCAACAGTACAGAGCAAACTGTTGTTTAACAGAATCCAGGAAGTATTTCTAAGGAGTAACTTGGCTTTTAATCTTGGGAAAACAAAGGTAATGCTCATTGTGCACTATCTAGAAAAAATCCATTTGTATTAATGCACAGAAAGGTGTCTCTGGTCCCACACACAGTTGCAACGTGTTTAGCCTGGAAAATGAATGAATGCATAAGTATCTCTTAAGAACTTATGGAAAACTCTGTTAAGTCATTGGTTTCATCACCTCTGTAGGTCTTCTCCATTCATTCCAGCTTCCACTTGCTAAGTGTGTACAGGCACACATTATGGCAGAAATGAGCATACTGTCTACTGCAGTAGTGAGATGCCTCAAACTAGCCCTATGGTTTAACTTTCCATTCTGATTGTTCTAAATTCAGAAGTCAGCCACAATTAATATGTTTATTTTTGATGGATTCAGTAGTCATTACCATTGCATTCATCAACTGGAGGCATATCAAGGGCACTGAAGTGCATTAATTGCAACAGGTTAAATCAGCAGTCATCTCTGGAATTATTCCTTTTCATTTTCTTTTGTGAACTAGCTGGCCTTGATGCCTTCAATTAAATCACTTGAATAGTATTTTATTGGTATTTTTAATTTATGCCACTGTTCTGCTAACATCCATCCATAAATGATCAGGGCTAATTTCCATCTGTAGACATTTGAGAAAGACTCATTTATTCTTTACTGCTCACTCTTCTAAGAGTGAAGGTGCTGCTACAATGGTTGCTACCTCTGGAAGTTTGCCAGCCTTACTACAATTTTCAACACCATTCACGAGAAGAGTTGGGTATAGTGAATAAATACATACCAAAATGAATACAAGTCTATGCAGGAAGTACACTGAAATAATAATAATTATTATTAAAAGTAGGTCAAATGTAATTCAGTCTTTCATTTCTGCACTTTCAAGGTTTTGATTACAGCTCCCTTATCTATTAAACTGAAACCCCACCTGGTACAAGCAGAACTTCAAAAAGTACAGCTCCTACTTGGCATAGGTATATATTTTTTCCTTTCCTGAGCAACTACTAACCTGCTGGCCCTAGTGCCAGGAAGAAATATTAATTATATTCCCACTTACAATAGCATCAAAGTAGTGACCAAATCTTAAACAGTACCATAAGTATCTTTACATATATCAAAGCCCCCATGTTTTAGAATGTGTTAAAAGTGTAAAGGTACACATTAGCAAATTTGTTTGATTACAGTGGGAACTTGGGAATATTGCTACACCACTGGACATTATTTGAAAACTGAAATAATATAGTTTTACATCTAGAGTGCTTTGTCTACTGGTATACCATGATAATTACCTAAGGATTCACCAGCCTGGCCATAGTCAAGAGCCATCCTTGAAATTTAAGAACCTTTTTGATGTTGCCATTTGACTGACCTTTCTTGTCGTCTTAATGTCATGCAAGCCAGTGAACTGAAGAGTAAAGTTCAGCTAAACCCAAAAGTGTGCCAAGAGCACTATACACCCAATTTCTTCAATTTGGTTTTCTTCCTGTCAAGCATGATGAATTACTAGAGCATTCTGAAGTTTACTGATGCAAAGCAGTTAGATTCTCTTCCAAATTCTAACGAACAACATTCTTCTCTGATCTTGATAACACTTTATGAAATTATGAAATTATTACCTTTCTGATTTCTCTGAAATAAAGGTGAAGTCAGTTCACAAATAAACCTCAGTACTCTATACTAAAGCCACTCAGTCTCTCCTGCCAATCACCAAGAGGAAAGCTTATTTCAAGACCTCCCATGTCACATATATTATAATCACAGCTTAGTCTCTGTCAGATATGGTAATTGCAGGCAGGGTTCTGCAGATAGATAAGAGACTAGTGGAAGCAACCCTTGTACATGCACCTAGCCTGGCTGGATACAAACCATCATGAGTAGATAAGCTGTCAGGCTAATTGCCTACACCACGCTATGCCCAAGCCAGTAAACCTTGCATAGTAAACCTTCGTTTTTTTCAGTGGCCACATCTCCTAAACTATCCTTTTGAGGAATAAAACATAATGACTGAGGCTAGAGAAATCAAATACTCAGCTAGTATTTTGTCAGGACATGACAGTCAGATATTGGATTAAATTACAGAAAACACTAGAATTCAACTATCACACCGAAATATTTTTGTTGATATTCTTCTGATTCGGGCATTTTCGAAGTTCTGCAGGCTGGTATGGTTTGTGTGCTTTGCTTGGGGGGAATTTGTTTTTCCTTTAACAGACAGGCTCACAGGTTTGATGTATGGACAAACATGATCAAAGTTGCCATCTATCCCATGGGGATCTGTTCTTTTGACAGTTCAGTTTGTGGAACTGCCCGTCAGCCCAGGCTAAAGTTTACAGCCCTGCAGAAGGCTTTACCCAAAGCTTGTAATCCACACTTGCAAAAATGGCCATCAGCTAGGGCTTCTTTGCTTGTTTCTCTCACTACAGAACAGTCCTAAATGCAGCCAGATATACAAGTGTGCTAAACATTCACTGGTATAGCAATACCAAGGGAATCAATCCTGCAAATATGCTTTCATTCAAGCTTGTTTCAGCATTTGGACCAGCAAGACCCTCCGATCACTTCACCAGAGCTGTTCCCCAGCCAGGCAGTCAGCAGTCTGTGCTATTACAAGAGGTTCTTCCTTTACAGAATCACAGAATCGTAGGGGTTGAAAGGGACCTCGAGAGATCATCGGGTCCAACCCCCCTGCCAAAGCAGCTCCTTAGCTCATATTGCACAGATAGGCATCCAGACGGGTCTTGAATATCTCCAGAGAAGGAGACTCCACCACCTCCCTGGGCAGCCTGTCCCAGTGCTCTGTCACCCTCACTGTGTAAAAGTTCTTCCGCATGTTGGTGTGGAACTTCCTGTGCTCTAACTTGCAGACATTGCCCCTTGTCCTGTCTCCACAGACCACTGAAAAGGGGCTGGCCAATTCCCCCTGCATCCCATGCTTAAGATATTTATAAACATTAGTTAGGTCCCCCCTTAGGCTTCTCTTCTCAAGGCTGAACAGTCCCAGCTTATTCAGCCTCTCCTCATAGGGGAGATGCTCCAGGCCCTTAATCATCTTTGTAGCCCTTCTTTGGACTCTCTCCAGGAGACCCCTGTCTTTTTAATACCAAGGCGCCCAGAACTGGACACAATACTCCAGGTGGGGCCTGGCCAGGGCAGAGTAGAGGGGGAGGATCACCTCCTTTGACCTGCTGGCCACACTCCTCCTGATGCACCCCAGGATCCCATTGGCTCTCTCAGCCCCCCAGGGCACACTGCTGGCTCATGGCCAACCTGTCATCCACCAGGACCCCCAGGTCCTTCTCCACTGAGCTCTTCTCCAGCAGGTCATCCCCCAGCCTGTACTGATAGAAACGGTAGTTCCTTCCCAGGTGCAAGACTCTACACTTGCTTTTGTTGAACCTCATCTGGTTTCTCCCTGCCCAGCTCTCCAGCCTGTCCAGGTCTCACTGAATGGCAGTGCAGTGTTCCTGCGTGTCAGCCACTCCTCCCAGCTTTGTATCATTAGCACTTGCTGAGGGTGGATGCTATTCCCTCATCAAGGTCGTCAATGAAGACATTAAACAGGACTGGACCCAACACCAAGCCCTGGGGAACACCGCTAGTCACAGGCCTACAGTCAGATTCCACTCCACGAATCACGACCCTCTGGGCTCGGTCCAACAGCCAATTCTCAACCCACCTCACTGTCCACTCATCAATCCCATGCTCTCTCAGCTTTGTTATCAGGATATCATGGGAGACAGTATCAAAAGCCTTGCTGAAGTCAAGGTAGATGACATCCACTGCTCTCCCTCCATCTACCCAGCCAGTGATGAGATCATAGAAGGCTATGAGATTGGTCAAGCACGATCTCCCCTTAGTGAATCCATGCTGACTACTCCTCATGACCTTCTTCTCTTTCAATTGCTTGGAGATGGCATCCAGAACAAACTGTTCCATCACCTTTCCAGGGACAGAGGTGAGGCTAACTGGCCTATAGTTGCTGGGATCCTCCTTCTTGCCCTTTTTAAAGACCAGAGTGACATTGGCTATCCTCCAGTCCTCAGGCACTTCTCCTGTTCTCCAGGACCTGTTGAAGATGATAGAGAGCAGCTCAGCAATCACCTCTGCCAGCTCCCTCAGCACACGTGGATGCATCCCATCCGGGCCCATGGATTTGTGTGCATTAATCCCTTTGAGCCGCTCCTGGACCACCCTCACCTCAACCAGAGGGAAGCTCCTCATTTCCCAAACACTACTTCTTTCATCCAGTGCCTGTGGGTCCCGGGGGGCCTTTGAAGTGAAGACTGAAGTAAAGAAGGCATTCAGTATCTCCACCTTCTTGTTATCCCCCGTTACCAGGACACCCTCCTCATTCAGCAAGGGACCTACATTATCCCTGGTCATCCTCTTACTGCTCACATATCTAAAACCACCCTTTTTATTGTCCTTTATGTCCCTTGCCAGCTTCACTTCCAAGTGGTCTTTAGCCTTCCTAGTTGCGTCCCTACAGGCCCTGACAAAATCCCTATATTCTTCCCAGAATAGGTAAAAGGTTTCACATTTGTCCTGATGAAACTTCAAAAGATTTCCATCAATAAAGTCAATGAAAAATTCACTAAAACTGTAATTGGTGAATTATGTTTTCTTCTTCCCTTCCTTCTGGTTAAGACTTTTCTAATGTTGTCTGCTCATACAGTTTCCACAATCGATTTAAATTATAATTTCTTAATTAAAATAAAAACAATAAACAAAAAACCTCTTTAAAATTAAAATCAAATTCAGATTGTTCCAAAATTGCATTTAAAATAAAATAAATTTCTTATTTTCAAACTGGTTCACAACTATTGTGACCTACTGAGATTTATGTTTTTAAGGAGGGAAGACTAAGTGGGACCTAACTCACTGTACACAGAGAAAAGTAACACTAAAACTTTCATGGTCCTTATAATTAAATAATTTAAATAGCTCCAATAAAGAAAACAAACATTCAAAACCTTTCCCCTTCATGCCTCAGTTAGATGGTAACATTTTAAATACAGAGAACTTAAAACAGGAGACAACCAAACCATCAGCAAAGTGTTCCATCAAAAAAAGTATTTTCAGTGTTTGTGGCTTTAGTAAAGCTGTCTGAAATTCCATTGGTTTATTTCTGCTTCATGCCGCTTTTATCTGTCCATACTTGGGTATTTGGGATTGAATTTGAATTCTTCTGTGGGGTTGGGGAAGACAAGGCATAGGGGTGGTTCAGTCAAGAGTACTTGCCTGATACTTTGTTCCAGTTCAGGACCTTGAGACCTACACAAGCTATGATACTTGTCAAGAAATACTACTGTCAGGATATGAATGTTCTGATTCTTAACTGAAAGAATCATATTTCCCTTTCTCTTCCTTCCACTCTCTAATCCAGCTTAAAAAACATGCAATACCCACCCCCCCCCAAAAAAAATACTTATCCATGAAAACGTAACTATTTTAATAGGAGTCAGTAAGATGTTCCAACTCCAACATAATCTCCTGATTGGACAGAGATAATCCCTGAGATATCAGGTAAGATTGCAGACCCTCAGGATGAAGGAAAACTGAATTCCATGTCCCAGTCTAGGTGGTAATTATAACCAACAGCATACTGGGTCGAAAAGGACAGAAAGATGGTATCGGTCACCTTTAGAAAGCATATACTATACTTACATTTCCAGGAGAGATTCAAAGCTCAGAATTTCAAAATCCATTCTGGATTTAGGTTTTCCCAGTAATCATAGTTCTGGGCCAGTATGAGACATCTCAAGTCCCAGTCAGAGAGCAGAGACCCTGTCTTTCTGTGTTTTTGTTGCTGACTCCAGACAACAAGAAGGAGCTGTCCAAAGGAACAGCTATGCAGAAGTCAGTGAGCTTTAGCAGTATTGTAGTTGACTCAAATACCAACCTATAGATACCTCATATTGGATGCTCGAACATAGCAGACTTCAATGACAACAATTTATCTCCATTCCCCTTTATAGAAAGATAACAGTACCAACTTCTCATGTGAAAATACATTAATTCTTACTGGAAAGTCACGTGAAATACAACAGTGATAAACAGCATGGAAGAGACCCAGTGGAATTAATGTCTCTCTCTGTAACAAGATTTGGCTAGCCAGCAATGAGGACTGGGAATGCCTAACAGGGAGAAAAAGAGTTTTGAATAGGTACTTTACATGCATACAGGACTGGTGGTGCTCACTGACTGGGAAAGTGCCCTGTGGGAACAAAAAATGGCTATGACTATGCAATTAAATACTCTTATCAGGATGAACGTTCACATGGGAACTGAGTTAAAACAGCACAGGCAACTTTAATTATTTATTTTTTTCCCAGGTTTTGCACTCTTAATCACATTCTTTTAATCTAATTCTGTATTTGTAACTTTAATGTAATTTGGCAGTGACATTATAAAAAAAAACCCCAAACAAACCAGGCACCACACTACAAAATAAACTTGACCTCAGAAGAAAAGATAAACATAAGACAACACATTTAGGTCATTACTTTTTATTTTCCATAGCCATATGTCTAGATCAAGCAATAGTAAATGCAAAATTCAGTAAAAATTGTTAGTTTATAATAAAAGAATCATCTTCAAAAAACCAGCAGCACCTATATATATGCTTTTTCAAGTAGTCGTTTCTTTTCAAAATACATTTTTCATTGCTAACCAATTCCCCTTTGATATAATGTCTCCTTTCTAATCCATCCATTCTTGATTTCTGCATTATATACCTAGGTTTCTGGTGAAGAGCACAGCCAACATACCCAGTTTTTAAAGCCCCACAGAAATAGAAATATCCTGTTTGGTTTATCAAAGGATTTATGTCCCAAACCTGACTTATACCCCAACTATTCTTTCAGTGCAAAAAAGTCTTAATGAAAGCCTATATATACAAGTTAGAGAACATAGAGACCTCCTCATGCCATTCTTGCCCTGGAATAGCTAATGATGTATGGGCATTTCTGAAATACCCCTAACCACCCTGAAGTGGAGTACCAGTGATGCATCACAACAACACTCCCTCAGATTTAACGACATGTGAAACAATAAAGAACAAAACTTCCCATTTAGTTTTGCAGGAATCTGGAAAGGAACATGAACCTGAACTAATGGCTTCAGGTACAAAACGGCATGGCAAGTTCTGAGCAGAAGCTGTGCTATGTGACCATGAAAACAGTGCAAATGGAGAGCCTGAGATGTTCTCTACATTACAGCAATTTGGGCACAGAAGAAAAAAAACCTGAAGTGGTGATTAACAAGGAAACATTTGAAAATAAGAGAAGAAAGCACAAGCCCACAGGACTGGCAGCAAAGCAGACTGGGATAGGAAACTGCTGCCTCTTTTTCCTCCTCTGCTCAGGGAACTGCTACATGTTCTTTGCAAAGTGGACTGAAAAGACATAGATAATTTTGTGCACAAGGTAACTTTTAATGGGAACAGGCCAAGGCACCAGTATTGTGACATTTCAGACCTATGTTAAGAAAACATCTGAATTCATAGCTTGTGATTATTTCCTCGTTTCAGTATGAATTAGATACATATCTGAATTTTATGAAGGGAAAATCTGTGATTGGGTTCTAGGTGGACAAGAGCTTCTCTAAGAACATGTATAAAAGCAAAGGGCATTTTTCTTATCCACTGCAGTTACCTGCTATTGCTAGGCCTATAAACACATCTAGAAATTAATTGTCTTTAGGTCAAAAGCTGAACTTCTTTAAAAGAAAAAAAAATCTTCTGGAAAGAATCTCTTCTGAGGCATCATCTAAAACACACTGAAATTGTAAGAAAGATTTCCCAAGGCTTTATCAAACAAAGCCCAGTTCCAGTTACTGCTGCCAGCAGTCTCCAGAGAGAAAGTGCAGGATGTGCTCAGCATGGTCCTCAGGTGGGAATCCAGTCAAACCAGAATTTGGCCTAGGTCTATTTTCTAGAGTTGTCATGATCATGGGCAAAATGTGTGAGGTACATAGCCTCTGGAGAGTGGGATGGAAATGTATTACAAGTTGAATGGCTGACTTTATAGAGGAATAAATTATTCAAATTAATTAAGCTTTCTATTTTGTTGTTTTGCTCTCTCTGTGAATTAACCAGGAGCAGCTTACAATTTTTATGGTTTCATATAAATCACAAATGTATTCATTATTTATTGAGCAATTTCTGTAAATCAGACCTGGGCCCAAATTGTCTGGTCCTCAGCAAGTTGAAAAAAACTTGTTTACATTCAAAATGTGCACTTTTATTACTTTTCATTGGCTGCAAATAAAAAATTCTATTTTTTTCCCTGTTGCCTGAACAGTTAAACATAACAGGGTAATTTTGTATTTAAGAGAGATAAAATCCCCTGATTTCCACAAATACTTCCTTACAATTATTTAACATTCACTGTTTCTGCCAGTAAAGGCTTCCACAAAAGCATTTTCCAATAAAGTGTCCAAATGATGTGGAAGCAGGAAGGGCATACAAACTTCAAATACAAGTAAATATCTGAAAGCATTTTTATGCTGTTCACACAGACTCCCTTATTTGTAAGGGAAGAAGCCACCGTGTCAGCCACTGACCACAATCAAGCAGGACTTCTCACGGGTGTCCTGGTAAGTTCTCACACAATATGAAATCTGCACTAGTTAAATAATTAAAATAATGGCTTAGAAAGGCCACATTTCTTAAAAGGTTGATTCACATTTTTTAAATGTTTCATTTTATTCAAAGAAACGTTTGAAAGAAACAAAGAAAGAACAATTGAAGAGTAACGCAGTGTGTCTGAAACAGCACCCTAGGAGCTACATCTAGCTTGCAGGCTGCTTCCATTCAAAAAAGATGTAGAAAAGATGTTTTGGAGAGTGACAGGATGCTGCTGTTAAGAAATATCTCCTCCTGCAGATGCAACCTATATACCAAAGACTATGTACATACCAGCTCAAAGTGTTTACCAACGGGATTTCGGGGAGTGGAGTTAGAGGTATCTGCCCGGAGTCCAGCTGAGAACATCCAACATGGCTTTTAAGGAGGCCCTAAAGCTAGCAAAACTGAGAAAGCTGGCCCACCATCGAGCATACGTACACAACCAAAGCATGGTGTGAGCCTTATGATATGCCTTGTTGGAGTTCAACAAGACAGTCCCTCTGCCACGCTTTTATAACACTAGTGAAGTGGATCATGATTTCCACATCTAATTCTTTTAATCCATATATTTAGATACTTATTTCAGAATTTCCCTAGTTAAGGCAACTAGTGAATATTAGACATGAAAATATTTCTACAAAAAATGTGCTGTTTTGGTATTGTTAGGTGTGGTATCTTTCCTTGCACCTCCTAGAATACAGTACTGCCTTCATCCTGGTGACGTAGATCCTTCTTTTTGTGTCTCTAAAGTCATGATGCTTTCAGAAGCTTTGCTTTTAGACAGTTTAGTTTATTATATGGCATGACAAACTATGCCCTTCTGTCCCACACTGAACTTGGTTCTATATCAGAAAGACTAAATAGATCCATAAGCATTTCATTCACAGAATCACAGAACAGCAAGGGGTGGAACCTGGGGATCACCTAGTTCTCCTCCCCCTGTGACAGCAGGATCACCTAAAGCAGGTTGCACAGGATCGCATCAGCATATACCAGTGCTCTAGCACCTTCACAAGAAACATTTCACTCATGTTGAGATGGAACTTCCTCTCTTCTAGTTTGTGCCTGCTGCCCCTTGTCCTGTCACTGGACACCACTGAAAAGAGCCTGGCTCCATCCTCTCAACACTCTTTAGATATTTATAAGCACTGATGAGATCCCCTCTCAGTCTTCTCTTCTCCAGTCCACTAATAGCCACTCATAGCCGTCTGCTTGACTCTCTCCAATAGTTCCCTGTCTTTCTTGAACTGGGGATCCCAGAACTGGACACAGCACTCCAGATGTGGCCTCACCAGGGCAGAGCAGAGGGGGAGGAAAACCTTATCAAAACCCTCTGGGGCCTGCCATTCAGCCAGTTCTCAAACCATTTCACTGTCCACTCATCTAACCCACACTTGATAGGATTACCTATGAGGATGTTATGGGAGACAGTGTCAAAAGCCTTGCTGAAGTCAAGGTAAACAACATCTACTGCTCTCCCCTCATCCACCCAGCTGGTCATGCCATCATAGAAGGCTATCAGATTGCTCAGGTGTGCTTTGCCCTTGGTGAATCCATGCTGATCGCTCTCAATAACCTTCTTCTCCTCCACATGCTTATTTATGACCTCCAGATTGAACTGTCCCATCACCTTTAAGGGGATGAGGATGAGGCTGACTGGCCTGTAGTTTCCTGGGTCCTCTTTCTTGCCCTCTTTGAAGACTGGAGTGACCCTGGCTTTCCTCCAATCCTCAGCACAAAGTTGAAAAAGCACTTCTTTTTGTCTTTGATGTCCCTTGCCAGGTATCATTCCAAGTGGGCCTTACCCTTTCTTGTTGCATCCCTACATACCCTGAAAATGTTCCCATATTTTACCCACATGTCCAGTCCTTTTTTCCACATTCTGCAAAACTTCTTGTTTGAGTTTTTCCAGAAGCTCCTTGCTCATCCATGCATGTCTCCTATCTTGTTTGCTTGATTTCTTACTCATAGGGATGCACTCATTTTAAGCTTTGAGGAAGCAATTGATTAAATATTAACCATCTCTCTTGGACCACCCCACCTTCTACAGCCCTAACCCATAGGATTCTTCCAAGTAGGTCTTTGAAGAGGCCAAATCCAGCTCTCCTGAAGCCTGGGGTTGTAGCCCTACTTATTGCCCTGCTCCTTCCACACAGGATCCTGAACTTCACCATATCACGTTCACTGTAGCCAAGGCTGTCTCAAACCTTCACATCCCCAACCAGTCTTCCTTTGTTTGTTTGCATAAGGTCCAGCAGCACCCCTCTCCTTGCAGGTTCCTCCACCACCTGTGTCAAAGTGAGCATCAGTGCTCTGCAGGAAACTCCTGGACTGTGTACAGAACTCTGTTATCTTTCCAGCAAACTTCAGGGTGGTTGAAGTCTCCCATGGGAACCAGGGTCTCTGACTGTGACTCATTCCAGCTGTTTATAGTTGACTTGTTGCCGTCTTGTCAACTTCCTGATCAGGTGGCCTGTATTAAACACTCATAATAGTATCACCTATATTAGCCTGCCCCTTAATTCTTACTCATAAGTTGTCAATTCATTCTTCATCCCTCCCTAGGCAGAGCTTGATACATGCCAGTTGCTGTCTCACAAGAAGAGCAACTCACCATCTCACCTTGCTAGCCTGTCTCTCCTCTAAAGTATGTATCCATCCATGACAGCATTCCATTATATAAGCTATCCCACAATTATTTAAAGCTCTTTATTAATTTATTCTTATTTGATTTATGAACTGGAATTACTTCATCCAAGCACTTTGGAGCAGGGTGTCTACCTACTTCTAGCCAAGCTTCACATGGATGTTGGTCACCAGTATATTGTTATGGCACACTAAGGTAGATTTCAAAGACCTGCACTTGTTATTGGCTTCCCATCTCACAAATTAAGCATTTCACCTAATCTTTTGATCAAATGGCTATCCTTGTTCATTATCTAACCATGTGCATTAACCATCATTTCTTATATGAAATAAAAACATGTTATTCTGACACCATGGTTACTGTCTCCTAGCAACAGAACTTCTTAATAAGGCACTTGTTATTTTCAGGGGTCTGTTGTCATGAATACTTTAAATAGCCTTAATTTTTTGTATAGGTTCCCTAACTTAATCAATCCTTTTCTTTGAAAGTTTGATGACCCATGAAAATGTTTTATTATTACCATAATACCATAATAACTTGATCTCTAAGCTACAATACCTTCAAATCTCTTTGTACTAATGTTGTATTTCAACATTGCACTTAATTTAAGTGGAAGGAAGTTCTTTACTCACATAACCAGGAATTTCTGTTTAGCCAGTTTTATGTGTATGAGTACAGGTTCTCATAAGCATCTTTGTAAATTATTACTGTAGATCACCAACAAACACAGAAGAGAGTTTCATGTTATACTACTTCTTTTCAAATAAAAACAACAATCTTTTTGGCTTTGATCAAAACACAGAAAGTGGATGTTTAAAGGTAGGTGACAGTAGAAAAGAGAGGAAAGCACAAATCTGAGAAAATAACAGGAAAACCCCTACTGAAATTACTTAGCGCTTTCTTCTAAATTCACTAGATATCTAGATAGCAAGCCTGAAGTAATAGAAGAGAATATAATTGATATCTGATGGACTATTTCTTTCTTGTAAAGTTTTTCTCTTCTTGTCTTTTAAAATTATATGTTCCCAGGGTAATTTCCAATTCTGGAAATTATGCAGAAATAAGTGCAATTTTACTTCTAAAGGCAAATCATTCATTTGTGAGAAATGAGTTTGGAAAAACTAATGAAGGTATTTATTACTGCAATAACTTTAAAAATTGGTTCAGGTGTTCTAATGTTCATATTGTTGCTGACAACATAAACTGGTAGACAGTAATGCAATTGTAATCTGCCAAAGACTGAATATACATCTTAAAATTATGTATTTCATTAACGTACCCAACTTTCAACCTGACTGAAGGTGCATCTTCACAGAGGTACCTAAGGTAAGTCAATATGCTGAATGAGGCATCTGAAGAGAAGGTAAAAGGACTTGGAGGAAAGAACTGAACTACTGTCCAGCTCGAAATGCACAAGATGATGAAAGCCTTCTTGTGGAGGTAACATTCACAGAGCATCTGAATGACCAAGACATTTTACAAGCAGGACAGTTTTTTTTCCTTCCAGAAGTGAAAGATTAAAGGTGATAAAGAGTGATTCCTCAGACAGTAACCTCATCTGATACCCCTTAACTCTTACCAACTTGCATTCTACTGATACTGGAAAACCTTAGGTTGCTGAATGAGAGAAATATGTGGAAAATTATGTCATAAAGGAATTTGCTAAATCTGTAAGGCTAGCTGTGGGTGAGCTAAAATGTTGGTGGGGGACTGAGAGGGAGGTATTCGGCAGGAAAGACAAGGAGGGATGTCACTCTCTATGTCAATGTATGGAGTTCTGCCTGGGGATGGATGAGGAGCTGACTTGTGTGTCCCCTCCAAAAGGAAATGGAAATGTGGTTACCTGGGATATAGAAAAGGCTGAGGTACTCAACAAATATTTTTGCCTGTCTTCACTGGCAAGTGCTCTAGCCACACTGCTCAGTCACAGAAGAAAAAGGCAGGGACTGGAAGAATGAAGAAATGTCCACTGTAGGAGAAGATCAGGTTCGAGACCATCTACGGAAATAGAAAGTGCGCAAGTCCACAGGAACTAAAGAGATGTGTCCACAGGTTGTGACAGAACTGGCAGGTGAGGTTGCTGACCCACTCTCTCCATCATATTTGAGAAGTCATGGCAGTCTGGTGAAGTTCCCACTGACTGGAAAAGGGAAAACATAACCCCCATTATTAAAAAGGAAAAAGGAAGACCCAGGGAACTACAGGCCAGTCAGTCTCACCTCTGTGCCTGACAAGATCATGGAGCAGATCCTCCTGGAAACTGTGGTTAGACACACAAAAAACAAGGAGGTGATTGCTTACTGCAGGGGGCTTGGACTAGATGACTTTTAGAGGTCCCTTCCAAACTACCACTTTCTATGATTGGTGACAGTCAACATGGCTTCGCTAAGGGCAAATCACGCCTAACAAATTTGGATACCTGCTACAACAGGGTTACAGCATTGGTGGATAAGGAAAGAGCAACTGACATCATCTACCTGGACTTGTGCAAAGCATTTGACGCTGTCCTGAATGAAATTTGAGACACATGGATTTAATGATGAATAACTCAATGGATAAAGAATAGCTGTATGGTCATACTAAAAAAGACTTCTGGTCAACAACTTGATGTCAAATTGAAGAGATAAGTGGTGTTCCTCAGGAGTCAGTATTGGAGCTGCACTGTTTAACACCTTTGTCAGAGAAACAGGCAGTGGGATTGACCCGCAACATTATCAACATGATTCACATTCTAAATCCAAACCACAGCACTATACCAGCCACTAGAGAGAAAATTAACCATCCCAGCCAAAACCAGGAAAAGAGTCTAAGTAACCTGATATGGCTTCTAAGATATCTAAATAGATCATTCAAAAATAGAGACTATCAACAAAGAAATAGATGCTAAAAAACCCCCACAATTTCAGTCAACAAGTTCCATGGTAACTAGGTCTTGTCATATGAATCACTAACCTTTTTTGACAGGAAACGAGTTTGGATGTTAAAAACATTTCTGTTGATATAGTACTTGGATTTTAAAAAAAAAAAAATGTCTGACTTAGTACTGTATGACATCTTGATTTTAAAATCTTACCATTTGAAAAATGGCAGTATATGGAAGTAGCAACACCCACTAAAGGTATTAAAAATTACTTTACCAGCACATCTGAAAATAAAGTGACTGGGAAAGCATTAATGAATTGGGAACTAAACAGTGAGATTCCTCAAAGATAATTTTTGGTCTAATTCTCATCAATATATTTAACTGATGATCTGAGGATATTTTTGATGAATGAGAATAGAAAATCTTTGGCAGTTAAGTGTTTTCATTGACAAAGATTCATGGAGCAGTGAGTAATGAGGGAGTTGGTTACTGCTACAAACAATCTGAATCACTAGCCTAAATGGTCACAACGAGCAAAAATGCTTTAAATAGATCCTAACACATAATACATATGCATAAAAATAAACCTCTGTGAAGAAACAACAGAGGTCACACCCTACCAGACAGGATTTTGTCAGTTTGCTCCTCTTACTGAACAGAAGAGGGAGAGGATCTGGTTTTACTGGGTTCTTTCCTCATTTTTAAAAACAATCTGCCTGTTTAGACAGGCGTTTAGACAGACAAGGACAAAACAACCTTCAGTGACTTAAATCTGAAGGGAGAGGAAGATAACTTAATAGTCCCTGTTATACAATGCAGCTGCATGAGCTCCCCATTTTCCCGAGTCTGGTGATATTCTGGGTACTATGTCTTTTCTTCTGGGAGGGGAATTCCCCTACTTGAAGACTTCTGCTAAAACACAGGTTTACCTGTTCCTGTACTGCTGGTAACTGCATAAGAACCAGGAGCTCATGAGCCAAGGACGCAGCTCTGCACAGACTTCCTGTTCAATGACATGCACTCTAACTGGCCAGTCTCCAGTCTCCTCTACTATGAAACCTGGGGGTTCACAGTGATTCATGCATGAGTGCAAAGGAGCCGAGCACCTGTAAAGGCACAGCACAGTGAGTACAGGATGGGTTACATATGGAGGTCAAACACAAAAGCTCAATATCAAAGGCAAAAAAACCCTCACCCAGACACCTGAGGTACCAACTGCTTGGGAAATGGTATGCTTAAAATATTAATTTTGCTGTATTTTCTAGTTAATTGCAAAGACACAAAATAATCTTGTGTATAATCTGGCATCGGTACTGTTCCTACAATTACATTTGAAAATCAGAGAAGAAATTTAACCATGTTGAAAGACTTCAGAAACTGGCTTTCTACATATTATGGTAAGAAATTCACATTCTAAGTCAGTTTGCAAGGTCTAGTTATCTCCCCAAACTTTTCCAGAAAATAAAATGTAAGTAGTTTCAACTGCAATAATATTTACCAACTTCTGTAAGTTGTCAACAGCTTTGAGATCTTCAAATGAGAAAGAAACAGATAGAAACCGTATGGTATATAACCAAGAAGTTCACCAGTAAAATTACTGGAATGCACGTCTACAATGTGGGTGGATAGCACTTAAACAACCAAGCAAGTTCCTGACCACGCTCATTTCCTTAACTCTGTTCAACACAGCATCACGCAAGTGAACTAACCCTAGTCCAAAACTGTTAGCACAGCACTTCACTGGACCTAATAAACTTCCTCTGCAGAGCTCAGTTGCTCAGGTGCAGACCCACACTGACATGACTATTCCATTGCCGTTTCTGGTACCAACTTGATTGTTGTTACCCTGGGCATCTCCGCACAGCAAGGTATTTATTGACTTCACCAAGAGGTGCTGTGACCTACAGTACTAAGCACCAGCTGTGAAGCAGGAGGATGTGCTCCTAGTCCTCAACCTAAAACCTAAATCTGCTTTCCTGTCCTTTTTGTAAGCATTGTGAGAAAAAGCAGAGCAGCATTACACACATGTAACTAATGTAACCCACTGGAGAGCAGAACGTATGTGCAGATGGAATCAGCCTGAAACATTCTCATTTTGATTTAGTGACAATATCCAATCTCATTCCTATTTTTAAGTTTTTCTTCATCTGTCCCAAAACAAAACCAAAACAAAAAAACACTGCAGATGTGAGAAGGTGGAAGAAACACAGAAAATTTTACGAATTAGTTCAATATAACCAGAATTTACCAAATAGATGTTAGACTACAAATTTCTCTACTTTAGATGGGAATCAGCAGAGAAAATGTCACTGAGCCAGTGGAAGCTTCCTCCCCTGACAACGGTGGGACCGATGTTCAAATCACAATGTCTGTTCATCACATGGACAGAGCAAGATTTATCACATCTTTAATTTCTCACTTTTTAAGACTTTGGGATTAGTTGTTGAGGAAGACACTCAATTTAGGGAAGACTGTTACTTAGCAACCATAATCGGTTTTAAAACAAAGCTTTAGCCTGTGTTTTTTTTTTCAGCAAGGAAATAATAGATCCCTGTCCTTAAGTGTTTCTAACCAAATTAATAGCTCGAGCAAATGTCTAGACTGAACATCACTGGAAGGCTGTAAGCAAAATGCTTGTTGAAGAAGCATCCTTATATAGTCTGTTTCCTTGTTTTTCCATTCATGGCAAGGAAAGTTTCAATTCTTAAAACGAGAATAGTAGTTTTTAAAAAAGTTTCCCCCTTACATTAGCTGTTGGCTGATACAGAGCAGTGACTTACATGGATATGGGAAAAATGATGCTTTTGTCAACAAATGAGAATAATAAATACCTGGTGGGTTCTATTCTCTGCAATGAAAGTGTACAAGATAGCAAGAAAAATTGAGAGATATAGTTCACCCTCAAACATCAGATCAGAATAATTTTCTTTCTATTCCCATCTAAGACTCAAGCACAGACTCCGCAAAGCTGCCTATTACACTGAAGCTGAGCTGGCCCCAGTCGTGTACTCTGAAAGATTTTGGTGCTCCTAATCATTGTACGTAACATGCTGAGCTACCCAAAGGTTTCAAGAAAAGGACAAGGCAACAACATATGGCCTAAACAGACTGTTCATGTCTTTCCCTAAACAAGGCACAGCTTCACCTTAGACTGACCTTGCAATTACAGGCTACTGGGAGCAGTTATGCACTTGAAAACAGTCAGCACAACAAATAGCAGGGACAGGAAAAGACTCAGAAATACTGAACACAGAGAGCCCTCAATAGGCAAGCTATGTATCCTGGCCACATTGTCTGAGACAATCCTGCTCTGCTCCTGCCATTTGCTACCTGATTCTTAAAAAGCAACATGGAACCAAAAGAATCCTTTATGCTATCACTTCTTATACAGATGGAACAATGATAAAAGCTGCTCCAGAGCTGCACTTGTAGTAATTTGAGGCCAAGGCTTTGGAAAAAATCCTTCCCAAAATAATAAATTTATATAACTGCAAAGTAAGCTACATGGATTAAGGCTGCTTCCTCCAGCAGCCGGAGCAGAAGGATCTGAATAATTTTTCCTGAGCAGGTATTAAGTAGCTAGGGAAAACTGCAGTGCCACCTCAAATAGCTTATGCCTATGTGACTCAGTTGAGGAGTATTAATAAAATACACATATCCTGATCCTGCATTCAATAGATTTTAGGAGATACTGGATCCCAAGCAATAGTCTACCAAATTTCCTGTAACTATTCCATACCTAGTGTCATTTGTGCACAGCAAATGCACAGCAAAAATAACTTGTGAAATCTTGACAAACCACTAAATCTTAGAAATTTGCTCATTTTAACTGTGAAGTTGTTTGGGCATTCTTAACTACCCTTGAGTACAGAGGCTTAAGGATAAGAATGTCTTTGTGCTCATACACCAGAAATGGCAGTTAACATAAGATTTCTTTTAAAAAGACATGCATTAACATATGCATATTTGATATGTGTGAAAGATAAACATAATAAATATTTGTAAATATGCTGAAATACAAATTGATCTTGTAATTTAACATTGATCAACTACAACTAGAAGCAGGTATTACAGATAATTTGCATTTCTTGTCACACAAACTTATTTTTTAATACCCTTCTTTTTCTCCTTCTAAATCAAAAGTGGCTTTATATCAAGTATGCAATCTCAGACATAATCTCAGATCTCAGTGATTTCCTTCTGAGAAGGCTGCAGTAGATGACAACACAAGACAACAGATTTCAGGGTTATTAAAAAAAAAAAAAAGAAAGAAAAAGAAAAAAAGGAACTCCAGAGCTTAGGAGAGCTAAAATATGTTTCCCCTGTTCTATCCCTGCGTTTCATTGTGAAAGGGTTTTTCTCCTAGTAGCACAGTAGTAGCTGCTGGCTGTTTCTCCTCCGTGACTTCACATGACACGTTTCACACTGAAGCTCTCAGCAATTTATTCTTAATGCCTTGCTGCTTTGAGTAAATCTTGGACAACTTTAGTGTTGTATACATAAAAATTAGATATGGGGAGGAACCCTCCCACCCCCACCCTTTAATTCAACAGGTTGCATGACATGCCTCTATGCCAGAAGGTGCTAAAGCCATGGCTGGGTTTGGAGCATGGGGAGGGCATTTATTTATTGCGTTTTTAAAGGCACAATACATGCTGGGCACAGCGCTCATGTGGAGACTACTGATTTTAAAGCTGCAGTTCAGTTTCTGCCTCCATCGGATCAGGTCAAGAATCTTGGAGAATTTATCTCAACGAGCCAGGAAAGAGGTCACCCCATGGGGGAAAGAAAGCCCTTAAGAAAGATTGCTACACAACTGCACTGCTGTGTCAGAGCAGGCTGCTGCTAACAGCATTAGACAGGGTTTGCTTCCATTTGTACACCTAAAAAACAAGGAGATAAAATTCCATCACTGACACAGCACCCTGATTTAACTTTCATGAGTTGCTAACTTTAAAAACACCAAGTGGGTTTTTTACATGCTAAAATTAAAATTACATCAATGAATTACAGCTTCAGCTTGGAGAAGTCTGAGCTGTCGCAGCCAAAGACAAGAAAGAAGCCCCTGGGAGGCCACCTAACCCGTATTACTTGTTCATTCAGAATGCGAACACTAAGTCTCATTGATCTTCTGATCACTACAAATTATTGGTAAGCTCTGCATTAAACCAGACTGCTGTAAATTGGAGTTGACAGTATTATCACTGAAAGAAATGCATGAGCTCTGTGTTTGCCAAAGTGTGACCTCCTGGACTAGTGGTATAACACCGCAGCACTGCAAGGACTGAGATTTCTAATCCAACTGCCATTCTCCAGCAAATTATTCCAATCACACAGAATTAACTTTGCTTAAGAACACTTCTTCACAGTAGACGTGCACTGTCACTTCAACAAAAACACCCGAAAGAGGTTGGTGCAACATTCCCATCTCCAGGTGCAAGCTCACAAGACTCAGCTGCATCAGGACATTAATACCCTTCCAGACAGCCTTCTTCAGGGAAGCCCTCTTCAACAAACACTGACACTAGCTTACACACAAGCAGGGTAAAGATTCAAAAGAAAATTAATTGTGGGCATTAAGACTCCTGCTAATAAGGTTACTCACAAGCATTTTTATATCATAGGAAGTAAATTAATTACAGAATGTAAAGGGAACTGATTTAGAAAGCTGGAATAATTGCTAGGTTTGCTAGCTGAAGACCTTTCTCTTTTTTTGTCATTTGAAGATGGCACATATATATTGTTTCTTAGCATCCTTTGGCATCACCTCAATGGTAAAGAATTACTGAAGGAACACAAGCAAGAAAGGAGACAGAAGGAAAGACCTATTTCATACTTCGAAGGTTATTTGTTGATGTGGGTCGATGTTGATATTCAATGTGAGGCAAATTATATGATTAAATTGGTAAAAAAGGAAAATTGCTTTGATGACCAAAGCTTTTATGAAAATGTGGGAACTAGCCTACCATGTCTGAAAAGTAGGTGCCTGGGAAGAAACTGAAAGTGCCTAGAGAACTTTAGATGCAGATGTTTGCAATTTTTGTGCATTATTTTTCACTTCAAACTTCTAATGGAAATAGTATAGCATAGTTACATACAAATGTGTTCACATGATTAGTAACATCTTTATATTATCTTATAATCAGAAGAATTGGCACTGCAGTCCCTAGCTATTTTAGGCATGTGCATTACAGGAGTCAGGAATCCCATTCTGGGCACACCTCTGTCCTTTCCTGGAGGATATCCTCCACAGAGCCTACCAGTCAACCCAAATGACACCTAATGGTGTCCATGCAAAAATTATTCAACTCTTTGGCCACAAACAGAGCAGACAGACATGACTGCAGACACAGGGTAAGACGTGAGGTCCTATCTTCTGGCTCCTGCTGCTTTGGGTTAGACTAAAAACCCACTTGGTTTAATAATCTATTTCCTGCTAGGTCTGGTAGGCCATAATTAGAGGAAAATATAAGAAATGGGATGAGAATAAAGTGAGCCTTCCTGGACATGCAGTGTTGATTGCCCCAGGTTAGCAGGAAAAGGACTTTCCAAGTCAAAGGGTGCAACTGCAGCAACTTTTAACAGCTGAAGTACTCTTCATGAATTCTTCATGAATCCCATTATTTTGGCCTCAGATCATACAATGGCAGCAAGTTCCACAATTTCATCTGTGCACAGTAACTTTTTTTTTAAAATTTGGTTCCTTCTCAATTCTTCTAGTGTGAGTAGTGGAGAATATCCACTTCCCCCTTCTGTGTTTTTTGCAGAAACCCCTGAAATGCAATAGCAGCTCCTTAACTCCCAATCATCTTTATTACCCATCTCTAGGTTGTGTGACATTTCTTTTGAAGCAGGGAGGCCAAAGCTGCATACGCAGCACTCCAGTATGGTGCAGCACAGATTTATACAGTAGAATAACAAGTTTCTTTGCTTTGCCCTTCGCTCTTAGCCTAATACGCCCTAATATTTAATTTGTCTTTTTAACCTTTTCTGAGCAGTGAGCTGGTGTTTTCAAAAGCAGGGGTGTGGGGAAGCCTAAAGTTTCCTTTTTATTTACTGTGCTCTCTTTTCCACACACATCCTTTACATTCAGAAAACAGTGCTAGAAATAAAAAAAAAAAAAACCACAAAAAAAACCAAACAAAAGGTCAATTATACGCTTCATCTTTGAGTTCAGAAACTTACTACTTAATAATTGACCCCATAGGCAGGAGAGCAAACAATTCTGATAATTTCTCTTTGTCAAAGTAAGGAGTATTTTACAGGGATGGTCATATTTTTTTTATACAATACTTTTCCATAGTAAAATTAGAATCCAAGTCAATTTTCCTAGGGTGGGGGGCAGAAAGGATGTGGGGAGTGGGTGGGGATTAAGGGGGAGATAACCCAGATTCCTACTTCTGTATCTCCTCTGCATCCTATCCATCAAAAGGCCTAAGGACAAGGCACAGGTTACACCAAGTTTCCAGTGACACCAGGTCAAAATAGCTTCAGAAAATAACCAGTTTAGATTCTTCCCAGTGATTAAAAAATAATTATTAATAGAAACCTCAACCAAACAACCCTCATTTCCATTGAAATTTTAGACATCAGTCTTGGGCTTCAGATTGACAAGGACAAGCTTTTAGAAACGCCAAGATTACATCAGGCAGCTTGACTGATCTCGTCATGGCGTTAGAGGGGAAAGACAAGCCCGCTCTAGACTCATGCTTGTATCTACAGCCAGGAAACCATTTGGAGCATAACAACAACTTTATTGAGTCGGCGCATTTCTGGACAGTGCCACATATATATTCTTCCCTTACATGTCAGTAGATGGCACTCTCTATATTTACTATGTACATATTTTGCACGCTTGCCAAGAAAATGATTCTCATGGAACTGTAGTAGAAGATCACAGGTCCCTAAACAGCTTTCTTTAGTGGGAAGCTCTGTTCTCTACCTACGCTTTAGTGCTGATTCCAGTTTTCCCTGGGCACGGAAGGTTGGTCAACTATCTTCATCAGGGCCTGTAAGCCTATGGGAATGTGCACTGTACGCATGGTCTGTACTTCATGCAGTTACATCCACAGGTAACTCACTCTCCTGTCCACAATGTAATAAACATCAAAATTGATCCTTTCTACAAAGGCCAGAAAAGGTTCAACATTAACAAAACATTTGGTTATGATATGTTAAAACAGATCCTTCTTCATTTACCTCATCAGCTCACCATCCATTTAGAGCTGTACTGACTTCATTTAGTGGTTTCTCCTTTGTGCTGGCATAGCCAGCAGAGCCATGGGACAGCGCACTCTTCTGCGCACATCACGTACGTGAAGTTCCTTCAGATTAAAATTATTACTTCAAGTTTTATTTGCAAGAAGAACAGTAACTAGTTTGGGGTAAAAGCTAACAGTTCCACACGACACACTACAACCAAAAATAGTTCAGAAGAGAAAGCGTACCTAGGGCTGACCTAGGGCATTTGGGGAAGGCAAGCTGGCATGAATTCCTTGCACACCACCGCCCTGCTGCGCAGAGCAGTATTTTTACACTGTGGCATGTGGTCAGGACTGCAAGTTTCACACCTTTGAAAGAGTCTCACATGGGGGCACTTGATTTCTATCAAAGCCTGCTTCATACAGCAAAGCCAGGAGTTATGAATACTGAGCAAGTCTAAGCCCTTGTTTATCCTCACAGATCAGATGAGATCAGAAACAAAGATGAGAAGAAAATAAATGTTTCTTTTTTATCATGTACTATTAAGCAAGCGCCAATGCATCCACCAAACAGTATGAACACATAACACTAGTATAGTCCTTTAATACATACTTTTTTGAAAACATTTCTAAACTATAATATATTAAATTTTATAAGTACAATTACTACCATCATTTAATTGATTCTTGATTACAATCAATTATATTTCTGAAACAATCAAGCATCCTACAATTAAAAATAATTGATTCTTTAGCACACCCCTACTACACAATTACATAAATGCATTATTTATGTAATTAGATACATGTACAGTTCATTATTCCACTTTTTATTCTATTGTTGTAAAGCTACAGAAGTGGCGCTTTAGTTTTTAATCTTCCTTTGCCTTTTATTGACATAGAGATTACATTTATTTTATTTACCCAATTTCAGATCAGAAATCAAAACCTGAAAGAAACTGAATTCCTACAAAAACAGTAACTAAATCTCATTTATTTGTCATATGGGTGAAAGGCAAGTGCAACAAAGTATTTTCCAGGGGCAATCTGCTTATTGACTTGAAAAAAGCAGCTGTAAGCCACAGATTTTTGGAGGTTTCAAAAATATAAATTTAAATATCTACATGTCAGGCTCTTGTTTAGATGAGAATTTAAAGGTGAGAATTAAGGAGAAGCTAGTGAAAAATTACTGATATCAGAGCTGCTGCCGAGCCCAAAAGTAACTAATGGTCATGTACTTCTTATTTTTAAGACGTTCTAGAATTCCACTCATTTTACCAATTCCACTTATGACTGTGAACATCCAAACCTGCTACAAAAATGTAACAAAACCTACAAGGCAAACCACCAAGAAACACCTCCTCAAAAAAAACCCCAAACCAACCCACAACTACAAACAAAAAGCAAAGCAAACCAAACAAGCCACTTTATTATCTAGCTATTTAATTCAAGCGTCTTATGTTGATCTGACTATTCTTAATACAACAGAGGAAGGTAACACATACTCTGAATTCTTGCTACAAAGCATAATGCCATTCCTGAGTGCTAGATTACTAAACTTCATGATAATGTATCTCTACCACATAACTACATTTGATATTTCAACAGCTTAAGTGTTTGTAATCTTATATCACTGTCATCCTTGCATTTGCATTTTCTTTACAAAAAAGAAAGATTAGAAGACTGAGTTTATCTATCTGTTGCTGCCTTTACCTTTCCTAGGGAGAACTATGCAATAAAGCTCCAGGAGCTAATGGAGAAAAAGTTACAAAAATTACTTTTTTGGTAGAATTCCCAGACAAGGCCCTTCTTCAATCTTCCACAGTCCTGATGCATCTCTCAAAAGAGCTCCCTAAGCTTCCACTCACTTTGCTGAACAACTGAGGACAGGAGGGCAAGATACTCAGTAACTGCTCATGCTTGCATTTTTAAAAATTAGATGGCAGGGGGTGCCAGGAAATAAGTGGTTGTCACTCCATCCACAGATTCAGTTCTGTATCTCCCTTGCAGTTCTCCTCAGATGCCAGCACAAATGCTCCTTTCTAACTTTTAAGATGCTCTGATGGTATACCTTCACTCATTCCTGCAAGTCTAGGTGAAAGGTCTATACCTTGGGTATCCTATGTGCTTCTTGCTTTGTGACATAAGCCAGCCAGCCACAGTCAGAAATGGAGACTCAGAGAAAAAAAAAACAACCCAAACAGTGGGATATCAAGGTGGAGAAAAGAAAACTACAATGATAATTTATATCATTGTTCTCCAGCAGCTTTGCTGCTGAAAGATATGCCCCTACTCTGTTTGAGAGCTGATTATGAAAAGTATCATACCAAAGAGAATCCCACCATCTGTATTTTTCATAAAAATAAAGGATGCTTTCTCAGGTCCTGTGAAATGGATAGGCTACGTGAAAAAAATCAAGGACTGGCTAGTTACACACAGCACAGCCTGTCCTTATATTAATCTCACATCAAGCTCTGCAACTCCAAAATAGTTGAGGTCAGAAGGCAATCAAGGAAATCCTCAAGCAACACAAGATTTCTTGGAGAATCAGATGACTCCATTACAAAGCAATCACCAAACAACAACAACAACAACAGTAGTTTTAAAATGATCCTGCATTCAGCCCTGAGTCTTTTAGACTGAATTTAATAGAAATGGACAGAAGTTGTATTTGCTTTATGCTTACATGTCCAGCTTTTTCTACCCTCTCCTTGCTTTTTGGAAAGCATCTCATTTCTTATGCTTTTATCTCCCTACGTTTATTAAAGACTACAAAGCAAAGGAATCGGTTACCTACTTCACTGCAACCATTCTTGAAATCTGGTGTTTAGTTTGGGTAAGAATTTCTAAGCTCTGTTGAGCTTCAGAGTTGCACAGCTCCAAAGAAACCAAAACATGCTGGTCTACCTTATAGTCTGTCCTGGTTTCAGAAACCACGACATAGTCCAACGTTATTCCTTGTTTCATCAGGGCATCACTTAAAAACACTTCAAACTTCATCTGCAAGGAAGCACGACTGCCTTCAAAGCCATTGCTTCTCAAAAATCAGAGGAAAGTTCTTCCAAGTGTGTTTGTTTAACCCGAAACATTAACGTGCTGACAGCTGTTGAGCTGTTTCATTTAGCTGTCACAACAGACCATAAAGCACCACAGCGAAAGGGACACTTCTGTGTATGACATCTGCCACTCTTCTACTAACTGCTGCTTAGCCACCAACATTTTACCCAATAATTAATTTGGCTAGGTGTATGCAATAGAGTTGTTTGGGTTGGTTTTTTTTTTTACATTAAAACATCTGGGTTTTCACACTGCAAAGGTCTGCCTAATGTAATAAAGTTTAAATAGAAAATTTTAAATGGCCGTTTTTGGCTATGACACACGAAGGATTCCCGCAGAGAGAGAACATGCCTTATCTACTCAGGAAAGCATGCCTTCTGTCACGTAGGTTGAAAAGCCTGACTAAAAATATTAACATTGTAAGCTTTAATAGAAATAAAGATTCTTAGGAAAGCTTCATCTCTACAGGGCTGTTCTTGAATCTAAAGCATCTGCACCTCAGTGGGAAACAGGTTATATGAAAGCAATTTATAATGTGCTGCAGCAAAGGCAGAATAGGGTAGCCTTAATACCAAGGAAAAAAAATGTATCACAGTAGATGCCTTTGCAAAATATATCCTGAGAAATGTAGAGTACTCAGGACTCTCAGAAGAGGTTGTAAGAATGCCTGAGAATCAGGAGTTCTCAAAACCAGTCTGAAAGTCAGGAATTCTCCTACTACTAGAACAACCTGAACTCTGGATTTGAAACTGACTGAAGGTCAGATGACAAAGTCGCCTTGAACCAAAGTTGATGAAATTGCAAGCTAAATCTCAGAATGCTACTAAGATACATTAATAACTGCAAACCTACAAGTGTGTAGCAAGAAACAACCTTTCTCTTTCACCTGGAAATGACAAACAACTGATTCCAGAACACGTTTTTTCTCAGCTTTGTAGGAAGGATAATATGTTTCCCCAGATTTAGTTGAGTATCTGAAACTACAGTGTTGCCTTTTAAAGACTAAAACGAAATAGGTTGAAGGAATATGTTGAAGATCTAAGTTCTCAGTTATTGCCATCTGTCTTATCCAGTGGACACCCTTGAAGTACTGCTATTGGCCTTTCACAAATGCCTGTCACTGGTCTCCAAGATAATCATCTTGCTTGGAAACAGAAACTAAACAGAGAGAACCTGCTCTGTACCTTCTACAGAAATGTTTAAATCCAAAATAAAATTAAAAATGTAACGGAAAGTATTTTTTCCTCAAGAAATCAAAGCATGCTCTGCTGGGAATGCTTTTGGAAGGCATCTTTCAAACACTGCTACATAACACCCCAAAGGTGCACCTTATTTGACTACTGGAATCGTAGTCTTTGGGTGTTTGCAAGCAGCTCAGAGGGTTAATTCCAAACAGGGAACTCAACAGAAACTGGTTTACTGTCATAGGGTGGAAATTTTTTAAAAAGATAAGAAAAAATGAAGACAAGGATTGCCGATTTCTACATCCCACACAGAGAAACTTTTCTGGCTCATTTTGGAGCTGTTCAACACTCAACCGAACCTCAGCAATTTCATCTAACTTTGAAGTAAGCCCTGCTCTGGGCAGGAGGTTACGTTAGATGACCCCTGGAGCTCTTTTCTTGGGAACATATCAGAACATGTATGAAAGATGGAAGACTAAAAAGAGGGAGATTGTTCTACTTACAGTAACACCTGAGCCTGACAGGGAAAGCAATACTGGGATCAGTGCAGTCCTGCATCTAGCCAGGTGGGTCCAATTGCTAGCAGCTTCCCATTACAATATGATTATTTTCACCCATTTTTAATGGGCTGAGATTATTGTCCAACTTTCCTCTAGTATCACTGGAGACAAACAAGTACTTTTCACAGGGAAATTAAACAACACCTTAGGTTGATGGGATGACTTGCTTTTTTCCAGCTGGCCCTTACTCTCTGATGATTTCAGAATATAGAAGTGACTGCTTCAGTCCAAAAGTCTGGCAGAAATCCCATCACAGTTAAAGGCCAGGGAGGACCAGTAACTCCACACTGGAATAATGTTCACCATCCCTCCTGTTTACATAGCTTTGAAGGTGGAAGAGAAACATAAACCCCATGCAGGAGCTCGTTATTCAGAGGCAGAAGGAAGAAACATGGCTGTTGAGGGTTTCATTCTTGAAGTGCTAACAATGAGTACATTATAAGGCCAAACTATTCATAACTACAATAGGCACATCTTCCTTGTGTGACCTGAAAAAAAATAGAGTAAAATTCACCAATGATACAAGTAGAGGCCACCCAGAGTACAGCCTTAAGATTTTCCTAAGACTGGCAGTGCTCTTTATTAATTTGAGTTTTCCTTAGCAGAATTATAGCAGCGAATGTTTGGTATATTATGCTTATCAACTGATATTACCACTGAAATATTTTATCTTAACAATTTAATGGAAAACTGAATTATAGTGACTTAGATTGTTCCTAAGCAATTTATACGGTGAAGCTCTACAAAAAAACCCAAAACAAATAAACCAACCAACTAGAACAAAAACCTTATAGTTAAGCTTGTTTCTTAGTTTACTTTGCTGCTTTTGAAAACCAACAAAGTTAGTGTGGGTGTTGCACAAATGTCTCCATCTATCAACATAACTGAAGACCTTCATATTTTGGTGTAGTTATACCCTCTGATTTATTATTGTCTTGCTACGCTGGATACTGCCACTCAGGGACAGACAGAGCCCCAATTCAAAGGGGGTGTGCCAGGCTGTCTGATGCTAATTCGGTGGTTTAGCCTTCTTAATCCTTCCCTTCCCCATAAATCCATCCTTGTTTCAATGAACAAAACCACTATTTCACTTGCATTGATGAAAACCGTTCAGCAGTCATCAAGGAAATAATTCTAGTCTTACACTGGCACATGTTTGATGGGGATCTGCTCCAAAGATTTTCAAAGACCGACTGAGCTGAAGCTCTGCATTCATACGTTTGCAAAGCTCTTGCTAGAGTGGGGGTTTTCAGCAGCTGCACAGCACTACAAGTTGGCACAAATTCTTGTTATACCACCACAGGCTAAATTCAAAATCCTAGTTTAACACTAGTAGCAAACTACAATTAGTACTGTTCCTACACTAAAGAAAATAATCCATCATTTTCATAGCCACATAAAAATTTACCATGAAAATGTTCAGTTTTGCCAACTTCTGTTCACTCCTGCTAATTCCCTTCTTTGGGTTTCATATGAACACCTATCTTTTATGAGAGAAGAATGAACAGCCAGAAAAAGAAATTTGTGTAAAATTTTAGAGTGGGATAATACTTGTGTAATGTCCAATTCCTCTACACATTTGTGGAAATATCAACCAACATATACAGACTGTCATTCCAGATGACAATCGATGTTCACCTAATTAAATAACCTGTCTTGGATATCAGATGGCGTAAGACATTCAGAGGAGGATAGAAGAAACTTACACACTGTAAATTTATTTTATCTTAAGCCCAGTCAACAGTTGTGTGCTGACACAAGAAAAGGAATTTATCCAATGAGAATGTTCCCATTACTCTTACAACACCCTAACATGCTTTTGACCCCTGCTTCAGTACCTTTCTGTAACGTTACACTACTAATGTAAACTATAAATAGACTTAAAACATCACAGCAGTAGAATGTTTTATTTTTCCAAGCTTGCCTCAGAATACCTTGAGTACTTTCTAAATCCTCCATAACTTACCAAATAATGTTGTTTTTCACGACAGTGAAGCTAAACTGTTTTCAACAAGTGAAAAGTTTGCACAGTAAAACCCTTTTACATATCACTTGAATGTTTTAGCCGCACCGAGGTAAAGTTCCTTATCATGTAACCCAGTTCTCGGTCTAAATACATTCTTCTGTGCCTAACAGTTCACTTCCAAGATAACACATGACATTAAGAACACAGTAGTATAATTATGTGTAATTTTAAACAGGAGTCGTCTTTTCAATGTCCTTACTCACTGATACAGTCAGATCTTACCTTTTGTCCCAGGTTCTTTCTTCTTGAAAAAACAAACAGTAGGGTTCCATGCAAAAGGCCAGTGTGTTCAGAGGTGGTGAAGATGAGAAATTCGCTAGTTGGCAGCTAACTTCTGTTTTTCATAGCCTGATACATTTTTTTGCAATAACCAGAAGAAATTCCTGAGTGGATATAAAAGAACATACCTTGACCATAGTCCTGAGCTGTGTCTGACAGAAGAGACACCTTTTTTGCTCTAGTGAAGGCTGGGAAGGAGATGCGTGAGTCAATGGAACCTGCTAGTATAAAACTTTTATGAAGCAAGGAGAGCTAATGGATATGGTCAGATACACACCTGTGATCACAAGGATGCCAAAGGATACAAAGGCCCTTCTAACAAACAACATGGACAGCTATACAGAACATGAGCCTAGTAAAGAATAACCTTTGGTAATGTTTAGTGAAGGACAGTAAAGAATAATCACACAGGAAAACAGCTCGTTGCTAGGTGTCCTGGTTTTTCAGCCAGGATAGAGCTAATTTTCATGGGAAGCTAGGAGGGAAAACAGACAGGATAGCTGACCCAAACTAGCCAAAGGGGTGTTTGATACCATATGATGTCATGGTCAGTATATAAGTGTGGAGCTGGCTGGGGAGGAGGAATAACTGCTCAGGGGCACTGGGTTCCAGGGGTGAGCAAATTCCATTGTGTATCACCCATTTTGTGCATTCTTCTATTAGTATTGGTTTTATTTTCCTCTTTACTGGCTGTTCCACTAAACTCAAGAGTTTTACCTTTTCCTTTTGATTCTCCTCCCCATCCCACTGGGGGTGGGGAGTGATGGAATAGCTGCGCAGTGCTCAGCTACTGGGTGGGGCCGAACCACGACAGTCCTGCTTGGCACCCAGTGCATGGCACAAAGGGCCAAGATAACAACTGATCTGAACAGAGCATGCTAAACCAAATTTGTTATACACACTTATTGTATTAATAGGTGCTGGTTCACAATGGTGTTTTGTTTGTTCCCACAGGTGTTATGTAACTCCTTACTTGTATGTATTCCCTGAAGTGCTGTTCCTCACCTCTGGGAGAGGGTTCAGGATTTTGCTGCACTAATACTGACTTAGATAGCATCACTGGTCACGAGGTTAAGCCTGTGTTTATACTTGGCATTGCTGCCATGCTCATACCTCATTGACATCTCTCTGTGTTTATTAATAATTGCACCTAACATACAGGGAAGATACAGGGGGGATACTTTCTCCTGCTCTTTCACCTCCTCTTTTCCCTTCAAGCAAGTTACAACAGCTTTTGAGAATTCTGAATAGCCCTGGGATGTTCGAGCCAGCATGCTCTTATTGCTGTGTCTCCCAAAAATGTTTCATGTCTTGGTTAGAGTTACAAAACATTATTTTAAGAATACCACCCAGAGATCTGCCCAAGGCCTGGATAGTCAGGGGTGGCACAGTGTGTGGGAGAGCATAGGCAGGTATCCGGAGAACTTCTGACCTCTAACCTTCATTCCTGAACACCAACAGGACCCTGACAAAGTGACAGAATATTTGAAAGGAAAACGCTGTGGTTATTCTGAAGAGTCACAACTTATGGCACTGTGCTGGGCCCTGGACAGTATCTACCAAACATTGCCCAATATTAGGCAGCATCCTCAGGGGGAAGAAAGGGAAAACAGACAGACACTACTCCAACTCCAGTGACAGACACTGCAGCTGTGTCTGTCAGTGGAGTTGACAACCTGTGCCAGTACCAGTCACCTCTATACCCAAAATACACCCAAAACCAATCAGTTTGCTTTGTAAGGGTTGACAAAAAAACAGGACCATCACGAGGATAGGAGGAAGAGGCAGAACATGAGGTTATCACCCAATCCCTATCTTTGAGGGGGCTTCCTCAAAATCAATGTCTTCAACCTGCAGTTGAAGATAGTAAAAGAGTTAGTTGGCACCATGGGAGAAAACTGAGGACAGAAATTCTGCCCATTTCCATGTAAAAGGACAGAAGTGTTGTAAGAGACCACACCCTTGTTAAATTATGGCTTCCTCATTGACCTTGAAAGCAGGAACGAAGCTTACCAACTAGGTCAGATCACTTAAGAGGAGAATAAAAGAATGGCACAACCAGCTGGAGCACAAGCAAAAAGGTCAAGCCACAAACCATGACCATAGGAAACAAAGGAACCCTATGATCACAGCTGAACGGAGACCAGGTCAGGCACACTGCTGAAGTGGATCTGACCACAACCTGCCTATAAAGCAGATACTCCAAAACATCAAAGTGCTTGCAATCTCTAAACATCAAGTGAAATAATGTAATTTTTTAAATGGCAAAAAGTCTCAGACTGATCAAATAAGAAAGATGTAAAAGCTCTGAAAATGAAGCTTCTTTCTCTTTACAGGCTAGTTTTCCCTCTTGTGTTGTTCTAATCCAGCAGTCACTATACCCCTTCTGGATATATAAATACTCCAGCCTCCTCCTGGTCCTTGTCTGTTACCTGCCTGTCTCACAAGTCTTTCGTTCTCTTAATTTGCTGGTTTTAAACCCAGCTGTCACAGTCTACCTTCCAGAAATGTGTTGCTCCTGAGCATGCTCTTGGGAAAGGAGCAGTCTCACTCTCCAGAGATTTTCATATGATTCCAAAAACAAGCAGCCACCACAAGGGAACCATGTAAGCTGTTAAACATAACAAAGTATCTATGCATTAAGAAAGACTTCAGCCAACTATTTAGAGAGACTGCAGAGATGATGCAGAAAGCCAGAAAGTTTAATGACTTTTCGCATTAGTCTTCATGAAGGAGATCTATTGGTGTCAAGCAGAATTAAGAGCAACAACAGTCAAAGCTCAACTGAGAACAGAGATTATTAAGATTAATTACATTTTTCAAATTTAGTTGCCTTGACAAACACCAGCTAAGATATATTAAAAAAATAGTTGAATAGATACAAGAGCTGATAGCAGCTCTGAGATGTCTCACGGAAGACGGGTGAAAGGGCAAGAGTATTGCCCGTGTTTTGAATGGGAAGAAAGAGGAGCTGGGAAACCACAGGCAACTCAAACCAAACTTCAGATTCAAGAACATTTCTGGGTAAAGCAAACCGTTGCGTGCAGCTATACAGTAAGACAGACATAAACGGCAATCAACAGAGATTTATTGAGAACCGTCAGAACAATCTGATTTCTTCCCGTGTGTGGTTAATAGACCTTAGCAGAAGGGAAGTAATTATCATACATCTTGACTCCAGTGAGTTGTCATGAAATTTGAAATCAGAAATTTGGTCATTGTAACCATGCAGGACCAACATTTCACTGTCATACAACAAAGTACTGAGTGGTGCTTCAAAGGGTCTGTCCAGAGTCCAGTCCTTTTCAATGTTTCTCCTAACAACCTAGATGATAGATAAAGGATTTATGACAGTAAGAGGCATTGCAGGCATGTTGGAGGACTAGAGAAAGATTTAAATAGGTTTTCACAAGCAAAAGAAATTATGATTATCACAAGTAAGGAAAAACTAGTAGGTAACTGTTATGTTAAAACAAACAAACAAAACCACCCAAAAAACCCAGGGGATGTATCCCCTGGGGGGGTTTCTAATCTATGAATCACAAGCATGACACTGCACAATGGGTTTGGATATTCTTGAAAAAGGAGCAAGAAAAACTAAGAGAGCTGGAACCCCTAAGCCAGAAAGTAGGAAAGGAAGGAAGAAAATAATCTGTTCTCCATACCAGTGATGGACAGAACACATACCAATGTGTTCAAACACTACCAAGAAACTCCAGAATAGACTTTAAGAAAAACAGTACATTGAGAATAACAGCAAAGCACTAGAAAGGTTGTCAAGGGAAGCTGTGGGTTTTCCAAACCAATGTTCTACAGAATAGAAATGTCATTTTGATGCTATTTGGGGCTTAAGGATGGCTTCTTCAAGTCTCTTCCATGGCAGTTTTCCAAGACAATAAACTACTGTCTCCTCTTGCAAAGGCATCCTGTCACACACATGTATTTTCTCTGTATAAGCACAATCTGGTTTATAATGGACACTTGTCCTGGTTTCAGCAGGGATAGAGTTAATTTTCTTTCTAGTAGCTGGTGTGGTGCTGTGTTTGGGATGAGAATCATGTTTAATAGCACAGGGATGGTTTTAGTTGTTGCCAAGCAGTCAGGGACTTCTCAGCTTCTCACACTGCCCTGCTAACAAGAAGGTCAGGGGCACCCAGGAAGCTGGGAAGGGACACAGCCAGGACAGGTGGCCCAAACTGGCCAAAGGGCTATTCCATACCATACAACATCATGTTCTGTTTATAACGGGGGATGGGGGCCTAGTGTGGCAGATGAGGGTCTTCCACAGCATCAACTTCAGGGTGATGGCTGAACCCCTGCCTGCCGATGGTAAGTGGTGAACGAGTACCTTGGTTTGCTTTCCTTGCAGATGTGGGCTGAGAGGCTGGGCAGTTTGGGGAAGCCTTGCACGTCAGCCAGGGGTCTTGGGCAGCATCAACTTTGGGTGGAGAGAAATTATGCTGTTCATCACTTGTTTTGTGTACATATTATTAAAATATATTACTACATTCTTTTGTGTGTGTATCATATTAAACTATTTTTTATCTCAACACACGAGCTCTTTCACTTTGACCCTTCTGATTCCCTCCCCTACCCCACTGGAGTGGCTGCTCGGTACTTAACTGCTGGCCAAGGCTAAACCACCACAACACTGATTCAACATTTTTTGTTCTAAAGGAGTGACTTTATGGATGCCATAGCCCCAAATACTGGCACTTTTCCCATCTCTGAAAGTAAAATTTGTGAAAAAAACCCCTCTACTCCAAAAGACAAATGCAGAGAATACAGACACATTTCAGTTCTGCTCTCTTAGCAGAATGAACCTCATGCCCCCCATCCATTTTTCCCTTTCTAATAACATGCAAGGGTAAGGGTTTGGTTCTAACTGCTAAGTGTGACTCTCCAATATGATTCAGAGTTTCCAGCCTTAAGATGGGAATCATTAATAGACTTTACCCCAGAATTTTCCCTGATGAGAACCTGTTGCTATGGAAGTGAACCTACAGAGCAAAACCGGAAGGTACAAGTACTGCACCATTTATCACATCGTTATTACAGCCCTAATAAGTGGAGGTTCATAACCCCTGGATGCTGATGAATTGGAGTCTGATAAACCTCCTCTGCACAATGTTTTAATCAACTGCAATGTTTGCCGAAGGCCATGGTAGCTTAGCTTATAAATATATAGATGCTTTATTCATTTTACAAGTAAAAACACAAACTGAGAACTGAACAGACTCAACAGAGAAACTGTTAACTTCAATCCTTGGAACGTATCAAAGCCAAAGGAGTTTGCAGACGAAGATAAGATGCTCCAGCAAAGCTTCCTTGTATTTCATTACAATCGTTATGAAATAATTTACAAGTATCTGGAAGATATAATACCATTCCCTGTTAATCCTCAAGAATTCTCTCCCCCAAAATTTGTTGTAGATGTCAAATTAAATTAATTTGGTTGAGGTTTGGCACACCGTTCTACACTGGGGCATCCATACTGAGTACATCACAAGCAAGCAATACCAAGGCAGCTCAAAATAATGTGAGATAAGAATAGAAAGGAAGGGGAAAATGAGTTACAGAGAAGACATGACAGAAAATATCTAACCTCCAGACAGATTCCCAGAATAATTACACTCAATTATTCACCCATCACCGAAAGTGCCAGCTGAAGAGTATGAGTGTCCTAAGGTAAAAGGATTGCTACTCGACATTTTCCTTCCTTATCAGACTACACGTTCTGTCACAAACACACAAGTACTCTCATACTAGTTTTTCCTCCCACCACTGGTCTGAGTAGCAAGCTGCCTTCTAAAAACTGTATCATTAGGCACCTAGATTTTTGGTTTATGTTTTTCCAACAAGTGAACTCTCTCTAGTTATTCTCCATTTTAGTGTAAACAAGGGACAACTGTGGTTTTCTAACATAGTCAAAGACCTAATTTTAAAAACTCTCTTACTCAACTTGTTAAATAGATAAGTGGTTACGACACACTTATGATCCCACAAAAAATTTCACTGACAATAACTGTCAACTTCAATGAATGTTATGTATTATTAACAACAAAAATAGCCCCAAAAAACTTGTCCAACAGGCTCTTTGCAAGGTTTTCCTCTCAGTTATCCACAAAGTAATCCGGATATCAGCCTTTGATACAGATGTGTAGGTAATGAAGACAATGCAATCATAGAGTGGTTTATAAACAGTTAATAAATGACCATGAAACATTCTCCTAGTCATTTTCTAGAGTAAAACTGCCATTCAACTACCTGAATTGTAATGAAACAAAAACATATGCTAGAAAGAGCCCAGCTCTTTCCCACAACTCCATAAATCTAGCACAACTGAAAATGGCAAAAGAAGTCCAAACCAAACAATTACTGAGCTAAACAAGCGGAAACCTAAATACACAAGTCTAGGAATGCTGTATGAGGCCTTTTTGAACAAGTATAATGTGAAACACTGAACAATTTCAAAATGCAATGCAGCTATACAGCTTTTCCATAACTTTAGTTTATTAAGCATGGCTGTTCACAGAATTAGAGATTTCCTTTTAAGTCCCTGTCTCCTATATAGAACTACTTTGGGACTTTGACATTGTTAACTGAAAACAATGGAGGTCTTCTCTAAACTTCCCTCTGAGACCGTGGAATGGATGTCAGTTTTACTGGATTCTGAACATAGGACAAAGGTAACCTCAGTTCCTCAACCATCCTATGTCTGGTGAGAAACAGGGTGAGAGGGGAACATTCACACTAGGATAACAAGAAAGAAACCAGCTTGCAGATTTCCCCACGCTCACTCCTCCTAATATCCCATCTGCCTTTATGGCCAGAAGAAAGAAGAAAACTAAAGATGTCAAGTATGCAGGTCTCACTCCCAAGGACCTGAGGAGAATTTTGTTGGGCTGAATATGCTCTCTCCAGGTCTCACAGCAATATTAAACTGATCAGACAGCACAAGCCGCCTAACCAACTTATTTTGTATTCAGTGTGTACTGTCCTAATTGTTTCCAATTACTGTGGTTGATTTTTTTTTTCTTCTTTCTGGAAACAGAGTGCTTGTCTGTGTCTGGAGCGTATTAACATCGCTGTCTCCGTCACTGGGAAGAGAGCAGCTACGCTTCTGTGCATGCATCTGGATGCAAGACTTGATTGCACTGAAAATGCTCTCAACTTGCCTGAAACTTGCAGTTTCCTTACTAAAGAGGCCTGGGTCTTTTTTCCAAACAATAAAGAATCACCCTCCCTCATTTTCCAATACCATCACAGAGCTTCTCTCAAAAGAAGCTGGTGGATGCTTTGAGTTTACTATTCAGGCCTTTTATGTCTAGCCAGCTCTTTTTATGCCAGTTTCCAGATGTTAGCTACAAATTCATCTTTCCCCTAATCTGTATGTTAAAACGTAACTGTGAAATATGCAAAGTAACTTAAACCAAATCAGTATCAAAAGAATACTGACTCAGTCTTCGAACGGCTGTCTATAATGTCGCTCAACATCACTAAATAACATTTAGAGATGTGAGTAGGAAATATGATATTATGTTTATAATATTTATATAATATTTATATAGTATTCCACCTTTTTAGTTGGATGTCTTTGAATGAACACTTGAGTAATAGTGTGCGGCTCAGATTTTTTTTTCTTCAGTTTAGCAGATAATCTGACTGATGCCTTAAAGTGGGTACTAGAGAGACATGGTTATAAAAAGTCTCCCTCTCACTTTGTTCGTTTTCTCATATTCCAGTCAAGGTCCGCTTCGGACTTCTTAAGAAACCTTTAATTTCCATGTATGGAATGGACTCACAGAAGCTCACCCTTCTAAACAATACAAATTTGTTGAGCAAAAAAGCCTGTGTCCCTTCGACAACAAATAATGGGTTTATTTTTTGTCTACACTTAAATTCTCACTAAGTAGTATCTTCTTGAATGGACTGTCCTACGGGTTACGATGACTGTTTCCCCACTGGCAATTTTTTATGATTTGCATAAACAGTGAAGCACCAATAATAGACGTTCCTTATGGATGGGACTAAATTATTTTACAGAATATTAAGAACACCTATGAGGAAGAGCATCACTTACATTAAGACAGCTAGTAATTTAAATGCATACTTAATTTTGTACAGAAGTATATTTATCAAAACCTCTCCTCTAACGTAAAATGAGGACTCACCCAAATTCTTTCCTAACAGAAAGGCTAATGTAACACTTCACAGCTAATGTAGGTAGAAGAAAAAAGGGTAAATTGAGACATTTTAAACTGCTGACCACCTTCAAAACAGGAGACCAGTACTTCAATTATACTGTTTTAACATTGTTAGTTGTGAATACCACAGATTTCTGTCAAACATCATCCTAGAACCACCTGTGTACAAGCAACTAAAATCCCTTTTCTGCAGGAAAGGAAATCACATTCAGGGGGCTGCATTATAACTAGAGTCGGGCAAATGAATTTGACTTTTGGTTACTACTCACCGTTAGTACCAAACTGTGAGCTCTATTATTTTGTTCCACGTTCTCTGATTAGTCCATTTTAAGAAACAAAAAGTTCTCTTTTTCAGTATCTTCCAACGAGCCATTAAAAAATGCCACCTGTGAAAACCACAAGATCTTTGTCTCACCCTGCACTGCCAGGTAGCGTTCACACACATACCCAACAGTAACACCAAAGAACAGATGAGGGTGGCAGAGCAGTACAAATCACCATAGAGCAGCACAGCAGTCAGGGCAGTAACAAACGTGCAATTGCTTTCACTGTAACTGTGATGGCCAAGAGAACAGAGGTTGGGGAAGGAAGAGGGGAAAAGTCTCTATTATCTAGCTGAAGTCAGTCCCAGCTTGCTAAACCAGCAAATGTTATTTCCTAGCCTCGCTTTGCCCAGCACGGTACCTCAATATATTACTACATGTTCACTAAAAAACCTCAAAAGAAGCTGGAGCACCTGCTTAGACAATTAGCACCAAGGGGTGTCATCCCCAATTCCCCCACATTCTAATGTAAATTCAGTGTCTACTCGTTTACTACTGAGTATTACTTGTGGAGAAATAAGCAACTGGTGCTCTGAAGCCCAAGTGCTGCCTGACAGGCAGGGAGCTCAGTGCCACTCAGTAGCACAGCACATGCGAATACGCCATATGATCTACTCCTTAGTACCAGTGTTATTTTTCATCATCTATGGCAAACAGTTGCACTTTTGCCATAGATGATGAAAGTAAGCAGGAGCTACTTACTACCTCATACAGAGGCAAGATGTAGCTGCTCAGCAGATTTCAAAAAACCCAGCAGCTCCCTCCTCTCACCCCTGCACCAGAGAAGCAGCCACCTCATAGAGGAGAGCTGCAACATTGCTTTTGGATGAGAAAGGAACTCCTAGACATGACATCATCACTCTAAGCCTTTGGCACTGGTTCCATCTTTACATGTGCACAATCCCACACACTGGCTTTTAAGAGGAAAAAAATTCCCAAGATTCTGAGCAGAATCCCAAAGTTCTTATTCTCATTCCAGTGAGCTTCTGGTTATAAGATTTTATTGTTTAAAAAGAATGGTTTCATATTCACCTGGTCCCAGTTCACGAAGGAAACCTATGCAGCCATCCATGGGCTGCTACACCTTCTTTGGAAGAGAAGGTATTCTCCTGATTGTTCTGAGAATTTCTTCTTTATTCCTTTCCTCTCACTTTCACTGCTGGGCTGTTCATATCCCAGGCAAGATCTCAGAAAGGTTCCTCGCTTAGATATCCTAGTTCCCCAGTACTATATATTAAATACTTCTTCAGACACAGTGGTCTACTTTTACTGGAGCTGCCAGTTTAAGTGAGGCAGTTTTATTTCCAAGACACATCCAACTGCTTCTATATTCTAAAGGAGTGCTCATCCAATTTAGGTAATATTCTGTCTCTCCTGTGTTAACTGTTAGATTGTTAATTGTTTTGTACACACAACTAAAATAAAGCAACAGCTATTCCTCACGGCAGGAGAATTTACTGAGCTGCACATAACACTGCTGCTGTTTCACGGCTGCTCACATAACTTTCTGTTCCTGAAGGAATGTCAGCAGGGGCAAAAAAAAAAAAAAGAAAAAAAAAAGACTATGAAAATAAACTGACTAGATAAATAGTTACCAAATTTATAAATTTTTTAAGGGCATGCAAAGAGGAAGGATTTCTACTGGTGCAGACATATTTTACCATGGAACCTGGATTCCAACTGTTAAAAATACATATATCCTCTTGAAATACATGTCTGTTTTCTACAGCAAAAGTACCCTGACGTTTGTGCATTCCCAATGAACAAGAAAAAACACTGACATCCCCCAGAATCAGAAATATCTAAGGAGAAATGCTAACAGAAATTCAACCCACTGAAATGTGGAACGTGCATTTAAGACAGTGTATAGAAAGATAGATACCAGATTGGTTTTATATACTGGATGATGGAAGTTGTCCTGCGGTGTTTCAACAAATTTAATTTTGAGGTCTGATTTCCACTTTTTTCTTCAATTCTTAAGTTCTAAGTTTTGGGTTTTCTGTAAAACCATAAAAATCAAAGCTGCTTTCTTTTTTTTTTTTTTTTTTTCCCCAGTTCAGGATGGGACTAATGGAAAAAATACCAGAATGGGTCAGAAGTTTCTGACACGTTTTTGCAATGTAAAGGCAAGACTGAAACACTCTTACCAAGAAATCAAAATTAAGCAGCAAGCAGCCTTTTTTAAACAAAAAATTTCTCTATACATGGTCTCATAAGCACATTCACAAGTGGTGAGCAAATCTCTCCTTTAAGACTGATAGCTGTTGGCTTGGTATATTCACAGTTAGACCAGGATTATTTGGACTTCAGCTTGTTTTCCACATACTGGAACCAAAGTTTGCTCACATCATTAGAAGTTCAGGCACACCTCTTTCTTAACAGCTATAGCATTAACTCCTGAATAAAGCAGGACGTGTCAGCTTGTCTTGTGATTCCATCCCTGGCTGGTGTCCATTTGAACCAGCACTATGAATCGGCACTCCCTGCTGTAGGCTTGGCTCTGCCTCCCAGAGCAACACCTTTGGAACTAGAGCAGACGAAGCTGGGGTGGGACCAAACTGGTACTGCAAATGCAGTGCACTGACCATGCAGATCAGGGTAAAAGAGGAATCTGCAGAGCTCAGCAGTGTAGGTAGGAAGAACTGAGTTTTGCTTCAGAAGCCTGAGGTGCTGGTTACTGACTGCTCCTGCTGTGAGAAAAGAAGGAGGGGAGAATGAAATGCTAATTGAAAAGAGGACTAGAAGTCCTAATGGGTCAAAGCTTGTCACCCTACTCCTCACTGGAAGCATGAAGAGCCGCAGGTCAATGACTAATCCGGGTAACATGTGCCTCCCTCCTCTTAGTGATAATGGCCTCCCCTCAACTGAGTTTCTGCTGCTGAGAGGAGATGAAGCAAGCCCGGCTTTTTGAGGCACTGGAAGACACAAAGCTATGAGCCCTCCCCTAAGGTGTTTTGCCACCCTTGGCAAACACCTGCCCCAGACGTTGTCCCAACCCCTGATGTGCCTAGAGGGATTTCAGCAGCCACATGCCGGAAGAACAAACAAAAGTGTTACATCCAAAAGGATGACATCGCTGAACAGTCGGCTACAGCCTGCACCAGATTTTAACACTGGAACCAGAAGAAAGTCTAACATGAGCTATAGTGAATCCTTCATCCCAGCTAGGGTATATCATTCTGCTTGACAATGTGACATAGAGGGGGCAATAAAATATCCATTTCACAGTGAGGCTGGTATGACATGGCTACTATGGATGGTTAGGCTACTTAATTTATGTTTCAGAACTCATCTGAATTCATTAAGAATTCCCTACTATATTCAGCCTCGCTAAGATAGCTGCTTATAAAGGTTATAAGAAATAAACACTTTAGGCACGGGCAATTTATTTCTTCCTTCAACCTGACCATCTTTTGTGAAATTGCATGCTGTAAGAGCAATAAGTACAGTGGCTATGAAAACCAAAGTCTTCAAAATGCTGTGGAATGGTAGAGAGTTGCAAATACACTAGAGGAAGAATGAAAACAAACAAACAAAAAGAAAACACTTAAGGCACTGAAGGTGTGCCAAACAGGGAGGATTAATTTTTTACATTGTTTATGTATTTTTGAAGAATGCTTTCAAGAAAGCCACTTACCACTTTGTGTTTTTTTACATTTGAAAAAATAATTAACCATGGGGTGAGATTTTAAAATAAGACAAGGCAAACATTTCCTGAAATCTTACAAAGTGAGAAGGTAAATATGTGAGGACTCAACTGAAACAAAATAGAATCCCTCAACTCTGAGCGCATTGTTTGCTGTCCTTTAAAAGCAGGCTAACCCAGTGCGCAGTTCATTAGCATTCTAATTATCAAGTAGTGCTCAGTGGTTGTCTCATGCTGTCTGATTAAAAATTAAACAAAATTAATTTTTTTCCTTTGCCAGATGTACTGACATGTTGGGTTTTTTTTTTAATTAAACTCCCTTCCCAACACTTAAGATCACATGCCATCGTAGCGGAGCAGTAACTGACCATACTTTGCAAGAGAACATGAAGGACTATTGCAAGAGAACATGAAGGACTATTGCAAGAGAACATGAAGGACTATTTGATTTTGAATTGCAGTGCAGAGGTTTTATAGTGTGTTGCTGCTGCTCTGTTCACTTCAGCTGACCTTCGTGTTCTATGAGTGTGAAAGCAAAACTGATGAAACTGTGATGGTAGAGCATGGCACGACCCACAAGCAGCTATGGAGCGCACGAGACAGCTCGTTTTCAACTCCAAAGAGACACTGTGCTTTGGTAAGGATGTTCCTGCACACATGATCTTGGCCACTAAACTGATTCAGACATTTAAAAGTAACATCTGGGCACTAACCATCTAATTACTCTCTTCCAATTATACATTTATCTACCATAAAACTGTGCCAACAGGCGTTCCCCTAAATCATGATGCTGTTAATAAATATCAACCGAAATTTATATAACGCTAAAAAGAATGACCTAAAAACTGAGTTTCTGGACCTCAAGACTCTGGGGTATGTTTTCAAGCTCATCCACAGACACCTTCTGTTTGATTTACCCAAGTAAAGCACTCAAACCACCTTGTGCCTTTGGTTCCTGTTATTACAATTGGGATTCTTTCTCTGTTACAGTTGTATATTATGCAAATAAAATTAATCATATCATGTGTATAGACACCATTGCTGCAGAGGACAAAACAGATTCTACGTTCAGAATACCAAGATTAACAGGACCTGGAGCATTCCCAAGTCACAAGAAAAATAGACAGTGACGTTTTAAGCTCTGGCCAGCCAGAATAACATGCCAATCAGTCTGATCAAGAACAAGAGAAGAGTCATGCTAGACTCAGGGTTTGCTGAAGATTAGACCATGCCCTCTTGTTTTATTCATGTTAAGTATGCCGTCAGTGACACTAACTATGGCATTTGTAAAACCATCTTAAAAGAGAGCAGCAAAAAAGCAAAAGTAGTGAACATGCTAAAAAGCTGTAGTGAACATGCTAAGGTTGTGTTAACAAATGTATCAAAAACTTGGGGAAAAAAACCCTGAACAAACCTATGCCGGCCTCTAGCGAGACAGAACTACTTTTCCTTCTGTGACCCGGCCCTCTTACGCACAAAGGCAGATACAGACTATGCCCATAACACGATCCAGTTCCACATTTTGGAATTGCCATGGTTAAAAATAATTGGTGGCAGCAAACCAGATCTGAAGAATCAGAGAAATTTTAAAAATAAAAATCAGTTTGTTGATTTTTCAACTCTCTTCCAGAAAAATTAAACTTTCTTGCAGTATTTCCATGTGACTTCTTCACTCTCTCCATCAGTTGCATGTACACAGCCAGAGACACTACAGTTGGGCTCACTAGAATTTTTTGGGTAAGAAACAACTGAATTCTTCTCCTATGGAAATGTTGGTCTCATTTGGAAAATTATACATTAAAACGAATAAAGATTAGGGAATTAAATTAAACCTGAAACCTGTTCCCTTGTAACAGAGGCCATATTCTTATGAGAAGTAAAAACACTCTCTACCGTGGTGGACTGGAATAGATGGAGGCAGGGAGCAAGAAAAAGAATTAAAAGAAACAGGGCAAATAATTCCAAGTCACTGAATACAAATTTACATCAGATGAGGCCATGAGTCTGGGTTAGTGTGTATTTTCTTAAAATCAATTTATTATCCTTTTAAAGTTGATCTGAAAACTGTCAGACCTTTCTTATTTTATACTTGACTGTCAGAGTCCTTCCTGTTTGAACGCGGAAAGCTTTCAATGGCCAGAACTTTCAACGATAGCCCACACAATCCAGAAAAGAATAGAATCAATACTATGATGTAGTAATAAACTTTTCTCCTACTTCAGACTGGAAAAGAATAACACTAATAATGCTGTTGCTACTCAGTAAAACATGCTTCTTCCTTCTTCCCACCCCAAGTTGTTTGAGCTGGTTTTTAATTCAGAGTAATGTAATCTTGTGGCTCTGCACCAAAGGGAAATTTCCTATCCCCCACGGTGCAGATGCTTTTTCTTTATATTTAAAAAAAAAAAATCAAAATCTTAAACCAAGTTCAGATTTTATTTTTAACCGAAGTTAAAGATGTTGAATACCGAGAAAGATTGACTTTTGGTGCACAGGATATTTAAGAATCATTTTCTTAATTTGGGCAAGGCACAACATTAAGATTTTTGTTACGAAACATGCAGGCATACAGGAAAAAACTAAGTACTCTCTCAATATTTGGTTACATGTTCTTTTCTGTTTAAACAGACCATGTTAACAATGATTCTCCAAAGACTTACACATAATCCTACCTAGCTTCATGGATTCATCAACTCTGCACCTGTGAGCCTCAGCTTGCTAGAAGAAATATAGCTATTTTACAACTACAACTAATCTAAACAACTCCTGCAGCCAGGGCAAAGGTTTTGTCATCATCAGTGACCTTTGCTTGAGGTTCACCTTCCCTTGGTTGTACTTACATGGTGATGGCAGTTTTCACACATGCCCTTGATATGGTTATATTAGTTTCATGATCAAAATGCACACATGCACACACACATTTAACAAGTGTCTCAAAATTACTATTTAAAATGTGGAGAAGAGCATAGCTTGAAGTAAGGAAATGGTTGTCTATGGTGGTCTGATGGTACTCTTGGGGAACACAGAGAATCATTGCACCGCATCATATCACAGACATCTAACCCATACCCTACCTCCACAACAGGCCAGAAGAAGTGCTGCAAGAGTATGAAAGAACACAGCCAGTTCAGCAGTATCACCAGTTCATTTACCACCAAGTCAGAAGACTTTGAAAAAAAAAGTTGTGTGGAAACTAGTTACTATGACAGCCACCCTTGAAACTACTGCCCACTAACATGCATAAGCCTTTTAATATTCCTTTCTTTTCTTGGTTTTCACCCCATCAGTGGCGAGTTCCACCATGAAAATTGTCTGCTATGAGAAAAAGTATTCTTGTTTTAAACTTGCTACCCTGTATTTTCAGTGGATGCATGTGAGAAACAGAGAAAGACTCCTTGTTGTTGATTTTACACCTCAGCATTTATTTCCCTTAAAATAATCCTATTTTATAAACTGCATCTCATAGTTGCAAAGGTAACTAAAATACATCCTGGGATATTGCTAAGGTTGAAAAAGCTTTCTGTACCTCTGTAGAGAGGATTGAAGTTCTTCCATTTATTCTACCTTTTCCCAAACTTTTCAGATCAAATTATTCTCAAAATTTACAATAATTCAGAAGCAAAAATTTACAAACATGGTTCTGAAACCTAAATTAACGTTTTTAGCAATTAAAAAAAGCTGACTTAAATGCTCTACCTCTGTGGAAGTGTGGCTGCCTCAGGTGAGGAGTCATGAAGGGGAGATAAACCCTGAAGAGCTCAACAGAGCAGCTGTGGATTTCAGAAGCGATCCAGTGACCATGGACGCTTGTGGATCAGGTGCTTAAAAAGCCTGACAGTAAGAGTCCACACATTTTTAAAGACTGCTGCCTGAGATCCTTTAGGAGAATTTAAATAGGCGATATATCAGGCTCAAAGTCAATATAGTATTGAAAGGTAATTGAAAGGGAATTTATTGTGGAACTATTAACAGCAATTCACACAGGCTATTTAGCAGCAGTTATACTCTTACAAAATGCCTAAAGTCTGAATAGTTGTACTAAGATAAATATATCTTAGTGTTTGGAGTGAAAGCTAATTCTATGAGCTCTTGTGTCTAAATGTAAAGTATCTACTATGACCAAAATGTTGCAAGTTTTAAACTAAAGCCAGTCTTTTCTGCAATGAAACACTCTTGACACCTAAAAAAAAAATAAATTGAAAAATCATCATCATTAAAGTTTCCCATTGTCACTTACTATGCATAAACATTGTATAACCAACAGCTGAGTAATCCAAAAAAAGCCGAATCCAACCATGCCAAAACTTACATTCCCCAGGCTGTGACTTTGCAAATTCTTTTTCAGGGGGTGAACTACAGTGAATGGTGCTGGATTTGTAGTAAAGGGCACCTCTCCAGCATCACCATTTTTCACCAGAAACACCTACAGCTTCCCATTCCACCTATAAAGGAAACTGCCTACACTGCGGAGGAAGAACCAAGAAATATTGGCCTACCCTGATGTTAAATCATTATGGCTATGACAGGCATTCCTACACATGGTGCATGTGCAGCTGCAAATAAGGTCACCGTGTTGTTCTCCTTGGCAGTTAACACTATGTGCTGAACATCTCGGCTTCCATTTTAAATTTACACTAGCTTCACTCCCTTAGAAATTAGATGAAAAATTTGCAATGTAATTAGATTTCTATGTCTAATTAGCAAAGACTTAATTCACTACTGATATATTTCACCTTTCTGTGAGCTACTTTAGCAATGACTTTCACATATTCAGAGCTTTCCATACCACTGAGCCCCAAACTAATTTACAAACTCTGGATATTATTATTATGTACTGTGACAGTAAATAATGGATTCCCCAGATTTAGAGGTGTGTTAGATCCAGGCTTTCTTTAAAACACCCACGTTTTCAGATAAAAATCAGAGCTGCCGGGCCTGCTGTAGCCATGGTGTATGCACAAACCAGGTCAGCACGGCACGTAGAGCCAGTCCTATATTTCTAACAGCACATGGGCTTGCTTCATCAACATCCTGGCACAGATAATGTCCAAGTGACTCCTAACCATTAAAACACCATGAAAGCACAGAACACCTGGCAGCACATACACAAACATTTCTGTCATCAGTTAGAGGAAATCAGCATGGCACTGCTAAAAGTCAATAGCAAAGAGCTCATTTAAAACAGGCAGGGACCTACCTGGTCTTGAAGAACCTACCTCTGCCAATTGCATGAATTCATTTTAGCAAAGTGGTGCTGTACCTTTGAAAAGAATCTTGTTGGTACCAGCTTAGCATTAGCTTGGCTGAATTTGGAAAATTAGGATTCAATTCACTTGCTTAGTGCAGTAGCATGGGCTAGCAAAGACAGGATTCACAAAGAACGGCTGTTGAAGACAGCTTAGTGAGAGTGTGCTGATAAAAAATATTATTTAAATAATCTTGCTACAAGACAGCATCTCTCATCATGGATGCTGGCCAAGTGCTTCCAATATTTTGTGAGTTAGTGCAGCCAGAGGCAAAAACAAACCCAACAGTCACCAGGAGGATTTGTGGGGCTTCCCCTGATAGCTTCCCATCCAAGCACGCTGCATGCTTTGTGAGATCTGATACTACATGTGGCAGGGCTGCTGCTAAGAGGGTCACCATGGGATTATTTTAATGTTCACTGAAATGGAAGCAATTTATTACATACTGCAGCAGCATTGCTTTCATTCAAATTATAAGAGGTTGCAAGTAGCCTTTTAAATCTGCTTTGCCTTTCCCTCTGGTACCAGCCTACCTTCAAGCTTCCTGGAAAGACGATGCCCTGCGAAGCACGCTTCAGAGGTAATAACTAACAACAGAGCATTCGGTAAGTACCCCGTTGACCTCCCAGAGCATGCAGGGTTAGAAACATACATCTGTATGAGTAAATTGGGTTTCCCCAATGGCCCAAGAATTGGATGCATCTGCAGAACAAGTTTTGCACTTACTTGAATATTATCATAAAACATTTACATGATTTAATTAGATTATGTAAATGCTTTACTCCAATTTGAAGCTTTGAAAATCATAATGTCATGCTCTAAATTAAGCAAGTATTGAAAATGCTTTTCACAGCAGCAGAAGCAAAAATACGAGTGAGACCATCCTGCCACATGCCCTTCTGCTGTTCCCCACTCGCCAAAGACCACACAGGATTACACATGACTGTAATCCTGACTTTTTCTATTAACATTTTCTGCACAGAATGTAGTTATTCTGTACCCTGAATTTATGCTAAGCCCCAAATCCAAATGTGAGTTAGAAAACGTTCTGTGGTTTATATCCACATCCTGACTAAGCAGCAGATTTTTCACAACATCCTCCCCACCGCTCTGACACACAGCATGTACTTCACGGCAAGGAGACCTCACAGCAAGGAGATTCAGTACGAGTTATTCATGGAACCATCTTCCTAACTGCTGAGCAGGGAAAAAGGGAAAGAGGTAAAACCTTAGCAAATGTTTTTCTCTTAAGTTGACTAACTTCTGCTGCACTCCTGGATAGGATAGTGCTGTCACAGTACTGAACACGTCTCAAAGAGATTCTGTGCCCCACATGACATTCTTTAAACTATACTAAACAGGCATTTATGCAATCTACAGAGGGAAGTTACAGCAGGCAGGGATAGTATCAAATCATCTGGAGACAAAACAAGCCACTACTAGAGACAAAAGAACCATCATGAATTCCAGGAATAAGCATGTACTCACAAAAAAAGTCACAAACTTAGGTGGCTGAATTTTAGCAGAACTACTTCTCCAATATAAACTAAGTGCACCAGCTGCTTCTTCAATGCAGCTGCTCCATGCATCTGAAACATCTAAGTCCAATCTACCTCACCACACATTTTGCCTTAACAGGCTCTAAAACATGTACCACTTTACACTGGGGTCACAAATCTTTCTATGCAGTCAGAATACCTCACCCTTAACCTACTGGGTCCCCCGTACTCTGACACCCTAGCCCACCCCAAACGGAAGATTATGTCCAGAACATAAAAAATGAAAACAAACTTTAGGTTTATGAAAAATCCTAAAATGTTTGAGTTACCAGGCAAGGGAACTTTGAGAATAACAGCTCACAGATTTATTTCTTCTTGTGCAAGGACAAGGCTGTTCTTCACCAGATGAAGAAAGGACCTGCTGTACAGCTCTTCAGCCACAGGTGACCAGAGAACAGCTCATATGTCGGCCAGGTTATGTCATAGGATTGCCGGTACATCCATACTGATGCACCCATCTGGGGGTACACACGTCTAGTGGCAGCCCACATTCCTGGCTCACCGTGGAATAAACCTGTTTATTTTTACCATGCACAGCTTAGGACTCCTGGGAGAACTGCTCTCTCAGCAACCCTTTGTCATCTATGGCATGCTGCCCTGCTTTGGTTACGACTTCTGAGAATGCTGATGAGTTGTGAGAAAAAGCAGTATGGAAGTCTATGGGGAAAAGCCACATGTGATGAACATAAAATTGCAGGCAGAGGTAATACTGTTACAGTGGAAAACATTAGCAGCTCAAGGATTCAATAGGGAAATGACAGCAAAATGCAGAGGTATAAAATCCTAATGCAATAAATGAGTGGTGTGGTTGACACCACAGAAGGAAAGGAAGCCATCCAGAGGGATCCTGAGAGGCTGGAAAGGTGGGCCCGGGTGAACCTAATGAGGTTCAACACTGCCAAGTGTAAGGCGTTGCACTTGGGCTGGAGGAATCCCAGACATATTTACAGTCTGGGAGAAGAGCTCCTTGAGAGTAGCTCTGATGAGAAGGACTTAGGGGTTCTGGTGGACAAGAAACAACATGAGCCAGCAGTGTGCTCTTGCAGCTCGGAAGGTCAATGGTGTCCTGGGCTCCATCAGGAGAGGAGTGGCCAGCAGGGACAGGGAGGTGATTGTCCCTCTCTACTCTGCCCTCCTGAGGCCCCATCTGGAGTACTGTGTCCAGATCTGGGGGCCCCAATACAAGAAAGATGTAGAACTGTTGGAGAGAGTTCAGAGGAGGGCCACAAAGATGATTAGAGGGCTGGAGCACCTCCTCTACAAAGACAGGCTGGGGGAGCTGGGCTTGTGCAGCCTGGAGAAGAGAAGGCTGCTGGGGAACCTCACTGCAGCCTTTCAGTGCCTGAAGGGAGCATACAAACAGGAGGGGAATCAACTTTTTAAAAGGGTAGAAAATGGCAGGACAAGGGGGAATGGATTGAAGCTAAAGGAGGAAAGGTTTAAATTAGATATTAAGGGGAAGTTCTTTACAGTGAGGGTGGTAAAGTGCTAGAATGGGCTGCCCAGAGAGGTGGTGGATGCCCCATCCCTGGAGGTGTTCAAGGCCAGGTTGGATGGAGCCCTGGGCAATCTTGTGTAGATCCAGGCCTGGAGGTTGGTGGCCCTGCCTGTGGCAGGGCAGTTGCTACTCATGCCATGATCCTTGGGGTCCTTTCCAACCTGGATTATTCTATGATTTTATGAAATGGAGTTGGAAAATGGCAACTCTCTAACTCTGTTCCAAGGAGCACAGAGGAAAACCCTTCCCCAGTCTACTGACACCTTCCTGGCTCAGCAAAATCCACTTTGGGTGTTTTAACAGACATGGGGAACACACTAGTGCTCGACCCAGTAGCCTGCTAAATTTTTGTCTGTATCTTCCTGGCTGAGTCTTTTTACATATTTCAAAAGATGCCTGAACTAACAGAGAGATAGACACAAGCCACTGCCTTTTCCCACACACCGCCCCCTCTTACAAATCTCAGATTATACCACCTGGACTGCAACAAAAGGAAGATAGTTGTCTGCAACACACTTGCTCCCTAGCTCCGCTTGCTAGGCTTTCCCATTCTCTACTGACCTCAGCTAGTCATTACAACGCTGCAACCTGCTCACCTTCCTTATTTACTGCACCCTTTACACTCAGTACTCTTTCCAGGAGCATCCGCCCAAAAATTTATTCTTTTTTCAGCTACATGGGAAAGTTAGAGCAGACAAATGATAAACTTACAGGGACAAATTTATTTTTAAGAGTTTTTATAACACTCTTAAGGGATGCATGGGCTCTCCCCGTTGCTGTAAGGACAGAACTCAATGTTGATCACTACTCAGAAAAATTCACAAAGCCCACAAGTGAAATATTCATAAAACTTGTCATCTGAAAATAATTTGCTAAAAACAAGTGTAAAGAACAACACCCTCCCAACTGAACAGTAAAGTGGTTTTCAAACACTAAGTAGTAAAACTCTCATTCTCCTTCCCAGCAGACGTTATCCCACAATGCGTAAACCAGAACTGACTCAGTCCCTGTCATGGGTAATACCAGAAGAGCTTAAGGCACTTACTCTCCAGTTGTGACGGGTCTTAAGTCAGCTCATAAGGCTGTCATACAGGCCTGGCAGCAAAATTAAGTTGCTCCAGGTTCCCGAATGTATTTCCTGTGATAGGAATCCTTGAGATGAAGCTCTCAATCCAAAACTGCACCCTCCTGTGGTTATTGGAGAAAATAAATTGAGCACAGCTGACTGAAATTATTCTGATTCAATTATTTCATGAACACTTCAACTAACCGCATTTATCAGCCTCCTAAACCCATAAATCATAGCAATCTCTGCTGGGAAATTCGAAATTGATGTGGCCCCGCCTGAATCAGAGAAGGCAGTAGGTATCTGACAGCCTTGAGGAGCAGCCTTGTGCTAGTTGATTGGAATTTCTAGCAGTATTAATCTTAATAACCTCAGGTAGCTTCCTCCCCTCAGCCTCTGTCTTTCTGCGCAAGCAGTGAGGGAGGGAGCACTGCAACAATTCCCTCCTCCTCTCCAGCTGACTCTGTTTTCTGATGAATATGAACACATCAGTCATGCTCAGCCTTCATCCACAGCTCTTCTCAGCCCTCAGCAATGACCAGTACAAACCCTGTAGAATTTAAATTGTGACTTGAGCCTTGAAGTATAGGACACAGGAACAGAAACCAGAATACTTCCTGATACAGCAGCATAAAGGGACTCAAAAACAAACCAGCTTCTTCCTCTGCCTTACAAGATGCACCTATGAACTGCGACAGAAAATCATACGCTGTTTATGCAAGTCATTCAAACAATAGACTGAAGATACTCAAACAGCATTAACACTGAAATAGATGATTAAAACACAGAGCAGAAATATGCATCTATCTAGGAAACTGAATCCAAGTAACTGTCACTCACATCTAACAGGATGGTCAGAACAGTTGTTGAAGCCCTCTGGTATTTGCTTTGCGAAGGATTAAACAGCTCCCATTGTGATGAAGGTTCTAACAGACTTTCCAATAATAATGCAGCTACCAGATTTCTCCCATTTTACCCAGATTGACTTAAAGCAAAAAGCAACAACATCAAAGCATCTATGGCTCCATCTACCTACCAGCTGCTATCAGCAGACATGCATGCTCCCAAGCTTGTAGGTGAAAATAAATGTGTTTCACAGCCACTCCTCTAAGGATAAGGAAACATTCTTTATTTGAAGAAGATGCTTTCCTGTTTGTGCTCATATATCACTATCCTGAGTGGCATTATCCTTTTTTGGAATCAGTTTCAGATGGGCAACGTCTGCCTAAAGTACTGATATGTGTATACTGAGACACAGCTGAAAGTACCTGACTGTTTTATCCCACTAGCTGCATGCTGGAAAACATATTGTTGTTCTTCTCAACCTCGTCAAAGTCAAGTTCCAGGCATTCTCTCCATCCCCTGCTTTGTCTCCCCACCCCAATATCCAGGCACAGAACGCAAGGACAGTTCATTACTTCATAGAATCATAGAACTCATCCTTAGTTGGAAAGAACCCTCCCAGGCTCCACACAGGGCCAGCCAAGCCAGACCATGGGACTGAGTGCATCATCCAGATGCTTCTTGAACTCATTCGAGCTCAGTGCTGTGACCCTTTCCCTAAGGAGCCTGTTCCAGTGCTCTCAGTAAAGAGCCTCTTCCTAACATCCAGCCTAAACCTACCCTGTCACAGCTTCGTATCATTCCCTCAGGTTCTATCGCTGGCTGCCAAAGAGAGGAGACGAGCACCTGCCCCTTTGCTCTCTCATTATAAGAAACTGACAGAGTAAGGTGGCTCATTTTTTGTGCCTGTTTGAAGACATGTTAAATGTATAGTTAATACTATTCACCCCCCCATCCTCTTTGGACACAGAGATGTGTAAGTGAAATCATACAAACATTTAGATTATAATTCTGGCTGTTCTCTGTAGCACAATGCACAATCCACTTAGTTGGGTGGATGCAATCACACTATTTCTGATATTTGCTAGTATTTTGACTGTTTTTTATTAAAAAAAATCTAAGTAAAAAAGCCCCAAAATAAAATAATAATTTGGCTAAAATTTTCTCACTGAGAAATACGGTTTCATGTCCCACATAGCTCCAAATACCAATACCACTTCTGTTATTTTCCAGTCTGTCCTGTCTTCTCAGTCCTCTGCAAATTTTTTAGAAACTGGCAGTGGTTCAGCGAATTTGCCTGCCAAGTCTATTACCACCCCAGGACTCAGCTCATCTAGACTTGCTTATTAGTATGTGGTATCTTTGGGTTTTCCAAGGTTTCCCATACTCTTTCTAAACTCATTCTGCTTAAAAGCTTTTCCATAGGTTGTCCTGCCAAAATCCTGAACTCAGGGCAGTGTCAGAATAAATGGACAATTTGCTGAGAAGGTACATTAGAGGTTCTCCCTGCTCAGTCCAGCTGCTTGGCAGCTGTTACTATAGCTTCAGGGCAACAGCAATCCACATATTTGCCATGCATCTCCACATGGGGAGCTTGGCTCCTGGATTTAGTAAGAGTCATTCATCTCTTTCTCCCTCAAGCTATCTTCTGTGGTGGAGCACTAAAACCCCTTTATGAAGTTGGGGCTGTTGCAGCACCAAAAGCTGTGGAATCAAAATGGGGCATTTTCTCAATAGCAGCTCAAAATTCTTTTGCTGTAAGGTGAGTCAGCATGGAAGGGAGGATGTGTCTCAAATAGTTTATTAATCACATCTAATATCTTGAATTGTTCTCACTAGGACACTCCCCTGAAGTCACACACAGGGGGGTAAACAGTGTCTGTCACAAACAGATGCTTCTGCAAATTTAAATAGTGCAACTCACAAAACAGTCTAAGTGAAACCTTCTTCCTGCCTCTCAGGGTACAGCTCCCTTTTCATTACCCAATCTGACAACTTTGCACTGAAAGGGCCTACAACTGCTCACACATGCAGTTGGAACCTGATCTCTAAAAAGAACAGTGACCAGCTAAAAATCTTATCCCTTAAAACCCACAAGTTTGAGCTAGTAACTTAGGGATCAACTAAGAACTCGGCAGCAGCTATCCTGCATGAAGCACCTCCTGATACCAGAACTAAAATGTTGCAACATAAAATGGCAATTCTCTAGCATGAATCAGTTAATGGAGAGATTAAAACGGAAAAAAATAAGGGCCTTTAATATCATAGCCAAAAAAAGGCAACTTCCCCCTCCCCCACTCCTTACCCCTTTTATCTTTCTCTTCACTTCATCTACTGCCAATTTCTTCCATCCTTCCTATTTCTGTTTTCCAAACTGATCTTTCCCTGATCTTGTCTTTTTTAATTCACTTTTCACTCTGTATTTGTCAGTCTTCCTTTTACTTTTTCTTCTCCTGGTCTTTTTCTTCAAGCGTCTGTGTCATTTTCTTCCCACTTTGCTAGCTCCTCACTGACCAGTGTGGCAGGTGGAATGAGCAGGAGCAACGTGCAAATTGTTCTGCAGAGTATCCACGGCTTCACACCCAGCAGCTCCTTTCATGTGAAGGCGAGGCTTCTCTAAAAGCTGATTTGCACTTTTCGCTCAGTCACTTCACTTGCTGTTCCAGGAATCAGGGGCTTCCCGCAGCCTCAGAACGACACTCATACCTCAGGCTCCACAACAAACGTACAAGCGCTTTCTTTATATTTCCTAGAAAAAGAAAAAAAAAAAAAAAAGGAAGAAAAAAGACAAACCAAAATCCAAACCCTCATCCTCTGTGAAACCAAGCAGCAGCTCTATAGCACTGGGAACTTGTGCCCAGATACTGATCTTAACAGTAATCATAACTGAAGCAACCAAGGGTAAGCAATGTCAAAGGCATATCTACCTCACGGTATCTCACCATGTCAGACTATACATAGCCAGATGATACTGTTGAAGGCCATCTTAAACACACTGCAGGATTCCAGTCTCAAATACTGCATGAGGTTCCAGGCTGTAAGCTTTGGGAATTCCAAATTAAACACAGAGCTAATGGTTTCTTCTCATCAGTTGGAAAATGCAAGAGTCAGGCAGCTTAATTCTTTACAGAGCACAGTTTTAAACCAATTTTAGTGCTGAACATAATACAGGCCATACAGCTTCTTATTTCCACTCACCTCTGTGAAATGAAAAGGTATGCAGTAAGGAGAATCAGTCTAGAGCAAACATCAAGTCTACCTATGCCACCTACTATGTGTTCTTCATTAATTCTAATGTTGACAAGCAGTTCATTAACTTCATGGGCTTCACTACAGCTAACTTTAGTGCTGACACCATGGGCAAACGCCAGGTCAGTATGGAGGGGTTTTGCTTTTTGGGATTTGATATCGTTTTTTGGGTTGTTTTGTTTTTTTTTTTAATTTGAAGTTAGCATTATTTTTATTTCAAGTTTCTCATTAAATGGCCAAGATTTGTATTGACTTTTGTCACTTTCATTTAGATCATGCTCAAAACCTTTTAAAAATATTATCAATTCCCTCCTCCTCCAATAATTCACTTTCTGTATAATAAAGCTGCTGTATTGCAAGCATTTCTGTAATACCATACTAGTCACATATACTAGATTGGTGACAAAGAAGATTTTCCAGCACGAAATCTGGAATAAAACAAGTTTTTAGATGGTAACATCGACAATCTGACATTAAGGAACACCATAAGTAACTTTTTAAAATACCTATTTAAGCTTCTTACCTGCACACAGTCTGCAAAGAAAGAAAAATCATTTAAGAGGTGTTTGTTTGAAAACAACAATTATGTGCTGATGCGTGACTGTATAAACAGCCTTCCCTGAGACACTGAAACAACCCAGTGCTGTGAGATGAGTGAGACCGTGATTTGAATTTCTGAGGGAGTGATGAACTCCTTGCTGTAAAGGCATCAGCTTGCCTCCACAGTCTGGCTACCTTTGGAACTAGGTAACATGTTTCCAGAAATAATGCTGGGATTCTGTAAGAAACTCATCTGAGACATAAGTGCTTTCTGAAATCCCCAAAACCACAACTTAAAACCAAAGTAAATGGTTGCCAGCGAGAAACATGCAGAAGCAATGTGCCATCTCAGCACTAGAGACAAAGCTTTAGAGAGTAAGTTTTTATTTTTAACTCCTATTTTCTACCTTCACTGGCACATAGCACATGTCCTGGGAGGTAAGTAAAGACCAGCCAAGCACACAGGGATTCTCTGCCATTACTCTTTGTAGTGTCCAGCAATTCATGGTTCAATCGGATTTTCTAAGCCAGAAATGCTGCCTTTATATTTATCTGCCTTTGCTGGATTCATCTTTCAAGTACTGGTTCAGTCGTGCAAGTCTTAACATTAATGAGGGGTTTGTTTGTTTCTTTGGTGTTTTGGGGGTTCTTTTGTTGTGGAGTGTTGTTTGTTTGTGGGTATCGGGGTTTTTTTTTTTCAGGGGGTGGGGGTTGTTAAAGAGGAGTGCCATAGCTTACCTGCACGCCTGTGGAGACCATCTCATTTTGTATGCTTTGAGCCACCACCTGCAGATTCCATTTAATAACCTCCAGTTCTGGTATCAGGAGAGCACGAACAATCACTCCCTATTCATCCTCTCCTTCTGCCACTTGTGATTTTATGGACTTTTATCATTCCCTCTCAACCATCTGCCTTCCAGTCTATTTAGTTATCCTCATACAGGTGTTGCATGCTATTCGTCATTCCTGTCACCCTCCTCTCAAATCATTCTGTTTTACTACATTGGGTTTGAGACTGAAGGAACCAGAACTACACACAGTATTCAAGATGCACATACCCCGCAGATTTATAAATACGCATTGTTTAATAGATTAACAATGCTTTTTAATCTCTATTTGCTTTTTAGTAATTCCAAACATTTAAATTCAAATTTTAACCTCTATTATGCTGATGCATTTAAGGATCCATGAAATCCCTAAGATCTTACTTCCCAGTAATAGCCATACATTGGTGGTCCCCAGCAGTTTTCCAAAAGGACTGTTTTCTCCTGTGTTCATTCCTTCACATTTCCTGCACTGAATTTCATCCACTATTTTATCATCCAGCTACTGTGAGGTAAGGCCCTTCCACATTTCTTCAGTCACCATTACTACTCTGAACAGGATCTGTAAACTTTGCCCTATTTCTAGGCAGCCCTTTTTCCAAAAAGGCCAGCAGAGTGCTGTGAAGCAGACTTCATTAGTAATTATTTTTGCCATGAAATGCGAGGATTTATTCCTGCTCCCTGTTTCCTATCTTTTAAACCAGTTATTGAACCATCTTTGAACCTTTCCTCTTATCCTACAGCAGCTTACTTTCTCTAACAGCCCGGGATGAAATCTTGTCAAAAGCTTTCACTTTCTGAAGGTCATTTCCATATTGCTGCCAGTGCTGTAGATGTAGCTCAGATCCCACTTTATAGGGAGCTGAGAATGATTAAAACTTGACCCTTCCTGCTCTCTCAATTCTACTGCAACGTGTTTCATCCAAAATCGACCTGCTACTCCCTTCCTTCCCACTGATATACCTATTTAAGAAAAGTAAAACAAAAGAAAATATTTGTTGATATTTAGAGAGGTAATGGTATACACTTAAAATATTAAAAGGAAATACAGACACATAAAAATTAGTCTGAAATCTGTCCTGCATTTATTACATAGTAAAAATTAAATCCCACATACTGTTACGTAATTTCTCCATCACCTTCACATTGCAAGCCATATACATTAACAGATAATAAAGTTCCATTAGACCTTTATTGCTAAGGTGAAGAATGTTTTAGAGTTCTGCTGCATATTAAAGATGCACTGCAGAGCAGTCGGTTTGCTGGTTGGGTTTTCTTGTTTGTTTTGGGGTTCGTGGGGGTTTTTTTGGGGGGTGGGAAAATCCATCCAACAGGGTTTAGTGTCTGAAGACTGAAAGCTCCACATATAAAGCTGCAGTCCCACCAAAGATTTCAATATTCAGACAACTGAAGCTCTACTGATTTGGAAGTGTTAACTTTGCTTATGCTATACAGGTGAATAGCTCATGCCTAGTTACAGACTGAGACAATTTGAAATAGCACAAAATCCTAACACAGAAAATCAGACCATCAGAATTCCCAGTGAAGCATTCATTCCGGAGCAGACAGGCAGCACTGCAACACAAACACAAACAATAGTACAGATGATTTAATTGGACTACTTCACTCCTATGAATTCTTTCAAACAAGCTCTTTAAGAAAGGCAGAAACAGAGTTCAACTTTCATCTTTCCTGGATGTTTTGGCGTACAGCAGTCAGTCGTGCTCTCAAAGCGCTTTTCCACAGAAGCAGCTGTGTATACACAACAAATCACGTTGGACATGTTTTGATCCAAGAGTGGGTAAGGACAAGCAGAGGTGAGCAGCAGGCTGTCCCTCAACACTAACACCAACGGTCGCCATAGCAACTGGAAGAATCACGGGAAGAAGCCAGTATTGATCTTTGCATCCTGTGTTCTTGCATTTCTTCAGAGCGGTCTCACACAATGCTACCACAACCAACACCATCACACGTATCCAGGCTCTGAAGTTAATGGGAAATAACAGTGATGACAAGGCAACAGGGAATAATTACTGCTGCAGTTATTCTGGGCACACAAAGAACAGGCAGCAGAATTTTCACCTTAATACATGCTATGCAAAGGGAAAGGGGGCGTCAGTATGCACAGGCACGTTTCACCATTCTGCCCATCTGTATTTCAAGTTTTCTGTGCATTCTCCTGCAGGGCAGCATCTACCTGTTCTCAGCATTTGTAACGAGACAGTTGCCAATGCCTAGGTCAGGAGTTACAAAGAGTAGGATATAGCAAAGGATGTTTTCTGCTTAGTTGAAAGCCTGCTACATCATGTCAGCATATTGCGGAATGGCACAGAGCCAGAAGGATAAGAAAGAGATACTACTTACAAATATTAAAGAGATTTTTCAGGTCAACAATGGCTTAGCTCCAGAGTCCCTCAAAATATACTACAGCACAACTGAGTTCTATCAACATGGGCTAATATATTACATGAGAATATAAGATTTTGGTAAAGACTCGTATTGTTTCCAGTAACAACACATAACTCAAAACTGTACTTGATTTGCAAATTAGCAGATGGTACTTTGTTGATACCTCCATAAGGCTTAAATGAAAAAAATGGATTTTGAAGGTTTAACCTTCACAATTAACATTTCTTTTTAGGATACGTAAAATGGGGAAAAGAGTGTACAAAATAGACTGAATTAAGAAAGCCTTTTAAGAGCATTTCTCAGCTGTATCTATAAACACTGAGGAATGACCAGAATACTTAGCAGGCTGTGGTCCTAGCTAAGAGCAGAAGGCTGCCTATACCAGAAAGATAAACTACTATTCTTGTAAATGAGTACATCACTTCTGCTACATGTACCCTACATTGTCCCAGTTTCATATCAGAATAAGACCTCTCTAATCCACTATATTCGCATAAAGCTGAAGTAACAAAGCAACAGCATGAGAAGTACTCAATATATCTAGATTCGCAAATTATAAAGTGATTAGAACCTCAAAAATAGGAAAAAAATCTCCAACTAGCACAGCTTTCATAAAATGTAACATAGTGTTCCAAGGCAAATACAAAATACAAATTAAAAGTGTCTATATTAATACAGGTACCCTTAACAAAATTTTAACATTTATACTTAATAAAAATAATCATAAAAACCCCTTAAACGATACCTACCAATTGCGTACTTCAAGATAACAACTCGACCATAATCCAAACAAATTACAACAGTATGTGATATTTAAGAGCTCTGGGAACCCTGTTAATAACAAGTCTCCCATCATAACTCAAAGAGGCAAATAGCCATGGGTCTGCTGAGGACCATTCAACTGCATATACACTATCTTCATGTTCTTCATAGGTAGCTATTACACTGTCTTGAAGGGGCTCTTTAATCCTAAAATTGAAGGGAAAAAAAAAAAGACTAAGGATCTGTGAACACACTTGAATTAAAAAGCAGTATTAAACATCACTAACATCTAGATACACAATCTCCCATTTAACGTATAAGAATGCAGTAGTAGGCTTTAAAGAAATATTATATACCATATATCTTCTTGAAGCTATGTTTCAGATAACAAAGCAGAGTCAAGCCAACATTAAAGATCCCATTTGCAGGGACAAAATACTTCTTATTCCCAACTTCAGTGGATATCCGAGTCTCTCATAACCTATACTATGCATCTCTGTAGAGAAAGTTAAACTACAGGCTATGATCTAAATACACCTAAACATGTATTTTTAGCAACACCTTTTCTCTTGCCATGCTCCATTCCTTCCTTTCTCCCTTTATTATTAACTGCAATCTTAAAATAATATATAATCTTAGTAGGAACGTGTAGGTAGGTAAGAAGTTGCAGTCTTTGACATCACTTAAAGTCTCTCCTGTGCTGCCATCCTGGACCCATTCTCTCTGGAGTAATGGGAGACAGAGGCACCACTCTGAACAACTGAGTTTTCACTTTCCATTCCTAGTTATACCAACATTGGATTCTCAGCTATTATTGTATACCTCACCTCTCACTGCAACACCCAAACTCCTAGTCACTTACATCATGAGACACAGATGCTCTTTTGCACTGCAAGTAACATACAAGAACAGATTCAGGCTATTCTCTGACCCAAACGTCATTGATTGTGCTCTGCTAGCTGAGAATAGCCTTTCTTCCCTCCATCCACAGGGCCAGTCCCTCTTCTCAGAGCAACACCACAGCACATTATTCTGTAGCTACAGGGTAGGTGAGTTTTCAGAGGATGACCTTAAGAGCTCCTTCACCCACAGAGGATCATCTCTGTCTGACAGGAATCAGCCTTTCGGGAGCAAACCCCTGCCTCCCAGAAAAAGTGCTGCATTACAGCTGCAATCCTCCCAACAGAAAGCAAAGCCAAAGAGCCCCGTGAATGCCACTCAATCATTTAAACAGATGCTGCTACTACGGAAATGAAGTGTTGTTATCGGATGTCTCTGCCCTTTACCACCACTCTGAGAGCACGCGTTGCTTCCATCACAAAGCATATACAGGATCACATTTGAATCGCTTGCAGTGTAGCACTGCTCCACCTAGCCAGCCTAACCAGCTGTGAATCTAACATCACAATTAAAATTCAGTTGAATTTAATGAATAAACCAAAAGCAGTCTGATACTGCAGAACAACTTCAGATACTCAGTTTCAAGGACTTTTTTCTTATGCACTATGTTTAAGCTCACCTAACAAAAAAGGTCACAGCACAAACAACACGTAGCCCCTGGTTAATTCCAAAGAGCAGGCTTGCCTTGCAGTTCCTCCTGAATATGTGCTTCAATGCAAACCAAGAGCAGAGAGCTAATAAATACACACACACACAGATTTCACCTCCTGCAGTGTGTTTTGCGAACTTTCTGCTAACTGACATGCCTGGTTAAGTGAAAGTTGGTCATGTCCCCAGACAGCAATGTGCTTCACACGGTGCTCACCCATTTACCCGCAACTCCATTATTCTGAAGGTTTCAAATGTCTCTCCGGATAAGCAAGGGAGTAATGCACGGTACACATGGCTGTCAGGGGACATGACCGACTTTCAGTTAACCAGGAGTCTCAGTTAACCAAAGGTTGGATAAACAAGGACAAATAAGCTCCTAGATTATACCATTTTTGGTATGCTCAGAATTGTTTCAGTGTTTCATTTAAATAACACAGTTCATCTAATTTAATTTACAGAAGTCAGAGGGGAATGAGTGTTCAGGAGAGAAGCTCGTAGATGAACTTCTGCTTGGCATTTCCATTTATTACTACAATTTTTAACTGTCTTTTATTATTGCCTACACACTGAATTTTTTTGGGCATGAAAGTAATTTTCTGCATTCCCAGAAAAAGACAGCATGATATTCCATGTGGTTCTTCCGGCCACAGGAGCTGAGCTTTTGGTGGGTTTTTTTTGTTTAAATAGCATAGATCTAGGATAAAATTATGTACAGACTAGTTGTGTATAAGAATGGCACAGCCTTAGACTGTTATTATCTGAGAAAATTGTTATGGAAGTATTCATTTGGTGTAAAAGATCTAAACATCATGCAAGATAATCAGGACTGGGGGAATAAAAAAAAAAAAAAAAGAAAAATCACAAAACATTCAGAGTGACACATGTCTCGGGAACAATACAGAGGATCCAAAAGAAACTGTCCACAATCATCCTTTACAAACACAATGAATGACAAGAGACTAGCCTTTAGATTGCTCACTGGATAGTGAGTCCAGAAGGATTCTCTAGCAGAATTAAGATCAGAATTTATTTTCTGTATGCAAAAGGTTCTTCAAAAATAAGCAATAAAACAGGAGAAGAGAGGTTGTGTATATTGGGTGGTTTTCCTCACAACAGGAATCTCAGAGCCAGATCACTTTACCCCACACTAAGAGACTTCCATGAAACACCTCAAATTTGCCTGCATTTTGGCTATGTGTACGCTCTTTTTGGTAAACTGAGAATAGGCTGAGAATACTATTTTTGAATCTATATGAATCCAGTTTACTTACATTTACTTTACTCCAGTTTGAGTCCCACAGTAAACTATTTACTCTCAGTGAAATTTTACATAGCTTTTACACATTTTTATTCATTAAAGACTCAGCTCAGTCTCTTCTAACTCCCCAGATATTAAATATAATTTAATTAATGCAAGAAGTTACAGACTAAACACCTATGGCACTGACATTTATTTAAGCAAGGTAACGAATACCTTGTAAATATATGCATAAGCAGAAGCTACAGAAGAAATTATTTTGGTCACAGCACATACTGGTGGATCACATACCTAATTTGTTTTGAGATGGTTTTGTCTATTCAGATAGTTTAATTATACTCTGTTTTTACAGAGTTGCTACAATTTGAGTTCTCCTTAACATACAGTAGGTAATTTCAGAGCCTACCATGTCGTAGCACTGATGAGTATATTCTTTCTAATACTTTATTCATAATGTAGCAATGATTAAGAGAATACTGCTATATTTTCATATGCATTATTCTTATCTCAGAAACTTTCCATTTCATAATTACCAGCTTCTGGTGACAATGCCCAGGTTATTTGCCTTCTTAGATACATAACACTGGACAGAGATGAGGAGAGCATGCAACATGGAGTTGATACTGGGATAGCCAGCAGATCTTTGGCAAGATTTGGAACAGGGAGGAGAGTTCAGGACCTTAAATTTCTTCCCAGTCAAAGAAGTTCAAAAAAAGTAAAAGTACCTGTACAGAGGTGGATACAAATCATAGAATCATAGAATTGTAGGGGTTGGAAGGGACCTCGAGAGATCATCGGGTCCAACTCCCCTGCCGAAGCAGGCTCCCTAGGACATTTCACTGAGATAGGCATCTAGACGGGTCTTGAATATCTCCAGAGAAGGAGACTCCACCACCTCCCTGGGCGTGCGTAAACCTTCTTCTATGCTACTTTAATATGTATAATTCAGGTTGTTGTAAAACCACAAGGATTTCTGGTTTTACACAAAAGCGGCAAGTTATGAGTGTAAAAATGTTATTGCTATGGTATAGCTAGTTTAGAGTACCACAAGTATTAGGTGGTTAGTCTACTGATCAGTCAGACTGATAGAGCAGTCTGACTAGATTATATTTGGTAATCATTTCTTATGCATGGCAAGCATACTAAGCTTTTTTTTTCCCTTGTCCTACATCTCGCTGCCCCTTAAAAAGTTCCTTTAGTGTCTCATTTTGCTGTACTGTTTTAAAGACTTTTTCTGGCCAGACAAAAATACATTTTTTTCTCCTTATGTATGTTCTTGATTTGCATCAACTGACAAAGCATCAAACTCTCATGTCACCAAGGTGTAATCTCTACCTATGTTGTGCATAAATTTAGGACCTGTGCCACACAGAGCTGAAATTGGACTGCTTTCTCTTTGTAGTCTTACCTCACATAGCACCACCTCTGCCAGCTTCTCCTATGAAAGGAGAAGAGCTTCCATTTTACTAGATAAACGAGGTTAATTGTGTTACTGATTTGAGAGAAGCCTGTTAAACCTTGGATAATTGTTTTCATGTAGAGAGCTGTTATTTCCAATTACTTCCCATGCTAACAACCATTTAAGTTTGCAGAGCTTACAATTCTGTTTTGTCACCACAATGTTCAATACAATGTTTTTCAGAATCACCAAAAATCATTAATTCCATATCACAGTCAAATTTAAATCCTCTTTAATCTAAAAATTTTTATGAAATACATGTCATTCAATAGAGAAGCAACACGTACTGCAGTGTCCAAAATCAATCCTGAAAAGCATGTCAGTGGATTCCAGAATAAGCCCTGTGGATGCCCTTTCACATTAACTGCTGGAGAAAACTTAGCAAAACTTAGGTTTTTGTTTCTGGTGAGCTTAGACAACACACTGCTTCCTTTTTCACTGTCTCAAGAAAAATAGAATTTGAGGATGTTTATGCTGGAAAAAAATTCTGATCTATAAAAAATTACTACATATACTATTGTAAGCATTTTTTTTTTTGGGGGGGTGGGTTTAACACTCAAAACCAGCTTTCTCAACTGCTTCTACAGGAAATGCCACCTTATAAAATGTATTGCCTGTTTTTAAATAGAACAGGTTTCCCAGTTGTCCTAATGCACACAATAAATTAAGGAGGGTATATCAGCTGATGGGGGTTAAAGAAAATAATAGTCTAGGAATTGGAAAGTGCTGCTGGACTAGATTTGGCTCAGCTTCTCACATATCCTGTGAGATATATCAAGTAAAGTCCTGAATACTGCCATTCCCTGAAATAAACTATGCTGTTGTAATTAATTGAGCCTCTTGGTTGATGCATAACAACATAATCCTATAATTTCTAGATTTCTGAGAGACATAAATACCATAAGCTCTATATCATCAAAATTAACACTACTGGCAGCTGTGGTAAAATACTTTGAAAGTCTGATTTACCATGAGTTTTTGGCAAATACTTCTCAAAATATCAATGCAGACAATTCACTCTCCTGAAGTCACAGGTGTGCATACAAAGGCATTATGTTAGATCACACAGTGCATATGTAGTATCAGGAAAACACATGATTTACTATTAAAAAAAGATTCATTTCTATCACAAAAAGTAAGAACCACTACCTCCCTGGATTTTCTGTTCCATTCCAATTGCTGAAGATGTTCTTACAGTTAAAACCTCATTAAAAACTTCACTATCCCAATAAGATACTCTGTACTGGGAGGAATAATGTTTTGCAAGTCACCTTTAAATGCAAAATGGTGAGACGTGCTTCTGTTAGATCTTGTTCCATGTGAATCAATGGTCAGTGTGGTTAATATCTACCATGAAAGGTGGAAACATAAAAATCAGGAAGAATACTAAAAAAAAATGTATATCCTAATGTCAGCTAACGATACAATCTTCAATAGATAATAAAGGTAAGGATAAACTTAGAACACAGTCAAAAACTTTAGCAATCAGTTCTGCCAGTGAAAACCCAGCAGACATCTTAAGCCTGTAAACCCCAAAGATAGCTAAGGAAGCTGGTAGCTCATTCTGCAAAACTAAAGTTTATGGATGGCCTCTTTTTCAGGACTGATGTATAACCTCAAAATGGTACTGATCATATAAATCTCTTCATTGCTATGGACAAAAAAAAAGGCTTTTTCTCTTTAAAACAAGTCCTCAATTACCAATTGAGCCTTGTCATGAAGTTCTGGCTATAGAAGCCATGAAGAATGAAAACACTGCTGCTGATGCAGCATGTACCTTGCTGTTGGGTTCCTAAGGCAGTAAATGGTCTTTCCATGCTACACATCCTCAGGATACCAAACAGAGACCTACAGTTTAAAATTCAAAACCGTAAGGCAAATAAATATATTGCAATAACTAAAGTAAAGGAATCCTGATTAGTGAGTAAAGGTGATCACACTAAACTGCAAGAATCTGTCAGGTTTTGTTTATTTTTTGAAATAGTTGCTAATAGTAGAACTAAAATGACCATGAGTCTGGTTTAATACAACCAAATACAGACTCACTAACATGAGTATTTTGGATGACCAAAAAACACAGAAAGAATAAGATGTCACCACATCCTTTTGGAGATATTTCTCAGTGCTCTGCAGATGTCTAAAAGGGAACTGACAGACATCTTCAGGGTTGCAGTCCCTACAACACCAGAGTGAAAACTATTACAGAAAGAGAGGACAAGGGGAAGGCTGCCCTAACTGGTTGCATCCATAGATGTGGAAAACCCCATGTTTTAAATGTTTTGCTTGAACTGAGGCATTAAAAATCACTTCCTATGTTGTTACCCAGGCATGCCAGCTCTGTTTTGGTGATGAAAGATAAATGCACCCCAAATACTTAACGTTATTTACTTATCTTCTATTTTAATCTGGTTTGTACGCTTTTTTCTATCTCTGGATAAAGGTGCCAGAAATTAAGCTAAGAGTACACCTTTGCATTCTCCATTTTGCAGCTAATTTTTTACCATATTTGAATTGTGCATTAAACTATTCAGATCAGGGACCTGACCAGAATAGACCACAGCTCTCCTCTGGCCACATGGGTATACCTCCTCTTTGTGGACAGCTTGATTCTTTTTTCAGACTACCTACTTTTGACAGAGCTTTGGGCCTCCCAAGCAGAAAGCAGTGAAGCCTTTCCTTACTCAGTGCAAGAAAAACGCAGTTGGCATATTTCTCCTAGACACAAAGGCACTGCCTGCACAGCTATTGTGTTTTGGAACAAACAAAACCACAGTTAGCAGTAAGAAATAAACTCAAGAATAAGGCTGTTGGCAAAAGAAAATCCTAAAGGGAAGAATCAGAAGAATCCAAAGATGATTCAGAAGGCAGTAAAGGTCCCTAAGCTGCAAATAGGCAGGGGCTGGAAGCATACCCAGGGGAAGTATCATCTCCTTTTTCTGTTTTTACAATCTTTCCTCTTGGCCACTATTAGAGACATGATACAGGCTGGGGAGACCTCCGATATGATACAGGGAGGCTGCTCTTACATTTTTATGATTGATGAGAGAAAACAACAACAACAGCAGTTAAAAAAGTAGAGAAGATACAGCAGATCAGTTTGCTCTGATCTGAATCAACAGTCAAGAGGAACTGAAGGTCACTCAATTGCGACAGGTGCAACAGCCCTAGTTATACTGTTTTTGCAAGCGTTTTCTGGTCTCCAAGAGGGGACAGTATATAATCCCCAGATGTCAGCACATATGTGGACAAACATCCATAGGAGAAACCTCAAAGACTAATTCCATGGGAAGAATAGAGAACAGCATGTTTTGTTTTCTTGTCTGTTCATTACTCAGTGTAACTGTCCTTTCATTTAAAAAACCCAAACACTAAATCTCCAGATAATTTTTTTTCAGTTGTGAGCCTTCAAAAAAGGAAGCAGTTATGACAGAAAATCTGGCAAGAAAAACTGAGTGGGTAAAGTGACATATTACCCGCTTTTGTCTCCAGTCCTGAAATGCAATAAAAATCAAAGTTTACTCCAAAATAATTTAAAAATTATCATGTGTATTAATGACTTCAGAAGCTTAGCTGTGCAGATCAATATTAGAAGTCAACATTTTTTAAATATGGTGATTTTTGCTGAGTAAGGGAAAAAAAACAACTTTGAAGAAAAAGCTGGTACATACTATTCATTTTTGTATGTAAACCACAGAGCAGTTTCACAAGTTATTTTATCTAGAACATGAAAAACAGGTGGCCCATGAGGAAAGAGTCTTTCTTCTTCTCTCCACTTGCTATTTCAACCTTCTTTTACAAGAGAAGGTGACCGACTGGAGAAACTGGTTCTACAGACACCTGCTCTTCCTGATGTCTGATACAATGCAAAAGAGACAGTTCCTTTTTCAAGAAGTATGTGCTATTTCACAGCAAGCCACATGACCTCCAAAACAGGATAAAAATGAACCCCATGTGAATATAATACTTTCTTGACAGTCTAGAACATACCCAAGATAAAACACTCACACTCCCCCTGCACCACACACCACGCAACAAACCCCTGTGTTTTACAGAAGAGGCAGTGCACACGAAATAGTGCAACCAACTCTCTGAAGAGGTCTCCAAGAGGAAAACAGGTACTTAAGCCTAAATACCTGGCACCAGTGGTTGACTAGCAAGAATTCCCAAGAGCTGTTATGCCCTGCTTTATTAGTGCGCTCGGAGCTAAACAGACATTCACGACATTCATCTGGCAACAGTTTTGCAAGGCTAGCTGAGCACCTTGCAAACATCTTTCCAGCTCACCTCCTAACAAGTGGGGAAAAAAAAAATCACAAGAAGACTTTGACAGTACCAAGCAAGTGTTAGAATAGCTAATGTGTTTTCCCAGGTTTTACAGAGAACAGATTAGTGGCTGAAAAACATATATTCAAAAAGCAAAAGGCTGTATTGATACTCTTGTTGCCTCTGGGAATGGGCAAGGACTCTACATCACTACTATACACATAATTCATCCATCCCACAGCCAAAGATGCATTGTTATATCTGTTGTATTGCTTTATATACTCCTGGTTTCAAAAATTCCTATTCTAGAAATAATCATCTGTGTTTTAATGAGGCAACATACACCATCTACAATAAAGAAAAATTCAGAACTCCAGATAACCTACTATATGTCATCTCGCAGAACACTAATTACTTGCAATGGTAATTATATTTACACACTCCCAACATATACAGACAAGAAACTGTAGTCTTTCTCACATCCATTAACGCTTTACGGCTTCCATCCAGAACAGAATAAGTTGCAGTGCCCAGCCACAGGTAAGGAACCAAAATGTACATCATATTTAAAATGCTGTAGATTAGTTACAGTCTAAAAAGTAAGTATGCATTGTTGATGTGAGCAACTTTCTAGGTGCTTAATTTTATATCTTTATTTTCCAGGTACTTACATCGCCTATTATTTCTAGAGACATTTTGTTTTCTAGAGACAAAATTAATAATTCCTATATATGGGGTAGCTTCCTTATTTAATATATTAAATGGTTTCCATGTCCTTTATGTAAAGCCAAAATGTCAAAAGTATTTCAAGCAAAACAAAATCTTTATTGATAAAATAAAGTGAAAGAGCAACCTTAAAAATGCATGTAGAGCAGGAATCTAAACTTTATTTGGAGTTTTAGCTGAAATACCTAGCAAATACAGCTGAATAACTAGGGGATCTCTTTTTGTAACTTCCTTGTTCCTCTCCCATCTTCATTTTAAACAGATAATACAGGAGATAATCTGCCTATTTCATTGCAGACTATTTTGCATATTAAAACAAACGAACATAACCATGGTGGTTTGACCTTGCCTGGAAACCAGTTGAAAAGAATGGAAAAAATAAGGGCTAAAGTTTTCTTGTCTCAAAATATTCTACATGAGTTTCAGTATCATTATCTCCCTTTTTAATGGAAGAGTTTGCTGAAGATTACCACATTATCTTAGATTAGAACTCCTCAGCTCACATTAGAGATACATAGATATATAGGGAGTTCTGTATATTTTCATAGAGAGGTTCAGAAAGGAAAACCAGCATCCCATATTGCATAACACAAAAGTTGAAAGCAGACAAAAACGGAAGATCAAAAACTCTTGTTTTGACATTTCACTTAACTCTTCAGTAAAAACCACACCCCTCCAAAATTCACATGCAAAATATGTGATTCTCCGCACCCCCAAGTGGAATGGTGCTTACAAATCCTTCCAATAACATGCATTATTCTCCACCAAGAGAGTCAAATCCAAATTTCTGTTTTGCTTGGAAGTTCTAATGAGTTATTGGCTACTAGAGCAGTAAGCGATGTTAAATGATAAATATACCAAAATTAATGTATTTATACTTCCTCCCACCTGTGCAAAAGCTCACCATTACACTGGTAACGTTTCCCAAAGCTTAGAGCTTATAAACAGAAAATGTATAAAACAGATTTTCAACTCTTATTTAACCCAGATTATTCTATGTGCTTAACTTGATCCAGAGCTCCCTTAAAGTGAAGCTTTTCACTGATCCAGTGGACTTTAGGACTGGCCTTCAGTATCACCACCCCCTTCCTACCAGTGAACACACAGGGACAAAGAAATAGGAATTAGAGCTACTTACGTGAAAGGTCTGTATACAAAAATCCTAGTCAGCAAAAAACAGCACGTTATCTACCACAATGAAAAGACAAACTACTCTTTTGTGCAGTTTGTGCAACATTATAATACATTTTATATACTGTAAAACTCAGGAAACTTCATACTTCTCTTCTTGATGTTGGTCCTCTTGGTCACTTAGTTCATCATCATCTACCATATGTCCAAATGGTTCAGAAGATATTGATACCATATTAGACAGGATAACTCTGCTATCACTGCTTCCTGTAAGGATCAACTGATCATGAGAATGATTGTATCTGACATTCCACACCCTAAAAAAAAAAAAATTCAAAACAGAAAGAAAAAGTAGATATTCTTGGCAGGCAGCACATCAATGTTAAATGATTTTTGCTTTTTTTTTTTTTTTTTTAAACAGCACTAAAAATTGATCTTTGACTTAAATGTTGTAAGTACGCATAGGAATGACATGTCTCTTCCTTTGGCCTTTAAGCTTTAAAATTCAGCAGGTAAGTTTTGAAAAAAAAAAACCCAACCTAAGAACAAATCATACCATTCAGTGGTATCATACCTTGAGGGCACATGCCAATTCATCTTTTAGTAAGTCAGATAAATATTTAAGTTCTAAATATAAAAATTTCCCCAAAGCGAAATATAGATTAGAAATAACCTGTTAAACAGAAATTTCACAACATTCATACAGGAAAGTTTAAAATAGACCCTAAAACAGGAGGTAGGATTATATTTCTCTTCAATTTTTATGTTTTGCACATCAAGTTAATACCAAAAGTCTTAGGTTGTTGGGTTTTTTTTTTCCTTTCTTTTAATCTTCTGGAGTAAAAAAAAAAACCAAACTAAAAAACACTGCTTCTGTTAATTCACATCTTCATTCCCCTCAAAGTAGCTTCAGGGTCCAGATTTATTTTGCAAGAATTACTCCAACCCACACTTAATAAAATATGAACCACTCATGTTTTCTTAACCACTGAAGTCTGCAAACGTCAGACAAGATTCTCTCCTTGCTCCAGCCACAGGCCACAGCAGTAGATACAGGCTCTAAGGAGTCTCTCAGAGAAGAAAATGACTCACTTGCATATTCTGGCTTTAGGGCTGCAAAGAACTTGAAAAAAAAGCAGGGCTGAATTATTGAGCATTTCCATCACTGGACAACAGCAGGATAGATGGCAGCTGCTGTAACCAAAACAGCTCAAGGGCTTTCCTGCACATCAGGTGCAGCAGATCTGGCTCCCTTTGGGAAGGCACACCTGTGTCCCAGCTGGCCCCTACAAGCCAACTTCTGTGATATGCTCCTCAAAGGTGTAGCTATCTCCCAACAATGTTAAGACAGTTTCTTAGCAATTAGACTAACATTGTCTAAACCCTTTAATTTACAATCACACAAGGAACATTCACATGTTGAAACCTTTCCTTCATGCAGGAAAATGATTATTCGCAGTAGCACAAACATAGTTAGCTTGCATTGTTCCTAAACAGTAAAATAATTAGCTGAATAAATTACATAAGCCATCCACCCACAAAACAGCATGCAGATAATTTGTTCTACCAGTGGGAATGCTCCTCTAGCGTCTTCACTGGTTCAGTGACATTTCTTGTGTCCCAGAATTTCACCTTGCAGTCATCTCCACAGCTAGCCAGGTAGTACTGTTTATTGGGATTAAAGTCTAGGTCTCGTACCAGCTGTCCATGAGCATTTTCTATGCAATATATCTGCCTGTAAAACACATTAAAAAAATTAAATGGTCTATAAAAAGCTAACTGCACTCCACTGACAGGAATCTGTTTCCCTGGAAACTTGCATAATCCCCTTAGCACTCACAGACCCAGAGTTCCCATTACTAGTGCATAGTTTAGGGAAATCCCAGCTGTGAACAGCAGTGACTTGTATAGATTTCTCAGCTTACTCTGAAGCTTTGCTCTTTCCTTGTTTGCATTAGGATCCCCTGGAATTAAAAGGAAATAGTAGTTCCAGATCATTCTAGCTCAGCTCTATAACAACTCTTATGAAATATCTACTACTAAATGACATGATTTTCAGAGAAAAGCTTCTCCACTCAAAAGCAGTTATACCAATTCTGTATTTTTGGTACCTAGTTACCCCTATATGAAGGGCTGAGATGAGGGAGGCAACAGTTATGAAGAACAGTTTTTATTATCGCTTCATTTTGAACTTACCTTCTTGAGCTCTGGCATTTATCAATTTATCTGTGATCTTAAAGTACTCTGCCATGCACATACTCATCCATGTGAGCCAATTAAGAAAACATTTGGAATACTGGTAGAGTACCTTATTCAAAATACCAAGTTCCACCAGTTTGTCTGATGCTTGAATCCTTAAAGTTGGGGTTTTTTTGTTTGGGTTTTTTTTTTTTTTTCATTTCCAGTATTGCATTACCAGTTTTCTGAAAAGGCTGTAACTGTTTCCATGTCCATTCCTCAAAGCCACCACTTACCAAAGTTCTACTTTGATTTGACAGTCTCCTACAATCTTCACTTGACCTTGTCAACACCTTGGGAGCTTTTTTCTTTTTTTTAACTGAAAAATGTTTCCCTTCAGAAAACACAGACTGAATAAAACTTTGTATTTCCCGCGCTGTCTGTATGTTCTCCTGTCAAGATGATATAGAGAGAAGTCTCTTGCTGCTAATACCTAACTACTAACACAATGCAAAGTAACTCCGTAAGGAAAGTTCAAAGTATACCAGGCCTATACTAAGCCCTATTCTGACAGCTATGGCAGTCACTTGGGATAAAGGATATTACTTAGATATCCAATGTCAACACTCAGAGCTTGAGAGATTAAGAATGTCACTCAAATATGCCTTTCTACCAGGTATTTCAGGATCTGAATTCAACATTTCCTCTTAATTTCTTGAAACAACTTTATGGGAAGATTTTTTAAATCACAAGCAAGCTTGCAGTAATATAACACTCCTTTACTGCACCTTTAACCTCTTTCCTGCAACTTTTGCATTGCTCGTGGAGATGTGTATGAGTTTAAAAAGAAATACCACTGTCCACTCAGTAGTGCTTACCATGAAAACCTTTATCCTACCTTAACTATTGTTCAGATCACTTGATCCCTTTCTTCCCAAACACGAACATTCCTTTATTTCGCTCTATCATCCTATCTGCAACAGTATCACATTAAACTTCCCACTTACATCACAGACTGATGACAGACCATATGAGTATTTTCTTAAGCTACTGACTCCACCTTCTTGTATTCTTTATAGAACTGACTCTTGGAGTCTAAATTTTCCTGATACAATTTTCTCTCTAAATCCATTCAGCCTAATGTCTGCCTCCTTTGCATCATAAGTTCTTCACTTTTTAAGATTGCTTCCTAGTCTATTCTAGGAACCTTCCCAACAACCTCTTCTACCACTCTTATTTGTTTGATGTGTCCAAAAATCATTCACTCCCTCTCTCTTACAGCTATCATAATGGCACTCCATGGAACTAGCTATTCTAGCTACTTCTTTACTATCTCTTTTATTCTTGGCTGGCACAGCAGTTTTCTGTCCCTGACTTACCTACCCACTCACCCTCCCAACCCCCATTCCAATTTTTTGCAACTATATTGCCACAGGGTAGTTTATAGTACCCTGACTTTAAACTCCTACCTGTAGCCTAATTAGTAATTATCAAATATTCACATCATTCTAGATGTATTACAGTGTAATTACAGATGAGACATACTCTTGCACATGTTTTTCAAGTACATTGCAAAACCAGCTCTTTGGCACAGCCTGGTACTTGTAAATTGGTTCAAGGACCATCTAATCTGAGCTTCAGGTAAAGTTATCAGAATTGTGGGATTTGCTCTTGTAACCAAGCTACCCTTTCGCTGAGGACCTTGTTAATATCTGGACAATCCCCCCTTCATAAATGTTACTCAGAGTATTTCTTTAATGCAACACAGAGATGCTTTTTCCAATGAAACAGAGCATGAAGGGGACTTCATAATATGTAACATTTTCTACTTAGAACTAGACTTTCATCTTAAGGTCCACACAGTATATGGTAGAAGTAGGATGTTTTGTAAACATTGCAAAAAAACTATTAAAAAAATCCCTTTCCCCTTTGACCTTCCTTTCCTCTCTCATGTGCTTCATTTAAATGAAAGTATATACATATATATGAAGTTAGATTTTTAAATATATCCTTCTACAGGGCAAAACCCAGGACTTTCAAATCTGCTGACAAATGAACAGGAAGTAACTTTCAATTAATATATTTATATTTTTAGTTTTTATTAAATTAAATAAACCTTTTTGGCAAAAAAAACAACTCAAGACTGGCAAACACAGGGATTTATTGCTACACCCCTGAGCTGGCAGGAGCCATAGAACTAAATTTAAAGTCATCCCCCTTTAAGGCAACAAAAGTTATTACAAGACATCAGTCTTCTTGGTTTAGTGATAAATTACTATGTGCTAAGGGGATAAAGCGTATCTTTAAAAAGCTTGCACAGGCTTTAGTAGTCATGGCAACAGATGTGCAAAACATCACTCCATTGCTTATCAAAATCACAACTGAGCAGGGGGGAAACACCTTATTAGGTATATTCAAAGCCTTAATTGATTTGGAAGTGATTTTGATAGATTCAGTAGGTTTATACAAGCAGCATACTACACTCTTTAATATAGTAAGGCATCCTATTCGTTAAAAACAGAAATGTGAAGAGTGAACCCTATGAATTACCTTCAGAGACTGAAGTTACCTTTAAATAACATGCTATGAAGACAGTTCATAGCATAGTCAGGACTGATGTTAAATAATTTTTGGGTTTATTTACAGAACAGCTTCATTCAGGTACTGCTTAACACTGTTCAATAGTACATGTGTTGAACAAATTATTGTGAGACTAGTACATAATTCAGTAAAACTTCAGTAAATTTGATGGAGGGGAAAAACAGAGAAAACCCTTTACTAAATTGTGAACACATTAGCTATAGAAGCCAAATAATTCCTTTTGTAAGTGATAGCTTTGCCATATTTCTAATCTTTAAAACAAGTAATAATTAAAAAACTATGTTGGAGCAATGAAAAAGCCATCTCCAAAGGAGACTGTATTCTTTTGGAGAACAAGACCGCAATCTCTCATTACCTCATGCTGCGGGTATCCCATCCTCGAACAGTGGTATCGTTGGCTGTTGCAATCTGTGTACAGTTGTGGTGTGGACTCCATCTTCCAGAAGTAAATTTTAATTGTCCTTTCCCTTCCAAGGCTGCAGAACTAGAGAGCTAAAATAATAAAACAAAGCTGGCAATGTTTCTAAATGTAAAGCTCAAATGAAATTAGTTCCACTGAAGACAAAAACTACACAATAGCCTATTGTTCCAAGTGTTACAGCATACCACATCCTAGGATAAAAAAAATGAAAATAATTAACATAAAGGGCTGATGTTGTACCTCAGAAAGTACTTTTTAGAAAGACTCATGCAGTCTAATGTATTCAGAACTCTTAGAAATACCATACTACTTTATAAAATTATACAAACATAATTTCAGATCATTTATTGAAACAGTACACAACTAACACAGGCTTATTGGATAAATTTATAGCTGCCTCAGACAAATAAACACAACCATTTAAAGAACTGCCTTACAAGACTGGTTTTCCATTTCAAGAAGCCAAATTCTATCTGCAGGAACAGAATTATAGAGTTAAAGGCTCTTCAATAAGCATATAGCAGCTTTTAAATATGAAACAATAAATCACATCCCAGGTGCTCCATATACATGCCTATTAAAATAACAGCAGGTACTAGATCACTAATCTATAATCTGGGAAAATTAAGAGGTTTGGATCCAAAACCAGGCTTGTATGTCATTTAGCAGACAGCTCTGCATCTCCATCATCAGCGAAAAGAAGGCACAACGTAATCAGGTTTCTCTTCAAAGTTGTAGTTATCCTCAATTCCACATGAACATGTGGAAAAATAGCTGCAGACACTGTTTTACTTCTAATCACTTACTGAAACTGAGTAGTATCCAAAGAAGGGGGAGGGGGCAACGAAAATTCTTGTATTTTAATTGGATATAAAATTTATATGAATTTCAAGTGGCTAGGCAGACAGCAGACTTATTTGTTCATCTTGCACAGCATATTTAAAAATCTTTTGTTAAGAGGGATTTCACAAAAGCAGATTAGTACACTGGATCTCATTAGACCACTTCTCTCCTTTACCTAAATCTTAACACATCATGAAATATTCTATTAAACTGAAGATTTCTCAGCAGAAATATTACACTTTGATGAAAAAGACTAAAACATACATACTGTGTACACAAACTGGCATGAATGGAAAAAAAATGCTGTTAACACAAGATAGCTTCAATCTGTTTGTATATGATACTAATATTCATTTTGCTAACTTTTTACTATTGCAATTCTACCAACAATATCCTATCTACTTGGTGTTCAGATTAACAAGCTAGAAATAACAACTCTTCCATCACTGAAGTATATGCTATTCAAGATATATTGTCCTCCAGAAACTTTTTCAGATTTTTTTTTTTTTTTAATGTAGGATTCCTAGCTTGCAAAGTTATATATTGCTCATGTTACTGAGCGAAACATCACTGCTAGTACCATTCATCCTCAAGCACAAATAATGTCTGAAAGCCCTTTCTACAGCTTGAAGGTTATTAATAAAGAAAAATACTGCACAGGACACTGGACACAAGGTTTATTTTTTGACAGATACTACATTCCAGGCAGAAGAGAACATGCAGAGCTTGAGTGTTTCATTAAAAAAATTAAATGAAGCTGCTTTAATAAGTAGTCTTGGCCAAACAAAGCTCAGACTAGGGGAACAGGAAAGAGGCAAATGTTAACACTGAATGTAAGAGAATATCAGCAAAGAGTCTCTCATCAAGTATTTACAAAATCTGTTCTTGAAACAGAACACGTCACATATCCAAAATATGACTGAGGGTAGGTATTTGTCAGCAGTAGTTAATACTTTTAGAGGCATTTGAGTCATTTATTTCAACTTTTATCTTTTAAACTACTATAAAAAGACCAACATTTCTTTTCAGCCAAACTTTAGAGATGAGGCGAGCATTCACATCCTAGAGTATTCCTTAGTAACACATACAAAAAAACCCAAACAATACATACATGTAAGAGTGGTCAAGTCATCTTCGCCTTCTCAAACAACCCTTAAGTATTTTGGGGAATTAAATGACATCTTTCCTTGTATGGATGCCCAACTACGTATAAAGTCAAAGCTCCCAATCAAATTCTGTTTGAATGATAATAAAGTGAATAATAATAAAATTAAGTTCCGGAAATTCCTGAATAAAGTTTTGCTCAATTTTCTTTTCCATGAGTTCTATGAGCCAGAAAGGAACTGAAAGGACAGCTAAGAAATAAGGGAGGGAAATGTTCATAATATAAAAAGGAATCCTGATGTAACAGAATAAAGCCTGCAAGTTTTCTTCCTTTAGGCTCAATTCTTGGGTTTCCAGGAAACAAAGCTGGTAGTCTGGAATCACCAGAAACTTGTACCTTTATTTCATACCTAAATATGTGAACAGGTAGACAAGTCTTTTGATTTCTTTTTTTGGGGGTTGGTTTGTTGTGTTTTTTTTTGAATCTTGAACTCTTCCTTCCACTTCTTTAAAAGGCAAAAAAGCTTACTGCAGAAGGAAAGGAAGATAGGGTGAAAGCATATTTTAGGGACTAACCTCACATAAGGATTTGGATTTGTGCTGCCTAGAAGATGACAGACAATTCTGATGGGCTCACTGGATACTGAAGAAAAACAATTCATGGCAGTATTTTATAAACGCAAAGTATGAGTTACAGTAAGGATTTTTTAAAAAGGAGGATCCACTGCCTACTTTTAGACAACAAAACTAGCTATTGTTCTGCCTGTGTGCAAGAATCACACATTGACTTTTAAAAAATAGTACGGACAAATTGAAATCTTGAATAGAAAAAAATGGTTATCAGAACATGGATGGATTTAACACTGTTCACAAATGATTAAGTGGATCAGTGCCTAAAGCTGGTATGGTAACATAGAACAATAATAAAAGGGCAGTACAATAGCATATTAGAATTGCAAAAGAGCAATGATTTGAAGACAAAACAAAAGGTTCTGAAAAAAATAAGCAGTGTAATATGAACAGATATGTTATCATCCTCAGTGAAGGAACAGGCTTTACAGAAGTAAAGTATCTGAAATATGAAAAAGCCTATCCTAGCTTTGAAGTACTGGTTTCTTTGTATTCAGATGAAAACACCCATTAGTCCAATGTATTTCTGTCACGTCAATTAAGGACTGAAATGCTTCTTTCTGCTTCAAATTTTGATCTCATAAGGACTGACTTAGAAAGAAGAAAAGCTGAGCAGTATCCCCAAAGATCCAACCCCAACATGTACTAACCTCCAGGGAAGTATGGAAATTATCTAGAAAAATCACAAGCAGCATGGAGAAATAAAACAATTATTCATGCTCTCCTCTAAAACAAGAGCTACAGGCCATCAAATAGAGCCTGTAGAAGTCAGATTCAACACTAAGGAAGAAAGTGGTTCTCTGCCCAATGGACTCCTTGAATGCACGAAACTTACTTGTGTCCAAGGACAGAATAGCAAAGTACATGGGAGAAAGATCTCTTGAAAGAAAGATCTAAGTAGAAAAATCCAACAAGTGAGAAGTGTAGAATACTGAGTGTTAAGGGGCAAAGCATCCGATACATTTACCCCACTGAAATGTTCCTTCAGTCCACTATGGCCACTGTTTCAAGCAGAATGCTGGGGCTGGATGGCCTCCGATAGAGACCAGTGTAACCACTCTCAGAGCTGAGCAGCATGAAGCAAATGAATGGCAGAACTTTCCTGCCGAGCAGGCTGCGCTTTTCTTCTCTCACAACATATTCTGACAAACAATGCAAGGATCAGTTCTCAAGTTCTACACACTCCTGAATTAAATGGTACTTGGAAGCACATCATTCTGTTCACTCACTATACTACCTTCACCTAATACCTAAATTTTTATATGCCCAACTTAGAACTGGTTAGCTTTTTGCTAATGCGTGAACTAAGGCAGAATGAGTAAAAATTAATAAATACCTCATACATTTGGAACGTCACATTTTTTTCCTCTCACACACTTTGACACAAACCATTAGAAAACATCTCCTAAGAGAATATTCCAATGCTCTAATATGATTTAGAAACACATACGTTTCTGTTTAATGAAAAAAGCACCAAGTTAAAGTAATTGCTACATTTCTTAGTACACAGAAGTGGTTACCAGTAAGACTCCAGCAACGTTCTTGTAAAAAAATAAAGGCTAGTATTAGAATGTTAAAAATAGGAAGGTTTCTGAATGAATCCACTTGATAGAGTATGTAATATTGACAAATAGCTTAGTATCTATTAGTTTCAGAATCTTTTAGTTTGAATAAACAGGATTAGCAGTCATTATATAGGGAGAGGAAAAGATGTAATTTCTATGCAAAGGCTTAATTGCAGCAATCTACTGAATATTTCTCAATACATCGATATCCTGCATTTTCTTTAAGAAAATGACTTTGTTTTCCCTTGACAAAAATGGCCTTTAGAATTTGAGGTATGTAAAATATATATTAAGTTGTGATTTATTTTTTTTAAATGCATAAAAATTAATTGGAAGATAAAACCAACAGAAATCTTTTACTTAATAAATGAGAAAACATGCCTTTTGACTTCTGAGTGCTTTTTAAAAAATAAATATTTATTTAATAACTTTAGTTTTCTTACTCCTACAGCAGCAGCTGTGCTTTAAACAGAATCACACACACAAAAATTTTACCAAAAAATGACCAAAAAATGAACACTAAGGAACTCTAACATCTTACTCAAGAGATTGTAAAACTAGAGATCTGATGGATCTTCAAGTGCATTCTAGACAAAACCACTAGAGAAGCCATTATTCTGTTTATGAATTATTCATAGGCTTATGCTGTACATGCTTATTTGATCTTGACTTCCTCCCCAGTGTAGTGAAGACATCTTTAACAATTAAGTCCATAAATATTTAGAATTTCTAAAAAAGTATCAACTGAAAGAACTTATGGTAGTGATTACTAAACTCATTGAGATAAATCACACATAACATAATTCTGCTTTTTAGCCATACCCTCTTCAACTGAAAATGAGCAATAATTCTGTGCATGATCAAGGCTGCATGGAGATCTCAAGACAGCCTCAAGAAGACATCCTTCTAATAGCCACAGTATCAAATCCACTGAAATACTATTTTGAGATGCACATTAAAAAAGGGAGGAGCATAGTTCTGGCTTGTTATTGACAGAAACAGAAATACTGATGAGGACTCTAATTCCTCCAGTTGCAGGCAACCACACCCTATAGTCCTTTCATTCAGATTCTCAGAATAGCTAAGAAACAGAATCTATATATTTTAAAGTGTTTAGTTTTTACCTCACAGTAAGAAAATATTTTTATTTCCTAAATACAAGTTTTCTGCTTTATGCTACAACAATTAAGCTAAACATCAAGAGCAGCTAGTTCATCATCTGAAATATAATGTTACTCCTATATACTGGTTATGTGTTCCAAGTTTCCATCATCAATTTTCATTATTTCACCCCTACTTCTATATTGTTAAGGACACCATTAAGCAAGATTGATCCCACCACCAATTCTTCAAGAACTGGTCTTCTATCGTCCTTCTGATCCAGTAATTTCTCTTTCATTTTTTCTTCAGACAGTTTTTTTGTCCTCCTTTGAATAATTTATGTTTACTCTAGTTGCAATAAGTATAGGGCATACAACAAAGTTCTCCACTGAAGTCCACAATGCATTCTTTGCCTCGAAGAACAGCAGCCACCTCGGCAGGAAAGCATGTCACACTTATTTCTAATATCCTCCTATATCTGGACACATTTTAACAGTCAATATGGATTAATCTTCCCCACAAGATCTTGTCTGGAATGCCATTCCTAGATATTCCTACTGTTCCAAATTAAGAGGACCTATACGTTAAATGCTACTATAAAATCCAGAAGGGCCAAGAAATCTAAAAGGTATCTAACTAAAGGTTTTGATAAATATGATTAAAACTCCTCTACTCTTCCCCTTTGTGAAAACATAAGGCAAACAGAAAAATATTGACACTTTTAGGATTTCCAATCTTTTGCACTCATCTGCCATTACAAACATACTGCATTTACCCAAGGAAGAGTTTGTGATTTGGTGACATCTGACCCAAAGTCTGTATACAGAAACATTAACTGTCAACTTTTCAGTAGAATCTACCCAGACCTTATGGATTGTTTGGGCTTCTCTTGGGTTCAGCTAATGATTATAAATGGCAAAGAATACATAATTTAATTGCAAAAGGTAATGATGCAGTGAACATAAGATTAGTTTCGCCCCAGAAGGTGATGTCCTCAAAACAGTAATAAAGGGAGTGATCAAAAGGACAGGAGAAGCTTGTCTTAATGCAAAGACTAGCAAATATTCCTGTATTAAATACTGTAACAAAGAAACAATTTAGCAAAAAAGTGTTGAAAGGAAAAAAACACAACTCCACACAACTGTATAGTAAGTTATGTTTAAATGTTAAAATTCAATGTTTCCTATGACAGGCTGAGCAGATAATTCAAAGAACAAACATAAAAGTCATTTTATTACAAAGACACTCTGAAAGTCTCAGGAACTCTACAATTCTTCAGGCTAATTCTGAGTAGACAATGTGGCTTGCATCTATCTCCCAGACAGATAGAGGAGATGCACCCAGCAAGAGACTGAAGTTTTCATCAGTATAGGCAAGAAGAAATTTTGGTCTACTCAAAATTTTAAGACACATGCATTTTCAGGTGTTCACTGATACTACACCTGAGTTTTAGATGACCTTTTTTGAACATGAAGAGTACGTAAAGAGTAGCGCTGGGTTTTCCTTTTGACAGTAAGTTTAATATTATCTATAATGCATACCTATCCAGAAAGGAAACAGGTGGTCTTATGTTCCTAAAACAGGAAGACCAGTGCTGCACCAGTGTAATGACTAACACCTTGCTTCTAATACCCAATACAGATACTGTGGACCAGATTCTACTTTTATTGTAATTAACTAACTTTAACACCATCATACTTTTGGAAAAAAAAAGGGAAAAAACATAAAACACACTGTCATTTTTATTATCTTAACCCTAGGCTATTCAGTTAAAATATTGTATGAACACTCGTATACGGTTATTTCACCCCTAAGTCAATATAACAGGAGTATTTTACAAACACTTTTTGCCTTCAACATTTCCTACTGAACATGTAAGTTTACTAGATACTTTCTGCTTTAATGCTGCTTGCTAGAACCAAACGTCATGTTAGATGCCAAAAATGGACAACCTTTTATCCTAATGAACAACAAACACATATTCCTTATCATTTAAATAATCTCCCCGTGTATCCGCATATAAACAAATGTGGACGACTTGGCAACATTGCTTCAAGTGACTCATAATCAGCTATAACCTCCAAAGAAGCTATGAGTGGTCTCCATGGTCTTTATTCAGAAACAGGTCCTTTTTTTTTTTAAATACATGCCCCCTCTTTAACGCTAGTGAGAGTTGATTTTTTTTGCTATAGGCTGTTCTGTACCTGTTTTCAAGGCCAAAAAAGCTCTTTTTATTAATATCCCAGAAAATTATGGTTTGACACTCTGACAAAAAGCTTTAAACACAGAACACGTGTTTTTTAGGGATACAGTATATTTTGCATTCAATTTCTTATAAGCAGGATATACACAGAAAGAAATCACAATTTCACCTACACCTATTGGCCTACACACATTCCTTGTACATGGTGATAACCAAATGGAAAAACATGCATTTTTTACCACTACCAATGCCATCTCTCTTCTAATCAACTTGTTCTCACAAATTTCTATATACAACAGCAGCAAAAGATGGGGTTGAGTGTTGATTTTTTGGTTTGGTTTTGCTTGATTTTTTAACAGAAAGCCATCTCAGTAATGAAGCTTTTCTTATTTTTCCTCCCTCCTCCCTGTAACTGTCAGTCCTACATAATTTTTTGTAAATATCAAATTACTACAGAACAACAGTGATGATTTTTCAGCCTTCTACAGTTTCTAATAAGGAATTATCTCCTGGGAAAATTTTGGAGATACACAACAGTTGATTCCAGACCAAGACTTTAGATCATCATTTTAAATGACTAGAAGGTCTATGATCGGCATTTTAAAGAGATGCTCGTTCTTTCTTTCCTCAGAATATTTCAGTTGGACTCCAGTTAGACCAACTCAGGAACTCACTAGCATGCTTGAGGCAAATTTGTTGCAGACAAAAATTCAAAATGAATGCAGCAATACCAGTCATCTTAGAAGATATGCACCTGGCTTAAGATTTAGAGGTCTAGAGTTATGTTTTCTTAGAGTCAAGTTTCCGTGGACTTTCACTAATGCACTTTAAAAGTAAAGTGGTAATTGACTTAGTTATGAAGCAATTATCATCTAAGAGTAATTCAAAATTGATAGGGGAGAAAACCGATAATGGTAAACAGTTATTTCCAGGTAAATTTTTAATCACAAGCAATTCTAATTGACAGTGAACTCGGGTGAGAGATTATTTTAAACAGAAAACTAGAGGATTGGTCAAATTCTGTATCAGGTCTTCTGAGAGCCTGAGTGTAAAATCTAGACACCACTCCTAACTTCTGCAAACTACAGACATTTTTAAATGCTCCTATCTGAAGATGTCAGTCAGGGGTCAACGCCTACATTCATAGTCTTAGCTTCATTAGATGAAGCAAGATTTTTGATGCAGAATTTCACTTTTGGTTCTTCTTGTTTCCTTTTGTCAAATATAAGGATATAAGAAATGTCAAAGATTAAATCCCTTTATCACTTTGCCTTCTGGAGCCTTCATTTTGCCATCAATATTTTATGTAGTACAGGCATATTTTAAAAGTAACAGAATAAAGGAACACAGGTAAGGAACACTAATTGAAATTATGAAATTGAAACATGCTTTAGGTGATCCTGCTTTAGCAGGGGGTTGGAATAGATCTTCAGAAGTCCCTTCCAACCCCTACTGTTCTGTTAATCTATGAAACACTGAAAGGATTAGCAAAATGAATATTGCTTGGAGAACAGAAATTTGATTTCCAAAATCATGTTGGAATTGCGTAGCTTGAAGAGCCTAGTCCTCTTCAAAATTATGCTGATCCCAATTCTAGAAACAAAATGTAGCACTGATTGAAGTTTCAGGTGGAAAAAAAAAAGTTGAAGTCTCCTGATCTAGTGAAGCAATACAAAGGGCTTACTTATGAACAAAAAAATTAGGCTATATGATGTTGGTATTACACAAAATCTAGTAAAATAACAATGTAGTACTTCATTTATTTGCACACAGTCACATGGTACAATAGAGAAGAGTTTATGGACATGTTTTGACTCTAAGCAACTGCCAAATGAAAAATCTGATTCTATAGCATCCAAGAAAGGAAACTAATCCTGAAAAAGTAAACCCATGAGTTAACTGAAGAACTGACAACAGGTCAGCTGAATAATAATATCCTTGACACAATCAGTTTCTATTTTAAGGATAGACCTAAATCACTATACAGAAAGATGCAATATTTTTTGTACACAATTTATGAAATTCTACAGAATTCTACTTTTGTGTTTGTCTATAAGATAAGTTTTAATAATGACTGAAATAATCTGGACACTATGGTACTAGATTAAATTAATACTGACAAATCAAAGCAGTGCACAGTTAATAGAGACATTTATATATACAATAAAGGTTTTAAACTAAGTAGAAGGTTGTGTGGTATTAGCCAACAAGAGTTAATACATTATTAGCTGAATTCAATAACCTTTGGCTCTAATGGTCACCAATCAATAAACTTATGCACAATTATCAAATTAGCATAGTTTTATTTTATACTATACACTGTAAAACCAGTAGGAAAGTAAGGGCAACTCTAGCAAAAGGAAAGTATTTAACCACTGGCAACAGATAGAAAACCACCAAGTTGCCTACTCTTAAAATGTTCATATTCAAGAGAACTGATAGTGTCTTCATTTCCCCCACCTCACAAATGGGTAGTTCTGAGCAGTTCTGAGATTAGCAAATTGTAGGCAAGGGAATGCTCTTATTGGTGCTATGTTCAATTATATCACGATTTGTTAACAAAAATTCTTACCACAGCTTTGGCTGAACTTTCCTGCAAATCCCACAATAATATGTTATTATCAGCCAGTGAAATAATCTTTTTACCGTCTCCCATTGGTTCCCACATAACACTGTAAAACAAAAAGAAAATGAAATCAACCTAACATTAAAACCAATCAGAATTTGCACTAGAAAGCCATTTGAACCCTGTGGATCTCACCCATATCAAATAATATTAAACCATATTCATTATGGTTTCTTTCAGCTGCAATCTGTCCTGTATTTTAAGTGCAAAATCTGCCATAAACTGGCAATCCAGCAATTTTTACATACTAGATGAACGTTATGGCAGCATCAGTTACTTAAAAACTATGTGATACCGAACTTAAGCTTGCTTATAGAATCTTTTAGTCAGTGCTAATGTACACACCTGGTTCTTTTCTTTTCGAATGCCCTTTGGCATCCAGTCCAAATCTGTGAAAAAAAGAAAAGCCAAGCAAGCTTCCCTAGGTGCTAGCATAACTGCAAAAAGAGACCTTCTTGAAATCCTTACTCCATTTATCCTGAATACTGAATCATACAGTGATTATGTCACTGTAGCAGTCATTCAGCATACATACCCAGAAAAAAAGAAACAACAGCAAAACCTTAACATACACTCACTTTCAGTGCTTTAGCTTGAAATGGCATTTTTAATATATAATGTTGTGCATCCTTTCTGAAGAGGCAAAAATCTTAAGCCTTAGAGCTTTGATGCAAACCTGTTCCAGTTCAGCAGCTGTCATCATGACTCAACACGTAGTTTTTACCTGTGACTCCCCAGCTTTTGTGCTATACATGACTGCTAGAAATCAGTCTTCATCTCTAGTTCTGCCTATGAGAAGCAGCATATTCAAGCCAGTCAGTACAGCCAGCACAAATAAGTATATGCATTACATCCCTAATAAATGTGCTGGATATAAGAATCAGGTTAAAAGAATAATATTTATCATTTGAGAAGAAAGGGTTCCCTACCCTACTTTCAAATTCCAAAAGTTGAACTTTCAAAAGAAAGTCGTGCAACCTCCCAACCATCTTATCCTGAGACAATATAGCTGAAGGCACAGATCACAACTTTAGTATCAACAGCTACGTGGAGAAACTTCTTCCCAGCTCTAGACAAAATCTTAAGTCATTCAAAGGAGTTGGCTATGCTGTTCATCATTAGTGCACATACAAAGAAGTACCTCTTGAGGTTTGTCAAGAGTCCATCACTAGACTTAAGTTTTCTAGTCTGTTCTGCTTTTTGCATGAATCAATTCAGTATCTGAATTAAAGAGAGAAAAGTTTTAAGAGTAGATGTAACTTTGGGCAAGTGAAACAAAAGGCAGCCCCCAGTTACGCTCCTAACTCAGTGCTGCACACTAAGCATACTCCTATTATATCCCCAGTTCTGCATTACTCCCACCTTCCTTAGACAGTGGGTGTGACTAGGCTGGCCCCATCTAACCACAGAAGTCCCTCTAGCCTTATGGTATAAAACACAAGGGAAAAAATATAGGAAGTTGTAGGGAACAGAATGTGACACAGAATCATTTTTTCTTACAGAAGTGAAACACATCCTCAGTTATTCTCAGAGGATACCTTCCTCTTAAAATCCTCTTGCTTCTTCCATGAACACTTTCACAGCTTTTTACTTTGCCCTTTTAGTAAAGCAAGCATTAGATATATAGGCAAATGACTGCACCTGTTTGCTTACAGAGAAGCCAGACTATGCAGCGAACACAGAACTAAGCCAAGAAAAGGAAACTAACACCAGATAGATGAAAAATCTGGAACTATAACTAAAAGGGTGTGTTGGCTGACTCCTTAACCACTGAACTTCTCCCTAAGGCAACCAAGGAGAACAAAGGAAGGACAAGCTTCTGCTAGAACCATGACCCACATCCTAATTATGTTGTCAATCCATGAAAATTAATTACTTTTAAAAGTTTATTTGTACTGAATTCTTTTGTATTAGGACAAAAATAATTTCATTCTGCAGATTCATCTACCACCATGTTTTTTAATGTGTTTTATCATGGACACATACCTATAATTATTCCATGACTTGCTTCAAATGAGCTTGTTTTGTCTCTAGCATGGTTAATTTTATTTTCAAAAGTGTTTCTTAAAGTTTAATAGTAAAACTTGGAAAACCTTATAAACAACTGAAAATGAGAGTTGATAGTAAAAATTATTATGGAAGCAGTTTCCATTACACACTCACCAGTCATTTTGCCCACAACAATGAGAAGTAACCTGCATTAGCATTTCAGAATTTCATACAGTTCTGCTGCACATGTATCAATTTGATACTTCAAAGATCATAAAGTATTTTATGAAGACATAATAGTATTTAAAAAATAATCACTATAACCCACATGTGATCACAGCCAACCTTCCACAATCAAGTTTTCCAAGATGAAATTAAGAAAACAGGATCATCACATAACTGAATGGGTAACTAAAAAAAAAAAAATAATCTTGGGACTGATTTCTGATCACATTTATTTTAAATCCATCATGATTCTTATCAATTGTTGAAAGTATAACTGATTTTTGGTATTGTTACCTGTAGATACATTGTTAATTCTGGACAATGAAATATGGTTTGACTAATTAACCCTTTAGGAGTTCTTCCACCCAGAGATCAGTATTCTTTATGCCTGATGAAGTATTTACCCTTTTTCTGCACCGATCACTGAACTTGCAGCTGTAAAAGCTGGACTGGAAGCATTTTATTTCATGTTTCCAAAGGCAGGATGAAATTGCACATCTCTGAGTGTCACTGAGCTTCAAGGTAAAGAATTTTAATAGTTGAATATAGTCTGTTAATTAGAGCCAAATATAACCCAGCTGACATCCCTTAAAATGAAAAGGTCTCTCCACATTCACTCTATCCTTGTGAGATGTTCATTTTCCTTCTATTTAATTTGCCTTTTATTAAAGTTCATTGTTTAATGGGTGTGGTTGCAGCGGTTATTCAGATTTTATAATCTAAGTGAAGGTTACCCAAATTGCTTTGTAACATATTCAGTTGCATTCTGTAGTCCTGACAATGTCAAACATGTAATACCATGGAGAAGGGGCAAAAAATATTCCTTAGCGAAAAATAAAACGGCTTTCAAAGATACAAATTTTAGAAAAACTGAAGTTTTCATTTAGAACAATTCTCCAGCACAGCAGAGGTAGAGATAATCTTTAGAAAGGAAAACAGATAAACCTGGCAATACGTTTTCCTGAGTGTGCCAACAGTTGCTGATGCTTACAGTTTCAGAAACAGACAAGATAATTGTCAAGTTCGTGGCTGCCACTCAGAAACTGAGTGTCAACTTCAGGGCTGCTCTTTAGATAAACTATAAACAGCAGACAAGCAATTATATTTGTTGCCTTTTACCCTATTTTGTTATCATCTGACTCCTGATGCTTCAAATTAGCTTCTAGCTAGCAGTTTTTAGTTAAAAAAAATATAAATAAATGAAATCAAATCCTACAGACAACGCTTTCCTCGTAAAGAAAAAAAGAGAATTAAAAATATTCACTCAAATGCACATGAAATGACTCTATTATCTGTGGTTTATGCTGAAAAGATAGTTAACACCATAATTTATTAACACACTGAGCATGTACAAATGAACAATTCAAAGTTCTCCATGACAGACTAAATAAGAATAAAGCAACACACAAACACTTCCATAAATGTGAACTGCAGTCAGCCACAATGTGTTGGACAAAGCAAGCATTAACTACTGCTTCCCCATAATTATAGAAGTGACAACCATTTATTTCTTTAAGTGGAAAATTTTTGCTAGACTGAAAATGCTCATGCGCTGCAAAACAGAAAATATACCCAAACATCTGGTAACTCAGCAGAACATTCTGCAACCATAATGTAGCCCACCAGAAAAATTCATGTGTTATGAACCCAAATACCCTGTCTTCTTTGCAGCAGAGTGATTCAAATTTCAAGAGAACTCTGCTAACACAGTGATTGGGACATTATTCTAAGAGTAAGCAGATCACAGTGAGGACAGCCTGAAACCCATAGTTCTTCCTCCTTACCCAGTGCTCTACAAATAAGCCACATTACTGAATGAAAGCAGGTCTGGCTATCTACTAGTGTATTAAAGTCCATGCTGCTGGAAGCATGTGGAAGTTATACTGTGTCTCAAAATTCTCAGTCATTGAAATAGATTTTGGTGTCCAAATTCTAAAGACACAGTAGAACCACCACAGCTTCCTAAAAAACCTGAAAGTTAAGACACGGTCAATTTATTTTAGGTACCTTTTTGGGCTAAGAGGCTGCTGAGAAGAATGAGAAATGAAGTTAAAGATTATTTTGGACAAGAACCCCAGAGACCCTGGGCTTTACTGCTGCTCTAAATTTAATTTTACGCTCAGAAAAAGATCAGTTGTACAAATGACTACAAGAGTATCCCAATAAAGAGGTGACACAGAAAAAACGCTTGCCTGTAGTTTTGGGTTTTTTTCCTTAAATTATCATACTATAGTGTTGGCAACCTCAAAGCCTCTTAGAAAAATCATAATGCAGAGTGCAAAATAATAAAGGGTCACCCTCAATCTTTGCTTTTACTTCATTCCATTCCCTTATCTACTGAAGATGCAATTAAATTTATAGTGAGAAAAATAATTTTGATTCTTGCTTTAGAGACATAATCAATTTCAAGACAGATAAGGGTATGTATGTACTTATAAAACCAGTCTGAATCCTGGGAGTTCACAATCGAACAGAAAGCATGCTAGTGAATCTGTTACATGAAAGCAAGACATAGGACCCACTGATTTTCAGTAGGAGCTCCTAAATATCCATTTTGTAGAAACAACTATTAAATTCCCATTCAGCTATTCATGATTTAAAGTAATGACCAACAGGTGAACACCTCATAGTTCATTAACTATCTCAGACTTCTGACTGGTTGGCCATGGCCTTACACATTAACAATACACAAGACAGCAAAGAAAAATCACGCAAATTGATTATAAACTAAACTGATAAAAGTAGTTTTGTATCATGGTTTTATCAAGGTCATTTGATATGTGCGAGTTCATTTGATATTGGAGACAAGTCCCTACAGCTGATTAATGATGTTACAAGTCTAATTTTGCCTGTTTGTTATCACATGTATTTACTCTAGAGAGATGCAGAATGTTAATTCACCTTTCCAGAAAGAGTATTACTTTAAAATATAAAGGGAATACTGGATTGTTTTAGGACATTGCCTTCTCCTCTAAGGTGTGCCTCTTACTAGCATATCCAGGATAACACCAAATATCCTGGATTTTTGCTTAACTTGATTTTTGGGATAAATTTTTCTTGAGCCTAGAGAAGGGGATCCTTGAATATTAAAGAGCTTTCCAGAAGCTCTCTTCCCTCTAGGGCCCTGTCACATGCGACTTATTCAAGCAGATCCCTGAAGATGTCGAAGTCAAGGGTTGTGAGCTTGGTTTTTGCTCTGCTCCCTCTTCTCAGCATCCTGAGCTCAGCCATCTCAGGGTGACTGTAGCCAAGGCTGCCTCTGACCTTCCCATCCACATGCTTGTCCTTCTTTCTATGTATGAGGTCCAAGCAGAGCAGCTCTATTCATTGGCTCCTGTCATTAAGGTCAGGAAACTGTTATTGATGCTCTTCAGGAACTACCTGGATTGCTAATGCCCTGATGTGTTGTCCTTCCAGCAGAGAACAGTGTGATTCAAGCCACATGAGGACCAGGACCCATAAATATAAGGCTAATTGTAGCTGTCTGTAGAAGGCCTCATGTGACAAGGAGTCACGTGGAAAAGCTGAGGGATAATGAGTACAAGTTACTCCCAATGAGACTTTCATTAGACACAGGAGAAAAAATTTGCACAATGAGAAAAATCAGCCATTAGAATAATCTGTCTAAGATTCAGTTGGACAGGATGCTGGGCAATTTTTAGCAGACTGTGTTTTACAGGAAATGGTGGACCTTTCCTGGATACTTGAGGTCCCTTCCAACCTGATACTCTATGGATTCTATGATTCCATTGTTCTTCCTAGAGCAGATGCCCATTACTGTGTCACCTGTAGTGGTCTCATCTTTAATCCTTACTCACAAGCTCTCATTTGGCTCATCATGCATCCCTGGCAGAGCTCCATGAACTCCAACAACTCTCAGAAAGGACAACTTTCCTTATCATCATCATCCCAGACTGGCCTCTCTAAAAGACTCAGGACTCATTTGTCTGCAGCTATTTTGTCTATCCAGCCTGAGTAACTGACAAATGAATTAGCATATAAAGACAGCTTACTAACAGCTCTCTTAGTAAGTTTTTGCTTGTTCCTTGTTTGCCTTGTTTTGGGTGTGCTTTTTCAGTGAAAGCTGGGAGGCTGTTCTATTCTTTATTTGCTTTTGGAGAACAAAGAAGAGCTTTTCTATGGGTGAGTTTAATTAGAATAGTTACACGTGATTTCTGACATTCTATAAAACATGAAATGCAGTGTAAAGAATACAACAGATTAAGTTAGTATTTCCTCAACTTAATTAATATTAGTTTATTTATAACAAGAATACTTAAATATTATATCAGAACACTCACAAATAATACCCTAAGGCAAATACGCAAACTCCTTTTAACTTCATTGTGGTTCATCTGTGCCTTCCTACACACTCGAGTGCTAAATACATGTCTACATATAGGACAGCTTTTTCCATTTCCATTCTGTTGCTTGAATAAGACTTAGAAAAAACCCAAATTAATATTATGGATAAGTAACATGGATAAGCAACGTATTACTAGCTTGTCTGTTGAAGATCAGTACGTTGGTCAAGCTAGGAAGAGCCTTTTAGTAGTATGACTGCCTGGCAGGAAAGCACATGGGGACCTGTCAGACAGAAGAGTCCTGCCCAGCCTCTGGAGGCCACACAATGCAAATACATTTTCCATGTACTAATGTAAACATTAAGGGCTGAAACAAGCTCATTTCTGAAACAGCTGGAATGGGCAAAAGCAGTCTCTGCAGACTCATTTTAGGGAAAATACACATCTACTTTTGGGGGAGGGACAGAACTTGAGTATTTTCATATGGGATTTTTCAAAAGATTGATACACAGATATAGCATCTCCTTGCTAATTTACTGCTGTTTGTAGCAAACACAGGCCATCTGCAAGGTTGGATGGGGGCAAAAAAATCCAACAAAACAATACTCATCCAAGTACACTTCTCCAGGGATTTGAAACACGTGCTTAAGAAAACTCTGGTTGCCTAGGATCTGCATTAATAGTAGAGGAAATTCACTTTTCCTGTTCAAAAGAACAGCAACCCCAAGGATGATGAAGGCACAGACTAACACCCCAATCCAGTGACTGTGGATACTATGGGAATTTGAGATGAACAGACTGCAAGAAGTGGTGAGACTCAAGCTATTGTGTTCTCACTAAATAACCTCTCCATCAACATTGCCTGAGTCTGAGCACTAGGCTGGATGGACTGTTTGAGGCTGCAGGGCACCCCTTAAGTTCTCACACACATTTTACCAAATAGATGCACTTAATTACAAATGTACAAGGATTCATTTTTTATCCAATAGACATTAAAGACATTTCAAAGCCCTGAATTTTTAACTACTGTGTATGCACGTGTCAGCACAATATATCATCCCAAAATACTGCGCTAGGAAGGAATTTACTCTGAGAAACAAATAATGTAAATAGTAAATGCTTAATGAGCGTTGGAGAGCAAACAAGTTTGAGACCAAGAAAACAGGGACACCTGTTCAAAGTTAGTTCCCCATGAACATTTAGAGTTCTCCTGCATAACCATTTTTTTTCCATTTCTGTAACCTTTTTTTTTTTTAAACATTTCCCATCAACATTTTAAGCAATTTAATAAAAATTGAAAACAAAACCTATCTGGTATGGATTTAACCTGCAAAATAAGATAGGGCAGACTGCAACCTATTGTATTTTGTACTAAGAATACCTAAAATGGTATTGTAAATGAAAAGCCACCAACCCTCCCAAAAAATAAAACCCAAACAAACAAATTAACCCAATCATAACCCACCATTTAAGAATAGCTCAGCTTTCTTTTAGTGAAGAAAACTCTCAACTAATTTGGCAATAATACTAGGGAATATGACAGCACAGTGTGAGCTATTAAGTGAAATAGAACTCTACAAACCCATCATTTCTAACTTGTAGAGTAACAAAATTTCTTCATTACTTCCTGTATCTTGATTTACAAAGCCAAGGTAAACAAACAACTGCAACAACTTCAGCAAAACTAATTTTGTTTTAAGGATATGAAATCTATTGAAGTTATCAGAAGCGGTTATAAGTTAACTGAATACCTAGAGCAAGTTCCTATACATGACATTTTTCCTTTAGTATTTGCTTCAACATAAGATTTTACTTTCATTAAGCTTCCCTCAGCTTTGCAAGACTGGAGTCAAATTCTGATCAAAAATTAACATAACCTGGGAACATAACACATTCTTTTATTATTTTACTATCTAACTAATGAATCTCAATTATTCCTTAATATATGTAATTACATTGAATAGCTTACAGGATTTAAACTTGCATGATATTAACCACTCAAAATTACAAAAAACATTCAAAAGAATGAAAGAGTCATGAATGTTCTGAATCACTGCACTGGTTCCAGGCACGTTTTAGAGGATGATAAAAGAGGAAATGGGAGAAAAAAGACTGAGAAAAAGAGCGCAAATTGTTGAACATTTGGTTTTGTAGGTAATACATGGATTTATTTACAATAAAGAATAATCAAAGATTCAAGAGAGCAAAATCCTGTAAAGAATTTAGGATATCACACAGAATTACAGAAGGGAGAGTGAAGAGAAGTAGAACATCAAGTTGACATTTTTACCATTTATAAAGGATCAGAATACAAAGGGAAAGTAACAGTACTGAAAATCAGTTGTATATTCCCAGTGCAAATACTTGTCACATAGTAAGTGTGTGGAACAAACCAGGTGTGGAAAAAATATGCTTAAATTTTTTTCAGTCTGTCTGTAATTAATCAGCTTCACCAGTACGTCTCCTGATAGCTCTGAATTTTTGTGCATTATGCAAAGAAATTGAGAGACCTACAACACAAACAATTCATATCAGCGGGGCAGCTGTTACAAAAAACCCCTGGAGTTCAGTTTGTACCACAGGCCATGCTACTGGCAGTCATGACACTCTTGAAGGAATCTCTATAGAAAAACAGGGGTATCTCCTTCCTCACAACTGTATTTCTTGTATCAGGACATATGAAGTGTTAAAATAACATAAGGTTTTCATACGAAAGTAGTTATGGCTGTATTTATTGCATGCCTCTGCTGTAAAGCATACATAACAGTTAATATACTGTATATTCAAGACCATATGATAATCCTAAAATATATTTTACTTTCAGGTTTAAATTCATTACATGTATACCATTAACTTGTCAGAATTTTAAACATGTATAACCTGATGTCTAACACAGAGGGATAGTCCAGAAGAATTAATGTTACCAACATTATGACAGGAAACAGAAGTGTTACCTGAGCACAACAGAGCTATTAGAACAACCCTTTTTGGTTTTCTTTTGAGTTTCAGATTCTCTTTACTATTTGTATTCTTTCCTTGAGACAGAGTTTTGGGGTTGTTTGCTGTAGTTTTTTTAAAGCTATTTTAAAGGCCAAAAAGAATAAGCAAAACAATTTTGGACCTCACTTTGAGAGTCCCCTTATACACCTGTCTCCAGGGCTTCAATTACAAGTGTGCTTAACTTTCATCAGCTGACTGTGTTCATTAATGCCATGACATGATGAAACTGAGGTGATAATGTTCTGTACAGTATCTTACATATCTTAAAGTAAATGTCCGTTCAAGTTGAAAGAACTGTTAGAGCAAATTTGTACTTTTGTAGAAAGCAGACATTAATGAAGTTGCTCCACACTGGATAACCACATGGCCAAAGAAGAGATGGTACTTGTCAGTAGTCTATTTGGAGACGTTAGATGAAATGCTAAATAAAATACAAGTACTGTAAAGTGTCTGTGGGAATAGCTCGTTTATAGCAAATTTCTCCTTTGTGAATTCAAAATTCTAGTGTAATAGTTTAGTGATAAACATGTCCCCAGTTCTTGAAACCTCTGTGAATTTAAAAAAAAAAAAAATTATAATTTGTCTTCCCTTCTAATTTCTCTCAGATGGGGTAACATTTACAAGTCCAAGTTTAGGACTGAGTGGGATACACTAAAAAAAATTCAATTAAAGCAAGTAGTAATCTATCATTATTCCTAATATATCTATCCTTTTCCAAACTTTTTTTAGCAGCTGACTTGTTTTCTATATAAAATGTGAGTACTTTGAAATTCCTCACCTTCCAGGCCTCCCACAGTCAGGATCCAGCTTTTCTTTCTCTAATCTCCATTCATTCTCCCTTTACAGTTGTACATACACTGTCCATCTAGCACTTCCCCCTTACTTATTTTGCATTTGTCTTATTTCAAATTTACTCCATGGACCACCACGCAACTTAGTTCACTTGTTCCCAAACTCTTTTAAAGCACATGCCTTGGCACCTACCCTATTTTGTATCTGCTAGATTTGGAAAGCAAGTAGTTATAGGCAAGTCTGCTTCCAGCAGACATCAGGGGAGAAACTCTGGCTCTGCATCTTTACTTCTGAGGGGAAATAAAAAAATAAAAGCAGCCCCTGCCGAGTTCCAAATTCAAGATCTCACACATGACACGTTCCCTCATGGCCTATGGTATCCTCCTCCTCTGAGGACTACCCTGTCAAACCTATCAACAAAATGGTCTCTAGGAAAACTGTTTTACTAGGAAGCAAAACGGTAGGTTACTTCTGAAACTTAAGACACATTTTTAGGGATTCCTCCACGCTGCAGTTAGAGGACTAATCAAAATCTCCTTAATTGCCGTCCTGTTTCCTTGGCCCCTCTCATCCAGACTGTACCTTGGATTACTTCTTGCAAGACATTCAATAGAAAGTTCCTTTAATTACTGAATCTTAAAAGATCGCACATACCTATGGTTACATATGTGTACACTGTGTGAATACATACCTTTATCTACAAAATGAGTTTATGGAAAAAGACTTTGCAAACCCCCAGCTATCTCAAGTTTTTCACTCTGGAATTAATTTGCTCAGGAATTTTGCACTTGAAATCTTTGCATTTTGGCTCACATAAGGAACAGTAAGCAGGGGATGAAAAAATAGTCTTCAGCTTAAACCAAACAAGCAATTATTAGGCCTATTTATTTGCCTAATTTAAGCACCTCCTTAATCTTCTGAACTCTATACCATGCAAGAGTTTCGGTAAAAATTCTGATGGGTCCAGATTCAAAGCTTAAGGCTAGTAAACCATCTCAGTAACTGAAAACAAATAGGTTAGGCTTAATTTTTAAGCACAGTAACTCATGCAATCCAGACAAAATACACATTTCTTTTTCACTTGTCTAATGTCCTGGAGATCAGATTTTTGTCCAAGTTTTTGACAAGACTAGGAAATTATTTCAGAAGATCTTGTGCAGGACAGGCACAGTGTTCAGACACACCTGAGGAAAGTTTAGGATTTTAGTCACAATGGATTGGAAATACTCTTTTGGTCTTGGTTCACTGAAAAGAACTAGTATTAAATATGTCCCTGATAGATTTTAAGAAGAAATTTCAGAGACATCTGAGAACAGAATTCAAAGGAGGTAAGATTAAGCTAAGAAAGCACAGGATTAGTTCTTAAAACCAGCAAACAATTGAGTAAAACCAATACCTGACAAACCAAACCTAGAAAAAAATGCCTCCTTGCATTCCCTAGTGCACAATACTAGAAACAGAAAAATCTGCGAGGTATATATTCAGCTCTAAGTCTTTCTCAATGGAAAAGAAAAGCAATGCAGGAAGATGAACCTTTGTGAAAAAATATTAAGAAATTATGTAGGGCAGGGAAAATACAAACAGAAGTCCAAGCCAGAGTATATAACGAGTTCCATTTTCAAGACAGTAAAAAGGGAATTCTTTAATACAATCAAACAACTATAAAGAGAAGTATCACTATGAAAATGAGTAGCAAAGAATTAAAGGATACTACCATGAGAAATTTATCATTCAGGAAGCTGAGATTTTAGAAAAAAAATAGTATAGACAACAAACTTTTGAATACACTGGTATGTGCAAGAACCACTTAATACTTACTACCTTCTATTTTTATTTTCTGTAGTCGAAACTTCATCTACAAGGTTCTAAATAGAAACAGTGGCTACAAATAGATGCTTAAAACTTACAGTGCGACATATGACAATTAAAAATCAACTGAATTAACTATAACTTCTAAAGTCTACTTTTTTCTTATTACATAAATAATTAAATTTTTATGCAGCTAGATTTTGAAAAGGAACTAAGATTAATTTTAAGTATTGTTGCCTTTTATATAGTTTAAAATTACTCCTACTAGAATATATTTAAGCATAATGAGATTATAATGGATACCTTACCTAGCAGGTGTCTGAATACAGAAACCAAAGAGGCCCTTTTCCACTCTCATCTAAGACACCTACAGCAATATCTGACATTGATGTTGCGTTATCCTTGTTCAGAGTTGTCACATTTCATTTACAAAAGTTTGCTATGTTATTCCACATTTTTTTCTTAAAAATTCCCTGATAATTGTGAAAAGGACTAGATAAATTGCACGATCACCTCCTACTCTATTCTTTCTGACAGACAGACACTCCTGGGACTACAGCACACCACACTCTTATGGTTTCAACTTTTCCTGTCAGTGGAGGATGGTCAGGTGGTTCCAAAATTATGTCAAACAACATTGTACTTGGTAAAACAGACTGAGGTACGAACAATTCTTTGCCCTCTATCTGTTCAGAAGCAATGGGAATGTGTCATATACATACCCACAAAGCAAAGAACTAGCAAATACACAATAGACAAATTTAACTTTCTTTTAAATAACAGAAGGGAAGGTGAAAAAAAACCCTGTCGTACCCTCTGCAGTACTGCAGCTCTCTCTGTCTTTTCTTAGGCAACGCAACTATAGCTAAACAGGCACCATATAATGTAACAAATTCCTATCCTTAACAACTATAAATGACTTGCACTTATGGCAAATCAGTTGAGTGAAGACTGAAAAACAGAGACTGAAGTGCAACATCAAACTTATATTCAACAGAGAGATTGAAATGCTAAGTATTATACCTTTGTGCAACAAAGGTTTTAGATGGGGGCAGGTGGGAGAAACACATTAAAACAGTACACAGGCTGTTACTCCATATGTGTTTGCAGGACTATAATAAATGTTTTTAATCTATGAAACATCTGGGACTAAAAATCCAATTTGTATCTTTTTTTTTTAAAAGATTAAATTGTTTTAAACTATATAGCATGGCTTCTACAATACAAATCTGCACAAAACTAACAGCACAGGTCTATCCTTTAGGCTTTTTCTAGGAGTATAAAATATGCAGAATCCTACCAGGCCATATTGCCATGGGCTGTGTTGTCAAGGTGACAGAGTAGCTCCAGGGTTTGAGTGTTGCTTGATGAATCATCGGGGGATTCATGACTGCCTGATTCCAATTCCTTCGGCATCCTCCAAACAGCAGCACATGTCATGACTTTACTGTCTGAAGCTAAGCAACAGAGAATAATGTCAACAGATCATTGTATTGGAGACACATTTTGTATACAGTGCATCAGCATTTATACAAATCTATAAGCAGTGCACATCTGCTTTTTAAAAAATTTAAAAATACTATACCAAGATGAATTGAAAGGATGCAGAGAGTGGATAGAGTGAGCACAGACCTCAAGTTAGCAGTCAAGTTGCTGCAAAACTTGTAATTAGCATACAATGAGCTTCTCCCTGTGTAAAGGCAAAACTCAGTCCTTGCAAAAACCTAACTCTTTGGGAGGTGAGTTTTCCAAGCTTCATTCCCCATACAGATGTTAATGAAGACAACCATAAGTTTCGATGCTCAATTCCTTAACAATAAGAATTGAGGCAACATTTTAACTTTTTCCTTTTCAGGAATATCTTCAGTTGAATCTCTAGCATTATGTCACATCCTCTACTACCCATGACTATTTACTGAAAACCTGAGATTTCCTTGTAAGGACATACATCTAATTGTAATAAAAACAGCTTCCAAAAGACAAACTGAACTTAGACACAGGTAACAAAATATTACGATGCGTGATGAACAAGCCAACTGAAGATTGAGGAGGAAATACCAAATGGTCTATGCACACATGGCAATGTCCATCACCTAATACTGCATTTCATATCACAGCAAAATGGGAGGAGAGCAGAGCAGCACTGCACATGTTCAAGCTGTTCACAGGAGATGAACAGGTCAGTATGATGCACTACAGCAGGAACAAAGAAACAAGCCACAGCAATGTGAGGCAAAACCAGGGGTAGTGACTACCTGCTGGAGGATGTGCTAAACGAGAAGTCTAGAGGACAAGCAGTAATGAATGACGCTTTCTGTTCTGAGGTCGTTTTGCATGCCTCTCTCACAGGTCTGACTCCAAGTACATTATAGCTCATTTTAATGCAGAGTACCTGATTACAGAGCCATGACCAACTTGGATCAGTGGAAAGGAAAATAGGAACAATTCTAACGAGAGTGTTGTCAAGAGGAAGGATGGTAACACTAAAAGAGGCCTTCTTAGCCTAAAATGACATTAACACGAGGGAAAAAGGTCTCAATTACAAAGGTCACCAATCTGGATATTCTATATGCAAAAAATGACACACAAAAACCAGAAAGACAAAAGGTAATTAATATGTACTGATATAAAGCAAATAAACCCAAAACACAAGAACGCATACATGTTTAGAAAGTAGTCGTAAGAAATAAAACCCCTGGGTAGTTAAGTCAAGCCAAAGAGAAAAAGGTTATTTCTGTGAGGAGGTAGGGGTAGGAGGGGGACTTAGGATTCAAGTGCAGTATTCAGAACACACAAACACTGAGTATGCAAAAGACTGTACTAAATATAAAATGTGAAGTACATTACTGTATAAGCCAAATTACTATAAACAAGTGGAATACAGTATAAGAAGACTATATATCTAAAGATGATGGATAATCCTTTATTTATTAACACTTAACTGAACTTTTACCAATTGCAATGCACACTAATGCAACAGCTATTTCCAAATCATTTGAGGCAAATCCTTTACTCCAAATCTACATGCCACTGAATGAAGAGGAGGAAGCAGCAGCAGATGGCTACCTTTTAGCAAAGGGCAAATCAACACACATCAGGCATTGTACAACATACAAACTTAAACTGAAAGTGCAATATAATTCAAGAAGGTGAGATTTATTGAATGTTTTGCCTCAATACTCAATATGCGACAGAAAATTAAAGAACACCACAGAGAAGTTTCTGGTAAGTGATAACTTCTGAAAGGTCTGTACCACACATGTAAAAGGGCAGGCTCTTCCACTATCACCAACATGAAGAGAATTACAAAAGCAAATCATAGAAAACAAACTACACATTTCTCAAACCATCCTTCCTCTCAGTAGAGCATCATGAGTCTTAAGACAGCCTTGAAATTTTTAGCTTCTTAAAATTGGAATTTTGAAATTCTGATGGTGTGTTCCTATGATTAACTTTTTGAAAAAAACTTTAGTTTCTTGCACAATCGCATTTCTAGACTGAAAATCCTGAAATGAGCACTGGTCTAAAGACTGAGGGAGGCTGAAAAAAACCAGTATATAGGTGTGTGCTGGGGGTGGGGGCAGGGGAGGGGTGCACACATATGCATATATATATGCATATATAAAGATATGCATACATGTGTCCATATTTTATATATATACACACACAAACATAAAAAATCCCCCTGAAACTTGATGTGACCCAGGTTCCTCTAACACTTTTGAAAATCATCAGAAGCCACCAAAGAAACAAATCCACTTGAATGTTTAATTTGTGCAGCAATCCTACACAGCTTTTCTACTGGTTTTCAAATCACTACAACTAATGCTGCTAGGGAGCAAGACTGAAATGTACATTGACACTTCAGGAAGAAAAGATTTGCCTGAGTAGTGAAAACAAGTTTATCAGGTTTCCAGATTTTGCAGACCTATCGATGTGATTCCTTGGACTGTTGTTGCAGCATACAGCATCCTCTCCGGAAAGCAGTTCAGCTGCTCTGATGGTATGCCATTTGCTCTTCCAGAATGCAAGAGAAGCTTATCTTCTTGAAATATAATTTGGCCATATTAGATTTTCATATTAATAATGTTATTATTATGCTATGCAATTAATTGTAGTATTAAATTTTTATAATTTAAAAAGTTGTTCTAAGTCTTCTCTATTAGCACATAACTTCAAAATACAATTCTAAACTTAAAGATATCTACCAAACTTACTAAGGATCCCAACAGCAGAGTAATCACTCATACTTTCTCAAATAGTGGAAGCAGTTATTTTCTTCTGACCATGTTCACAGAAATAGAAATACAAAAGTATGTATCTACCTTTAATTAACATTAAGAAAGGCTCTTTCATTATAAATAGAAGAAATCTATTTCCTTCTCATGATTACATTAATTACATTTTGGTATTTATTAAAAGTTTCTTCTCACATTACCATCATATATGGAAAAAACCCAGCTTATTACATCTGTTTCCTTCTTATAACAGAAACTCCTGTAAACAACTGGTAACAGTAAAGGGGTCCAGAGTGCAGCCTGTCACAGAATTACACACGTAGGTTCCCTCCCACTCCATGCTTGCTTCACTTCACTGGGACTAGCAGGGTAGAAAAAATTCGCTGTATGTCAGAAAGGGACAACACAAAAAGCCACTACACACAAAACCCCTCAACAATCCTCAACTTTCAGTTGGGTTTGGAGGTGCTCATGGAAAACAACACACTGCTTTCCAGCCTATGAGTGACCATCCATCACGAACAGTTGTTCATGTGCATTGCAAACCTTGATTCTAGCTTTAAACTTTGGACAAATCCTGGAATTAGATATATGGGTGAATCCTTAACTTGAATTCAAGCACTATTCATTTCTCTTCACACTTTTTACGTGCTTATCTACAATTTTGACTTTATTAATTCCCAGATGTGTGAAACCAAAATGGAGTTGCCATGGCCTCAATAGAGAAGTAATTTAGATATGGGTGGCCTTAAGCAATGCTTAATTTCCCTTTACATAAGGAACTTCTTAAAAGATATCACTTCCTCCCTGGTAAAAGAGCAGGCAAATGCTAGTGCTGAGTGGAAGCGTCACTTTGTTACAACCGATGATTGAACTGGACCTTTTTTGTGGGTCACTACCTCTTAATCAAATAACTGCTAGCAACAAACCTAGAGGAACACATAGTCATGTAACTCTCATTGCATAGAAATCTAAGAAGCACGCAGCATTTGTGGAATTACACATGTAGCCTTATTTCCCAAGTGATCATGTCATAATTTAAAAAGCCAATATTACTAAGTATTTCTACCACCTCTGCAGTGCCATTGCTTACCTAAAATACCTACAGGCAAAGAGAAACTCCAGATTTTCCCTTCTTTTACTATCTTCACATCACCCTACCAGATATAAAAATGGAAAATGACTACATTTTAATCTACTATCTCTGGTATTATTTTTAAAAAATGTTAAGCGACCGATATGAATGTGATATTTAAATGATAATGCCAGTTATTCTACAAAAGAAAGAAAAACAAGCAAAACACATTGTGTCTAAGTTATGCTTCTGTGCCTTCCTTAAAGCTATTTACATAATTGGAAAGCACTTTTCCATTCCTACCTTGTAGTGAAACCAGAATTTTTATTTATATCACAACACAATGCAGAAGAGAATGGATAAAAGGTTAAGCTAGTTGTGTAAGCTCTGTTGTAGCCACACCACTGAGCTTATTAAGAAAAATGTTAGCGGGTTTAACTAAGCACTCTTGAACCTGTCTTGTGAACCTGAAAGTTACAGTTCATAGAGAACAAGTGAAAGGCCCCACAGTATTTTATGTCACAGTCGTTCCTCCTCATTCAAGAGAAATCCCTTGCCTAATTCATGGTGTATACCTATGCTGGGGATAGAGCTTGATGTACTATTCCAACTGCCACAAATCCTTGTTAAGCACTGTTTTCCCAAGTTCAGTACTATCTTGTGGGCAGAGGACACCATCTCTTAGAGAGACTGTACCCAGTTTCATCTGCGTGGTTCTGATTAAATGTTCCAGGCTTAGAAACAAACAAACCAGAATTCCAGGAGCAGGCAAATAATCCCATGTTTTGATAACATGAAGTTAGGAAACAGCTAACACCATGCAGTAACATTCTGCAGGAAATAAACTTTGTCAAGTTCAACCAAAGCCTAAGAGAGATAACCATGGCTACAGAGCATGAGGCTGCCTTTAGATGCCCACTTTACAAGTCGAGCAAGTGAGAAAACTCTGCATGCAGAGCATGCAATTTGCAAAGGGTCACAACGTGGTCAAATCAATACCAATTTTCACCGCAGCACTCAAAAGGACTTCTCAATGAGGGCTATTTCCATAACAATTTTCAGCTTTCCACTACCAGTTGTTTCAACACACACACACAAAAGTAAAAGTTGTAGACAGGGGAAGTATCATGTTTGTCTTCCTCCAAACGCTGATCCCCTTGGAATGTTGCTCCAGCTTATAGCAGTGGCCTCTGAAAAAGAAAACAAACTGGAAAAAACTCCACAAAACAAAAACCAATGAACAATGTGCCTGAAAAGTAAATATAACAGGAAGTTATTAATGACCATCTGAAAAGAAATACATATGTAACATTAAAGGAGTAACAAGGACTTATAGTTAAAGAGTTGTGTCACACCACAATTCAGCAGCAGCCAGCAGACATTCCTTAACAACTACATAATCACAGAATCACAAGGTTGGAAAAGACCTTTAAGATCACTGAGTGCAACCGTTCCCATCCTATGCTAAACCATATCCCTAAGTACCTCATCTACCCTTTTTTTGAACACATCCAGGGAAGGTGACTCAACCACCTCCCTGGGCAGCCTGTTCCAGGCCCTGACAACTCTTTCAGTGAAAAGTAATTTCAGGACTAGATGCAAAGAGTATGGATACAAGAACAGAGACTGCTGATTTCAGTTGCAATACATTTGCTCAGAACACAAGGCATTCCTGCCCTTGTAGAAAAGTAGGTTTTAATAAATTTGCAGATTTTGAAGCTAGAAGGGTTTGCCTATGCACTCACACAACCCTGGATTCTGCCTCAGCAATTCTTACAGTTGAAGACTTACATAATGAAAGAAGTGAGCTCTGTCACATCTCCAGATTTAGAGAAAAGAAGCTAAACATTTTAAGTCATTTGGAATTATTATAAAGATTTTTTCAGAAAATGCCACAGATCGAACAACTACAAAGAATTCATCAGAACATCAAGTGTCATAAAAATCTGCTTACATAGACTGCTTGAAAGGTAGTTTATTCTCTTTAATAAATAACAGCTTTTAAAAGGACATAACATGCAATCCCAGTAAACATACTAAGAAACCAATTGATATCTGGATGACTGATGCAATAAATCAGAATACACTTACATGAAAGATAGTCTAGTTTGTCACTGTATAGTGTAAATGTTCTCACCGAGAACTCTATTTGGTTTTATGTTATGGAGACCAAAAAGCCATACTTCCTATGCTGGAGCTGTACGTGATTTTCCAATTGAGAACAACCCAGTCATTCCATTGTTTTCTCACACAAATCCCTCTACTGAAGTTCTCCCTCCTCAAATACGTGTTTCTTTGAAGTTTCTCTAAAAGAAACTATTGGTACTCAAAAGCCTAGTCATTTAGAATAACCAACCACACAAAAACAACCCTCACAAAAAAACCCCCATAAACCCACTTCGAACTACTTTGAAGACACTTCTACGAGTCAAATATTACTAAACCAAATATGAAATAGAAAATCAAAGTGAATATATGGGATAGAAATCAAATCCTCACCAGAGTTGTGGATGCTAATCAATATGCTGCAGTTTCAGCAAAGACGAGATACATGCAGGGAGCTATGAATTTTGTTTGCCTTCCTCTTTCAGGTGTGGATTAAGTCACACACAGAACTTGATAAAGTCAGTAAGTATTATCATTTATCCATGTTATGTCTGCCACAAGTTCATACACTGGAGTCATTTCTCCAAAAATGAAGCTAGTATCTTTTACAGGCAGTAAATAGAAACATTAAAAAGAATAAAGGAGAATCTTATTTTAAGAGGAATTGAAAACAATATCCATCTTTATTTATTTGATAATGCCTAAACCAGGATTTTAAGAAGTTACCCCCCCCCAATCAAAGTGTTAAGTAGGTAATGTCATAATACAAAGGGAAAAGCCTAAGTGTAGAGCCGAATGGACATGGAAATACTACCTCCTGCCCCTCTTACCCCTACACCCCCTACCCAACAGACTAAGCAGATTTTGATCCCAGTTGTATGGGTCCACATCAGCCAACTTTATAATTCACTGCTGTTCAATCATTTACCTTTCTTTTATCTGGTGCCACTTGCTGAATAAAACCTCCCACGCCACGGAAGTACGTTCAGACAGATTTAACAACTGCAGTCCTGACCTGCCAGAGGTTTACAGCGGTCACCCAAACCAGACCAGATTCAGCTCTGCTCCATCCTGCCTAACTGCATCATTTTACAGAGCATTTTAATCTCCGTCTCCAATCATTCCTACCAGTCTTTCTTAACACATATGATGAATTGCCCTCAATTGTTTTTCCTTCTCCCAAAAGAAGATATTCAAGCCAGTTATTGCTAGTTTCCTGTTCTCTTTATGAATAATTTCAAAATATATTTTGTATGTACATTAGCAATTCAGTATTTGTAAACTAAGTGTTTATAATCACTAACTATACACATCAGATGGTAGAATCTACAATGTTTTCATGTTACTTTCTGCTGTCATTCTGCTTCATTCCCCTGTGTTTAACCTTGAAACCCGAATGACAATGCTCCCTACATCACTGCCTGCAGACATTCACACTGAAGCTGGAGCAGCTGAAGTATCAGTGCCTGACAGGGTTTGCTCTTTGATCAGCTCAGGTGGTGCAAAGCCAGCTGGCTGCAGTAACTCTGTTGCCCAGGGAACAACAACTGAAGTGTATACTTCCTAAATCTGCACAGGAGGCCCTTCTGCAGCATTGCCACAGCAGCTCTGGCTGTGCAAGGCTGAAGTGGTGAAGCTGCTAGAGCTCCAGCCCAGCTGGTGCCCATTAATGCTCTCGGTATGACAGGAACAAGCAGCTAGGGTTCAGAAGCCTCCTTCTTACTATTGACAAACAGAGTTATCACTCTTCCTTATTAATGACTGTAAACATCCTTCTGCTAGTTTAATAAAGAAAAAAAACCCCAAATGAATCAAGTCTGCATCTTTTTTCAGAGAATAACCTTGTAACCTTTTCAGTCAGTTTATAGAGAGATAAACAGTATTCCAGGTATTTGACAACACATCCTTCACAAGGACACACACACACACACCCACCACACCATTATTTTTCTGGGATAAAAATTTAATCTTCTGTGCCCATGTAGTCTTTCATTTTATATTTTTCTGAAATACATGGGATGAGATATATGTAGAAATAGAGTTGCAGGCAATTTAATCTTTTTTCTATCACTTAGATGCACTTCTTAGCTACACAAAGAGAGTCTTTGATTTTTTTGAAAAAAGATAAACACTAAAACAGGGCAGAAATGTAACACAGCAGCTCACTCAGTATCCTAATAGAAATATGTTTTCAAGTGGAACCAAACGTAGAAAAAAAAAATCAGTAGAAAAAACAGTGACATGCAACAGTCCAGACATTCATACACAGGACATCTTCCATACTCAGGTGTTGTGTCATTACTGCAGCTATGTGGAAAGCAGTGCATAAAGAGCAGCCTTCTTGTAAGCATATAGCTCACAGGTGATGATAAATTCACATTTATTGCACACCAATACGACACACATATGGCTTATGTCTCTAAACAACAGGCTCCTATGATTGCCTTGTATGTGCAGTGTCTAAGGAGGTTTTAAGAACTTCGCATGTGATTGAAAGATTGATCCAAGACTGTGGGAGGGGCGGGGGTATGACATGGAGAGACAGGTTAACCCATCATGTCGTAAAGAAAAGGGAGACAGAACCCATAGAAAGCAGGCAATCAGCAGGCTGAAAAAATGGAGGCAGCATAAATTGCACTTTTTTATAGTCTGACATTTCTTATACTATCCAGAGATGATTTGAGACTATGTTCCAGCACATACCTTTTCTGGGGAATATACTCTGCAGATATATATCTATTTGAGGGAGCTCAAAATTTACTGACAGTGTATCTGGAACTCTGCTATATGGGGCCAGCCCAAGTGAAGAACTGCAGCCACCACTATACTGATGAGCTGAACTTTGCTCTTCAGGTAGGATTTGGCTGCCATGCTGTAAAAGCTGCTCAGCAGCACAAACAAGCATGCTTTCTTTCTGACACCTCATGCGACAATGACTTATGGCTTGTTTGATACCTCAGATATATCTCTCCAGGTATTTTAACAGAGTAGAAAAGAATAGAGAAACTAGCACTAACCACACAGTTTTGTTTGTGATAATCTTGCTGCTGTTGTTGCTACCAGAACACTGTAACTGCAACAGTGGGAGCCACACAAGAAGCAAGGTATCAGCTGGCCACATAAAAAAGCATCGTGAGATTTAACCCTGTGCTGAGGAGGATGGCACAATACACTAATAAAAGCCAACGAACCATATTTACATGTTAGCCTCCATCATCACCAAGGCTAGTGAAGCCGAACACCATTATCAACACTGATAATACCCACACAAAAGCAGGCAAAGAGAAAGTGAGAGTCTCCTGGAGGCACTTAATTCCATCACAAACAATGCCATGGCAGCTGTCACAAGCAGGAATCAATGACAGAAATGCACTAAGGTCCCCACTTCAAGTTTCATCAAGTATTAAAACACTATACTCCTAAGTTAATGGGAACTGCACATTCAATATTCTATTTAAATAACCTTTAGCATTCCCCTTCTATTGCATAGGAGTTCCAAAGACAAATATAATGACTTGACATATCATGGAAATCTACTTCAAACAGGACAAATGTCACTATACCCAGCTTGAGCAGTTTATGTGGCTGCCCCAAGATCACCAGATCAAGTTTCAACCACTAGTGTGATTTGAAAAGATGGGTTCACTTCCCCATTCCAGCCTTCTTCAGTCTTCACTTTGTACTTTACCCCAAGAGATACACTGATGTGCAGGCACTCTATTTACACACACAAACTTCCTTCCAGCAGTGACTTGTAATTCAGAGCTTACATCTGAGTCATAAAGTGCTTAAATCTTTACATTATCTGGTCAACTTGGGTCACTAACTTTCAAATGTGCTCACATGTCAAGCATAAATACTTAAAAGAAGAAAGTAGTAACTTTAAACAATTACTAGCTACCTACAGTATTGTTTGATGTTCTATTAATGAAGTCAGCTACAAATGCTACAATAAGAAAGCTGGTTTTACTAATAAAAAAAAAGTTAATTATTTTTTTAAGTTGAATTCCACTTACCTGAAACCCCAAGACATCAACAGCTGATACATCCAGAAAGTCCAGAGAGAGAAAAGAGTAAACACTGTCCTGTGCTAGGCACCAGTTTTCTCAATTTGGGGCATTCAAACAATACATGTTGTTTGTAGTCTGCTGCTAATGACTAACTCAGCTCTCATTTGTTTACAGCTCAGAAGTGGTCACAGGACAGAAAGCCCATCATAAATTTTTTATTGATTTAGAGAAAAGCATATAGATCTTCCCTAAAAGCTTATAAGCTAAAAAGAAAAAATATAATTAAATCATTAAAACATTAAGCATTAATTAAATATAATTAAAATATAATAAACATATATATATATATAAAATTCATAAAAGCCTAGGTAGGGGGGTTTTAAAGCCCTAAGCCATCCCACAGTGGAATTTACTGCTCAGATATAGGATAGAGCCTCTTCGCTAATATTGACCAAATATGCCTTGTTTATTCCAAATGCACAGTCTTATTGGGATGTACAGTCTCACTAGGATCAGAAGCATGGATGAATCCATGATTTCTTACGAAGTACAGATCAGGAAGGTGAAAGGGAAGAACTGTCTTTATGAATTACTGCAAGCAAAATGTATGGAGCTCTATAGAGGGATGGATAAAAGCCAACTGAGAGTTTATGGTTTAGGACTAGAAGGTAGACCAATGTGGCAACATTGCAGCGGGTGTCTGCTACAGGAATGATGAAGTATAAAAGATAAGATAACCTTCAGACAACAAAAAGGAGATTCATATTCATAGGTCCTGCTCCTTATGTGGGACTTCAACCACCTCAATAAGTACTGAAAGGAAATGCAGCAGAATACAGTGGGTTTCTACAATGCATTGCTAATAACTGACGCTGGCGATCATGGAGACAACAGGGAAGTGTTCCACTGGACCTCACAGATACAAACACCAAAGAAGGAATCAGACATGTGAAGATCTGGGGAAGCCTGAGCTACAAAGTTTATGCGTGATACAGATGAGTTTGTCTTAGTCCCTAACATTGAGTGAACCTGGAAAAATGTTTCCAAACATAAGGTGACTGTGAGTACTCAGCACAGATTTATGAAAGGGACATCATGCCTGATCAATATGACCACGTTTTGCAACGAAAAGTAAATTGAAAATACGGGCTCAGTAAACAATGGGAGTCGATGTTGTTTATCTGCACTTTAACAAGTCTTTGGTACAGTCTCCCATAACATCTTCAGAGACAAGCCGATGAAGTACAGGCTACATATATAAGCTAACAACATGGTGGGTTGAAGAGTGGCTAAACCACCAGTCTCAAAGGGTTGCAATCAGTGGCATGAAGTGTATCCCAGGGACTGACAGTGGGGCCAACACTGTTTGGCATCTTCAGTGAACCTTAGAACCACCACAGCAGGATGAGGAAAATGACCAACAGAAACCTGGTGAAATTCAACCTGAAATGCCCAAGGGGAGGAATAACCTCATGCTCCAGTACACACTAGGGGCTGCAGCTGAAGAGTATTTTCCCCTCTAAACACATACACTATAAGAATCAATGTTTTTAAAACTATCACCTACAAATTCAGGAAAAAACCTCTCAGATCTTAAGACTTAAAAGCATTTCAACATTTTCACATAAGCATTGCAGAGAGAGTACACTACAGATTTACTGTTAGTTGACTAGAATGAACCCTAGATTTCTTTATCCAAAAAATTATCCATTGGCTCAAGATTTAAGACATGGTTAGGACTTCAATTGTGGTGTTTAGATAAGTCAGTAGAAGAAGAAAAAAAATTTCAAAAAAGCCTTCAATGTTCTCTTAAGACTCTATCAAGCAAATTACATCCCTTTAGCCTCTCCAGCTTTCCAAGAAAGGTGGGATCCAGTGAAGCTAGAGCAGGCTATCTTTCCATAGTAGAAAAAGGGTCACAGAAAATGGAAGGTGAAGTTTCAGAAAGCCTTAATGTTTACTGGAAGGAGCTTGCATAGTATACTTGGTTTCACTTACATGATTCATGAATAACTCTGAAGTCTAATACAAACCAGAGAAAACCAAGCTTCTAAATTTCACTATTTAATAAGCTAGTTGGACAAGAATGCCTAAACATGTACTGCAAGGCCTTATGTGTATCTGCAAAACGTTATTCACTGCAGCAGTAGTGTTGACTGGAGATGGAAAAAGAACGTATTTTCTTTCAGTTTATTATACTAGTTCAGTTCAACATTTGAAAGTTTTGACTTAGAAAGCTATTTCAAATTGGAGAAGAAAAAAACCTTTTTCTTGTTCTAATCCCCCCAAAAAAGAAGGGGGAGGAGAATGAAACCTTTTAATGCTGAAGGATAGAGCAGCTTGATAATTCAACAGATTCTCTCCCAGTGACAGTTCTAATTCAAAAGCATTTTATCCACTTGCTGCATTTTAGAGCCATTCTTTTCAGTATCATGACCATCCTGTAATATTTCAATTTCAGTCATTCTCTCTCCTCCTTCTTTTTTTCTGACATTAGCTGTATTTTGCTTCATAGGACAAACGTTACAATTATCCTGATACCAGTTGTCAAATAAAGATGAAATCCTAAATCAAGGGATAACAAGCATCTGTGCTTCAAGTTAATTATATTATACACGCTCCCCCCATTCTTACATTTTTCCCTATGCATCTGCTCCTACACATTGGCTGTGATACTTCTGGGCTTGACTCCTACAGCAGTCTTAAGTATGTGTAAGATTGGAGCACACATTAAGCTAACACAGCTACGTTGCTTGTCATTTGGACCAAACTCAACATACATCTATGTCCAGATGTGTTCAAACTTGAACAGCAATTAGCACTGAACAATTTCTCAAGCACTTCATTTCTGTAGTGGTTTTCCACCATATGGATTAGATAGTCAATCATTTCACTTAATACTTTATTGAAGAGCACTTGGGAAGGAAAGCTACAAGTTACATATAGCAGCTAGAATTCCTGAAAAAAACAACAGATACAACCTAAAAAGAACACTAGGAGAACACCAAGCACATTTACTTCTCTCAAACTATGGGAATAAAGTTGCTTCTGTGCATCCTGCCAGAATTGCTGAAAAGAGCGCTCGGGGATACCTAGAGACATGCATTCAACTTCTCTCCACACATTTTCATGGCTGCAGCATACACATGGCTGTGTCAATGATTGGATGGGGCTTTGGGCAGCCTGGTCTACTGGAGCGTGTCCCTGCCATAGCAAAAGGGTCTAACTACATTATCTTTAAGGTCCCTTCTGACCCAAACCATTCTATGATTACCCTATACTACATGGAGCGTTTTCACTAGAGCAAAGGAGAGTGAAACCAGTGAAGTTAATGTCACCTTTATTTTTTTATATTGTATACTATAATGCAATCCTTATTTTCCTTTTCGAAGTTAAACAAGTTTTGTGTTTCTCTGTCTGTGTTCTGGATCTGCAAACCCAAACTACTTAGAGTCTTCATAACCATGGCACAGAGACACCAATCTTGTTTGGAGAAAGAAAGCAGCAAACCAAGAGGTAAGTTTGCCCAGGTGCCTGCCTGCATGTGCAAAGCTGCGGATAACAGCTTTCTCCACTTGCACTTTCTTTTGCCCTCTGGTGTCTTTGTTATGTCCTTACAGCTCATGGAAGAGCAGAACGTTTTCTGCAGCAGTTGAAAACCACGGTTGCACCAGGAAAATAAATTGTTTTCCACATACATTTCAATGGATCTGAATAAGAAATTGAGTTCTTAAGAGAAGCTGTGGCAATCACAAGCACAGGAGGCGACAGCAATATAGAAAATTATTTTTCAAGTATTAAATTTCAAAATCGTCTCAGAAAGACTTTTTAACCAACTGTTAAGAGTGCTGTTCTCATTAGTCACCCACTTCACATAGAAAATCTATTTGTGTTGTGCTGGTAACAACCTGACTTTAAAAAAAAAAAAAAATCAACATTATTACACTTGAAAGACATTTTGCTTTTAAATTTCATTTTTATTGTTCCTAGTGAGAGGAATTAATCTGGCTTTATCCCATTGACTTAAACTAAGAATTTATCTGAAAGCCTTTAGTTAAAAACAGAAGGGGCATTCTACTGTGAGTTCCCCAAATACTGTCATTAGTGTTATAGTGTCAACTCCTGTAAGACCAAGAGCTGACATTTTCAGGTAATTCTATGATGCCAAAGGTGAGAACAAGTGAAGGACCCCAGAAAATTTGGTGGTCAAAAAAAGTGACAGGTGAACCTCTCTGTACACCAAGTTTAGTTAATGCATGCAGAGAAAAATCATTTAAGCCAGCCCCATGTGATGCTCCATATGCCAGTGCTTTTAAAAAAAGCCCACCGAACATAAAAACACACACCCCCAAAACAACCACACCAAAACCCCCAATTTCTCTTCATGTTCTGCTGAAGATCATTCAGTTGTGAAAAAATATGTAGAAGAGAATCACAAGCAGCTCTTAAAACAATTATTCAGTATTTCCTATATAATTTAAATTTATATTTGTTCAAATTATTCACTTTTAATTAGTCAATACATGAGCATTTCTTAAACCTCACACTCCTGAGAACTCTTCTATAAACTCAAAGCTCTGGTCCACCACCTAATTCAGAATTTGGCATCTAAAAGCAGCCAGAAAAAAAAAAGTACCCTTTTCAGAAGCAAGACCTTCAAGATAAATTAGACAACTGTCTTAGTTAAATATCTTGCCTCAATGAATTTTTACAGCTAATAACCAGTAATTAAACATTCACTTCAAATTGGGAAGTATGAAACTTTGAATTCATCAGCATTCTTTAAGACATACCTGCAAAATACCCAGCAATCCTAATCACAGACACCTCACAGCACTAGACATTGAATAAGTGATACACAGACAGGAAAACTGTTTCAAAATATCCTGTTCTCTAGAAGGACTAAAATTATTTCTCTCAATTTTTTTGATTAAGCTACACAAAAGAACCACCAAATCACTGAGACACAGAATAGAAATTCTTACCCGTATCTCCATACAAAAATTTATTTCATATCTATCTGACTTATCTAATTTCTGAACTATGTGTGTTTCCCTGCAACATAGTCTCCAAGACAATTTGCATTTTTGATGGCAATCTGCATGGAGAACCATGACAAATATTTTACTTCTGGCAACTTTTTTTCTTTTTTTGCCAGAGTAAGCTGAAAGGAGGAGGGTATGCTCAAACTGCTCACGACCTTCTTGGACTACCCATGAGCATTGTTGTCTGAAAGTGCTAGAAGGCCCACACCAAAACTGGCAGGGAGCATCCTAACATCGTAACAGTACACATCAGCGCAAGTCAATCCTCAGGTTAATGCTACAGATCTCTTCAAATTACTGGAATATCTATATAACCTTAAAAAGCTCATTGAGACTATTTTACTCTACAAGTGACAGTATCCAGAAAAAAAGTATCATTATACCAATACTGATGGAAATCAGTAAAACCAAGAGCTGTCCCAGCTGTCTGATAACAACACCTGATTATTCAATGTCAAGATTCTTGCACTCAGCAGGTTTTATCCCTCAAAAGCTAGCAGGTAAGGGTTGTTTTCCTCTTAATTCATTTTCAGTGTTGATATAGCTCACACACAAACACTTTCCACACCTGCTCCCACCCTGCTTAACATCATTAAAGCAATTCATTCTAAACATCAGGCTTTAATGCTGGGGAGGGTGTGGGGGGTGTGGGTTGTGGCCTATTATGTCACATTCTAATTTTCATATTTTCAATTACAGGTATTCTTGCAGCTGAGACAATACTCTTGCAACCTAATTCACAGTTGCATAATCAATCAGCATAAACATCTTACTTAGTTTGCCACCACAGTTTGGAAGAATAGAAGGAAGTCTCCAGACCACTGTTCACCTTACAGCAGCAAAACCAAGCTCAACAATTTAAGAATCAACAAATCATTTCAGTAGAAAGCATGGAAACAAAGAAGAACATAAGGTCTCAGGAAAGTAAAGAGAGTTACCATAGGTAAAGAGGAAATTAAATGCAAAATAGGAATCACTACTAAAAAAAGAAACAAACAAAACCAGAACAGGCAGACACTAACTGATAAAGAAAACAGGTGCAAAATGCTAACAGCTAGGGGCCATAGCATACTTTGTTAATGTTTCTGAAGCATTCCACAGAACTGGTTGCCCAAAGGTTGCACATCACTGGGCACCACTCTCCTAACCAGATGTGTGGCAATTAAGAGCACCTTGGCACTGCCTACAGTTACGCTCCTGAAATGCGGCCATCTATCTTCATCCCCCAAAATATAACCTTTATGTGCTTGCAAGAGAAACACCAAAGTAGCTTTTTTTCATCAATTCAAGGCTCATCTTTACAGAAATGGTCAGACATAAGGTAGTAGAGGGTCAGCAGGCAAACTGTATTTTCTATCAATGCAGAATTCCTCATCTGAATCAGTTCCTCCCCATATCTCATCATTTCATGTAAACCCACTGGTCTGCCTTACCCCCTTAACCTCTTTAATGTTTTTACCATCTCTTCTAAGCATCTGTAGAACATAGGTAAGAATGCAGTAACTACCCAAGTTACTAGCCATTACATAATATCAAAATTTAAACAGAGCACTAGTTTTACACCAGCAGCGTAAATAGGCAAGAGCAGCGCAATGACGTTTTATTCCAGCATATAGAATAAGCTAAATAAACTTTATCCTTTGCAAAACTTGAATATAAATAGAAGCTATGGACCTAAGAGTTCCCTTTATATTTATCAAAATCATTATTTCAGAATTATAGTTTTCCCTAAACACATCATGACCATTCATCCCTTTAAAAATACTCTGCCATGCAGAGATGACACCCAAGTCATTCAGGAAGGAGACTCCCATTTCTGGTAAAACTGGCATAGCTACAAAGCTCTTAAAACAGACTATCAAAAAACCCCTCTGCATTTCCTTTTCCTTAAATTTACTTTTTACAGCATTTTGTAAGACCTTAGGAAATAGTCCACCTCCATTTTAAGAGCATTCTAAAGTGACAGATGAGAGAAGGAGGGGGATGTATAAACCGGACAGCAGATTAAGATGAAGTTCTAGATGAAAGAAAGCATCCACAAGACACACATCCAGCCTGTACCCACTCCTGCACGTCCACCTAATCAGTAAGTTTTTCAAATATCCAATGACAGTGTATCAAACTGGACCAATGAAGAGGGCATCATTCAGGAATGAGCATATTTCCAAGGATTAAGACTTTAACCCAGGGATCTCACTTTTTTCAGCCAACCCTAGATTTGAGGCTTCCATCACCTACTTTACATACAAAAATGAAGCTAGACACTCTCCTGGTATTTCACCCTCCTTGGAAGTCCATTCAAATGGCCTTTGCATTTCCCTTCCTGTAGTCTGACACTTAAGAAATAGCAAGATGGCATATGGAACATACTCCAGAGGCTTTGTCAGGTTTCCATTGTTCTAGTTCACAAGAGACTCTGCTCTAGTGTGACCTACAGGGCTTTGGCATTTCACCTCAGCACAACGAAGCACTTACCCTGGTGTAGGCTAGGATGCTCTTTCAAATAGTGAAGCAAGGCTTCTTTCAAACTTTAAGCAGTGATACACATGTGAAATAACTTTCCCCTTAGCAGGTGAATAGAGCTCTTGGATGGATACCAATTCCTTGCGCATCTGAAGACAAATTTATCTTCATTTTTAAACTTATTATTATATTTAGAGTACCATTATTCTCACTGGTTTATATCTTTATTTGGAGCGTATATTGTTGACCCTCACCCCACCCCATCATTATTCTTTTCTGATATTTAAAAGTGCACTCCTACTAAGATGCTATAATCTCCTTAATCACTTTATCACCTTCCCTATTCACATTTTTAAGTGTCACTCCTCTCACATTTTAATGAAACTAAGAAATGAATACTCAATTGACTACAGCTAGTCAGAACAGCACAAAGCAGGTAGAATTGTTCTGACACGGATATTCTGCTAAATACAGCATTCTCCTTTTCATTTCTGGATTACTGTGGAGGAAGTTATTTGTTTTGTGCTTTGCTGAACATAACTTTAAGTTATTAATAAGTATCTGAAGCAAATAAGTCTGTGCAACTTTTAGAGATTAAGCATTAACCAATTAAAATGCAATAGCACACTCAGCTTATTGGCACCTTTATTATCATCACCCCAAATCCTCTGTACATTGTAACCTTCTCTCAACAATCCATCCTTCTAGCTTTTTTATTTTAAAAAACTAATCAGTACTATACTGAACTTTAACAATCTAATTTAACTTCTAAAGCTAGAAAACTAGCAAACTCATTTTCCCCCTTAATTCTTCCTTACTTCAAAGCTGTCAGTAGCAACCGTAGCCTGTTGAAGAAAAAAACCCACCCCTTACTTTAATTCAGTTGACTTGTCTTAATAGATGGAAAAAATTATGCAGCAATATGTCACAAAACTGACTAACAACATATAAATTCATCTGATTATCTCAAGTATTGATTTTACAAAGACTTCTTCCCCTGTCCCCAAGATGCTCATATTTTAATCCTTGTTTCCTATCTTCTATCACATATTTGTGTACTTTTCTTCCTCCAGTTAGGGAGGCCACCCAAATTAGGTAGCTCGTGTGTCAGGGTTTTTTATTTATTTATTTTAAATCATGGATCTGAGGGATCCAATTATATTTCTAAAGCAGGGAAAGATAAGAAAGGTTGCTATGCTTATATTTCCCCCTCTACTACCGTAAAGTTTAAAAACTCTAGGAAATCTTACCTATTTATTAAAACAGAGATGTAAAATTAAACTTCGAAAACATTAGCTGTTAAGCTGGTCTTAATGTTTTATACAAATGATTTAATGATTCATCATGCTTTGGCTATATTCAGATTACCACCTGAATATGAAACATGCCACATTTAATGGCAAAGGTGACAAATATGACAGAAAAAAGCAGAGAAACATCATCACCTCTGACCCATTAGTAGATCTACCAACTACCCATCTTGTGGCAACGTGAGTTACACAGGAACAGTCTCAATACATTTCTATCACAGAATCATAGGGGTTGGAAGGGACCTCGAGAGATCATCGGGTCCAACCCCCCGCCAAAGCAGGCAATGCAAAGCTATCATACAGTCTTACAGAGTATTATTAGAAACGTGTAGTATAGGCAAGTATTATGCCTCCAGCATAGTAAATTTCTGATCTTAGCTGAGAGTGAGACAAGATTATACATAGCTAGTAAGTCGATCACTTCACAATAAATATCATCTTATACTATTACTACTGATGTTGTAAGAAAATTCCCTAAGAGACACAGCCATCATTGGACGGACACATACACACTAACTGAGACTGCAGCTGAGAAGAATAAGTTCTCCCCCTGCAATTTTTCAAAAATAAGTATTTTAAAGCATGTGCATAGGGAGGGATGGAGACACAGCCACACAGTTTTAGCATTTTATGAAGACACAATGGCCTAGAAAATGAAATTTCTGGTTAATATCTAAAGATGTATTTGTTCCAGTGCTATTGGAACCAGTATTATTCTAGTTAACAACATCATCCAGAATGAAAAGATACAAGGCTTTATTAAAAATGCAATGGCAAAATTATAAATCCAAGTAGTAAATACTGATGCTAACAAGAAATGAGTTTTCCCAGGTCTTGCCTTGAAAGGAATGTTTTTTCTTTTACAACCTACTTACGTAACAATAGCCCAATAAAATATCTTGAACAAAAGAATATGGAGTAGCATTTAAGTTCACTTTATTCATTGATTAAAGAACGTATTTCCAAAAATGCATATTCAGCATGGACTTAAATTTCTCTGCAACTTCTTAAGAACAAGAAAGTTATCTAAGCCACCTTATTTTACTTTTTTGGGAAGTTACATTTCTTGAAAGCAGAGCAATTAAAAGAGTTTGCACAATCATGAGTTAAGCAGGAACAGTCTGAACACATTTCTATCGTACAGTATCATAGAGTATTATTAGAAATGTGTAGTATTTAGAAGATAGCAAATATTCCAACAGGCTTTATGTAAAAAGAGAGTAACTCTTATTTGAGCTGTTTGCCAAAAATAAGATGGGAAATTCTGCCTCCAATTGTTGAAATATTCTTTATTTGGCATTTTTGACCGATCTTCCCTAGAAAAGGCAAAAATAAAAGTTCATCTCAAAGTGACAACTGAATGGTGGTCACTTGTAAGTTTAGCCATTTATGGAAGAAAACACTTCTAACTTATCAGAAGTCAGGACTTAAAAAAAAAATCTAGTGGACAACAGGGAAATTTATTTTTAATGACATGGAAATCTAGCTATTATGTTATGGTTTTTCACATGACTCTGCTGTCTCTTCGACATTTCTTCCTGCCCTCAGCAGTAGGTGGGCAAGATCCTGGGTGGGGGCAGAGTCAGGACAGTTGACCCCAAGTGACCCAAGAGAAACTCCATACCATATGATGTCTGCTCAGCTAGAAGAAGTTGAGAGATAAGGGGAGGAAGTTGAGGGCATCCGGTTTTGGGGTTTTTTTTTGTTATTGTTGCTCATTTTGGGTTCTTGTGAGTTTTTGTTGGCAGTGTTTTTTTGGCTGGTTGGTCGATATTTTGGTTGGGGCTTGTTTGTGGGTTTTCTGTGTGCTTAGTTGGGCGGGGGGGTTCTTTGCTTTGGTTTAGGTTTTTTGTTGGTTTTGTTTGGGGTGGGGGGTTTTTTGCTTTGTTTGGTTTGGTTTGGGGGGGTGGGGGTGGTATTTTGTTTGTTTGTTTTACACAATGTTTCCTTTACAGAGCAACCACTACACATACAGTAGCCCTGCTTTCCAGAAAGTGGCTGGACATCACATGCCAATGAGAAGCAGAGAATAATCTTTTGATTTTGCTTTGCTTCCACCTGTGGCCTTTTGTATTAAACCACCTTAATCTGGACCCATGAGTTTGGGGTTGTTTTTCTCCCCTCCCTGTCCTGCTGAGGAGGGGAGTGATAGAGCAGCTTGACAGGCACCTGCCATCCTGCCAAGGTTAAACCACCACAATCCTTTTTCTTACACATGTCAAAGAGAAGTAAGAAGATTTCACATATCCATGAAGCAGAGAAAAGAAATTGTAAATCTCCCCGAGTGTGACAGGGACAGATTGTTTCTACAATAGTATCATTCCTTTTGGAAGATGTTTCCTACCTGTATGATTCAAGGAAAAAAGAAAAAAAAAGCCTCAAAATATGACTTTATAGCACAGGAAAAAAACAGCAGACCCATAAATATATACATATCTACACACATGTAAAAAAGCTTCAGATATGTAAAATCCCACACATCATGCTTAGAGGTAGCTAAAATACTGTATTTGAAGTGAGGGGAGAAGAAAAACAAAACAGAAAAAAACCAAACATAGGAACATCTCCAAAAGGATTGTTCAACTTCTGATTAGGAGCTCTGTTGCATCAATTCAAGGCCTCTTTCAACCAGAAAAATACAAACTTTTAAGATCTTAATAAGAACATTAATATACCAGCATCCTCCTTAAACACACACACACGAGGCTTCCAACTGTCCATTTCATTCTTGACCCCATAATATAGCCTACCATTACCAGCTAAATACAAGCATTGCTTTCCCTCATGCAATTCTCAGCACTCAGAAGTTAAAAATCTTTGCATATTACATTATTTTTCTAAGTTTTATCCCCATAAGAGAGGAATAAATAATATCAGAACATACAGCAAGACTTCTAACATCATCTTTGATTTTTTGAGCAGTGCTAGGAAGTAAAAAACCAGCTTTTATTTCTCAATGACTTTACAGAAGATAGCAACTGGATACTGCAGAAAGATTTTTCATTATATTTTAAAAATACAGTATGATTTAAAAAATTTAAAAAGAGTAGCTAAAATCTAGGGTAAGTATGTTTGAAAAGAAATCTTGTATCTTGTACAAGTCAGTTCTAGAAAGATAATTACTCTGCAGTCTGAAGAACAGCAAGTCCACATGACTGAAACACTGTAACAAACATTATTCAGGAATCAATATTTTTCTGTATCACTAGCTACAAAATGTTTATTAAAAGTTAATCAGCAGTCAAAATTCTATCTTCAACATAAGGACACAGCACTACTCTTTCAGTTCAACCACTGTACACCCCCCAAACTTCCTGTATTAAAGGCATATTTTTCTCAGGCAAAAAGACAAAGAGCAGGAGAGCAGTGGGGAAAAAAAGTCCTCCCCTGTTTGCACCTAATACATCTTTTTCCCCATGAAGTAACATAAGCCCTTATTCATATCTTGGTTATGCTAGTATGTCTCTGTAAGTGATAGAAAGTAGCAGAAAACTAACTCAGTATCTCTCCCAATATAATAGAATAAACACCAAAGCTTTTTTCATGAGTGCTTCACCCGCTTCGATCAGCTTACTTCAATGAGCTATGCTGTGCAAAAACTTACAGGATTCCGCTTGTCTTCAATGCCACACTTCAGCACTTATTTAAGCAACTTCAAAAAATACCAATTAACAACAACACAACCACATTCCTTCCATCTCCCAGTTCAGCAACAGTCAAGACTTGCCAGAAATCCTGGGCTCACACAGCAGAGATGGTCACAATACCTATGACTGATCCCAACAACATCATCTCAGTTGTCTGGTATTTCAATGAGGAAAATAGAGTGTGGTGGTGTTTTGTTCTGGTTTTTTTTTTAAATAACAAAACAAATGCAATACATTAAAGTGTTTTAAAGGTTGATTGCTTAATTTGGTTGCATTACTACTTGAAGCAAGCTGTCTGCTAAACTGGGTATTCCTTATTATTAGAACCCCATGCTGTGTACTTTCTGTTCTATACATTTAGAATTGTCAATGATCATTTAAGAATCAGATCCTGTTTTCTGCGGGAAGTTTATGGCTGATGATTCTAAATGAAGATGCATGAAGTGCAAGCAATAAAGCCTAATGTTCAGAAACTGCATAAAACAAATCTAGAACACAAAGAAGCTAGAATAGATAACACACATATGCATTAATAGGTCCAATAATGAAAATCACAGACCTCACAGAAACAGTGTCAGAATTGAGAGCTTATCTAAACAATCTCAGTACACTTTCTCACAAAGAGGATTTTCAATTTATATGCATTTTGCTATAAGTAATTGCTATAACATGCTATAAAGAACATAAACCAATTTTATAATCTTTTCTGAAAAAGGCCTGTATTTATTTGTTTTTGTCATACTTTCTAGAACAATATTTTAAGCTTAAAAATAGATACAAATCAAAGAAATTAACACTGGTTAACATTAAATGGTACATTACATACAAGAAATACTGTATTTAATAGTGCAACACATACCACCTTGCTGTGCTCTTACGCAGGGAAAAAGAGGTAAATTCTTTAAGATGTTTCACACTTTCATGCAGCATAAAACTTACAATAAATAGCAATCAACTCAGAAAGGCTAGAGAAAGAAAATTAGGATCATGTTCTGGTTTTCTTTAAAAAAAGACTTTAGACAACTTTCTTGGGTCCTGCTCTGAAACTAGCCACAGAATTACTCAGATGAATTTAAGGCTGAGTACTACTTTCGTATTTTCTCCTTGGATTACTGACAAGGTGAGGAAGTTGTTACATCCCATCAGTCACCCAGGGAGTAAAAAGTAGTCAAAGAACAGGCCAGTATCATTCCAGTGTTCTCCTTTAGTCAAAATACAATAATTTTCAGTTTAGAAAACAGAAAAGATCTTACTCCAAGAATTGTTTATAGAAGATTCACATAAGATTTATGAAAGAGTTTTTCACATTTTCATTTCAATTCAAAAGAACTAGCAGATCCAGGCAACTCTGGAACCTTCTCTCTAACAGAGCCACAAGCTTGAGCAACAGGAATTGACATCTCTACAGCTGTCCACACACACACCAAGCCTGAAACTCACAACCATATTTTCTTTTTTTTTGACTGTATTTTCAGGAAAGAATGGACTAATATTTATGAGAAGAAATAATATTTGTTCCAACTGACAGGACAAACGTCTTGCTTGTCAGAGAGGAAAAAAGTGCTCCCTTCCCCAGGTAATACAAGTGGATTTTTCAAACCTTGCAACAGAATCTTCATACCTGTCTCAACTAGGATGCACATATTATAGATCTTTCATTTCAACAGCTGTGCCCTTCCTGATAGGTTACACGAGGAGCATTCCTAGTGTTTCTGATGAGGTATTTAGATAAGAATGTATAGTTCTCTGTCGGCATACCTGCATTAAATATACAACATTATATACAAACCTCACCTGCCTTTTGAAAGGGAGCTTGACACCTGCAAGATGTTGTTTTAAAAGATATTTACCTCCACTGTCAAAAGCAAACATATAAAACAATAAAAAGGATGACGCCTAAAATAACAGGAATGTGTTATTTGCCATGTTCTGCATTAATCAGGCAAGCAATACCTTTATTTGGCTGCTTTTCTTGACATGAATGCAAAAGTAGACTTCTAAACAAGATGACCTAAGGATATAAGGCAAATAAGGCATAGGTAAAGGTATAGCAGTTGTTATTGTTAAATGCCTGTGTTGATAACTCCAATTTGAAGTGTTTACACATATGTAGATGTTCAGTCCTCGCACGTTCAAAAATAGCAAAACACTTAAGTTTACCAGGGTTAGAAAGGACTTACTTTTATTGTAGCAGGTTGCTAGCACACCTTTATCTGCAGGACTGGTGCTAATGTGCCAAATTTCACCCACTTGATGAAGGAGAACATTTTTGTTTATGATGTTATTTTCATCATCAAAATCTATGATGTGAATCTGCAAATACAATAAAAGAGAACATTAGGGTTTCAAATGTTTTCCTGTGGGTCTTAATTATACACGATGGCTGCACAGAACAATTTAATGAGAATTTTACAACCGATATCTACTTTAATTAATTGTTATACTAACAATTTAGTATATCATTGATTTCATGCAGGATATAATTTTCTAGAAAAGCACAGGCAATTTCCCTGTTTTGAGGAAATACCATGTTTATTCTTCTCAATTTTGCAACCTGAAGCGTGAAGGTGATTTTTCATTTTATGACTAATAGTAAATAAGCTACTTGTATTGCAATTCAACATTTCTTATAGCAATAAACAGAAACAACATTACAAGCCTTAGTATAAATGTCTGCACCAATTCTGTATCCGAGCCATCAAATTCAAACATCCTATGAAGAAAGAAGGGGAGACAGGGAAAGGACTCATTTGAAACAAATGCTGTAAACTCAGTAAGAAATTCACCTGTACCGATATATTATACTACATGGAAAAATGAAACACTGAACTTAGAGGAAGAACAGCAGTATTTTTAATACATATGTAAGACTTTTTAAAAGACTTAGTTAGATGTGCTTTTTGTCTGTGGCAAGGTTTTTGGTTTTGATTCTGTTAGTTTGTTGGTTTGGATTTTTGTTTGGTTTGTTTTGGTTTTTCAATGGATTTATGTTACTCATGTTTTTCCTCCCTTTTTTTAAGTTAGGTGTTTTTTTATAATTGCCTTGGAAATAGAAGGCACTGAGAAAGATTCTAGCCTAGCACAACATACACAAGTAACTTTACACACGGGACTAATTCCACTAAACTCAATAGCAAACAAGTAAATTGTAGAGGACCCACAATTTTTAGAGAACTGTATTCTCATTAAAAATTCATTAGTAAAGTTGGGTGAGCAACTGAGAAAAACCAAACAAGAGACATCCTTTCACGACTGCATTTAGTCTACTGAATAACTGAAAGAATTCTTAGCTACACACATTACAAAAGTGTGAATATAGAAGCTGGTAAATAGGTTTCAACTTAGTCCAAACTGGTAATATTACACAGTTTTGTGAGTTTTTTCTATGGGCTGAGTTCACATGTCACCTTTTTCCTTTTCTTCCAAACATTCTCATCAGCAAATCCTCCTTCAAATATATAATGCTGGACTGTCATCACCAGCACTGCTATTCCACTTTATCATCCAAGGCAAGTAAGCATCTCCACAGCTGATTAGCAAATTGCCTTTTCAGATTTCATTTGGGCCCTGAACCTAGAAATCTACCCCACCAAGTGCATAACCACCTTTGTCCAACCTACAGATTGACCCTCCTGCCTATCAAAACCCCCCAGAGGAACATCTCTTAGACTTAGTTATTTCACTTTATTTTGGCTTTCTGCACATCTGCTCTCTGATCCACTCCCTCTGTCTCAATTCAAAAGTTTCTGTCTATACAGAAAGCTCTTGCTCATTTCATCAATTTAAAGATCAGTTTAACCACATTCTTCATTTTTCATTGTTTAGTTTTAAATAAAAATTGAAAGACATTGTCTATTCAGCCTTCTACACTACTCTAATCAGATACATTTTGATCTTCTGAATAAACTTAACACCACAAACTACTGACAAGTCAAATACTTACTTTACAAGCACAGAACTGGAAGGTGAAGAATAGCAACATACTCACAACTCTAACAACATCTTCAGTCTCATGGCAAGGAGTTGTTAATTTCACACAGCAAAAACATCGGTCATTTGCTTTAACATAACAGAAAAGAGGATCTCTGAAGTTTAGTGAATTGAGTTTTTAACAGAGAGATTATGAAACCTGAAGATCTGTCATAGTTTAAAAATTGAAAGGTATTTCACTTTATTAGAAGTTATTTTGGTTTCCCATTTAAGTTACAGTCAGACCTGCTAAGTGTACTTTTCTTCAGCTGTCTAAAAAAAGTAATAGTGGGGAAAAGCAACCTTTTTAACCATGTTGATTTGGTTATACATATTAAGTTGCATTTATCATATGGAATGTTTCTTTTGCTAAATACTAAGAACAAAAGAATTTTCATAGAACGCGTATTAGTACCAAATACTGTACTAGTGTGATGCCACAAAGTATTCATAGAAATATTCACCTATAATAACCATCAGGCAGAACTGGACAAGCTTCAGTTCTGTGGGATGTTAACCTTCATTTCTTGAACCTTGACCTTCCTTACTTTCCTTGATGGAGTGTTGAAATGAGCTTTACCATGGATGAGTTCATGCAGCATATGGACACCATAGATGAGGTAAGCATAGCTGAGTCCATGCGGAGAACTTTGTCAACATGACTGTAGTGTAATATTAAATACATCTAATCATAGCTCTAGTGGAACGTGAGCTTTGTGGAAAACACCTCTTAGAAAAGTGACTGATTCTATTACCAGTAACTACACAGATTAGTTATTAATCTACTGTAATTACACCGGGAAAATACCCATTGCACACAAGCCTAAGTAGTAAGGAAAAAACACAGTGAGATTTGAATGAGAACAAATATTTAGTTGTCCTCAAAATCTGGAGGGATTGCTGATTTCTAAGGAAATTACTAAGGAAGGGAGAATAACAAATTTCAACACAAATATCTTTTTTCTTTAATTATGCAATCTCCACAATTGATTTTCTTTCATCAGGCACTCATGGGCACGAGCGACTGGGGAACTGATTTAGTTTGACCAGGACCCTGCTTTGTAACTATATAATGGCCCAAATTAAAGTAATCCATGAAAAAAACCATGAAAACACAAGACTGAAAAATCTTAGAGAGTTCTGAGAGTAAGAGAGATTAGAAAAGTGATGTATACTTCCTTTTCACGCTTCCAAAGCGTACAGGAAATGCACTGAACAGAGAACAGTATAAAACCCCAGTTTAGTGTACTGAGGGCAAAGGTTCTCAAACTCCACTGTGCAGAGCACATACCTTACATCAAAAATAAACAACATAACCAATATCCAGCAACTTATGAGGACCAAATGCCAAGTACTACACACTGCTAATATCTCAAATGTTGACAGAATATAAAATGTCTTATAAACATTTTCCTTGGCTTTGTAACAGCAATATTAACAGCAAAACATTTTCACCAGGTCTCCTCTGAATACCTAAATTGCTTCATACAGCAATAAACCTCAATGAGGCAGAAGTTACCATGCCAGCTGTACAACTACTGGTCTTTTATTTGCACTATGCCTGCCCAGGACCAGAAGGGAATAAATATTCTGCAAAAGATGGTACTGCGTAAGAAACCTCCCACTGTGCAGCACTTGGTCAAGAACTAGAGGTTGCAATCCAGCACGTAAGTTAGGTAACTAAAAAAGTTTTTAAGCAAATCTACAGAACCTAGTGCTGAATTAAGCAATAATGACTTGAGGCCTAGGGCAATTCTTGGGGATTAGCAACTAACTGAAAGGAGCTGATGGCCTGAGGCACAGCTCAAGGCCACTAACCCCCAAACATTTGTTAATACCCTAGGAAGCGTCCTGCATCTCCATTATTAATGTTATTCATTGGACAAAGAAAAGTATACTCAAAGTTGAAATATATATTTCTAAAATACAGAGTATATGACCAATGATTTTACCTTAATCAGAAGATTGAAGTTATTGAAGATCTACTGGATACCAACTAATAAATAAGAGTTATTCTCCAACTACAGTTTTGAATCAGGGTTTAATTAGTTGAGCCAAAAAAATTGTTATATAACATAGAAACCCCATTATAAACAAATGCCTGAAGACCACTTGAGACGATACAATCAAAAATACAATTTTCTGCATTTTTTTAACTAAGTTTGTCCTGCCACTATTTTTATTAGTCTCACAAGTATTGCCCAAAAAGTAAAGAAACTGAACTCTCCATCCCCCTTACAGCTTTGAATATTTTTTCCTTGAACCCCATCTAGTATTGAGTATGAAAGTCAAGGACTCACTAACAGCTCACATCTTCCAGAGCTATGGTTCCAAGTTCATTTTGTACAGTGCATTACAGACCAGTTTCAGAAGAGCTGGTGGCTGTCTGCATTCTAAGAGCTCCTGCAGTGGGTGTCAGCCTTAGCTAACAGCTAGATTCCCACCCATCACTTGCTCTCCCAAGCAGGACAGGGGGAAGAACAGAAATGGGAAAGCATAAGGACAGGGAGATCACTCACCAATTACTGCTGTAGGCAGAACAAATTTGACTTGAGTAAATTATTTTATTGTCAATGATAATAAAAATGTAATTACTAATTTGAGTAGTGGGAAAGAAAAAGACAAACTGGTGCATTCTCTCCCCTCTTTCCCAGGCTTAACTTCACTCCAGACTCCTCTAACTCCCTTCAAGTAGCATAGGGAGGTGTTGAACAGTGGCAGTTATGGTCAGTACATCACATTTTCTCTCTGATACTCTTTTCATCTCACTTTTTTCCTCTGCTCCAGCACAGGGTCCTCATGGACCACAGTTTCTTCAAGAATATCCACCTGCTCTGGTACAGGTGTTCCACAGGCTGCAGTGGATACCATCTGTTTCTCCTGACCTTGGTCATCTTTCTGATGTTTCTCAGTCTTTGTTCTCACATCCTCTTCTTTCCATCCACCATTTTCTTCCATTTCTTAAATGTTTTCAGAGAGGTCCCACCAGGCAAACTGGCTCAGCTGCGCTCTGTGGTGGGTTCACTGGAGCCAGTCATGTCCTGCACAGGCAACCCCTGGCCTCTTCTCACAGGGGCCACCACTGCAGCTCCCCTGCTATCAAAGCCTTGCCACCTGCACACAGTACAGCTTTTAATTCTTTGGGCCTCAAGATCTTTCAGTCTGAAGGCGTTTACTGAAATTTAGTCACAAAAATTAAAGGTGCTGTACAATTAGTAGTACTGTACTCTTAACTGCAGAAGAAACAGACCAATAGAATCTGAGCAAGGAAACTCACTCATATTTTAGTTGAGGTTGTTTTTAAATTTATTATCAGAAAGAACATAGCTGACTGTCAATAATTCAACATGAAAAAATCCCATTTATGAGGTTTCACATACACAGAATTGTGCACCTACCAGGAGTCCTATTAGAGGCAATCAAGCCTTAAGGCTTTTCTTTTACTTTGCCTCTCTCCTCTAGTTTAAAGATAGCTTAAGAGAACATACAGATTTAAATTAATGAAAATGTGGCCGTTCTTTTACTAAACCATTCTTAGTCATACAGTTTAGAAGATTAATTTGATTTTCAGAAAATACACACGGTTCATCCACCCTACATTTCTTACCTATACCTACACATTCTACACACAGAAGTCTTCAGCTTGACTGTTGCTTAATGTTCAAATTCAACAAGTTGGTAAAGGAGAAGGAATGATATTGGAACAATGGTTTTAAAAAAAGGAGAAAAAATTACAACTGATATTTGACAGAAAAATTACCTGATTATCATATCTAAGAGACTGTGTTCCAACCAAGAATCTTATGGCATCTGTTTCTGCTGTCTGAGGTGTTAAAGCTCGTGCCTAGGGAAGAAGAAAGCCATTAGAAAAGTCCAATTAATTCAGCACGTAAGTTTCATGAAAAGCCTTAAATCTTACATGTCAATTGGCATTGTAAGCATTACATTCTTACACTTTACAAACTATCCTGCCCTTCATGTCTATTTTGGTTAATACATTTTTGTGCAGTTTCTCAGGTTTTAGAGAGAAGTTGAACATACAAGTGCTAAATACGTTATCTGTTACAGCAATGATAATATTAATTTTTCCAAACTAATTCTCTGACATCTATTGAAAAAACGTCCATAGAACAGTTCTGGACAATCCTCATATACATTAGCCACAATATCCAAGAAAGAGGTGGTTCTTGCAGAAGTTTTCAAACCATTCAGACAGGATGCCTGCATAAAAACGATTTCTTTTTCTCACCATTAACCACAAAATTTAAAAGAAAGTGAAAAAATAAAATTCATCTTTTCTAATCCAGACCACTACAGATAAAAATTGTCTAACAATGGAATAAATGATTTGTTATTTACCTATTGAAATGTCATAATCTCATGATTTTATTATATTAGTGGTACAGGAGAATGCTAGGCTCTGCTTTACTTCAACTTGTACCAAACAGTCTTGGAAGAAGCAAAACAAAACAGGTAAAGGCTACAGAAGACATTGAGAAAAAAAGTATAGCTTGAACTAAACCCACAATTACTAGTTTGCACTTGTCATTAGCAGAGTCTCTCAGATAAATTTTGAGGAAATAGAAAGTAAACTAATGGCCAAAGGAAATTCAGCAACCGTGAGTAAACTGAGGAACATCCACTACTTCCCATGCAAGATTTTTTTTGGTTGAAGCAGAAAACCAAACTTTTACAATCCATATCCTATTTGGCATATAGTAGTTCAAATCCATTCAGACACCAAAGCCTGTATTACAGACAAATACTTCAGAAGCACTGAAGTATCTGCTGAATGGCCGTTCCTTCTGCCATCCCCTGGTGCTACTAGCTGACAGTTATATTCTGCATTCAGGAACATCTAGTATCAATATAGTCCTGTTTACGTCTTATTTTTTGTATTAATATCAGAAAGATGCCTAGAATCTTGGAAGGAAATATTTTAAATACATTACATCACAATACATAAACTTTGAACAATTTAATTCTAGAATTCAAGATATTTTTTTTTTTCTTAAACAAGGCAAGGCAATCCATGTTCTTGCCTGGCAGTAACAATAAGAACCAACTCATTTTTCAGAATAAGGTCTGAAGACCTACAGAGAAGATACTTATCTTACACTGCCTAAATCACACACTTCATATGCAACATTTTGCTTACAATTCAGCATAAAAAGTTAAAAAATGCAATGAACTTTAGTCTAGTAGTATAACTTTTTTGTATATTAAGTACCAGAGAACATGATGCAGTGAGTAGTTTGTGTTCAAAACACACTCAAATACAGATCAGAGATCAGTGTGAATCCATACCGATTTGTTTATACTCTCGTATTTATGCAGCACTTAACTACAACAAGTCTAGACAGCATTTCTGATTGACAGAAAAAACCTAAAGTTCACCAAGATGACTGCAGAAAAGCTTTTCTTTTGTCTTGAACAGAATTCACATTTGCAGATCTTTGGCAAGAGCTCCTTTTCAATTCAGATCTGTTTTCAATTATTATAGTGGGGGGAAGGAGGAGAAAGAAAAAACCCCAGCCAACAGCTATATATCTCTCTCAATCAAGCAAGCTTCTGTTCTATAAGAAAAACAGAAGATATCTCCAGCATCTTCAATAAAATAAAGAACTAAAGGGGAGTTTCAGCCCTTTTAAAGACTTTTGATTATGTCTTATGCTGCTGTGAAAAATGCATCATGTTAGACCCAAAGTGACCAAAACAAAATTATATCAATGTGCGGTAACTGTCATGTCATCAGCTTCTCTATCCCTCCTTCAAAATTTATGGAAATTATTTCCCATTTTGTACCAAAAAAAAAAGTCTCAGAAATATTTAAACACATTTCACAACAAGAAACACACTACTGTTTATTCTGTCATATGACTACTACAGTCATGGAAGACATAGCTCAAACTCATCAAGTGTTCATAAATCAGGACAAGCCAACCCACAATAGAAATAACAGTAAAATGGACTTTCAGTTGTCCTGCACAGAGACATGCCTAATTGTGTCTACTCTGAGCTACCTTTAGACAAACAGAAGTTGTTTCAACAGATGAAGACAGTGAGTAACTCTTGTGATGAACACAAGTGAATTCTGGAGTGCTGTCAAGATTAAGAATGCCTCGAGTTTGTCATCTTGTCCGGTGACCTGTCAGAGCAGGTTGCGAATCACATCTTTCACACAAGCATCCTGTCTCACAACTGCAGCTACTAGACAGAAAACAAACAAAAAAGCAGAGTGTAATTAATATCAACTAATCTAAACCAAGAGAGCTTATTATTTTTATAAAGTCAGTACCCACAGAGCACAAAACTGTATATGGTTCCAAAGAGTTTACTGCCTAAGATACTGAAGTGTATCTTAGGCAGTACCACAAAACTTGCCACGTTGCATAGAAAATAACCTACAACACACAACTGAAAGACACAGTGAGAAAACCTTACACACACTGTCACAGCAAAATCACACCTAACTGATACTTCTGGACAGAGCAACAAGATATATAATGGATCATTTTATTTTTAAAGAAGGTCTAACTAGGAAAAAATTACCCTCAAGAAGAGATTAAACCATCATGAACCAGAAAGAACCTTTTAGTTACATGTCCACATTTCATATTCACCAACAGCTCTATGAAGAAATGTATATGGTTTAAAGCAGGTAAAGATTTATAAATATGGGTGATTTGGAGGCAACTTGACTGTGATTGATGCTCTAATCAGATTATTTTAACCGTCTAGAAGGATGATTATAAATGTGAAGTCAAAATTCAACTCCACTAACACAAAGGAAATCCTGCCTTGGGAAAGCAAACACCAAAGACTTCTCAATATCACACAAGCCTGCCAAGGAACCTGAACGAACCAACCCTCCTTAGAGGCTTTTCAAAGTTTATGTATTTGTTCTGCATAGCAGTCTGTAGCTTCCTCAATTCTCTGTTATTCCACTAAATTAAGGGTTGCATATAATCACAAAACAGAAAACCAAAGGAATGTAGTAATTGACAATTTATCCCTGTGTTTTCAGAGAAAAAAGGAAAAAAAAACCCACGCTTGATGGCTGAGTGATTGTTGCAGAGACAGAGGAAACTGCATCACCACACTCCAAAGGCATTCCTGAGTAGTGCTCTGTGTATCACACCCACTGACCATGGTTTAGCCCTCGCCAGCAGTGAAGCAAGCACCAGGCAGCCTCTCACTCACATTCCCCCCTCGATGGCATAGGGGAAAGAATCAGAAGAGTAAGAGCAAAAGAAATCATGGGTTGAGATAAAAGCAATAACATATATTAATGATACATGCACAAAACAAGTGATGAACAGCATGATTTCTCTCCCCCAAAGTCAATGCTGCCCAAGACCCCCCAGCTACTCTGTAAGATCCCCAAACTGCCCAGCCTCTCAGCCCACATCCACAAGCAAACCAAACCAAGGAATTAATTTACCACTTCCCAGGGTGATGGCTGAACACCTACCTGTCCCTGAAGTCAATGCTGTGCAAGATCCTCATCTGCTACACCAGGCTCCCACCCCACCTCCAGTTACAAGCAGAACATGACATCGTATGGTATGGAATATCCCTTTGGTCAGTTTGGGTCACCTGTTCTGGCTGTGTCCCCTCCCAGCTTCTTGAGCATCCCCATCTTCTTATTAGCAGGGTAATGTGAGAAGCTGAAAAGTCCCTGACTGCTTGGCAACAACTAAAACGTCTGTGTGTTGTGTTATTCTCATCCTAAACCCCAAACACAGCACTATACCAGCTGCTAGGAAAAAAATAACTCTATCCCTACTGAAACCAAGGCAGCCACCAGGAATGTTTCAAGGTGACAAAACCAGTTTAGAGAAAAGTAAAGGCTGAATTAGAAGACTGAATTCAAGACTTTTTTTCCTTTTAGAAAACATTGCAGTCTGCTATAATGCAGCGAAATTATTTTTTTTAAGTTTTCTAAAACAAGGTGTGAATTCATACTTAAATAGACATACAAAATTGAACAGCCTATTGCAATAGCCACACTGAAGTTCAAGAGGAGTCAGGGAGACAGAATCTAGTCCAGCAAACGTAAAAATCCCCTGACATTTTCATTTACTGCATCGTGAAGAATCTCAGAGAGCCATAAATTACACACCTGGAGCAGAATAACCATATGCATGTACTGAAAAATAAAAACTAAAAAAGCGTTCATAACGCATCATCTGTTCCCAGAGTAGTGCAGCTGCCAGGCTTCTGGTACTGGAACCACAAATTCCACAAGAACTTTGAACACGCTACACAGCGGAAAGTAAGTAAAACTAGTGAAGACCACCACCACCCTGCAGGGACAGAGATCAAAGAGAGAGGAGTGGGGGTAGTAATGAGTCACTTAAAGCTGAGTGTAGGTTGTTGTACCAGAGAGGAAAACAAAAACATAAATTACTTTAGTTTCATACGTGACTGAAATTCTGTGTTAGCATTTCCCACTGGAAATGGAGCATTTCAGATTTAAGATTTCACACCATCTCTCCATATGCAAATATATAAATAACGAATGATACAGAAGACTTTTTCACCTGCTCCTACTCCTACCAAGGAAACTGTAGGTAATGCCATGTAACTAGAAAGCCAACATGGCTTGCCCCATTGCTAGAAGACAAGTCCTTCCTTTAATATAAGCACTGAGGGATTAGATATGGGAACATGAGTGTACAATGCTGCATCCTTGTCCACGCTCATTCAGGCACACATGCTTAACAGCTCCTACAGCATACACAGTAATTGTGGTCCATAGACTAGCAGGCTCATACTGAATTAAGACACAGCTATGCCACCATGTCAGCTAGATGCTCCCATGTCTTAAGAACAGATCTCAAAATGCATTAAAGGTAAAGTACAACAAAAAATTAACTGTGACCACTGAAAAAAAAGATATTTATTTATGCAATGCAAAGGGCAGAATACAAGTGACAAACATCAACTTAAGGCAGAAGAGCACCTATTGTGCCAGAATGCAGGAAACACTAACAGGAGACTGGGCATCATGTCCATGCCTACACCAAGCTCAGTGAGATGTTGGGCAAAGACTGCCTTCTACTTTACAGTGGTAATTTAGACCACCTGCATAATAATAAAAGCCTCCAAGAGAAAGAAGTGGAACAGCGCCTGCAGAGAGAAGGACCTTGGCAACAGTAAGAGATGACCTAAAACAACACAGTGACAAGACTCAAAAAGATAAAGGTCAGTTTAAACTAACTGCTTTGTGGAACCATGACACACTAAATATCCTGTGTTCATAAATTCTCATAAGAATAGCATTTAAGAGGTTAAAAACACTGGTGACCACTTATCTCTCCTGCTAACATTCTGGATGGAGATCCACAATGTTGGCATGAGAAGCAGCAGAAAGAAGTCTTATGGTGGCAAGATGGCTCTGTTTCGGCTAGAGAATGCAGAGTAAAGAGAGAGATGGTTTCTACACAGAATCTTGAAAGCCACAGTGCCCAGAGTGAGACCTTTTGCTTAATCATCTGTGAAATTAACAATTAAAATTGACAGCCCTAAATATGACAGTTAAATATACCTATTGTCATGGAAGGGACAGATATAGTTCAGGTAATAAAGGATACTGAGGAAAATACTTCCAGGGGAGAGAAGATATGGAAGACCCTGAAGGGGCAATTGACTGGCTGTGCTCCTTCTCCTCTACTCAAGTCAAGGATGCCTTCTTGGCAAGCACTGCACCTTCACATTTGGCAAAGAATACTCGGGACAGCATTCTACTAACGCTACCATTACGTATCAGCACTACTGCGGTCAGTGTACATACCACTAGTAATTCCTATTTTTTTATATCTGTTTGCTTAATAAAGTACTTATTCAACTTTGCAAAACTGTCTCAGTGAAAGTCCTTTAGGGGAGTCTGACAGGCAAATGTTGCCTCTGATATGTGGCTACATATGTGATCCTTTAGACATAAACCAGTGACCAAGTCTGAGATTAAGACTGGACCCAGCCACACCTAGGCTTTTCTCTGAGAAGAAGTTTAGAAAGCAAGGGGGTCCTTTCTGAACCTTGTGACTCAACAGGACAGCTTCCCTCAGCCACGCATCTGACTCACACCTCTCATGTCACAGGTCTCCTGAAACTTTCTCTTTTCCATGTCTTTTGAAGTACTGGCTATATAATTTTTTTTTTTTTTTTTCAATTTGACTGTTACTATTTAGGACTTTAATAGAAAAGAAAAAAGAATCAATATTTCTTCAATACATAATTTGTCTTCTTGATACACTGCACTGGCTTGGTATGAGCAAACCCAACATTGGAGTATTTGTATTAAGAGTAAGGTAATCAAAAGACAGGCTACAACCCATGTATTTAACCATCTGCTTTATGCTCAAAACCAGAAATACCTTACTGCTACTTGGGAGGGTGGGAGCAGAGAGGGGAAGGGGAGAGCGCTAGCTTTACTGGTGACTCATTCTGGAAGCAAAATATGAGGGGTTGTCATTCCCCCTTTCCCTCCATTGCTGCCACAACAGTAGCAATCATCTTCTAGTCGTTCCTTCAAGATCACATAACTATGTTTATATTGTCATTAGTCTGTACTATACCTAATATTATCAAGATCTTGCTAATTGCTTGAGGGTCCTAGAAAGAAAGTTTCCACCTGATCCACTTCATGCACTGTGAAGATCTTTGTAGGATTAGACAAGAGAGTTTCATCACTTATTTACATTTTCCTGTACCAAAACTGTAAACCTAACTATGTTGGATTGAGGTTCCATGAAAAGTCCTCACAACTCAAATGCTGCCTTTAAGAAGGGTTCTCAGGTGAGATGCAGATAGGAAAACATGAGAATACACACCCAACCCGGATTAAAACACACAGGATTAGCACTCATGGTGAAAGCAACTTAAGAAAAAGAAATAGGCCTGAGACAAAACCTAGGTTATTATCACAGAGTTTCTTGAATGTAGTCAATTTACAAAATAAATCCTCCAAAGACATCTCTATAGCTGTATCAGAATTATTATCTACTTTCTGTTTAGGCCATTCTCTCTCATTGCACAAGAGAGCCCAAAAGCTTTCCCAAGGAAGAGACCTCCACTGCCAACAGGAGCTACAGTCTCCGCATCTGCTCCACTCCCATACTGGGAGCACAGCAGGGTCTGAGAGGCAGCACAAACTTCCCTGGGTGCTGTGTAAGTGACGCACATCTTTCTCAAAAGTACCTCTTCTTTTCCTCATAATAAATCTACACCTGCCTTCTACTCCATCAAAGGTAGGTGAGCTATCAAGCTATTCTGAATATAAACACACACGTTTCACACCTGTGACTAATCTATGTCCACAGCTATTTTGTATCACTTTAAAATTCTTATTCTTCTAAGTAGTCACATGTGCCTTTAGAGAAATTAAATTTCACCTTACCATTGCAAACAGGAAAGAAAAGTTCTAAAAATCAATAGTCTCTGTTCAGATTCATAAAACCTGTTAGCAATTAACTGACAATACAATATGGCAAAATCCTGCTTGTTCAAGAGGCACAATAGGACACAACACAGTAACCAAACTCTGAAAAAGCAGCAGTGTGCCTTTTTTAAGCCTGCCTCAACCAGACCCCATCCCAGGGTGCAGCTGGAGTTGCCCTTGCATAGTACAGCCCTTCAGTTAGCCACAAGCTTTCTACCATCCATCCCTCTTACTAGTTATGCTTCTCCCTTGCAAGTCTAAGTACTTTTGACATGTAACATAAAGTAGCTGTATACAGCATGTTGAAATTTAGCTCAGTACTATGGTATCCCAAAAGTCTATTATATGTTCCAAACGTGCTCCATAATTATCAGTCTCTGGCACAAAGCAACGTTCCTCCTCCCTCCACCCACAATGCTGGCTAGTTTCTGCATGCTTTAAAACAAGGAAGATGCAGACTGTCCACCCAAGAACCACAGCTGGCATTGCAACTGAGCCAAATACCTGTCCTGGAAAGCACCCCTCCACATAGTTAATTTCCAGGGATATAAGCATCATCAAGACAACCCTAAACTAAAGCCAATACAGTATTTTAAGACATTCAGTAGTGCTTATCCACCTACTCAAAACATTGCTGCTTAAACATGGGAAATTGTGAATACCTGAAAGTGAACATACAACACAGTAAACATACCAGTTAATACCAGCTTAGCTAGTTGTGGTGGTTTGACCCTGGCTGAAGGCCAGATGCCCACCAAAATTGCCCTTTTCAGCTGGACAGGGGAGAAAATATATATATTGAGAGGCTTAGGAGTCCAGGTAAGGACAGGGAGAGATCATTCTGCAATCAGCGTCATGGGCAAAACAGACTCAACACAGAATGAAGGAAAGAAAACTGCCCTGCACACCCAGTGACACCAGAGTAGGGTAATGAGAAGTGTGACCAGATCTTACAGCACCTCCCCCACTCCTCCCTTCTTAGGGCTTCATTTTATTAATGATTTTCTTCCCTTCTTCCCCCACATTCTGGCACAGGGAGGGGCAGGGAATGAGGGTTTCAGTCAGTTCCTCATGAGTTGTTTTCCTTCTTAGCTGGGGGGGCATTCCTCACACCCTTCCCCTGCTGCACCATGGGGTCCCACCCACAGGGGACAGTCCTCCGTGAACTTCTCCAATGTGAGTCCTTTCTCACAGGGCTTCAGATCTTCACCAGCTGCCCTGGCATGGGGCACAGTCATAAATCATAGAATGTCTTTCAGTCTCTCAAGCCTAGACTGCTCCAGCCTGGTCCCCTACAGAGTCACAAGCCTGCCCCCACAGACCTGATTTGGTGTGTATCTCTCTCATCTCTCTGTCTCTGTCTCTCTCCATGGGCTGCAAGTGCTGGCAGAGGCTTGCTCCAACACGGGTCACAGCATCTTCCATATATCTCCACCCGATCCAGCATGGGGCTTCTCCATGGGCAGGTCAGGTCTCTGCTCTCTGTCATCTTCCACAGGCTGTGGTTGGACACCCACTCCATCATGGCTTTCTCAACAGGCTGCAGGGGCATCTTTCTCTCTGGCATCTGAGGTGTCTCCTCCTCCTCCTTCACCGGCCTTGGTGTCTGCACCGTTTCTTACATCTTCTCACTCCCTTCTCTGGTGGTAAAAAGTGGCTGCTTGCTTGTGTTTTTTTTCCCCTAAATGTGATTCCCAGAGGTGCTGTGACCATCACTTGGCCTTGGTCAGCAGCAGGTCCAGCCTTGAGCCGGCTGGTGTTTGCTCTGTCAGGCCTGCAGAGAGCTTCTGGCTGCTTCTTGCAGAAGCCACCCCTGCTGCCCCCTCCTCTACCAGAACCCAGCCACCACTCTGGGAAATGACACTTACTTGGTTATATACACCATGAACAGCACAAAAAGTAAGACTCTAGTAAGTTCAGGTAACTAATCAGGTAACTAACAAGTATGAGGTAATTCATAAAAATGAATGCAGAAATAATTTTAAGTTCACTGATGAATAGCACCTCAGAAAGAATCAGATCTTCTTCCAACTCTGAACACACTGGATCGGATGAAAGGCACATCTGCACAACTCCATTTTCTCTGGCAGTGGCCAAAGACAGATTTAGCGGTTGCTGGAGCCATATGTAGCTTCTTAGTGTGCAACCCCTCATACAGCTTCTAGATATCACAGGTTTGCGCCATACAGTTTTTATTTAAAACAAGAATAAAAAGATCCCTCCCTCTTTTTAATACTTTATAATTTCAAAGCTCAACTTTCAATAAGCTTCTCATAGAGATGAAGTAAAAATTGGAAATAACAAAAACAACCCCAACAAACCAACCAACCTGACACCCAAACATAAGAACAGAATTCTTTAAAACAGGATGAAAAATTTGTCTGAAGAGCTGCTTTTAGTCACAGTGCTTGTGACACACACTGGAAAGAAGGTGTAGTTGTGATGGTGCAACTAGCCATTATTATTTGACAGCACAGAAGAAAGTAGGCTTAAAAGGAGTAATAATCTTTCTTATTAGACCTGGAGGTGCAGCTTGGAAAAACAATACCAGTTTTAGGTTTAAGTGTCTCCTTCAGAGGTGGCTTTTTTTTTTTCAGAAAGCATTTTGTTTTAAAGCTACACTGGCAATTAATGGAGATCAGAAACTGAAGCTTCACCGCTATGATCGTTTTCTTACTTAGCCATAAAACATCTTTTCTTTCCCCACCTTCTTTCTAAATAAGCTGCAATTCCTTCTGGTTACAGCCACCGTCTTGCCCTTTTACTTTAGCCTCCCACCAGACAGCAGTGTTACATACTTTGTGGAAAAAAAGAAGAGGTCCATAGGAGACATGTGACTTGGGGAAGTGGAAAGCATTGAGGTTAGTGGGAGTCCCAGATACCACACAGTCAAGCTTTCAAAATTTCTGGAAGACTTACTTACTATACATGACCTACTAGAAAGAAGCTATTATTCTGTTAAGTGCAGGACACAGATCTCTTTTGCAGAATTGAATATAAGTGTATATTTTATTAATTTTGAAGTACATGTTACAGCCTCCCCTAGCCAATCACAAAATGACAGCACCCTATCAGATTTCTGCAGATCTAACATTTAGTACAGGTGAGTATTATACACTAGCTCATATAGAAGAGGGAAACCAAAAACATGTACAACTTGGTAAGAAGATCTGTTGGTATAGTCAGAATGACAGAGCACAAAATTCAGTAGCCAGGCCACCCAAATGTGTTTCAGAGAACTTTCATATACTACTTTCCACAAGCACTTCAGTAAAGGTGCCTAAACCAAAGTGCACATGTACATATTTGTTTTACTGCACCCATCGCAGAATGAAAATGTTCTGTGAGCTGCAGAAGAAACACAGCACCTCCTGTTACTGCTATAATAGATGCGATGATAAGCCAGCTGTTGCCAATATGAACAGCTGAGTAAAACCCTTACTGTGGAATCATAAGCTACAGTCCCTTTCACCCACCCAGCTACCTAGCTGTTTATTTTCCCAGAACTTGTAGAAACTTTCTTAAATGTGAGACCTACAAAGATGACCGATGAACTCTTGAGGGAGTTGAACAACGGTCCCATTTCCTTTTGGCCACAAACACCAACATGATGCGGCAGATGTGTCCTATGGGATAAACACAGCTATGGAACCCACAGCAAGAGATCCCAGAAACAACAAGTCGCTTTATGGTTAGACATAACCAACTGCAATCAAGAACTTGCCAGCAGCAGCTTCATGCCCTACCCTCACAATGGCACCATGTACAAAAAATACTAAAAACCCAAAATGAAATCTGGAAATGAAGAAACTACAGGAATCTCTGTGAGACTGCTGGTACCTCCCCGCTGGTCCCGAGAGAGACAAAGGCTTCCTCGGAGGTGGGCCCAGGGACGGGCACCAAAGCAGGAGCCCCACCAGCCAGGCTGCCACGAGGGGAACACCCTCAGCCCCTCCTCCCGCGCTGCCGCACCTGCCCTGAAAACAGCAAGTTTTGGACCAGGGATCAACTCCTGACCCGCACTCACCCACCTCTAAAAAGCCCAAGGCGACAGGCACATGCCAGGAGCCACCAAAGGCCGGCGGGGGTACCGGTCCAGGAGGAGGAGGGGGCGTCGGTCGCCCCACAAGCGGGCCCCGCAGCCCGCCCCGGTACTACCCTGCCCCACCGCATGCACCCTGCCCGCAACCACCGCCCTCCTGGAGGCAGGTCCAACACCTGCCAAGTCCCCTTCGGTCTCCCTCAGCACCCACCTGGAACTCCAGTCCGTAAATCACCGGCGCATCGTCCTCCATCGCGAACCCGCAGCAACGCGCAGCCTAGCTCACGGCCCACTTGTCTGCCTTTCTGACCCTCGGTGCTGCCCGTCACTTGACGCTTCCGGGAGGTGATCTGCGCATGCGCGCTTCCGGTCCGGTCCGGGGCGCAGGCGCGGTGGGGCGCGGCGCTTAGTGCTGCGGCGGAGAGGGGGCGTCGGTGTCGTGGCGCGGAGGTGAGCTGAGCTGAGCTGCTCTGTGGAGCTGTGGGGGGCTGTCTCTGCGGTTCTCGTGTCAGCCGAGGGGCGTCCGGCTGGGCGGGCGCTGAGGCAGTCCCCGGCCCTGAGGGAGAGCGGCAGGGCTTCCCGCCTTGGTCTGTGTCAGGCGGAGGCTGTGGGGGAGGCCGCGGGGGAGGCCGCGCCCCCTCTCCCCCCGTGGGCCGGTCGGGGCTGGGGGGAGACCCCGCGGTGGCGCCGGAGGCAGGGCCGATCTCTGAGAGCCCGGGGCGGCGGCTGTGGGGCGGGCAGCGGCTGAGGCTGGGAGGGGACGGAAGCAGAGGTGCCGCCTTGCACCCTGCGCGGCCGTTACCGGCTCGGCAGCCTGCGGTGGCGGTAGCGTGACTCTGTGGGACCGAACGTACCCTTTCCCTTTCTCAGAGGGGGACCGGGATAGTCTTTGGAAGTGGGAAAGCAAGTGCCGGTCTGTCGGTGTTTAGTGGGAGACAGTTGCTCCTTAATTCCAATAGTTTGTGGCTTGTAAAACAGATGAGGAGAAAACCCTTCCTCAGAATTTATTTTGTGGGTAGAGATTAAATGAAAGATGTCAAGTAGAGAAATGGCTATGTCTTTAAAGCAAGAATTTCAGTATTTGCACGGTACCTTGGAGTTTCAGAGTGGCACACGAGCAATACCTGAGTAATAAAACTAACACTTGTCTTGGTGGGGATTTTTCACTTTTCAGCTACCATGGAGAATAATGCAAGTAATGCCAAGGATGCAAAGAATGCTTCAGATGAAGATGACAGAGGAGACATGGTTCAACAAAAAGCTCAGGAAGAAATTCTCTTTCACGAGGAAACCATTGATCTTGGTGGAGATGAATTTGAATCTGAAGGGAATGAAACTGTTTCAGAAGATTCAAATAACTTTGTAGATAAACTTAATGACCAAATGATGGAGAGTGTCATTATTTCAGATTCTCCAAACAACAGTGAGGATGACACAGGTGAACTTGGTTGTCTACAAGAGATTGTAGAACAGATGGAAGCTAAAGATAGTCAAAAAACACAAGCAGAAGAGTTTTTAAGTAATGAGAGTGAAACTGAACATGAAGAAACACCCAAAGACATTTCTGAGATTGGAACAGATGATCAGGCATCTTTAAAGGAAGAATCTATTCAGGAAGCAGTGAAGGAGGAGCCAAAGTTGGGAAACAGTATACCTATTGAAACAAAACCAAATAATATTGATGAAAGCAAACCTAGGGACCAGATATCGTCACCTACTACTAGCAAACCATCTTCTGAAGCTGAACAGATTCCCGTGTGTACCATTTTCAGCCAAGCACACAATGTTAATAACCAGCCACAGTTGTTCCTGCCTGACGGTTTTGAGCCTCAAATGGTAAAATCTCCCAGTTTTAGTAGCATAATTGAGACTCCTGTGAAGTCTAATCCACAGGTGGTTCAACCAAGTCCTAGTCTAAGCAAGTTCTTTGGTGATACTGTTAACACTAATACTTTAGCTTCTGATTTTTTTGATTCATTTACCACATCCAATTTCATTTCTGTTAGCAATCCCAATGCAAGCTCTTCAGTTCCAGAACAAATGTCCTCCCTTTCTAATGGTGGGGATGGTTCTTGTGCTTCATCTAATCCTACTTTCTCTGTGAGCAATGGGAGACCTGAAGCAGGCGGTCCACCCTCCTCTCAAGAAATGACTCAGTCCCCCAAGCCGTTCTCACAAATACAAGCTGTTTTTGCTGGGAGTGATGACCCATTTGCCACAGCCTTAAATATGAGTGAACTAGATAGAAGAAATGATGCTTGGCTTCCTAGCGAGGAAACCAGAAATGTTCTGATTTCAGTTGCCACACAGCAATACAGCACCGTGTTCATAGATAAAGAGAATCTCACAATGCCTGGATTAAAATTTGATAATATCCAGGTAAGAGTCTGCTGTTGCATCTTAGTGTATGATTATATTTTACAAATATTGTATAAGAGTTTTTTCAGTAATTTTATTTCACACTGCTTTATATAGTTGTTGATGGTCACTTTGTACATATTGCTTCAAACCTTATTAGAAAATTTAGTGTCACCGCTTACTCATATGTGAAGGGGCTAAACCCAGATCTGCTTCATTCAGAGTGAAATTTGTTGGGTACATTGAAACCAGTGTTGACAGTTTCCATAGAGTCTAAAGCTGGTTGTTCTTTTAAGTAGTTTCAGTAAGTCTCTGGTCCTTCTAGTTAGTATGATGGTGCTCACATTTTGGAATATATATACACATATACAAAAATCAGTATTCTGTGTTACAAAGTCTAAAGTAGACAGCTTTGGTTGTAGGAGTCACTTTTTGCAAGCAAGTGGCAAATAACATACTTCACTGATGTTCACAGTGCTCTTAATAATGTTGATACTGATGGAAGTTACGTCATTTGTACCTTCCCTAAGCAGTTGAAAAGTATAACCTGTAGGAAAGATCAGCAAAACACTGGGAAGGGGTAACCCCGGAATTAAAGAGGAAACTTCACATGAGATCACAAAGGGATAAACATAGTGGTGGAAACTCATTTCCTTCTCTTCTGTCAGAGTTCCCAACTGGTGAGAAGGCATAAAGTGGGTGGGTTTTTTTCAGAATCTGAGAAATTTCACTTAGATCGATTCAGTATTTTTCATGAAGCAGTATTATTGTTGATGCTCAGCTAAGGCCAGCAATTGGAATGGATTTTTTTTTTCTTGAAATAGGCTTATGTCTTTCATGTCCATGTCTAGATGATAGATGTCTAGACACATGGTGTTCAGGGTTTGGATGCTTTAATCCTTAATTGTACCATAACAAAGATTATAAATCAGTAGTCAAATTCAAGCATACAGTAGTCTTCAGGAACTTCCCAATCTGCAGGAATTTTCAAAAAAGTTTCTGGAGTTGATCAGGTCCAGATTTGTAAATAAATTATCTGACAAATCTTAGATTTCTGTCACAAGCAAAAATTACAACAATTTTGTACGCGTACTATGATGTTGCCACTTCTTTAAGCATTTGTTGTCACAGAGCCCAGTAGTTGGTGGACAAAAACCACTGTAATAGGAAGCTACTCATTTTCCACTCTTTGGAAAAAAAAAAAACCAAACCAACAAACCTGGAAGGCTTTTTCCTACTTTCCCCCAAATTTCCCTTAGACCTTGATGAGTAATTCAACAGTGTGTAGTATTTCTCTCCTACTGGCTGATGGAATGGGCAGAAGGAATGATTCCTTCCCCAGGTTCCAAAAGTAAGGTTCTCCTTACTGGAAACCTCCTTTTTACAATAGTTCTCTCACACCTTCCTCAGTCCAGTCAAGGATTGAAGTCTTATTCAGGCTTCTGATTCCCTGAAGCTGGGCATGTACCTTATATGCAGATCTGCCATTTACTATGTAATTGAAAACAAGATATTATGGCGATGTCCATGTGATGTATTTCTACAGGAAGACCTGATGTACAGTCATCAGTGGAATTAAAGGGGGTTCCTGCTGCTTGCTTCATTGATTGTAATTTATAAGCAGCCACCTAGGCATGTTAGCAGGGACAAGTTTTTAAGTGCTTTGTATTTATACAACTTTCCTCCCTTCCAGTTGCTGCTTTTCAGTGGCCTGAGTGCACACCCTGACTGACCTGACATCCCCTAGTTTGGTATCATTGTTCCATTCACCTCTAGTACTGCAAATTGTGTATTTAATTGAAAATATAATTACAGAGTACTTGAAATGTCAACTGAAACATTGTGGGAGGCATATTTTCAATGTTAAATCAGCTTCCAACAATGTTCATTAAAGCTTTTGATATGAATAGTTCGCTAATGCTAACTGTTAATGCAAGGCGTTAAACCAGGCTGCACACAGTTGACAAAGTTAGGTGAAAAGGGCATTTGCAGTGAACTGTAAGCATGCTTCAGGGAAGGACTGGAGTTGTGTGGAACTTGTGTTGAAGAGCTTGGTACTTGTTTTTTCCCTGTGCACTCAGAGAATGTTTATTCATATTACAAGTGTGTTGTTTTACAAGTTAAATGGGTAGTCAGAAAGAAACAATTTTTTTAATTATTTTGGATTGCATATGGTACAGATTATTTGTACCTGTGCCAAGTGTGGAACAAGTTAGGGCTACGAAGATGATTAAAGGACTGGAGCATCTCCCCTATGAGGATAGGCTGAAAGAACTGGAGCTGTTCAGCTTTGAGAAAAGAAGGCTAAGAGGGGATCTTTTTAATGTTTATAAATATCTCAAGTGTGGGATACAGGGGGAAATGGACAGCCTCTTTTCAGTGGTCTGTGGAGACAGGACAAGGGGCAATGGCTGCAAGTTGGAGCACAGGAAGTTCCGCACCAACATGGGGAAGAACTTTTTCACAGTGAGGGTGACAGAGCCCTGGGACAGGCTGCCCAGGGAGGTGGTGGAGTCTCCTTCTCTGGAGATATGCAAGACCCGTCTGGACACCTACCTGTGTGATATGTCCTAGGGAACCTGCTTTGGCTGGGGGTTGGACCCAATGATTTCTTGAGGTCCCTTCCAACCCCTATGATTTTGTGATTGTGTGGTTCTGTGAATACTGCTCTTTACTCTCTTTCCATTATGCCTTTCTTCATCAGTTACTGTTTGCTGTCATGACATCCTTTATTTCATTACATTTGTATGTAATATTTCCTCCTCCAAACTACTGTTTTTGAGGATTAAAAATTCTTTAGTATTTATGTAATTTTTGCACACACCCCCTTTCCTTAATTCTTCAGAGTCTTCTGTCTGAGAGGTGGAAATCTTGTTTATTCATAGGATAGGTGACAGCATTAGAAGTAAAAATTTTCCTTTCAGTAGTTGCATCTCATTCCTCAAGAATACATGTTTCCCATCAGTGTCTATAGGAAAAGTGAAAACATTTAATAACAATTACCTTTATCACAGCTGAGATTTACAGTATTCTATGCAGCTCACCCCTTTTATTTTAGGCAAAAGGCTTTGTGGCTAGCTTCCTGCTCTCTGTTCTAACAGCTTCCTACCTCAGTTCTTCAAGTGAATGTTTCCTTTAGAGGGATTTTTTGTGAATATTGCTTTGTATGCTTAGACTTTTGCATAGTCACTTTCTGCTTTAGCTTCTTAAGTATTACATGCCATTCTAATTACCACAGATCTGGAAAGATATAATGGATTTAAAATAGATTGCAGAGAAAGGAGGGTTTGTGAGGAGTACAGAGGTGAGGGGTTGCTTAAAGGAAGAGGACCTTATGACTTGCAAGAAAAATAATGATCTAAAATTCATAAAATATTTAAGGTAAATAGAGCATTGTGATTTGCTGGGGTTTATGGCAAAGGAACTGCTGACTAATAAGCAAAACAGAAAGAGTTACTGGTCTTGTAGAATTCATTGCCCTCGTACTATTTTTTTTTGTGAGAAAAACGTACCCAAAAATGAACAAGACAGGCATAAGGGGTGGGGCAGGGAGGTATGTCTATTAGTGGGCATTTAGAAATGGTAGGCAAATGTCCCCTGACACAGATGGACCCTAAAGTTCTGGCTGCTTTGAGTTGGGAAAGACCAGTATGACTTTATTCTGTTTCTTACGCTGTTTATGGAAACATTTGCTATTTGCCAGTGGGACGGTGAACCAGACAGATCTTTGCTCTGGCTGAATGTGGGTTATAAATTGTTCTCTTTTTAAAAACAAAAATGTAAGTACGTTGTTAATATGTTGCTGATAATTTTCCTTCTCTTCAGATGTTTCCTTTTCTAGATTACAAACACAGAACGTAAGGTTGGCAGAAATCATACAAAAATAATTCCTGTACCTGCTTTTGATATGTGGTGACTTCTCACACTGTGGGGGATTCTCTGGTATGCAGGACCACCCCCCTGCACCTTGTCCTGCACTCTGTATTGGCAGATCTGGTACCTGAAGTGTGAGCACATAGTTAGTAGCAGAGTTTTCAACATCTGTCAATGTCCGCAGTTTTTCAGCAGCTGCTTGATGTTAAGCTTGAATCTCTTCATTACTTGTTGAAAATCTCTACTACACAGAACCATGTAGATGTCAGGCAACAGACGGGAGGGCGCCTGAACAAAGGTTAGAAGGGGAAATTGAGGCATGTAGGGTGCCATGTACAGTTAGTTTATTACTAGCAAAGCTGCAAATAGAACCTGGATTTGGATACTCTTCCCCTTAGCTGCTCCATGTCATAAAATGCAGAGTCTAACTAGAAATCTATAGAAATCAGTCCCTCAACCAGTACTCATGTTACCTAGCTCAGATAATTCAATTTTTCCCACTGATTCCTGCAGTTAATTCCTTTGAAATTAAGAATACTTGTTAAAGGGTTGCTGTTTATTTTTCCATGGATACTTAAGTCTAGTTGATCATGTTCACATTTGTCTTCAGTAAGTAGACTGCAGTTTTTCATAATGGATATTAAAACTTACTATGTTCTGTGAGGTTTTTGAAGAATATTTTGAAGGATAATAATAAGACAAGCAAATAAGCCTGAATGTTTCTATGCTGACACCTAAACATTGGAAAAAATAATACAGCAAATAATGTAGACTAAATCTAGAAATTTTCATTAAAATGCTGTAAATATGTATGCATTTATATTCATTTCACACAAGAAGCACTGGATAATGGGCATTTCTCAAGGGGAAAAAAGCTGTGTTTCTTAGCTTTAATTCAACGTTTTATTTTGATAAAATGTTAAAAAGTGTATTGTTATGGTTTTTTCTTTTTCTGCTCCATGAACACCAAGGGAGATGCAGTAAAAGACTTAATGCTTCGCTTCTTGGGAGAGCAAGCTGCAGTGAAGAGACAAGTTTTAAATGCCAACTCTGTCGAACAATCATTTGTAGGCTTGAAACAGCTAATTGTAAGTACCAATCTTTGTAATTCCATATATATTAAATAGCATGCTTCCCTCAAGATAAATGGGAGCTACTGACAGGAGGGGGAAAAAAAGCGTATGTATCAGTCTGTTCATGGTCCTGCAGAAGTACTAGCAAAAAACCCTAGTACAGTAGTTTTTAGTGGGAGTAACACTGGGTTTCAAATACTGGCTTTTAAACAAGATAGAAAACATCTGTTCATATGCAAAAGTAATTTTAAATTACCATGATTTTTATCAGCCATTAATTTTATGTAATATAAATGGCTGCAAAAGAGATTTTAATGGCTGTTTTGTTAATCTGTGTGTGAATTGCTTGTTTTCACCTTGGTGTTTTACAAAAGGTAAGACATACCAGTTGTTGTAAATGGTAAGCAAAGCCTATGTTCTAATTTCAGCTGCTTTCATTCTTTTAATTTCAGTGCAGTAGTACTGAACTAAATTACTTCCAAATGAAAGTTGTTTTTTTTTCCTTAATAATTTAAGGTAAAATCCTTTCCTTAGTGTAAATATTTTGGGCCTGGAAATAGTTGTATCTAGTAGCCTTATGAATTTTCCCTTGTTCTTTCAGCCATTGTGTTCCTATGTGATACTTGTCGCTATTACATGACTGAGCTGTATTTAATCTGTTGAAATGTCAAAATATTTTAGGCTTATTTTATTTTTGAAAGAATTAATAAAAAATTGCTGAAGAAAATCAGTGAGGAATTGTAAGTGTTAGTAACAATCTGTATTTAACATCATTTTACTGGGTTACATAACATATAAAACTCCAAAACAGGCATTTCCTCATGTTAGAAAACCTCTAGGTGGTCTCCTTGAGTGTTGTTGAAAGAATTGAGAGGTAATTTTTGAAACTGAACCCAAAAAAACCATATTGTGATATGCATCCTGAATACAGATATTTTTTCTATTTGTCTCAATGTTTTGCTTAGCCTGAGAGTTTGGAGGGGAAAGAAAAAAAGTCTTACTAAAAAAAAAAAAATCTTATCCCCCTGAGTGTCTGAATAGAAAAGGCCTTTTCCACACTTCCTTTCTCTCTCTCTTCCAGAACAGGAACTTTGACATATGGGAAATCTTTTTCTGTTTTATCTGGTAGCTGTGCCCATGCAAAATGTTCTTTTGTGGTATAGATTATCTTGTTCCTTAAATACAGTGCTGCCACTGATACTTGTCACATTAGAAGGTGGGGTTTTCTTTTGGTAAAATTGCAGCCATTCAGCCAGAAGTCGGGGTGTTCTTCAGTTCTCAAGGCTTCCAATCATGAGTATGCAAAATAACTTTTTCTTAGTTTTGTTTGCAGAACTCTATGGGGTTTTTTTCATTATAAGAATTAATTTGTTTTAATCCTTGATAACATTGCTGTGTTTTCTGAAATTCTTAATGTGCAGAATTTATTTCTGATTGTCAGCAGTCTTAAAAGTAAATGCTGTTTCAGACTTAGAAACATGAAAAATCATGCTCAGTGATAGTAGTTAAATTAATTAAAAATATGTGTGCCAGAATGACATACAATTAGTGTTCAGTTAACAGTTCTACTTTCTTTGAGTAACCAAATATTTTTAGAGAATGTTTTTTTTTTCATGCAAAGAAGCACTTACAGGGAATATTTCCATTAGTATCTGAATAAAACCTGGTGAAAGTTGGCAGTATTGCTGTTCAGTTTCCATAAAGTTAAGATTTTTTTCCTTAGCTATTTGGGAGCTAGATGTGGACATGAGAAGTAATGAGATCACATTAGTCACCCAATTCAATGCCTTGTCAGCAATGGACAGAACTCAAAAGAGTCTATTTGAACGCAGTCCACAGTACACAAGAGGATGCATAGAATGAGGGTAAACTTCAGCTCCAGGCTGAAACCTGTTTATTTAGGTGGGCTGATGTCTGAATTCTGAAGTGAAAAGAGATCTAATCAGTACAGTTACTGACGACATCTAAATTTAGATGTGTAAATCTGGAATCCCATCTAAAACTCTCAAGAGCTATCACATGCTCTAGGGAGGCACCAGTGGCGGCTGAAACCAAAAGTGAATGTTAAATCCTATTATGGACATTAGTTAGGGTAACATTCTCAGATGGTCCTGGGTGAACTCCATCTTATTATGTGAAGGAAAGAAGAAAAGGGGTAAAAAACCCTAAACAAACACCACCGCACCCCACACCCCCCAAAAAAAGGCGTTCCAAGACTTGACTGCTCCTGAAGAAAATGCTTCATTTTTATCTGATTGCTGTTTTAATTCTGTGTGTATGGGAAAAGCATGCTAAAGAACCTCTGTTCTACTGTGGAAGTGCTTTTCTTAGCTTATTTGGGTGTTTTAAAAAAATGCAGATATATTGCTGCTACTTTCAAAGGCTATTCATACCTTTGGTGGCTAATCACAGGAATTCTTATCAGTCCTCTTTCAAAATTTTTTTCTAATCAAAGATAAAGTTGTTTACAACAATTTTGCTTCCTCTCCCCAGCTACTTTTTATGGGTAGATAGCATCTGATATTTCCATTTCCCAGATTTTCTTTTCACAGGCAAAAATAATACTTTTATTCATCTCATCATGGATGCCTTGATCCTAGTAGCTCTTCTCAAAATCTCTTCCAAGTTAAGCTAACATCTTTTATTAGCACTGTCTAGAACACAGCACATTATATTGCAGGTTGCATAACTTCCCATGGTAACAATTCTGGTTTACCTTTTCTATTATTCTTACATTGTAAATCATCTCATCCTTGTTGTTTTTATATATTTGTTGACAGTACTTTCTTGGTTGCATCTGCAAATGCAGTTACTAGCTCTGTTCACCTGAGTCACAAAAGAATATCTTAAATTGGATTGAATCCAGTGTACATCCTTAGGTAGTAACTTCTCACCTTCCTTATAAAAGTCCCAGGAAAAATCGTGTACTTGAACAAGTTAAAAAGCAGAGAATGTTCCAGACTGAAGTCCTTCTTGGGGGGATTGTACCACAAATAGTTTGTGGAAGTTTCCTCAAGTACAATTAGTTGTCAGAAAGTAACTGTTAAACTCAACTTCCAAAGGTGCACCGACAGCAATATCACTTCTAAGACAAATAGTTGTTGATTAGGAACTGAACTCATATTGTTAAACTCACTAACAAAAATTTTTGTTTAGCATGACTTTGGTCTCTAGTTGATCTGAGTGAGATTTGTACCAGTAACCTGAAGAAGGATAGTTGGTTTCTTGAACTGCACTTTCATAACTTAGATTTCTGCTACAAAATGGATAACAGTGAATTGGAAATGCTTTAGTGCTAAGGCAATGATGGGTGGGATGTGCAGTTGAACTAGTTTTACAGCTTTGAGGCAAGTGATGGAGTGGTCAGCAAAGTAATGCTATAAATCTGTGCTTATCATTGAGGTGATAACTTGTAAATAGAGTTACATGTCTAGAGGCTAACAGTTTGCATGTTTTAATTGAAAACAGAAAATCTTGAATTTTCAGTTTCTGAAAAAATTCTGGTGTAGGAACATGCATTTACCTCTCAAGCAAATACATGTAAGCAAGAGCTTGTCTTCATGGCATTGCCTTGCTCTACAGCAGCAAATAAAAATTGTAAATGGAAGGTGAAATTCTGTTATTTCCTGATATTCTATATTTTAGATTAATTATTTACTCTTATTTGGGCAAACAGTACAGTATTTCTTACTAGAGACCTTTCTGATACTTTGAGTTGTAAGGTTTGCAGCCATAGGAGACTTCTGTCTTTTATAGTTGTCGTACCTAAAAAAAGACTACTGTGTCTTGCCACTATAAATACAGAATGTTTGTTGCAAGTATGCAGTCATTTCTTCAAGCTACTAGACCAGGAAAGGGTTACTAATTACATTTTCTTAACTGATGTGAAAGTGTTCTACCAATGTAATTTACAGAGGAGAAGAATGTCATAGCTAGTGGAGGAGGACATTTTAATCACTTTAATGGTGTTACATGTAGAGTTAATGACTCCCTTTGAGTCTATTTAAAAAAAAAAAATCATATACTGTTACTTTTGTGCATGATTAATGTTGTTCTCTTATACATATTTTCAAATATAAGAAACTTGTATACAGCGGCATGGAATACATACATACTTTAATAAATCAGAAATTATACTTTAAAATATGGGAGGGGTTGTGTTCCTTTATTTCTAAATCAGTGAGCAATTTCCAACATTTTTATAGCTGATTTGAGAGAAGGTGGGAGACAAAAGAAGCTCAAACAGTAACTGGGGGCTTGCAGGAGAGGTTGCGTTTCTATACTAAAAAGCAATTTATTTGATAAAAATTCAGTGGCTTACCTCTGAGTTAAAATTATTTTCCTGAGAGACTGAATAATGTTATAAATTCACTTCATGTATCAGGTGAGTTCTCTCTTCATTGAACATGTTTTCTGTAGATGTCCAGCCTGCATGATTCCCTTTGCTTGACAGAAGAATTCCACCTGGGTATTAGCTGTATTTGTTGCGTAATCTGAGCTTCACTGCTTCATTCAGAAAAAAAAAAATGTACTCAATTTTATTGAGAGGAGAAATATGAACAGTTTTGCAGTCATATGTCTAGGTTTTTGTTCAACCATATTAAAAAATCAAGCAAAATTGACCTGCACGAGATTTCAAAGGAACAGTTACGTATGAGAGACCATGGTATTCAGTTATTTGGTAGGACTTTTTCAGTCAAAATCAGTGAATATCTTCATAGAATGAAAATATGTTCTCTCAGATGTAGTGAAAACTCTGATAATTGTAGTTCTTGTGACACTTTTTTTTATGCAAGGAAAAAATGTAAAATGTGTTTTTCTAGAGAGACTACAGCTTAGTTGGAAAGTTTCTTCATTTTTGAATCTAAAAAAATACATGGTCTTCAGCTCTATTCTTGTATTTGAAGTAATAACGTTGTCATGTTAGTTGCTGGAATTCTTTTCTACCTTAGATCCCACTCCTTCATCCCTCTTTGCTGAGATTATGCATATTGAAGACTTTGGGATGTACAGAATATCTCAGTTCCTTTTAACTTTGACCAAATGGTCAATTACCAGATCTTTTGATACGGACTTACCAGAGTTTATAACTCATATTCTTGACTCCATTTCAGATGGTTTTTAGGCTGCTTCCTTTTCTTGGTTTTATTAAAGGGGTCATGGTAGCTTTCTTTAGTTATTGCTTTGAAAATGGTAGAATGTAAGTCAGTAAAATGAGGAGTTAAGAGTTGATCACCTTAAACTGTCATTTTTATCTCATAAAGCTGCAGATACAGTACCTAAGTTGGAGATGCAATCAAAAGATAAACCCTGTATTTTTTCAAAAAAAGGCATGTTAGATTTGTGTGCTCATGTGGAGGAGAAGGGGGAAGAAAAAAAAAGGTGGGCAGGGAATGCTGTATACAAACAAGTTTTGTCACCTCAAGCTACATAAAAGAAGTTCCCTCTTCTTTCAAGGCCAGGTTGGATGGGGCCCTGGGCAACCTTGTGTAGATCCAGCCTGAGGTTGGTGTCCCTGCCTGTGGCAGGGGGGTTGGAGCTCTATGATCCTTGGGGTCCCTTCCAACCCATGCCATTCTGTGACTCTGTGTGTGTAATACCTGACAAAATCCTGTGTACTTCTGTTGCTTTAAACCTAGAGTCATTGTAATCAAATCTTAGGCAACTTCAGAAGTTCAGTGAAAAGATTAGAAACTATGAGACTGGTTCTGACTTTATAAATTAAATAATACATCCTTTTTATTTTAAATCTGTTCTACTATGTGGTTTCCCCATCTGTATGTAAACCTCCCCAGGAACCTCTTCTGATTTTGTAAAGAACAGAGGAGATCTTCAAGGAATAATGCAATCGCATTGTCTGTTGAGTGGCCAATCTGCTTGTTGTGCTTCAGTGTTTGTATAGCAGTCAGCACTTAATAGTTTTATATTTCTTTTTTAATTTTTTCTTATGTTATGTGGACGAAAAAAATCTCTTTAAAAGTTAAACATCCAGACTAGTAGTGTGTAAAAAGCACCAAAATCATACGAACAGGTGGGTTTTATTAAAAGAACAGCAGTTCCGTGTTATTTTGTTGGAAGAAGAATCACTAATGTCATGTATGGAGAGGGGTTGGAAGGGACCTCAAAGACCGTCTAGTTCCAGCCCCCTGCCATGGGCAGGGACACCCTCCACTAGCCCAGGTTGCCCAAAGCCCCATCCAACCTGGCCTTGAACACTGCCAGAGAGGGGAACAGCTACAGCTTCTCTGGGCAGCCTGTGCCAGGGCCTCACCATCCTCACAGGGAAGAAGTTCTTCCTTACTGCATCTAAATAATACTTTCACACAAATGCTCCTGGAGGACAATGTTCTGATCATCAAAGAATAATCATTTTAATCTTCGAGAATATTCTGCAGTATTTTTAATGCTCTTTCTCAAGCTGTAGTATCCATATTTGCTTTAAGCCTCTTTGTATGACTTACAGGCAAAATTCATGCCTGTTACTTTCAGGAACAAGGGACCTGGGTCTGCATGACTATAGACTACAGAAACTGTGTGTCGCAGTTGTGCATAGTTGGGTGCTGAGAGAGAGGGCCAGGGGCTGCAGAAAATGGCTGCTGGAATCTTCTGCAAGCCTGCTTATAGTGCCTCTGAGAATCACACATAGGAGAGAAAGACTCCACCAGAACATGGAGTGCCAGGAAGACCGCAATGTTGGCCCGTTAAGGGCATTGGGATGTATATTTGCATATACATGTAAGCAGTTGACAGACACAAAAGGCCGGGAAGGCTGGGGGAGGAGGCTCCCCGGTGCCTGAAAGAGAGATGCCCCTGCAGCCCGAGGAGAAGCACATGGAGTAGCCAGTGGAGAGGACCCATGGAGGAGGCAGAGACCTGACCTGCCCGGTGGAGAGGCTCCACACGGGATGGAGCCGGTGGAGACATAGAGAAGATGCCATGACTTACGTTGGGATGAGCCCCTGCCAGCACAAGTGACCTACAGAGATGAGCGAAACAGGTTTGCTGGGGGAGGCCTATAGCCCTGTGGAGGACTGGGACTGAGAGACACTGTGATTTATTGCTGCCTGCCATAGCAGAGATGAAGCCTGGTGGGAAGAGATTTGCCTTGGTGGAGGACTGGCTCTCGTGGGTGAGATCCTGCGGTGCAGCAGGGGGAGGCTGTGTGGAATGAATGCCCCCATCCCGGCCGAGAAGGAAACCATCTGCAAGGGACTGACTATAAAGCCCCCATCTCCTAGTCCCTGCCCCCCTGTCCTGTGCTGCGAGCAGGAGAGGGGAAGAAGGGAGCTAAATCATGGCTAAAAGGGAATTCTGCTTTAGAATGGAGGGGTGGGGGAAGGTGTTACTGAGACCCCCATTTTCTCCAGTCCCTGCCCCTCCTGGGCTACGACCGGGAGGGAAGAAGGGAGCAAATTTCTAACTAAAGCCTGCTAAGGAGGGAGTGGTGGGGGAAAAGTGTTTGCCTGGTTGCATTTCTTTTAAGATTGTTGGTTGAACTCCTGATTCTGTTTTTCTCTTTAGCGTAGTGTAATAAATTAGATAACTTTCTCTTCAGCACTCTGTGTTGAGTCTGTTTTGCCTGCATCATTAACGAGTTTGTCTCTTGAGCAGCCCAATTATATTTTTTTCTCCCCTGTCCAACTAAGAAGGGGAATAATAGACTGATTTTGGTGGGTGTCTAGCCTTTAGCCAGGGCTCAACCACCACAGTGTGAAAGTGACCTGCAAGGTTTTGTGTTTTAAATAACTGGATAAAATCTTTGATGGACTGGCAACTCTGGCAACTGTAAGTCTGCTACAATTTGCCAGAGATAACAATGTGTCCTGCTAATTTCAAATTGAGTTATAGTGCCTGAAGCCTTCTATTAAGCTTCCACAGAGAATCATGCTCCATGACCAGCAGGCAGCTCAGTTTTTGAAATCATGATGAATATTGTTTCATTTTTCTGCAAAGACTGTTTTTACAACAGTGATAAGACTTGTTTCTCCTGGCTGTCGTGTTCTGTAAAATATTTTTTGCCCATGCCTAAAATAGAATTTTTTTAATTGTCACACCTAAGTTTGTCATAAATGTTCCATTATTATTTTTGGATCCTAACTCACTTGGGAAGAAAAGTTGAGTGGCTTCAGAGTCTCTGTCTGCTTCTGTTCTAAGGATAAGAAATTAATTTGTCTGTGCAGAACAGGAATACATTTCAGGTAATCCATTTCAGTGCCTTTCTGGGTTTTTTTCTAAGTTGATACAGATACATGTTCAAGGGTGTTACAAATGCATTATCAATTCCTCCTCTTTCATAAGGGTGTGGACATCTCAGAAGCTGCTATGTTGCTTCATGCTCTTGCTGTCAGCCAACTTCTGTATTTCTAATGGATCCCAGATTTTTGTCTGGGATTTTACAATGCACGGCAGAGGGATGATCTGCACAGTGATCTCCGTACTGGCTCTGCAAAACAGGGACTAAAGAGTCACCATTGTTTATGTTGGCAAAATAGGGATCATAGACTATGAAAAGTCTTCAGTTGTTACTACTATTTTTTCAATGTAAACATTTGCTGTCTTGATGATTTCTAAAGCCTAAACATTGGAGAGAATTTAATAAAATACAAATTGAGGGTGAGTACCTGAGCTCTTCAAGTACCAATAGATGTATTCTATTCCTTTACGTTTCATCAGACAACATGCCAGTTTTCTATTGCATGTAGTATTATTTTTTAATGTATTTAAGAAACTATTTGAAAAAAAGATTTTCAGGAACATGTATTTAATTTGTAATGACCAGGTGGATATGTGTCTTGAAAAACTTCTCCTTATGATAGAAAAGTATAATAGCCTAAAATCTATGAAGTGTTAGTCTGTGTTTTAGGGTTTTGTTAGGTTAGCTGTTTACATGGCTGCTTTAGCATATACAGGGCAGAAGGATTAATACCTTGACAGTGCAACAAGACAGTTTGACTCGTCTAACTAGGAATTATTTTGGTTTATGAATAAAAAAGTATATTTAAGAATATTTTGAAGTTAGCCATACAGTGGAAATTCAGATGTTTAAATTTCATAGGTGAAACAGTTCTGAGTTGATCATTTTATGCATTGTGTTGTTTCTTGTCCTTTGTTCTTAATTGATAGGAATTCTGTGTTATGGACAGCCTTAAAGTCTATTTTCATTAAATTATTTGTACTAGGGACTATAATCTGAAATGCTGAAGTCAGTGAGGTGGGAATAGGCATTCATTTTATAACAGTAGAGCAGCTTCGATGTGGTTGTTGAAATATGGCTGGCAACTTTTTTCTCCTTCTGAGAAAACAAAATTGTTAATATTATAATATACTGAAGTATATTAGCAAACATTATACAACTTTAAGTTTAGAATCCCATATGGTGATGTATATTTTGTTTTACTCATCTGATAATGCCTGATTTCATTTTTTGCCTCTAATTAGACATGCAACTTTGACAAATGACATTCTGCGTCTCACTGGCCAGCCATCCTGACCTTATCATTGTTACTGATGGGTACATGTAGCTGCCTCAGGCAAAATAAGCAGTTGTACATTTTAGGGATTTTATGATTTTGCTACTTACTCTTTTCTTCTTCCCAGAGCAGTAAAAACTGGAGGGCAGCAGTTGACTTGTGTGGGCGGCTTCTAACTGCACATGGTCAAGGCTATAAAAAAAGTGGACTACCTACTAACCATACAACAGATTCTTTACAAGTATGTTTACAGATACATCCTTGTCACTTTTTTTCAGTAAATATTCACTGTGATTTTTTAACATGATCAAACTTCCTTTTCCCAATTATTACCTAAAAGCTAAGCTTATTGAAGTATTGTAGCAAGTCACGTTTTCTGTTTGCTCATTTAAAGTCAGTCTTCATTTAAAAAAAATATATTTTAAAACATAAAATTCTGTTTTTCTTGTATGTTGTTAAAGGTAATTGCGCTAGTAGAAAGGAATATGTTTTGCTGTCTTGGAAGACTCACTCCACTAAAGTTCATGGACACTAGATTGTGAACTTTGCAGTAAAGATTTCAAATGTTAGATGTCTGTTTCACAATGATAAGAAAATAAGAATCCAAATTAATGAGGTTTGTGAAAGATTACAAGTGATAATTGGTAATCATTACAGGCTAGGTTTCAAACTTGATGTTCAAAATCTCAGTGCCTTTACAAACAATTAACACATCAGTCCTCTCTGTTTTCTATTAACTGTCTTATGAAAAGTCTTCTGTATTATTGTCTGTAAGTAACATAGAAACTGTTTACTCAACTTTATCAGGAAAAACTTAAAGTTGTATTTGAATGTGGCTTGTGATTCAGGCTAATAACAGATCTTGTCTTTTCCTTTTTTGTATATGTATTAATTTTCAGCTGTGGTTTGTGAGACTAGCACTGCTGGTAAAACTGAATCTATTTCAAAATGCAGAAATGGAATTTGAACCGTTTGGGAATTTGGACCAGCCTGATCTTTATTATGAATATTATCCTCATGTATACCCTGGGCGAAAAGGTAAGGTACTTGATTTATCAAATGCTTTTCGTTTTGCCACTTTCACCAGTCACTAAAAATAATGGATTCATTTTTTATATTCTAAAGCACTGGTGAACTTTGGATTATTTATCTTCTCACCCCCCTGCAGAAGATGATGATTAGTTATGAATGAAGCATTTACTATGGTTAAAGTATTTTTTGCGTTATAGAGGTAGTGATAAGGGGTAACAAGAAGGCATAAAACTAGTCCATCACATAGGTAGGCAATGTGTTTCACAGTGCTGATACAGCATTGGTTTGAAAGAGGAAAATTTTTAACAAGTAAATAAAATAATTTAGTTCTATGGTATTGAAATTAAAAAAACTCCATACTTAATAGATCATTTTAGTCAGAAACAGCCTATGAAAGATGATAGACTCAGAATGATTTGGATTGGAAAAGCCCTTAGAGATCATTTTCTTCCAACCCCCTGCCATGGGCAAGGACACCTCCCACTAGACCAGGTTGCCCAAAGCCCCAACTAGCCTTGCCTTCAACACTTCCAGGGAAGGGGTGTCAAGAAGAATCAAGATCTTTTGTGGAAGATCATTTCATCAGTTACAGTGATGCAGAGGAGCAGTTGTAGGCCCTGCAAGACCAAGGTAGAATGCTTAGGACAAATCCCTCTGACCATATAAACTTTCAGCCAATTGCAGAAGAAATAATTCCTGGTTTGCCTTGAAGAAATGCAATGCATTGAGAACAAACTGTGCTATTTTTAAGGCTAAGAGAAGTTTTGGTCATCAGGTTGGACAGCGCTGTGGATCTGGTTACATTTTGGCAGCTTTGCCCTTGGTGCAGTGCTGCACAGGAGTAGTCTTTCCCAGGCTGTATTTGTTTCCACACGTTTTCAGTACTAAAATTATGTTATTTTGCCTAAGAAAAGAATCCTTGCAGGTCATGTGAGTATTTGAGGCATATCAGTCCTTGTGCTGCAGAGCACACAAGTAGCAACAGTTTGGTCAGTCTGGACGGCTGTTGCAGGCGCCAGTCCTGTGACTGAACTTTGGATGCGAACTGTCTTTGCAGAGACCACTCAGCTGCTGCAGCTGTGTCATGCAAATTATGAAGGTATCTATGATAAAAAAGTTGAGCCTAGGGAAAATACTCCATTTCATGACTCTATGCTTCAGTTCAATTTTTCACAGCTGAACGTACCAACTGGGACCATAATCTGATTATCTGTAAGGAAAGTAAGATCAAAGCTGTGTGGAGCTGACCTGCTGATTATAGGTATCTCCTATAAATATAACGTGATAAAGATTTGGGAACAGCTATCAAATCTTCCTTAATGTGGTTTTGGGGAGGGAGGGATGTAGGAGAGAGAAAACAATACTCTTCTGGCTAGCATTAAACTATGCAGTGCTGGATTATGCATAAAGAAATTTAGTATACATGCATCGTTAACTGACTAATTTAAATAATAAAATACATATGAATCATTCAGATATTTTTCTTGAAATGTATTAGGATGAATCTACATCTGCTGCTGTTTGGTAATTTTACATATCATTTTGTGGTGTAACAAGCATAACAGGAAGAGTTTTGTTTCAACATTTTAATTTTGATTCATGGTATATAAATGGGGTAAGCACTTAAAAATCAATTTAATAAATACAAGTATAGATATTAGTAAAGTACACATTAAATGTAATACATAATACTTTGCATCATTTCTTTGTATTCAAAATATTAAAAAGAAATGTAACAAAAAGTTGTCTGTTTTCTATGCTTGAAGTAAGGAAAGTTTCTATACCTGAATTTTTTACATCATCTCTGAGAAATATACTTCAAAGAATTTAAATTCCAAGTGACTGCATGAGGAGTAAAAGATGGTTTTTTTCCACTAATTTAACTTAACATGGCCAATATGGTCATCTTAATATTCCTCTGAAGCTCTCCCAAGGCTTTTTCCCTTTAGGCAATGCTACTAATCTCTGTTTCATCTTGAGATTTTGTATAGCATTTGCAGCCATGCTGTGCATGGATCCCACTAGAGTTGTCTTCATCATGGCTCTAATCTTTCTGAAATCTTCCTTTCTACAGTCCCTTTCATCAGTCATCTCCACTGCCTGTAGATGTGCACGATCTCGGGGGTTGAATCTGCTAGGATCCTTGTGTCAGCCAGTGAAATTAGTGAAGTGACTCTTTGATCATTCCTGTTTCATACGGGACAGAGCAGAAACAATCTCCTTTTCTAATAAATTCTTTAAATTATTCTGTTATGGCTTTATTTCTTTTAAATTTATCTGTGGAAAGAAGCTGAAAAGTCCAATTTTATATATATAATGTTCTTTGTAATAGGCAGATACCTTAGGTCAGGACCTCTGTTCCAGATTGTTTCCTGTCCACTCTATTGTGTGTATTCCTTGTGATGTTTCATAAACTCTCCTACGATAGATCAGCTAACCAGCGATAGACATTGATAATGTCTGTGTGCTTCTGAAAAAGTGAGAGCCAACAATTAAAATGGAAGATTAAAATGCTATTTCAGTCTTTTATGAATCAATTTGGTCTTGTTTCTGCTTAGTAGACCAGTAAGTTACAAAAAAGTTAATGCTACCAACATTGGTGTTCTAAAGCTACAATAATTGAGAATAATTAATTTTTGAATTATGAAGGGAAGAAAAAAAAACTTTAGACACATAAAAATAGGACTTTTATTTCCCTGATGAGAGGTTTATATATATAGGGAAGGGTTCTTCCTTTCCCCTTTTCATTCTTAGTGTGATGACACAGCTAACATGAGAGCAGTCTTCTGTTGTCTGGTGGAAAGTGCTTAAATGATTACAAAACTGGGAGGAGTGGCCAATACACAAGAAGGCTGCACTACCATTCAGCAAGGCCAGGACAGACTAGAGAACTGGGTGAAGAGAAACCAGATGAGATTCAGTAAGGGCAAGGCTCTAGATTATCCTGCGTTATCAGTCTATTGGACTAGATGATCTCCAGAGGTCCTTTCCAACCCCTACAGTTCTGTGAATTTGTAAATAAGGAGCATGTTGCAAATAAGGATTGTGGAGCACACCAAGTGTGCCTGTGCTGCACTCCTGTGTGCTGGAATAGGATGGCACTTTCAGATGGATAGTGAGAGTTTTAAAAAAAATTTTCTCTCAAAGGATTGTGAATCTAGACATACCCACTTTTGTTTTAGCATGTTTCACTAGGTCTGTATTACTGCTGCAACTTTACTACTAATGCCCACTGTAGCTTGAATTTTTAGCAGAAATACATGGAAAACTGATACAAAAAATAGCTGTGTGTCAGGCTTTTTTTTGTGTGTGTGTCTTTATTTACTCAAGCAATGCTCTTAAACTGTTTCTTTTACTCAGTTTTGAAATTCAGGTCTCCCTAAGGGGATCCCATCATATGTGATACAGAACTGTCATTTAAACTCATATTGTAAATAACTTTTCAGTGCAGATGTCTAAGGCAACATGTAATAAATTATTATTGTTGTGTTTAGAATCATAGATGGTTTTAGTTGGAAAAGGCCTTTAAGGTCATCGAGCCAAACCGTTAACCTAGCACTGCCAAGTCCATCACTAAGCCATGTCCCTAAGCACCACATCTACAAATCTTAGAAATTCCTCCAGGGATGGTGACTCAATCACTTCACTGAGCAGTCTGTTGCAATGCTTGACAGCCCTTTTGGTGAAGAACTGTTTCCTGGTATCCAATATAAACCTCCCCTGGCACAACTGGAGGCCATTTCCTCTTGTCTTATCCCTCATTACTTGGGAGAGGAGACCAACACCCACCTGGCTACAGCCTCCTTTCAGGCAGTTGTAGAGAGACATATAAATTCTAATAGGAAACTTGTTACATATCGTATTTCTGTTATACAGAGATACTATACTTACTGTGGAAACATCCAGAATTTTTCTCTAATAGGCACAGAAGGCATTTTGCAGGTAGGTGGACCTTGTGTAGTGCAGAGGACTGTGTCCAGCTCCAAAGTCTACCTGCTATCTCAAGCTTGGTCAGCCTATGCCGTAAGGAGGGACAAGCATGGATCTTGGCGGTTACCTGCTAGAAGCCTCTACAGGGGCATTTGGCCAGTTCGAGTTTACTGTCTTCCTTTCCTCTTCTTTCTTACTTATCTATGCTAGTAAGAGGCAGCCTTGCTGAAGCTTCCTTTCCTTTTTTCTCAGTATGGTTTTGCATGATGCAATAAGTGAAATTCCCCCCCCTTTTTTTTCCCATACCCTTCAACTTTTGGGAGAACTGTAGCAGGGTGGAAGTTGTGTGGCGAAAAACGAAACAGTTGTGATGGTTGGGGAGGCAAAAGGGAGAGATCAGGGTAAAAGCATAGATAAGAAATGTAGTTCTAAAAAACCTGTAGCATGTAGAGTGCTCCTCTCTTAATAAGTTTTGCAGGAAAACAGAAGAGAAAACAATTCAATCCTTGTCCTGTGGGGGGTTGTTTTTTTTAATATCTTCATACGTTACTACAAATACTGCTGTGCCTGAATGTACACTCCCATGTCAGACTGCTTCAGTCTTGGCAGTCCTCAAAAGTGTTCTTCATTCACATTCATATTGACAGTAAAATGCATACTAAAGCCTCTAGAGGAACTGGTTGGCCGGTTGTTTATTTACAGCACTGTTTTCTCTTGAAATTCACTACCTGCTCTTTGGCTTCAGGGCTACCTTCCACCTATGAAATCAGCTAATACAGACACTCAGATGTGATGGTTACAGTTGGATATTCAGAGTAGTCAGACTTGCAAATACAATTTTGTTCCAAAATAGTATAGATACTTTAATAAAGAGATGTACATAGTATTTTAAGGAGCACTGTTTTCTTTCCTAAGGTGACACAGTCTCATTGTAAACAGTACCAGTTTTATATAGTATTTCTTAAAAGTAAGCAAGGAAGTCATTTCTAAATTCTGCCTTCCTAAAGCTATCAGTAGGTAAGATTTATAGTAATCCCTTTGTGTAGGGAAATTGTTGCAGAGTTTTTCTGCATTCTTTCTCTTATGTTTTCCTTGCTTCCATGCAAGTAACTCCAGATTGCTGAAAAAGTCTTTGAAACCTTTCAAAGCCAGATCTTAATTCATACTGTATCTGTGTTCTTAGGTTGTGTGCAGTTAAATTGTGAAGTGCATGTTGCCCTAGCTATCGACAAGTATATGGAAACAACGCAATTTCAGATTAAAATTTCAAAACCTTTTAATGGTTACAAACATTTAGGCTCCTGTCTCTTCCTCAGTTCCTTTGGAATGAAAGTTCTAAACAAAAACTTGGGAACTCGTTTGCTGAATCTGTATTTTTAAGTGTACTTTTAGTAGTGAGCCTATGATTCAAAGTTACTACAAGGTCACTCTTAAAAATCTTATAAATTATACAGATATGATGTTGTAGAAGTGTATGTGTGTGTGTATAAATGCAGGGATATACATCTCTCTGTATGTGTACGTGTAACAAAATATCTTTCTGAAAGTGGATTTTCTGTATGCCACTCACCCGGTGAAGGAAGCATTTGTTTCTTTGGTTTTGATTGTGGGATGTAAGATCCCATTTTATACTTTCAGTAATTGATAATTTTCCTTACTGCTGCTTTTTTGGTATTTAAGTTTTGTTGAATAAGCTGTAGAAGGCAGAAAGTAATTTTGCTTGCTGATTTTGCAACAAGGAAATAGGAAGATAAAATGTTTAGCCATTGGAATCCTCTTTTTTCTGCTCTAAAAGGGCTGCAGAGGAAGGCTGCAGTTTGAATTTGATTGACATGAGGTGATGTTTATGTTATGACAGTTATGAAAATGTGCAGCTGCTTATAAAGAAATAGAAATTGAAATCATGGTCTTAGAAAACTTTACCTGATCTTACTATTTATTCCATCTGTTCCCATGCTTTTGGAGTATCCGTTTTCCTTTCAACAGACCTTGTTTTGCTGCTTCTTTTTTTTTATGATGCTAATATAATATATATATGAACAAGACTATTTCATGCCAAAGTGGCAATCAGAAAACAATACTCTGAAAAAAATTCTCCACTGTATTTAAAAACAATAGCAAAGAAAAGCATTGTCTTATGATTAAACCATTTTCTACTTGGTATTTTAATAGATAAAAATACTGTGAAACCTCTAAAGAGGGGCAACAGAAGTCAACTGTAAAACATCAAGCTAGAATAAGACTTACTTAGCTTAAAAACAAAATTCTGATATATAGCAGTAATTGTGGGGTATTGCCTTTTGTTGAAATCATCTAAGCTTAGTTGACACAGTTTTGCTGTGTAAGATGGCATTACTTCTTTAGAAATCTGAAGCATCAAGTAGAGAGCAAAATCCATTATATGCTCTTAAGTAAACACTTTAATTACAGGATATGCCACTGTTTTAAGTATTTCCTTGACATGTTGCCTTGTTAGATTCAGTACTGAGTGAAATACAGTAGAGGACATGGGTTTGATTCCAAATAGTTTTGCAAAAGGCACCACATGCCAAGATCCAGTGTTTATAATGAAATATTCTCTTATCCCTAGTGTGAGATATCACAGGAATATAAATGCCCACTTGTATAGGAACCTGTTACAAAGAAATGTGTGTTACGCTGTGTGCCTTAAATATGCGGCCTAACAGTAAACAAGTCAGTGAAGCCTTTCAGATGATACAATATCATCCTTAATCTAACAACCTCCTGTATTTCTTTTGCAGCTTTGTGTTAATGTAGTCAATCTTAACTTTCTTGATTTGTTTTTTTTTCCTCCCAATGTAACTGTGTTTACTGAGGCAAGTACAGGGGTTTTTTTCCCTGCTGTTAATCTGCTTTTTAATTAAATTTTGTACTGTGAATTTTACAACCTGCCTTTCAGACCTTCATAACACTATTATTATTGATCTGCTAGAGTCACCAACAGATGTCATCTACCTCTTCCCAATTGTTTTCTTGTTAACTTAGACAATGTGAAATGAAAATTACAGTGTTTTCTAACATCTCAGACACTCGTTTTTAGGTCTCAACACTTTTGCATTTGTCACCATCTCTACATTAAAATGTTAGGGAATACTTATCATAAGGCTCAACTTCCAGGTCTTGCAAGACAGAGTGGAAGTCATGTTATTTTGTATTTCTGTGTAAGGACCCCCCACACCACTGAATGGGGAGCCTTTGATGCAACATGAAACAGAGATCACAGAAAATTAGGAGTTGGAAGGGACCTCGAAAGATCATCTAGTCCAACCCCCCTGCCAGAGCAGGATCACCTAGGCTAAATGATGTCAGAGAACAGCAAATCCATGTCATGTTGTGTCCACCAAAGTTCTTGGTGAGCTCAGAGTTAAGTGTTCTAAGCCAGCACTTTTTGTGATTATTTTTTACTTTTTACCTTGTTATCAGTGAATCATGTAAGCCTTTTAATAACTTGTTCCTTCTCTCCAGCTCATTCTTGATACAAGTTCAAAGATGATTGTTCCATTTTCTTAGATTGAGAAAATTACAGATTCAGATTTTGGATGCTGGAGACAATTCAGTAATAGCGAACTGGAGGTGGGGTGGTGTCAGATTTTACACACCTGTTAACCAGGAGGTACTGAACTCTTTTGGTGAACAGATCTCTTCACATGCATTTTCTATTCCTGCCACGTGTTTCTTCCTGAAAAGTATATATAAATTTTATTAGCACTTATTATATAAGTAGCACTCATTGAAAGCTTTACCAGATGTACCAAGGTGAATTTTTGGTCTGTTTTTTTTCTTTTTTTTTTTTTCTTTAAACCAGAAAATTCTATTTGTTTATGTAGGAACTGAATTAGATATATTATTCATTCCTCACATCATTTAACTAAAAAGAAGCTTACTTGGAGACAGGAACATGTACTTAACCAAAACTCACAGAATTTCTTTTTTTTATAAACAGAGTATTTAAGGACCATGCTTGCTTGAGTGGCTTGGATAAGTGCTGCAGGGTTTTTATGAGCAATTTGCTCATCTGATTTGACTTGAAGTTACAAAATACTGTTTAAATGGAATGGTAAGAGAGTTCTACCAGTGGTAAAAGCTCTTTTCTGTTTTCCCCAGTTGCCACACTTGTGTGAGAGCACATGTATGGTTTTGTGCTTCCTTCCAAAAACAAACAAAAAAAAAAGTACTGTTCAGAAGGATTACAAGGAAACTGAGAAAGGGGGCAGAAACAGTTGCTGTAAAGTTCGCAGTTTGTTCAATGAGCAGTAAGTAACAGAAAATCACTGGATGGATTTGCTATACATTTCCAGTAAAATGTCTTGCAGGTTACTAGTTATGTCAAGAATTTAAGAAAAAGAAGAAACAGATGCTACAGTTTGATTGTCCCACATGAAGTGGTAATAAAAATTCTGGTTTGAAAAGTCATTATGCTGACTATGCTTATGCTATGGACCAGCTTCCTTATGGTTTTGTTTGAGAGATCTGTCATTGTGCTTGTTGTACCTACTGAGGATTGCACTGGAATGCTTATTGGTTACATGCTATGTAAGAAATACTAAGTGGTTGAGAAATAGTAGTTAATAAAGTACAATTTGAAGTAATACAGTTCTGAATGCCCATTACAACTGAGGTCTTAGTTGTGATAGGAAATACATCAGATTCTCATTGAGTCTAAGTTGGCCTGGAGTCGCATTCATCATTCTGACATATTCTGACTCCACTTCTGATTGTGTAGATTAGTAATGGGTTATTCCTGTCCCATGCATGGATCATAGTAGTGCAGCTTCATTCAGCAATGTAGAAGATACAAAAATATGCAGTCCCAAAAGTGTTTCTCAGAACATTATACACATTTTACAAAAAAGGATAATGTGAGACATTTCATCTGTTCTCCATTAAATACCTGCCTATCTGTAAGTTGAGCTGCTGCTCTATTACCAGTTCAGGTTTTCAGTATGAGTATTCATTAAGTTCCTTTTCATTGTTGTTCACTCCCTGCACTCTGTCTTTACTTGTGTCATGCTAGATACTAGTCAGGATACATACATGAAATATTTCCCATCTGTTACTTTTAAAATAATCTTTTACACTGCTCTTAATAGAATTTCAAAGGCAGTTTTGTTTTCTTAATTGTTATTCCACATGTGATGATGCACGAAACTCATGTCTATATCCATTACATGAACACAGCAGTCATGGAAGCCATGGGGAATAGTTAGCATTGGCAAAAGAGAATTTATGTAGATGTAAGTGGCTTAGTCTGAAGGTCATAATTAGTGAGTTTGGTGATTAAAATTTTGTCAACCTTTAAAAAAATGTCTGGAGGCAGTGACTCATTGTATATAGCCTTTACCTCTTTCACACAGGAGCCTGTTAAGAGCAGGTGCAAAAATGTTTCTAAAAAGCTCCTGAGTCCTATTTTTTAGAAGAGATGAGGCAATAAGAGACTTGAGAGGGAAATATGTTTAGAGTATGTCTAAAGTAAGCAAATATCTTTTACAATATTACAACTGTAGCACAGTATTTTGCAAGGCCTATTTTCTCCCTTGTGCCAGCTCTGATTTGCCTTTAATAGCATTTATTTTATGTTCAGTATTATTGTCTGTATATCAGGATATGAAGTAACCTGAAAGCAAGGTCTTGAATACACTGGGATTCCCTAGAGCTTCTGAAACTGGCCTTGAAGTCAGCAGGGATGGTCATAAAGTTAGAGCATTGGGTCTTTTATCTATATTATGATCATAATATTTACTAAAATAAACTAATACTAAAGGAAGACATTTCTTTTTCTCCCCAGCAATTGCTTAAAATTCTTCCCCTATTCTTTGATATTCTCAATAAACCAGAAGAGCCAGTCTCAGTATAGAGTCATTTAGTAACTCTTTCTGGAAGAGCTAACATTAATGAAGTATCTTTGAACTGAAAGTCATCTTTAGAGCAATGGAATGGTCACCGCTCAGCATAATGGACTTGGACCTTTACACAGACCTATGGGTGTGTTTTGTTAAAGGTTAAAGTAACTTGGAGCGATGCCCAATTCATCATTTTAAGTCTGGTCATGTTCAATGTGCTGAACTATCAGAGTTTTGGATGCACAGATAACGAGATACACCTTCAGTCTAGTCGTGTTCCGTAAACTACCTCAGCCGTGTTTCAAGAGCTTGGTTGTGTTCAATGAGAACTGTTACGGCTGGCTTAATGAAAGAGCAGTTTATTACAGCAGCAGACACACAGATTCTTTTGGATTGCCAGTGATAAATTCACTGTCTGCAAAGCATGTGCAGATACCAAGAGTACAAGTAACACAGCTTAACTACAAACATGTTACAAGATACAAAGCAACTCTATAGAGATTTTTAGTTTCCTGGGAAGAGACTTGACATAAACTAGTGTTCAGATCTTACCCAGGGGCATCACGATGTGGTGTCTTCCAGAAGAGAAGCTCAGCCCATCAACTGATCCAGAAGTCAAAATAGTACATGATGGTGACTCTAGTTTATACATACTTCTGTTATGATCGGTGTAAAATTTTCTTGCTTCGTGATTAAAGGTACAAACTAGCAAAATTTCAGAGTGCAGGCCCAGTGAGGGGTGGTCACATCCTGGAGGCAGGTAGCTTTCAGGATGGAGGTGTCTTTTTGTGTTATAATGAACCAAAAGGACAGCATTTTGTGAAAAAAATAACAGACCATTGACTCAGAGTAGTGAATACGCAGCACATCAGTTCTGTTAACCTTCAGGTTCCCATATTACCACAGAGCCTGGCCATGGGATCTCCACTCTGCTCCACCCTCTGTGCAGCTCTCTCAGTGTTAGTGCATCAAGCTCCCCTGACGTTACCAACCTCCAAGATTGCCTTGGAATTTACTGTGAAGGATGTTTGGCATATCAGCTGCTCTTCACCCTGGAAGTTTCTTGAATGCTAAAACTTTCCTTAAAGTGTGAACATAAACTTAATTTCTAAGTTACCTCTGGTAATTACTCCACAGTATATTGATAAAAAAACCAAAATATTTTGTAATATATTTTAATTTCTCAGAGGAGTTAACTTAGCTTTAAATTTAATGTGTCTGCTATAGCATTATTATTTTTGTTCTCCATTATACTGCTGGGTTTTTGTTTGGGTTTTTTTTTTGACTCATGTTGATTTTCTGTTAATACTTTGGTTTTTTTTCTGTAGCATAGGGGCCCTTCATATCACCTTTCTTGTTTGGAAAAAGGATTACATAGAAGTGGTTTTGCATGCCCTGATTATATATAAATTTTTGCAAGCATGCTTCTATGGCCAATAATATTATTTCTTATGCATTGATTGTAAGATATGCATAATTATTTAATGTTAGGAGCAATGTTGTAGCTGCAACTTCCTTTTTTAATTCCTTCATTTTAATTACTTTATAAGAATCTTTAATGGAATGTTGTCCTTCCATGCACAGCTCTACTTTTGAATATTTGAATTAGGTGAGCTTTTTTCTTACCTTCTTGATCATGGTTACGTATGTGTTTACCTGTTTAAAATGCCTTACAATACATTATACATTATAGCAGAGAAAAAGTTTGCTATTTTCTCATCTTTCACATCTTTTATCAAGAGGAGAGAAAGATCAGAAGGTAAAATGGACTTTATATGGCACTGGTGAGAAATACTTGTGTAATGTAGGCAAATCACAAACTGGTCATCACAGCAAATGCATTTAATAAAATTAATTCTGTTTGTAGGTTCCATGGTCCCTTTCTCCATGCGGATTTTACATGCTGAACTTCCTCAGTACCTAGGCAATCCTCAGGAATCCCTTGACAGACTGCATAGTATGAAGATAATCTGTGCCAAGGTAAAAGTTTCTATATACAATAACATTTCTTAATGTTTAAGAAATATATTTCACTTTCCTTATAAAGAAATGTAAGTTTCAACGATGACATTTTTTACTCCATCTTGATACATATAAGGAACTCACTAAAAGAAGTAATTAAGTGCCTCTTCCATTTTAGGATGAATCCTGCTCTCCTCTGTGGTAGCTCTGGACAAATGATTAGAACAGTGGACAAAAGAGGGTTTTTTGCTTTCATGCTTTTGCCAGACAAGACACAGAGGACAGTAAGCAGATGTGTTTAAGGGCAAGTAGGAGAGCTTTCTTCCCTCACTCAGCTGTGCCCAGCTAGATCAAAACACAATTGGTAATGGTCTTGATCCTTCAAAAATAGTCTTGAACCTTCAGAAATAGTCTGGATAGCTGGTTTTGGAAACAACAGATGTTTTGGAATATAAATGCAACCTGCTAAGTTTATTTTGAAGTTTTGAGTTGTCAATACAAAATCGTGGTCTAAATTATGATATGGGATGTGTCAGTGCTGAAATTGGAGCGATGGAGTTGTGAGTATTAACCTTATCCATTAAATGCAACACCCTGATTGTCAAGCTTTCATCTTTGCACAGAAAACTTGCCCAAGTAGCCTAATGCAACAGTGACTTTGAACGTTATGTGGTAAACTCTAGAAGAAATGCAGCATTATCATTTTATCTGTGATGCTTGAAAGTACAGAAAACTGTATACAAGATAAATACATGTGATCTTTTTTTTTTTTTCAGTATTCTGGGAATGTTTCCTGTATTTACTCCTGAAAATAACTTGGATAACAGAAGTTAAAAGATCTGATAATTGCCAATTGTATGGCTATAACAACCTTATGTATATAAAATCAACTTGCTTTTAGCAGAGTAGTAACTGGGATAACCAGATGTTTACAGTAAAGCAACCAAACTGTTCTTGATGTAATGTTTAGGTTGTAAGAGGGGAACGTGGCATTTGTTACAGAGTTGGAAAGAATTTATTTTGAAATATATATATGCATTTGTGTATGCATACGTACTTTATATATAAACCTAACTTGGCCAAGAAGTGCTACTTTTTAGAACTTCACAAATGCTCTTACCTGTTAATAACCATCTCATCTAATATTATTACTGGCAGAATGTTCTCTCCAGTCCTGTCTTTCATAAACAGTCCTCCTCAATTTGAAGTAATTTTTTTTTCTTCTACGAAATCCCGTGCTCCTCTGTAGCAGGATTTCACAGTGCTGATACTGACACTTGCATAGGCTGGTCTGCAGCTGATCAGCTGTTTCACATCTTGTTTTTATGCAATGTGGTATTAAGTGCTGTGGTGTCTCCCCTCAGTCATGATGATGCAACTAGATTCCAAAAACGTTACTGGTTTTTAAGTTACTTTATCTTGTAACAGACAGTGAAAATTTTATGAATGCAAACAAGGAGGTGACTGCTGAGCAGGGCATTCATCAGCCATCTGGCTAACTTTACTGAAGTGGCCATATCTCAGTTACAGTGTGATCAACCATGATTATCCACAGATTAAAGACTATTGGTCAGTAGAGGAATGAAAAAAAAGGAAATTACCTCTACCCCTGCCCCGGCCCCTTTACAAGACCTTGTAAGTCATCTACAACCCTGAGGTGGCTCTGCCTGTTCTTTTCCTGGACATGCATATCCATAGCATACGAAGATTTTAAAATCTTATGCAAGATCTTGTTTGAGCATGAACTAGGCTGATTATTTCTTTAAAAGGGGGAACTTCTGCTGGAGAAGATAAAATGGAAATAAAGGAGATTTACAAATTAAAATATACATATCTCCCTGCCTGTAAAGTTCTTGAACAACAGGTCTGAGTACTCATGTTCTCACTCCTTCACCCTCCAGTGGCTTAGGTCACTTCAAATCCTGTGTGATCCCTAATGCCCTTGGGGAAAGCTTCTTTGAATCCGGCAGTGCATCCATTCCTGGTTCTTCTGAGGAGTCCCCCATTCTTTGCACTTGCTGTTGGCTCATAGATTACTCTCTTTTTTCACTCTGCCTTTCTGTGTCAAATTGGCAGAGGTTCAGATTCTGAGTTAGTAAGTTCAGTTGAGGTCAGAAAGGGAACCATCTCCCTTTGCTTCTGACAGCATCCACCAGGTCCAGGAAACAGTAGCCAGAACAAGCCACTTGTCTGTGCTGATGGATGTTCCTTTTCAAAGTACAGTACTCAGAAAACTACAAATGAACAAATTAAACATACCATCCTTCTTAAGGGGATATTTCTGATTAGTTATTCTAGACAACTCATTGCAGATTACCTCATTTGTTTGCATTCAGTCAAATACCTTGTCTTTTGGAGCAATTCAAAGACAGCTGTAGAAGCAAGAATGTGAAGAAGGATAGCTTGTAAAGATAAATAATGTTTTTAAAAGACAGTAGTAAATTGGTGATGATTTAACTATTTGAAGTCGTGTTGTCTAATTGTTAAATATATGTTTAGATACACGGTTTTGGTGGGGCATTTTGTACAGAATGCTACTGGTCTAATAATCTTGATCTCACCTGGAATACTCAAGAGTAAAGCATGTAATACTTCTGAAAACGCATGGCATGACCAAGAAAATAACATAAAAGATGTGCTGTCATTAGTCTTAATATTTGTATGTGACACTTGGGAACCATTTTGGTTATAACAGAATTAATTGGGGAGCTTTCAACCAAAAGCCTCTAGTGTTTTACTTCCCTATTTTAAAAAGTGGAGAAATAATCTTTGGTCATCTGTATTTACAGAAGGGCATATGAATAGTCATTATGTAAATGAGCTGATCTTGGAATCATAAAAGCTAGAAGAGAGGAAAGACCTATTAGCTCACCTAGTCTGTCTCTGCAATGCAAGGTTGTTTTCTAGTTTTTAATGAGCCATCCTATGGAGCTGAGGCCACATCCCCTGGGAGGCTATTCCAAGCTAATGCTAATGCATTCTTATCATAAGAAAATTTGTCTTCCTATTTTTTTCTCTTCCTTAATGTAATTGTGGTTTTTTCCTATCTGATACCTCCTTTTAACCTGCTAAATTCCCTCTTGCTTTTTGTTGTATGCATTCTATAGGCACTTGTCAAGTTTGAATTGGCCATTCTACTTAAAGATCTAACCATATTTACTCTGTCACTGTTTTGGTAGGTCAGTCTTTTCATCCCCCATCTACTTACACATTTCTGGTACCTGAAGTAGGATTGGATGTTGAGGGCAAAAACATAATTTTCATTTTCCCTGTAGAGGCAATAATTTTTTTCCAGTATTCCTGAAATTGGTAATCAAGGTCTACTCAGATTTTACATCTCTGTCTATAGGTGCAACATTTGGGGAAGAAATTATCTGTAGTGCTAAATGCCTATTACAGTTTGGTGGAGGAATCCAGTGAAATTGTTACTGTCTCTCTGTTATTGCTGCTCTTCCCACCATGAATTGCCTCAGTGAGTTGTTGCCCTTGTAAGCCTAACTTAAAATAGACAGTCTACAAACAGGCACACAGTTGAGAGTAACAATAGTAATTTAAATCACCAAAAGGTTTGTCTTTTCAGGTATTTATATAAAACATAGGCAGGATCCCTTTAATGCTAATAACGCTAAGGACATGCTAATAAGTGCTTACTAGGAGATGAAAATGAACACATCTCAGAAGATGAGATTTCACTCATTTCACTTTTTAACCCTGAACCTTCAGGTGCCAGAGCTGTACTGGGTTTCTGCCAGGTGGGTGGAGCAGTATCAAGTGGGTTAATGGTCTTGCTTCCTAAAAAAGCCTCTGCAAAACTTCTCAAAAATACTTTGTCCATTTGTGCATCAGCCACTCCTCCTATAGTTACACCACTCTCCTTCATGAGTTCCTCCCCAGCCCTTCCATACAAGGTCTTCGTATCTCCTCGTCTTCTGTTTTACTTCTAAGTTGATGAACTTTTCAGTCTCTAAATGACTGATTCATTTTGATTTTTGTTTTCCATTGAATTTCCAGTTCTGACTCAATTACTAAGGTAACTTAAGTCTTTTGTTTCTCACACATTGCTTCAGTCTAAGGCAGTATTTGTCTGGATGCCTTGTTTGATGAGTCTGTAGAAGTGATGAGGATCCTGTGAGTGTGGTGGTTCAGCCCCAAACAGTGGCTGAGCACCACAGGCCACTCACTCCCAGAGGAGAGACAAACAGAGCCTCCCTGGGTTGGGATAAGGACAGTTTACGGGCAATAGCACCCTGAAAGTAGAACAATAACAGCCAATTACACTCACAACTGGTGTTAGCACAGAGCACCTTTCTGACCTGATTACAGACTGCTGTACAGTGCAGTGACCTCCCCAAGACACACTCAGACTACCCTGGAGGCACCCAGGAGTTACCTCCCTGACCAGCACCTTTTATGGGGAAGTGATGTCAGGTGGTGTGGAAACAGCCTGGGCTGACCCAGCTCACCTGTGCTGGCTGCTTGGGGAGGTTAATTCTGGCTTGCCTAGAACCAGCATACTGCACCAGTCTGAGTACCCAAAAAGCCACAATTTCAGAGGCACCAAAAAAAAGGTAATTTTGAGTAAGAAGGTAATGCTCCTGAAAATTGTGGAAGAAATAAAGTAGTAAAAAGAGATATGTAGGGATAGGAAACTAGGAATGCAAATGGTGGTGTGCATAGGTTGGTAATTACAGTATACAGGTGATTGATAGGGAATGAAACAGAAGACTCAGTGAAGTAACACTAGTTAGGGAAGCTCACAAGTGTGTATAAATATTCAAAACATGAAAAAGCATAGGTAGTACCTAAAACATGCTGAAGCAAATGGTAGATGTGTTCAATCATATTTCTCTTTATAATAGACAAAAGGATGTTTAGAGATATCCCATGTGATACTACTAGAATAAACAGTTTTCCATCTGTAGAAAAGTGGGATGAGGGGATTTTCTAAAATTAAACATTTCATGTCAACTAATTCAGCTTATACTGAGGGACTACCTGAATCATTAATGTTATTATTAAAAGATTCTTGGAAAATTGGGGAAATGCCCAAATACTGAAAAACTGCAGACACTGTTCCTATACTTAAGTAGAGCAATAGGAGAGAAACCTGGGGAATAAAACAATTAGCCTCAAATCAGCACCAAGTTCTGTTTTAATTATGTTGAACTTGAGGGGATGGCAAGATATCCTCGAATAATGTCACAGAATGGTTAATGTAGTGCTCTGTATGCTAATAGCTCATTCTTTCTTTTTTGAAGATGTTAGCGAACACATTGTCAGAGAATGGCTTTATCAAACAAACATGTTGTCTTTAAACAAGAGGGTGTGTCTCATCAGTGAAGGCACCTTGTGTTTAGACCATTTCAAAATAGTAACTCAGCCTTATTAAGAATGAGAAGTGATCACTAGATGTCTTCCAGGAGAAGAGAGAGAATCATGGTTTTCAGACTGGTCAGAAAATAGATGATAAGGTGGTTTTTGGAGAGAAGAGTTTGTTCTGCCCTCTGACAAGGTGCCTCATTATGCACTGGGCATGTAACATTTCAGTGTGATGCTTTGGTTTCTAAGGGAGGGCTAAGTGGCAGCACTGCTTTTGAAAGTGGGACTGAGATTCAGTCGTGCAGGAATGCCACTGCGATCCCATAAATTGCCACCTATCAACTAAGCCGCAGTGTACTGCTCTGTGCTCATAACCTCTCAGAATTTGAAGTAAAGCAACTTAGCCTAGCCCTCTGTGAACAAGGTTTACACTAAATCATATTACTTTGTATTTGTCATGGGTAACAATTCTTATCAGGAAAATTACCCAGGCTCAGCTGGCATGTGGTAACTGCAGTCATTTCATCATACGTCTCTCCTTGCTCTTAAGTTCTTTGTAGCAAAATTTATGACACCTAAATTCAGGCTTTCACTGTAGTCTGTGAGAAGAGATTGGTATCTCTCAGGGCAATTCCTTCCACCTCAGGATGTCTGAAATAGGTGGCATGAACTTGCTTCCTGGAGGTACCAACTGCTCTTCACTGCCTGTAGAAGGCACCAACATGCTGTCTGAGGCCAGATTAATTCTACCTGCCTTTGCTTCCGAGGATTTCCCGTGGTTTTTTTAAGTGTTTGCGTGCATAGCACTGGGCACAGTTGGAATGCTTTGCTGCTGCAGGAAGAAAAATAAAATAGTTTGTCTTATACTGACAGAAGCTGTGAGCTGTGTTCAGCAGTGCACTCAGTCCCCGGAAGAGGAAGGGCCCTGTGTCTCCTAATTAGCTAACCATAGTGGCTGATTAAAGAGCAAGTGGCCTTAATGGTTTTTTGAGGGAAATCTCAAGCAGTGTTCTATGACCGAAGGTACAAATCTGTAACGGGAAAAATAGGGGGATCAGTGGGAATCAGAAAACAAATCTGGAGAAACTAAAATGACATAAGAAAAATAAAGTTTACTTCTGTTTCAGATGGAACCTTACATACAGTTTTTAAAAGTGGTTCATTAAGTAAACGTTTTCATTCTTCCAATAATACAATAAATGTTTCATTTACTCAAAATTTTGCATGATTTAAAATCTATAATAATTAAAAAGAAGAAATAAACCCCAAACTTTGAGAGGGAAATAGCAGTAAGAACTAAGAGGAGTATGTGATTAAGGACAGAAGGATGAAAACAGAGCTGATAATTAAGGTGGGAGAGTCAAGAGGCAGTGGCTTTCTGTGAAAAAATCAGTTTGACATTCTTTGTGCTCATTCTCTGGTGAAACATATTTCATGTTTTGCTTAACAAAATGTGTATGTCCCTAGAGTGTGCTGACATTTAATGTTCTGTAAGTATCATAAACTTGAACTCTTAACATCCTTCTACCCTACAGTGGCTCTCTTACTTTGTGTAATTCACTTAGCTATGGTGATAATAAGTAATTTTCAACTGTACCTAGGTGAAGCATTCCTGCCTGAATTCGTTTTCATATAGGCTGTCAACTGTAAATAATTTGCACTTTATATATAGTGCTGTTTAAGCTCACATTGGTTACTTTAAAAAATTTACTGCAGATACTAGAAAATTTGGAACAAGGCTTGGCTGAAGATGGAAGTATGACTAACATTACACAGGAGAACAGACAAGGTAGGTGTTCTTTAAACATTTTTTCACAGGCAGTGTGTTTTTATTGCTTGTCTGAGTGTGTCAGAAGTATTCACAAGACTGCCCCAGAGTTGCTAAAACAGTATTTTTTGTAATCTCATAGCCTACTCAGCCTCCAAAATGATAGACCTTGTACTTTTATTTGCTGGAATTAATTTCACAGTTTTGCCCTTCATCAAACTGATCCACTAAATCATTTCTCTTTTTTTCCTACTTAAGAAGAAACAAAGAACATGGCTGCTATCCTGTGGTGATGAATTATGTAAGCGTATTGCTGTTGCAGCTAGATGGGTGTTTCATCTTAAGCCTTGGCTGACTGGCTCCTCTCAGTCCTCATGTGTAAAATCCACTAAATTTCTTTAGATTGAACTGCCATTATCACACAGAGGCTACACTGGCCTAGGATCTTCCTGCTGCATTGGATGTCTGAGTCCCACTGTAGCTGCATGGTACTTAGACTCCTGAAATACCTAAGTCACTTTTTAGAATAAGATTCAGATTATATTAATCAACATCATCATTTTCATGATTTCATATGCAATTCTGGGTTTTTTCCCCTGTTCCTTCTACCATGGTTGGTTAACCTCAACAGTCTAAGATATATTACTGGATGAAGAAGGGTCATCAAGACAAAGTAGTTGTCCAAGCATATTTATTTTTTTTTAAATGGAATTTATACTAATGAGGTCTATACTAAGAGTTTAGACTTTAGAACTGGACAAGAGGTGATATTCTGGACATCGTTCTGGATTATATGAACCTGTCACACTGCCTAGCAAGTTAGGAACATCATACCAAGAAAACAAACAAAAATCTGCTTCAGGTAGCATTCTAAGGAAATATTGCCAACTTCTTTCTAGGCTAGCATTCATCTAGAGCCTGTGGGAAGTAAAAGTCTGCCTCTGAGATAGGAGAAGGCTGAGCTGAATTGTTAGCAAAGTTTAAAAATTGCAATAAACAATTCCATAAGACAGTGTCTGTAGGGAAGGGTGCAGACCGGTCTGTGCTCTTCTGCCCAGTCTTTTGACCGGATGCAAAGCAGCTTTAATGTGTTACTGTGTTTGACTTAATGCACCATCTAGATATGCTGTAAAAAATGAACCCACATGTGAGCAGCATATACCATAAAGGCATTTGCAGATGTAGTGGAATGAACACATATACTGCTTTTCTCAAAAGGGTTAGGAAAATAATGTTGAAGGTCTATCTGCAGCAATCTGGGAGTTTCTGTTCTTCTCTCCTTGTATCCACTGTTCATTTTGCCTTGTGCTGCCTGCTTTCTCTGTTACCCCCTTTCTACCCTCATTTTTGTCCTCATTATCTCCACATTCTTTTTCTTTTTACCCCTTTAAAACCAAGGCACTGGTTCCCCTTTAAGGTAGAAGCACTTTTTCCTAGCTGTCATAATCCTGCAGTCTGCCTCACTCAGGAGTTTCTGGCTCCTTGCTTTTCCTCCCTGCTGCTGCTTTAGAGCTGAGATGAGCTCAGGAGGAGGCATAGTTAGGAAAGCAGCAGCTAGTAGTTACCAAGGAACAAGGCTGCTGAAAATTTGGAGAGATCTCCCTATGTCTACTATGCAGCTGCCTGTGAGTTTAAGACTGCCAAAAAGCATGTGGGATTTTTGCAGAGAATGTTGACTGCTATTGTCTGTGGAGGTCAGCCAGGTCTGCTCCCTGTCTGCTGCTTTGCTGCATTTGGAGCTCCAGGAGGCTGATAATGGGTTTGTTGGGTGTTTGGGGTTTTTTTCATGTGAGACTAGCTGAAGCAAACCTTATTAACTTTATGTGAAGACAGCCTTAATTCGTTATGGGGATTATGCTTAGCATGTAATTTCCTTATTGCTGCTGTAAAAAGGGGCCACACTGATTGACTTAGCATGTATATCTTCTCTATTCTGCAACAGAAGGCCTGATTTGCCGTATTTTCAACAAGGAGAGAGGTTTAGCATTGCACCACTCACCTGGTAATGCATTCTGTAAGATGCCAAATTTGCAGCTTCTCAGTGTGCAGAACTCCTATTGAAATGAAAGCCAGTGTGGAGTAGGGCCAGAAGGACGCTCCAGGGAACTACAAGCCTGTTGATAGGACCTTGGTGCTGGGGAAGGTTATGGAGCAGATCATCTTGAGTGCCATCACATGGCATGTACAGGACAACCAGGGGACCAGTCCCAGCCAGCATGGGTTTATGAAAGGCAGGTCCTGCTTGACAAACTCAGTATCTTTCTATGACAAGGTGACCCACTTAGTGGATGAGGGAAGGGCTGTAGATGCTGTCTACCTAGACTTCAGTAAAGCCTTTGACACCGTTTTCCACAGCATTTTCCTGGAGAACATGGCTGCTCATGGCTTGGATGGGCATATACTTCGCTGGGTAAAAAACTGGCTGGATGTCTGGGCCCAAAAAGTGTTGGTAAATGGATTTCAATCGAGTTGGTGGCTGGTCTCAAGTGGTGTTCCCCAGGGCTCAGTACGGGGTGCATTTCTCTGGTATCTTTATCAGTGACCTGGACAAGGGGATCAAATGCACCCTTAATAAGTTTCTAAGTGACACCAAGTTGGGCAGGAGTGTTGATCTGCTGGAGGGTAGAAAGGTTCTATAGAGGGATCTGGACAAGCTGGATCCATGGGCTGAGGTTCAAGAAGGATCAGTGCCCTTACCACCTTGGTCACAACAACCCCAGGCAATGCTACAGGCTTGGGGCAGAGTGGCTGGAAAGCTGCCTGGCAGAAAATGACCTGAGGGTGTTGCTCATCAGCCGGCAGTGTTCCAGAAATGTGGCCAGGAAGACCAACAGCATCCTGACCTGTATGAGAAATAGTGTGGTCAGCAGGTCTAGGGCAGTGATTGTGCCCCTGTCCTCTGCACTGGTGAATCTGTACCTCTAGCACTGTGTTCAGTTTGGGATTTCTTGCTACAATAAAGACACTGAGGTGCTGGAGCTTGTCCAGAGAAGAACAATAAAGCTGGTGAAGGGTCTAGAGCTTAAGTCTGATGAGGAGAGGCTAAGGGAACTGGGGTTGTTCAGCCTGGAGAAAAGGAGGCTGAGGGGAGACCTTACCACTTTCTGCAACTACCTGAAAGGAGGTTGTAGCCAGGTGGGTGTGGGTCTCTCCTCTGAGGTAACAAGTGATTGGAGGAGAGGAAATGGCCTCAAGTTGCACCAGGGCAGGTTTAGATTAGACATTAGGAAAAGTTCTTCACCAAAAGGGTTGTCCGGCATTGGAACAGGCTGTGTAGATGTGGTGCTTAGGGACATGGTTTAGTGGTGAACTGGCAGTGCTAGGTTAGCACTTGGTCTTGATGATGTTAATGGTCTTTTCCAACCTAAACAATTCTATGATTTTATGTTTCTGTTTAATTATGTTCAGGTTTTACAGACACCCACAGAGTAAACCAAAAAAATATATTTGCTCATGGTTTACATTATCCTCCCCACTAATAGCAGTAGGGATGTGTGGTCAGGGAAGGATTTCTAAAACAAAAGATAGGAGTAATGAATGATTTTAAGGTACAGTGTATGAAACACTGGGTTCAGTGTTGATCCCCACATTATGTCCTCATTTTGACAAAGGTAATTTTGGGATATTCATGGGGAGTTCTTCTGGTTTGTTCTGTTGTTGGAGAGGGTTGAAGGAATTTTTTTCTTTTTAGGAAGGGGAGTAGACATTTTGCTGAGCTCTGTTCTTACTTGTAATGGCATTTATGTGTGCTGAAAGAATTATCTATGTGACCTGCCATGCTTTCATCAGAGACTATATTATTGATACAAAGAAGTGGTCTCAGTTATCACAATCTCATTGAAATAGCCTCTTCTCCCTTTTCTCCCCCTTCTCAAATCATTACAGTGACCTTGACATCTGATTGACTGTGATACATTTATTTTTCCAAATGCACTAAATTAATACTCCTAATGTTTACTTTTGAGGATTAGAGGGATATTTCTAGTATTGATCTGTGGTACTGTAACACAGGAGAAAATAAGGATCTGTGTGAACCACTCTCTCACAACATCAGGAGTCTGTCTGCAAAGCAAGAGAGAAATCTGCTGCTGCAGCTTTTAATGCCTGCAAGCTCTAGGAGCATGGGGAAAGCAGACAGGCTTGGCAGATTTTTCCAGCATATCTTTAAGCCAGAGGCAAGCACAAACAGTCCTGGGCTCAGACAGTTCTCACCCTGCATGTTTTGGCTCCAAAATGGCATTTTAGCTATGTTTGATTTTTGAGTTTATCACATTTAATGCTGTAGATTACATGTTTTTAAACTGGTGCTCATTATCTCTTGAATCTTTTTATGCACCTTTTGTTCTGATACTGGAAAATATGTGGCTTCTTTTCGCATTTAATATTTGGCCTGAGCTGCAAGCTGGGCGGATCTCTCTCTCTCTCTCTCTCTCCCTCTCTCTCTCTGCGCTGTTGCATCGTGTCTGGTCCCTGGAGCCGTGGGAGCTGTTCCCTTGGAGAGATGCAGAATTTTCTGTCTGACAGTGCAGCGTGGCTGAGAATTAAAAATTCTAGGCTAAAACCTGGGGCTGTTAAGGAGGGGATCTTTCAAAATCGTAATTCATAGGACCAATAATTGATGGCAAGAAAGAACCTCTAATTTATTTGTGCAAATTCACAAGCTGCTCTTATTTTGCAGCCTCTGTTCAGCTGTGGAGGTCACGTCTGGGCCGGGTGATGTACTCCATGGCAAACTGTCTGCTAATGATGAAGGTACGTGGGTGGCAGCAACTGCAGAGGTACCGTATATTTCAGAATAGAATGTCAGAGAAAGTGCAAGGGAATTACTGGTGCATAGATAAGGGAAGACTACCTGACTGTACATGGAGGTTTTGCTTAGTGAAGAATTAATTAGACTTAATAATGTCTTATTTAATAGATAACCGTTTGCAGTAATGTTCTTTGGGAACATATCTGTACTTATTTCTCTCCAAATCATCCTGGAGAACATGCAATAACAATACAGAATTTGCATTTTTAAATTGAATTTTTCAAACACTTAACTAAATGCTGTAATTAAAAGCAATTATGTGCTCTGTCTCTTTTAAACTGTGCACTAGGAATGTTGCTCTGAGGATTAATAATACTGTAGCCTTTGTATATGATGAAGATCCAGAACATCTAAATGCATCCTTCCTTGTCAACTTACCTCAGTTGTAAGATACCGTCTTTGAAGTTTAAATCCTCACTAGTGGGTAGGGGTGAAAGAGAAAGGAATAAAAACAAAAATAACTAGCTTTGGTTTGGGGTTTTGGGGATTTTTTTCTCCCTTGTTTCCTCCTTTCATGTTTTAAGCAATCCTGCTCCATTTGGTGCAATGCTCTCTTAGCTTCTTGTGTTCAGGGAGCAGAAATAAAACTTCTGCCACTCACCTCATGGTCAGGGAAATAGGGATATCGCAGTTCTGGCTTGCAACAAATTGCCGTTAGCCTGAGCTTAACTGTACTTCACAAATCAATTAGCAGCAGCAGCCTCAGAGCAGAGCTGCCAGCAGTATAATCTTCACAGGCCAGTGCAGATTTGCACTCCCTGCTCTCTGCCCAAGGTCATGACAAACCTGACCCTCTGATGTGTCCTAAGCTACTTCCCAGGCAGGACTCTATTCTTTACATTAAAATACCTTAAAAAAAAAAAAGGCATGTGTTTTATGTTAGGTAAAATCCACTTATCCAAATACTCGAATGCCATTTTCATGAGAATTAGGGGAAACAGAAATTTGTAGTCATAATGATACTGCAATCAGAACATTTCTGTCTTGAATAGAAATAATTGTCCATTAAATTAGGAGGTATTTTTAAGATTCTTTGTTTTGAAGTAGGTACTTGACATAGGTCCAGTTTTTAAGGAACTTTCTTTTGAGGAAGCAAGTGGTGAAAAGCATGATTAGCCACCCCCCACAAAGTAGAATATATAAATTAAAAATGCTGGTAATACATCTTTATTTCAGGAAGTTCACTTTTAACTCTTTATGGAGGAGTGGACGTTTTTAAGGAAGATTTTTCAAACATAGTTATGTTCCAGTTAAAATCAGAGTAGTCCATTAAGTTAATGTTTTCGCTTACATGGCAGCTCGTCTGAGAGAATTATATTGTTTATTTATAAATTTAATAATTTCTAAGATTGTTCTAATGTGCAGCAATGCTATAATCATCTTCTCCACCTTCTAGAGTTTTGAAACACCTTTTTGTTACTAGTTTTGAAACACCTTTTTGTTAATTCACCCACGACTGATTGCATTAATTGAACACAATTCCACATATTTATATTTTTTTCTGTTGTGTCATGCACTTTAAGACAGGGATTTGTTTTTATTCAAGTATTTCAAGTGTATGGAATTTTTAAAAATTGATTTTTTTATTGTCCAAGTCAGTGCCATGTATTGCCATCTAGTGAGCATTTACAATATTGCAGTAAGGTCAGGTTGGGTCCCAAAGTACTGCCACGTGAATGGAATGAATGATAGCTTGTGCTATTAGTATATTAATAATCATTTATTAAGTATAACTGTGTGACATTGGCATAAGAAAACGAAAAACTGATAATCTTATTTTTACTAAGCTCTTTTTTTTTTTTTTTGGCCAAAAAGCTTCAGTAGTGTTTAATAGAGGACAATCTTGTCAGGGTTGACTCTTAAAAATGAACAAAAAAAAAGGGACTTTGATTAGGTGTTGGGCCTTTAACTATTTAAATCTACTTCAGTTTTCCTCAACTCTAATTAGGTTTATTTCATGTCCTCTCTCTCCTGCATTATTTATCAGACTCAAGGAATTCTGTTTATGTAGCACAATGATTTTTGTCTTTTTAAATATGGCCTCATTACTCTCGTAGCTAAACATCTCATTGCATTATTGAGGTGGAAGGGTATATAATTTTGGAGGTAGTGAGTGAGGTGCAGAGGAATGATTCACCCAGACTTACCCGGGAAACCTACAGTGAAGCAGGAAATTAATCACACGTCTCATTTAGCCAGGGACTATTTTTCCTAGGCAGACAGTGCTGCCTGCTGTGTCCCGTTATCTGCGTGACCGATGACACAGCTCAGTAGCAGTTTAAGGCAGTCTTACTATACAGGCTTCTCTTTGTACAACCTTTCTTAAATGTATTCTGGCTTCCTTCCTTGTACCACTGTTGGATTTAACCAAGTGACAGAAACAAAAAGATGGTGGATCTCTGTCGTATCAAGGGTATCAGCCGCTCCCATTTCATGTGAACAAGGGCAACCCGAGGGAGGAGAAGCACAGCGCAAGGGAAGAGCACACCACGTAACAAGTGTCACTGTAGACTTCCATTTGCAGGAACTGTGGGCTTAAGTCACTGTGGAAGCATACCCTGAATATAGCAGCATGAGGAAATACTCATTTCAGATGCAGCTGATGATGTGCATTGTTTCATTCCAGCAATCTAATTGGAAAATATCTGTCATTTTACTAAATCACCATGGAAGTGTCTTGAAAACTTTTAAAGTTCTTTTCATCTGAGCTAAAATCGCTTCTGACATTATCTTACCAGACCTCTCTGAGGAATAAACACTTAAGTACTTCCCATATATATTATAAATGCACTCTAATTAAAGGCACTTTTTAGCTATTTTTTTTCAGTGTTGTCCTCGCTTTTGTAGAACTTGTCCTTCATAAAAACAAAAGCATTAGAATTGATTTTAATTTGGGTCTAATACAATTAAAACTGTACAAAGAAGGAGGTAACAGCTTGTACTAATGACACAAGGGACTGATGCCTAAGAACTTTGGTGCCTCTATGATTTAAAGGAGAAAGACTGCATGAATCATCATATCTTTTTTGCCTAACTGTGCTGTATTACTGTTCTTATGGATTCATAGTGCTCTGAATCTGCTTTCGTAACCCTTCCACAAGTGCACTTGTGATAGAGAGCTAGGGTAAGTTACCCCTCTCTTCTCTTCTCAAAACATTGTATTCATGAACTATGTACTTCATATAACTAAAGCCGAGTTTTAGTTTAGGACTCACTGAGCCTACTTTTCAGCATTCTACACATCATGGTCATTTATATCTCAATTAATATTTTAAGTATTTGTAGTGGTTAGGGAAGCATGAAAATGTATAATGCAGCGATCATGAAGGGAAATACAGTTATACTGCAGTGCAGCAAAGGAATCAAACCCATTGCCGTGTAAGTAGATCCAGTGGCTTACTAGAATGGTTTTGGATTAATATATTTAATGTTAGCTTCAAATTTTCCTAGTAAAAGAGATACTGAATTACAAGACAGTAGACCAACTGTGGTTTGTATCCCTAATTGTGTAATTTCATTTCTGCTTTGGGGATTTAGAAAGGTGTGGAAAATCTGAAGGTTCACAATCCCTAGAGATTAAAGACCGATACAGTACATCAGGCCCACCTCTTAAGTTTTAGGATCACAAGGCTCACTAGGTAGTACCTCACAACCACTACTTGTATCAACACAGACTTCGCTCCTCTGGGAGACTGTCTATTTATCATTCTCACAGACACTTTCTCGTTACCATGTCACATTAGCAAAGCTGGGAATGAAAACAAAGTAAATGAGAGCAAATCCCATCTACTTTATGCTACTCTCCTTTGGAAGAACTTAGCATGGAATAGTATCATTCTGTATCACATGTAGGATACTCTAGACATCTACTGGATCCACGATAGTGTAGAGGAAAGAGTAAATGCATATAAAACTCACTAGTATCCTAGAGAAACTAAAAATGAGGTTGTATTTAGAAATGAGCCTGGATATTGTGACAGTGTTTTACAGTTTCAACGTGGGTCCATCCTTGCCTATGCTTACGGTGGCTTGGGACATAGGTAACTTACTCTGCTGTCATTTCTTCAAAGAAAGGTGTGCAACATAGGGGTAGATAAGCACAGGTGCTATGTACTGTACTATCATATGGAATCAGGGTGCATGTTCTCAACACTTTACCTCTACTCACACATTTTACGAGGTGTGAATGTTTACATACTCCTACAATGGATATGGTGATGTACAGTCACTTGATAAGCAGTGCAGAAAGGGAAAGGGGAGGAGGGTTTCTTTGCCTGACTAGGCATGAAGCCCCCACGGAGCAGACCTCCAAGGCATTTGGCTGCTTGTTCCTACCAGTGCTGGCTACTACCTGCACTAAGGAACCAGCAGTGTTATAATTGTGCAGACAGTGCCCCCTCGTGCAGCTGCTTCTGGCAGAGACTGTTCTGCAGTCAGATCGTGCTAAGCTGTAAGCCAAACTGACAGAAGCACTTTTCCAGCAGCCTAACTGCATGATCTCGTGGGAGTTGTTTCTGCATCAGTCTGGAGATGTGACTAAAGCCTCCATCCCTCGTGGTTGAGCTACACATCTTTGCTGTGTAGTGTGAGACCAAGAGCTGGGTAAGGGGCAGGTTTAGACTGCAGAACAGAAGATGCTGAGCACAAAAGCTCGATTTAATGCTGTAAAATGATATCTCCAGTGAGCACATTTTATGCTTAAAGGGATAATGATTCACAGTCCTAGACAATCCTTCAGATTTTATAAATGACACTCTTGCAGGTATTACTAGTTAATAGAAGCATGTCTGGGGTTCCTCTAAGGAGCCAGTTCAGAGGGTCCCTCTTCCAAGATTTTTATCCCTACCTAACACAGTGGGACTCCATGATGAAGTCCTTTAGTGATAGTGGGTACAGTGAAAATTGATTCTTTCTTAAGTCATAAATCTATGGAAAAAATCGCTAGCATTAATTTCATCAGAGATCTGAATGCTAAATAGATCAGTATTTCCATAAATATATTTTTGCATATGTGTCCTGTTGTCTTTGCTCTGAACACTTTCCATTACTGATAATAAGCACAAACATGGTATGACACATTAGAATAAGTTCTTAAATGTTAATAATTATCTCAGAATTTATCATTAAAACCACAATATACATGTTGTTTGCAAAAGAAAGGTGCTGCAGAGTGCCTCCTGGGCTGTTTTAAGTTGGTCTCTGCTGTTACAGGACTTGTAATTTTCTCATATGCAGATCAGACTCCATGGACATCTCTTGATTATTTTTCTGCATGTATGAAACAGTGGGTATGTTCCAAATGGTGACCTGGTGCAGGGGTCAAGTAGGGTTCAGTCATCTTAAGTGTGACCTCAGGAAAAGGAATTCATTACACTTGGGGCACGTTGCCTCCTCAGACTAAGCAGGAGATGAAGAAAAAGCACCTTTACCAGTAGCTGTGATCACATTAGAGACAAATTAAATAAGTACTGTAATTTGACCAAGAAAAATGGTAGGGTAGAGAGTATCCCAAGGTGTCTGCACAGTTTTGAAAGATTATTGTTCGCTGCCTTTTGCTTCCTAACACCCACCACACACCTCTACGAAGCCAAAGGGCAGGACTCTCAGGAATCACCACAGTAGTACAGCACAGAGTCTTCTGTCTTTGCATATGCCTGGCTGTTAGAAGCCAGTGCAGGCTTGCCTGTGCCCTGGGCTGTTCCCAGGCATCGCAGTGGAACACAGCGCAGCCCTGTCACTGTGCGTACTGCACGTCTTCCAGGCGGCTTGGAGCACGTGCAGAGGGCCCCGTGCATGGCTGCCAAACAGCGTATCGCCAGGCTCTAAAAGTCATTGAATTACACAGTGACTTAGTTTTAGCCCAGATCAGCTTTCTGTTTGGATCAGTTTGCTTTGCTTTTACACAGCGTAGTGGAAGGGAGCAAGCGTTCAGGTGGAAGGGTAGAAAAGGTCTGGTATCTCTTGGCAGTAGTGCTAGTTTGTCATCTGAAAATGTGCTTGAATTGTAGCTTCTGACACACTGCATTTTTCAGAAATTAGGGACATGTGCACTGAGTTCTCAAAGCTTCAGAACATAGCTTGGTAAACAATGTAAATGATACATATATTTGAAACGTGAGACTTCTGTAATGTATGCATATCCCAGTCACACAGAAGACCCTTGACTTTAATAGAATCACAGGTTCACAGAACAACAGGGGTCGGAAGGGACCTCTGGATATCACCTAGTCTGACCCCCTGCTAAAACAGGATCACCTAGAGCAGGTTGCACAGGATCGCATCCAGGCAGGTTTTGAATGTCTCTAGAGAAGGAGACTCCACAACCTCTCTGGGTAGTCTGTCCCAGTGCTCTGTCACTCTCACAGGAAAGTTTTTCCTCATATTGAGGTGGAAAGTTTTTCCTCATATTGAGGTGGTTTGTTCCTGTTGCCCTTTGTCCTGTAACTGGGAACCACTGGAAAGAGGCTGGCCCCTTCCTCTCAACATCCACCATTTGGACATTTATGAGCATTGATCGAATCTTCTCACAGTCTTCTCCAGACTAAACAGTCCCAGCTCTCTCATCCTTTCCTCATATAAGAGATGTTCAAGGCCCCTCATCATCCTAGATTAGAATTAAACTGAAGAGTGAATGTTCATATTTTTTTTTGTTTTGGATTTTAGCTACAGACAGAGCATTACCTAGCTGGGAAAAAACCCCACCAATCCCCGTGCATGCAGTTCCAGTATAACTGAGAAAAGACCAACACAGTCAGCTACTAGTGACTACATTGATAGGTAGAAATTCTGTCCCGCTGACAAGTTGCAATTACTGCAGTTCTGTTTCAACATGTCTTTAAAAGGAAGGTTATCTAAAGGCAGAAGAATACTGAGCTTAAATATGTGGACATGTGCTTTTCACCCCTTAGGACTATGTGCTTGCTGTAGATGCTTATCACACCATCATCAAATACTACCCACAGCAAGAGCCTCAGCTGTTGAGTGGGATTGGAAGGATTTTCCTTCAGGTATGCATTTTATTCTAAATCTGCTAGGTAATAGCTATGTGGTGAATAATTGTTGTATTTAAAACGAGAACTGTTTTTATAGAGCATGTATCTAATTGTAGAGACAACAGTCCAAAAAAAACCCAATAACAAACCCTTTTGCCACATGAAGTTGGATAAAGTTAGACAATCTAAAGCACCTATAATCCTAAAAGTAAATGCATTTACACTGGTGAACAAAAAACAGGTTGTAGAAAATGAGGTTGATTTACTCAGAGCAACAGTCTGCTAGAGCAACACTAATGGTAAAGCTCCCGTTGACTTCAGTGAGGAGAAGCTCACTGACCCTCTCATCTCCCACCGCCTAGAACTGCACGCAGCTCTCAGTCACACGGCATGACTGCCATGTCACATAGTATGACTGCCATCTTTGTTGAGGAAAAAATTGAGAATTCCCTTCTTTTGGCCAGGTTACATCCCTGAGAAGACAGGGGAGGGCACATTGAAAGGAGAAATAGAACTGCATGAGTACAATACATTTCTGTGAAGCTATATGATTACCATAGCTGGTAACAAAAATAAAAGTATAGTGATATTTATTTATTTTGAACCAGGAAATGATGTATCTGAATAATTAGTATCTGATTGTTTTAATGTTTCATGTTTCACAAGGTATTTGCAGTTCTTTCATATTTCTGATGCTGATACTTCAAACTTTTGGGGGTTTATCTACTTCCTTTTACTTATTATAAACTTAACTTTGAGTTGTCAAGTATTTACAAACAACCTTCTTTGTTGCATTCATGTTATAAAATTATATTGAAATGGAATAATTCACTCTTGATAGATAATTAAATCATCAGTATTGTTTGCTTGAAATCATGGAATGTCATTCAAACTCAGTTATGGATTTTTGGTTTTCAGCAGGAACATGTTTTCACAGTGTGGTAGACATGTTTGTCCTTGAAATTCTCTGATGTAAAGTGGATTTCCATCACTATAGAGCAGTTTTATGATACTGGTTGTATGCGTTAATTATTGCCTAAACAGAAAACCTAGTAATTATGGATATTAAAGAATTGTACTGTAAATATGTGTAATACTATTGGAAATGCTAGTTATTAATAGTTCTGGTCTTACTGGGAAAATGACTGGGTGCATTACTGCTGCTTGCCTTGCTGCCAAGAGTGCCTGCCCTAGTGTCACACTCCCCAGTCTGTTGTTAGCTTGGTTTGCTAAAGAGAAATTCTGTCTCTCAAGAGGAAAGCATCTCCTAACTTTGGAAAGAACTACGTCCACCCAGTTTCAGAAATGGTATTTGCAGGCTCTATACAGAGACATTTGAAGTCACAGACCTCCACAATGTTGGCGGTGACAGCAGGCCTTTAGTGGTTTTACTGTCAGACCCAGACAGCAAGAGAGAGTTGGAGGAGCCCTTGGTTTGTTCATGTCATGCTAGGTAGTAGTTAATAGAGAGCAACACTGCTAAATTCACGTGTTTTCCTTTCTTGTTGCACCTTCACGAGGTAAGGTTTTATTGTTTGGCACATTGTCTCTGCACTGTGGCAAAATCTTCAGCTCTGTCTGGAGGGTGCTGTTGCAACAGATGCAGAATTTCGATATATTAAGAAAAATAAACAATGTGGGGGTAAAGAGAACCAAGAAGTGCAGATCAAAGAAAGAGAAGTGTGTTGCAGGGCTGGGCACCGTATTTCATTAAGACCCCTGTGCGGCAGGGGTGTGCTGTTGATGAGGCACTCTGACAACACTGAACCTCGTGCAGGTAAAATGGGAAAGTCATTTTCTCCTATTCAAATGTCACAGCTTCTCAAATAGAGGCAGCAATTCCCAAATAACCACAGACTGTTCTCTTAAGTTTGAACATTATCCAAGAGAGGCACGAGGGAGCTAGAATTTATCTGCTTACCAGTCGCAGATACTGTTTGACAATAAGGCATCACACGTTTGAAACAGAGCAATAATGTAGAATGATGTGTAAGTTCAGGAGTTGAATAGAAAAAAGGTAACCTTTTTTCAACATAGAAATCCTTACTCTGTGTGTAATTATTTTCTTAATTAAATTGAGTTTATTATTTTTAAGACACATGTAGTGGGGCATAAGGAGGCCTAGATCTGATGTATGGCCTTTAGCTGTTGCCTTCACGTAACTGGGAAATGAGGATGAGAGAAACGGAGAATGCAGGAAAAGACAGTTTAATCGCAGAGGTATTTTCAGAAGCCCTGTAATTCTGTCAGCAATCACCTGACCTGTAAAACAGAAATTCACTTGGAATGGGAAAACACTGAATACATTTTAGTCTCTAGGATATTACTGTGTGTTGCTCATAGACTCTGCTTGCTGGCTGACCTATCAAAAATTGCCATTTAAATAACCATATTAAAGAATTCAGAAAGTGGAAAGCTTCCCGACCTTACCCTCTGCAATAGATTGCTGCAAAACAGAGTTAAAAGCAATAAATAAATCCTAGGAGTACTTAAGAGAAATAATCTTGGCTTCCAGACGAACAACAAAATTACGCGTGTGGTGTATTGGAGGCTTCTTGTTAGAGGATATGATTATGGAGGTTAACGGAGGAATTCTTTTTTATTTGAAGTGCTAATTATTATTAGATACTGAAGTCATATTTTCTGAACTAAGTTAAATTAAGTGGTGAAGACCACTTTAAATGTTTAATATTTTAATGACTAATTAAAACTAATTATTTCTTCCAAATATTCTTCCAAAAATAAACCCCATAGATTGCTTCCCCTCAGTGGGAAAAATGAGAATGAGAAGTTTGGCATCTTTGCTGAGAAGATACAAGCCACTGCTAAGAAATGGGAACTCTTCATGGTCACAAATACAGTGTGATTAATCAAAGCATACTAGATTTGGACTCATTAAGCTCCCAGTGAAGCAAACTGCTAGTTTGCTTTAGAAACCGATTATTCTCGTGGTTTGGGGCTTCCTTCTAATTTACAGGCTAAAAATACTCAAAATCAGATTCATTTATATTTCTGTCAGCATTGTCCTTTAGTTAAAAGGAACTATTTTTCCTGGTGGTTTACACCTTTATGTATGGAAAGAAATTGTAACTTTTGTAGTTATAACTGAATGGGTAAGTTTTTTAAGTGAATAGTCTGCTCTGTTTGAATGTAGCTCTGTAACATCTGGGAGAAATGCATCTCTCTAATTAGCTGGAGTATCAGCGACTATACCATAAATGCAGTGGTAGATGGACAGTCACATCTTTGAGTGCAATTGGATCACCCCTAAATGTAAATAACTGTTTCTTTATGTTGTCAAGGAGAGGTCTTGTGGTTAGACATGAAGCAGCACCAGTTGTACAACTGATGGCAGTAGGGCTTTGGATACTGCCACTGTGATACTCCATAAGCAAACTGGGAAGAAATCAAGATGAAACCTTAAAACAGACATTTGCTGTGTCTGAAAAGTGTTGTGGGAAAGTCACTCACTGGAAGATGAGAAGGATTTGCTAGATGATCTTTTCCACAAGGATCCCTCTAGGGTTTGCAGTGTTTTTATTTTTCAGTTAGGTGCTTGTACGATGAAATTAGAAACGTGTTTGTAAAATGTGCCAAGCTGGGAGCGGTACAGACAGTGTGAAGGGCAGAATCAGAATGCAAAATAATCCTGACAGGTTGAGAAACGGAAATGTTAAATTGGCTGTGATTCAAACAGCAAAGGCAAAATACTACCACAGACTGGGAGTAATACACAACCAGAGCATGACTGTAGAAAGGAATTACACAAAGGGTAAGAAAACTACATGGGTAAACAAATTTGACTTCCAAAACACTGTGGCATAAAAGCAAATGTCCTGTGTGTGTGTGAAACATAACGTAATCCCTCCATTCTCATGGCTGGTGAGAGATCAGTTGGCACTCAGGGAGGATGTGAAGTAACAGCAGAGAGTTCAGAGAAGAACAACAAGAATGATCAGAGTCAAGAAAGCATTAGCTATGAGAAGGGGGTGAACTCTGATTAGCTTGATTGATTCTCAGTCTAGAAGAAGAAACACAGGAGACAGTGCAATAAAACTTTTCAAGTATGTAACAGGCTGTTAAAAAAGAGGAGTTGTTGTCTTCTCCCTGACCACTGTGGATAGGACAAAAAGCAAGGGTAAAAAGTTCATCAAGATTGTCTTAGTGTGTTTTGTAATAACTGTGGGTGTGTAAGAATTCTGGAGTAAGTTTTCTAGGGAGATTGTGTAATATTCACCATCTGAGAGCTTCAGGGAGACTTCAACACACTTTGTCACAAATATTTTTCATCATGTTGATCCTGTTCTTGAACAAAGAGGTGATCTCTTGAGGGTCCCCTGAATCTCCACACCTGAGGGCTGCCTGGTTTCCATGGCTTTATGCTCCTGAAATCTATCCTTCTGATAGATTTATTTTACCCAGTAATAAGTTTTCTTCTCCTTCCATCTGTTCAGCCCCTAATTATTGTGAAACCTTACCAAAAGTCTGAGTGTCATCTCTTATGAACTGTACCTTGCTAGCCTACTTACCAAAGGGGCCTTCTTCAAAGATTTTTTTTTTTCATCTCAAATCACAAAGTCATGACATACCCTTAGGTGAAATACCCCTTCCTTCCTTCCTAGGAATGCCCTTCCCCATCACCTCCCCCCACCCCGATCAGAGCTGTTTCTCTTTATGGCAGGTGTCATGTCCCTCACTCCTCAGCCAGCACGATCCACTCACCAGTATTTTCTGGTCTGGTAATGGACAGTCACCCCGATACCCTCAGTGACCTGTTGATATGTTGTGGTCCCGTGCACTGAAGTCATCCTTCCTATGACCATACGCTGTGGGTTAACCAGGTACAGGTCCTACGCTACTACTGGGCTGCTGTGTTCCAGTTCTGCCTGTGGGCAGCATCTCTCCTCGCTTCCTGCAGCCCAGCCATGCTGGAAGTAATTCTGACCTTTTCTCATTTTATAAACTAAACTATAACAAAAGGAGGTGGGGAACCCCTGCTCTCCAGTTCATGACTGCTCTGAAACCCCCAGCTGAGAAACACCACCTTCGATAATGTGGCTCCTCAGAATTTGTTTAATACAGATGTTACCCAGTCAGCTCGGTGCCAAACTGTTAGATGATGGACTTTGATATGAGTTCACGTTCTCACCCTTTATAACAGAAATAATCAGGCTGGATCTCTTCTCTTCTTGTTGTGTTAACTTTCCTATGATTTTACTGTCTAGATTGGAGACATAAAAACTGCAGAAAAATATTTCCAAGACGTTGAGAAAGTGACGCACAAGTTGGATGGACTGCAGACCCAAATCATGGTTTTAATGAACAGGTAGATAATTTAATAGCTAAATGAAACTTTAAAATGCAGTTTTGCAAAGTATGCATTGTGAGCATTAAACTACCCTTGAGACAATCCTGTTCTCTTTCTCTCTTTTCATGTAACTACATCTGTCATAAGTGAGACTGAATGGCATACAGACCCAGGAGATCTGTATTACTCGCTACAGTCATATTATCCTGGATTGAAATTGTGATCCTTCAGTTGATTTTACAAAGCTTTTCCTCATTCTTCCAGGCATTGCATATTTCCCCTCTGCTTTTTCAATACACATTTGCATAAATAACTCTTGGGAGAGGAGAAGCTATTTTGGGCCCTTACCCTACAATCAGATCTGCTAGTAAAGTTGCCACCTGGTAGTTACAAAGAAGGCTGGAATACATTGTAGTAAATGAAGCTGCATGATGGGGGACTGGGTTTGTAACAGTTAGCACTTTGGCTTAATATGTTGAGAAAATGCTATTCAAAAGTGCTCTGAAAATTACACAGCATGGCTAATTTCATGAAGAGAAATAATTCCAGGAAGAGAGTATCTGCATTTAAATTAATAAAAACACAGTGAAGTCTCTTGCTTTGGTAGGCAGAATATGTAATAGCCAAATGATCCAAGTTGTCATTCCATTTGTCTGTAAATCAGTGTCTCCTTGCTGGTTGTAATTACACCGTGAAGAGCAAATGTCAGAAACTCTCACATCTATAACAGGAAAAATAAAAAATGGTGTCCATTCTTTTTAAAATATACTACCACCTTGGATTTTTGAGGAGAACTCATTCATATGTCACTTACTTTCTAGAGCATTTCTCCACCTCGGTCAGAATAATTTTGCAGAAGCTCATCGATTTTTCACAGAAATTTTAAGGATCGACTCATCAAATGCTGTGGTAAATCTCCAAATGGCTACATTTATAATGAACACCTAAATTATTCTCATAATGCTTCATGCGTGGATTTAATTAGTACCCAGAGTACGCTTAGGGTTTTTCTAGAAAAATTGGATGTGGCATGTGTGCCAAAGGGTTTTTAGCAAGGGTAAGATACATAATGGGGTGGGAAATGAGGAACCACTCTGTCTGAGTGCTTAGGCATGTGTGTAGAAATTCCAACACCCGATGTTGGACAGGATGTTCACAACAGCACTTTTTCTTTTGGCTTTTGCTGTTTCGAGCGCAGACACGCGTGTCAGAAAAAGAAGTGGCAGCTGCCAGCGTATATAAGATTAACTTGATTTCACACAACGTTGAAGGGATATTGTAATTTTAAACATGACGGTTTTAACATGTTGCATATCTGAGCCTCGGGTTCCCATCGCAAGAGGAGATCAGAGAAGAGCTTTTTATCTGCGTTTGGGGCCTCTGCATCTGGCAGCTTTCAGTGCATGGTCATGTGGGAGTGCTCTTGGGAACGGAGACAGCTCACCCTCAGCAGCCTGGTCTGGGGCCATGTGAAGACTGAGGGTTCAAGAAGCTGGCTGATGTTAGGCAGCACATGAATTGCATCCTTGTGCAGGCTGTAAAACAGCAGGCACTGCAGATCGCACCAGATCAGTAAGGTTGCCAGGGAAAAAGATGTATTTTGCTTTTGAAAGGCCACGTTCTTCCTTTATCTGCAGCTCTCAGAAAGCGTGGAGGTTTCTGCTGCTAACCACGCAACAGAACTTTGTACTGATGGTAACTCCTAAAACGTGTTTTGTTTTGTGTGGAAAGAAAATGGAACCTGCCTCAATCTTTTACGATGTATTTAGACTGCCCTATCTGCTGAGTTTGTTTGAAGTCAGTTGTTGCTGCCTTTCCAGCAAGATAATTTCTTCCTGTTGCTTACATGGACCAGAGAGTATGTGAGCCAGAGAGAAAAGCACTTCTAAGTTACAATGAAGTCATTTAAAAAAAAACATGGAAAATGACAGCAAGCAGAGGCTTGGGTAGTTTTTACAATCTATCCCAATTGACTTTCAAAATTAATTGACTAAAGTCCTGTACTATTTATATTTCGGGTTAGACTCTTTTAGCTTCTAGAAGACAGCAGGTCCTACGCATGGGATAGATCTTGAGAGTAGCAAGAAGAGTACTGGACTCTGTATCATTTTAGCTGTGCGAGGTAGTGTGCTTTAGTTACTTGCTCGCTCACACACACAAAGTGGTAGTTTGTAGTGTAGTAAATCTCTTGTAACTCCAGATGCTAGGATTGTTTTCCTTCTCTCTCATCGCTTGTAAATGCATACATGCATACATACACACGTGTCTTTATTTACAATCTGGTTTGCTCTAGGCTAATAACAACGCGGCTGTTTGTCTTCTTTACCTGGGAAAACTGAAGGACTCTCTGCGGCAGCTGGAAGGAATGGTTCAGCAGGACCCTAAGCACTACCTACACGAGAGCGTTCTCTTCAACTTGACAACTATGTATGAACTGGAGTCATCTCGCAGCATGCAGAAGAAGCAGGCACTTTTAGAGGCTGTAGCTATCAAAGAAGGCGACAGCTTTAATACTCAGTGTCTCAAGTTGGGATAGATCACTTCCAACTGATTGTTTTCCAGCAAGGCTGATTTTTTAAATTGTATATACTTCTGCTCATGTGTAAATGTGAAATAAAATCTATGTCATTCTGAATGTGCAGTGGCATTACTACAGAACCTGTTGTCTCTGACAGTCTTTTTGTGAAGACTTTGTGCTGACCTAGAGCCAGCTTCATCCCTACAAGTCCACTGCTATTCAGTTATTTCTCATCACAGCGCACGGCATGTGTATATACGGGCAATTACTCAGATTCTTTTTATAAGAAAAAATGAATTTGACCATGTATGTTTTTTGATGATTCTTACAGTTTTTCAGTAATTACTGAGCAAATCACATGAGCTGATTTCCTCAGCTAAGAGTTACTGACAGAGTATCAGTTTGTGTATTACAGAAATGAAATTCAGAATGCACTTCACTCGTTCCTATGGCATGTGTCTCATTTTGCCCCATCAGATGATGATGATGATGATGATACCTTTGTAAGTCCACTGCTCTCAAAGGAGGCTGCTCCATAACCACCATACAGCATGACAGCACAGCTGATATTGGAAGGGACTGCACAGCAGAAGGTCATCTGCTCCAACCATGCAGTCAAGCAGGGCCAGCTAAAGCAGGTTGCCCAGGATCATGTCCAGACAGCACGTGAAGGAGTCATACAGCTCCCCCCAGCTTGAATTTCCCACAGTATGAGGGACTGAATCATCTGAACAATACCAAATGGTCTCCACATACTTTAATACCATTAAATCTTTCAGATTAAAACATTTGGATTCTGGAAAGCTGTGGGTGGAGGTTTTCTCTATTCCCAATGTAATGCTGCTTCAATACTTTTTCTTCTCTCTCCCACACTGGCCAGCACCTCTACTTGGATGTCACCAGCAGATGCCACAAGGTTGGTTGTTCTAGGAGCCCCTTAACTTGAGAATATGTATTTCAGCTCGTACACTACAGTTGTCTTCTTTGTGCCTACCTGAGGGCCTGTGGATTCCCCTCAGCAGTATGGACAGGCATAGCTTCTCCACTCCGGCATTCTGGGCAGAGGAAGAAGCGCTGCCACTCAGGCAGAGCAGAAACACAACCAGTTTCAGCTCAGTTCCTCTCCTCCCGTTACCAAGTGCAGAAAGTATTTCCCAAGAGAAAGGGTAGAGAGACTGAGGCAGGGGCAGCTGAGGGTTAGGCCAGACAGCATGGAAGCAAAGGGGGTGATGCAGAGCAGGATGCAGGGCAGTTACTGATGTGATACTACAAGCACAGAGTGATTTTGGGATCCCTTGAGATTAGCACCACTGTGCTATCGTGTGTTTTACATCTCTGCCCACACTTCTCCCTGCACCTGTGTTGAAAAGATTCAGCTTTACACTTGTTTTCAGTTTCGGTGTGATTTTAGGTGAGGTTTAACAGCAATTGGGCAAATTCTTAGTTTATGTTGTCATACCTTGAGTTGAAACCAATGTGGTTTTCAGTTTGTCACAACTTGATCTGATCCCGTGTGTTACTCGCTGTACTCCTTGTAAGTCGTCTTAGTAGTGCATTTTATCCAGCTGCAGTCACTTTCCCTGCACATGGCATTTCTTGGGAGATAGAAATGCTGGTATGTAGCCACCATTGTTCTCAGGGACTTTGAGAGAACTGAACAATTTACCTGGGTGTGGGGTGACAGGACAAGGGGTGATGGCTTTAAGCTGAAGGAGGGCAGATTTAGATGAGATGTAAGGGAGAAATCTCTCCCTGTGAGAATGGTGAGGCCCTGGCACAGGCTGCCCAGAGAAGCTGTGGCTTCCCCCTCCCTGGCAGTGTTCAAGGCCAGGTTGGATGGGGCTTTGGGCAACCTGGGCTAGTGGAGGGTGTCCCTGCCCATGGCAGGGGGCTGGAACTAGACGGTCTTTGAGGTCCCTTCCAACCCCTCTCCATGCATGACGTTAGTGATTCTTCTTCCAACAAAATAACACGGAACTGCTGTTCTTTTAATAAAACCCACCTGTTCGTATGATTTTGGTGCCCGTGGCAGGGGATGGGAATTGGATGGTCTTTGAGGACCCTTCCAACCCAAACCAGTCTGGGATTCTATGATTCTAGTTTAAAAAAAAAAAACCACAATGATGTGTAAATTAACATCCAGAGATCCCTGTGCCTTTAGCAGAAGGTCAGGTGTCACATTGTTACACTATTGTCTGCGCTCTAGGAAGCCCGATTTGTCTTTCCAATTCTAAGTGGAAGTAGCATGATCCATCATCATCCAGCAATGCTGAAGCCACTTCCCTCTTCACAACTGAGGAGCTGAATGCATCCTTTTTTTATTCAGGGCTGCCTCAGATTCACTGCACATGTACAGGCCAGCCTGCGCCCTCAGAATAAAAATGTATGATCCCAGTCAGAATCAAATAACCATTAAAAACAAATCACTCTGAAAATATAATCCCCTGTTCTCCAAGTTTCTCTAAATTCTAATTCATATGTATTGCTGCACAGGGCTCACTTCAGTATGTTTGCTGTGTTCTTATTAGTAGCAGCTTTCACTTGGATAAAAACGCCAGTAGAGGAGAGACCTGGACTGGGTGACCTCTAAGCTCAGTGAGCCATTAAACAAGTGACATTCTGGTAGACTTGCAGAATAATTAAAATTTAAATGCAAAGGGGTATTATCACTGCTGGATATATGCAAATTGTTAACTGTTTATAAAATGCCAGGAAGGGTGTCCGTGTCACTTTATGCTTTGGATGTAACAGACACACAAGCTGAGTGTTTGAAATGCCTGTATGCAGCCAGTGAGGAACCCGAATGCTGTATGTGGCTTTAGAGCATTAAAGCTTAGGACAAAATTTGTCCTCAAAACATTAATTACACCAGGCAATCCTGTTAAATTCAATGAGTTCAGCTGAATTTAATGAGGGTTCCTGGTGTAAATGAGGGCAGAGCTCAGCGCTAAAACACAGCATGTATGTGTCATCTGGCTAAGTGAGAAAAGCTGTGGAAAGTATAGCCTGAATGAGCTGATTGTTGTATTGAAGTCTTAAAGCTTAATGTGCCTTAACAGAAGTTTTGCATTTAAATTTCCTCTTTTATTAGAAGAGGAGCAAAGAAGCCATACTTCAGACAGTCGGATAATTACGCTGTGCAGAGACCCTAATCCTCAGAAGGACTCCAGCACCTATCTGCCATCTCTAGTGCCCAGCTGCAGTTCAGGTGATGACAGCATCCCCTAACCAGCTGGTCATTTATACTTCCCTGGTGCCTCCATTTTGGACTGAACCCATTCAATGTTCCCCAAAAAGGCTTGTGCAGGTATGTCTGAGAGTCTGCAGTGGACTTCAGCCGGTGCACTGGAAAAGATGATCGTTCCTCTGCCTACCCCATCCTTCATGTCAGCAAGAGCACTTGTGCAGCCATGCACTTGTGCCCGCTTTTCGGCAGCACAGTGGTCTATGAGGTGGCAGTCAAACCTCTTCTGAAGCCTCTGCTGCAAGTGTCTTGCAAATCAAACTGGAGACAGGAGTAAGCAGGGTATAGTCTGCACAGCAAAGTCCTGTCTGTCTGTCTGTCTGTCTTGTATAGCAGCTGATGCATTTCAGCAACTGCATGCATTGTAGGCATCGAACAGATCGGAAGATACGTGGTACGCCCATCTCTGGTCATGTAGGGAGAAGCATACATTCCTTCTCCGTGTCATCCTGCAGCCAAGAAACGTGGACACAGAGCTGAAGCATCAAATATGGATTCAAATTTATTCCAGAGAGGCAGAACCACAGCAGCCAGAAACCTCTCAGGTTGCTCAGGCAGCAACCCAGAATGCTGCTGCCCAGCAAACCAAAGATGCCTGAACAAGGTGGATTTTATCCATTAGCTCATACCTGTAACGCAAGGCTAAAGGAAGATGTCATATGCTGCTCCCACCCTGCTCCCTACCAGCTTAATAGAAGACACTGTTTTACCAGTGAGGTAACACTACACTGCAGGAACTTGCACAGAGCTTTTAGTATATAGACAGCAGCTCCATAGTGCTGAATGCAAACCAGTCCCAGCACTAACCTCTGGGAAACACTAGTGGAAAGCTGCTCTCCTGCTTAGTTTGCCTAGTCAGCTTGGGAATTACAGATGCAGAGATTCCCACCCTCAAGGGGTGTGTGAGATGGGCACAATTCTGGTGGGAGCAAGGAACTGAAAGCTGGGGGTGGGGAGGAGGGTGCAGCTGCTGCCTTATTCAGGTTGTTCTGGATCCAAATCCGATCCTGTCCTAGCACTGGGTAGCACTTGCAGATGTTTATTATGCAGGAGAGACATTAAAACGAATCAATTGAAAGCCAGCAAAAAGGGCTTATAATGTGCCCACGGGGGGGAGGGGGATAGGATGTTACTTGCTTGAAGCAGGGAAGGAAGGAGCGAGAAGGTTCCTCTCTGCCTTTGAAAAATTGCCAAAACTCAGTGCTAAGCTGCAACTATGGACTGCAGAATAAACTTACTAGAGCTGCTCATAAAACAATCCCCTACCTGTAGTGCAGGGCAGGAGCCAGTGCTTCGGATGCCAGCACACGGGGCAGTGGCAGGCAGCAGGACTGCGCCCCAGCCCAGACGCTGGCTTTGCCTCCCTTTGCTGGAGCATCACCAAGAGCAGCTTCCCTCATTCCCACCAGCTCCCAGCCAGCTTTAAGGTGCTGGAATCATTTGAAAAGGAGAAGGAAAAGAAAAAAAAACAAAGCCTGAGGGTTGACCCAAATCAAACTCTCCAGCTCAAATGCCTGTGACAACAGGGGAAGCCAGAGCCCAGAGCTCAGCTTGGCTGCTGAGGGGACACATGGGCAAACAAAGGCAACCCCAGAGCACCACAGAGGCACCGAGCACACCCCAGCCCGATTTTCTGCCAGCTGATGCAGCTCATTCACAGGAACACCAGTTATTAATCAGCACCCTGAGAAACAGCACAGAGGCAGTGAAACGGAGGAGCACTCCTCAACATTACTGCAGGTGTCCCAGAGAGAACTGCAGCAGGGGGAACCAGCACCGAGAGAGCTCCCCAGCCCTTTAACTGCAGATCTCTCCCCAAGCGCGTTGGGGGTTGAAACTTTGCCTCTTCTCTTACCTGAGTATTTATACAGTCGATAAAAAAATGAGAGCTGGTGACTCCTTCATGTAAAAAATTGGGTGGGTTTTTTTTTCAAAAGGCAGGTACAGCAGCGTGCCTTTTGCAAACATACACGATGTTTTGGGAATCGAGCTGTAAAGTCATAGTAAGTGCAGCAAATCAGATCAATTCTGGACCTTTGCACCAGGAACACTTTAAATGGTGCCACTAATTCATGCCCCAATGAGACAATATGTTTATTTGGCTTTGGGAAACAGGACAACTGGCGATGACCTGATTTCAGGGAGCCTGAGAATTTCCATCATTTTCACAGGGAAGGTTCCCAAACAGGTGATGTAATTTTTGAGCACAGCATGGGTCAGGTCCAAAGCCTCTGCCTGGCCAAGTGTCTGAATCTGGTGTTTGGTGACTAGGGATATCCCTCAAAGCAGTGCTCAGCTGCCACCGCCGTCTTCTCCTGACGGCTGACACAGAATGATTGCCTTTGTCAGGAAACCGTCCCTTCCCATAAGCTCCTAATTCAAGCTAAATCCTGGGAGCTGGGGAGTGCCTGTTCTGCCAGTAGGACACGGATGCTCTGAGTGCACAAAAATGTTAGTATTTGACAAGTCCAGCAACCTGGACAGGCAGCAGCACCCCCCCCCCACACACACACACCCACCCACACACACTCCCCTTAGCACCTGGTGTGGATCCTTCTAATTAACTACTAGTTAACTACTAACTGGCTGTGAAACATCTCTGCATTGAGATATCCAGCCAAAGACACTCACCCCAGGACACCCAACGAGGGAGGACAGCATCACAGATTTGGCAGCCATCCGGGTGCCCACCTAATTTATTAGAAAGCTCGCTGGCCATCCACAGTTTGCACTGAGCCTACTTGCAGAAATCAAGGCCACTGCTCTCTTAAGCTGGTGGTGAGAAACTGAGAAATGCACCACATGGAAAATGTGGGGTTTAAAGTGGAAAATACTAATACATAGGTACCAAAAAAGCTATCTTCAAAGTCCTCAATTCAGTACTGCTTCTCCTACCTTTTTTTTTTTGTTGTTGTTGGGGTTTTTTTTAAACTCTAATCCTGGAGGAGGTGGAATATTCCCCCTGCCTGAGTCAATGCTGCCAACGTGATGCTGCTGGAACCACTTACACAGATTTTTATACTACATCAATGCACCACAATTTCCCACCAGCTGCAGTAAGACAGACTCACGTTTTTGAACCAAAAATCAATTTCACTTTGCACTTTTCGATGTGTGTGTGTGTGTGTTGGGGAAAAAAACCAAAAAACCCAAACCCAAACAACCACACAAAAAAAATCACCATGAAAATAAAGCCTTTTTCATCTGAAGGAACGGTATGTCCTCCTTCCCTCCCTCCTCTTCACACTCCGGAGTGTTTTCTATCAATATTAACAGGTTCTCCTGCCCAGTTGTTTCCTCCCAGTGTAATCTCCCATGTAATCTCTTCACACGTTTAGAACCTTTACACCAGCTCCAAATTGCTTTTCCCTGGCTGACAAAACCCACTTTTCAGGGGGCAAAGCTCTCACCCTTTCAAAGACGCCTAAAGGGCACGGACTCAGAAGCACCGAGAGTGAGAACCCCGCAGCCCCTGCCGCCTCTCAGCGGCAGAATGCAGTGTGCTATGAAAATGATGAACGATCTTCAGCAGGGAGACCGTGTGTTATTCCTGACAGCCGGGAGATGGGAGCTGTACCAGGTGTATATATTCCTCCAGAGGCAACAAAACAAGGTGGCTCCGTCCTGCTCCCCAGGTCGCACCCTACATCAGCGAGCTGCTGAAAGCAGTCGCTGCGGGCAGCTGCTTTACAGCCTCGTCCCTCGTCACTTGTCTCCAAACTGTAAATCTCCCCCCAGGAGAGAGCGTTACCGCCTCTCTTCCCAGTCGCTCCCCCAGTCTGTTATGGGATGGCTGCGCTGTGAATGGGGGTTCCTGAGAGCCCACGCTGCCGCCTCCGCTTCTCTTTTGGCAGAGAGAGAGAAAGCTGGGAAGGCCCATAGGAGAAATGCAGAGTCTCGTGCTGACTCCTGCTTAAAAATTAAAGAAAGAGAGCAGGTGCAGGAGGAGGGTGAATCAGACTGGATACCGGGGAGCAGTGCCAGCACCAGGACAAAGCATTTTAGTGTACATTTGGAAACACAATTTTCTGTGGCACAGGAGTCAAAGGAACGGAACTTGCCCCCGGCAGCAGCTGTCATTTATTCCCCTAGCTGTACCTTGAAAAATCCCCCAAGTTCACTCTGGGCCCAGGATGCCCCAATGTGCTGTACAAGAGGACACTCCAGTGCCCCTCCCAGACATGTGCCACACAAATCCCTGAACTGATGAGGCACAGGACACTGTGCAGCCTGCCCGACGCGTGCCTGGCTACAGCTCAGCTGGCACTTGCTGGCAGCACCGGGTTTTCAGCCAGGATTACAGAACCGCGGCACGAAAGCCAACGCATGCTGCTGAACAGAGCCCTGGCTGGGCGTGCAAAATGCAAGCAGGTTGGGCCTGCACCCCTCCCATCAGCTGAGCCCCCACCAGCGAAACGCACGGTCAAGTCCGTCCCTGCATCTCATCTAGCCTGAGATCCAAGTCCCTAGTGCAGGAAACACACACCTTTTTTATTCACCCTTCACAAAGTTTAAGATGAAGGCCAGTAGACTCCACTTGAACTGCAGCTGTGTTCAGGAACACTTAGAGATAATGAAGCACCTAGCCATGGTTGAAAGGAATGATGCTCTGAAGCACCGAAAAGGCGGCTGCCTGCTGAAGAAGGGCTGCATGCCCACCCCTAGGACAAACAGAGGGAAAGTCCAGTTACCCACCCTCTGCTACGCCAGGAAAATTCAGGTAAGCCCTCTTTCAGCTTCTGTGTAGAGTCACGTTTATTCGGGAAGCTGCAAGGCAGCAGCTTGCACTGTATCTGGCTGAAATCAGCACACAGGCTGCAGTCAGCACAGAGCCCGGGCTCTCATCAACCAGTGAGCAAGCAATACACCAGCCCAGCTGACATCATTCATAGAACAAATTCACCCCAAACCACTTCAGCGCCCACTGTGGAGCTGCACGTGGTGCTTGCTGAAAACTGGACCAGTGTATCCAAGTCTGCTCCTCTCCAACCAACAGGTGAAGAAGCGGAGGCACAGTTACTGCCTTGTCCCACCCAACAGAGCAAGTCAGCAGCAGCACGAGGAATCAAAGCTGATGAGCAATTACAGGAACACTATTGTTCAATGTGTCCTTAATGTCAGCACAAGGAAAAAAAAAAGCCCCCCCCCCCCCAAGTAATTTTATTAATAACTCACAAGAGCAAATTGCTGCGTTTTACTGAGAGAAACCTGCAGCTTTATGTGCCAGGGCAGAACTAGGGAAGCTGCATACTAAAACGCCGATTATGCAAATTTACCTCATGAACACTTTTAGACAAGAATGAAGCAAGGTTTATTTTCTTTAATTAAAAGCAGAATCCTACGTAGCTCATTAGCATGGATTCAGAGGAGAATGAATATTAATGTAGCCCACCTCTCCCAATTCTACCTGCCAGAAATATCAAGGAAAAAAGGTTAGAAAACGGATTCCTGAGCAACAGCGAATGCAAGTGGCTGAAGGCAGCACAAGGCTGACGGCATCTTCCAAAGGTCACAGCTATCAGGGAAATCTTTCTGACCAGAGAAGGCAAATGATACTGTCACCTCCAAAAAGGCAAGACAGACAATCCTGGGAAACTATGGGCTGGCCAGCCTCACCTCAGCCCCCGGGAAGATTATGGAATAAGCCATTCCAGGCACATGAAACCCCAGATGATGGGGAACAACAGGTCAACAGCAGTTTGCCAAGGGCACATTCTGCCTGACCATGCCGAGTGCCAGCTAGGAGGCAATGACAGGCCCTGTGACTGAGGGGAAACGGCAGCTGTCATTCACCCCGACCACAGCCCTGCTCATAGTCCCCCATGAGCCTTGGATCTGGAGTTGGATGAACCACAAGGTGTGTGGAAAACTTCTGGATGACTGTCTTAAAGCAGTCAGTGGTTCTGGTGTACCATCAGGTGGTCACAAGTGACATTCCTCAGTAGTCAAAACATGTTCCTTAACAAATTGGGGTGCAGAGAGCCCAGATAAAGACGTTGGTTTGTCTATTCTGGAGCAGAGAAGTCTGAGAGGAGACTTAACCGCAGTTTCCGCTGTGGAGAAGACAGAGCCAGACTCTTCTCAGGCATTCAATGAAAGGACACGAAACAACTGCATAATGCAACCTCGGATTTGGCCATGAAGAACAAATGCTTGGCCATGAGAAAGCTAAGTGCAGGAACAGGTGGCCAGACAGGTTGTGGAACCTCACCAGATGTTTCCAAGCCTCATCATCTTGAGCAAATTGTTCTGACTTTGAAGTGGGTCTGATAACTTTGCAGGGGTTCAATTAGGTGACCTCCAAGTGACCCTTCAAACTAATTCTTTTCTATGATTTTGTGATTCTAAGCGTGTATGTAAATATAGAGAATCAGTGAAAAGCCACCAGTCACAATTATTGTGACAGGACTTCAGGTTGTTCCTCCTGTCAGGTCTTGGACACAGTCACTGTGCTTCTTCAGCCAGGAACTTCACATACTGTTTGCGAGCAGGAAACTCATCAGCCGGCCTGTTGTACGCCGTCCAGACGGGCTCTCCCACGAACAGCCTCATGGCCTTCACGTAATTCTGTCAAAGGAAAAGAAGTCACAAGTAATCTATGAGTTCCTTTCCATCGGAGCTTAACTCTGATGTTAACAGCTCCCCATGTGCACTTCTGCAGCATTTTGTGAAACCAATTCAAGATGGGCTGACAGCTTCCTGTGTTCCACAAAACTGCACCACTCCGCTGCTGCTCCCACTCCAGGCTACTGCAGTGGGAGATTTTGCACCTCTGCAGTGATAGCTGTCACAACCAGCACCTCCAGGTCAGGCAGTCACCACTTCCCACTCCCTCCTCCTCCAAGAAACCAACAAAATCCCATCTCATGCAAATCATCTTGCAATGGATTCACAATGCTGAGCAATGCAGCATCTAATGCCTACTCGCTTAGTTAAACAAGAACAATCAGACCTACTTGCCTAGAGCAGTGAGAGCACCCCAGATGGCTACAAAGCACTTCTGAGGAGTATCAGAGGCTTCAAAGTGAGAGACGTAACAGCTGAATAGGGAGTGCATAAACAGACCAAAGAATAATGCTGTGGCAAGTGAACAGGAAAGGCCCAGACCCTGCCAGACCCCAGCCAGAAGGAAGCCAGGTGCGAAGGTCCAGCTGTGGCTGCAGAGAATGGGATTTTACACCCTGCAGAAGGGCTCCAACCACTGAGCTATGGGGATCTCCCCTCTCCTGTCAACTATGCCATAGGTTGAGACCTTGCCTTTTCTCTAAACACTGCCAAGTGCTTACCTTGCACCCAGGTGCTCTGCAATGTCAAGAACCAAGTTAGGTACCTAAAGAACTTAGCTGCAAAATGTAAGGGTCTAGAAGAACCCTCAAGATTTTATTTTGAAGACTGAGCTTCCGTACTGAAGTTCCTGAAGTGGGCAAACATTTAAGACTTCCTGTGGATTAAACCCATAGCTTTTCACTAGAGCAGCATATCCCTTTTTTAGAGCCAGTAACTGCCATCTGGACAGACAACTCAAAATTGTACCACTCTCAAGCCTACACCAGAGCTGGGATTTTGCCACATAGGGGACAGCACACATCTCTCCATTGCCCAGGGTAACGCTGAGGTTACAGACCTATTTACAAAAGCCTGAATGGACAGGCAGATCAGGACTCCCTGAGTAAGACTCGCCATCGCACTGCCAAAAATACCCTCCAAAAGCAGGTCACCTCCTGCAAAGCCAGCATGCAGGCCAGCAGATGCTAGCTGCAAGTAGTGGCTCTGGACCCTTAAATCACAGAACCACAGAATGTTAGGAGTTGGAAGGGACCTCCAAAGATCATCTAGTCCAACCCCCCGGCCAGAGCAGGATCACCTAGACTAAATCACACAGGAACGCATCCAGGTGGGTTTTCAATGTCTCCAGAGAAGGAGACTCCACAACCTCTCTGGGCAGCCTGTTCCAGTGCTCTGCCACCCTCACAGTGAAAGTTTCTCCTTATATTCACATGGAACTTCCTATGCTCCAGCTTCCACCCATTGCCCCTTGTCCTATCGCTGGCCATCACTGAGAAGAGCCTGGCTCCAGCCTCCTGACTCTCGCCCTTTACATATTCATAAACATTAATAAGGTCACCCCTCAGTCTCGTCCAAGCTAAAGAGCCCCAGGTCCCTCAGCCTTCCCTCATAAGGGAGGTGTTCCACTCCCTTTATCATCTTGGTGGCCCTGCACTGGAATCTTTCAAGGAGTTCTATGTCCTTCTTGAGATTAGGCACAGAACTGGACACAATATTCCAGGTGTGGTCTCACCGAGCAGTCTCTACTCTGATAGAGGAGAGGGGGAGAAGGACCTCTCTTGCCCTACTAACCACACCCCTTCTAATACACCCCAGGATGCCACTGGCCTTCTTAGCCACAAGGGCACATTGCTGGCTCATGGTCATCCTGCTGCCCATGGTCATCCTGCTTTCCCTCAAGGTGAATTAAGCACTTGGACACAGACATGATCCGTCTACCTGCACCAAGATACACAACAAGGCAAGACAAAAGGATCCATCTCCACCCCAAACAGCAGTGGGGGCAGCTGTGTAAGGAACAGCCACAGGGTTTAGCTCTCACGTGGCTGTCACATAAGAGACACTACGGGTATTATGTGGCAATGACTTGCAGTTACAGCTGATGAGAGGAAGCTGGATTTGTGACCTGGAGATGAAAGGTTGAGATGCTGTGAATTATTTAGTATTTTTCATATTCCTACTTCATATTTAATATGTTTTGCTAATGAACTGCAAGTCTGAGGGCATGCAGTTACTAATGTGATATACAGTCACATGCATTTGCCATAAAATGTACAGTAATCTACAGCAACATACGTTCTCATCCAGGGTAAATCGGTGATATATGCCAGCAGGGAGGGTTATCATGTCTCCTTTCTCCATGGAAATCCGGATCCATTTGTCATCCTTGTCTCGAACATCAAAATAGCCAGACCCATCCAAGATGTAGCGAATTTCATCGTCTAGGTGTAAATGTTCTTCATAAAATGTTTTTATCTAGAAACAGCAAGTATCTCTTGAAGACTGAAAAAACTGCAAAGGAATCTGGTAGAAACACGTGGCAAAGCAGACAAAGGCTTCCAAAGGGCAAATGTACAGTGAGTTAACTAACAGATGAGACCAGCGTGGTTAAAATGGCCAACACAGTGAGCCAGACCCTGTCTCAGGGCACTTCTGAGCGAGCTACTACGTTTCCTTTGAAGACAGGAAATTTCTCTAACAAGAAACAGCAGCTATAGCTGCCTGTAACCAGTCTCTGGACAACTGCAATGCTCTTACGCCCGTTTGAGAGAGAGGCAAGTAAAGCTTCCCACTGCAGGATTTAGTCACAGTTGTTCATTTTAATAATTTTGTGCCTTTTTTTTTTTCTGCCATGCCAAATTAAATAGAGCTACAGATTATCACCCCTTTTACACTGGTGTAGGGCTGAATTAGCCCCACAGGTTACTACAGCTCTGTGTGAGAATGCAGTTATTGCCAAACATGGCCCACCTACAGCAATCTGATGTAAGCAGCATGTCATGCCTGCCCCCAGTGAGCCCCAGCTACAGGCTCTCTCCTCCTGAGCAGTGACATTCTCATTTTTTTCTAGTATGGTGAATTCTCTGTGCATTTCACTGTGCAGAACAAAACATGCTTTGAAAGGCTCCACTAAGAGAACTGAGCTGGTTAGTGCACAGAGCACAGTGCAGTGCCAGGTACTATCACCTGCTCAGGTCTGGATGTTGTTTAGCCACACTAGCACACATTTTCCTCTGCCAGTACTGACCTAGCACGGCAAGATCAACAAAAATCTGCACATACTGTCAATAACAGCCCTTCTTTCTGTCAGGTAAAGCCCACGCAGGCAACCTCAGTTACTACCTAATTCACCTTCTCACCAGTTTAAAACCAGTGTGACACCACGGGCTTAAAACAAACCTGTAAAAGGAAATGTAATGAAAACATGAAAGTGCCATTGGGTTGTGGTCCTTGGGTCGGAGCAGCATGCCAGCACCTGAAGGCTAGGAGGAGAAAACTCCTAAGAAGCTCATCTGAGAGCCTGGCACCATCTGCATTCAGCTGTTATAAAACAGCCCAGGTGCCAGCTTCCCAAGGTATTAAAAAAAAATAATAAAATCTCCTTGCACAGGGAACGCATCTCTCTGGTTCCATGAGGTTAACAATCACTTTGAAAAGATGAATTCTGCAAGCAGCCATTAGGATGTTCCAGATTTCAAAGCCCATGCCCAGCTGGCAACCTCCTGCCTTCATCCCTGGGAGGCTCTCTGAGGCCGGGTCAGCATGGCAGGGCTCTGCTGGGGGAATCTTAGATTTGAAGCCACGCAGTAATGGGAACTATCCTTAAAACCTTTGAAGACAAGCTAAAGTAGCAAAGAGGCTTCTGCTATTTTAAAAATATTATGAAAACTGCTTTTTTTAACGCCAAAGGCTTTGGAACAGGTTGTATTTTACAGAGGGAAACGGCATCTAGAGCACGCAGGTGTCGGGAAGCCGGCTGCACACTCTAGCGGCAGACTTCGGCCTGCGGCCCCTCGTTCAAAGCCAAGCCTCCCATACCTTCTCCTCGTAATTCGGAAGCTGGTCTCTGCATATGGTTATTATATCCATCCAAGAATAATTTTCTGCTCTCCGAATCTCTTTGAGGCATGGATCGGTCTCGTAGTTATCAGCATCCAGCTAAAAGTTAGGCAGGAAGAAAAGGGCAGAACGGGTTACGGGGCGATGCGGAGCACTAACGTGGAGAAGCCCGAGCGGCCCGGCCGGCCCGCGAAGTCAGCCATCTACCCGCGCAGACACCGCCCTAGCCCCTCCTGTGGCACGGGCACGGCCGACACTGGTCCGGAGCTGCCCCCGCCCCGCAGCTCCCCCACCCTCGTCCCGGCTGGCGCGGCGGCAGGCCCCCGCCAGGCCCGCAGAGCGCTGGGCCCCACCGAGCGGCGAGGCCTTCCGCAGCGCTGGGCCGCCCGTGGCGGCTCCCCAGCCGCTTACTTTGCGGTAGGCGACGCCGAGACGGCGCAGCTGCTCCAGGCTGACGGCGCGGTTGGGCCGCAGGCGATGGGGCGCCCGCTGGTCCTCCTGGGACTCGTCCATGTACCAGGCCTCCACCATGCCGCCGCCGGGTCGGGAGGGAGGGGCCGCCCCAGCCGGGGCAGCGACCCGCACGGGCAGCCCGTGGGGAGAGCCTTAAAGGCGCACGGCTTGCAACGCTGCCGGTGCTGAACCCGCACAATGCAGCAGGGAGAGGTCTCGGTTCAGCGTGCACGTCAGGCGGAGGTGTGGGGAGCACAGCCTCAGCACGGGCGCTCCGCAAGAGGCACTGGCGAAGGGCGTTCGCGCCGGCCCTCCCGGTAAGGCGCGGGTACAGCGCTCCTCACACCGAGCTTCACGGCAGTCGTCTTTAGACCGAGTCTGCCGTGGCACTACCCGCCCAGCCTCGGCCTCAGAGACCGGCGCTGCAAAACCGCAATATGGAGAAACAAAAAATAAATCAGGGGAAGAAAAATAAATGGTACAACGAGCTGCCCAGAAAGCCTGTGCCTACTCCATCCATGGAGAGCACTCACTGCCTGCACACACACCCCAAGTGACCTGCTCTGGGTGACAGCTCAGCTGGGGCAGACAAGACACACTCCAGCAGTGCCATCCCACCCCCACAGTTCCGGATTCTGTATGGTAAATACACCCACAGCCAGCTGCACACAATGCAACAGTGGAGAAACAAGTGAAAGAAACAACCACTCCTTAGATGTTTTCTTCCTAAAAGGTGTTTTATACTTACCCAATGTCATAACCACCGTTTCTCAGATTCTTAGCAACACAGCCAGATCCCTTTAGTGCATGAATGTTCCATCTATAAGCACTACTGACCATCGATTCTGGACAAAATTGAATTGAATGTCCCGTAACATTACAGGTAAGCCAGTCTAATGCTGCTGTTGTCCGCATTTTTGGAAGCACATATAAATCCAGCCAGGAGTTCCACTGAATGTCATGGATGCTCAATGCCAACAGCCTCCTGAAGTTTCAGTTCCCTGAAAAGAATGAGTCGGATGGCAAACACCCTCCATGGGTCCTTGACCCCCTGTTAACAGCCCTGTTGAGAAGTATTACTTGTTTTCCATCCTTTAATCGCCTTAAATCTTTCAACTGTTCTCAGCTTTCTTTTGTCCTGAATTTCCACAGTAAGAATGATAAAGACATTGAATTCACATAAGACTCGTTCCTATTAGATTTCTTATTATACCCTATTAGATTCAGGTAGTACAGTTGCTTAAATTCAGTATTACACTGATGTTATGATTTACTCACCCTTACCTACACACTCCCCCCTAACCCACTGCTTATAAAAAATCCCAACACAAAACAACCAATAAAAAAATGACAGGTTCCCATACAGTAAGTAGGATCTACGTGTTTCACCGGAAAGAGAGAATAGGTGCATTATCAGATGCCATCTCTTCTGTATGTTGGCTGTCAGACTGTTCTGCTTCAATTAGAGGCCCACTCAGGGATGATGGGCTGTTCTCCTTCAAGCCAAACTTGGAAACCAAGCAGACACACAGTTGTGTGCATATATACAAAAGCAGCAGAGGGGAAAATCTGACCAGCACACTGCCTTACCCCTAGATGAACTGACTGTTCAGGTTTGGATGACAAAAACCAAATAAACTTCACTCGTCATTCACTATTAGCTAGCCAGTTTCCTCAATCTATCACAATTCATGTGCCTCAATAGGTACGAGCTCATACTTTGCCTCAATAAAGATCATATAACGCATAATAACTATTAAATAATTGAGCTTCAGCAGTTCTACCATTCCGTACAGCAAGTAACAAACAAAAAATCAGTGACTTCTAGCTTAATCCCTACTATTCAATGGTATGAAGGTACCTTACACGGAAGTTGAGCAAGATAGCATACCAAATCTGTTTGCTCTTCCCATATAGATGCATAGAAAATAAAACTATGTTGATTACTGCTAATTACTCTCCAATTCAAGTGCACATTAGCCATTCCATTAATCTCATCATTGACTGGAAAAAAAGAAGTCAAACACTTGACATCCGGAAGAACTGGAGAAGCTGATCATCATCTAGTTCCATTTCAGACAAAATGGCCAATTACTACCTTTGGGACAACTCTGGAGAGGAACTAACGATGCTAATGAGAACCAGTACACATAAAAAATTAATGGAAACAGGAAGCCAGAAACAAAGAGCTTGGACATTAAGCAGCTAGAGAGAAGAAAACAGTAAAAATTAATTGTTCAAGTTTTCCCATGACCTGGCTTTTTAGTTAGTTTGTGCTCTCTTGAAAAGTAAGTAACATTGCAAAATCTACAGATGCTGTAACTGCAGTGCACACTCCAGTGTCACAGGCACTGTACAGTGGTTATGCTGGTACCAGAATGCCAAAGCGTCTGAATGGACATGGCGTTAAGTCACTGACCTCTTGTCAAACCAACCAAACCTCAAGTCCCTCCACCCCAACTGTTCTGGGCTGTTAATGTATACTTCTGTACAAAAATTAAATTTATTTCACCAAAAGGAATATACAGATCACTTAAAAGAGATAATGTTCCTCCTTCAGAAGTCTGTCTTTTACAGTGAATTCAGAAGTCTACAAGACTAAAACCACTGATCACGGCCCTTCAGTAAGATGAAGAAAAAGCAAGCACTACCATCAACTAAATATTGACTTGATTGTAAAAGAAATGCTATAGAAGAAAACATGGATGTTTTTTTCTCCCCAGAAGTTGGTCAGAAAGAAATACAGTTCAAAGTTCAACTCCAAACAATTAACAGCAGTTCAAGTGGTTGCTGTGATGTCAGTACTTTTCCTCCCACTGCAACAGTCTCTAGTCCTAGTATGTCAGGACACTTGTTTGGTAGCTCCTTCTCTTGCTAGTCTATCAGCTTCTTCATTGCCTTGGAAACCAGCATGGCCAGGAACGTGCATCTGTTAGGACAAAAGTGTACCAGTGTCAGATATGCAAGAAATCAAGAAAAAAGTACATACATAAAATCTGAACATGCAACACTCTTTCAGTCATAGTACAAAAGCCCCTTCTTGGAAGCATCCTCTTCACATTTAGTGTCCTTCCTGGGAACATTCATGGCCTCCCTTCCTCTAGCAAAGTCTTGCCAAATTGTGAAAATCATCTTTAAGGGAAGTAGTGAACTGGCTAAGTACCATGGAACCTGGCCTTTAAGACATGCAGAGAACAGCTCCAATTCAAAATTCCCAATTTCAGAGGGCAGAGATCAAAACCTCTCTGCATTCAGTGCTTAAACCAAGTTCTTTCTTTCCCAGAAAGCCAGAGAGCTCTCTGCCGTTAACAGCCGTGGCGGTTACAGCACTCACGATGGATACAGCAACAGGGTATGAGAGGATTCTCTTGATTTGCAGGTGTCCTAACTATCCATCCTTCAAGAATTAGTAACTGAAAATAATTTCAACCCTAAGCCCATCCTTGTCAGGAGCGAGGGTAGAGGAGTGTGTGGGAGGAAGGAGAGGAAGAAAATCAAGACTGCTATTTGACAAGATCTGACAGAAAGGGGAGAAGCATGAAATGTGTGAGACAGGATTAGGTATACACGGCAAAGTCTTGGTATGAGGTCAGGAGCTGCAGAGGAAGGGGCCTGAGAAGACAGAGGTACTTCTGAGAAGGCTGAGGTACTGAACGAGTTCTTTGCCTCAGTCTTCTCTGGCAGCCAAGATTCTCAAAATACTCAAGACCAAGAACCTTGCGTCCATCAACCTCTAGGTGGGAACTGGGGGAGTAAATCTCCCCCCACTGTAAGGGCAGAGCAAGTCCAAGACTGCCTCGTCTACAAGTCTATGGGGCCGGATGACATGCATCCCAGGGTCCTGCAGGAGCTGGCTGATGTGGTTGCCAAGCTGCTCTCCATCATATTTGAAAAGTCGTGGCTGTCAGGAGAGGTCCCTGGGGACTGGAAAATGGGTCATGTCACTCCCATTTATAAGAAAGGGAGCAAGGAAGACTCAAGGAATCACAGGCCGGTGAGCCTCACCTCTGTGCCTGGGAAGATCATGGAATAGATCCTCCTGGATGGCATGTTGGAGCACATGAGGAATGAGCACCTGATCTGGGACAGCCAGCACGGCTTCACCAAGGGAAGGTCATGCCTCACCAATCTGGTGACCTTCTATGATGGAGTGACGGCATCGGTAGACAAAGGGAAGGCAACCAATGTCATTTACCTGGACTTGTGCAAGGCCTTTGACACAGTCCCCCACCACATCCTCATCTCTAAATTGGAGAGATGTGGATTTGATGGGTGGACCATCCAGTGGATAAGAAACTGGTTGACCGAAAGTAAGACAAATGATGGTGGTCAATGGGTCTATGTCCAGGTGGAGGCCGGTGACAAGCAGGGTCCCCCAGGGGTCTGTCATGGGACCGGTGCTCTTTAACATCTTTATCAGTGACATCAATGATGGAATTGAGTGCACCCTCAGCAAGTTTGCAGATGACACCAAGCTGAGTGGTGTGGTTGACACCACAGAAGGAAAGGAAGCCATCCAGAGGGATCTTGACAGGCTGGAAAGGTGGGCCCGGGTGAACCTAATGAGGTTCAACACTGCCAAGTGTAAGGTGTTGCACTTGGGCTGGAGGAATCCCAGACATAGATACAGACTGGGAGAAGAGCTCCTTGAGAGCAGCCCTGCTGAGAAGGACTTGGGGATTCTGGTAGATGAGAAACTTAACATGAGCCAGCAGTGTGCTCTTGCAGCTCGGAAGGTCAATGGTGTCCTGGGCTCCATCAGGAGAGGGGTGGCCAGCAGGGACAGGGAGGTGATTGTCCCTCTCTACTCTGCCCTCCTGAGGGCCCATCTGGAGTACTGTGTCCAGATCTGGGGCCTGCACTACAAGAAAGATGTAGAACTGTTGGAGAGGGTTCAGAGGAGGGCCACAAAGATGATTAGAGGGCTGGAACACCTCCCCTACAAGGAGAGGCTGAGGGAGCTGGGCTTGTTCAGGCTGGAGAAGAGAAGGCTGTGGGGGGACCTCATTGCAGCCTTTCAGTACCTGAAGGGAGCATATGGCAGGACAAGGGGGAATGGACTAAAGCTGAAGGAAGGTTCAGATTAGATATTAGGGAGAAGTTTTTCACAGAGAGAGTAGTGAGGTGCTGGAACAGGCTGCCCAGAGAGGTGGTGGATGCCCTGTCCCTGGAAGTGTTCAAGGCCAGGTTGGATGGGGCCCTGGGCAACCTTGTGTAGATCTGGCCTGAGGTTGGTGTCCCTGCCTGTGGCAGGGGGTGTTGGAGCTCTATGATCCTTGGGGTCCCTTCCAACCCATGCCATTCTGTGATTCTGTGTGATACCAATGGTTACCCCCACATCAGAAAGAACCAATTCCAGCCAGCTCCAAAACAGACCCACTGCAGGACACAGCTGAGCCTGTCAGCAATGCTGGTGGCCCCTCTGTGATAAGAAGGGGTCAAAAATGCTACACAGCAGCTGTGAGAAAGAAGTGAGAATACGTGCAAGCAGCAGTCCCACAGACACCACGGTCAGTGAAGGAAGAGGGGGAGCAGGTACTCCAGGCGCCAGAGCAGAGATTCCCCTGCAGCCTGTGGGAAGCCCATGGTGAGGCAGGCTGCAGTCCAGGGAGGTCCACAGTAGAGGAGATACCCACACTGAAGCCCACAGAGGACCACACATGTCAGCAGGCAGATTACCATAATAAAGTACCTGCATGCATGGCTCCTGCTGGAATAAAACATCTTCCCATGCTTAAGAGATTGGATGTACTAAGTGTGCATAAAGCAACTTATTTTTAGATTATGTAAAATACTTTAAGGACAAATGAACTTAATTTTTCACTTTCTTCCTCTCAATAGACAACAAGAGTAGTAGTTATAGAAAATCTAGTCAGCCTTTAAATTGGAGCTGCCAACTCTGGAACACAGAACAACATAAATGGAAGAACATCTGCAATAAACTTCCCAATAGAAAAAGCGCACGCTGAAAGATCTATGCCATCCCCAATTCAGCAGAGTGAAGACAGAAGCCAAATAAATGCACCATTAGCAGCCATGAAGTCAAGGGTACAGAAATTTGTTTCTAGAAACAGTAGTCTTATACCACTATTAGAGTAAAATTTAGAAGGTGGTAGGGAAGATATCCTCCACAGTGTTTAGCACTGATGTTAAAGGTTACAGAAAAAGACATTTTACCAGGAATACCTAAATATTTCTTTATTGGAGAGCTGAACAATTTAAAAATGGGTAAAGAGCTTTTTGTGCCCAGTGTTCTTATGAGAAACACAGCTACAGTATGGAAAACTAGTTTGTTTAAGGTTATACTCTCTTAGTTTTCCCAGTTTACAGACACTCATGATCTACACCAAAAGACCTTTAAGAGGTCTGAAAAGCAAATACAGAAATTGAGCTATGACTTAAAAAGACATAGTTATGTTTTATGCTTAAGTGTCCAGGAGCAGGAATTTAATCTACTAACTGTGAACAAACTAAAAATAATTATTGCAGGCCTTTTTTAAGTAGTAACAAGAGACAGCAAACAAATATAAGCATGCATTTTAGTAAATGAAACACTGGTTACAAGAGCATAAGTTCTGCATTGCATATTGCTTCAAATAAAAAAGCTGCTTAGCTACATTTATAGTTTTATTTATGGATGTAAATTAATATTATGCTCTATGAAGGTCTTACTTAAGGTCATAATTGTCAGTTTTTACAAGAAGTGTGTTTAAGATGCCATTAAGAATAAGAAGCAAGGTGCTCACCCACTGAATTTCTATCCCTCTCGTTAGATTATCAAGTCTTTCAAAATCATCTTTATTTATTACGCTTCCTCCTGAACTTGTTCTCCAGCCATTTGTTTTCCAGTTGTCAACCCAGCTTGTAATACCTATGCAAAGGAAACATTACCATGCAAATACTGTTAGAGAAGCCAGCCAGGATCAAGATAGAGTAAATAACTTTTTAACAAGACATTAACTCCATATAGTCTCAGACAAATAAACATAGATAGAAAATATTCTTGTTTGGTTTTCTACTGCTGTCTTTCAGGGTTGCATTTTTCCATTACTTGAATTACCTGACCATGTTTTCCTGACCAGATATTTAATTTAAAGACAACAATCTTATATATTCATAACACACAATTATGACATGAACTTCAATAAACTGAAGATAAGGACTTGTCTGATGCTGCTGCAAGCTAGAACAAATCTATGGCTTGCTTTATTCTGAGAAATTGAGGAGACACCCATTCACAGAAGGAAACCAAATGGACACTTTTCTTGTGACTTCTGCACACTGAACAGAATCCTTCAGAGAAGGACAACATAAGAAGATTTCTACAGAACAAGATTTAACATTCTGGACACAAAATTTACTATACTACTCCTTAAATAGGGATCTTTAATTTTTTTTTAAAATATCTTTGCTGATCTCAATAGTGTAAGACATCCTTACTGTTTTCATGACAGAGACCTGCACTGAATACAGAATCGCTTGTCTTGCACACAAAACCTTCTAGAAACAAACCAAACCACATCCAGTTGTACTTAACCACAACTATCCTTCTCCAGTGTTTAAACACACCCCCCCAAACAAACAAAAAAATCACCAAACAAGCCCTAGGCACATTTTCAGAATAATTTCAAATTTAAAAAAAAAAAGGGTAAAACCAAAAATGCAAACACAAACTGCAAGCAAAGCCATGGTAAGACATTGCACCTAAAGATTCCTGTTTTCTTCCCTCACACTTAAGTCTCATACTTAAGTTTAACAGAAATTTTACTCAGCACAGCAACTTTTCCTCCTTCACACCACCAGTTTCACAGAAAAGCCACCATGACTTTTTTCCCAGAACGAAAAGAATTGTGAATATGCTTCTTTACTTCTCAATGGTTCAAACAACTTGCTTCTCACAACAATTATGAACTTGGATTGTACTAATCAGTATGTAACACTTAGCCCTGAAGAGTATCTCTTCCAATTATTCTTCCCGTTTTCAGAATGTGCCTGGCATAGACTAAAAAAAAAAAATAAACAAAGAAAAGAACCCCCAAAACACACACACTCCGTTCCAATAGGAAATACTATACCTAAATCTTTTTGGGAAAGCAAGCTACTCAAACCAGAGATTTACAAGATCTTCCTTAGGGAGCAGCCATGAAAAATTCCTTTGTTTCCTATGATTTACCATTCCTTCCTCAGCTTACAAACTAAAATCAGGAGGACAGAGTAGAAGTCCTTCAGTTTTCACTCCTGGACAGAACCTCTTTCACACACATGCAAGCTAATAGAACGTGGAACGAGCAGTAAATGGACAGCTCCAGCTTCCTTGCCTAGCAGTCATTTCCTCTATGTAGCCTTCTGTCCTTTATAGGATATTACTACTGAAGGTGACATCAGAGCTTTCCAGGGTAAGTTTTGTTTTACTTCTAATCATGAGCCACTTGAAAGAAAACCCCAAAACTAAATATGCCATTCCTCCATACTACTCCATTTTCAGAAATCAGGAAGGGTTATCTAGAAAACAGAATGACTTATTTGGAGGAAGAGATGCAGATTGTTAACATACAAACCATTTACTTGCTTTACTAGCAACAAACCATGAAAAAATACTTTCAGTGTTAGCACTGAAGTATAGGAAGCTATCCTAAGAACAAGATACTCGCATCACCACCATCACCACCACCTCCTCACACCTCCCACTTCCAAAGTAACTGCTGAAGTGTGAAAGAACATTTAATTCTGAAAAGTTTCAGTAAGCTTTTATTTAATGCTATTAAAAAAAAAACCAAAACAAAACAAGCAAACACAACAAAAAACCCAATACTTCAAGGTGGTCTGGAAATACCTAATATCTGCCCTCTTTGTAAAAGTGTGAAGTGCAAAGAAATCCTTAAGCAGTTCAAACTTATCACAGGAATAAGATACAAAGCTCTGGGGGAAAGAAGTATCCAGAAATTAAGATTTAATGGTTGCTTCACATGGTATTTCAAGGAAATAAAATTAATTTTTCTAACTCTGGATGAAGATGAAAAGTTAAATACACACTCTGCACATGTATCATCTATTGCTAGCCTTCTAGTTCACCCTAAAAGTTTGGAAGCGTAGTCTACATGTAAAAAGTAAGGAAACTTGAATGTAATTCAACTTGATGTATTAAGACAGCCCCCTCAATCAAAAAAAAAACCCCTACAGGGTCACTATACCGACTCCCAAGTATGTTTCTGAGCACTGAGCACATCCTTAGCAGACTATACACAAACAACATTTTTTCTAGACTTTGTGTCATACTGAATGCCTTAAGACAAAAATGCTTTAGTTGCTTCTGTCATTCTTTACTATAATAAGCACTTTGTCTCTCCCTGTATTTTAGCAATTAGCAGCTAAACCCTGTAATATTCTGGAGTTCTTCCCCAAGCAGTCATGAGTATTAAAAAAGTTACATATGCTCCTTATAACCCTCTCCCCAGGCCTCAGTATGTTTTGTGGGCTTTATATAATGAAAATCATGCAGCGTGTCTTTAAGAATCAGAAAAACTAAAATCATTAACTTACCATTAATAGTGAACTTGCTATCAGTGTAGATAATTAGTTTCTTGATGTTTTGGCTCTTTGCTTGCTCTATTGCTTTGCAGGCTGCCTTAGGAACATTTCAATAGAGTCACAGTTCAGAATAGGAATTTGAATACACAAAATTAAAATACCAAAGTACCTGATGCTAATACAGAACTGCAAAGAATATCTGTGATCTCTCCATCTGTGAGCATCAACATGCTTTAGAGCAGAGGTTCCCAGAACACACATGCAGACAACCACCTCATGAATCAGGCAAGCAAGAAGCCACTCAAGTTTCACTGGCAACAAAACATACGTTCTGACACTCAATTCTCTGCTGTGGAGAGTAGCAGCAGTACCAGAATTAAGATGAGGTGAGAAGGGAAGACTAAACGTTGTTACCAACGTAAGTTTACTTCAAAAGCAAAAGATTCTACTCCAGAGCTCCTAGAACTGTTTGTTGTATCTTCCTAAAGAACATGACACTCTAATTCTATCAAAATATGAAGCTGTTTCTCTTAAAACTCACTGGCTCTCATCCTAAGGTCTGAGACATATGCATTAAAAATGTAAAGGATAACATACAGATTCCGACTTTGCTAATGCACACGTGCCTTAAATAGCTCTGCTTAGCCTGATGATATGTGGGGATTACTCCTTGTTCAAAACCAATCAAGGTCAGTAGAACTTGAAGAGAACAATTTAACTCAAATCCTAAGTCTTGGTACTTTGTGTAGTTCCCTCACAGCTCCATAACTGGTTTCTGAAAGCCAGAGCTGACATAACCATTAGTGTGCTACTATGGTCTAATGTACAGAAGCAGTTTTAGATGTTTATTACTTACATGTATTTCAGCTCTTTGATTAGTCTGCCGTCCAGGAAGTCTTTCACTGGTATTTCTGTGTCCAGAAACAAATAGTAGATTAGTTACCCAAAATTCAGAGTGGTATATAATGAATACATATTAGAAAGACAAATGCAAAAATACTAATTTTGTTTTTATAGAGGAGAATGAATGGAGATTCCATCTGTAACAGTGCAGCCTGTATATATGGACCTGCCAACAACAAGCAAATTCTTTTCTTGCCTTCTGTGCATAGCTATAGTAAACATAGTTTCAGCCTCTAGAAATAATTATTCCATTCTATTTTCCCCATATTCCTGGCTGCTAGAGGTGGTGATTCCTCTTTTCCCCTCAGTAACACACTAATCATTAAGAGCAGGGTTTCATATTCAAAAGGAGGCTGACATTATAAATTACAGATTAAACAAACATTAGCATTTATTAAAAAAAGAATCCACCCAGCTACGTACAAAGGGTGACCTGGTCCCCAGTAGACACCAATTCCAGCACGTGCCCTGTTACGTCCGTTACTTGAGCAACAACCATCTGTATAAACGACCGCAAAGTCACCTGAAACAGAATTCCCAAAAGCAGAAGTCTGAGCACTCATTTCCAGGACATAACCTTTTCTAAGAAACAGAAATGTCTGATAGCAGATCAACCTCCCCAAACACGCCCAAGAGACCTTCAAGATGCTAACTATAGAAAGCCTGTAAATTAGTAATGCAGAATACCAGAAGTCCTGCTCTACACCCTCAATGGTCCCAGATCAGCCAGCCTTAAGATACATCTCTGTCCCATGTTCCATGTTTTCACCACAGTTCCTGCCTTCTTCAGTCAACTTTAAAACTTTCCAGCTAGTCTGCAATCTAGACACACATAAAATCACACCTATAATGACCACATTAAGCTATACATTGACACCAGTTAAAGCCAATTAATATTATAAGACAACGTGAACAAGTGTATCATGGCTCATGCTTCCAGTTTAAAAGGAAGTAATGTTACACTCAGCCTGGTGCCACCCTACACAAATGTCCCAATAACCTTTCCAATAATTACACTTGTTATTTATTAAAGACTACAAAGAATTAAAACCCCCAAAAGACTAAACAAAAGAAATGAGCTTACCCATATATGAAAATTTGTCTTGGCTAACTGTTGGCACTGAGTATACTTCATCGTGTTTGATACGCTTTGCAACATGTTCTTCATTAGAAAGCTGGTCATATGGCCTTTTGCATGCATTGCAACACAAGGTGTTCGTTTCTGGTTCCTCTCTCTGGCTACCATTTTCCTGTGTAACAGCTGGAGGAGCACACACCTCTTCCACCCCCCAAAAAAAAAGTTTCAGCTATATACCAGTTCAAACGACTGCTTCTAAAAATAACAGATTAGCAATGCTAGTGGCACCTCTCAAACTACTTCGCAAAAAAAGCGTAGCATACACCAGCCCAAGATCAAACCAGCATGGAGACACACACAGAGCAGCCCATACAAGCATGGCTACAGAAATGCTTTCATCGCAGAGGCGCGGCCCTGGCTGTGTCTGGAGGGCAGGGCCACTGCTGCACTTACCGCCACAGAATACCGCCAGTTACAAGACAGACACCGCAGGATGAGCAGAAGCGGATACCCACGTTTGGCCGGCAGCCACACTGCTTACGCAAACACCCCACGGAGGCCAGGCGGGCTGTGCCAGTGCGCGGAGGCCTCTCCAACTCTGCCCTCTCTGTCCCGGCGCGCCGCCCTCCCCTCCCTCCCTGCCCCGGCGGGCCGCTTTCCCCTCCCTTCCCTGCCCCGGGGGAGAGGAGGTGGGAGAGAAGGACGAGCTACCTGCCGGCTCGGGCTGCTGCTGCTGCGCCGGAAGACCGCCGCGCACGAAGGCCCAGGCGTCCTTCTCGGTGACGAACTTCTTGAAGCTGGCGGAGGGGAACTTGTTCACCTGCTCCTGACACTCCGCCCTGCAACACAGGGGGCGGGAGGTGAGGCTGGCTCGGGGCCGGACCGGCGGCGGCTCCCCGCGCTGCCCCGGCCGCGGCCCTTACCAGGTGCGATAGACGCCTGTCCGCCGGCCCTTGCGCACGGCATAGAACATGCTGTCGCTCTTAGAGATAAGGCAGGAGTTACTGAGCACCGCCACTAACCACCGCAACATGGCGCGGCCCCGCCGCCATCCGACCGGCCGCCCTACGGCCCCCTCCCTCTCCTCAGCCACCACACCACACCCCACCGCTGCCACCGCCGCGCATGCGCCTCGCCTACGCTCTGAGACGCTGATCCCTCCTGCGCATGCGCAGCGGCCGGGAAGTTAGCGGAACGGGGACGCGCGGAGGGCATCGCTACGAGGCGCGAGAAAGGCCAAGCGCGCGGGCAGAGCCCGGAGGTTGTGGCCCTGCTGTTGCGCGGCGCTCTTGCTTTGCGTGGTTCTCCCCGCGGTAACCGCACCTTAAAGCCATCAGAACCAAGCTTTGTCCCGGAGAGGCACGGGATGTGTGCGGTCGCGGCAACTTCCACAAGCTCTTGGCTGCGGAAAGGCGAATGAAATCGCCCTCTAGCTGCAGCCACCCTCAGCCCCGGCCCTGCGGCCGGCTCTGGTGGCCTCCGGGTCCCCAACGCGTCCTCACACCGCTCAGAGCGCCAGCCGGGAGTGAACTACCCAGGAGCCTCCCCCTCCGGCCCCGCATGCCCTCCTCGGCTGCATGGGCACCCCAGGAAGGACTGCCAATGGAAGCTGGCGCAAGCGTCGGCATACTGCGTGTGCCCAAAAGCCTGGAGCCGCCGAAAGTCATTAAACTGGTGCTCGTCCTCTAACTTTAATCAAGGGCTGCTGGTAAAAGCGTGTCAGCTGAGCACCCTGCCGTGACGGCCTCCGGAGTAATGGGGACCACACAGCCCAGGCAAATACAAGTCCATATTGTTGCCAGACGCAACCTGCTGTCACATACCTTCATATCAGGAATATCCCATACTGGAGACCAAAGCCAGGAGGTGTAGGTATGGCCCAATTCAGTGCCTCAGATGAGCTTCCCATACAATGGAAGTACAGAGGTGCAAGCACAGGTACAACTGCCTCCACAAACAGGCCAATGTATCTATCCTGCTGCATTTTCACCTGCACTACTTCCCTTGTAGCTCTAATATAGACGTATTATGACAAAGCCAGCCTCAAGAGGCCAGCGCCATAGAGCACTGTAGTCAGAATTACAAGGGTGGCCTAGCAAAATGCCAAGAATATGAAACACTGGCAATTTTGCCTTCTGTAGCAAAACAGCCATAGGTACAACTTCACTATGTTTATCAGTTAGATGACACCTCTCTTTAGCAAGGAACAAACCAAAAAAAGAGCTTATGCATTTGACAGGCCTTGGTGGAAAACAGAAACAATTTGGTCAGGATTATATCAGAATATAATTACTGCATTTTTCTTGCTTCTTCCAACATACTCATCAGACCACATAGTACTCTTACTTACATAATGCTTATGTCTGATTTCCTCAGAGCAAAGTTATTTACATTAATTATCTCACTAAAGGTTTCCACTGAGACTTTCAGACTTTTCACTACTTTCTGCCTGTGGTATTTATATTTTATTGCTCTTGGTTAGATTTTCTTTTAATTGTGGTTTTCTGTAGCAGCAAGCAATAGGGAAAGAAAAGACCTTCTATTATGCTCCTTAACTCTCTGAACAGATTCATACATCCAATTTACATGCAAGGACTGAACAGTGTAACTCTCCTGCTGTCATGACCAACATGCAGCACTCAGGAAAAAAAACTACTTTTGAAGTCCACTGAGTACATTACCTTCATTGCTGCTTCTCCCACTTGGTAAAACAGAGACTGCGTATGATCAGCCAGCCCTACCTTTACTGCTACTTCTCTGTTACTGAGTTTTTCCATGCTGTTGTGCTGCAGTGGCAGGACGGGTGCGTCCCTTTCCTCATGTGCCAGCTAGCATTTTTACTGCTTTGACATTTAGCACGGTGAGGCTAAGCAGTACCTGTGCTTGCTTTGGGTACTTGCCCTCTGGTGCTGTAGCGCTAGAGGATTTGTGGGGTTTTTCAGTCAGCCCAGGGCAGAGAGAATGTGTTGGGCTCTGTAACACAGTTTTGTGGAGTGCAAAGACACTGCATGAAGCTAACCATTTAGTCTGCACCTGCAAAGCTGAAGGGTTCAATCACAAAAGCCCTCCTCATCTGAATAAAGAATAACATAAAATGTACCTATGGATAGAACTTTAAGGGAGTTTCAGAAGTGATTTAATGCTTGCAATCAATGCTACAGTTACACACAGTAACCCTGTGTAGAATAAGCTGATTGGATACACAAATCTAGCTACTTTTTGCTAAAACAAAACTTGCATGAGCACTTATACAATCAACGGCTACCACAGCTGAGGTCTTGGTAATGAGTGGCTAGGCAGAAAGAAGAGAGCAGGCCCTCCTGTTTTGGTGGAAGCATGGTGGCACCATGTTGTTTGAGGGGGCTAGAAGGATTAGGGGACTTAAACATCCCTTATGTGAGGAAAGGCTGAGAAAGCTGGATCTATTTAGCATGAAGGAGAGAAGACTGAGAGAGGATCTGATCAATACTCATAAATATCTAAAGGGTGACAGTCAAGAGGATGGGGCCAGACTCTTTTCAGTGGTGCCCAATGACAGGACAAGGGGCAACAGGCACAAACCAGAACACAGGAAGTTCCACCTGAATATGAGGAAAAACTTCTTCACTCTGAGGGTGACAGAGCACTGAAACAGGCTGCCCAGAGAGGCTGTGAAGTCTCCTTCTCTGTAGATATTCAAAACCCACCTGGATGCAATCCTGTGCAGCCTGCTCTAGATGATCCTGCTCTGGCAGGGGGTTGGACTGGGTGATCTCCAGAGGTCCCTTCCAACCCCAACTGTTCCGTGTATCTGTGATTCTGTGAAACTGTTCATTGAGCCATGGCCTGATAGTGAACATTTCTCTCAACACATTGTGTTATCAATTCAGCTGTGTTTTACTGCTGTCATTATTCAGTTTATAAAGTGTCTTATGTTTTTACCTCACTAGAACAAAAACTTGTTTATTAATTTATTAACATGTTTTCTTGGCAGCCATTTCTGTATTTATAACTGATAGTCTGCAGAAAAAAACCCAGGGCTTAATATATGTCCTGGTTTCAGCTAGGATAGAGTTAATTTATTTTCTAGCAGTGGATGGAATGCCATGTTTGGGAGTCAGGATGAGAGCAGTGCTGATAACACACTGATGTTTCTAGTTGCTGCCAAGCAAGCAAGGACTTTTCAGTTGTTCATATTTCCCCACTAATGAGAAGGGAGGGGACACAGCCAGGACAGGTGACCTGAACTGGCCAAAGGGGGTATTCCATGCCAATTATGTCATGCTCAGCGTAAGAGGGGTGAGGGGTAGAGGGGAGCTGGTGGGGGGAGGAGCAGGCAGCTGCAGGATGCCAGTTTTGGGGACAGTCCAGTTTCTGGATGGCTCTGAGCTGTATAGCCTGAGTTGTGCAGTTCAGGGAGAAACTGCAGTTTCATATATTTGGCTGTAAACGCCTATTATTATTATTATTATTATTATTATTATTATTATTATTATTATTATTATTATTATTATATCTTTCTGCTATCCCAGTAAATTATCCTTATCCCAACCCACAAGGTTTTGGTTCCTTGGATTTTCTTCTCCTTTGCTTTCCCCCTCCTTCAGACCCCCCACCCCTGCAAAGAACAAGCAGCTGCATGGTGCCCAGCTCTCGTCTGGGGCAAAACAACGACAGTATAGAAAAAATACATTAATCACTTAAGTAAGAGCATGTGCCTGTAGGACATTTTTACTTAAATTCACTCTAAATCTTAGCTGATTACTTTGTCATGTACATACACTTTGTGTATGTATAATATACACATTACCTAAGCATTCTAATCTTCAATAAATATTTTAGCTTGAAACATGCTTACACATAATGTGGTTCCCCACAAAAGCAAAATTTGATGTGACTTGAATCCAGCATTTTTCATTTAAAACCGGGCTTTTAGATAGGTAGGTCACTTGGCAGACACTTTATCTAGCGTATGCTGCAAGTGGGAGTTATTGCCATCTCATTACCCTGATTTTAAGACAGGAGAAGGAGGTGTTTTATCTTTCTTCTCAGAACTGAGATCTTGCAGAAGCAAAAGCTTGCCTGTACTTCAGTGTAAAATTGTGTGTCAGAGAAGCTGCAAAGCAATAATCCCCTAGCAATCTTCAGTTGACCTTAGGGGAACATCCTGCCCATGAACTCGGAAACATTGGTGTTGTTACACAAGCCTCTTTCAGAGAAGTGAAACAGTAACAGACTCAGTTTTGCTTAGCCATTCTAGAATTAGCTATGACCCTTGACAAGCCTTGTCTTCTGTCTGTTTCTTCCACTTACTGTATTGAATCATGTTTTTCATAGTATCATGAGATACTATGACTTTGCTGTTGGGATACTTTTGTAACACACCCAACTGATTTATTCCTTCCACTTCACTCTGTCTATTCTGAGCCTGCATGGTATAAGTTTATTCCTTATATTCCTTTTTAACGTTGTAAATTCTTTTAAAGATCACATGTCCACAGTGAATCTTGAAAATCTGACAGCCACATCAGACACCAGGTATTGCTGACTGGGTGAAGCCTCCATAGACCTCAACACTCTGCATCCTTCCCCTAAGGCACAGTGTCAGAAAGGAAACATCTTTCTACACCTTCCTCCCTCATTGCTCTTAATGTAGCATCCTGGTTGATTCAGTAGTTCTGATAGCACGGAGATGGGAAGCTGTAGATGCTCGCATTGCATCTTTATTTCTTCATTAGTGCTCTGAATAATCCAATTTTGATCCATCTGCACACCACCTATTCTTTATCCCTCTCATCAAAGATTTCACAGTATAAACTGGATAGGATGACTGGACTGCTGAGGTGATTGTTATATTTCTTTTTTTATTCTTCAATTAGATCCCCTTCACTGTTGTTTAAATAATTTCAAATCTCTACAAATAGTACTTCTGGCTATCAGTCTGAGCTGGGCAGTTTCTCCCATTTGTTGAATACATGCAAGGAATTAAGAGAGACACAGGGAAAAATGGAAACCAAACAATCTGCTTCTCTGGCTGTCAAATTTAGTGAAGAGCCCACAAATGTTAGAAAACAGGACAGGCTGCCTTCTGCAGATGCTAAGGTTGTTTAGGTTCTGGGATGTGCTGTCCTCGGCTATTTTTACTTTATAACAAGAGCTTATTCCATTATTCAGGGAATCTGAGCAGAGAACCAGTGCTCTGAACTACATTCCTGTGTCTAACCTCTCTGGCCAGTGTGTGCCAAGAGCTGCACACCTGCCTCTGAGTGGGACTGTCCGCTGCACAAGGGGCCTCTCCAAATCAGCCAAATAGGAAATGTCATGACGGTACCTGCTGAATGATGTCTCCCTGTCCTTATCTTGACCCATGAGCCTTTCATTATATTTTCTCTCCCCTGTGCATCTGAGGAGAGGAGCGGCAGAGCACCTTCGGTGGGCACCTGGCCTCCGTCCAGGGTCAACCCACCAGAGTTACTTCTAGTCTAACAATGGTTTAGTAACTGATCGCTACGGCATTGCCTCAGCGGGAGTAGCTGAGGTGCCATGTTTGTAGACATACACGTACACAAAACAAAACCCCGGCCCAGCTCTGAGCCGGCACACGATTGCTCGTCCTCTCTGGTTGTCAGCACGCTGCTGCCCGGCGCGGTTTTGGCCGCATCTCTCTGGCACAACGCCATCCCACAGGTTGGGTGACTGTGTGCCTAGACTCCTCTGGCAGGCCTCTCCTACCTTGAAAGGGCTGAACTCTCCGCCCACGACATTAACGTGGAGAGACAAGACACTGGGGAGGGGGAAAAGGACCGTCAGCTGCCCCGCTCTGCGTTTAACGCTGGCAGCTTGCTGCTGCTTTGCGCCGCGGGCAAGGGAGCTCTGCCGTAGAGCTTGCTGGAGCAAGACGAGCTGCGCCACGCCGCCCAGGCCTCGGTGTCTGTTGACAGAAGCAGCGTTTTGGAACCGGAGGCCCCGATCTTCCTCCCGCGAGGGAAGCAGCCGGGAGTCCCTGAGGTGAGACCGGCGGCAGGGGCCGTCTCACGCCACTCGGGCACGCAGAGAAGGAAGCAGTGGCAAACTCGGAGTAACAGCGAGGGCCAGAGCGGAGCAGCCCCTTCTTTCTCCTCCTTCCCTCGGTGTCACAGGGAGAGCGCCCGAGAGAGACGAAGAGGCGGGAAGGGGACCCACAGCCCGCGGGTAAGGCAGCTCCAGCCACACCACTGCCCCTGGCTACGGGCACGTGCTACACCGCGGCTGCTGCCCCCTCCCCGCGAGGCGGAGCCATGAAGCTGGCGATGATTTCATCCGCGTGCGCCGCGCCAGGACTCTCAGCCTCCGATCGGGCTTCGCTTGGGCGGAAATCGCTGTCTGCTTGCGGCGGGCGGGGACACTCTTTCTGCCCTTCTTCCTGGTCTGGCTTCACCACCTGGTGGGCGGGGCGAGCGCCTTCCCGGGCCGCGATCTGAGCCGCCCTCGCGAGAGCTCTCCCTTTTCCTAGGCCGGCGCTGAGAGAGGTGGGTGTCCGGGCACTGCGCGGGCCTCGCTCCCGCCGCTGTCTTTTCCCCCGTTGCCGCCGCAATACGGAGACGAGCCCCGAGCGGCGCTCCCCGCGGCACCCCTGGGGTGGGGATGCCTCCGATTACCGCCCGTCCGAGGCCCGATGGTCGTCGGGGCGCCCGGCGCTGGGGGAGGGGAGCTGGCGGGTTTTTCCTCCGCCCTCCCCTGGCGGCACCCCGAGCGAGGCCGCTGCGGCGGGGCAGTAGGCCGGCGGGCGGGAGGAGAGGGCCGGGGCCGGGCGCCGAGCCCCGCGCGCCGGGAAGGACCGTCCGGCAGCACGTGGGGCTCTGGGAGCAGCCTGGCCGCCTCCCTGGTTCTCCCGGGGCCCCGCCGCTGCCGGGGGCAGACCCCTCGTTCCCTGGGACGTACTCGCGGGGCGCCGCGGTGAGCAGGCCCCTCGTTCCCCTGGACAGGTTTCCCTTGTTGGTCAGCATCCCTCTGGAGCGACGTGGTGGGGATTGCGTGGACCGTGGGCCTCTCCCTGCTTTCGCTTTGAAGCGTGTGGCAGAGCGGCCGGGTTGCGGTTGTGCTGTGTTTGTAGCAGAAGACGTGCTCCTGGTGGCAACTGAGGTGTTCTTTTGCGTTGCAGAAAGGCCATGTTCAGCTCTAGCGCAAAGATTGTAAAGCCTAATGGCGAGAAGCCAGATGAGTTCGAGTCTGGTATATCCCAGGTACGTGTTTTTTCCTTATGATGGTTGGTAATCGCGAGTTGTGGAGAGCGTTGTGGCACTGGTCTGGTGCTTAAAACTTCGAGGTTGTTGCTGTGTAAATGTGTCCTGTTTCCTAGTTTACCTGTGCACTTAGTCTGTGTTTCCACCAGTTGAACTTAGGTTGGTCAGCATAACTTACAGGAAGTTAAACCTTTGGTAATGATTGTGGTTAAAAAGTATATAATTGCTCTCTGGGACTGTGGGCAGTCTCTGATCTCAAGCATTCACATGAATTGAACTGTATGTGTGATGTATTAATCCTCAACTTTTATAGGCTCTGCTGGAGTTGGAAATGAACTCCGACTTAAAGGCTCAGCTGCGGGAGTTGAACATCACAGCAGCTAAGGTAGGCCAGACATTCCCCACAGCGAATTGCTTGGTGACTTGCTCTGTGTGCATTTAAGTTTTGTGATTGTTACCGTGCAGGTGAATGGTGGTTTTAGCTGGCTTTATGGTGTGTGATTGTTTAACTGTATGCTGTTGTGATTTATCTTTTTGTATTTGCTGTTACTGCTTAGAATTTTGGGGGTGTGTTAATTTTTTTCCTGGGAACTTGACTGAAAAGTTGTAAAAACTCAAATGGTAGTTTGGTGTTCTAAATAAACATTTTTAAAAAATGGAAGCTCTACTTTCTGGCTTTGCAAACTGGGCTTGAGGACTGAAACTGACTCTTGCACGTGGATATTCTGCTTTGGCAGGGGGGTTGGACCCGATGATCTCTCGAGATCCCTTCCAACCCCTACAATTCTATGATTCTATGATATTGGCTTGCAGCGTAAGCATTGCAGAATCCTTGTCAGGAACATAAACCGGAATGCCGTTTGCTAAATTGAGGAGTTGTAAATGCTTTATGTGCCAGTAGGAGGTGGATCAAGGTAATAGCCTGGCTTGATTACATAAATTGGCATGTTTGTAAATTTTAGTTTATGGAGGTGACTGAAAACTTAAGAAAACTAGTGTTGGCGTAGGAGACCAGATGGAACCTCTGAAACCGGTTTCTGCCACTGAAAACCGAAGTTGCCTTTCTGTTCTTGCTCAGGCCCACCAATACAGAGAGAGAGGCATGGCTGCTTAGAGTTAAAGAATCTGTAAATGCAGGAGTCTGCTTACTGTAGGAGTGAGGAACGGTCGGAGGAATGCTTTGCTGCTGAAATACAGTGCTTGCTGTCCTCAATGAGGAGTTTGTAAGAGTGTCTTTTTTGTGTAGTTAGCTACTTGTTTTTATTTGTGAGAAATTTCTTGTGGGCATCTGAGTTCATGTTGGAATGCAGGGGGTGAAAAACAATTCATCTTTCCATCCTGTTGGAGAAGGGGAGTATCTCTCCAGCTAGGTTCATGGGAGAAGTGCCTTGTGAGCCTCTACCAACTCTGTTTTGATCCGTTGTTGGAGAACAAACCAGCTGAAAGGTAATCCATGCTGGTGTACTGTAAACCTGCTGGTGTTAGGAGGAGAAAGAAATACTTTGTTTGACTAGTGATGCAGGCATTTGCAGGTGTTAGACAGAAGATAATTCCCATGTTGTAGCTCGGAAATAGAATAATGATTGTAAACTTTGTCCAGAGTCTGCATTAGAGCCAAATATTTTTTGAAACTTTCTATCAACATATAAGTACCACCGCAGATGTGGTGTTAAGCAGTCAGTATAGTTAGCATTCTAGCATCTGAGTTCTGTCCTGCAGAAAGAATGAACCTTGCTAGTCAAAGGGTGAGACACCAAAAGGAGTGGTGGGTTTTACTGCCCAATCACTCCGTTACAGCAAAACAAATACTCAGACAGAGGTTTTTATGTTTAATGCTTGCTCTTAAATGCATTAAAACAGGTACTACTCTCTGCTCTTTCCTCCTCCTCTCACTCCCAAAATTGTAAGCAAGACTTTAAAAGGGTAGACAATGGCAGGACAAGGGGGAAGGGACTAAAGCTAAAGGAAGGAAGGTTTAAATTAGATATTAGGGGGAAATTTTTTACAGAGAGAGTGGTGAGGTGCTGGAACAGGCTGCCCAGAGAGGTGGTGGATGCCCCGTCCCTGGAAGTGTTCAAGGCCAGGTTGGATGGGGCCCTGGGCAACTTTGTGTAGACTGAGGCTTGGAGGTTGGTGTCCCTGCCTGTGGCAGGGGGCTGGAACTCTCTGATCCTTGGGGTCCCTTCCAACCCAGACCATTCTATGACTACCAAATATCTCTGTTCAGAGGATTTCATGATCAAACCAAACCTTGCTTCTCAATCCCCAGCTAATGTTTACTTTTTGTTTTCTTTATCAGGAAATTGAAGTGGGTGGTGGCAGAAAAGCCATCATTATCTTCGTACCAGTTCCTCAGCTGAAATCCTTCCAGAAGATTCAGGTGCGGCTAGTTCGTGAGCTGGAGAAGAAATTCAGTGGAAAACATGTGGTGTTCATTGCTCAGGTAAAACACTTAGAATTACAAAAAAGTTGATTTGAAGGGATTCCTGGAGGTCATCTAGTCCAGCCTCGCACGTGAAGTGGGATCATTGCCAACATTAGATCAGGTCAGCTATGATTTTGTCTAGCTGAGTCTTGAAAACATCCAAGGATGGAGATTCCACAACCTCTCTGGATAACCTGTTCCAGTGCTGCACCAAGACCCTTCTTGTCTTGTCCATTCAAGGTAACAATGATATAATGCATATTTCTGTACCAGCAGGAAATGTCCTTCTGCGGATGTAAGCTAAACTGATGTCAGCTAGCAGCTAAGGCTATGTAAACTTGGTGAGATGTGAAACTTTTTCTAGAAGGATATGACTTTCTTGATCTGGCTTCTCTTAATCCTTTCAGAAGTTTGAGAAGCAAATCTTGAAAGTAAAAGAGCAAACTTTTAATAGGAGCTTTACTACCCTTACATACCTATAGCACTTAAAATCAAGTTTATAAAGGAGGAAGAAAAAACCCAGCTCAAGTTCTGAACTTATGGAAAGAGCAAAGCCATGAAAAGGTGATACAGGGCTCTGTGGGCAGTACTAAGGGGCAGACAAGCTCTGGAGATCTGTGCAGAGTGGACAATTGTTAGACTGAAGCTCTTTTTATTGAAAATTCTTCATAATGTAATTTTAAGAGCCAGAGCACCTTACCAAGTGCCTCTGGTTTCCTTAGTTTAAGTGCTTGAGAATTTGTTGTCAGTTTAGTAATCCATGTTTTAAAACGGAGTGCATGCAGTTCTGCTGTAGGTGAATTGTTGCTTTTGAATGACATGACTCACTTTGCGTTATCATAACCCCATGATGTGTACAGCCATGGAGTAGCTGTCATGTGTTGGTAGAAAACACTGCACGTCACTACAACTGCATCTAAAACTCAATGTTTTAAAGCATCCACCCTTCTATATAGGGTAGTAGAAAGTGTTCCTGATCCAAGCTGGTGTAGATATCTTTAGATGCCGCTTTTTGGAACAGACTATGGTTAAGACAGGGTTTGACCTGGATTGTTTAATACATCTCATTATTCAAACTAGCATTTCAATCTCTGATGTCATCTAGCTGTCTCTGGGACTGAGCTCACTACTGTCTGTTTCACACCAGAGGTTCAATCTAAAGGAAACTGGAAAATTCTTTGAGATAACTATTCCTAAAGAATTGTGTTCAGATTGCTAACACAGTAAACTACCCTTGTATTCGTGGGGGAGGCAGGATGAAATGCAAATCTTTCAGTCCACTGAATTCTCATCAGTAGATGAGAAAGTGATACCAGAGCTTCAGCAAGTAATACTGGGTTCTAATACTGATGTGTAGCTTTGGGCATATTTAAGTTTTCCTTTTTGGTGTTTTATGCATCCATTTCTGTGGGAGGGACAGGGAGTATGTAAGTTCTATATATCGGGTCCTTTTTTGTTTGAGTTGATTGTAAACACTAGATACTGAGTGGTGGGTTGTTTGTTTTTTTTCTTCACCTTAACAGAGAAGGATTCTGCCCAAGCCAACAAGAAAAAGCCGCACAAAAAACAAGCAAAAGCGTCCCAGGAGGTAAGTTAATAGTATTGATTCAATATGACAGCCTTCTTTTGTAACTTGGTAGTCTAGTCAAGTAATGTTCAGTTGAGATTTGAAGTCATTCAAGTGATCTGGTGGTCTTGTCCTCTCCCTGCTTGAAGTAGTATCTGCTATTTCACTGCAAAGGTTGCAGTGAAGTGCTTGGTTTTGGGCACTATGTTGCATTTCATAGAACTCCCATCTTTATTTGCAGCTGTAGCAAGTTTCTAGCCAGCCCTACTGCCTTAAACACCATCCTGCTGTCTGTTACCACAGCATGCTGACAAGAATTATTTTCTGAAAGCTGTAGGAAGAGCCACACCACATGTTGGGCTGCACAGGAGGCAGCACTGGTACACTGAAAGCTTGTAATGAGAGTGGCTGAGGAGGTGTGTGGGTATGGGTGGTCCCTTTGGGTATGAATTCAACAGCAGTGGTATAGTCATTTGTGTTAAATGGCCTCCCTGCTCTTGTCCTGTCTCTTTATTGCTAGACATGCAGCACTACTATGCCTGTGTGGATGTTGGTACATCTGTGTTGTTCTGTCTTCCTGTATCTTTCTACAGTCAGTGTCATAAATGTTTGTCCTCTTGGTGACATGCAGCATGTTACTGTAACGTCTCCCAGCCCCAGTATTATACCTATGTCACATCTGTTATTGTATTTCAAGATCTTCAATAGATTTTAAAAGTGCAGTTTCATGGCGCTCTCCTTGCTGTGGCCCTGCCTTTGGGGGGACTCTGTGTTACTTTAAAAGCAGAGTTGCGCAGTGGCTAGGGAGGTTGGCATCTCTGTGTGTGATTAGCATGCTGCTGCTTGCAGTGCACAAGGGAGGAGAGAGCAGTGCTGTCCCCCTTTCAGCCTGAGACTAATCAGGCAGGTGGTGGTACAAGTGTGATACCTCTATGTCCAGTTAACATTTGTCTCCCTTAGATTTTCCAGTGTTTGCAAGTCTTTGTTATTAGTGATACTTTGAAACTGCAGATAGGGAAGCTGGAAGTCTTACTGGTCATCTAGACTCATACACAGAATAACATGGATTATTTTTCTCACTTTGGCTCACTTTCAGACAGATAGAGAACACAAATGTAGACATCAGTCTTCTAAGCATGAACTAAACTTATCAGCTAGACGTTTCCTGTAATACATTGGTGTTTTAGGCAGATGGGAAAAAAAACCCCTAGTGCTTTCAACTCTGGGTCTTCTCTGAACATATTCTGTAGTTGAAAATACTTGCACATTTAAACTCTTCCAGTGAGTGTCTCTGGCAAAGTTACAGATGGGACAACTTTGTTTCAATTAAGCAGTCTTCCTTAGATGTGTAGAAATGAAAGACCCTTTCAGGGCTGTTGCTGCAAAGCAGCATGATGTAAAAGGTCAGAAACTTGGCTGATGACTTTTTGCCCTCATGCAGTCATCTAGTTTCTGCACTGTAAAATTTAGCTATTATTTATGACCTGTGAAAAAAGTGTGGTATTGTCATGCTGCAGCATTTAAAAAAACCCCACAAAACACCACTGAGTTTTCAGCTAAAACATGCTGTGGAAGGTTTAAGCCTTGGCAAACTGGAAAACTTGGCAAGAGGATGTGTTTTAATGATACAAATGTGGCATTTCAGCCGTACGCTTACTGCAGTGCACGATGCCATTCTTGAAGACCTGGTCTTCCCAAGTGAAATTGTGGGCAAGAGAATCCGTGTAAAACTGGACGGCAGCAGGCTCATAAAGGTCCACTTGGATAAAGCACAACAGAATAATGTTGAACACAAGGTAAATGGAAAAACTTTCTTATGCAGGGTGGGGTGGTGTTCTGACATAGCTAAGAGACTGCTTATGTCATACAGCAGAAGACTGCCTTTTGGCTTGTGGCCGTGGAGGTGCTTCTGTCTGTGTTTGGAGTAAGATGCTGAAGGTGAAGCAAGGCAGTTTTGAACTACAGCTCTAATTCAACTTGACAAAATTCCTTTATTGTGAAGTAGCTGTATTGGTTCCCTTGTGGGAACACACAGTATTTTGTTGGGATTTTTTTTTCAATGGGGTTGAATGTTGGGTTGGTTTTTTTGTTGGTGGTGGTTTTTTGGCTTTTTTGTTTTGTTTTTTAATTAAATGAAATAGTTTTAATATTAAACAGATGTGCTTGGTGCAGCCTGAAGTTCCCCATCACCTTGGTTAAGGTTTTTTTTCTGTGGGGACATGTTTAGGGCCACTCAGCTCTCTGGGTCTCCTATAATCACAACTCCAGGAGGTTCCAGAAATTTTCCAGTATTTTTCTTGTGTAAACATTCAATTACCTTGACCCAGAAGAAAATAATCAGCCTCAGAGTTCACTTCAGATTGAAGACACAGTGGGAAATAGTGTCATACCTAAAGCATGTTAACATAAATTTTACTTTCTTCCACAGCACGTATAAACAAGATTGTTTGTCTTCACAGGTGGAAACATTTTCTGGTGTCTACAAGAAGCTCACAGGCAAAGATGTGGTGTTTGAATTTCCAGAATTCCAGCTGTAAAGTGCAAAAAAATGGCTGAATAAACAACTATTCATATAACAGAGTAATTTAATTTAAATTTTTAATTCCATAAACATAGGTAGGGATTAAGTGGTTCATGGTACTTCCCTTCTGTTTGGATGAGTGGTGTTTGTGTATCAAAGCATTAAGTCATGAGTATCTTAACAGTAGCTCTCTTAAGTTGTTACAACACAACTCTGGACAAGAGTCCAGTGTCTTCAAAAAGAATGGCGTTGAAAAATAAACTGAAGTGCACTGGGACTCACCTTTTGGGGAGAATGGGGAGCGTTACTGTAGAGCAGTGGAACTCCACAAGTTCTGCACACAAGAATAGCAGTTGGAAACCTACATATTCCTGACACTGGAAGAAGTCTACATGGCAGTTGCTGTGACCTCTGAAACATGTTTGTGACATCTGAAATAGTGGTTTGAATTTTGGGGGAAGTATAGCTTGAAGTTGAGGCAACTTTCTTGCTCTTAAAGTGGCAAAATTACAGACTAGTTCATAGCTAAAGGCATGTCCTGCTGTGACTCGCCTCTATCAGAATGAAATGGGGAGTTGTTTTAGCTTCTGAGTGCCTAAGTACATTGCTGGACAAAAACTTGGGTTTTAGGTATTGATCTTACTTTCAGAAATAATGGATTTTTGTGTCTCTGTATTAGCAGTATGTATGTCTATAAGCATTGGGGTAACCAATAAGTGAAGGCAGGGATAGATACACCAGGGTGAAGCAATGACTGCTGGAATGTTTGGGGGCTTTTAGGTGCTTTAACACAGTTCTGTGCACACTTGGTGATACAGGGAGGGGTGAGGAAGGACTAGCAGCATTTCAGCAGCCAAAGCTGCATGATCATGCCCTGCAAACTATATTTTTGACTTTGTTATCTATGATTAGAAGCACTTTTACAAAGTAACATTTTTTTCCAACTTGGGAGAAGCATGGAATTGGGCATGTGAACATTCTGAGCAATTTTAATGAATTTAGTACTTCACTGTACTGAAAAAAATCTATTCTACTATTTAGGAGTAAGTGCTTAATACAGTAAAAGGCACCTAATTATGGAGACAGCCTATTAGGTGGAGAACTAAGTAGGTAACAGCCTGTGTTTCACGAGCAATCTGTACCTTGCATCTTCCTCCCTGAGAGTAGATGAAGGCCAAGTGCAATTTACTGAAGGTCTTTGTACCTTTACTTCCTTTTCCTGTTCAGGGTGGATTTAGCTGCTCTCAGTTGTTTAAAAGCTGAAAACCCCCCAACTTTTGTGTTGCTTTTACTCTGCAAGAGTCAAGGTTTTAAGTCATGCCATAACTTTCGTTCATTAGGGCAGGGCAGACAGATGTATGCAGTTAATTTTGGTGTTGGCAGTGAAAGAGAACAAGGAAAACTTAACTGCCCTGTTGCAGTTAGTAGTTAATTTGTAATTTCCTGCTACACTGACATGCCTCAGATGTTTGTACAAAAAAGCAGCCTGCATCTTTGAAGAAGTTGGCTTACCTTAAGGCCTTTTCCCTCTCCCTTTTCAAACTTTTGTCTCTGAAGTTAACTTCTTTCTTTATTTCTCAACTACTTACTGTTCATTTTTGATTCAGCAGAAGTGAATTCATCAGCTTGCCTCAGATTTGGATGAGGGGAGTTGTAGATACATAATAATCCCAAATCCTGGTTGCTTGCATGGAGAGTAGTCACAAAAGATCTTGCAGCAGGAGTATCAGTGCTTTGGAATGCAGGTTTTCACTGTTAGAATGGGTATTGCTCAGGCTGGATATGCACACCTATGTCCCTGCCCAGTCCCCCCAGAATAGCTCTAGTCTGAAGTCACAGATGTTACTGAGCTTCCTGCTACAGCAATCACAGATGGTAGCCTGTGCAAATAGATATTTGCTGGTGTGGGTTGGAAGAAGCAGCCTGGGGAGTATTTGGAGATATACCAGATGTTAACTACCTTTAGTTAGAGGTTGGTGCGTCTGCTGGGGCTGCGTAACATCTGCATGAGGTGAGGCTCAGCAGGCTTCACTAGGCAGCATTTCCTGTTTCATGGTAAAAGGTAACTCAGGTTTGATTTCTTCATAGTAATAAAAATGTCAGCATTTCTAGTTTTGAAGCACTGGGAGGGGGTAGGCGGGGGAGAAGTCTGGTAAGCTGTAAGGACTGAAAATGTTCCCAGGCATTGCCAGCTGGCTATAGATTTTTCTTGGCTCTTGTTGCAAGCCCTTTGAACTATATGAAATGCAAAGGCCTGTGATGGCCCCATAAGCAAACTCTTTGAGTGAAAGGATAATGCTGTCAAAGCCATTTATGGTTCTTCTGTCAATTAAGCTGCAAGTAAAGGTGGATTTTTGTGGCATAAAAGCACCAGGCTATGTGCTCTGCAGAAGGTTTTAGTTCAAGTTTACCTTTATTCATGGCCTCCCTTGTGTGTTACTGTCAGTGATACAGGCAGACAACTCCCTGTGTCCCTTGACAAGCATACCAAGTGACTGCCTGCAATCTGGAAAGTCAGTTGGTGCCATCTGGTCAAGTGCTAATGAGGCTGCAGGAATACTCGTGTCAAAAGTTACCTTAACCTAAACAGGCACCATAAGAGATTATGCTAGACTTCTCCTATGCCTTTCATGTGCTGGCACAGTTGAACTCTGCACTGTAGTTTCTCAGGAGTTTATCAGCTGGTCTGTGGAAAAGCAGAGGGGCATTCTGTACCAAGGCCCCGTGCAGCACTAGTACATAGGAGTGTCAACATGAAGAGATGGTCCTCTACTGAAGGGTATAAAAAGAGACTGATTGTTGTAGTAGCCCACAGTGAGCAGCATGGTCTCTACATCTGTTAGGTGCTCTTGAGACTTCCACCTAATATTAGAGCTTTCATTGTTTATTCTATATGAATCCTTTTGCAAATGTCTTCAATTTTATTTTTTTTTCTTGGGTGAGGAAAGCTGCTCCCCGTTGACTTCCCTGTGAAAAGGCGTATGGATGTGTTACAATTCTCATGCGGCAGAACTTGTTTGAAGGCTTGGGTGGTATGTGCTTGACCTGTCTTGCATTAATACATGATGATTTGATGCATGATAGCATCAGGTCTGATCAGCCTTGCTGGAGTGCAAGCATCTGGCCAGTTTGAATGTAGTGATCCTCGCACCAACCAATGTTAAAAATAAATTACTCCAGCGTTACGCACCGCAGGAATCTATTGCCCATGCTGCCTTTTTTTTTTCCTAAATTTTCTAAGTGGGAGGCCTGAGCTCGATTCTCTGTTAGATCAGAAAGCTGGGGCAATGCCAGAAAGCTAGACCTTTTCCTCTTTGTGGGATGTGCTTTCTAGGTCTCTAGAGATGTATCACAATGACAGGAAAAACAGATACTGATTACAGAAAGTCATGAAGTCTTTTTATGGATGGGCTGAGGGAGTGTGAGTTTTCCCGTCCTCTGTGTGGGCCTGGCTGCAGCATTGATCAGTGAAAACGGGTGACCCCTTCCTAATGAAGTGGCTTTGCTGTGCCTCTTGCTGCCTGCCTCAGGAGTCCTCCTGTGAAAACCCTGTGCTCTGCTGAGAGCGAGAGAAAGAAGTGACAGGAGCATCTCTTTGTACTAGTGCTCTGTTCCCTACAGAGAGTGACATGTAAAGGTTCTTATTTATGCCTTGTGATCAAGGGGAGAAAGTTTGTTGGATTTGTTACAATGTGCAGGTATCCCCTCCTCCACCCTCCAGTTACCATGACACTTTTTGGGGAAAATTATTGTTAGCAACGAGCAGTTCCTGCTTGGTGTTGCTAAATGATTAACAGCTAATGTTTTTCATTACTGGCTGTTGTGCTGACACGTCCAGCTCAGTTTTGATCTGCCCCTGGAGCAGCAAAGATAGAATTAAAGCCAGGCACTGAAGATTTTCTGCTAATTTTGGAGATGGGAAGTAACAGAAAAAGCAGTTTCTGTAGTACTGCTGCAGCGAATGCTGCTCAGAAACTTTATGCAAAAAAGGTTAGTGTGACACCACTAATGAAAGCTGAAGGCCATGTTTTACACAGCTGCAAACAGTTAAACTCATGGTGCCATTTCTGTACTTGACACTTCCCACTGTATGTCTTGTGCTTTGCACAGAGAAGGTGATAAGGATATCCTCTGGTGTCTCCCTGCCCGTGCAGGTACTGAGGGGCTGCCTGCCCTTGGGGCTGTGCTATGGGAATGAAGTTTGGGTGGGTGACATCACAGGGACAGCCATACAGTATTCTTTCCCAGGTGCATTTTAATCTTTACTGAAGTTCCTATTTTTGTTGCTAAACAAGTGTTGGGTGAAACCAAAGGAAGTGGGACACATCATTGCATTGTCTCTGGAGCAGAGGAGGGAAAGCACATCTCCTTGTCTCTTTCAGGAGTTTGCCCTGGGAGGCTTACTAAGGGCTGGCAGCAAGGCAGCCCTTGCTTTCAGAACTGGAACAGCTTTTGTGATGGCCTATGGTAAGCTGGGCTCCAGCAATTAAGCTCAGGTAATTTATTAAGGCGTTTGGGTATTGGCAATTTTATCCCCTTGGGAAAATCCAATGGGGAATGTTGCTGATACCACTGGGTGTTTTGCCAAATGAAGGAGAGAATTGGGGCCTTGTCATCTTCTCATAACATTTTTTAATAGCCATAATGTTTTTAAGTAGGTGTTATGTTTAATCCTTTTAGAGGCACAAAGAGAATGCCAAATGACTATGTATAAACATTTTTCCCTGTTTTCTAACAGAAGACTTGTCCTTTTACAACCAATTTGCTTTTGTCTGCATGGCTTTGGTTGGTTCCTTATATATGTAGTTGTGTCAACATGGTTCTTAACCTGAACTTAGAGGCTGTGGGTGAACACTGGGTTATGAGGTATCCGCTTTGTCTGGTGTGTCTTGCTGTGTGCCAAAGCCTCTGAAGGCTGTCCTTCTCCATTGGGCAGAGGTGGATGAAAAACTTGTGAACCAGCTCCAGAAGTGCTACAGTTCCTCAGACAGGCTTGTTAACACGAAGAAAAACTTCAGCTTACTAGCTAGCAGCTGTTGTGACCTGGTGATGACTTAAGTTACTCCCATGTAGTACCCATGCATCACTACCACGTTTGTGCATAGCAGCCCACTTTAGATGATGCCCTGATGTGGCTACACAGCTTCCCATCAGCTTTCTGGGTGGGCAAAGATGCTTGTTTTTCTGTAAGGGGACTGAGCCCTTTTCTCTTACATGCAAGAAAACCATGTACTTGCTTATTTTGTCCTTTCCTAGAGAAGGCACTTTCACTGCATTTATAGTGTTTGCCTTTTCCTTTTGAACTCTGTTCATTTATGTTTATTTTTCACTTCTGTTTCCCCAGTGTCTAATCCTACCTTTTCTACTAACTTTCCCTGAAATGGCTCTATTGCTCCTTTGGATTCTGGTTCTGGCCTCAAAGTTACTTGCCTGTGTTTACAGGGAGAGTAGATACATATGTAAATGGACCTTGCCTTTGCCATCATAATACGATCTTCAAAGGCTTGGGCTGCAGTCACTCTGCTGCATTCTTCACATCAAACATTTCTCTTGGCAAGTTGCTGCCAGCAGCATGCTGCAAGGGTCCGATCCTGCTAATTACTTTATGCTCCCATTGAACTATCAGGGCTTGTGTGCATAAAACTGAACTTTCAAATTAAAGTTTGTGTGTTCCTTAGGCAGTTCATGTTCTACCATTTAGCCCCTTCTTTGCTGATGTAATCTGGAAGAGATCATCAGTTCTTAATTTTTCATGACCATTTGGTGCATGTTAAAATACAGGAGTGTTTTTTGTTGGTTCTTTTTAGCTAGGTTCCAGCCCAACATGTTTTAGGACAGGTCTGCTTTTCTGAAGGTAACCCACGCTGAGTCCTGACTCTGAAGCAGCACTACCTCTGCAGTGCTGTGGTGCCTGTTTTTGTAGTCCTTGCCAGCAAAGCTGCTCAGCATGTGTGGTGCTGTGGGCTGGAGAAGCGGGAGCTGTGGTGGGGAAGGAGGTTGCATGCCTCAGGGCTGGGGAGAGGTTTCTGAGAGGGAGTATAGGGCATGTCAGGGAAGCAGGAAAAGAGCCCATCAGTACTGTGCATCATCAACTTGTATCTCAGCCCCCACCACAGCATTGAATCCTCAAAGGAGTGGACCCCTCCCGTGAGAGGGGCTCAGAAGGGTGGTAAAGTGAACATATGCACATGCAATCCTTTCTCTTAGTCCCTCTATGTAAAACTTCTTTGGTATTCTGTTAGCTTTCTCCTGGACTGTGGAAGATGGAAAGGGAACCTCCTGCTACTGCCCTAGCTACCATCCTGGTCTTCCTGTAAGTGGCCGTGTACCAGAAGTTACCTGGGCTCCCACCCTGCTGGGTGCTTGCTTATAGGATGTCCCTCAAACTTGAGCTGGAGGAACTGAGCACGGGATGGGGCAGATGGCTTGGGAGCCTTTTTCATTGAACAAGCTTATCAGAGAAACAACCTTACAAATACAACAGCTACTTGTTAGAGGTTATTAATTGGTACAGTCGTAAGCAGTACTCTATTTGCCCTGGAAGTTGAGAGTGAAGTCAGTAATATCTGTTGTAACAACAAGAGGGAGGTGGCCTCTAAATCCCAGTTCCCACAGTCCGCTGGCCCCAGGTTTTTCCTGCCTGAATGTATGTGGAGTACTGTAGTTTACCTGGGGCTCAGACTAGTCTAGATGCCTAAGATGAAAACCAGAGTTGTGTAAATAATTGAAGTTACAGTGGAGGATTTGTCTCCTTTTTTCCCTTCTCATTGTCAAAGAAAGGAATATCAAAAGGTATTTAAAAAAAAAAATCCAACCCGAAACCCAAGCCCCAGCATTTTCTGAAGCAGCCTGCCATGTGAGTAACATAGCGTTTACATTACTCTGGAGCATTGAGACACAGCTCTGAAATAGTTGCATGTTTTACTTGAGTCAAGAATGCTACAGCCAGTTGCAAGAATGGAGAGAATCTCAGTTAGGGGGAGAGTGTGTTCAATTATCTGCTGAAGGTGTTCGTGTTGGGTGCCGTGTTTCATGTGGTTTTTATCTGCTGAAGCAAAGCAAGGAAAGTGCTGTGCTGGGGCAGTATGCGTGCATGGCTTAGAGCTGAGGAGATGTAAATGGTTAAAAAGGGGTTCTCTGCTAGAGAGGAGGAGGGGAGAGTAAGAGTGCATTCCCAAAAAAGTACATTCCCAAAATAAAAAGCTTACATCATGGGCCTCTTCAGCTTTCCCACACTTCTTTCCTAATTATTGTCCTACAGGACAGCTGATCTATCTCAAACAGGAAGCTGTTTACAGATAACACTTGCAACTGTTTTGTCTGATTTGTTGAACTGTGGAAAAGCAAAAGACAACCTCTTTTCAAATTAAAAACTGTCAGACTTCTGTAAACAGAAGCAATGAGGTTCATCTGTGCAGTGTCCCTGCAGGCACAGAGCATTCGGCAGTTCCCGTTCTCTCAGCAGCCATAAGGTAAGAGACTTGGATACTTTCACTCCGCGGAAGCATGTAGAAGAAAAACACTGGGGGTGTGTTAGGGGGCTGCCTCATAAGTGGCCCAGCATGAGTGATGATACCCAGGTAGCAGGGGAAGGTAAGGGAAATAGATTTGAGTCAGCTCTTATTAGAGCTGGACCGTTCTGCTGAGAAGCACCCATGTGTGTTTGGTCGCTGAATTCATGTTCAGTGTGGGGTTTGTATTTAAAACGTGCAAATGCTGTTGGAGGAGCTGCTTTTCCTTTGAGCAGGGAAGGACAAAACAGTATACGAATTTCAGTTTTTCCCACAGTTGGAAGTTATTGCAGTTTGTTAATGGGCTGTGATTCCTAGTAACAGATAACTGATATCTCAGTTTAATTTTGGAAATGCTGAGTGCTTTTATCCGTCCTTTTATTTCAAAGTGGATGGCTTTTTTCTACCTTAAAATTGAGCTTTTAATACAGCTGCTAAGCAAGGGATAAAGACTGGCATTGCAGAAACAAAGGAGATGACAGAAGATCTAGAAAGGGCCAGAATTATACCACTGAGTAATCGAGAGTAAACTCGGTGAAAATCAAATCAAGTTGGAAGTAATGGTATGGAGGGATGTTTAAAGAAATTAAGGATGTATAAAGTTTAAAAAATCATGACCTAAATGAGATAGAATACGAGCGTAAGCAATACTTTAGTAGCAAGAAGGCCATGTGCCTGCTTTTCAGTCACGAGGTATGAGAAGCAGGATTCGTGAAGAGACTTTTGAGTTTCCATCCTGACCTCTGTGCTCAATACAGGCAGTGAAATTTTTGGGGGGAGAGGGGTTGCTAGCAAGATCAAATCACCGGGGGAGAACTGAAATACCTAACTTCACTTGCTGTACAGTGAAACAGGAGGAGACTCTGCACTGGAAATACTACTACAGCTTTGATCCTTGGTTATCAAAAGATTTGAAAAACATAGTGGGAAACTATTGCCCTAAGCTTCCTTCTGTGTGTCTGAGATATTTTGTATTTTATACAATGATCATTTATACAATCATGATCGTTTAAGGCATTACAATAATCAAGGAACAGACAACCAACACCGATTTAAAGTCGTCACAACAATAGTGTTAAGGCCTCTTAATTTGTGGCAATTTCTTAGATGTATGCCTACCATTTTATTAGTGCTTCTACTGATGCAACATAAGTAAGGTATGCAGATGCTGTAGACAAGAAACAATTCCAAGTTAGGTATTCTTTTTAAAAATGTTTGGACCATCTTGCAGAAAATTCTTAGATGTAAGTGTTAAGATTAAATTGATGTTTTAATACATGAAAGAGAACTTGTAGCTTAAATTCACAGTAAAAATGGCATTTTAAATGTTGTATAGTCTTACTGGCAGCAGACAACTGGAGTGCAGAAGCAGCAGAAATCGACTGTGTGATTTCTAAGTTGTGCATTGTTGAAGGGTGTTTTTTCTGATTACTCTTGAGTGATTTTACACTGTTCCTAAAGCTCTGTTTAGTCGGCTTTAGGGCTGTCCAAAAGCTCTTGAGCCAGAATCCTTTGGAAGTAGGAAAGTTTTTAGCAAAGTAGATTTTTTTAAGGAAAGCGTAAGTTTTTCCGGAGTAGATTAGTTATTTTTTTCAAAGTATTTTGGCTGAAAACCAGAAGAATTTACCCAAAAATATTCCCATGGTGTCTCCTGGGAAGTGTAGTTTGTGCTTTGCATTGCATTTCACTACTGGCTGGGCATCATAGCTGAACCATGTTTCCCGTCAGACTCTGTAGTCATGGTCTCATGTTCTGATTTCCCTTCGTGAGTGTTAGGGTGTATTTTGGGAAATGCAGTCTGGTGAAAGACCCACAGACTGGGCTGATAAGTCATCAACAATAGGAAAAGCCTGTTGATAACTAGCTAGCAGCTTAAAATTTGAACTCTTCCTTCTGGCTTGCAGATGAGCCACAGGCTCTCCAGTTTGTGGGCCTTGAGAGTAAGAACCCTCAAGAAAGTTTGATGTGTCAGTAGAAGGCTTTAAAGCCTTCTGATGTTTTCATCAATGCAAACACTAGTGTGTGTGGGACAACTTTTAAAAATGTTCCTAAGGCCTTGTTATTGTGTGAGCCAACTTCCTTGCTAAAAGTGCTCTGTGTTATGTATTTGGAACTGAAAGCTGCAAGAGCATGGCTGGATTTTAGAGCTAAGTAAACTCTTGGAAGAAAAACAGCCTACTAGGATCCTGAAGCTTTCGAAATAGGTGGGTTTAAAAATCCAAGGTCTCATCTCACCCATGTTAGTAGCCCTTCAAAAAAACCCAGACCACTAGTCGTGGGTTGTGTAAAGTATCCGTAGGCAAGAAGAGAATTGAAGCTGTTTTGCTCAAGCTCTTCATCACTGGACCAGTTTCTTACTTCTTTATTAGGATTCAAGGATCCTTAGCTGCTATGACTGTTTGGATGCTGCTCCTTAAAACTCTATCAGAAGATTGGTTAGGAGGTCCATATGGAGTTCCAGACACCAGAACAGAGCAATAAGACAGAGGGTGAGGAGTTTTAGGGTTTACATTGGTTTCCTTCTATACTGGATCGTAGAATGGTTTGGGTTGAAAGGGACCTTTAAAGATCATCTAGTCTAACAATGAAGCACCTGAATGAAACTTAGACGTGAATAAATTGTTTCACAGTGCTGCAAATTAGATACCTGTCTCCAGGCCAAGAATCTGCAATGTTTATGTGCTGTATGCAGTGAATGGAGGAGAGCTAAGCGCTGAAGAAAGTGACTTCTCATAGCCAGCAAAGTGTGTGATGGCAACAGCAGCTGTCTGGAAAATGCTTGTGTGGGAGATGCTCTAGGATTCCTTTTGCTCGATGTAGGAGTGGTAAATGCACCACTTGTAGTGCCAAGGGCTTGCAGGAAGTTTAGTTCCAGAAGTTGGAACCTCACCTTAAGTGGAGTGCCCAATTATTCTTCAGGCATGGAGTCTTTGAAAACTGACTCTGGAAAAAAAAAATAATTTTGTGTGGTTCTCCTTGAAAAATGGACTATTGCCACTCACCCATCATGTAATAATAATCCAGTGGCTGGGGGCACTGACCTAGGAAATGGGAGATCTTCATCCAGCTCAGTGCTTCAACCCCCACCTCCCATCTGCTGGAAAGGTGTTCTTGTCACACACACAGTAATTTGGAAATGGCACCACTCAACATCCAAGACTGTATCTGCAGCTCCCAAGTTAGTTTCTGATGTTGATACTGTTTTGCTTTTAGAAAAGAAAAAAAAGTGCCTAAATGGTTGAGGGAAATCTATTTCTTTGGCATGAGCACCCCATAAGAAGCTGGTCTGCAGCAGAGGCATCTCCCCACCGTGATTTGGGAGGGAATGTCAGTGTTTTCTGCGAACCTGCCTGCTCACAGCGTGCTTAGAGGAAACTGAAGGAGTTTGGGTGTGTTTGCTTAATGGGCATAGGAAGTGTCTTGTAGCTCTCTTCAGGCAAGATATTGGCTCTCTGGTCTGTGCAGTAAGGAAAGTTCAGCCACCCAAGTAATTTTTTCCAACAGAACTCCAGGCACCTCCTGTCCCTTAAGGTGGCTGGATTGTTAGGAGAGGGTTTTGAATGCTTTGTTTGGGCTTGGGAAGAGGCCACAGGTACAGATGCAGTAGCAATAGCAGGGAGCAAATGATGGAGAGTGAAATGAGAAACTGCTTCAATTCTGTCTGGTTTTGAACCTTGAATAATGCAGCTGTGTTTATAGCTTTTCCACAGGTTCATGATGCCCATCTTTGCCTGGTATTAAGCATGGCTTACTCTGTGGTTGTTTGTTTATTTTTGTCCAATTAATATAGCTTGCTGTGTAGTAAGCATAAATAAGGTATTCTACAGATAGGACTCCGGGGTTTTCAGTTTGAGTGATATTTCAGGTTTAGTTGTAGATCCTGTCAAATTCTCCTGTGATGATGCAGATGACTTTTAGCAGATTCTGAAACTTGCTGGTAACAGGTGTGCATTTATTCATCTTTAATGGACTCCTTAGAAATAGGGCCTCCAAGAGACCAGGGATCAGGAGTTGACTTGGTCTCTCTCTGGTCTGAATGCTGGGGTCAGTCTGCTGATTTCTATGCGGCAAGGGCTGGACAACGAAGGTTACACAAAATGGTGCTAGGCTGGCTAAGGAATGCACTGCACAGAGACTGAAGGGTTCATAAATCATTCACCTTTGTTAAAGAAGGCACCAGGAAAACTGAGATCTGTTCGAAAAAGCTTCACAAGCACTTCTTTCTTTAAATCTTGTACACGAAAGGATGCTGATTATATCAGAGTTGGGGGGAGACAGGAAAGCATGGAAGTCTTAGTAAGGACATTGTTATTAATGCAAGTAGAATTTTGTGATTATCCTCAGAGAAGGATTTGCAAGAGATTATCTAATGTTTGGGAATTAAAGAGTTTTATAAATAAATATATGTAAAGGAACTGGCAATTTTAGATGGCATGGTAATTATGGCCAATCAAAATAAAAAACATCAGACAAGAATGTAATGAAGGCCTGGCACCGGAAGCAGCAACAAAGGTCGGCTTGCATAGGAAAAGAAAAATGTCTCTCAGTGAGCTGTCCCATCAGAAGGGAGTTAACAAGAAAACCCACCTCTGGGGGTTGATGGGCTAGTGGAGTTACAGACAAGAAATGTTAAGGAAACGGGCACCGAGAACAGCACTTCTCTTGCTCTGCCAGATGCTTACGTGTGCTGCGGAGAATCCAGGGTGGTGGATTTGTCACCAGCACCCACACATGCGTTTCCAGCATTTCTCTCTGGTGCCACAATGACCTTGTAGTTTAAAAGCAGTGCGGCGATGAGGAGAGATGATGTAACAAGAGCCATGTTACAAGCTGCAGATGAAAAACATCTTTATTGGAGGTTTTCTTCCTTTGGTGTTTAATGCCTTCATGTCAGAATGGCCTTTCATGCAATTGTGGGGTGCCAAAAATTCTGCAGTCACTCTTTACTTTCTTTTTTATGAATCTTATATAAAACTGTCATGAATGCATGAACTTACAAAGGTCATTCGTAATTAAATATGTCAAGATTAGTTTATAATGCTATAGCTATTTCCTTATGTCTACTCCATTTAAATAATTCTGAGTGTAATCCCAAATCTGAAATCTTTGAGGGAGAATTTTAATTTATTTCAGTCCCATCTTTCTTTTGCATTGTCAAGGGCAGTCTTTGAAAGGACAAGATGTGTTTTTTTTTTCTCAGAGCACTTACGGCTAATCTGTGCCTGTTGAGGACATAGCAAAGAGGAAACTGATTTGTTTAAAAAAATCCTTGTGAAATTGTTCTTAGAATGTGAGAATTTCTATTGGTTTCAGAATATCTTAATGTCTTAATCATCACGTCTCCAGAATTACTCAGGTTGGACCATTTAGGTTTAAACTACATGGCTTGCCTCCATATATGACACGTGAGTTTTGTGGAGGTAGGTACATAGTTTATGTACCAAAAGTACTTTAAATGACCACTGACTTTTATGCAGATGGTGCCCACTGCTACTTGTATTTCCCCAGAACTATGGGTATAATGGGAACTTAGTACACTGTTGGAAAAAAGGGCTCTTTAAAAACTGCTGGAGCAGTTTTACTGACAACTTGAAACCCTCCCATCTGAAAAGAGACCGTTAGGGCATTCTGTGTCTTGCAAATCCTGAGTTTAGTTTCTGGATGGCATGTCAGGCTTGTGTAAGCAACACCAACTTGATATGCCCAAGGAAGTTGATGTATCAGCTACTACAAGATAGAGGTGAGTGTGTGTTTGTCTGTGAAACAAATCTGTTGGCACTTGATGCCAGGGTCTGTCAGGTACCTTGTTAGATGGTTCTGATCATAATAGTTTTTACTGCATAATCAGAGCAGTAGCATTAGAGTTCTTTCCTGTAAGTGCCCTATAAAAGCTGAGTGCACTGAGGTTCAAGTGATCACTGCTTAGCTGGTGTGGAGCTTCTCAATTTGTGTACAACTGGTCTCTGGTCATGTTCTAGCTGTGGAAAAAAAAATGCATCTGCAGGTATTGTTAGAGTATTTGCAGAGTACCAAAGCAGGTGGAGATGCCAGCAGTTACCATTTACCTAACATAGCTGCTAATGTTCTTCCTTAGACATGTACATTATTTCCGTAAATCAGGGCAGTTGATGAGATGGAAGAACTTTAAAGGAAAACTCCCCAAAGGAGTTGTCATCCTCCAGAATCTTTTGGTAGCAGAAACATAGTAGTGTATGGATAAGGGAAGTAACACCTACAGTTTATGAGTTCAGATAAGCGACCTTGTTTGCAAATTGTATTCTACATATTCCATCAATTCCTTTCTGAATTCTCATTTCTTTTTCAAAATGAGATGAGATTGTCAAAATCATCTAAATCCTGCATGCAATTGCTTGTGCTCATTCTCAATATAAAAAAGACAGGGATCTTCTGGAGAGAGTCCAGCAGAGGGCTACAAAGATGATTAAAGGACTGGAGCATCTCCCCTATGAGGATAGGCTGAATGAACTGGGGCTGTTCAGCTTTGAGAAAAGAAGGCTAAGAGGGGATCTTATTAATGTTTATAAATATCTCAAATGTGGGACACAAGGGGAAATAGCCAACCTCTTTTCAGTGGTCTGTGGAGACAGGACAAGGGGCAATGGCTGCAAGTTGGAGCACAGGAAGTTCCGCACCAACATGCGGAAAAACTTTTTCACAGTGAGGGTGACAGAGCCCTGGGACAGGCTGCCCAGGGAGGTGGTGGAGTCTCCTTCTCTGGAGATGTTCAAGACCTGTCTGGATGTCTACCTGTGCAACCTGTCCTAGGGAACCTGCTTTGGTGGGGTGGTTGGACCCAATGATCTCTTGAGGTCCCTTCCAACCCCTACAATCCTGTGATTCAATTTAAAAAAAATAAATTGTAGGCCAATGTGTTGTACACAGCAAATAAATTCAAATGTGCATGTCAAAATATGTATATGATCTGCTCTATGAAATATTTTTGCCACTGAACAATATTCTTTCAGCTGGCTTTCTTGTGGCATACTGTGTTAGTAGGATCATGACTATTGCCAAAGATACAGGCTGAATAGGGAGAGTCTGCTGTGTGAGAATACTTTGATTTCTGAGGACTTCATTGATGTCTAATTTTGGAATCCTGTATCTTTGCCTGTGCTTTTAGCCCACACAAACCTGTTCAGTTTTTTCAACTGTTTTGCTTCTACAACCATGTCTGTGTACCAACCATCTATTTTCTATTAATCTAGAGGGGCTGCCTTTGGTAGGTTTGCCTTTCTTTTGAATTCTTTCCCTTATCTGGACTCAGAAAGGTGTCTCAGGGTTATAGGAATAAAAGGATATCGAACAGCACTGTTACTATCAAGTTCACCCTTCACTTGTCCAGTGAAAATACACGGCGATATTTCATAGAATCATGGAATGGTTTGGGTTGGAAGGGACCTCAAAGATCATCTAATTCTAGCACCTCTGCTATTGGCAGGGACACCCTCTGCAAGACCAGGTTGCCCAAAGCCCCATCCAGCCTGGCCTTGAACACTGCCAGGGAGGGGACAGCCACAGCTTCTATGGGCAACCTGGGCCGGGTCCTCACCATGCTCATAGTTAACTTCTTTCTAATGTCTAATACAAACTCACCCTCTTTCAGCTTGAAGCCATTACCCTTTGCTCTATCACTACACTCCCTGGCGAACAGTCCCTCTCCCACTTTGCTGTAGGACCCCTTTAGGTAGGCTGCAATAAGGTCTACCCAGAGCCTTCTCTTCTCCAGGCTGCACAAGCCCAACTCTCTCAGCCTGTCCTCATAGGAGAGGTGCTTCAGCCCTCTGATCTTCATGGCTTCTTCTGGACTCACTCCAACGGCTCTGTGTACTACCTGTACTGGGGACCCTAGAACTGGACTCCAGGTTTGGTCTCATGAGAGCAGAGGGGCAGAATCACCTCCCTCAACCTGCTGTTCTTCATGCAGCCCAGGGCAGTTGGCTTTCTGAGCTGCTAGCGCACACTGCTGGCTCAGGTTGAGAGTGTCATCGATCAGCACCCCCAAATCCTTCTCCTTGGGGTGGTCTTCCGCTATTCTTTGCCCAGCCTCTAGTTGTGTTGGGGATTGTGCCAACCCACATGCAGAACGTTGCACTTGGCCTTGTTGAACTGTGAGGCTTGCTTTTTCCTCTGATGCTTTCAAGTTCTGTCTTGTGTTGAGACTTGGCTGTCTTGCTGAAGGTATTGTTGGTCTTTGTGTCACCAATCAAATTTGTTTCCTGGCTTTGCCAAGGCTCCTGGGAGCTGATATGAAAGATTCAGCCCAAGATTCCATGGAGAGCGTTATTTGGACTCTGCAGATCCCCAGCTTGAGTCTAAAAATAACTTTTTTGTTGAAATTGCATTGACACTGCCTCAGTTCAAATACAAGATTTTGATCATGTGTGCTTATGTACTGTGGTGTTTTGTTAAATTGAAGTTATCATTCCGAGAAGTATGTCCCTGTCATTTGAGGATAATACTCTTGGATCATTTCCATGACTCTTGGTGGCTTGCATACTATTGCGAAATCATAGAATGCTTTGGGTTGGAAGGGACCTCAAATATGATGCCACGGGCAGGGACACCATTCACTAGCCCAGGTTGCCAACCTGGCCTTGAACACTGCCAGGGATGGGACTTCCACAGCCTCTCTGGGCAGCCTGTGCTAGGGCCTTACCATCCTCAGAGTAAAGAATATCTTCCTAACATCTCATGTCATCGTATCTCCTATGGTCTGTACCTTTTGCTAGATATTATTTTCCATTGTAGCCTGGTATTTTGCCATATCTTTCATTCTTTTAAAATGTTCCCACTTTTACTATGTTCTGGGTGTTGGTTTTGTTTTTGTCTTGCTTGTGTGTGGGTTTTTTTGTGAGTTTAGTCCCTTTAATTCTTTTACTTAATGTATTTTCTGTTTCTTGCATGCTGCTGCCGTGCAAGGATGCAGCTTTATAACACGCTGAAGGCCACCTTGGCTGCCTCCAAGGCCATTTCTTTCCCTGGCTGGCAACACTTTTCCGCAGGAATGGGTGGCAATTTTATTCTCACCAGGACCCAGCGAACTAAATCAACTGAAAAATAGCTTGACAAAAAGAGGAATAGCTTTCTGCTGGTGTAGCAGCCGGTGGTAGCTCACAATGGGATCAGCTAGGGGTCAGTGACAGTACAGAGAAGTGAGGGGAACATGTGACTGCAACGGGGGAACAGGGCTGCTGTTAGCTGTCCCGTAGATTGGTGTAGCTAATTAGCAATGGTGGGATTCCCCTCACCTAACTTTGCATACATACAAGGCTGAGATAGTTGTACTAGGCAATGAATAGGTACCTCCAGAGTCAATTATCTGTCCTGTTTCAGGATGTCATGAGTCCCCACACAGAGGTGTTATGATCTCTGATGTTAATTGTACAGGGGGTTCAGGGTGGTGATTTTTTTTTTGTTCAGGCTGAACACCTAAACCAGTGAGGCTGAATCCCAGCCAAGGGGCTGCTTGTAACTTCTGCTAGCTTGAGATCTGGATCTAAGTGATGTTGTCTTAATAAACAGGCATTTCCTAGTGCTAGCTGTGCTCTGTTTTGTGGCTCACTTCTTGAGGCGTCATACTTGCAGCACTGGGAAGGACTGGGCAGCAGCCCTTTAATCTTAGGACCTCCCTTAAATGTAGCTGTTGCATATCCAGTATGTGAGGAAATGAGAGAGAAGCTGGTTTTGTTGTGTTTGTTCTACTCAGTGAGGAGTAGGATGCTGTGGCAACCAAAACCAAACCTTTCTCCCGTGCACTTGTACTCTGAGACAGTGCCATCTCTCCCTCTGTCCTTTCTCTGCCACTCTCCCCTGGTCAGGCCTCTCTGGGTTTTAATTTTTGCTTTGTGTTTCTCCCAGGAGCAGTGGACATCCTACGTCTCTTCTCTTGTCTCTACTCTTCCCCTAGCCTTACAAACTGCTCTGCTTAGATTTTTGTCTTCTGTCTCAGCGTTCCTGACCTGTCCATGTGTTCATACATGACTCAACTGTAGTACATGAAACCAGAGAAGGGAATAACATTTATTTTGCCACCTTTTAGCTTAGTGTCCCACCACTAGGCTTGAGCTGGCTTCTTCACTGGGCTTATTCCCTGCCTGCCTTCTGCCCTTCAGTGTGAAGTGCCTGAGCATAGCCTAATACTGCCTACTGCATCCATCCAGTGGGAGCAATTCCTCTTCAGGAGAACCAGAGCTTTGGGTTCACATCTTTTAAGATGTTCCGTAGCTGGTACTTTGAATCTTTTGGATCAGTGCTTGAGTGGCATTTCTGTGTGTGCAAGTCATGCCACTGTTCATGTGTCTGAGATAACTGGGTGGAGCCTTGATAGACCTTTCTACCTCTTCTCTGCATCTCCATGAGTGTAGCTGGGGGACTGGGACCACCCTCCCCAGGTTAGGTTTGTCCTTTGAGCCTATCCAGTGCCATCAAGAAGACAACTGTCAGGCACACATAGAAAACATCTCAGTACCTGGAAAGTGAGAACATGTTGGAAAGCATAATTTGGTTGAACAGGCATTGAGCACTTAAATATTGCACAAGTATACCAGCTTCTGCAGCCGGTCCTAAGCCTCTGTGGATGTGGAGGGCTGGAAAGCAATGCCTTAAAGCTTCAGAAATGACAAATGGATATGTAAACAATGCGTATTTATTTATGTAAAGAAGCGTACCCTGCAGCATTCTCCACATCATTCACTGATTCTTGGTGAATGCTTGGTCTTTCAGTTCCTACAGATAGGTGTGTGGGGATAGCATCAAGTTCTCATGTGGATGCTTTATGGGAATGGGGCTGAACTGAGACAATACACGTTGTAGAAGAATTGACACCTATATTTGAACACTATAGGGGTTTTTTTTGAGGTGGTGAAGAATACTGAACATTTGATCTTACTTATGCCATGGATAGCACCCAAAATCACAAACTATTTCTGTAGATTACAGCTGCGAAGCAATCTATGTCACCTAATAGGGACTTTGATTAGAGCATCACAGGAGAAATTTTGTTCAGCATTTCTAGCTCACTCTGACAGATACACAGACAAAAGGAAAAATCTGTTTTATTGCTCTCTAACATTCAAAAAACCACACAGACCTATTGTGAGATGTTTGGTGCAGGAATACACATGGGTCCCATCTCCCTCTAGTTACAGGTTTTGAAAACATTCCCCCTTCTAGCACTATTTTCATCTCCCCCTTGTAGAAGCTCTGATTTTATATCTTCAGCACAGATGACAGTAAGTTAATTCTGACAAACTCATTGACTTCAGCAGAACTGCATCAGGAAGAAATTTGTCCCAATTTTTAAAAACATTCTTCTTGATGAGAAGTGGGGCTGCTGTTACTATGTATGACAAGGGCACCTACATTGTATAGTCAGAAGTAATAGTCCCTTACACCTCACAGCAATTGGCTGAGGAAATAGCTCTGTTGAGCCAGAATTAAGTGTACTTTGGGGAGTAGTAACCCATGACTTCCTATCACTTAGACTTTTAGGTAATGTTAGCTTCGCATCAGCTTAGACTCACTCTTTTGTCCTCTGCAGCAAAGCCTCACTGTTCTTCAGCATCATCAGGACCTGAAATGTGTTATGTCTGTGCTTTATGTTGCTCCATGCTCCATAGATTTCACAGAGACTTTGTAGTTGTGGCAGTTATGGTCCTCATTTTTGCAATTCTACGGTATTAATGTTTTGGGATTTTTTTTTAATCTTTCAGGCCAGTTGCTTTAACCTTTAAATCAACACATAGAATTTAACTTCAGTGTTGCAGTGTTATGAAAATGATCACACATTGTTAAAGCAAGCAGCTTTCTCATTGACTCTTATTTTTGCATTCCAGCTAAATGGCAAACTCTTGATTACCCAAGGTAATTCACAGGAAAGCTGGGAGGACAAATGAGGAAATGCTTGGGTAAAGTGAAAGCAGAGCTGCACAAAACATCTGTAGGTTAGGATGTTCAGTAAGGCTGTAATGGAGACATAAGTTATCAGTGACACAGGTTTCATCCCTGGTTTGAAAGACATCTTCTCTGGGGGAAGATCTGCAGCCCTCAGGCCAGGGTCTGAAGAGCAGCTTGCACGTGCAGTGCTGGAGGCTTGTTCCTTCTGCCTCTCCCCGCTTCCCCCAGAAATGCATCCCAGATCTGCACTGGGCCCTGGTGTTACCCTTGTAGCCCTAGGACTTAATTACCACTTTTTTCTTTAAAAAAAAAAAAAAAAAAGAAAAGATTCTGCTCAAATTACTTGAGCTCCTGAGGTCTTTGGTACAGCCTGGCATTTTGCTGGCATGTTTTTGTGGGCACGTATTTTATCTGTTAGGATGCAGCTTAGGGCTTGCTGGGGCATTTGAGGATTCACAGGGTGCCAGATAGTTCTGGGAGCTGTTGGGACATGAGTGACGAGGACTTGAAAAGTCAGGGGAGTGAGAACTGTTGAAAGCTGTTGATGTGTCTGTGGTGCTGACTCAAACCTGCTTGGGAAAATCACCCACCAAATGTGGCTGTGGCTCTGCAGATTGGTGTGCCCACCCATACCAGGAACGTGCACAGCTCAGAATGCAGATAATTCAATGCAGATTCCTGGGAATGAAGTATGGTTTTAAAAAGTAATAACAGAAAAATCATAATATAGAGTGAAAACAACTCAGTAACAGTGAAATAAAAGCAGCTCAAAGAGCAGCCTATAGCATTATAGAGGATTACAGCCACTCTGTGTCTATTGGCTGTCTAAGCGTTAGTGACAGACAGCACCATTTTCCTTCCACGTTCCCCAGCCGTTTGGATTCAGCTAGGCAGAGCGTTTGTGTTGTTGCTTCTGGGTATAAAATAGCACCGTGCGATGAGCCACTGGCACATACAGGCTTTTCATGCACAAGGTGGGTGCTGGGTGAAGGGGTCTCCAAGCTTTCCATCTACAGCTGGGGGGAAGAGGGGTAGCTGGAGGAGTGCTGGGTGCCAGCTGGCCTGGAGAGTTCCCCAGGAGGTTTGGGCCAGTCTGTGGTGCCTTGACGATTCTCCAGTGACCTCTCAGGGACTTGTGATTTGAAGCCTGACTTAATAAACCTCTTCTCACTTTGAAACTGAGGGAGATGTCTTAAAGCTGACAGGTCTCAGAAGTTATTTTGAAATTGCTGTGCTATTATAAGTTGTGCAAATTAACTCCTGAGCCCTGCATATACAGTGAGACAATGCTAATACTTTTACAAGTGCTGAACATCTCTAGGTTTCTCTCTTGCCAATGCTGAAGGTACTCCCAATACCAGGAAATATGGATAAGTTTGATAAAATAGTTTAAAAAAAATAGGCTGGCACCTTTTTCTGAGGTCCAATTTCAGTAGGATTTAGTTTTCTTAATGCCTTTATCAATCTGAGCTGGAAAGGACTTGAAGGCAGGTCAGAAAGGCAAGGAATTTTCCGAGATTTTAAAATGAAAGGTACTGCTGTGGCACATACCTGGAGATCAAACTCTCTTTTTTTCAATCGTATAAGGCAATTTTAGCTGCAGTAGAGATGGGTTTTTTTAAAGCAGGAAATGGTGGAGAAAGTGATATACAAAGTGCTTTTGGTTTGATTTCTACTACTAATGTGTCCTTTTACTGCAGCTGCAGACTCTGTAAAGTATTTAATCTGCAACCTCTTTAGAGGTTTCCTCCTTTAGTGGTTTTTCTCAGACCAAGGTAACTTCCTGAGTATTCACATGGGTCCAGGTGTGGAGCACCTGGCTGACACTAAGGAGCTGTTTTCTACCATGAGTCCATTTTCTCTGTGAGTTGAGCTATCACGAGGTAGTGAAGTTTATCCCCTCGTGTCTCTGAGGCTTGTAAGCCCTGCAGCAGCAGCACGCAGTGGGGGATGTGATGAAGTGTCGTTGGAGGTTTTGTTTTTCCCAGAGAATCCTTCATATCTGGCTGCTGAGTGGAGCCACCAAGCAGCCCTGACAGTTCTCTTCTGTTCAATGCCTGTCTCATCTCTGAGCCATGCAGGAGTTTGCAAAGGCAGATTAATATTTAATGTACCTGGAGGCTTTGATCTTTCAGTTGAAGCCTGGATGCATCTAAAACCTCATAAAATGCAACCAGAGGAGGTGATACTCCCTTTTTATTCACTAATGCAAAGTCTGGAGCACCTTCCTTATTTCAGTTCCTCCTGTCTCAGGCCATGTCATTCACCTCTCCAACTCATCTGTTGAGAATCCTTATCGCCAGCCTGCTGGGTGTTCATGCTCAAACTGCCCAACTTCCAGGTGTTCAGTTGTGCATCTGAACCACTTGCCTTGAAAGCCTCTTTGATCTTCTGGATTCTGAAGTGCCCCCACTACAAAGAAAAGGTGGGATGCCCTGCCCGTCGTGTCCTGCAGGCTGGTGACCAGGTGCTTTCCTGGGTGTGGGGTGGGAGCTGCAGGTTGAGGCAGGCAGGATTGATGCCCTCTACTGGGCCCACAGAGCAGCAGTGTGGCTGTTGTCCAGGATCTTCCCACTCCCTGTCTCTCAGAGGTTGCCACTACTGAGGATTAAACACCTCTGTTCAGGTTCAGACTTCCAGGCACAAGTCTCTGCCATGTTCTCCTGGCTGACCAAGGCAGCAACAACCACTCACTGCTTTCACAAGTGGGGAGCACTGTTCCCTAACTTAGCATCACAAAGACTTTTCGTAACCATGGCCCCCCTAACTTTATAGTCTACCATCATTTACTATTCAAGTGCCAAGCCTGGTCCTTAGAAGCCTTTGAAGGGAAGACCTGGAGAAAGAGGAACATCCTTTGCCTCAACTTCTTGGCTTTGTTTTGTTTTGTTGCTCCCTCTTTAACTCACTGACTATTGTAAATGACGAACTTTGTAAGAAGAAGCAGAACTGTCCACCATGGATACTATGAGATCCTCTAGGCCACAAAGTACACCAGGCCTGGCCTGGTTTCTAGTAGTCCATGATGTCTCTGTGCATAGGCAAAGGAGGCAGTAGCCCAAGACGGAAGAGGAGAACAAATGTTTTACTGTTGGTTTTGTCTGTTAGAGCCCTAGGTTATTCCATGGCAGTAGGAACTTTACATCCAAATTCCCATTGCTACTGTCTCCTTCAACTATTGTGTCCACCTTTATGCTGTGTCTTCCTCACCCTTGCGTGGCAAAAATCAATTTCGCCTGCACTCTTGAGAAGCCTTGAGTGATGTTGCTGCAATTGTGGAAAAACTTAATATGGCCTATTAAAGCAGCCAAGGTTTGTACCTCTGTGGGTTTCTGTACTCCTAGCAATACCTGAGCTAGGTATTTTAAAGCTGATTCAGATGTATATACAAGCTGCAGCTGTTTTAGTTGCGGTAATATGAAGAAAATTTGGGGAACTGAGTGCTCTTGAAGGGGAAAAACCCGCTGTAAGCATCTGTATGTCAGCGAGTGGCATCCCTCTTGAACCTGCACTTAAGCTGTGAGGGAAGGCTTTGTAAATGGACTTAGTCCTCAGAAGTCTGACTGGGGTGTTGGTGAGAGTACAAGATGCATCTCTTGTAAGATTATCTATATTGTCATCTGGTAGACTAAAAGGTAACAGGAAACTGAAGCAGAGGCCTTGGAAAGAAAATTGTTACATACATTGTAGCTTAGTGGAAGCTCCCTTTTTTTTTATTCCACACTTTCCTGGCTTTTCTTTCTGGTTGGCAAAGTTTGCCTGTGATGTAATTTATGCCTGTCTTGTTACAGGAGCAGGACATGTCGTGGCTGTGAAAATCCCCAGGTAGTCCCTGTTCCTCCCTTGCTCCACAGGAGGATTACCCAGCACCAGTGGTTTTTCCCTCGGGTTTCCTGCCCCACTGTAGCCTATTTCTATGACTGTATCTACATCTCTTCACCCAGAAGATCTTCCCATGTCTAAGCATAGAAGCCTACCTCTTTCAGACGCTACTCCTTCCTTTGGACGAAAAGCTGGGGAAGAGATTTGGGTCAGAGGGAGCTCACAACATACACCAGTCTGTGCCTCAAATCTGGATGATCTGTGAGAACTTGGGGGTATGTTTTGCAGGGCCTCCCTGTGCTGCAGTGTGGAAGTAGCATCAGATGGTGTCGTGAGGGCATTGTGAGGGAGAGCAGCCTCTCCTGTAACTCATGCCATACCCTCACCACATGAAGAGGGAGACAAAATCTGCTCCCATCTGAGCCCCGTGCTGCAGTCTATTCATTTTATCTTGTCGAGGATAATGGAAGCACAGACTGGACAGCAATTCAGAGGGATAATTTATTTCCCCAATTCCAAAGTCATCTACTTAATCTTGCAGCTAAGTCATCTATTAAACATACCAGAGTTGATGGTGGAATTTAAAATCAGCGCAAGGCTTTCCAACAGTATAGACAGACCTGAATTTTGCTGCTCGTGCAGGGCAGCCTGCCATCCTCATCTGCTATTCTCTTCCTCCATCCTTTAAGTTTTGGTATTTGCTTCACCAGCTCATTCTTACCCTGAAGTTCGTTATTATCCTGTCCCTGCTGAAGGGCAGTTATCTCTTTAGGTTATCCCCAAAATAACAGGTTCACCCCCAGCGTGTTGAGACACACAGTCCCATATACTGGCCCTGCACCTGCCCCTCATTGTACTTGGCTTATTTTTGAAGGGAATCGGGGAGTGGAGAGTAATATAGCCCAATCTTCTTGCTTTGTTTGTAAAATGCACGTCTGTGTTGTGGCAACAAAAGATGATATACAGGTACTTTCTCTCAAAGCCCTAATATGACTTCCAGCTTCTTTGTGTAGTAGAGAGCCTTGGTGAAAGGCCTAGAAAAGCATACCAGAAGTACATAAATAACACTTTTGTCGAAGGGTATTTCTACAGACCCCCTAAATAGTGGCTTTTGATGGTCCTTTCACACAAACTCCATCTCTGTGCTGCTTTTTTCTGAAAGACCTTTTCACAGCCTCATATCAGGCAAGCCATTTCACTTGCAGGCTTAAACAAGAGTATGTTTCAGAGATGGATCTTCTCAGAATTTATTGAAGACTCTGATGTAACTTCATTGCACAATATAGTGAAATATTATCTGCCTTCCACCCTCAATGAGTTACGTGAGGGCTATTGTATTGGACAATTTGCTGGGTACAATTTCAGTTCTCAGGTGGATGGGAAGTGAAATTTCAGGCCTTTAGGTCAGTCTCATCTCTACCAAATTGCTTCTTTAGAGCAGCATGCACTCTCACTAAGGGGCAACTGAGTACTAACATCTTTCTGTGCAAGCCCCTGTACTGTATTTGCTCCTTTGACTTTTCCAGATCCTCTGATGTGAAATCATCAACCCAGAATTGCTTATTGTTAGCATTGCCTAATCTGCTACTCCTTAATTAAATTTCTTCTGAGCTTTGTCTAAAAGCAAAACGAGCTGCTGAATGTGCTGCTGCTGCTGCATGTTTCATGTGTGTCTGTGGAATTTACAACCTGCTCAGAGGACCTGCACATGTTCTTCTCATACTGTGTGGGTTATGGCACGCAAAAATATATTGTATTTGTAGTAGGATGCTGCATATGTTCAGAAACTGTTGAGAGTCCTTGGAATTCTTATAACTGTTTATTCATTCTTTTGTTTAGGAGTCAGTGACCTGTAAGTGCTCATTATGAAGAGAGATCTGGTTTTCTTGGTGACTCTAATTAGCCTTGCCTTCCTGTCACTGCTAAAGTCTGGATATCCTCAACATATTGCAGAGGAGTCCTGCTCTGTTCAAATTCTTGTTCCAGGCCTCAAAGGTAATGTGGAAGTCTATCATTCAAACATTAATCCTTTCTTCCTAACAGGCTCATTTGCACCACTGACTATTTCTAACAGAGACAAGAAAGGTGCCTTTCATTTGTCCTCTTATTTGTCCAATTTATAGCTTCCTTAAGGTTTGTAAGATAAACTTAAGTCTATCAAAATGCATACAGTTCAGAGAAGGCATGACAGTTTCCCAGACTTGTTCCTGACCAGAAGTACTTGTTACCCTGAATCACTGCCTGGTGAGGGTGGTGCATACATATCCAAAGACTGTAAAACCAGGCCCTACTTCATATCTGGGGAGTTTTTAATTGCCATTTGGTGATGTACTGATGGGAAGTACTTTGTATTTAGTAGCCTTTTGCTTTTTAAACGCTTGAGTGCCTTTTAGAAGAAACAAAAGATGAATGAGATTTTTGGCATTTCTATTGCTCCTGTCGACAAAAGCAACATTTTTACATAGTATGCCCCCAAACTATTGCCCAAGAGATGGCATAATATCAACCTTTTCATAGCAAAAAACAAATGTATCAAAGTCCTTTAGACAAGAAACCAACAGGTGGGAGGGGTTAGCTTTTTAAAGCTACAGCTTCCATTATGGTGTGAAATCCTAGCCCTGTTTAGTCAATAACAGTAATTCTCATTATTGAGATTATGGTGTTTCTGCTGGAGAAACATGTACCATCTGTGAGCATGGGGAAATACCTGTTCACCAAGCACAAAAAACCCCTACAAAACCCACCAGTTTATCATTAATGATAGAAAAAATCAGCATTGTTTAAGAACTGCACAACTAACCCTCCATTTTTTCTGGTGATTGTGCATTGTTGGATCAGAAAACTCATCTGACAATATTGATGCCACTAATGTTATTGAGTACACACCTGGGCTTTATCCAGTTGCCTGAGGACCACTGTAGGGACTTCAGGTGCTGACTGACTGATCCAAGAGGGGAAGGCTCAGTTCTGTTGTTCTTAAGGTTAAATTATGAGCACGGCCTGGCCACAGGTTTGTCTGTGGTATAAACTGCCCTCTCTGGATGTTGCCCAGTTTGGATATGGTTGCCCTATTCTGGAAGCAAGAGAATTGGGCTGTAGGGATGTGGGTTGCACTTGGCCAGTTGACTTCTGCACCAAAAAGCTCTTCTGTTTTGTTCATTATTATTAGAGATGCAGCTTTGGATGCCTGTACTGAACCAAAATCTGTGTGCTTTTATTTTACTTCAACTAATGGCCTTTTTAGTCTTAATGTTGTTTACACCTACAGATAGTTAGAAAGAACAACACTATATCCAGGTCTTCTGAGGTTTGACTAAGCCTTAACATCGTTTCAGTTGTTTGATATATTTGCTGTGAAACTTGCATAGAATAGTGTTGATGATGTGATTCACAAAGAGGATATAAATATAATTTCTATTATAAGTTAAATGCACGTTGACTAAATTTACCCAGAAGAACAGTCAAAGGGTCAGACCTCACAGCACTGGGGAACAAAGCTTTGAAATTATTTTTCATTGCAAAGAAGTTGTCAGGCTTTGGCAAGTTTTGTAGCTTCTTTGCCTTAGTTTCCTTATTGGTGTAATCAGTCAAATTTAACATCTGTGATTACCATTTTTATGAAAGGACCATTATCATTATTATTATATGCAACATAGGTTTTTTTAGAAGGTATAAACAGGGCAGGACCCTGGCCCTTTGTCAGAATGTGATCCTGAGCCAGGAAGCAACAGAGAGGTCTGAAAATCATCTTGTGTTAATGATTTCGCTCCGATTCATGAGATGCAAGCCTTGAAAAGTTAGAAAGATTGATGTACAAATTCGGTGAAGCACAAAATGGCCCGATACAGCCCTAGTTAATGTGAAATCCCTAAAAAGCTATCAGTGCTCTAGCTATGCTGCCAGGGGGACTGTCTCAGAGAATTGGTAATGAGATACTGCTGTCCCCCTCTGGCACAACTCCAATGCATTTCGGTGGCTAAGGCTTCTTTTAAACTGAGCATATATGTGGCCATGTGCCCAAATTTCGGCTCCCACGCAGTGGGATTTGCTCACTGCAGCTTTTAGATCTGCCCCATCTTCTCCTCTGCTGAGCTGCTGGCAACATCTCTAGTGCTGGAGGAACAGAGCCCCACAACGCTGCTGGGCACGAGCCTGTTGGGATTTGGGGAAAGTGGAAGAACTGAGAGAGACCATGGGATGTGTGGAAGAGAAAAAATAGCAGGAGAGAGTTATGCCTAAGAGGTGGTACAGAAAGCAAAGCCCAAATGGAATGGTGAAGAAGAGAGACACCAGGGAAAAGTACCCAGAAGTGGGGGAGCATAAGGGGGAAATTGTAGAAGAACAGGAAGAGATAAAGGTAAAAGGGCACAAAGAATGAGACTGAGTGGGGACACTGGAAACTAAAAAAAAAAAAAGAAAAGAAGAAAATGACACAAAGCCAATTAAGACCCTGCAGAATAAAAGGAGGAATCGGAAGGGGGATGAGATGAGAATGGAGGTAGAAATGGAAGATGAAGAAAGCCAGCAAAGACACCAAGAATAGAAAAAGGCACAAATGAGTTTAAGGTCAGCAGCGTAGGTCTTAGGGAGTGATTTTTTTCTTTTTTTTTTTTTTTTTATAGCCTTAACAGTATAAAGGAGTAAGATGAAATGTGAAAGGGGAAAATATCGCAGCTCTGAGAATCCAGACAGCAGACTGATCCATGTTTTAGAAAGCCAACAATATTAGTAATGGGAAGTGTGTTGTGTGTGAAGAAGGGATGGATGATGAAGCCTGACTGCATTGCTCGCTCATATTCTGCCTAAATTCTGTTCCCTTTTGATAGGCATGTGAGATTGAAGCTGCTACTATTGTAGAGAAAAAAAATAACATGGATCAATCCTTCAATGCTTAAATTCTCAGTTTGCCACTTTGTTTTGTCTTCCTTCTTGAATCAAAAGCAGGAATTGTCCTAATAATCTCAGTGGCATACAATACATAAAAAAGTTGATGCTACATAAATAAAATAAAACAATTTTTTTACTCCCACACTTGATGTGTCTACTCACACAGGGAATATGAGTAATGGAAGAAAGTTATCACAAGCCAAGGAATGCTTAATAGTTCACACAGTTAGTATTTGGTGTGCTATTTTTGTTATAGTAGAGGGTACAGCTCAGGGTAGGAGGATGCAAACATCATCAGAGACAAATTCTGTCTTAAAGAATTCACAAAAGGAGGTGAGTCAACAGCAAGTAAGATGTATCATCTGAATTATAAAAAATCTCTCTTAGACATGACAGGAGAGGAAGCTTGTAGTAGTGTCCAGGTTGTGCCTGACACCTGTGATCCTGCTGCAGCTCAGTTTGGTACCACAGCTAAATTTCTTTTGGGGGTGTAGGTCATTGCAACACTGTGGAGCACTGCTGGGCACTTCTGGCCCTATCCCACCGGTGTGTTCAAGAGCTGTATTGTGCTGTGGAGAAAGGTAGGAATGTGGTAGGGCTGGAGCAAAGAGCTGGGAAGGGATGGTGAGGAGACTGAGCAGGAGCAAAGGGACTGTGGCTGGCAGAGGAGGCTATGCCAGAGTAACCAGGTAGGGACTATGATGTACTGATCTCAGCCTCCTTCCAAAGAGACTGGGTGTAATGTGTGGCAGAGGGGCTGGAAACCAAGAACTGGCACAGAGTTGTCTTACTCTAAGTTAATTTGTTTGATTTTTTTCCTAATTCAGGAAGCAGAAGTTAAAAGCTAGTGTTAATTTCATAGAATCATAGAATGGTTTGGGTTGGAAAACACTTCAAAGATCATCTAGTTCCAACCCCCTTGCCATGGGCAGAGATGCCCTTCACTAGATCAGGTTGCCCAAAGCCTCATCCAGCCTGGCCTTGCACACATCCAGGGATGGGGCTTCTACAATCCCTCTGGGCAATGTGTTCCAGTGCCTCACTGCCCTCATAGTAAAGAATTTCTTCCTTATGTCTAATCTAAACCTACCATCTTTCAGCTTGAGGCCATTCCCCCTTACCCTATCACTCCCTGGTGAACTGCCCCTCTCCCACTTTCCTGTAGGACCCCTTTAAGTATTGGGAGGCCATAATTAGGTTACCCAGAGCCTTCTCTTCTGCAGGCTGAACAAGCCCAACTCTTGCAGCCTGTCTTCATAGGAGAGGTGCTCAAGCCACCTGATAATCTTCATGGCCCTCCTCTGGACTCACTCCAACAGGTCTGTGTCCTTCCTGTACTGGGGACCCCAGAGCTGGATGTAGCACTCCAGGTGGGATCTCACAGGACCAGAATAGAGGTGCAGAATCACCTCCCTCGACCTGCTGGCCACACTGTTCTTGATGCAGCTGAGGACACAGTTGATCTTCTGAGCTGCTAGTGCACGCTGCCAGCTCATGTTGAGCTTGTCATCAACCCTGAGTCCTTTTCTTCAGGGCTGCTCTCAATCCATTCTCTGCCCAGCCTATAGCTGTGCTTGGGATTGCCCTGACCCACATGCAGGACCTTGCAGTTGGCCTTGTTGAACTTCATGCAGTCCACATGGGCCCATCTCTCCAGCCTATCAAGGTCCCTCTGGATGGCATCCCTTCCCTCCAGCATGTCGATCTCACAACACATCTTGGCCTCATCGTCAAACTTGCTGAGGGTGCACTTGATCCCCCTGTCCATGTCATCAACAAAGATATTGAACAGAAACCTGTTTTGTTGCCCCTGAGGCCTGCCCAGGCTTTGCTTTCTTAGCTTGCACAGTGCTCAGGATACACGCAACAAAAATAAGGACCTAAACACAGCAAAGCTGAACTGGACCACTGATCAGTCCCTCTTGGCCAAGGTCTGGCTGCTTAAAAACAGCTGATGACAAAAAATACAGAGTGGTCTGTAGCTGGGCCTGTAATGGGGTAATCTCCTCCCAGGGAAAGTTTCTTAAACATCCACACTAAGGAATGCAGTGTCATCTTATTATGGGAATAAATGCAGGCAAGTGTAATGGCCTGAAGCAAGAGTGATCTATTTTATTGATCCCTAATGCACAGCTTTCACTCTGAAGAACGTCTAAAGCAATAGGCTGTAATAGCCTGCTTGCAGCCTCCAGAGAGCAGGGAAAAGTCATTGTCAGGATTTATCTTTGGGAAGCAAAGATCTCATAACCAGCCCTGAGGGGGAAAGGCAATCATACAAAGCCTATTGGTTACCTGATAATAAAAAAGCGACGTTCCCAAATGTGCCAAATAATAGCCTGTTTCATACTAACAGTATTATTCACTGGGGATTATGTGAAGTTTGTCCTCATTAAGGTCAGAGAATGGCCTATTTTTGCATGTCTGAAGGCAGGAAAGATGGTCTGAAGCCTGCTGGCAGCCTGAAGAAGGAAAATAGAACAGATGGAGGGCCAAGTTCAGCTCAGAACCACCTATGTCTACACTAAGAAGAGAGAGAGAGCTGGAGGCTGCATGTTTGAAACATGCCATGTAGTGGCTTGTTTTTAAGTGTCATCTCTATGGTTCTCTGAACCATAGCTTACAGCTACGCCAGAGAGCAGACCTTGAGGGGTGCATGATAACCATTAACTTCCCTGCTGTGGTGCAACCCTCAGCTTTCTGGAGAGCAGCTGATGTTCACTGTCCTCTGCAGAAATACAGTGTTGGCACATCAGGTGTGTTGTGCTATCTCTGGCTTTAGATCCTGGCATTTTATTTTCTGTGGAATACGTAGAACCTTCTTCTCCTTCATATAAACTTTTTCTGTAAAGGTGGCTATGTTAAGAATTATTTAAACTTCTATTTGTTTAACAGATTTTAATTGTGTGTCAATGGCAAACTGCAGTAGTATTACAATAGTAGGGGATGAAATAAGCTAACCACACCCCAATTTCAAATGAAAGGCACCAGGAAGGCAAACATTTACAGAAGCCAATCTTTAATTAAGCTGAATATCATAATGCCCCATGTGCATGTAAGTACAATGCGCAGTGGTTCATGCCACAGAGAGGAAAAGGCACGGTATATAACTGAGAATATGGATTAGGAGATACTCTTTCATTTTTAAGAATGATCCTATAAATGACAGATATAGCAATGCTTTCCTGTAGTCTTACCGTAAGCCTTATCCATCCTTACTCCATAAATAGCATAAACCTTTTTCTTTTTCTTTTTTTAATTTGATTTTATAGTTAAACCAATTTTGCTTGACACTTAAGCACATCCTTAGCAAATGCTCAAGAAGTATCTGGTGAACACAGGCCCAGATGTTATGTGCCAAGTTGGGGCTTAATTCTGAAGCTTCTACTGAAGTGAATTGCATTGTTGGGCTTTTTGGAGCTTGATGATACGTGTAACATGCACAAAACTAGATCCATTGTGTGAGACTTCAGTAATGCATTGACTCTGGTTTTGTCAGTGTCTAGGCTGATTGCAGAAAACCATTCTCTACGCGTAAAGCAAAGCTGTTAAGTCAGATCATATCTGTTTGTTTCCCTGCCCCTCTTGTTACAGTAGGGTTTTATTTCCACTGGGAAGAATGGCACTCTTTTTACTGCCACCAACAGAAAGTAGCCCGGGTTTAATATAATTTTATCTTTTTGTTTCCTTTTGTATCAACAGGGGAGGCTGGAGAAAAGGGGGAAAAAGGTGCTCCCGGTCGTCCTGGCAGAGTTGGGCCTCCAGGAGAGAAAGGTAACTTTGTTAAAGAAGGTGTTTTGAAAGTCATTCCTGACCAAATGCTGCCTTTTCTTGTGAGGTGATGATGATGATGAGGATTCTCTCTTGCTTTTCTGGGAGACCAAATTGTCCCTGGGCATTTTTGTGTATTGTCGTGTTTTAACCTGGGGAGGCAGCACAGCCCCATGCAGCCACATGCTCACTCCTGCCCCGATGGGATGGGGAGAGAATCACAAAAGTAAAAGTGAGAAAACTTGTGGCTTAAGACTAAGTCAGTTTAATAGGTAAAGTTTAGGTAGGTAAAGGTCAGTTTAATAGGTAAAGTCAAAGCTGCACTGGCAAGGAAAGCAAACCAAGGAATTGAGGTACTTAGAGATACCGTTTAGCAGAGAACAGGTTAGACTTGATGATCATAAAGGTTTTAACCTAGTGGTTCTGTGAATTCCTTCACCACTTCCCATGGGCAGGCAGGTGTTCAGCTGTCTCCAGGAAAGCAGGGCTCCATCATGTGTAATGGTTACTTGGGAAGACAAATGCCATCACTCTGAACACCACCACCCTCTTCCTTCTTCTTCCCCCAGCTTTGTATGCTGAGCATGATGTCATATGGTATGGGATACCTTTTGTTCACTCAGGGCCAGCTGCCTTGGCTGTGTCCCCTCCCAACTCCTTGTGCACCCCCAGCCATCCCACTGGTGAGGTGATGTGGGAAGCAGAAAAGGCCTCTTCTCTGTGTGAGCACTGCTCAGCAGTGACTGAAACATCCCTGGGTTAGCAACATGGATTTCACCACAAATCCAATATATAGTACCCTATCAGGAACTATGAAGAAAATTAACTCTATCCTAGTCAAAGCCAGTACAATCATATGCATTCATTTGTAGACCAGCTATTGATGTCTGGTCAAAAAGATTCATTTTTGGGGAAAAAAATATTTACTGATTTTTCTAGGAAGGTTTCTGTGAAGAAAGTCATCATAATATCTTCTTTGTAATTGCCTTCTGCAAGTGAAAACCTTATATTAGATCAGAGGTAAAAAAATCATGAGGCACAATTTTCTTCTTTTCTTTTGTTTTTAAATTGAGCACTTGCACTACCTTAATTAAAAGCAGTAAATCATAATAGGCAGAGATGACCATGAGTGATTCCACATTTTCTGGATTACAGTTCAGTAATACTTATGGAAAGATGGTGGTAACACTGTTTGCTTTGTAGTTCAAAAATATTTGGAGCTCTCAAGAGGAATGGTGCTCAATAGTGTTTAGTTCTGCAGCTGAGAGAAACATGGCAATTCTGTCTTGCAAGAAACTGTCTTTTCACCTTTGTTTTTCTCCAGAAGCAGGGAGGAAATTTGACCTTCCAGGTGATGCACATTCTGAAAAAAAATCACATTAGGAGGAGCAAAAACCTCTTATTTCAATATGAAAATTAAATATTTGACATTGCTACAATCAGAACAGAGAAGTGATTTTTTACTGAACTGAATTTACAAGCTTCCTTTCAAAGCAATTGCAGTGGTAATTTATACTTCCTTATGATGATGCATGATCCGTTATGTAGTTCTTTTGGGCAATTAAAAGGGTCTGATATCTGCAGTTTTCCCTGTGACCAAAATCCATAGCTAGAACTCTTCCCCCTACAGGGCACTGAAAAATTTATAACTCTCATGAGGGGGTGTGTGTTCAGTCAATATATTTCCCTTATGGAGATGTACCCTTCAAGGACGACTCTTACAAAAAATACTGGAAACTAAAATTTCTGTTCTTGCAAGGTAATGCAGCATGAAGAGAAGTTAAAGTACCACAGAATAATTTGGGTTAAAAGGTCGTAAGGAGCTCATCTAGTCCAATCTCCTGCTTAAAACTGGGCAGACTTCAAATTCACATCAGGTAACTCAGAGTCTTGTCCAGTAGACTTTTGAAAATCTCTAAGGATGGAGATTCCATGTTCTCTTTGTCTCCACTGTCATCATGAAAGACCTTTTCCTTAGGGACAACAAAAGTTTTTTCTTGTAACTTGTGATTATTGTCTCTTGTCCTTTCACTCTGTCTCTGTGAAGAGAATGCTGGATCTTCTCTACAAAAAACTTGTAGGTAGTGGCAGACTGCAATTAGGTCCCCTCATTACCATTCTCTGCTCTAGGATAAATAAAACCATCTTCCTCAGCTGCCCCATCTTTGAAAGTGTTCCAGGCTGGGTTGTATGGGACTCTGGGCAACCTGGTCTAGTGAAGGGTGTCCCTGCCCATGGCAGGGGGGTTGGAACTTGATGATCTTTGATGTCCCTTCCAGCCCAAACCATTCTATGATTCTATGACTCAAATTTACTTCTTTTTCATGAGGGCAGAAAAATCACTGGGTCCTGTTATACATGCAAAGGCATTGTTTTTAGCCAGCCATTGGCCAGTCTTCATCAGTGTATCACAGGTGAGGAATTAGCATCTGGCTGAATGCATGATATCCCTGTCAACACATTCCTGCAGCTTGTCAAGCTCCTCCTGAGTAGCACGGCTGCCCTCCAGTGCACCAGCTATTCCTGCCAGCATGATATTTCTTTCAGACACAGAGGATCCTTCCACTTCTTCCTTCCTGTCACTGATGAAAAACTGGTTCCTGAGGAATGGCACTCATTATCAGCTGCTGCTGAGACCTGTCAGAGTTACAACAAAATCAGCTACCCCTCTGAGCACCCTTAAATGCCTTCAAGGCAGTGCCACGGACCTGTGTATATCCAGGTTAAATAGTCCTGAACTCGGTTGTCTTGTACCATGAATAGCATGTCCTCCCCAACCTTTCAGTCTCCTGACCTTTTGATCTCTGGTTAACCTCCACAGAGAGTGTGTAGTACCCAGACCTGAAGTTAAGCTCATGTATAAATACTTTTCTGGGCTCTCAAGCTCAATGAGAGAGACTCAACTATATAGTCTTCTGTAGTCCAAGGATTTTCCTGTTTATTATCCAGGAGCTGGAACTTTGAGGCAAAAATAAAATATAAAAATATTTCTCAGAAAAATCATGTGAGCCACTAAAACTGATATAGTCAACTTTTTTTCTTCATATTTGTTTGTTCATCTTCTCTATGGAGGGATAAGAACTTAATTGTTAATCTTATTTGGAGGTTGATAATTTGCTCCTGATGTTCTCAGAAATAACCAGTACATCACCTTTTTCCTGGACAGATCATCAAATAACCACTCATGACCTTGTATTGGCCTTGCTTTTTTGCTGGTGTTGATCTCTTGATGAGCATAAACCACTCATGTCCTTTGAAGTGTTTGCCAAGTATTTTAAGTTCTCATTTGGTGTAAAGCTTAGACCTGTGAGCCAGGTACATAACACTTGTTTTAGTGGACAGTGAAACATGAATAAAATGGTTGCCTCGCTTTGCATTTGTCTCTAAGAGCATGTATGGATGATCACAGTGGCCCTAGTTCTGGGCAGTTGTCTGTTGAACCGCAGTCACTGTGTTATCATGTGTCTGACCCTCTGTATTGCTGTTGAAGCCTGATAATTGTTGTCTTCCTGGGCCAATATTTGGTTCTGTCTGTTGATGGAAGCTGCTAAATTTCGTTGTATTTTTCTGCTGTGTAAGTGATGTAATGTGAGGGAGAAATTGTAATTCCTCTGCAAAATTTGTACAGTTTTGTACTCTTGCTGTTAATTTGCATTATCAGAATCACAATAATCTTTATTTTCTTTCCCCTTTGTTTGTTTCATTTCTCAAGCAAGTTCATCCTAAGAAAATGTGCTTAGTCTCTTTGACCTCCTTAGGAATGTAATAATCAGTGAATAAATAATTTACAAAAAGAAATGGTTTTCTTATTGTATATTTGACCTGAAATGAACATCTCAGTGCTGCAAATGTTTTTATCATAACCTTTCCTCATGATATTTTCAGATTTTAGTAGTTCAGAAACTGATAATCTTTAAAACTTTCTGGACCTTACCTGATATAAATCTGTTTCCGAGTGTTCCTATGTCTCAGGGTGACATCAGACAACCTGATGTCTTTGGGCACTGATTAAGGTTAAATTCCACTTACTTTTCCTCATTGCTTTTAATTAATTGTATAGGTCAATTATGATGCATAGCATGTCAGCAGAATATAAAACTGCGTTGGCTTTATGTAAAGCACAGAACACTGAATCAAGTACAATAGCTGATTCGGATGAAAGTAGTGTGTACAGCAGTGCACGTTTTGGGGTGTGAAGTTAATAGATGTAACTTTCCCTGCTTGCACCAATTGCTGTACTTTGCACTCCTGTGTCGGGACTGAACTCAATTATTTAACTGAATCATGATCCAATCTGTAAGGCCACAACTTCCACGTACACAACTTCCACACTGGTATTTCAGCAGCAGAACAGTGCTGTGAATATTCCCAGAGTAACACGGATTTTTCTTATGGCAGTCAAAATAAAGAAGAGAGGGTGAATTTAATATCGGAATGCATAATCAAAGGAACAGTACATTGAAAATGTCTCCTTCAAGGCATTTTATTTTTCTTAAAGCCATAACCATTTGAAAATATATTATTTTAGTATTTTAATTTCAGCCTTTTTACTTAATTGTAATGGTATGCGAAGCAGAGTCACGTGCTGTTCTTAGGCTTGGAACTCTGCTGTCTCTACCTTTGCAGTGTTAGCAGAGTGATTTTGGGTTTTGCCCCCTAGCACTTTCCCAGGCAATTCTTGGGCACATTTTGGGAGCTAACATGATGAGCAGTTTGCAAGTGATTATCTTGGCTTGAAGAGTAAGACAATTTAATATCACGGAGTGTACCGTTCTTGGCCACCTGGTTCCCATTGCCGGGGAACAGTCCCAAGCATTTAGTTTACTAGTACAGACATAGACTCTTAGCTAGGAGAGAAGACTCATTAATTTAACTGGATTGGAGCCAGAGTGCTCAGTCATTTGTATAATCAAATGCTAAAGAGAGGTAATAATATCTTAATTTATATTTTAGTATTACTGATTGCTCATTAATATGTAATCAATCAATCCTTTACATTTCTGAGTCAACTTTTAGATTAATTTATTGCTCGCTAAGGAGTACTGCAGGCAGGATTCCATATAAAAGTCCTGACATTGACAGTTGTGGATTCACAAAGTGAGTATCTGGTTCAAAACTGTCTTGCAGTTCCACCCAAACTCAATAGGATTTTGAGAAAATCCATGCTAAACTCAGTGGACAAAAAGATGGCAGATGGGCTTCAGCATAAATAAATATATTGCCTAGGGACATTAGGGATGCATAATTTAATCCATCCTGCAGGATGCCAAAAACCAGAACTGTCACTTAAAACTCAAGAACTGCTCTGAAGTCATTAGCAGCAACCCCAAAGCCAACAAAACACTGCCCATCATCAGAAAAGATAGCAAGGACAAAACAGGAAGCTCATTTTTGCAGATGAGTTTGCTCTGTCTAAAAGCCTGACATGCACTGTCTCAAGTAATGAGCGTGGGTCTGGCCTTGGTCTCTCAAGAAGGACATGAGAGGTTAGAGAGGGTCACCAGAAATGTGAAGAAGATGAAGGAGCTGCCTCATAAGGAAAAACTAGACAGTAAGAGACTTTTGCATCTGTACAGAGTAGTCTGAAGAGGATATGAATGATTACAGGATCACCAGATCCCATCAGATCTGAACTAGGAAGCACTCACTGAACTGATTCAGCAATTCCATCTGCAACAGACTGGAGACAGTGGCTGGGCTTGCATGATCTCCCTGTATCTCACCTTCTGCTGCTGCTGTACAAGTCAGTCTTGTGCTAAATGTACCACTGCTCTGAACAAGTTTGATGTTATGTTGTTAAAGTAATTCTGGAAAGATAAAATGTTTTGTAAAGGCAGTTATTTGTGTTTATGTCCAGCTGAATATAAATTCCATCATTCAGGAATGGACCGTACTATTTCCATTTCTTTTGAAGGTACTTTCATGCTGCCTTCCTAATGGGATTTTTTCTTGCTCTCTGTAGTTTTCTTTGATAATTTTCCAGCCTTTCTGATTTCTAGTCAGCATGGATTTATAATAGTTTCCTCTTTTTTCCCCCTCCTGTTTGTAATGTAAAGCTTTTAAAGATTCACTTTGTCATTAAGGTACGTGTGTAGTATGAGTGGGATGGATTGCTACTGAGAGGTGATTATTTCCCCCATTGACTACCAAGGGAACTTAGATAAAGAGCTTAGACTAACCCCCTAACTTTCAGGTAGCTAATGCTGGATGAAATTAATTTGCCCCAGTTACATAAAATGCCACCTGGAATTATCCATTGTTCATTCATATAAGATGCAACTGTGTTATATAACCAATACTCCCTATCCAATCACCAACCTTCAGTGGTGCAGATAATTCCGTTTATTTAGCCTAAAGTAGTACCTAGTCCACTGGTGTATTCAGTATTTTCTGATTTCCAGTTTCCAGTAGCTTAAAAAAGTTACGTGTCCTGAATGTAGATTGCTACCATACCATACCATACCATACCATACCATACCATACCATACCATACCATACCATACCATCAATATATGCTTTAAAAATACTGTTCTCATTCAAGGCAGGGTAAAATTTTGCATTGGGAATACTGACTGCTGCAGGACGAAGTAGGTACACTGTGGGAAAGACATTGTAAGCTCGGTTTATATCTTAGATTAATTTTCTAAGTGTCCTCTGCAGATTGCTGTCAAAGATGGCATCAGAAACAAGAGACCTTTGGTCTGGTTTGGCACACTTCTACTATCCTTATTAGGTAGGTGTCCATGATGTCCAGTATGCCAAATCATGAAGAATTTCTATCCAATTTGTCTTCAAATCCTTCAATATAGGAAGTAAGATGCTGCTCGCTTGACTTTCATATGATTCAATTAACTTTGTCTGTGACGTGATGAATTTGTGTTTCTGTTGGATTTGTCTTTTTATAGAATCACACAATTGTTTGGGCTAGGAGGGGCCATAGTTGCCACCCCCTGCCATGGGCTGGGACACCCTCCACTAGCCCAGGGTGCCCAAAACCCCACCATCCAACCTGGCCTTGAACACTGCCAGGGAGGGGGCAGCCACAGCTGCTCTGGGCAACCTGTGCTGGGGCCTCGTCCCCTTCAGAGTAAAGTTTTTTCCTGATGTCTAATCTAAATCTCCCCTCTTTCACTTTAAACCCATTACCTCTTGTCCTATCACAGCACTCCCTTATAAAGAGTCCCTCTCCAGCTTTCCTGTAGGCTCCTTCAGGTACTGGAAGGCTGAACAACTTTTTGACACCTTTTTCTTTTTTTAAGGTTTATAGCTTCTTGTATATTCCAACTAATCCTGCCTGAAGAGATTGGCCATACAGTATGAAGACCCCCATTTATAGTGTTACACAGCTCTCATTTTTTACTGGTTGTGCATCTTTGGTATTTTATGTCTTCTCTTGTTTGTGGGCCTTAAAAGACCACCAAGATAATAATTTAGTTTCCTTATCTTCAGTTCCTTCCAAAATCCTTTAAGTTTTCTATAATTGGTTCCAGGGTATACCACCTTCATCTGAGAGGTGACAGATGCCTTGCTTCATATTCTCCACTCAAACTTTCTGTTAGATTTCCTACTTCAGGTCTATGGAGACTTAATTTCTTTCATTGTCCTCATTTCTTTTCAGCTCTCTCTTCCTGATTTCATTAAGACTCTTTAGACCGCATTTTGGCAACCATAGGACCACTAAAAAGGACTTTACAAAAGGTATTAAAACTTTTTAAAGCCTCCAGGCAGATGGGTTTCTCTTGAAACCTTGTGATTTATTCTGCAGAAGAAGCAGAACAAGCAAGGCCCTGGAGTAGAAGCAGGGGTTAGTCACTGTAAGAGAAACCCAAATCCAAACAGTACTTTTAATGAGCACAGGATACTTAATGTATGTCATCTTTCTTTGAGATAACACACTTTTACTTCTGAACAGATCATGTAGCTTTTACTGGCTATTACAGAGAACTCTGGGCAGTATTTGTAAGAAAGCAAGCTAGGTCATTTTATATATTATATTTTATTTATGCATTATATCTGTATGTTTATTTAATTTCAGGTGTAGCAGCCTAGAAAGGGTTCTTATACATCAGAAAGCATTCAAACACCCGACAACCCATTACGGTAATCTCAATTCACAAATATCCAAAGCAAGAAAGGGCACGTTCAGAGCAACTGGATAAACTCATTGCAAGCTGACACTTCAGAGATTTTCAAGGAAATGTCCTCTCAGTATACTATCTGTACTGGGTAAATGTTCAGTGCCTTTATAACCTGTATAGCCTGATGGATTGTGTCTTTAAGGCAAGCCAGGGATGTGTTCTGAAAGTGAAGATATGTTCCACAAAGTCCATCTTCAGATGGCTGAGTGGATTACTTCTGTTCTTCCCATAGGAATATACAGCATCAGAGAAAATTATTTTTGGTTTCTGATAAAATTTCCTAATTGAGTCCATGATCAGTAGTGACTGAATCTGATCCCTGTTGGAAACAAAGGGAAATGATTGATATTATTTTCCCTAAGTAATTTTGAAATTGTTTGCTATTGTCAAATAAATTTGGCAGTAGGAAAATTGTTTTGGAGATGTGAAGTTTGACACTACTTGTAAAAATAGTGAGCTACAAAGGAAAGGCCATTCATGCATGCCCTGAAGGACAGCAGTATGGGAGCGGAGTGTGTGGACACAGAGTGGGAAGCTGATGTGGAGAGTGTGCAGCCACACCTTCACTAGTGGCTCATGTCTGAATAGAGAGCAGGTAATTTACGCCTCACTCAAGGTGTCTCTTGTGCAGGCTTTCTTGAATAGTGAAGGTGTGAATGCGGGGGAATGAGGTCAGAATTCAAAAATTTTGAGAAACTTGAAATAGGGATCCCTTTTATCATAGTGATGTCACTGCACAGAAAATGATCAGAGGAGATTTAAGGAGCAGCTTTTTCACTGTGAGGGTGATGGAGCCCTGGGACAGACTGCCCAGAGAGGTTGTGGAGTCTCCTCTGGGGACATTCAAACTTGCCTGGATGTGTTCCTGTGTGATTTAGTCTAGGTGTTCCTGCTCTGTCAGTAGGGTTGGACTAACTGATCGTTCAAGGTCCTTTCCAACTCGTAACATTCTGTGATTCTGTGTAGGACTTTACAGTAATTAATTAGACCAACAAGCCATCCACATTTTGCTTGTTTTAAGTTCAGAGGAAATGATTCCCTGACTCATGCTATCAAGTGACAGTTGCTTGAGACTTCATGGAGTTATACAGAGATATCTCTTAGCCCAGTGGTCATCAGTTTATGTTCTGAAACTTTTCATTGATTATGCTTTTAAGATAAAGCTATTGATGAAATCAGTCATAAAATTACACAACTTTTAAAAATACATAGACAAAATATGTGACTGTCTGTCCAGTAACAATAGATGATAATGGATCTTCATGTGTTGTAGATCCACAACTAGGGCTGAGTTGTGACAATTTTCACAGGGTCAGTTCTTGGATCCCTATGGTAGATCTTCCTCTGAATTTTCCTCATTGAATCCTTGTTCTTATATAGCAGAACAGTGCATATCAGATGTTGTTTTGGGCAAAGAAACAATCTGGTCTGGAACATTCATGGAAAAAAACCCTCAATCAGTCTTTCCTGATTCAGTCTTGGGTTTCTGCAGGATGGGAGCCTCAGGAGACATTTGGCTTCTTGGCCCTGTAGTCCACCCATATCTGCTCTCTGATAATATTGTGGGGTACAGTGGGAAACCTGTCTCATATGATGAAGCTGTGCCATCTCCAGACCATGTTCCTCTTTGAATTCATGGTACAAAGAGGCCTCAATATGATGGCAGAATATGGATTTCCTCAGGTGTTGCACCTAGGAAAGGGTATCACCCATGTACACTGAAATGTGATATTATTTCCCCCTCGGACCATGGGGAAATATTTGCAGCATCAGGCAAACTCTTGACACATTCACTACAGAGTGAATGTAACAAAACGCCAGGTCTCATTTCATAGGTCTCAGAAAGTCTACCTAAAAGGTATCAGGGAACCCTCTCTAAGCTGATGCCTGGGCCAAAGTAAAATAATAATAATCTCAATAAAGAGCTAATTGCAGCTGAGACAAGTTTAGACTTCATAGAGTTTATTGATTATAAATGGCCTGGTTTAAGCCAAAACCTTCAGTCAGGTGTAAGCCTGCTGTACTTACTCCCTTAGGTGACCGGTGCTTATTGATTTCTGCCAGCGGATGATCCCCTAAACACGTAGATGAGCACTGTAGATAAGGGCTTGAATAAGGCTTTGCTGTTACAGGTTAAAGGTCTTCTCTTAGATTCACATCATGAAGATAATTATTTTTCATAGTGTTTGAGGACTGTCATGTGATGTAACAGCCATGTTTCATCTGTTTTATAATTTGAGCTCTGGAGGAGCTCAGATAAATGACATCAATACCTGGACCGTGGCACATATTTTATTAGTAACGATGCTTTACCTTGGTTTCTGAAGGCAGTGATGGCAAAGAAACTGCTTCTTCCAGTGCAAATTCTGTTTCCCCTGAAGCCATTATAATATTCACTTTACATCACACAGGAAAGCACAACTAATAAGAAAGAGGTCAGTCAGGCAAAGTAAGTGAATCAGTCTGCCTTACACTAGATTGCTAGGTATGCATCATGGACAGACACAGATAGATGACAGTGGCTGGTTCATGCAGATCTGTTGACAATTTGAGTTGACCTTAAGAAATGGATGGTTGCCTTTTATTTGTAAAAACACATCTGAGGAAAGTGATTTTTTTAGCAACTCCTTTGCTACAACTGCACTTTGAAGTATTCTGTAGAGCTGTTTTTAAAATTACTAACACCTAACATTGCTGGTTTGGGTTCAGACTTTGTATGGATGTGTTCTTCTGTTTGTGTATATATGTGTACATGTCTATGTAGGATTTCCATTAATTTTCACTTTTCATTAATGTAATCTTTAAATGCAAGAGCAAAGAATGAAATGTGACTACTTCCACAATGTTTATATTGTATAAATACAAGTATTTATTTATTTTACAGTATTTATTTATACAATACTTTTAAGCCCAGATTCAGCCTTCAGTTACAGTGGAGCTGGTATATTAGGTGAAACTGTCAATTGTGCTTGAATCTGTTTGGTCTTTTACACGCCATGATAGTTTTAGTCCACTGATCCGTATTTGAATAGAATTCCCCCCTTATTTTCAACATAAATCTGGCTTCATCACTTGAGAGAAGCCTGCAGAAGCTTTTTCCAGTGGCTCTCAGCCAAGATCTGTTTTCATTTACACCTGCATGCCTCATTAATGTCAGTTGCTTTGCAAAGATTAAATCGCCTTCTTTGTAAGTTCTTCATAAGCAATGAGTGGGACCTCTGGAGTTCAGTGAATATTTGGGATATAGTGCGGTGTTTTCTTATTGTAAAAACTGCTATTGCAAACCTGGTGGAATCTAAATGAATCAGACCACATTGCTACCTTGTGGATTTGTTTGTCTTTCTGCCATATCTAGGAGAAATGGGTGACAAAGGACAGAAAGGCAGCATGGGGCGGCATGGAAAAATTGGTCCGATTGGTTCAAAAGGTATGCTTAGTTCAATTGTTCCTCCTTGTGTGTTTCAAATGAAAAATCTGTGATCTTTTATGTCTGAGAAAAGTTTAGTTGTTGAAAAATGGTTAACAAGTCGCAGAGTTTACCATAATGAGGAGCTTCTCACGCTGTAGTCAGCCAGATGACTGAGATCTCCCAGCCCATTACCTTTCTCTCTGACAGCAGTATATTTAGCCTTAAAGCATAGTGAGAATCCCAGTTTAAGGCTAAAAAAATAACTTTCTGCACCATCACCCAAATGTGGACAGTTAAGAGAAGCAGATGGGAAGATGTACTGTATTTTGGCAGACTTTTAAGAGCCAGAAGACTTGAATTCTAATCTTGTCTACCCCATAGGTTTCCTAGGTGATGTTAAGTCATTTGGACTAGTGTTTACTTAAGCATCTAGATTATGAATCTGGATTTATGATCCAGCAGGGCATATCCAGCCCTTTTCCATCTATGGCATCTTAAACTTACTGGTTCTGTGAAGTTCCTGAATGTCAAAAAATGGATGTTGGTACATATTCTTTATGTTCAATGTTCATAATTTTGGCTGACTTTTGATGTGGAACAACTAGGACAGAAAAGTCTTTTTTGCTTGGGTATATTTCTACTTTACACCTTTGAATGGTCCTGGAGAACAAAAGCCAATAAATATTAAATGAACTGTTCATCAAAATAGCTGCCTTAAGTTTATATTCTTTTTCATGTTTTTAGGTGAAAAAGGAGATAGTGGTGACATAGGACCACCAGGTCCTAATGGTGACCCAGGTAATCCATGACCTTGTGTATGTGAAGGATTTTACAAGATGCATGCATCATCACCAAAAATACATGTCTGCCTACCTACTGGGGGAAATAAATGAAAACTGAAACATTTGTATAGCCACTGTAATATTTTCAAGTTATTGAAGCTGCAGTTGTTGCTGGATTTGTAGTGTTATGTGTCAAAACAACGTCTCAGAGAGGTTTGATCACTCCAGGACACCAAATGGGTGGGAACCAAAGTGCAACAGTCCACATCATTCATCACCAGTGCAAAGGGACATCTCTTCATGTCCCTCTTTGGCTTCCAGCCAACACAAAGGAGCAGGTTATAAACTCCTACCTCCGGAGATTACTGGGAATACAGATCTCCTAGACAAAAACTTGAAAGCCTGGCGTAAGAAGTGTAAGCCTTAGAAAAATGGCAGATTCAGATTTTGCCCCATTTGTCCCTTCCTGGCAGAGTGCATTAAGGGTTTACCAATTAGTTTTCTTGTGAGAACATAATTTGTGACTCCAATTCTAGAGTCAGAGGACCATACACCGTGCCATCTAGTGAGCTTTGCAGTGGAAGTAGCCTGTGTGTAGACTGACTTAGACACCTAAGCTCAATGGGTAGTCAAAAGCAAACTCAGATAATTAGACACTGGACCAGAAACTGTGATCAATTATTGCTTTGACATTTGAGCTCATAGGTGTAATGATAATCCTTTTACTATTCTCATTCAGGTAATCTTTGTCAAACCAGCATGAATTTGGGTTAATATATGGGTTTGTATTGTCTTGTTTCATGGGCAAAGAATCAGTAAATTCTGTACTTTCAAAGGTACAGAACTACGCTTTGCAGGTAATTATGTGCATTACACGGCTGGAACACTAGCCTTTTGGATCTGTGGTGTTATGTTCCTCACAAGGAACGGGTGAACAATGCGCTGTGCATATTTTTACTGTGGATAAAGTGCTCTTTGGAGAAGATCGAAGAGAATAATTACACTCAAAGTAGGAAATTTTGACAAAAGTTTCTAGTTATTTAGCTGGTTTTTTCTGTCTGTGTTTAGGTTAGCACTAATCATGCAGGGCTGAAGCATCATGAGAAGTAAACTCAGCTGTTCTGAGTAGACCCAGACACCCATGAGAACCATATGATGGTGTAGGGTAGCAAAGGCTATAATGGGTTTCTGGCCGTTATTTACAGACATCCCTCTCCAGGGCTGCCAGGCTGGGCCTTTTCATAAAATGCTTATATGATTATTGAAATTAGATAGTTTTTTGATTATGGTGTATCTGTATCATTTCACAGGCATCCCCTGTGAGTGCAGCCAGCTAAGGAAGGCTATTGGTGAAATGGATATCCAAGTGGCCCAGCTGACAACGGAACTAAAATTCATAAAAAATGGTAGGTTAGTTTTGTAGAAATCATTTCCTTTCTCATTGCCTTGTTGTACCGATGGAATTGCTCATAGAGAGCGTCACCATCCCGCACCTGATTTGTGAAGCTATTTTGGGGTGTGCAGTAAGGTGGTTTATAGAAATGCGAGTGCTCACTTTTCAGCACTGCCCTCCCCCGCAGCTGTTGCTGGTGTGCGTGAGACAGATAATAAGATATATCTGCTGGTGAAGGAAGAGAAGAGGTACAAGGAAGCCCAGCTCTACTGCCACGGAAGAGGAGGGACGCTGAGCATGCCCAAAGATGAGACTGCCAACAACCTGATCGCCTCATACATCAACCAAGCTGGGCTCACCAGAGTTTTCATTGGGATTAACGACCTAGAGAAAGAGGGGAATTTTGTCTATTCTGACCGATCGCCCATGCAGACCTTCAACAAATGGCGCAGTGGGGAGCCCAACAATGCTTACGACGAGGAGGACTGTGTGGAGATGGTGGCGTCTGGAGGGTGGAATGATGTTGCATGTCATATTACCATGTATTTTGTGTGTGAATTTGACAAAGAAAATGTTTAAGCTTGTCTGCTCTTTATTTTAAGAAAAGTTTTTGTACAAGTTACCCCATGTTTATAGAGTAACAAGCGATCTTTTGCAAGCATGTGGCATTGGTGTTGTACAGCTGTAAATACATTTCAGGTATTTCAAATATCAGTATTTACCCTTCAGAAGGGAAGAGCAGTGATAAGACATAGCTTGCTTTTTCTGTAGGAAAATATATGTATTTAGATAAAAATAGCGTTTCGGGGCTCAATTCTGCTCTCTCAACAGTCCACAAATGTGATTTCATGACTGTTAGGAAAGGCAGAATTTGGCCTCCAGTTGTTAGAATGATTATTTCTGAAGAAATGGATGCTTGATATTCTTTTTTCTTAGCAAAATTTGTAGTTATAAATGTTAATTGCTTGTACTGCTACAGGGATATTTCGGCAATAAGGCAAACACTTTGTATACTCCAGCTAATAAGTACAAACATCACTGACAGGTTTTTTGAATGTGATGATGTTGCAATTTTAATTTTTTTAATAGCTAAAGCAAACTAACCAATCAGGAGTCCTACCAATTTTGTGATATTTCATTATACAACTGTTCACAGATGAGTGTCAAGGAGGCACCTAAATAAACTGAATTGTAGTGGTGAGGGAGGGCAAAGTTCTTATAATGTAGCACTGAGAGATTCCAACCAGATGGGTGTTTTGGGGTTGGCTAAGGGTGAAAGTAAGGTTTTTGTTTTTACATGGTCTTTAGTCAGAGAATGTTTCAGTGCATAAACTACTTCAGGCCCTAAATAATTTCTTGAAGTAAACATGTTTTATGTTTGTATAGGATGATCTTGGTGCATCTTGTTACAAAGCACCTATAATATCAGCCCTCCACAATTTAAGGCAGAATTCATAAATAGATAATGAGTCTCACAAAAACAATTTAGTTAGTAGTTCTTTGGTAGGAAAATGGCTTATGTGTTTACTCAGATTGTAAGGGTGATCCCTTGAAAAGCAGCAAATGTTTCCAAAGTTTTGCTGATTATGTTTATAGCAGTAATAAGTAATTTTGCACAAATAATTTGTGTTCCAAATTTACAATTGCATATGATAGAAAATATGATGTACATTTAAAAAAAAAACCCTAAACCAACCCATAATTTTACAAAGGAAATATTGATTTACTTTGGAGCTTCCTAGGAGCCAGTTGCATGGAATCTTGTCTTGCTGTTAGGCATAGAAAGATGACTGCAAAATCTCTGTGTTTTTTCAGAAATATTTTACATGGTGTTTTAAAATGATTTTTAAGGAGAAATAACCCTTTGTGTAACATAGTAATCAAAATATCTATCTGATCATTATGGACACTGGTCTACAGGATAACCACAGTGGATGTGCCATGTGGTTCCAGAGGTTTGCCTACAGCAAGGCAAGACCAACTCATATGCAGTGCCATGGTATAGAAATGGTCAGTGACCATACAATGCTGTTCATATCCATGGAGTCCAACAATATTTAATGTGATGCTATTATTATATACCTAAGGAAACAAGCCATTTTTCTTGCTATGTTTACTCTGCAAATTTGAATCCATTTTATATACACACCTTTGCTATTAATTTTGACGATCATTAGCAAATTCCTATAGCATTTTAATATCAGCCCAGCTCCAGAATAATTGCTCTAAGAAATGAACTAATCCTTTGATTGCTTACTTTCTTTCTAATAAAGGTAGGTAAGATTCCTATCTGTTAGGCTTCCTTCCAATTGTATGTTGAAATCTATTAAATAACGTGAATACGGTTCTATACTAGTGTTCAAAGTCTCCTTACAGAATTTGCAGGGAGCTAACAATTCCAGTGGAGCTATTTGTTTAGAATAGCACCTTTTGAATATCATGGTTGTTTTCTGCCTGCTATAGAAATCCTCAGAAACCCTTTAAATCTCCAACACACTCTTGTCACATCATGGTAGCTGAATTAAAACAGTCCAAACCTGAGTTACAGGTATCTGGAGCTCCCTCATTATGCATGTACTGAAGTTGCTAACTGTTTATTTTTCACTCAGGTCTTGAAGGTCTTTGTTGTAATGTTTGATTTCCTCAGAAACATGAAAAGATGCCTTTTGAGGAGGTGGGAAGCTTTTTCAGGTGCCAAAAGCTCCTAATTTAACTGAAAGTCACACTACATTTATAAAGATTGCCTTGACGTGTAGAACATTTAAGCAGTCTCAATTTCTATTAAAATTTAAGATGAAAAATAAAGGAAATGGAAAAAAACATTTATTTCCCTCAGGTTTTGTGTTCTTCAGCATATATTTTTGCAGCTCTTGATATTCAAGATAGAAAGGAAATTAGTTGTGTTGCTAGAGCCCTGTACATTCGCTGCAGCATCTTTGTTTCACTGTTTGGGAAAGAGGAACAATGCTGGTGTACAAGATGTCTAGTTGTCCTGCAGGGAGGAAGGGTGACACTTCTGATACTTACCCCTGCAAGGAAATGGGCAAGAAATGATGGAGGGATTGGAAATGAATGAGCCCTTCACCATTTCTTTCACCCTTCAGCCACTGACCGCCATGGGTGGACCCTTGCTGGAGGCAGAAATCAATGTTGCATGTAGTGCTCAGCCTGCACAAAGGTTGCTGACATGCACAGTAAGATTTCCATTACTCTCAGTGGCATTTGAGCGATTTTTTTAGGAAAAAAATAATCAAAAGTTAGTTTTATTTAGGGTATTACAGATTTTCCAATTACCTTATCATGGAATCTTAGAACAGTTTGGGTTGGAAGGGACCTTAAAGACCATCCAGTTTGCACCCCTTGCCATGGGCAGGGACACCCTCCCCTAGCCCAGGTTGCCCAAAACCCCATCCAACCTGGCCTTAAACACTGCCAGGGAGGGGGCAGCCACAGCTTCTCTGGGCAACCTGTGCTGGGGCCTCACCACTTGCATAGAGAAGAATTCCTTCTCTATATCTACTCTAAATCTCCTCTATTAGTTTAAATCCACCCCTCCTTGTCCTATCCCTATATGTCTATGTAAACAGTCCCTCTCCAGCTTTCTTGTAGACTCCCTCCAGGTACTGGAAGGCTGCAATAAGGTCTTCCTGGAACCTTCTCCAGGCTGAACAAGCCCAACTGTCTCAACCTGTCCTCATAGGAGAGGTGCTCCAGCCCCTTGATCATCTTTGTGGCCCTCTTCTGGACTCTCTCCAACAGCTCCATGTCTTTTCTGCACTGAGGACCCTAGGGCTTGATGCAGGACTCCAAGTGGGGTCTCACAAGAACAGAGCAGAGGGGCAGAATCACCTCTCTTGTCTTGCTGGCCAAACTGTTTTTGGTGCAGCCTAGGATATGTTTCACTTTCTGGGCTGCAAGCATACATTGCTGGCTCATGTTGAGTTTTATATCAATCAACATCCCCAAGTCCTTCTCCTCAGCACTGCTTTCAATCCATTCTCCACATGGTCTATAGTTCTGCTTGGGATTGCGCTGATGCTTGTGCAGGGCCTTGTTGAACTTCATGAACTCGTCTATCTAGCAAGCACACACTGACATTTCCCACACTGTTCTTACATACGTTACTTCTGATATATTATTTTTCCTTATAAGTATTTCCCCATGGCCCTTACTACTTTTTTTCTTAATTAATGGGCATGTTGCTGCATTTTAAGAAAGCAAAAATAATGGGAGGGGAGGGTTATAACTAGCCACCTGTTCATGCTCTTGAATGACTTCTTCACACAAAACTCATATTTCATTCGAGTATATTCTGCACCTTTAGCTGCTAAGGCTGTGGTGGTGTATTACTGATGTCAGTGCCAGGTCCACCTCCCCCTTCTAGGAGATGACTTGGCAAACGTAAAGTGTTGAGCTGGCTGAGCCCAAGGGAAGCTCCTTTGCTAGAGAGAGCCACGTGTTGCCATGGACATCCCAGGAAAGAACTGGATAGTGTCTGACCCTGATCACTACCTGGATTTGTCACTCTGCATCCTGGCTCCTTGGTGGAAGATGCTGCTGCCACCTGCCTTGCTATCCTGCTTGGCTCCTGGTTCACCATCTCTCATGGACCAGCTGATGCTCACTGAGCCCTGACAGTTGACACGATTATCCCAGAAAATATGGTTTCATGACAGGTTGCAGTTTAGCAGCAAAACTTCTCCCTGAATGTGAGTTTTAAACTGCCTTAACTCACAGAGAAGCACTGTAAAATACTAATATTTATATGTGGGATACAGAGCATCCTTATTCATATAACTAAAATGGAGTACTTTGTTTTTAGTAAGCTCAGGAAATGCTAGTTCAAATATTCATTACAAAATAGCATCTGGTTGTACTTCTTTTGTTAGAGTTTTTGATGAAAAGTGAAATAAGATGAAATCAAAACAATTTTTATTGTATAATGTAATGAAGGTTCAGACAAGTTTTGAAGTAGCCATTTTCCAAGATGTTCCCTTTTGAAATTTTCAGAATTTCCTTTCTCAATTCTGATGCTTCATTTTGACCCATAAAGGGATGCAATTTTTAGATTGTTGTTATTGTGATTTACACCATGTCAGTAACAGTCCTCAGTATAATCTTTGAAATACTTTACTGTAATCTTTATTTCTTAATTTCTAATAGAAAAAAGTTACCTTTTTCAGATTTCTCTTGTTTTGCACTTGAATTGGTTTCTCCTTCTGTGCTGCGACAGTGTAAACACTTTGTATACAACAGCAATAGGTAATTCAACCAGCATTAAGTAGAAGATATTCTTAGTGATAGTTATTATGCCATATAACCAGCAATTTATGCACTGTTACAAGTCTCCAATCATTAAATATGATAAAACAGATACCAGTGCATGTTTAAATATGAAAACTTTGCAAATATACTTTCATCTTGAATTAAAACAAAAAGATGCCAAAGTAACCAAATTTCCAGTAAAGTGGAAATTCGGGGTTTCCCCTAGCTCTATATCCAGATTTTGTTATTATAGGAAACTCAGTGACTTGGGATGTTTGTGGCTGAATCAAATCCTAGAGCAGAAAACTAGCCTACAGTACAAACACTGACATAAGTTCACCCTTTGCACTTGGGCTGATTGCCCCCAGCCTTTATTTTTAATAACACTGCTCACTTAGCTGCATATATAAACATATGCATGAGTTTGTCTCAGGAGTAAATTTCTTTCCACTGAAGATTCTGGTTTTCAGTTTTTGGCTTGCCTTTTGATGCCAGTGGGCCTGTGCCACTGAACATGTCTGCCACAGATTACAGGTGGGTTTTTTCTCCACCAGAGAAGCTGGAAATGCAAGTGTGTCTGTGAAGCCACCTGCAATGTGAGAGGTATCATGCAGGACTGGAGCCAGCCTTTTCCCCTGTGGTCCATATTTCTGGTAGGGGAGAGGCAGTCCAGCATACTGAGGAGAGCGGATTGTGGGTAAAAAGAAACCTGAGTCTAAAGATTTACTTAGGGGAAAAAATGTGTAGTGAAGAGTTCTGACTATTTACAGAGGAGCTGAGAGAAAGAACAGTTTGTTTTTAATTTTACTGCATCAGGGGAGAACAAACTGTGTGAATTGGGAGAGAAGGGGTTTGTGGAGAGGAGGATAGCTGTGTGCACAAGGTGTTTTTCTGGATGTGCATCTCCTAGCCATGAGCTTTTCAATTGGATGAGGAGGGGAGTCCTGTCAAGAGGGATAGCATGAAATGGAAAAGGGGTGGGAGAAGGGGTGAGAGGATGTGCAAACCCAGCAGTGAGTGGGATGCCCATGAGGAGGAATGTAAATGTTACCTCAAGCCATTCTCCTGCTTCCTGAGAGGGGAAATATAATTATCCTGCCCTTTCTGTCAAAACGTCTCACTATAGCTCTGGATGGGTAGCTACAAAGTAGAGGGAGGTGACCAATTTAGCATAATGTCTGTGTCTAAATCAATCCTAGTTTGGGTTTATGGCCAAATAATAGCACCCACTATGCTTTAGGTATATTAGTGTATGAAATCACTGGGGATATAATTAAACACTGCTATTCAAAGGCTAGCTTTGTAGTATTTATGCCTTTCTGTACGTCCTGTACATATGAAAGTGCCAAGAATTCAGCAGTGGGAGGCCTGGCGTGCAGTTGAATGGTGTATGCATTACCATACTATCATCTAGTGGCAGCAAGAGGCAAAGTGACTGAGCTGAGCAGTAGTTTGCTTCTGCTTGCATCAGCATTATCATGATATTGAGCACAGCCACTGATGTGGTATTGAACAACTGATTTCCCAGCTCTGAAATCTTTAGTCAGCTTTCTTTTCTTCTTTGTGAAAAGATTATTTTGATTTATAACAAAGAGACGTGCACTGATTTTAAGTCCAATGCCCAGGTGAGAATTTTGAGAAAGAAGTGAGAAGTGTGCCCAAATGAGATCAATTATCACGCCTTGGAGTTAAGAAAAAAAAAAACAAGTCAAGCTGTGCTCTGCAGGCCAGCATCTAAATTGCAGGTGCAGATCTTCACCTGGCATCAATCAACTTCAATGAAGCCAAATTGATTTATACCTGCTGAGAATTTGGCACAGTATCTTCATAAATTCTACTTTTATGCTTATTTCAGAAAGAAAGAGAGAGAAAGGTATTTTGATATTTATAAATTATTCTGACCCCTGTTATTCAAAGTCTGAAAATAATTTCTGGGTTATGATCAGCAAAAATGCTGAACATAAAAGAGATGAAGTAGATGTACACTGTGAAACTTTACCTCTGAAGGTACATAAGGGGTATGATGCAGAGCACAGAGAAGCAGTAAAAGCATTCAACAGAAAGAATAAGTCCTCTATAGTTTTATATTCTGTGAAAATTAAACCTTTGCTTTTTGCTACGCTCAACATTGATTCACAGGAGTAGGCGGGTGCCATCTAGTGAAGAAAACATGTGTTGCACCCCTAAACAGCCACGAATCCAACTTTGCTCCTGCCTCTTTCTTCTGTGTGATCAGAATGGCCAGGGCAGACGGAGACTTTGGAAGAGGACAATAAAGCAATATGTTCCGTTCACTCTGTTATAAACGGCGGTGACAAATGCTAGAGTTTCCAAACAGAATGTATTTCAGCAAGCATTAAGCAGGCAAAACAGCGCTGGGCGGCCGGGGAGACTCCTGCTCCACCAACGACGTCACTCACCCCGGCCAGAGTCCCCTCTTTATAGCCTGGCTGTTCCGGGTGTACGCGGCATATCTAGGGGGTCGGCTCAGGCCCTCTGGTGGTCGTGAGGATGAAGGCCGTAGTCTTCCTCTGCGTTGCGGGTTGTGATCTTGCTGAGCAAACACTACACGTGTTCTTATCTGGGCATTTCAATAGCTGCTGTTGTTCGTTTAACAGGAAGATACCACAGCTGTCTGTCTGCTCAGCAGGATGTGGTGATCTGAGGTGTTCCAGTCACAAGGTTACAAAGGTAGAAACAGCCTAGCAAGTTGCTCCACCGGTTTGATTAACAAATTCATTACACAATGTTTATTACAACTCTGTTTGTGGTGTACTCTGAAATAAAAGAAGGTATAAAAAAAAGTAAAGTATTTTCTGTCTTACTATAAAGTGCCCTGCACAGCTTGTTTTATTTCATCCCACTCCCCAATTCTTCCCCAACATCATCACTTCCCTTCTCCTGTAGATAAAAAAGTCTCATATAGTAACTTGTGACTTATTTAGGTAAAGTCCAATATGTCTTCTAAGCAGTAAAGTTTACCATTGACCTTGATGTGGGCAATTCCTTTTACATGCTGATTTTTGGCTACATCTTACCATTCAGAAGCTTCTGAAAGTGGAAGATAAATTCTGGATCCGTTAACCTTGCACTGAAAAAGCATAAATGCATTATAGCTGATATACTGACACTGTACCTAACACTTAGTGATAGCATCTCTGGTTTAAAAAAACTCTTTGAGCCTTCTGTCCTGGTCTCTACAGTGTCCTCAGTTTTCTTCTTAAAGCTTCTCTTGTTTTGCATCTAGTCAGACCCACAAGGGAAGTTAATTATATAATTTTATTATATAGTCCATACCGTATTATCTTGGAAATTGATTTGCCTGTGCAGTTGCTTTGAAGCATAAGCAATTTAAAATAGATGAATCTCCTTTAAGTCTAGACATCCTTTGCTTTAGAGTAAATAGAAGATCAACAAATCTAACCCATGAGACAAATCTGCTTCATGATTTTAAATTAAACTGAAATGGGCTGGGTGCTAACAGATGAGAAGCCAGTGTTGTTGACCTTACAGTTAGATGAAGCATGGCCTGAGTTTGCTGACACCAGACTGTACTGTGTCATGTCCAAGATTAGCTGACACCAGGGATGATGTGTTTCCTGGTGCTTTGTGGGCCTTACATTTGTCCAGTTTTATATGAGCCCAGACATGCTTCTAGTGCCACTTGGAGATCAGTACCAAGCAGTGTCTGACTCGGGCATTGGATGGTCCTTCTATCATCAGTGCCAGCCCAGTTTTTGAAATACAAGGCTGATGCAATCACATACTGTATTGCCTCCTACTAATTTATGAACCTTTTAGCCATTTTCAACCAGATGTGACTGAGGGTCTCAAGGACCCATAGTTTTTAAACATTCTCTGTAAAAATCTAAGTGGGTAAAGAAAAAAGATTTCCCTCAATCCCTCCTGAGGAAAAGCTGCAGCGTGAACTCATCTGTTGTTAAACACCAAAGAGTCATCTTGGAGACAGACTATACAAAATCCTAACCACAGGAAAAGATTTGATTAGAACTTGTCTTTTTTAGACACTGAAGACTTGAGATAATAGTGGCAGCTACTATAGGAAACCAGCCTTTCTCAGTCCCATTGCTCACAAAACAGCTTCTTTGTTCTATGATGCCCAATTGATGGTATGCTTGCTGCAGTGAAAAAGAATCATTAGATCACCTCTTATCCTAGAGGAGAACGCTTTCTATACAAGTCTCTTTGAAGAATCTTCTCTCTGGTTTGAGTGGCAATGATATTTCATCATTTTTTTCACTTAATCTCATATTGATCCCATGCTTTTTTGCCTCTTTGTTGAGATCACTAACATGGGATGAAGAGAGAATTTGCAAAACCACTCAGCATTACCTGGCTCTCCTGGGAGCAAGAACAGGCACCGAGCCAGGCTACATGGAGTCCCATGCAGTGCATCCCACCTTTTCAGCTGGATTCATGTGGCATACTTTATGTTTGCATTTGTACAACTTTTTATGCCTTTTCTCATTGGATGCATTTTGCTTCCCTACTCTTTACCTTGTTTATACTGAGATGGGATATAGGCAAAAAAAAAAAGTCCTTCTGTGCTGTTTAAACAGGTACTGTATATGTGTGATCGGAGGCTACAGATAAGTGCCTCCACAGAGATCCATTGTTAATAGTGAGCAGACAGGGAAAACCCATTTATCATAAGATCACAGAGAGGAACAAAAGGGGGAATATTTAAAGATGTTATGAAATTTTAAAAGATCTTAAGGGGTATGATAATAATTATGCAGATTAGGTTTATTGCTAAGTATATAGTGAAAATTAAAAGATATCCAAGACAAACACACAGTGGAAATCAATATTAACTAAGGTATTATGTATTAAATTATTTCTGAAAAGAAGAAAGTAATATTTCATGCAAAAAGGATAGAGGGAAAACAATCATGGGTAATAATTAACTGGGTAGCTCCTTACTTATGTGGCTTTTTTACCTATTTTATCCTTAATTACTCTGAAGTATTCCTTAGACTAGGTAGTAGGGTTTAGCTTATTCAGGTCGTTTTGCTTGTTCTCAGTCCCTGACTTGATCACTGATCTCCTAATAGACCCCAGTTCACCTGCTGCGGCAGTGTCGTTGCTGTGCTGGAGCAGGACTACAGTAGGCAATGTGGCCTGGCAGATGTTTTATCTACCTAAAGTCAAATTCTTGCTTCCCTGTGAGCAGAGGACAGTGGATTAACTTAATGAATGTGTTGGTGTACCTTGAAGGGCACTAGGTGCCTCTGTGAGGCAGCTGAATTGAGCCCATCATGATGATCAGTTTAGCCTTCTGCTTAATTTCCACTGACAGCTTCAACACGAGATTTCTGCTGGCTGTGAGAGCTTATGCTCCACACACAGAGGCCAAGACCTAAGTGCAGACTTCTAAATTGAGGTGTCCAGATTCCCTTATCAACCCCAACTTCTCCTCATTTGCCAGAACCTCCTGGTTTGCCAGAACCAGAATGTCTACATCTGAGATAGTCACACTGGCTCTCTTTATAGGCTGTGGGGAGAAATAAGTGCATTCAGGCTATGATTCATCTGTCCTAGTTTACATGTCTAAATTGGGCTGGGAATGTTCCTTGTTCTGACTTCTTTTTTTTTTTTTTTCTTCTTTTTTTTTCCATTGCCCTAAGGTGAGACCAAGATGACAAGCTAAAATGCAGACATTTCTGTCAGATGAAACCCATCCATCAAAACTCAGGAGCTTTCACCCCAGAATCCCCATTATATAGAGCTGCCACTCAGATGTTTCCCTTGCTGACCAACTGTGCTCATCATGCAAGGACAAGAAGCAAGGCTACATGAGGTGGTGAAAGAGGTGTGACCTCCACCAGAAGAGCGTAACCTGCTGCAAGTGACCTTTTGTCACATGGTGGATGCAGATGCCCGTTCTATCATGCAGCCCAGTGTGGTACTGACTCAGTACCTGAGTCACACTCAGGAAAAAAAACCAGTGCTCTGCCTGCAGAAATAACTCTCTCCCCTTCCAAAACTGGCAGTTATCACTATGTCAGAGTCAAGCTGAATTTCTTCTTACTGCTCTTTCTTGCATGAGAAAGAGAATAATGGTTACCTGGCATTGTTTCTTCTTTCCCTGTCCCTTGTGATGCATGCCTTTCCTAGTCTGTGCTGCAAAGTAATAAATACCACCTTCCAAAGAGACTATAGGCAGAAAAAGAAGAAACCACAAGCAGAGGTGAGGCAGACACCATTTCAGTGACTTCCATGAGTGTAGTGCTTGACTACTTTTGGTAGCAAAAGCTTGACAGAGAAGCACTGTTTGTGTGCTCTATAACCCAGAACATACTATATTGCATGTGTGAAAAAAGTTACAGACTTCCTGCTTGTAAACATAAAATCAAACATCTTCCAGCAATCCAGCTCTAGTTAGGACTGTTCTGGGTTTTTATAAGCTGGCCCTCAACACTTCACGTAAATCTGTGAACTAGAAGACAGAGCAGAAAGAAGGTTTCTTTTGTATGGAGAGTGCAAGAAAAGGAACTCAGCTGAGGGAGACAGAAAGATCTGAGGGCAAGCCCGAAGCTCTTAGGACGAGATGGTTGCTGGGGGTGAAAAGAAAAAAACAATGCCCAAAAGTTCTCCAGAAGAGTTGTGACATTTTCATGGCAGAAGGTCTTACAACCATAGTGCTCTTTCTCTTTTGGACAGGAAAATATCAAGGGACCTTAGAGAAAGGTATCTTCAGAGCATAATGTGCTTACAACGTATACAACTTTTTAATACAAGAGATTAAAAATCCTTACTTGTTTTTGGTGGAAATTCATTTGGTGGACTTTCTGAAAGGGTTTAGGGGGAGGCATATGTTGCACTCTGTGTGTGGTATGTCTGCCCTTTCAAGTGTCTGTTGGGAAGAAACACTATTGTGGGAGAGAGTGAAGGCATTGTGTGGCACAAGAGTCCATGCTAGTGAGCAGGGAGCGGTCAGTCCTGCAAATCCAGCAGCATTACTGGAAAGTACAACTGCATTTAGACTATCCAGAGGACAAATTCCTGGTGGTGCATCATGAAAATGCTTTACTGAGGTGCTGGTACTATATAGGCAACATATTTCTTTTTAATTTGATGGTAAAAGCTTTTGTTTCCTGTGATGAAATAGGAAAGGCTGAAAGATTTTCTGTCTCAAGGTCAATTGCAATCAGATCTTTGGTGCAATTAATTTTAACAGGGGAAGATAATCACTGGTCAGAAGAAAGAAAGGGCAAGTTGAAGAATATTTAGATGAGTTAGAAATGTTCTAGTCAGCAGGGTCAGGTGAAATGTGATACAGAATACTTTCCAGAAAGTTGCCAAAACAATTGTTGAACTATTAGTGTTTGTCTTCAAATCACTAGGTCTCAGAGTCCTAGAGGAGCTTTCACATTGTACTTGTGTTTAAAGAAAAGGAAAAATAAAGTAACACTTTGGGCAGCTTAACTGGGATACCAGAGCAAATAGTTAAACAATTCAGTAAAGGCATAAAGTCACTGTAGATTTGTCAGGGACAAATGATGTTGAATTCACCTTTGTATTTTTTACTTCTTTGCTGATTTGGTAGATGTAGAAAACCAGTAAGACGTGATATTTCTTGATGCTTACATGTCAAATGTGAAATAGCTTTGATTAGTTCCTGATCAACACTTGGAAAATATGACCTGTGAAGTAAGACAAAAAATGAACTGGATTAGCCTCCTGTGCAGAGGATGGACTAAACTAGTGATTCCTCATACCACTCTAGGTAAACCTCCCTGCTGCTGCCTTTGCTTCTTCCATGTCCTATTGCTTCTGACTCCTGCCTGACTGCCTCTCAGCCCCTGCTCTTTCTGTTTTCCTGCTGTCCTGCCCTCCCCACACCAGCCCACACTGCTGCTGTCTTCTGCTTTCCTCTTAATTATCACTGCCAGTAGTGGTGTCTGGGAACACAATTGGCCTTCAAGAAATTGTCGTGACTGGCACACCTCACCCCTTGGAAGCCACTGGGCTATATAGTTTCTTCTGGTCTCTTCTAGGCCTGCATTTCTGTGCTGCCATGATGCTATGACTTCTCTTCCTGGCAGAGTGTAGTGTAACATAGATAGTGCTTGATAATGAGAGTGAAGCAGAACTGTGCAAAAAGGATTTTAAGCCTTCTCGGTCAGCTGTATGATCATCTGGCCACCTATCTATGCCTGCCCAGCATCAAGGATGCACAATTATGTTGACTTCGAGTAGCTGCGTGGAAGTTGCTGATTTCCCTATCCAAATCCCTTGGAACTCTTGATTGCAGCTCAGGCACCTTTGGGTTGGCTCTGCAGTAAGAGAAAATCAAGTAATAACAGAATGAGATTCTCGTGGCTGGTAACAGAAGCACTGGCGTTGTGCTGGGCTCCTGGCACGGTGCAACACAGGCCAAAGGCAGCCAGGAAAATGTTCTCCAAATGAAATCTTGCTGTGAGTATGTTAGGCTACTGTCTGCGATATTAAGATATAAATAGCCATATGTGTTTACACTGCAAAAAGTATTACACCCACACACATACACATCACTCTACAATAAGGAAACATAAATTATTAATGTTTGGCCTTTTCAAATGAACATTAAGTCCAGCAATTGCCTGCTGCTCAGATATATAATTTTTCTTTGAGGTCTCCACAATATAGTCCAAACTTTGATCTCTTAACAGACTTTCTCTAGCAGATACTGGAGAGAAAACTGGCTGTGCACTTGCAGCCTGAAAAGCCAACCATATCCTCAGCTGCATCAAAAGAACTGTGAAACAATGAAATTTTACAATTACCAACCTCCAGAGAAATGGAAAGCCCTTACAAAGAACTCTTTTGCATTTAAAAACCAAATCCAACATTGGGACAAAATTTCAGAGGGACAACAATTAGTATGAGATGGAAGTTCTAGGAGAAAAAAAGAGGTAAAATTAAACATTTTTGGACTATGTGTTCATCTCATGAACCCCTGGTTTTACAAACTCCCTAGTAAAACAGTTTCTGCAAAGCAGTGTTGGCAGAAAGATGAAGAATTGAGAAACAAAGCTACTGGGAATGTTCAGAGAGGTGAATTATTAGGGAACTGGGTACCCTCATAGCTCAAACAGCTTGGGACACTGTTGAGGTAGCATGCTTGGTTCTGTGGCATGCTGGAGCCAGCTGGCTGCAGAGTTAGGCAGTACTCCTGAAGAGTTCATCGTTGTTGTAGTACTATCTTGATTTCCAGCTGTCCAGGGAACTGGTAAGCCTTACCGGCTTGGTTATCAGATTGGACAGTGACTGAGAACTCTGCCAGCAGCACTGCTTATAAAACCCCTAAAGGGCTCAAGAGATTAAGCAGCACAGGAGCTGGCTTGATAGCACACTTCAGCAGCCAAGCACCCAGGAGATGGGCAAGGGGCAGAGTGGTCAAAAACTAGTAGATTTTCCATGAAGGTTGCAACGTAATTGGCATATCCTTGGGGAATGCTGCGATCCATTATTTTATGACTGCTGCTGGGAAATTTCTGATAAGCTCCAAATATAAAACCAAGTAAAAATATTTACTTTTTTTTTTTCAAATGAAGTTATAAGATATGTAGGCTTCACATTACATCATGTACTGTAATATAGACAAAGGAACTTGTTTTGCAATGTCTTTTCCCTCATTTACACTTGTGAAAGTGACTGTAAAGTAGGTTATACAGTGAACACTCCAGTGAAAAAGCTTGGATACCTTCTAAGACACATTTCCTCTGGCCTGCAACTGTTCTTCCAGTGGAGAAAGAATTTTTACAAGCTTGATTATGATTACATAACTTTCTGATTTTTGATTACAGTTTTAATTCAATTGCTCGCTCATTACTACCATAACAACAACATCTGAAAGGTACTAATCTGTAATCAGCACTCAGGCATAACAATATGGTTGAAAGTTATTTCTGTGAATAAAATGAAACATTTTGTCCTTCAATTACCGTTTTATTTCATCGTAGGGAAAATAATAGTGCAAAACCTCCTTTGGACACATCCCTCTTCTGATGGCATCTCTTTAAGAAGCAATTGAAAATTTCACCTTGCATCTGATAGGCTTTATTTTTTTAAGTAAATTCTGGTAATTTTCATATAGATAAAACTCTCACTGAAGTCAACATGGTTAAGGTGAATTTATATTACTTTGGAATTGAAAGCAAAATTTAACATATTGAAATTAACATCTTCTGCTGCTTCTAATGTAGACTGACAAATACTTTGCTTGATGCAATTTACAATTTAGCTGACATTAAAACTTGGGGAAAAATTGTCCTATTTATTACAGTGTAAATAGCTGTCTGCATTTAACTGAGAGCAGAACATTGAGTAACATTCTAGAACTTAAACCAGATCAATTTGCTCACAGGGGAAAACAGACATAGGAGACAAGGAAAAGGATTTCAGGTAATACTGAATACCATTCAGATAATAAGTAACAGCAGTCTTTAAATGACACTCAGGAGTTGGAAGAAGAAATAAAATGGGGTCATCTTATGGTGATACTTTCCAGTTCTTACATGATGGTTGTAATAATTTACCTTATGCTTGAAATAACTATAGTATGAAGCACCCCTGAAACTACTGACATTTTTTCATTCACTGAGAATGTAGAGCTCCTGTTTTCATACAACTCTCTTGTTTAACCATCAGGAAAAATTAATCTGTGCTGGGCTGTGAAGAGCTTCATGTATATCTGAGTACTTTCTGTGGTGTCACACAGAAATGTGGAGTCTATTCCAAAATTGCCCTTGTATTAATTTTTTTCTGCTTTGCAGTGAAATTTATTAATTCTGAATATGTTCCTAAACTTGCCAGTGGTTATCACACAATACAGATATATCCAGATTGAAGTTGTGCAAGTGAATGATTTTGTTACCCAAATTTTGATTATGATGTCAATGGTCAAAATGGTCCTTTTAATAGGGTCAAAAGTCCAGATAAATCTTTAAAGACTTTCCTTCACAGCTCAGGGTCCCAATGAACATATTTCTCTGTTTTTTATGCTTTCAATTAATATTTAGCTATGTATTAAACCATACCTATCTATGTTTTAATCTAGTCATACACTTTTTCTCAAGACTTTTCAGTTAAACTTTTCCTTTCACATCTAAAGGTAGAGAACATTCTCCCACTTACCCCCTTCCCTAGTCTAGTAGTTTTCTTGAAGCCAAATTAGTACCTGAATGCTGCCCCTAAACACCAAATACATTTAATATAAATACTTACAAAAATTTTTAATTGCATGTGAAATTTTTGAAAATCAATTGGGATGTGTTACAGGTTTTTTGATTGCTTTTTAGCTGTAGATTGATTTTTATTTCACAACCTGCATTTGTACATAGTTCTCAATGTAGCCACACCTTCATGTACTGAAAATAATATTTGCAGTTAAGTTTACAGGTTGTGCATATCTCTTTATCTTACTTACAAAAAAAAAAAAGTTGGGTTTTTTTTTTTGTTTTGTTGTTTTTGTTTTGTTTTCTGTTCAACAGGCACAATGGGTCCATTGCCCATCAGTGGGCATCAGGGATTGCCTGCTGATATGAGGTAAACCTTCTTTGTTGGAAAGTATGATCCTCATATGCTGATTCAAACAGCATGTTTGAAGCAACATAAAAGGCTAATTTTTAGAAAATGTAAAAGGCTGATTATAAAATAAGATTTTTTTAATCTGTGTAAGGACAAACTTTATAAGTTACTCTTTGCCTTACTAGCCAAATTACCTTTTTTCCATCCTTAATACCCCTTTATGTAATGTCTTTCCTACTGGAAAAGAGCAAAACTGACAAGAAAACCTAGAAACCTAGATAAAAGAATGTTACTCTTGATAGGATCCTTATAACTTGTGGGAAAAGTCAGGGAAAGACAAGGCTCCTTCACACAAGCCACAACTGAGTTCCTGCATTCTTTGCCATCTCTGCAGCTCTGGGAAGCTGCCTGCCCTCCTCAGCACTTGATAAACAACTATTTGAGAAAAAAGCATGAAACAAAATCACAAAATAGGACATAGTAATGACTCATACAAAGAAACAAAAGCTTCATATTGCAGGTAGGCCTTACCAATTTTAAAAGCTTATTTTCTGTTAGCTGGGAAGCAGTCTGTCACACCCACCTCAGAACTGCAGTCTCCCCTTCTTTGTGTTACCCAGGATATTTAACATTTAATCCCAGGAGTTTTTAACAGTCCCAACCACCTGTGTAAATCTTACCCAGGTAGAGCCCAAATGGATGCAACCCGAAATGACTGAGCTATGCCAGTTTGATTCTACAACAAAATTACTCACAAAGGCTGTAATGACTTTAATTTTTGTTATTTTCCCTTTCCCTCACTCCTTTTTCCACTTTTATTGCCTTGGGCCAGGCTAGGCATCACACCCAGGGGCCTCTCTCAGGCTGAACAAGAATGAAGAAAGGAAGTGATTGTCTGGTTCCCAGCTGCACCCTGAGGGGAGAATGCAGGGCTGTATAGTGCCCATCCTGGGCTTGTGGGGCAATGAGGGACCATCATAGTGCTTGGTGGAGAAGGGGAGAAAACCTTTATGAAACCTCCCAGTGACTGTGGTTTCCAGCCCTTTGTCCTTGGCCCAAAGAACTTCTACAGTTAAAACTGCCTCATGTGATGGGGCTTAAATGATGCCTGTAGAGGAAAAGGGCTGTCCTGGCCTGAGTTGCCTGCAGCCTGTGTGGTTATAAAGTGCCTTAGCATTACCAGGATTTTATCATTGTGAGTTACCATGGTCCAGCCAAAACAGGCTTGAAAATTAAAAAAGGGAGAGTGAAGAGAAAGATGTAGAAAAAATGAAAAGGCAAATTGGTTACTGAAGAAGACAATGAAGCTTATTCAGCCAAGTTGCTCCTCTGGGAAACAGTGCCAATCAAGGGGGTTTTTTTCTTTCTTTAATGCTGTAATTAATTTGTCACCCTGCAAAGCTTTTCAGTGCTGATCTTAAAATTCTCTGCTCTCCTATGGAGTGCTGTAACAAAGTTTCGCTGTTCCTGCTCTGAGAAGGCAAGATTGGGACTGTCAGTAGCAGCAAAATAACATTTTGATTTTTTACTAGTGAGAGTGATAGTGCTCACAGTGAGCAGTAAATTCTAGCAAGAGATCATTGAGCTTTTAGGTTGTTATGCATTTTACCCTGAAATTCTGTGTGAATAATGGATAATCTTCCCAAATGCACAAACATCTGTTATGTTTCTGTTTTGTCAAGAGAAAAGCTAGTCAAAATCAGTAAGATTTATTCAGTTTTACTGAAATTTTACTGAAGAACTTTGGAGTACAGTAGAAATAGTCAAGAGGCCTCACCTAAAGTACTGCTGTAAAACAGGCTTCAGCCATTTGAATTCAAATCCTGATAAACCACATTTGGGCTTTCTGTTGTGTATTTTTTATGAACGTTTTTGATTGCCCTGGTTTTGTGCTGTTTTGGATTTAGGATGAGAATAACGTTGATAATACAGTGACAGTTTTAGTTGTTGCCAAGCAGTCAGTGACTTTTCAGCTTCTCATACTGGCCTGCTAATGAGAAGATGGGGGGCACCCAAGAAGCTGGGAGGGGACACAGCCAGGACAGGTGGCCCAAACTGGCCAAAGGGCTATTCCATACCATACAACATCATGTTCTGTTTATAAATGGGGACAGCCTGAGGAGCTGAGTGGCTGCTGGGGGTCTTGATCAACAGCAGCAATTTGGGGCCTTGAATGGCACCCGGTGGTCTTGCACAGGACTGATTTTGAAGTGGTCGCGTTTGTCTTCCCAACTAATTACTGTGTGTGATGGAGCCCTGGTTGCTTGGAGATGGCTGAACACCTGCCTGCCCTTGGGAAGTGGGGAATGAATTCCTTGTCTCACTTTGCTTGTGCATGTGAGCTGAGAGGCTGGGCTGTTTGGAGATCTTGCATGGCAGCATCAATCTTGGATGCAGACAAATTGTACTGTTCATCACTTGTTTTGTGCATAACAAAAATAGTAATAACAACACCAATGTTCTTTTTTGCGTGTGTCCTTTTAAACTGTCTTTATCTCAACTCATGAGTTTTCTCACTTCACTCTTCTGATTCTCTCCTACATCCTGTTGAGAGGGGTGGTGAGTGGCTATCTGGTGCTTAGGTGCTGGCTGGGACTAAATCATGACACTGAGCAATTTTTGTTTATAATTTTTAGTTTTTCTTACATAGGATAAACCATATTTAGAAAATAGGTGATTTTTGTATGAGGATGCACATAGTTTCTTGAGAATTCTGAAGGCCTCATCATACATCAGCATTGCCAGCAGCAGCACAGGCAGAGAGACATCTGTAGAGGTGGGAGGGCCTGGAAAAATAAACGTTACCTTTAAACAGAAGAGGCTGGTGTCTCTGGCTTCTGACCTGTAAGGAATCCTTAACCACACCCTCAGAGTTATATACCTGCTTTGATAACCCCATGTGTTAGCAACCAAAAGAAGTTTTTTCTCTGTCTCTTTATCCTTCATCTCATTTTTGTGCTTGTCTGACAGTTTTTGGCAGTGCTGTGCTAGTTTTTGGCATTTCCAATGGATCTGAAAGTTTTAAAAATTTAACCTGCAGTTATGCTATATTGAGGATTCAATCACTTCCCTGTGAAATGAAGTAATTTCTTATATGCATGAACAAGATTAGCTAGTTGGCATATCTCAACTTGAAAAAAATTGGTTTAACTAGTTTAGATACCCAGCATGAGCAGTTTCTTAGCTGTGCTGCGGTACTGAAGATTACATGGAAATTTTGGTCAGATTTCATTGAAAAAGTTGACTGCAGAAATAAAGGATGTTTTGGTCTTGCTTTTTGGTTTTGCCTTTTTTTTTTTGTCCAGAGAGCTTGCTGATACCTGAACTGTGGATTAAAACATCACTGACATGTACATAATGGTGCCTATGACCGTTACCTATAGTATCTCCGTGGATCAGCATGTTTAGACAGCCAAAATTATTTCAAAATTCAGATATTATTTGAACACTTACAGAAATCTGTACTGGTGCTGTGGAGTAAATCCATCCACAAAACTCCCTCTCTATCTACTTAAATATATACAGGAATGCAATATATCAGAGCAGTCATCACAAAAATTACTTGTAGACCAGAACTTGACCCACAGTGATTCTGTACAATTATGTTTGTGATTAAGCTGTTGTATTGCAGATGTGTGGTATCTTCACTAGCTACAGACATGAGAAGTTGTATAGCAGTCTTCAGATGGAATTTTGGACTCAGGACTGAGAGCTGATAGAGGACATTCTTTCTATTGTCTTATTAAATTATTTTGTGTAACTATTTCATACAGTTACCCATGGCTAGTTCTCTCTTGCTGGCTATCTGCAGGCTATTCCTGGCCAAAGAGTAGGATTTCATAGTAGCCCTTTTAAAGTGTTTTAAAGTCTCCAAACATGGGAAGCCCTATGCCTGATGAGATTTTTGGATTCTGTGCTGGTGACAGTGCATAACATTTACTTTCCAGTTCTGGAAAATTGAAATGATGGTACCTGTGTCCTTTTTTGGTGCTTTCTTAAGCCTTTGTTAAGGATTTCACAGTGAGGCCAAAGTATTTTTAGATTCTTTATGCCGTTTGGATACAAATGAACAAATTTTATCTACTGTGTCTTTTTCTCTCTGCAGTTACATTGAAATAGGAATTAAAAAGCCTGAGGGGAAAAGGAAAGAAATGATGGTGCATATTTAATTCTGAATACCGCCTGTTCAAATTACTATGAAAAAATAGCAATTCATTACTTTATGCTTGTATAATTTATGTTTAAAAGTAAAAATATGCTATTTCAGGGAAGAATATGATATGATAATAATATCAATTTACCTGAGATTCATTATATAAAAATTTGGATACAAAGATAATGTTACTCTTGAAGTTCATCTTAACTTTCCTTTGTCCCTACCACATAATTATTTAAACATCACATGACTGGCAATAAATATTTTCCATACTTTTAGGAATTCAGAGTAATTATTACTCTTCCATTCCTTGCTGTATATTGTATAAGTAGAAGTGTAGGTAGTGTAAGCTATAGATGACATTTAGTGATTAATAACAGAGCTGTGGAATTGTTGAGTTTGGAAGGGACCTCTGGAGATCATCCGGTCCGAACCCCTACACACAAGGGGCCAACTGAAGCAGGTTATTTGGTGCCATATCCAGTCAGGTTCCCAGGGCCTCCAAGGATGGAGACTCTGTAGACTGTCTGCATAACCAGTTCCAGTGTTTGATCACCCTCATTGTATAAAAGATTTTTTTTCTTTCTTATCTGGTCTCAGATGATTTTAATCTCTCAGCTGAAACTGATGCCAGGTAAGTAAGGCCTTCCCAGTTTTATGCTCCATTATGAAGTCAACTGGCCCAGCTCACAAGAGTGTTAAGTTAGCTTATTTGGATTTGAGCTGGTATAGAGGATAAAAAACACCCAAAATTAAAAGGTAAATACCATAGATCATAAACTTAACTTGAGATTCTAACTGCTTATTTTACAAACAGAGTAAGCTTTGATTGCACATAATCTAGCTACTGTAGGGAGTTTTTGAGGCAGTATTCATACAAATAAAGCACTGTTAAACTGTGTATCCTTTCTTAGCCATTTTTGACAGTTTGACCCGCTACATGTATATTTACATTGCCACAGATCTGTTGTATTTACTGTTACAATAGCTCCTTCCTGCCTGAGACCTAGCAGACAAAATGGAAGGCTGTGCCCTACTGAAGTCCATTTGAATGCTCTACATAGGTCCCAGGTGGTTCAAATGCTTTTATTGGAATTTAGGCAAACTAAATGGCAGGCTGTTTTAAGACTGCAGGAAGCCTAGAATACTGTGTGCATATGCAGAGTAAATCTGTTATATATATGCAATATATTTGTACTTTGTTCAGTCTTCTCCCTCTGCAGAGAAGGCAGAGTCCAAATTACTGGATAATTGTACTTTGTTCAGTCTTCTCCCTCTGCAGAGAAGGCAGAGTCCAAATTACTGGATATATGTCCTGTGTCATTGAATATTTAATTTTGAATCTAGTTTTGCAACACATACGCTGTATAGTGTAGTGTCCCTCAATGTGATATCAATCACATAGCATACAGAGGTCCTTTGGGTATGCTTAGCCAGTCAGAGATTGTTGTTATCATTCTGAATGGGATCTTTGCCTTCTTTCATATGGCACTGAAGGCAAATAGGATAGGATTCGTAAGAGTTAAATGGAAAAGGCTTTTGATAACTTTCTACATTTTGAATTATAATTGGATTTTGATTTGAAATAGAGATTTACAATAGTTATCTTCTGTCTCTGCAATTGCATTCACAGTAAAATATAGTGAAAATGAACTGGGCTGCACTGCTGGCTCCACTGAATCAGTACCATTTTTACTGAGAATATATAAATAAAGTTACACCCAAGCCACTTCTATAGAACAGATCTGTTTCTTGAGGTTTTAGTTATTGACTTGATATATATTTGATATAAATTAGTAAACTACAGGTTTGTAAAATGACATAGTAAAGCCTATTTAAATTAACGTTTTAATGTCTGTGAATAAAAAAACCCTACCTGTAAATTTATATTCTTGGATCTGCATTATCAAAGCTATTTTAATGAAACAAACATCTAATTTTTGTTTCTGATTGGTCTAATTTGAAGAGTAGCATTTATCCTTGTACAGCTATTTGTGATGTAACTTGTAAGAGTGCTTTGTTAATAGAGAGGATTTTAAAAATATCACTTTGGAAATGATGCTTGCTATATTTTATTATTTTTTCTCTGTCAATTAGAGCCAAATTCTGTTTCTTCATGCATTTAGACTGAAAGGCAGAGATCAAATCTAAGGGATTATAGATTGGAAGAAGAGTGAAAGACTTAAGAATCTGGCACCACCAGTTCTTGGGCTGGGGTGGTCACTCCAGCTGTGCCCTGTCTGTATGACATGATGAGACTTAACTGTTTACTACTACCCCTTTGTTTCTTCTCTTCCACCGAAGCTATATCAGTAACATGGTCAGAAGGAGGTTTTTAGGCAATGACTATACTACACAGTACCAGAGCATGTTTCCCTCTGGCTGCATCTTTATTAATACATTAATCAGTCTCCTAGATATGTTTGGGTACTGGAACTCAGTTATTTGTACTGTGACATGTTTTTGGCTTGTGCCTGCTCATACCCCAATTCCCAGTCATGGGCTGGAAAGTTAGGATGGACCAGAGGCAATTAATTCTCAAATGCCATGAACCATGTAAGTAAGTATGTAGGTAGGTTTAGTATTATATAGCAGCCATATGATGCTATATGGTTCTGTGGCTGGGGAATAGGTATTGTTGTCGTTTTGTTCATTAATGTAAATGTGGCAAGTCCTTGTGTGGGTGCCTGTGGGACCAGTGCTTTGCAATAAGTTTTTGTGCAATATTTGGATGATTTAAGAGCTCTGTTGTATTCCACAGATATTCTTTGAAGCTAGAAAAATGGAAGCTCTAATGGAAATCAGAGAACTTTAAAAAAAAAAAAAAAAAAGCATCTTTGCCAACAGTAACTAACGTATACTCCACCTAGAACTGCAATGTCACTTTTCTGGTGAATGTCAGTTGGCATTGCCTCAAACAATGTCCTTGTTTCAAGGTTAACATGCGTAGAATCATAGAACATCCTGAGCTGGAAGGGACCCATAAGGCTCATCGTGTCCAGCTCCTGGCTCCACACAGGCCCAGCCAAGTCAGAGCGTGGGACTGAGGGCATCGTCCAGATGCTTCTTAGAGTCAGTCAGGTTTGGTGCTGTGACCACTGCCCTGGGCGGGCTTGTTCCAGTGCCTGACCACCCTCTCAGTAAAGAGGATCCTCTTAACATCCAACCTAAACCTCCCCTGTTGCAGCTTCATACCATTCCCTATGGGGAGGATAGAATATCCTGTGAAGAGAGATTAGGGATATAAGCCATTTTGTGTCAAGTCCCTGGACCTTTTTAGTTTATTGGTGTAGATACAGCTAGTTAGGCTGACGCAAGACTAAATTCAGCATGAACATTGAAAGAGAGATTGCAGATTTTTATGTCTAACCAATTCCTTGCTTTATAATAGAATCCTGTCAGTGAAGATCTTTGCTCAGTAATTATTCACACAATTTTTTTTCTCTTTTCCTAATGTAGCACTTGCAGTTTTTGCATCTGAGGACAGATTTTATCCTGGAGAGAAGAATTATGCTTTCATTAGCACTTACTGGGTTCTCATCACCAAACATTAATTCATTTGGATGAATAGATTGGAGTTACAGAAAAGTTTGCAATCACTGCAATATCATTAATGATAGCAGGACTTCGTGTAGCATAAAATGAAGTAAAGTGTTACCAGCAATGTCTTTTTCAGTAGGTAGGGAAGGCAGGTTTTAGCGTTGCTGGCCTACTTACTATAAATATTTAGCTGTTTATTCTGTTTTGGACTCCTTTGTGGGGAAATCCTTTTTGATTTCAAGTTTTAGTTTTTCACTTTTTGCTTAGCAAATATTTGAAACACGGTGGTGGCAGCTTATTTTCTCAGGGGAGAGAGCTTATCAGACCATTTGACAGTGACTTCCCTGGTTGATTAAATTGTGTCAGCTGCTTCAGAATAGAGAAGTCTTTTGGACAAATGGTGAACATGACACAGGTTCTTGAGGATAGAAGACATGAAACAGTGAAAACCTTGGGATTCCTCAAGTATGACAGATTTTCCAAAATACTGACAGGTAACATATTGCACTGAAGAAAGGCAGTATTTGAAACTAGCACTAGCGTTTGCATTTAAGGAATGCTTCTGAGAAGAAAATATTTAAAACATCTTGCTTCAGCTAATGACATATGATTTACTTTTTTTCTGCAGATTAAACCAATAATTCATAGTACTACCCGTGTGCCTTCCAGATGGCATTTTATCTTTAATAAGCCATGAAATATCAAGTAAGTATGTTATAAATCAGACATTTACATTTGGTTTTAAGTTTTCTACCCCAACAGTATATACAAACTCCCAAATGTCTCTGTTCTGTTAAAAGCCAAATGTTTGCAGTGAAACTCTGGTTAACCAGGTGTGACTTGGGATGGACAATCTTTATGTTGATTTAGATACTATGAATTTAAATTGAATTTGTATGGCATGACAAAAGGCATAATTTTTCCAAAGTATTCTTAAGGAAGGAAATAAGTTGAGAGTGGCAATGTGTTGCAATGCACAGTTGTTTTATGCTAGTGAAAAAAAAAAAATCCCAAAATATTTGGAAAAGTTATGTGGTGCAATATGTCTACATCATTAAATAATAGGATAGAATGACACCTAATCCAAGGGTTATTTAGAAAAAAAGTCTCAGAATCACAAAGCATCACAGAAATTTCTAAAACAATGAAGTGTTAAAAACACTATCTATGTTTTGTAGAAGCTGGTTTCTGTTTTTCATTAAAATTAGGGAATCTATTCTTTGTACGTCTATTTCTGTTAATTTAATTTTAGTGGTGTCATCCACTTAACATGAAAGCAGTGGCTACTTTTCCCCTTTTCCTTTTTTGGCATAAATATATTTTTTTCAAGAAAGACAAAACAGTTTACATAGCTCCTTATTTATTTTTCTTTTTTTTTTTCCTTGCAATTGTACAGTTGATTTAGGCTTTTTTTTTTTTACATTATGAAAAGGAGTCAATCAGAAACATAAAGAAATCAAGATCCTCCTAAAGCTATTTAGGTGCCATCTGTAAACAGTCTCACCAAGAAAATCAATGAGCCATAACAACTTTGCAAGAAAATTGAAGTACTTTGTAACAATATCATCTCAATGCAAATAACAAATAGATTTACTTTTTATTGTTTTGTACACAAATTGTATACAGTTGAAGGGTGACAGAGCCCTGGGACAGGCTGCCTGGGGCAGGGGTGGAGTCTCCTTCTCTGGAGATATTTAAGACCCATCTGGATGCCTACCTGTATGATCTGTTGTAGGGAACCTGCTTTGGCAGGGGGTTGGACCAGATGATCTCTGGAGGTCCCTTCCAACCCCTGTGATTCTGTGAATCTCTGAATCTGTGAATCTGTGAACTTAAGCCGTTAATTCTGTGAACTGCTAATGAAGCCTGACTTCTTATAGATTTTTGTCTTATATTTCATAAACTCTCTATAAAAAACCTGAATAATAAACCAGAATAATATTTCACGTTTTTCACCTTGCCTGGACACACAAAGGGATGGCTGCGGATCATACCAACAGGTTCCACTACTCAAGTAATGTGTAGAACAAATTCAAGCAAGTCACCTTTGGAGTTGTGATGCTTCCCACACAGCAAGACCGTACCAGTTTAACTGGGCAGAATGGGTGAGTAAAGTGTTGGATATGAAACAGAAAAGATAACAATATCTTGTTTCTTCATGCTTAAGACTTATTTAATAGAGAAGCTGTAATTTAAAGTGATGAGCATTCAAAGGCATAACTAGAGAAAGAGCTACTAGTAGAACTTTATAGAAGGTGGTTATCTATGTTTTAATTTAATGTCAATGCCTAATATTTAAAGCTATTATTGTGACAGTGTGTACACGTAGGTAATTCTAACAAGTTACAAAACTGGAGAGATCTGCAGTTTTTGCAAGGTCATCCTTTAATTGGTCTGTTTTTCAATGACCTTTTATATTATTTCCACTTAAAAACTCCACCTAAACACCAACTCTTACGGGAGAAGATCGGGGAAAAAAATGTGTTCTCATCATTAACTGAATATCAGTAGACTTAGATTCTGGCAACTGTAGAATAAGTTCTGTGCTTGAAGACAACACTGATGGTGGTGTTATTCTCTCTGTATAGAAGTAGACAATTAACCCCAAAGCTTTGTGTGATCTTCTCTGGAACAGTATTATGGAGGTATTTGAAATAATCACGATAAATCCTATAGAATGGTTTGCATGTTAAAGCAAATAACCCATAAATAAATACAAAACTAGGGTAATTCTCGGAATGCAGACAGAATCACAGAATCACAAGGTTAGAAAAGACCTTTAAGATAATCAAGTCCAACTGTTCCCATCCTATGCTAAACCATATGCCTAAGTACCTCATCTACCCTTTTTTTTAAACACATCCAGGGAAGGTGACTCAAACCCCTCCCTGGGCAGCCTGTTCCAGGCCCTGACAACTCTTTCAGTAAAAATTTTTTTTCTACTATCTAATCTGAACCTGCCCTGGCACAGCCTCTTGCCATTTCCCCTTGTCCTATCTCCTGTCACCTGGCTGAAGAGACCATCGCCCACCTCTCTACAACCTCCCTTCAGGTAGTTGTAGGCAGTGATAAGGTCTCCCCTCAGCCTCCTCATCTCCAGGCTAAACATCTCCAGCTCCCTCAGCTGCTTCTCATATGATTTGCTCCATGGCCCCTTCACCAGCCTGGTTGCCCTTCTCTGTACTAGTTCAAGGACCTCAATGTCCTTCTTATGGTGAGGAGCCCATAACTGGACACAGCACTCAAGGTGTGGCCTCACCAATGCTGAGTACAGGGACACAATCACCTCCCCAGACCTACTGGCCACACTATTTTTGATACAAGCCAGGATGCCATTGGCCTTCCTGGCCACCTGGGCACACTGCTGACTCATATTCAGCCTGCAGTCAACTAACACTCCCAGGTCCTTCTCTGCCAGACAGCTGTCCAGCCAGTCTCCCCCAAGTGCTGCATGGGGTTGTTATATCCCATGTGCAGCACTCTGCACTTGGCCTTGTTAAACTTCATCCCATTGGTCTCAGATGCAATGTAGGAAATGCTGTCACCAGGCTAATGTTGAAATATTTAATTTTCTGTAATCAAATAATCACATGTGATTCCAATGCCAATATAAAGAGCTAAGGTTAAAAATGCAAATTGAAGATCTCTGACACATGATCTGAATTGCTTCTTCAAGGAAAGGAAATGTGTGTTTGTTTCAATAATTCTTGAGCACCATACATCTTCTATTGGCAAATCAAAGTAACAGAATTTAGAGATGAATAATATGTTTTAGGTCGTATAGTTAATTCCCATGACTGCCACGCCTTAAACTATACAATGCATTTCCTTTTCTACCCTAGGTTTATATGTTTCTAGGGATGAAGTTTCTAAATCAACCCTTAGAGGATCACTCTACAGTTTTGTAATTTGCATTAACAGTAAGGTCTTTGGATAGCTTTTTTTTTCTTAAATTTGAGCAAAGAATTTTTTGTCAACATACATTATATATTTGAAGGAAAGAAACTACTATAAATTAAGAATGGGATCCCCTTTTCTTTCAAACTGAATGCTTGTTTCACGTACACCGTCTCCAGGCTTTACGTGATTTTACTGAAAGTTCCACTAGATGGCCCCAGACCTCTTCCTAACGCAACCTTTATTACTTCAAGATGTTTTAACGAGGCATGCAGACATAAATATTTGCTCTTGGCTGAAATTTGACACATTGCTAGGACTTGCCCCAGGCTTTTTTTTTTTTTTTTTTTCTTTCTTCTCTTTCTGTAAACCTAAAAAAAAAAGGACAATCCAAAATAACCAAAACATGTTCCTGGAAAGCATTTTTCTTTCCACAGTATTCTGATTTATAAAGGTTGTTGTATTATGCTACTTACAAGGTAAACAGGTGATTAAAATGTTGCCTTGATGTTGAAACAAAAAGTATATTGCTATACGAAACGTTAAAAAAAGAAAAATAGGGAGAAAGTTGAGCAATGTTGGGCATTTAATTCTTAGCTGCATAAAGAATTGCTAAATTATGTTATAACCATTAAGTTACACAGAAACACCTTTAGATTCCTGTTTGGTATACATAGCTGATTTATTAAAAGTTATTCTGTTGTGGAAGAAGATACAGAAGCACTTTCTAAAGCATTTTAGAGCAGTTTTGCACCACTGTCAATGTGGAATGGCTGATTTAAGTCTAGGTGGCAAAATCCCACTTAAAGCTGCTTTTTTTTCCAGCTCTAAATTTGTAAATGCTGCCTTCTGTGCAATTCCCTTTTTTTTTTTGTTGAAAGACAGGGCAGCCCACTTCCAAATGCTGGACAGCTATCTTTTACATACTTTCTTAGACGTTGGACTAGGTTCTAAGCTTCACCATTGTTTTGGTTGAGAGATTGGGTATAAGACTTTATATATAGTGAGAGATTGGATTTGAGACTCTTGATACCAATTATAAATACTAAATACTATAATACAACATGTTTGTTGTGTCATTTATAGTTTCAGAATAGAAATTATTATTACAAAATTATTTATTGGTAAGAATAAAATAGGTAAAGTTGCAAGGAATTTTCAGTTGTGATACAATATCAAAAAAGTGAAAAGATTTAATGAATGAAAATTAATGAAAAGCGAGTGAAAATTAAATATTAAGATTGGTATCACTAGTGGAGTAGGAAAGGGAAGTAAGTTAATGCTTGAATGGATTGTGAGTTATGGATAATCTTCAGAAGATATAAAAGAAACAAACTTGTGGAGTAATGGGAAGAAATGAGAAGTTTAAAGGAGTAAAGATGTATAGTACTAGGGGCAGAGGAAGGTGGTTCTTCTAGAAAATATAATCATTGAAAAGGAGACTGTAGTATTCACACAGAAGATTAAAACAATCTAAGTAATTTTCTATAGATTTAGTGGAATGTAGATTAGGAGAAGATTTTATGTCGTAAAGGAAAGAAAGAATAGAAGAAAGAAGAGAATAAGGAAAAATTAGAAAATAAAATGTGGCTTTAGAGAATCTGCTATTGAAACAAAATCACACAGAATCACAGAATTGTTGAGATCGGAGGGGACCTCAGGTCATCCAGTCCAAGCCCCTACTCAGATCAACTAGAGAATGTTGCTCAGCCTCATACCCTGTCAGGATCTGAGTTTCTTCAAGGGCAGAGACCTTGCAATCTCTCTGGGCAACCTGTTCCAGTGTTTTACCAACTTATCTGTGAAAAAACTTTTTCTTATGCTTAAGTGGAATTTCCTGTCTTTTGGTTTGCACCCATTGTCTTGTGACTAGATATCACTGTGAAGACTCTGTTTACTTACTGCCTCCACCGGAAATTTATACTCGCTGATGAGATCCATGCAAGCCTTTGCTTCCCCACACTGAACAGTTCTCTGGGCTTCTTTCTTGTAGCCACATATATACTCCAATGCCTTCCCCATCTTTGTGGCTTTTTGCTGTCCCTGCTCCAGTATGCCCATGTCTATCTTGTACAGAGAAGCCCAGAACTGGATGCAACACTCAGATATGGTGTCAGCAGTGCTTGGTTAGAGAGAGGGGAAGGATCACCTCCCTTGACCTGCTGGCAATGCTTTGCCTACTACAACTCAGGAGGCTGCTGCCCTTTTTTGCCTCAAGGGCATGTTGTTAGCTCACACTCAGAAAGAAGTTCCAGAGCAATTCCTTCTGTTGAACTTCCTGAGGTTCCAGTCACCCCATTTCTCCGGCCTGTGAAGGTGCCTCTAACGGTAGCAGGGCCACTGGCCACCCACTGACCCACTCTGGCTAACTCTGCACTGTGCAAAGTTACTGAGGGTGTGCTCTGTGTCATTGTCATTAATGAAAACAGTACTGGATTCAATATCAATCTCAGGGACTGGTCCAGCACTGGTCTCCAGCTGCTCTTTGTGCCAATGGTCACAACCCTTAGAGCTAGAGTATTAAGCCAAGCTGCCTGTTCACTTAACCTAGCCTGTGCTTCTTCTAATTGTCAATGAGGATGTTATAGAAGACAGTGTCAAAAGCCTTTATATGGGACACCATGTCTAAAGCTTTTGTAAAGTCAAGGTAAATAAAACAATAACAACTGGTTTTTCTTCTAAAATTGAGGGTGAGGCCAAAACTGGTTATAGTTGCTTTGCAAGGTTGAGAAGGAACAAGATGTAATGTAGACTGCAGTGAAGAAAACAGTTGATGTGCTAAATCTTTTAATGAACCATATCTGATTCCTGCTTGTAATCATGAGAACATCTTTGGACAACATGAAAAGAATGTAGCTGAAGTCTGAAGGACAATGTATTTCACTGTTGACTCATCTATCATGAGAGACAGGCATGTTAAGGATATGGTCCTGTATTTTTATGAATGAGTTTTAAAGTTTAATGAAATTGTTTAAGATTTCAAATGAACCATTGAAATCTAAGTGACAGTACTAATAATGATCCACGTTAAATCATTTTGTCAAATAATTATGTTTTGGATTTTATTTTGTTACCAAAGGAAAGTCCCTCCTTAGCCTCTTGGCTGTGTTTTCCCCAATGTAGAGGTCATCAAACCACCATTAAAATTTCTCATACTGAGGTTTTCTCCAAAATGTTTTCCCTGCTAAATGAAAGAATTTTTCTTCATTTAGGAGTTGTTCACAGATAAGAGAAACTATTAACAATTTAATATGTCCAGTGAAATTGCTCAGTCTTGCAATATCATGCTTTTTATTCACAGATCATTTCCATAGCACATATCAGATTATTCCAGTGTTTGATCATATATGGAATATATGAAGGACACTATCAAAACCAGTAATTTTTTCCTATGGATGTGGCCTCAGTGTAGTCAATCATACAGTAACTGAGTTTGTGTTTTCATGACAGCTGGAACCATGAGTTAAACTGATATGCAATTGCATCATACTGAGCAAGAGGACATGACCTTCTGTAGCAAGATTTATCAGTATTCAACAGTAGCTGGTCTGATTTTCCAGAGTATTGTTGTAGGCCATGTTTTACTTTAAGAAATGGATGTCCTAGTAATCTACAGCTTTAAGACAATGATTTATGTACAAGGCTATAGAAATCAATGAAGAGATTGTCACAGCTGCAGAGGGTACATCAACAAAGTAAAATGAGCAAGTGTTAATTAGTAAAGACAAGAGTAACTGACATTTCCTGTGTGAAACAAGATTTAAAATTATATATAAATAAATTATATAACCCATTGTTCTTTTAGAATCAACTGTTTTAACTAATGATTTTGATCATATTTTACTTGTAAACAAAAAAGTAGGATAAGTTATATGGGGAGCTCGTAGTGTGTCATCAGATGAATAAAGTAGAAGGAAAGAAATTAGATCTACCTATTTAGATGAAGGTCTTAATTTCCCAGGATATTAATGGAAGTTTATTTCTTTTGTGCTTATAAATTTTCCATCAGATCAGAGGTGATAAAATATCTTTTCCTTTATGTTTAGGATCCTTCCTTTAATTATTAAAACATTGGAACTTTTACGCTTCAGATAGTCCTCTTTGGGAAAGCCTTTACAATACAAAAATCTTACAAGGATTAGAAAAAATATCCTTCTCAGTTATCATGACTTCACAATGACTCAATTATTCTTTCTCATTCTTTCTAAGCAACTGTTCTGTTCAGATCTATCCACACATTGAAAGTGTTTATCTGACAGCAGCAATGTTTCTGAAAGCTACAAATGAAAAATAACATTAAGCAGAACTTTGTTACGTTGTTTTTCCATATTTCTCTTATGGCCTGTGCTTATTTAGAAGTTGACATGTTTTCTGCTTCCATATCAAGAACAATATTTCAAGCATCCAGAACTGCATACTACAACCCAACACACTATTTACTACAGAAAATTTTACTTTTTATAAATTCATCATGTTTTATTCTTTAGATATGGCACACTCTCTCTTGCTGTTTAAGGCCTAACAGACTGAGTAGGCTTTCCTGTTAAATTAACTCTTTATGTTAATTCTTTAATTTGGAGCCTGATTTTTACAACCTGTCCTGGTTTCAGTCAGGATAGAGTTAATTTCATTTGTAGCAGCTGATGGAACGCTGTGTTTGGGAGTTAAAATGAAAGCAGTGCTGATAACACCCTGATGGGTACCGGTGGGCTTTTGGAATAGCTGCTTTGGAGACAGAAGGCATTGAGCAATTGCGTGCCTTGCCTGGACTCTCAGATGATCCTTCTGTTGTGGGGTTGTTGAAGGTTGAAGAACAGCAAGTGCCAATTGCTACAACGACGGTGCACAGAAAACAGTACCGTACTAACCGGGATTCCCTGATCCCCATCCATAAGCTGATTTGTCAACTGGAGAGCCAAGGGGTGATCAGCCGAACCCGCTCACCCTTTAACAGTCCCATATGGCCAGTGCGGAAGCCCGATGGAGAGTGGAGGCTGACAGTGGATTATCGTGGCCTAAACGAAGTCACTCCAGGTATGAGTGCTGCTGTACCAGACATGTTGGAACTCCAGTATGAATTGGAGTCAAAGGCAGCCAGGTGGTATGCCACAATTGACATTGCAAATGCTTTCTTCTCAATACCACTGGTGCCAGAGTGCAGGCCACAGTTTGCTTTCACTTGGAGGGGCATCCAATACACGTGGAATCGTCTGCCCCAGGGGTGGAAACACAGCCCTACCATTTGCCATGGACTAATCCAGACCACACTGGAAAAGGGTGGAGCCCCAGAGCACCTGCAGTACATTGATGACATCATTGTATGGGGCAATACAGCAGAGGAAGTATTTGAGAAAGGAAAAAGGATAATCCAAATCCTTTTGGAAGCTGGTTTTGCTATAAAGCAAAGTAAAGTCAAGGGGCCTACACGAGAAATCCAGTTTTTAGGAATAAAATGGCAGGATGGGCGTCGTCAGATCCCAATGGACATTATCAATAAAATAGCAGCTATGTCTCCACCAAGCAACAAAAAGGAAACACAAGCTTTCTTAGGTGTTATAGGTTTTTGGCGAATGCATGTCCCAAACTACAGTCTCATTGTGAGCCCGCTCTACCACGTAACTCGGAAGAAGAATGATTTCCAATGGGGCCCTGAGCAGCAGCAAGCCTTTGAGCAGATCAAACGTGAGATAGTCCATGCAGTGGCCCTTGGGCCTGTCCGGACAGGGACAGATGTTAAAAATGTGCTTTACACTGCAGCCGGGGAGAATGGCCCTACCTGGAGTCTCTGGCAGAAAGCACAAGGGGAGACTAGAGGTCGACCACTGGGGTTTTGGAGTCGGGCCTACAAAGGATCTGAGGCCAATTATACTCCAACAGAAAAGGAAATACTGGCCGCCTATGAAGGGGTTCGAGCCGCTTCAGAAGTGATTGGGACTGAAGCCCAGCTCCTCCTGGCACCCCGACTGCCGGTGCTGGGCTGGATGTTCAAAGGGAAGGTCCCTTCTACACATCATGCCACTGATGCTACGTGGAGCAAGTGGGTTGCACTAATTACTCAGCGGGCTCGAATAGGAAACCCTAATCGCCCAGGAATCGTGGAAGTGATCACAGACTGGCCAGAAGGCAAAGATTTTGGGATGTCACCAGAGGATGAGGAGGTGACACGCGCTGAAGAAGCCCCACCTTACAACAAACTGCCAGAGAATGAGAAGCGATATGCCCTGTTCACCGACGGCTCCTGTCGCATTGTGGGAAGGCAGCGAAGATGGAAAGCTGCTGTATGGAGTCCTACAAGACAAGTAGCAGAAGCCACTGAAGGAAAAGGTGAATCAAGCCAATTTGCTGAGGTGAAGGCCATCCAGTTAGCTTTGGACATTGCTGAGAGAGAAAAGTGGCCAATGCTCTACCTTTATACTGATTCATGGATGGTAGCTAATGCCCTGTGGGGTTGGTTGCAACAGTGGAAAAAGAACAACTGGCAGCGTAGAGGCAAACCCATATGGGCTGCTGACTTATGGCAAGACATTGCTACCCGATTAGAGAAGCTTGTTGTAAAGGTACGTCATGTCGATGCCCATGTACCTAAGAGTCGAGCCATGGAGGAACATCAAAACAACCATCAGGTAGATAAGGCTGCTAGGATTGAAGTGGCTCAGGTAGATCTAGATTGGCAACATAAAGGTGAATTATTCCTAGCTCGATGGGCTCATGATTCCTCAGGTCATCAAGGGAGAGATGCAACATATAGATGGGCCCGAGATCGAGGGGTGGACTTAACCATGGATGCTATTGCACAAGTTATCCATGAATGTGAGACGTGTGCCGCAATTAAGCAAGCGAAGCGGTTGAAGCCGCTTTGGTATGGAGGACGGTGGATGAAATATAAATATGGGGAGGCCTGGCAGGTCGATTACATCACATTCCCACAAACCCGCCATGGCAAACGCTACGTGCTTACCATGGTGGAGGCAACCACCGGCTGGCTAGAAACATACCCTGTATCCCATGCTACTGCCCGGAATACAATCCTGGGCCTTGAAACGCAAGTCCTATGGTGACATGGCACCCCAGAAAGAATCGAGTCAGACAACGGGACTCATTTCCGAAATGCTCTCATAGACACCTGGTCCAAAGAGCATGGCATTGAATGGGTGTACCACATTCCTTATCATGCACCAGCCTCTGGGAAAATTGAACGATACAATGGACTCCTAAAGACTACCCTAAAAGCAATGGGTGGTGGAACATTCAAACACTGGGATACACATTTGGCCAAAGCCACGTGGTTAGTTAACTCTAGGGGTTCTACCAATCGGGCTGGCCCTGCCCAGTCAAAATTTCCACGTACTGTAGAAGGAGACAGAGTCCCAGTGGTGCATATGAAGAGTATATTAGGGAAGACGGTTTGGGTCATCCCTGCTTCAGGTAAAGGTAAACCTATGTCGGGAATTGCTTTTGCTCAAGGACCTGGTTGTACTTGGTGGGTAATGCAGAAGGATGGAGAAGTTCGATGTGTACCTCAAAGGGATTTGATTTTAGGTGAGAATAGCCAATGTAATTAGTAAGGTAGAAATTGTATTATAATAAGTGCTAAATAACTCATTACTGTATATTCATTATTACTATAATTGCTGTATGTTGTTGTTTGTTGTACCAATGGAGTTACAGCTGGAATCATACACGACAATGAAGGAAGACTGCCACGATGATGGGACCAAGACCTGCCATCATAAGAACTTTTTCCTCTTCCCCTTTGAAAATGAACACTTTTGATTCACAGACTATGACCATGGACCATGTCAGATGCATCGATCGAGAGTCCGAGATGCAGCATGCAACGAACCAATGACGCATACTGACACCATGAGAGACTGTTACAATGAATGAAGCCTGAAAATCATGAACTAAATCATTTACTCAACAAACCTCAGATGAATGGTCCATAGACTAAGGGAATAATACATATATGTGTGTCTGAAACAATGGTTGGACCTGGTCATGACGTAAATGGTATGGAATAAGGGGTGGAATGTCCTGGTTTCAGTCAGGATAGAGTTAATTTCATTTGTAGCAGCTGATGGAACGCTGTGTTTGGGAGTTAAAATGAAAGCAGTGCTGATAACACCCTGATGTTCTTAGCTGCAGTCAGACAGTCAAGGACTTTCTTAGCTTCTTCTATTTCTCTATTCTTGAGAAAGGAGGGGTGAAGCCAGGACAGGTGACCCAGATGGGCCAAAGAGAGTATTCCATGCCAATTACGTCCTGCCTAGGAAAACGGGGGGCTGTTGGGAAGAAGAAGAGGGGCGGTCTCGGGACGCGTGCTTCTTGGGGGGACGGTCGGTTCCGGGACAGCTCTGGGTGGTACGGCCTGAGTTGTGTGGTTCGGTGAGAAACTGCATTGTGTATCAATAGTTTCATATTCTTTTGCTCTAAAGTCCTGTTAGCATTGTTATATTTTATCTTTCTGTTATCTTAGTAAACTATCCTTATCCCAACCCACGGGCCTCTTAGTTTCTTGGTTTTGGAGTTGTTTGCCCCTTCCTTTTCCCTTCCCTTGTTTCCCTTTCCCTTTTTCCCTTTTCCCCTGCTCTTTTACTTTAAGGAGCAGGCAGCTGCGTGGATCTCAGCCCACAGCCGGGGTGAAACCACGACACAACCATATTAAGACATTGCCTTTGTTTCTTTGAATCACAGTTTAGTGAAACATGGAAGAAACTCCAAAGCTTATGCTACATTATCTTCTAATGTGTCTCCGACAATATATTAGTTTTTTGACAGAATCTAAGTAAGAGCAATTGCTGGAGCTTTTAGCCTCAGCAGCCACTGTGGAAGTGCATTTCTTCTCCATCTCCCCCTTATGTTACATACGTAGTGTAAAAAAGTAGAATATGAACCTCAATTCCCATCTAATCAGCATCAAAAGAAAGTCACAGTGGTTTTTTTTTCTGTGGCTCGTGTTTAGTTTGTGGTCAAGCCCAGGCATCTCCTCAGAATGAATTGTCTCAGTCATCTATCATTCCCTCTTAGATCCAGGCAGCTGTAGTACATCTGCATTTCTTGCAATGATTTCCCTATGCACAGGCAGTGGGGAATACAGTGGGAACATGCCTCAGTCATTCCTCCTGTTCCTGGGGCTTATGCTATTATAGAAGTAATGACATTTACTTATCTTTCAGTTCCCCTCAGTCAGCTGAATGAATCAGGAAGCTTTTCTGTGTTTTTGATTGTGTAAAACTTTCATTTTTGTTTCTTTGTTCCTGAAACATCTTTCCACATCTCCCAATATATTCTGAGATGAATCACTGAATGACTTGGGATGGAAAGGACCACAAATTTCATCTAGTTCTGACCCCCTGACATGGGCAGGGATACCCTCCAACACACCATATTGCCCAAAGCCCCATCCAACATGGCCTTGAACACTGCGAGGGAGGGGGCATTCCAGCTTCTCTGGGGTACCTGTGCTAGGTCCTCCCTGCCTTCATAGTCAAGGGCAGATATTTTCCTAATATCTAATCTAAATCTATCTTCCTCCAGTTTAAATCCATTACTCTTCGTCCTATCACTGCACTCCCTAAAAAGAGTCCCTCTCCATCTTTTCTGTAGGCTCTCTTTAGGTACTGGAAGGCTGCTATAAGATCTTAGAGATGCTTATAGAAATCTACTGCTGTTTGAAATTATCTAGTGTATACCGCCTGTCATCCAGCTGCTGCTGCAGAATGACTTGATGCTCCAGAATTCCTTCAGTTTTAGAAATCTACAAGCTTTTCAAAATAACATGGCTTCATAAGAGAATTTTTTTGGACTTTCAAGAGGCTTATTCTTATGATGTTACTGTCATATCTTTCACCTTAACTGTCTACATGGAAAGAGGACTTGGAAGTTAAGATAAACACTGAGCATCCTAATAGAAGAATGCAAGAGCTCTTTAACCCCATGTTGGTCCATGTTGAAGCTTTTAGAATAAACAATGGCTTGTCTTTCTTTTGAAGACAGTGATTTTGTAGAAATTGGACCATACATGTAAGCCAGTTTCAGAATTGATATGTCTGTTCTTCAGTGATATGGATGTTGGATGGCTGAGAGTCAAGATGGCTCTTCTGTGGCTGGGTACATACTTACAAATGATAGCATTCAGTCTACATAGTTAGAGGTCAATGTGCAGTTATTAACTGCTTGTCATGCTACATTGTTTATTGGATCTGAAGATTTTTATTAATTTAGTTAGAGTCAATATGATGGTTCAGTTAGGCTGAGAGTTAATCTCAGTTTCCTAATTTTACAAGTTTTTGTGCAGTCTCATATTCTGCAGCTGGTAAGATTATGACAAATATTACAAGACATTCCCCCTAGTTAAAAAATATTATGCCATAATAGGATTTAAATTGAGTGCTAATTTTCTTAATGGGAAAACTCTAGGCAATGTGTTCTTCCCATTGGTTATTTTTTTATAGCAATCACTTTGTTTTGGAGATCAAGGAAAGCTGATCAGCTCTAACACCTGAGCTGTTTTTCTGCCGGGTTTTTTTTCTAATTAAAGAAAAAGGTTACTCCTTGAACCTGTACTAAGTTTTCATGCAGATAGTATCAGTTTCACTTAAATTGACATTAATTTGGCTGTATTTTTTTCAAAATCCACACAGATTATATTCACGATTAAACTTGCTTAGTGTGTTCTTGTTGTTACATTTGCTTTACCCTTTAAGTTTTTTAATAGAAATTATTTTTACATATCTGTTGCCAAAAGACCTAAAGGACTGTTTCTTGCTGAATAACTGACTGTGAGATGTGCTATGGGGTAGCTAAGAGCACCCTTTTAAAATTAGGGCTCATTCAACCAAAGTCAATGAGAGAGGTATCTGCAGAGTTCCTGTAAGAAACATGGTCTTGCTTAATGCTTTAATTTCCTTTCAGAGACTGTCCATCTTTATTAAACTATGGCCTCAAAGCCTGCACATCAGGCTGACTGCCTGTCTGCACAGGTCAGTGTTGTAGGGCACCATTTCAGTGTGGATGTATGTACCCCCTTTCCAGCTTTTTTGCTGAGCATGACATTATATGGTATGGAATATCCCTTTGGCCGGTTTGGGACAGCTGTTCTGGATGTGTCCCCTCCTAGTTTCTCGCTCACCTCCAGCCTACTTATTGGGGTGAGAAACAAAGGATGCCTTGTGGCTGTGCAAACACTGTTCAGCAACAGTTAAAACACTGTGGTTTTATTAACACTGATTTTTGCCCACCACAAAGGGTGCTATGAAGTAAATTAACTGCATACCAGCCAGACCCAGTACAGATGTACCTTGAATATTTCTCTTTTTTCAGAACAGAGTGAGAAGGTTTAGCACATGTTTTAGAAAGAGTCAGAGATGGTAAGTTTTTAATTATTTCCTCCTTTCTCTATTGTTTTATCTTTCTGTAGGGACTTGTCTGCTAGAATTACGAGATCTTCTTGGGAACTTCTCTTGCTGGAGAATTTCAGCATGTATACTGGCCTAATAATGTGCCCTCCTTCTCAACAGAAGAAGAACAGAAGTTGAGAAGGAGGGCACAATTTTAGCACATCATTTGACAGCATTAAACCCTCTCAGTACTGTTATTATCTGCTTGCTTTCTGCATTTTGGATAGCTTTATGAAATTATCAAGCCATTTTAGAATGAACTTCTTTTTCTAAGGCTTCAGGCTAACAGTGGGTAGCCATTCCCAGAAGCTTTCAGCCAGGGTCTGTTTACATAGCTTCCAAGCTCTTCCTGAAGTTTCTTGTGGTGGCTGCAACTCAAAGAAGAGCTCAGCAGTCTTAACCCTGCTGCTAGGAAATGTAAAGGTTGAGAGATATTCAGAAAGGTCTATGCTTCTCTTTGTTGTGATAGTTTAGAATGTCAAACAGGCTTTCACAGTGCGTTGCAGTACTTCTACAGTTTGAACAATTATGGAACTTGAAATGGCCTATATAGAAATTGGATTACTTAAATCAATAATGATGCTTCTAACAGGCCTGGGTGAAACAGGTGTTGTGACCTGGTTCATGATAGTGTAAATAAAACCTCCTGGTAATCCATATGTGCTTCATGGTATCCTGAAAAGCTGCTCTTTTGAGGCCCATCAGTAATACTAAGAGTGTTCATAAAGGTCATGGTGACTATTTTTGCATGCCTCCAGAGGAGAGACCATAGGTAAGGACTCAGTCAGTAACAGTGCTTCTAGTGATCAGGCTTCAAGCAGTCTGTACAGCTTTGAGAATCTTCAGTCCTTAGGGATTAGTTTATAGAATTCACATTTCAGAATTCACTGGGAAGAAGGGGATGGAGCTTTTGCCACAGTTTATCTTTCTGACAACCATTTCAACTTCTTACAGTGTTGATTCCTACATTCATCTCTCCTGAGACCATTTTAAGCGCTTGTCTGGCAGCTCTGAAACTCATGCTCCTCTGCATCCAGGTTAGTCTTTATCCCTGACTGCATATATATATATATCTCACACACAGCTTCACAAATAGCAAGTGGGATGTTAATGTGAATCTTCATTCAGGATATGTTCTGTCTTACAGTCTTTATAGAGACTGATTAGCATTTGTAAAAAGCATTCTTTGAGCTGTATATTCTACCCAAAAGGCTATAGGATTTTCATCCTTGGAAATATTAAAAATTCAACTGGACAGAGTCCTGAGCACCTGGTCTATGTTGGCTCTTCTTTGAAGGAGGGAATTGGACCTCCAAAGGTTCTGACAAATTATTCTATGATTCAATGATCACTGTGGGTGGATATCCACGAGATGACAGCTTGAAGTTCTGCCTAGATATTTGTTCAGGCTTTCTGACCTCATAGATACTTCTAGTAAAACTTTTCACTCATTTTCTAATAAAGACATGTTTGTATGCAATAGCAGAATCATAGAATCATAGGTTGGAAGGGACCTTTAAAGGTCATCTATTCCAACCACCCTTGCAGTAAGCAGGGAGATCTTCACTAGATCAGGTCACTCAGAGACCCATCAAGCCTGACCTTGAATATCTCCAGGGATGGGGGCTCCACTATGTCTCTGGGCAACCTGTTCCAGTGATCCACCACTCTCATATTACAGAATTTTTTCCTAATATCCAACCTAAATCTCCCCTTTTCTAGTTTAAAACCATTATCCCTTGTCTTATCGCTACACTTCCTCATGAACAGTTCTTCCCCAGCTTTCTTATAGGCACCTTTCAGGTACTTGAAGGCCGCTGTAAGGTTCCCCTGGAGCCTTCTCTTCTCCAAGTTGAACAAGCTCAATTCTCTCAGCCTGTCTTCACAGGAGAGGTGCTCCAGCCCCTTGATCATTTTTGTGTCCCTCCTCTGGACACTCTCTAGCAGGTCCATGTCCTCCTTGTGTTGAGGGCTCCAAAGCTCAGCACAGTATTCCAGGTGAGGTCTCACCAGAGCAGAGTAGAGGGGCAGAATGACCTCTCTCGATCTGTTGGCCACACTTCTTCTGATGCATGCCCAGGATATAGTTGGCCTTCTGGGTCCTTCTGATTCCTTTGCAGAACTGCTTTGCTGAGGTTTATGGTTGTTGCTTGTACATGAATCCAGAAAGTAATTTATGTTAGGATTAAATACGTGCATATCTATGATCTTTGTCATGCCTCAGACCCTACAGATATGGTAGGCATTGCACCTTTTCACTAGTCATTTCACTTGATGAGAAGAGAGGTCAAGCCATGAAAATCTTGTAGGCAAAGTCCTCCTAAAAAACACTGTTTAAATTGTTATGTGACTCTTTTTTATTTCTTAGTGATTCTCATGACATTACTACTGCATGTGTGTTCAAAAACAACTGCTGGGGCTGTTTGGATTTTGATAATTAAAATAAGAGTTTGGTATTCCAGATGGAACATCTGATATTGAAAGTGAATAGAAGGATTAATTTCCTGAACAGGTGAGTCTTTCTGTATTTTGCAAAGTAGATATCTTTGATAAAGTTCATGGATGCCACCATAACAGCCATCTGTAAGACCAATGATCTTGTAATAGGGAAATATTATCCCCTTGCAAATTTGGAATGTAAATAGTTTGAGTGAGGAGGTGCCTTTTTCTTGTAAGATGACCTGTAATGCCTCACTGGATCTATCTATTGTAAATTCTTCATGAATGTAGGCATCTGAGACAGTAGATGGAGAGGTCCAATATTGGTGAATCCAGTAGTCCGGCATGCATCCTTTGCAAGTGTCAGGGTGGAACTAGGTCTGGAACAGGCACACTTGCTAAATTAGATTTTGAAATCTTGTTAATGTGAGATGAGAGAAGGCAGCAATGGTTTATACTTATTTAGAAGGTATTATCCTTATTCACTTGTGGTGCAACTGTCAAGACACTAGATAATTTTTTTCCCTAAAACACTAAAATTTTAAGGGAGACAAAAGGCTTCAGATTGTTAGATTGTTCAGAAATTGTCAGTTTCTCGCAGATCGGAGACTAAGAAATGAATCTGATTACTTGTTTACATTGACTAGAATTTACAAACTCTTTTAACTAACTAGAGCTTCTAACAATTTCAAACCACTCTCACTCTCCCTCTAAGAACAAAAGGAGCACTGTATATTATAAAATTTACATCTGGGAGACAGCATGAGAGTGGGTAAACTAAAATTTTTCAGAGACTGGGTTGACTTCAAAAGATAGTCCAAAGGGAAAAAAATGGAAACCTGCTGTGATTATCTTCCCAGATAAATAAACGAGATGTTCTCAACTTTTCAAGAGCTCTCAACTTTACAGTGAAAGACACTGACTTCCTTGGTTCCTATCTTTGCTGTCATATTGTATACCTATATTGGACATTTAGTATAAAGGTGACCCAACGCTTGTGATAGGAGCTGAAACACGTTTAGAGAGAAACTGGAGGATCTACGTCCATAACCCATACATTGGACTGCCAGCACTGATAAACCCAGTTTGGGGTTTCAGCACCTTGAAATAAAAAAATATAAAGAATCCAAATTAAGAAAAACATGTGACGTCAATCATGAATGAATCTAATAAAGCCTCAAGATTTCTCAGATCAGGCATGGCTGCGCTCAGTTGTGTTATTGGTAGGTCATTACAGAGGAGTCTTCAGGCTAGGCTGACTAATAATACTTCAAAAAAACTTGGTTTGGCTGTTGTATTATCTATCAAGATATTCTGTAATGATAATTTTCTAAAAGATTAAATCTTAAGATTATGATATATTGATGAACACACATCTGAAATGACTGGTACCATGCCGCTTGAAAGCTTGGTTCAGGATTTTTTAAAATTTTATGCAGATAATAAACACACTTTTGCCTTTTGCAATATTATTTTCATTACCTGCATGGTGCTGCATTCCTTCTGTAGTGTGATTTGGCATAATATTTTTTTGATGTCACAGTTACTGAGAGCAGATAGCTTTGTGGTTGACATGTTTTACTGCATTTTTAATTTGGTGTATTAGACGTTTTTGCTCAACCTGCTACACTTTCCATTTGTAAGTAATAATTCTTTCTAGCTCTCCTCATACTTTTTTTAAAAAGTTTTTTTTCAGTACTCTTTTATTGGCACAGTACTTAGTCATACTGAAAATAATGAATAATGTAACAAATTTCTAAATATGTGAACTTCTTAAATTCATGCAAAAAAGACAAAATATATATTGTTTTACTTGTGTATCTTCTCAGTCTTTCTTAATGTACCTCTATGAGCAATTCATGATACCGTTGCAATATCATGTGCTTTTCTCTTTCAAAAAAAGCTTCCTGAAGAACTAGAGTTCCACAGAAAACATGTTTACTAATAAAATTAAACACAGATACTTGCAGTATAAAAAGTGGACAGCGTAAATATCATTACTTATTTGTTAGTGCTTACTTGAACTGAATAGCTATAAAATACATTATAATTTACAGTGCTTACAGTTGAATTTAAAACTGCTTATAAGATAATTTTATTCCTCTGGTTTTAGAACTAAGGTATCAATAATATGATTTTTATTATAACAGTATTTTTATCACACTGTTTTAAGTATCAGTTGAGTCTATTGTACAACTCATCTTTAGTTTATGAGTGTATGAAATTAATTCACATAGTTATTGAATATTGATGATTCAAAGTGATTTGCTCTGCAACACTTCTGCCTCTTGTACATATGGAATGTAAATCTGAACATGACTTATGGCGGGCAGAAGCAACTAAAATTTGGAAATCTTTTGGGGATCTAAATCAAGTAACTTAATGATTTTACGCCATTTACCAGTGTCTAAATACTTTATGAAAACACTTCACAGCAGTGTCTAGGTACTTCAGAAGGCACCCTGCTGATTTAATTGAAATTTCTTTGATTTCTTCAAAATTTTGCTATAAAAGACAACAGTTTCACCATGTTGACAAGTATTTTATTGCCACTCCTTGAATAAAATTATGCTGGTTGTTTTGTGGGAGGACTTTTACTCAAAAAATTATGGTATCAGGAAAGAAATGAAGCAAATCTTCTACAGCTGCTCATTACAATTTTATAACTGCATCAATTTTATAATATTCAGCAATAATTCAGATTGTGATGAGTAGGATTTAGGGTTATCACTGAAGATCAAAATTCATTATTTTCTCTTGTATCTTATAGATGAGATTAAGATCCTCAAACCTAGAAATGAATGATATGAATACATTCTTTTTTTTTTTTGCTTTGACTTCTAAGGAAATTGGAAAATGCTAGCTAATTGGATTTTTTGTTGGAGTATGAGTCTGTAAAGACACAGTTATTTCAGGCTGACTAGTTGGCTGAGGACTTTCTGATGCAATTCATATATCTGTTTCTTAATTTTGTAAACAAATCAGCTGTTCGTTAGTACATGACATCTATAGGGGACAATAGTTCATATAGAAGATAAACTATATAAAGGTAATCTAAAAGATTTAGCATTTATATGCAATCCCTTATTATGTTATAAATATTGTCTTGTTGCTGGAGTTACTCAATGGGTGGAAGGAAGACTTTATTAGCATTGTTGTTTTTGTTTAAAAATAAAGGAAAGTTAAACTTCACTGTCATAATTTTCATTCAAAATTGAAAAATTACTAGTTATTTCCCTTTTAGCATTATTATAAGCATTTATCAGAAGATCCAAGTAAAAAACAAAAACAAAGTGAAGTTAAAAAAATTAATTTTACATATAAATTTTAAAGATGTTGCTAGGGTATGTTTTAGCTATTTTATATAAAATACATTGTCAGAACTGTGAAATGTGATAGTGTTACAATAATAACTGGCAAGATAATGAACCTGTTGCAATTTATGCTTGAATTCAGATTGTGTGGATTTAAATATTTGAATGTTAAGTAAATAAAATGAATACAGTTATGAAAATAGATGCATATGCTTTAAACCTAAAAATATCTTACTGAATGTATTTTTCATATTATTTTTGCACTTATCCTCATCCCAAAGTCCTCATAGTACTTAGTTTTCTCATGTTAAATTTATTACTTCTCTGATCTGCACTAGAAGAGCAGGTGATTTAGTACTCATTTTTTCAGAAGATAAAAATATTTTATTATTTCATTCATTGAGAGTGTTTTAGGCTAGGGAAAAAGATGATTCTTCACTCTTCAATTTATTGTTTGACCTGTGAGTAAGTTATGGGTAAAACATCCTGACTATAAGGTTTATAGAATCCTAATCTCCTGCTTTTCTACAGATATAATGAGGTTTATAGAAGAAACTTCTGGCACAAACTGAAAAGAAACAGAAAGAAGTTTAGACACACTAAGATGCAAATCAAAAAGCCCAAATAATTTTGCGAGCCCATATTATGGAATTAAATTTCAAATTGCTAGTTATAATATCTTTGCTCACTGAGAAGAGCTAGACATCAGATGCTGCATCTAAATAGTGGATATAGATGATCCATTGTGCATCTTAATCAGCTGGTTGTCCTCTGAACCAAGTATGTGCAGCCCCCTTTCATAACGTAACCAGGGCAAGGCGTAATACGTTTTGTTGGCATTGCATATGTTTGCATCATCTAGTGACACAGAACTGGGACACAGCCAGAGAACACATCTGGACATGGCTTTGAAGCAGGAACACAAACTTATTAGTCGTTCTCTGTAGCAGTGCTACCTCTACCCTGTTCCTGCTTCTGTTTATGTTGTTGTCTTCCTGAATGAGTTTTGGCAGCCAAGGGTTTGGCTTTTTTTCAGTCGGAGTGAGTACAGGTAACTTAGATAGTTTTCATCACAGTTTTATTAGAATGGCCTTTTTTTAATTATTATTTTAATTTTTTTTTTTTTTTTTTTTGGTAAAAGTCTACCCACTGAAAGGAGTGCAGCTATTGCTGGAGAATCAGAGAATTATAGGGGTTGGTAGAAAACCCTGGAGATCACCTAGTCCACACCAAGCCCTCACCCCTGCCAGAGCAGGATCACCTACAGCAGGCTGCACAGGACAGCATCCAGGCAGATTTTGAGTGTCTCCAGAGAAATGACGCCACAACTTCTCTGGGCAGCCTGTTCCAGTGCTCTGCCACCCTCACAGTAAAGAAGTTCTTCCTCATGTTTAGGTGGAACTTTCTATATTCAAGTTTATGCCCATTGCCTCTTGGCAGGACGTATAAGGACATTTTTGAGGATTGCATAATGGGACTTACACTAGCTGACACATATGGAGCATGGCATAAACCAGCTAGAAAGGATGCTAATAGAAGGGTATATTGGAAATACTGTTATTTTCCTGGAGTTAGCTTCTGACATGAAACCCTGAAATGGAGATTCATGGGTCTGTGGCCCTGTTACATCTGGGTAAAAGGAACTACACCACTCTCTTGTTTAAGAAAACCTAGGGAAAAGGGTGCAGATGGAGGAGAGAAGTAATTTTCATATACTATTTACCTGCCTGAGGACTTACCTGGAAAATGGGAGTCCTGAGTTCATAATCTCTTATTAGCTTGATGGGTTTCAAGCCCACAGCATGCACTTCAGTGATCAGTGATGAGGCCATACAGTGTTTGAACCTTCCTCTCACCTTGTTAGAGCTGGGTAATTGCAGTTCTACTTATAAAGAAATTATTCCTTTAACATTGTCAGTCAAACTTTGATTCCCAGGCAGGATTTATCTCATAAATGTTATAGTTTATAAGTTAATGTATCTGTGCATAAATGTAGCTGTTCTCTAAATGTTACTTTGATATTATATTCATTGTTTCCAGAGTAAGAACTATTTGGAGAGTATCTGTTGTGTAATAAGTTACATTTGTTTCTATCAATGTTGGGATTTTATTGGCTATTCTGCTGTTCTTAAATTAAGATGGATGCCATCTGTGCTCCACTTATTATTTTATAGCCTTTTATTATAATCCCTTTTTTGTATCTTTCCTAAACTTGCAGCTACATTCTCAAAAGTCTCTCTTCATGTGAAAGATTATATTATGAAAATAAAAACATATTTTCTTGACTAAAATTAGTTTATATTTTACCTTCAATGGGTAAATCATCAGGTTTTTATGTTGTGCAATTGGCTTTTAATTTTTCTCTCTCTTGTATTCTGCTACTAGTATGGCAGATATATTATTATATATGAAAGTCCCATATATGTTAATCATAATATGACAAATAACACTGCAATAATGTCACACAAGGTTTGGCTACTTGTAATCTCTTATGACATTAAGTCTAAATCATGACCTGATACAGCTCTTGAGTTGCTAACAATGAATCAGTCGAAGTCCAGTCACAAGCGTCACAGTAAAAAAGGAAGATGTAAGGGTTCAGGATGGTTCCAGAAGTGGGAATTGGAACCTAGAAGGGGAATAAACCCTACTGCTGAGGAAAGTAGGGCCACAATGAGAATTTGACAACACAGTGACTATGATGTCCTTTTAAACTAAAACACTTCCAAGTGGATAGCATGTAAAATTACTTTGTAATCAGTGTGTTACCTACATTTTACAAGGAGTGATGGTGAGTTGCTAATAGCTTTCCCTTTGAAATTGCAGTAACAGCTGTGATCACATCATACATTGTAGATTTTGATAAAGATTCACTCCCCCCCCCCCCTTTTAACTACTAAAATAATGCAGAATTTCCTAATGAAATTCATGGTTCTATCTGCAGCTGCTGGTTTTGTAACTCTAATTGTAACACTGTAACAGAAATATGGGAATATATCCAGAAGCGCTGCAGTTGCTTTCTCTCTTTTGTAAAGTCAAAATAAAATAATAAAATTAAGTAAAAGAGATATAATAGGTAAGATTGAATAGTATAATGGACTGCTACAGACTCCTGAGAATGTTGGATGCTGGGGCATGGAATTAATAGTATGTAAATTTAACAGAAGCCACATGGCTGGTTAAAAACAGAAGATCAGCTACCTGTCCTCATCCTGCCCAAACAAAGCTTCTACACACTGTGGTAAGAGATAAATTTTCTTTAATCACAGAATCACAAGGTTGGAAAAGACCTTTAGGATCATCAAGTCCAACCGTTCCTGTTCTATGCTAAACCATATTCCTAAGTATCTCATCTATCCGTCTTTTAAACATCCACACTCAACCCTCTCCCTTGGCAGCCTGTTCTAGGCCCTGACAACTCTTTCAGGAAAAGTCTAACATCTAATCTGAACCTGCCCTGGCACAACTTTGTGCCATTTCCCCTTGTCCTATCTCCTATTACTTGGCTGAAGAGACCATCTCCCATCTCTCTACAGCCTCCCTTCAGGTAGTTGTAGGCAGTAATAAGGTCTCCCCTCAGCCTCCTCATCTCCAGGCTAAACATCTCCAGCTCCCTCAGCTGCTTCTCATATGATTTGCTCCATGGCCCCTTCACCAGCCTGGTTGCCCTTCTCTGGACTCACTTGTGTCCTTCTTATGGTGAGGAGCCCATAACTGGACACAATACAGGGGCACAATCACTTCCCTAGACCTACTGGCCACACTATTTTTGGTACAAGCCAGGATGCCATTGGCCTTTCTGGCCACCTGGGCACACTGCCGACTCATATTCAGTCGGCAGCAGTGTTTGAAAGCTTCTGGGAAAGGCTGCATGGGTTGATCTTCCCTCAGGAAAAGGCAAAGCCATTTCTTGGATTCTCTTTGCTCAAGCAAATTTTTGGGTAATCCAAAAGAATGTGGAGATCTGGAGTGCACTTGAAGGATATTTAAATTTTAGGAAAAATAGTCCACGATTTAAATTATATGTTGTAGGAACTAATGCAGCAGGACCTACCTGAACTGATGAACGAGGAGTTTCACAAGGAATCAGATAAATTCAGTGATGACCGAATCCATGACAGTTAGCATGCAACATGTTGCTCCTCCTGGCCTGAAAGATTATTTTGACAGATGGAGCCTAAGTCATCACCTGGACATTATGGACATTTTTTTCAAGGAAGCCCGTGGAATGAAGTAGTAATCTCTATCTATGTTAAAAGACTGGGGATGGTGGATAATAAGGATGTATAAACCTTAATGTTTATAAAGATAATTTAAATATGTAGTGTAAGTTTTAAGCATTGGTAAGAGGGGAATTGAGGAATGAGAAATAGAATAGACAGAATACTTAGATGTATCAGATAATGTGGGATCTGAAGATGACATAAATAGTGTGGAATAAGTGGTGGAGATTTTACTGGGCCTGTTAGGGCTGGAATCAACTTTCTTCACTGCAGTCTTTATGGTGCTGCGCTTTGCACTAAAACTGTGTTGATTACTCACTGATGTTTTTGTGATTATTTAGCAGAGTTTACATGGCCTGTCAAATCAAGACTCTTTCTCCAACACACCTCTTACACTCCTACAAAGACCAGTAGGTCAGGGGTATGCAAGAGGTCAGGAGGGGATACAGCTGGGACAGCTAACCCAAACTGACTGAAAGAATAGCAATACTACGTGGTGTCATGCTCAGCAATAAAAGCAGAGGAGAAGGAGAAAGATGTGGAGACATTAATGGTTATGAAGTTTGACTTCCCAAGCAACAATTGCACATAATGAGGCCCTGCTTTCCAGGAACTGTCTGGACACCTGCCTGCCGATGGCAAATAGTGAATAAGTTATCTTTTTTCTTTACTTCCACACATTAATATTAAACTGCCTTTATTTCAACCCATGAACTTTTCCATCTTCTGTTCTGCTGAGGAGGTGGAGAGAGAGAGTAGCTGAGTAGGGGTCTGGCAGCCAGCTAAGGTCAACCCACCACAAATATATGTATATTTAAATATATCTCTCTGTATATAATCAGGGAGAGGGCTCTATCTTCCAGTTAATCTTATAAACTACCTAATTCTGAAGATTTACTTGATAAAATTCAATACACTAAATTCAGCTCTATTTTTTGGTGAAGATGTTATTCAGAGAAAAGTATTAATTCAATTCTCAGTAAAGGCATTGAGGTGAACTACTTTGTTACAAGGTATTGTTCAAATGCTATTTTATATTGTAAAATTGAAAGTTCAGAATAAAGGAAGATACTGAGTTTTTGATGAGTATGGAATTTCAAAGCAACTTTTAAAATTACATTTCAGCCTCAAGTATCTTTAAAGCAAGTGAACCAAGAGAATACATTCAAGGAGCAGAAGTACAAGATGGCAAATATGTGCTAGAAGAGATGCCTATTGATCAGGTAAAGTCAAGGTAAATTTATTTCTTTCTGTAATGTAATCATGAGTTGGCCAGAACCCCTGGGAGGGAACTGTTTACTGCTTTTTCTTGAAGTAAGTCTTTAAAGTTGTTTTGTTAGGAAATGAGGAAAATAAACTAGGTATTTTGAACTGACCTCATGACTCCATGGTAAGAAAGATTAAATAAAAGGTTTATGAAATTTTCTTATGGTTATTGAGTCTCTACCTGAGGTTTTATGGTCCATTGCTTCATTGTACTCTGACAAAATAGTGAAATCAAAACCAGACTCCTCACCCAGAAGCTGATGCAACTTTTTGTTTGGTTTGTTTTGCTTCTGACTGGTAATGTCATGGTGGAGAAAGAGCAGAATGGTGCATACTTTTCTGACTTCCACTCAGAAAAGAGCTCAAGAAAACACTCAGGCTTTGTTGTGCTGCTTTTCTGACAGGGTCGGAATGTGCTGTGCAGAATGGATGTATACACAGTTTCTATAGAGCCCGCAGCCCTATCACAAAAGAAACAAACAAATGAAAAGCTGAACTGATTCTAAACTATCCAGGCAAATAAAAAAATTATATTAGTGATGGCATATAGATTTCTCCATTAAAACCAATAATAAACAGGAACATTTCACATGTACAGATCAAAAAGCCAATGGAGATTACCACATATGAAAAATTTTGATTTAATCTACTGTTAACTCATTATGTTAAGTAATTGAATTATTGATTAATTTGTTGTATTAAATTTAATGTAATATTTAGATTAATGGGTATTCTATATGCATATAAATTGTCACATCTTCATAATTTTTATAATAGTTTCAATAAATAATCAACTTTTTATAATTTTACACCATTATATACATACTATTTTTAAGATATAAAAAAGGAGCTATTTTATTCTTTAAATATCTCCTTAGTGATACTACACTTGATATTTGCCCAAACATATAGGTTGGAAATGGAGTAGTAGATACTTTAAATATTGGGAAAAAAGATGAAAAAAAATACTAATTAGGATATTATAGTATTATATTTTAACTGTATTTATATTTGGAGGACATTGAGATAAGATAGCTTCTATGTTTCTTTTTTTTTTTGCAAAAACATCTGATCGAATATGCTAGTGTCTTTCATTTTCAGCATGGATGAGAGAGAGATTGCTGAAGGGGAATGAACTATCACAGTCTCTGATATCTTTCACTCACTTTATCTGCCAGGCCAAGCCTGTCTTGACAGTGAAATGTGGGGGGTTTTTTTGGGTTTTTTTTGGGTTTTTAATTAATTTTCCTTTTGGTTTTTTTTTTTTTATTTGTCTTTTACAGGGAATTCAAAGTTTTTTGCCAGATTGAAACAAATGCTGTTCATGATGTAGCATCTGCACTAAAGATTTTACTAGGCAGGTGTCCTGGTTCTGGCCAGGCCAGTATTAATCTCCCAATCAGCCAACACAGGTGAGCTGAGTCAGTTCAGGTGCTCTGAGTTAGCCGGGACTGTTTTCCACACCACCTGACACCACTTCCCCATAAAAGCAGCAGGCTGGGGAAGGGCAGGGGCTGTTTTTGCCTCTAGGACAGTTGGAGTGTGGCTGGGATGTTGGGTCAGTCAGTCCTTACCGTCAGGCAGCCCTCTGTAGTTGTCGGGTCAATAAGGTACTCTGTGGTAGCACTGGGTGTAAGTGTAACTACCCATTATTGTTCTATATTCATTTTGATATTTGGCAGTAAATTGTGCTTATCCCAACCCATGGAGGCTCTGCCTGTTTCTCCTCTGGAGTGAGTGAGCGGCTTGGTGGGCATTTGGCCTCTAGTCAGGGCCAAAACCACCACAGCAGGTCAAACAGGCTTTAGAATTAAAGTGCAATTGTTCCATAATTAACTGCAGGTCATAAATGTACAAATCACAGCAACATCTATAAGATACTTGCCTACTACAGCTAACAGCAGAACCAACTTTATCATCTTGGATAGTTTAGTTTCCTATTTTGTTCTTTTGTGTGTATGAAGCTGTTTTCAACCAGCTTACTTTTCTCATTTGATTATCCATTGCATAAAGTCAATTGAGATTATGTGTTGTCATTTTATATACATTTAGTTTGCTACTGGTTCTTTTTAAGATGAACCTTACTAAAGTAATCAGTGCTGAAATAACATCAGTATATTCCATTTGGTGGTATAGTTGGAAAAGATGTGATTGATTGACTTAACAGGAAATGGAACAAGAACATAAAAGGAGAGGGTGAATAAGGAAGAAAGAAAGCATAGCAAGTCAGTTATTTGGAAAAGCGTGGGATAGACAGACACAGAAGATACAAATAGAAAAAGAATTCAGAGATGGAAACAAAACCAATAGACAAAGAAGAAAAAATAGAAACAAGTGAAATAAGAAAGTATGAGTAAAAGGGCATGATAAATATTTATGTACAAACGTCTTAATTTTTGGAACATACTCATTATAAAAAATGATGATGTTCATTTTTCTTCATTACAAGGTAAACAGCTGTGAGGCTATATCAATATTTTGCTTTGCTTGGAGAACCAATATGCATATGATCAATCTTTCAGAAGTGCTATTTTGCATTGCTAGAATGTTGTATCTTTACTTTTAATGATATTTTCCTTGCAATGTATTTAGTTGAGTAGTTTCCATATATTATAATATTAATCTAATTAATAAGTTTTCTGTAATTTTCAGTAAGCATTACAGCATTTTTCTTAAAGCCTTCTAGTTAATTTTTCTTTACTGTTTTTATCCTTTTTACTCTGTTTGATGAATGTTTGTGTGTAAACTTGCTTTATCAAATCCAACACATTTGCATTTCTCTTTGAAAAGTAAAACTTCTGTATTTTTACAGATAAGGCTTTATTACAATATTGAAAGGGAAATTAAGTATTTGGACAGTGGACCAAAGACTACTGCTTATTGTCCTTTGCTAGTCAAAATGAAGTTGTGATGATGGCATGTTAAAAATATGAACTGAATTTAGCCCAGCATATTTAGTCTGTGGACCAGGAAAAGAACAAAAGGGACAATTAAGTTTGTTAAGATACTAAAAAAACCCCACCTACATATAATGCATTGTCTCAGTTTTCATTGGTGAAGGTGTTACAAATCCAAGAAAGTCTTTGGATAAGTTCCTGTAAATTTTAAAAAGATAAAAAAATACATATTCTAAATCTTTTAAATAGATGTTTTCTCTATGACTTTATAATAAGATAAATGTTATCCCTTTCAGGTTACTGGAATAAGGTTATAAAGGTTTTAGTATAGTAGTTGTGATACTTTTGTTGCCTATGGTTTTTCCAATTCACTTTCATATATGAATTGTAATTTTGATCTAGTTAAATTATTTAAAGGAGTTGAAAGTCTTTGCGAATATGAAATTAGCATAATTCATTATTTTACTACTTTAAGCCAAACCCTCAAGCTCTTACTTAAGCAAAAACCTTGCTGAAGTATATACCTATCCCTGAAATAAAAAAGAGTTTTGACTTGAGTAAGGTCTTCAGATCAGACCTCTGTTTCTTAATATATATGTAAATACTTATTCTGATATATTTTGATTCGTAAATTAAATAATTGGCATTTCATTCTTTGTGTACCTCTAAGTACAAGTTAAAATAAGGAAAGACGTTAAGATGAAATTAATAAAAGTTAGAATGAGACAAGAATAAGGGATTTTTTTCATGACTAGTATACAAACTCTGTAAATTAGGAATAGCTTATTTTACATTTATTTATATAGGTTCCATTGGTGAATGTGCAAGGAGAAGAAATCACAGCAGATACCAGCAGTACTGTGACTGAGGTTAGATTATTCATTTATTTTTAAGGTGGGAATGTGTGAGTATTTTAAATGCAAACTATGTTTCTAATGCAGAATGTAAAGCTTTTTGCATTTGGTTCTGAACATAGAACCAATTAATCTAGTTTTGTTTAAGGAGTGGAGTGGAGGCTTGCATGAGCTTGGCTTTTTTTTTTTGGTTGGTTCTGATGTGGCTGAAATTTCAATGAAGCATTTACCTCAGAGCATATGTAGCATTAGTAGATTATAGGACTTCTGTAGGATTCAATAATCAGATCTGTCATTGTTACGGTAGTATATCATGAAATTAGAGCATCATTGAATCAGTTTTAACTGGAAATTGAACACCCTTTGACTTAACTTGTGGATATAAACATCCCTCCCTGTTCCTTTTGTGAATAAAAATTAAAATGCAATACAGCCACAGAGATTTTTATTGTGAATGGAGTGATAGAAATAAATCTATTTATGTAAGTCCTTTTGCCTGAATATATTTATTTTGAATCTACCTCAAACAGTCACTTGCCTTTTACAAACTTGACTTTGACTTGACACATTCTTTAACAGTGTTGTAAGAGAAAAGGCAGTTCTTAGGGTTCATGTGATTAATTCCCTGGCAGAAATCCTGTTTTCACTGAAATTAGTGTATTATTTATGATTAACTTCAGTAAAATAAAACAGAAATCATACTTTATGAGTTAATTATGAGTTAAAAGAAATCATGCTTTATGAGTTAATGATTATTCTGAAAGGTATAGCTTCTATACCAGAAACTCTCCAACACTGAACCATTTGTCTTTATGTTACTTGTGATAAAAGAAATGCTTACACTGATTCTTTGTATACTTAAATCAATGAACTGAAAAAAAAGAATCAAATGTCTTTTTAAGGGTAGGTAGCAATGTTGTCACTGTTTTGTTTATGGAAACGTGAATATACCTGCATAAGAATCTTGAGACTGAAGCCTCTTGGAAAAGGCTAGTGCCACCTGATTCAGAAGCTGTTAGATATTTTATTTGATGATTTTAAAAAATGGGGGCAGGTTTTACAAGGAAGATATACCATCATAATTGCAGCATCTACTTCTTAAGCATGATATTTAGTTAAATCTGTAGTCTTGCTATAGTCACTTAAGCTTCCTTTAGAATGCATATGTTAATTAGGAAATCTCAGACTGTGATCCACAAAAGCCTCAATACAATCTGTGAGTCTTCTGAACTGATAAAGGCAAGACAGGCGTTACAAGTCCTGGCCCTTAGTTTGAATGTGTTTAAATTCAGCCCTTATGATGTAATCCTGACACTGATATATGACAGTTTGTCATCAGCTTCTTTCATTTGCTCGTAACTTAAGTTGTGTTAACATTGCATGATTGAGTAAATGCTCACTGTAGGACAGGCAATATAATGCTTCCCTCAGACTGGGAGCTGACTACTGGCCACCATCATAATCTTTTATTTAATTTCTCTTTCTCTGTGGACCACCATGCTAACACAATTTCTGCAAGCTGAACTTGCTGAGATTACATTTTCCTGCGTGAGAAAAGGCCAAAACACTTATGCTATCTCCTTGTATTTTGAAAATAGATTCCAACAAAACCTGAGTCTTGCTCTCAGAGCACTTGATAGCTGAGACAGATTTTGGCTGTCTATATTCGTGTGCATGGTATGCACAAATACCAGTATAACCACACATACTTATGGGAAATATTGGAGATATTGATTCAGAATATCAATATATACATTATTAAATTGCTCTCAGAGAAAAAGCTCTGCATTTTGTGGATTTCAGTAACTCTTAGAAAAAGTGTAGTAATACTGTAGAAATAATTAAATACCTTTAAAAAATGTATGTGTAACTTGAAAGAATTTGTGATTGTAGCAGTTGCATATGTGAAAATAAATATTATTTATTCATGCATTTTCAGTGTGTAAGATTACAAATAAAACCAATGTTGAAACTGCTGATAATGGGATTGCAGTTAAATATTCAGTGGATTAACTGCTCTATACTTTTTGGCATAGGTTGAAGCGGATATTCTGCCTTTGAGGATATTTAGGAAAAGGTTTAATTAAAAAAAACAGCTTACTGTTTTCTGAACAAAAGAGACTTGAGCAGCTGGCTAAAACAAGTACTATAAGTTTGAGGAAATTTTATGTATGTTTAAAGGTAAGCATAAGTTCAGCTACAATAGTACAGAAGGTGTTATCACGTGCATGGGTAAACCTGGACTATTGTTATGAACATTCATTTAGTTAGCTAATGGCTTTGGAATGTAGTCTTACATTGTAGGTTATATATGGGGGTACTGATATACTTAGAATACGTATAGCTTCCAATCCGTGTGTCAGTATGAAAGCCTGAAAAGAGGGTAGAGATTTTGAAAACGGCCTAAGGTGATAAATATAATGCCATACTTATGAACTATATAATGCATAGCAATAAGTAGGTTTAGTGGTAATATTTCATCTGAAAAAATAAACTATGAAAAAATACAAAATGACTGTAAAATCAGAGTTTTCCAGTGGAGAGAGTTTTAATTGACCATTTTCCTTTTTCAGTCAGGAGTTGGGTAATTTGGGATTCAAATCTTTTTATATCTGTGTGAATTTTTCTAATAATTTGATTTTTCTGTGTCAATCAGAACACGAAAAAAATTTAAAATACTGAAATTACTATTGAGAAAAAAATCAATATCCTAATTAGATCTAGCAATTGGAAGCTAAAACAATGCTATGTAAGGAAAACTGCTATGTTTTGAAGTAAGTTTTTAGTTCTGTTTTTATCCTAATTGAATTTAGAGGCAGAATTTCTCATTTTATCTCATATGTGACTGGCAGTATTGGTAGAAAGAGGCTCTTAATGAGAGATTTTGTTCATTTATGACCAATAATCAATTGTGAGTAATTTTTCATAGTTGGACTATCTCTACATTACTAATTAAAATAAAGATTTAATACCATCCCACTTTTAGTAGGTAATGAGCAAACATGACTGTGATAAAATAGGGAACAAATCCTTAGAGTGTTAACTGTGGTCAGTCAGCTTTGCTAGTATATGTTAGATCCAGTTTAATTGGTATGTCATCCCGCTACGGCTGTAAGCGAAAGTTAGAGAAATTAACTCAGGATGACACATTTATTCTGGAGGCAAAGTGGATGTTTCTGTAATTTTAATGCCAGCATATACACAAATGTTTACATACAGAGAGTAGAAATGAAACCTTTATTAGAGCGATGTTAGGAAAATAGTGCATTAGATAGACAAGGAACAGTTAACATGCAAGCATCTGATATAACTTCATTTTGAAATATGCACAACCACTTTAAACACTAGATTTTTGAGCATTTAATTCCTCTAATCCAGTGGTTTTCTTTTTGGCGGGGCATTTCTGCCTACTAACGTTAATACTTTACACTGCATAGACCGTATAAAATTTGTTTTAGAGAGCAAATCCAGCCCTGTTTAAATTTAACAGAAGCAATCTTTAGTTTTGCTTGCATATTTTAGTAATTTTGTTAAATGGGTAATACTGAATGTTTGCATAATTTGTATGATGTAGCAATTGAAAGTCTTCATTGTTATAAGGACTTATAGAAAGGACGAAGAATATATTGTAGAAATAGAGAACAGGGTGTTGCTAATCATACTCTATTTAAGCCTATGCACAGTATTTGAAAATCAGTATGTGTGACTATTGTAGGGATTCTTGCATACAAGCTAGCTATTGCTCTGTAGAACAGGTTTTTTTATCCATTGTGAAGGGGCAATTTCATCATTAAATATAACAAATAATTTTAAAAAGCCCCAAACATTACAGGGTGTAAAAAAAAAAAAAGTAAAGTAAAATTAAGTATTGAGTTGAATAATAGAGGATTGTTTGTCTTTTCCAATTAGTAATTTTTAAAAATGTATCATAGCATATTAAGAATGTTAGGCTGCATCCCAAGAAAACGTTTATTGAGGACACAAGCTAACCTTGTTCTTAATTTTAACTTACGTAAATCCATGGGTCCTGATGGGATGCACCCGAGGGTGCTGAGGGAGCTGGCAGAAGTCATTGCTAGGCTACTACCCATCATCTTGGCTAAATACTGGGAAAAGGGACAGGTGCCTGAGGACTGAAGGAAAGCAAATGTTACTTCAGTGTCCTTAAAAAGGGCAAGAAGGAGGACCCAGGTAACTAAAGACTGGTCAGCCTCACTTCTATCCCTGGAAAGATGATGGAATGACTTATCCTTCGTGCTGTCTCCAGGCACATCAAGGATAAGAGGGTTGTTAGGAGCAGTCAGCATGGGTTTACCAAGGGTAAGTTACATTTGACTAATCTAATAGCCTTTTATGAGAATATAACCAGGTGGATGGATGATGGTAGGGCAGTAGATGTGATCTACCTTGACCTCAGTAAAGCAATTGACACTGTCTCCCATAGCATTCTCATAGCTAAACTAAGGAAGCGGTGTCTAGACGGTCGAGTAGTGAGGTGGATTGAGAGCTGATTGAAGGGAAGAAGCCAGAGAGTTTTGATCAACGGGACAGTGTAGCTGGGGTCCTTATCAGTGGAGTCCCTCAGGGGTTGGTACTGGGACCTGTACTATTCAATATATTCACTGATATAGTTTGTTCCTCACAATGACATATTGTGGTTGAAATTCAAGCCTGATTTTCTGTATTGTTCTGCCACAGTGTCACTAGCCTCTTTTCTCAGTCTATTTACTTGAAACTGTTCTACAGTTGCAGTTACGTTTTTTAATGCTTAAGTAAAAAAGCTCATTCTTGATGAGTGTAGAAGCCACATTATTTAACTGGAAGTTATTGATAATACTGATCAGGAGAAATAGGCAAACATAACTTAATACTGAAGATTTTTTCCAATCTTTTAGGCTTTTAGAATATTCCTTAACATATCATTCATAATGGAACACCAGCTATTTCTGGTTGAGTGTATTAGACTTATAAATTGAAGGTATGGTTTAAAGAAAAACAAATTAATTTTGGAATGGAGAGAATTAAGTGTTAATATTTGTGTTTGTGTGACTAGGAAATGATGCGATTAAATGTTTTTCAGTACAGATAATATGAACACATATCAAAGAAAATGTCCAAATAATTGTGGAACATATAAAGTTGTCAAAAGTCAATTAGAAACAAAAAATTATATTCTCATTTGGTAACTCCTAAACTCAACTAACATATCAAGCTAGAGTGAAGCTGGTTAATCTTACCAGTAGCTCTTGTAAAATACAGTGCAGCTCTAACATTTTTTTGAGAGAAAAGTTACATTCATTTAAGTTGTCTGGCAGATGACTCACTGCATTTCCAGAGGAATAAAATATGGTGCAACTTGCCATAGTCCTTGCTTCCACTGTATTTATTGAATATTTGAGAGTCTCTTCCATACCGCAAGAGCTCTGACAACAGGAAGCAGAGAATTCAGTGAAACTAATATGCAAGGGTTTTATCATACTACTTGGGATTTAGGTAACGGAGAGGTAGGCATGATTCTCAGACACTCTTGTTATCTTGGATTAGGCCTTTTCCAGATGTCTTGGTTGACTATCAGATAGACTAAGACCTAGATAGTTGAATAGATTTATACAATGTCTCTTTCAGAGATTTATTCCTATTGATCACTTTATGTGTGTCCTTTAGATGCTCTGAATACTCTATTCTACTTCTGAGAGGCTCCTAGTCTCCATAAATAACCTAAGTAGATTATTCTCTTTGTTTTGGTCCTTTTGAATTACATGTAAGTGAAATGCCCCAGCTAACAAAGAACAAACAGTCCAGATTATAATGAGTCTATCTATGCTTTAAATGTGACTGTTTGTGTAGCTTCAATTAAACATGTTGAACATGTGCGGAAATAAAGACTGCTGTATCTTGTGTTAATGATAAATGATTTTTTTAATGTATTTATATGGATATATAGGGCAAGAACACCATTCAGTATGAAAAAAAATCCAAATCCATTTTGATACCGGATTTACACTTAATTCCTAGGATTTAATTTTATGTAAAATGAACTCAGTCACTGTGTATGAAATGCATGATATATTGTTTACACTAGAATTATTTTTAGCCTCTTTTGCAGTCCCTTAACCCATAGTATTACTAGCAATTAAATGAGAATTTATTTAAGGTTTTGCTCAACTTTCAGTGCATCAAAAAGATAACTATAAATTCATAAATATACACAGACTTTGACATTTTTCTGTTAAATTTTTAGTTATGAAAGTGTTATATGTAAAAAGGTGTGGCTCAAAAATTATTCATGAAATATGCATCTTAAGTATTTAACTGATTTAAAGCTGATAAAACTTTAAATGATGCACCAGAAACTAGAAAAATTAAGTTATTGAAAGGGCCAGTGGTCACAAAAGTGTAAATTGTATGTTTGTCTACTGATTGACACTGAATGCACCTGCAGATGAAATTAATCAGATTTGTAATTTAACTGAATTATCCTAAATGTTTTTCCTTAGTGATACTTTAGCAGGTGGTGTTCTCTTAGCACTGCTTTCTTAGATACAGTTTACAATCAATTCATTAGAGCAGGTGCTCTGGTTGGTTTATCTGAAAATCTGTTCTGATATTTAAGCAACATGGTCACAAGGTTAAACACTGCCCAAGTGTTATTGTATGTGCAATGGATGAAATTCAAAATCTGTTTGCAGAGGTACAAATGCTTAACAGGAGGCAAATTGCCCGACCTGAGCCAGGCATGGAAAATACCTAGTTCAATTTCTGACCAGTATATTTCTGCAGTGTTTTATCAGTAATACTTTTTTTTACTTACGGAGGTTACAGTGATTCTTTAGAATATTTCTATGTCTCTCCTTACTAATTGTCATTTTTTTTACTTTGTACAGCCTTCCATACTCAACTGTATGTCTCCCTATTGTAAATAATTCTGATTTATTTTGTGGCACAAGTCTTTTAAATAAAAATGTGTTGGAAATTCTCACTAATTCAGTGGATATTAAAAATTTGAAAAAATCTACTTTGAATATACATTATTAAATATTATTCAGACAGCTAGCACGTCCATATGCTTTTGTATTTATGTGAATAAATTTGTACATGTATATATGTAAATACATGATAAATATAGTATTTCATATGAAGTTTCTCTAGATGTTTGTTGTTTTAAGCACTCTTTATAAATCAGTTCTTGCAGTTTTGAAATAATTTGATATTTCTGGACTTGACAAAAGTGAAATACTGGTAGCTTGCATTTTAGAAAAAGAAGACAACATAGAAAGTGAAAAATGCTCATGACTTAATTTGCAGTAAAGTTGCTTATTCCCAGAATTGTGTAATCCACATAATCATTGCTGGGTTAAAAAGAAGAACCAAGAAGTTTAGAAAACTGTACACTATTGTTCTCTGTTACCGAGTTAGAAATGCAGGCTTTCAAGCTATCATTTAAATTTCTAATTTATCTTGAATACACAGAAGTATATAGATTAAAAAATCTTGAATCTGATTTGAAATTTTAGCTGTAATCTTTTACACTTACGTTGATGAGGGAATGCATATAGGTTAAATGAATCATCACTTTGAGCAAAGAATTCCGGCTGAAACTTGTTAGTTGCCATCAATAGAAGATTCTGTTTGCATTTCTTGTACAGTTGTTAATTTGAAAGTGGCAATTCTGTGACTTCAGATTACTGAAATGATTCAGAAGTCATCCTTAATTTTTTAATAGAAATCCTATATTTCTAGTGTCTCTTAGCAAATAGGTATTTCGTTCAAGCATTCTCTTGCTATTTGTGATTGGTTAGAGCTTGCATAAAACAGTTGTAATAATATGCAATTTGTTGGTTAGGATCATCTGGATCAGAGCTCCACAAACAGGTTTCAGCAATGTCTAGCCCATCAGGCAGCAATGTCTAGCCCATCAGGCAACTCATGGGGGGTTGTAAAGTGATTCAGCTTTGGATTGCCTTGAGGCCCCATCTCAGCAGAAATGGGGAGCTGTGTTCAGTCCTGAGTTGTCCTGCAAAATGGGAATAAATGGAGAGTGCTGCATGAGCTGAAACCTGTGTTGAGCCTTCAACAAACAATATGCCCTGAGTCCCAATCAAACCAGTATTCAACTGCCTGGCAGTAAGATAAAGGCAAGCCAGAGGGTCCCCATTTGGCCTTAATGGGCTCAGACAATGCAAAGAGATGCAACAGATAAGACATAAGATAAGGGTGATCACTGCTAATGGCAAACATGGAAGGTGGCATTGTCCACTAGGACACAGTCCCGCCCACTGTCACTTACCTCAGACAAAAAATCAAATAAAATCCCCTTGGATTTAGTCTGAGATGGGGGAGCTGCTTTTCCAACTCTGCGAGGAGACTCTTCCCCCTTGGCCAGGATGCTGGCTGAGGTACCGTACTGAGAACCCTTACCAGAGAGATGGGCAAGTGAATATTTGCTACGCTGTAAGTTTGTAGTCTCGGGTGATGGACTAACACACGTGTAGTATTCAGTGCGCTTGTGATAGTGTGTTCTGTGAGTCTGCTGTGGTTGTAATATTGAACCTTGTGAATTGCCTGTGGGCGGTAACGGTGACTGGCTGACTGTTGCGGGTGGTAATACTGAATTCTGTGGCTGCTGTGTTGGCAGTAGTGTATTTTGTGATTCTCTTGTGGTAGTGATAAGTGTAGTCGTACTTCTAAACAGCAATAGTGCATTTCTCCATTGTATCTGTGAAAACTGCAGTAGTGACGTATTGAATGCACGGGGTTCAAAAATAAATTATTCTTATTTTTATTTTTAAACCCTGAACTCGGGTGTCTTTCACAGTTATTTTTGGTAAATGTTTAGTATAGAGTCCGTTCAAGAAATTTCAGAATAATTTTTAATTGTTAACATTTATCAAGTGAAACTTTATAAGTCGATCAAAACAGTAGATCAAATTATTAACTGCTGTTTTATGGTTTGTTAGTTCTTTACCTTATTTCCTCATCTGCCTCTCAGGCTACATTTATACAGCTAAATAAAAAAAAACCCCAGGGGACCTACTTTTGTTCCTGAGGTAAAGCAGCATGGCCTAGCTTGATATATAGTTATTATTCCTTTTTTTTCTTGTTCAGACAAGTGTGGCTGCATCCATGCTACAAACTGGCCTTTGTTGCAACCAGAGCACACTGACGTTTAGCTTCTCATTCATCAGGACAATCAGGGTCTTTCCATGCAAGTTTTCTTCCCAGGCAATAGATCTGCAGGCTGTTTTGTTGCAGACTATCTAAGGGTAAAATGTCTAATATGCTAGTGTGCAGGGTTGCTACTGAGAGGAATCTTGACAGACTGGAAAAATACCTGACAGAAACCTCATGAAGTTAAAAAAAATTGAAAGAAATGCAAAGAGTTGTACTGGTGATGAAATAACCCTGCACAACAATACAGCCTGCAGATCTATTGCTTGGGAAGAAACCTTGCATGGAAAGACCATGCAAGAGACTGCACCCTGTCCTATTAAGGTTATTCATAAAGACATTAAATAGTATTGGCCCCAGAATTGATACCCAAGAGATACTACTAATTTGGAATAGCTGGTTGGAGTTTGTGCAGCTGACATCTAAACATGATGGTTCTAACAATTTTCCTCACACCACGCTATATGCTTTCCCAATATGTGTCCTACAATACATAAGGGTGCTGAGGAAGGTAGTACCAAGTGCCTTGCCTTGAAAATAAACCTTTATTCCTCTCTCCCTGTCTACAAAGCCAGTCATCTAATTGTAGAAGGTAGGTGGATTGGTCAGCCATGTTTTACACTTAGTAAATTCAGCTGTGTTTTTTTCTAGTCATCTTTTTGTCTTTCACGTCTTTTGAAATAGCTTCTAGGAGGATTTAAGGTACAGCCATCCGAGGGACTTAGACTGAACAGCCTGTAGTTCCTTGAGTCCTTCTACTTGCCCTTCTGGATGTATAGATGTAGCTTGAGACTCTGGTTCAGGCTGTTACATATTAATGCAATTAGTCAAAGTTGTAGCTCAGCAGTTTTAATTATTTCCATATAAGGAAGTAACACAATGGGTGGTCTACCTTGGGGACTGATTACATGATATAGGAAAAACATAAGTGTTTCTGGGTTCTACTTCAGTTTATACTTCCTTTCATGCAAAAATATGTACTACCATATGTTCAATGTAGGATCTGGTATAAAATTATTTTTTGTGATGTCTACATTCATATATGGAGCAGATTTTATTCAAATCCATTAATAATGAACACAATAAAATACATTGGGAATTTTGTATATGAGTGTTCCTAACAGTTATTTTATGTACAATATTAGTAAGTGTGGATGGACCATCAGTGCTTTCTTTCCTATATATTTGCAGATGACTATTTTTGAAAATGTGTCCAATCTTATATCAGTTTTAAGGTCACTTTTAGCAGGTGGGTAATTCATAGAAGGAAGTGTTGAGATGTTTAAAATTAACAGCTGTTAACAAGTTTTATGTTTGTTCTAGGAAGGGTTTGATGCTGTATCTCTTTGTTAAAGTATTTGCATTAGATGCTCCTCAAACTGTAGCAAGGCTTATAGTAGCAGAAGAGTATGGTTGTTTTTGGATACAGTTTATACTGTTTTCACAAATGAAGTAAGTTATAAAAGCAAAAGGTATTTTCCCAATTTATATTAATTGCAAAAAATCTTTTGTGAGTAGACAAGATAGCTAGAAGTCACTCTTAAATGATTTTACAAACTGACAGACATCCCATATACAACAGTGTAAAATGTGATTTGATTTGAATTCCTTTTCAGATTTAATATAGGTTATCCTCCTAATTGCTGATGATTATTTAAGTAAATCAGATAGTTATTTGAATGCAACAGATATTGAAAAAATAGCTATGTGATCAGTGAAACTCATGAAAGGACTGATTACACTGACATTTGGATTGATGTTTTTGTAGTTTGAAAATCTGAATTAGCTCTGATGCTATTTAAATCCTGCCTGATTTGTTAGCCCCTTTCATAGTGCAGAAAAAAAATCCCCTTGAAATAAAATAAATGATGTTCTTACCTTTTTCCTCCTTCCTTCTTGCTCCATACCTGAAATGTCTGTACCTCTACCTTTCTTGTTATTTGTTTCTAGACACTATAAGGTAATTAATTACAGAAATGTACCTCTGTTATGGTACAATGTAGCTACAAAGCATGCTGGATGAAGAAGAGATGCTTTTAGTCTTTTCTAAGAGGCTTTGTGGCACAGAGAAATTAAGAGAAGGCTAGAAAATAAATTTTTCCATGTCAAGGTGCTTCACAAACCTTTCTTTCCCTTTCCCCAAATCACTTGTGAAAGGCTTAATGTCATCCAGAAAATTTAATTTTTGGATGATATTTCTGTTATTTCCAGAACAGAAACCATATTTGTTATGAAAGTCTTAGAAGTTTAGAAGAGATTAATCTCTCAAAGGACTTGTTAATCTGAGAAGTTTCCCTCCCTCTCCTTTGTGTATAGAAGCGGTTGGACCAATTAGCTTAGGCTAACTTTCAGAAGATCCAGTTTAGGTCTGGATCTTCTGAAAGTTAATTTCTAAAGGGTTAAATTAAGAAAGAGTTGGGGTGTGGAGCACTAATTCTTTCATAACTGGATATTATACACACTTGCTATATAATGTAGAAGTGCTCTGTTTCATTTTTAGGATATAGGTTGTAATAGCTACATATGTCACTTCTTATTTTGGATAGCTATTTTCACAGCATTATATGTGACAACTTAATGCTTTCTATATAATAACTTGCTAACTCTGCATGCTCTTGTTGAAAGATTTTGGAAGACATCTTTTTTTACACTGCTTACAAATCATTCTGAATCTGTAGGTTCTAAGTACATTGTGTTTTAAATTGCAGGATGTGGCTTAATCTTCTCTGATCTTTGCATTGTGTAAGATCCAGTTCTATTACTCTAAGCAGTATTAACTGATATTTGATACCCTTCTTTAACACTGCATAACTTGGGCGTGACTCTGTTGTGCTGGAGTAGAAATGAATGTATTTGAAGTGAAAGCCTGAATCATGGTTTGATTTATATAGGCTTTTAAATACCTTCAACCACATCAGTTATTTCTGCCTTTTAATACTATATTTTTTTTTGTAATTCATGCTGTAGCAACTGACACTGCTTGCTCATTTTATAAATGTGTAAATTCAGAATGTATTTTTGATCTTTTATTTTTAAAATAGTAATGAAGCATTTAAATTAAGTACAAAATCAGTGATTGATATAGAAAATATTATTAATTGTATGGCATTTTTGTAAATATAATGTATACTTCCAGTAACAATACCTCTCTATTTGAAATGCTTGATTCAAACTTACATTCATTTAATTTGAATATACTATGTGTAAATACACAGATGTTATACACAGGTGTTCTGTTCAGGTACAGCTGCAATAAGAAAGCACTGTTTTGTTTTAAAACTGTTCTGTAACTTTTCATGATAGAGAAGTCTATATTGATTGTCTGTCTTTTACTTTTTTACAATGGGAACAATAGCCTTAAACATTTAATTATTATTGACATACAATTATTTGTAAAGGCGAGAGTTTCAAGTTTATTTCATAAGTGAAAATACTATTTTACTTCTTTTGGGGGATAACTTGTTGATTTTTTACTTAGCTAATATCTTCTGTGAAATTTTTCTAATCTTGTGATGAATTTTATCTATATTATTGTATCAGTGTGAGATGAAACTATACTGCTTTACTGCCTTACTCTTCCTTGACTATTACCATTTTTGTTACTTTCAGGGCTTTTAAGAACATCTTTGCAAAGGAATATGTGAGACCTTATCTATTAATGGGGAAATGGACGCATGACATGTATGTATACATTTCTTGTCTATGCAGAGGTTAATGGTATATCTCATGGAAAATTCTTATGCATATGAGAAAAACGTGAGATACATATTTGCTGGTGTTGATAAAATATGATTCCAGGCTCATTGAATTTTATTCCTCATGGAGTTTTTGCTTTATTGGTCTCTAGAATCCAGTGAAAAATCATAGAATCACAGACTGGTTTGGGTTTGAAGGGACCTTAAAGACCATCCATTTCCAACACCCCTGCCATGGCACGGATACCCTTCATTAGACCAGGTTGCCCAAAGCCTCATCTAACCTGACCTTGAACACTGCCAGGGAGGGGGCAGCCACAGCTTCTCTGGGCATCTTGTTCTACTTCCTCACCACTCTCATAGTCAAGAATATTTTTCAAATATCTGACTGGAATATACCCTCTTTCAGTTTAATGCCAGTACCCCTTGTCCTTTCGCTACACTCTCTGATAAACAGCCCCCTCCAGCTTTCCTGTATGCCCCTTCAGGTACTAGAAGGCTGCAATAAGGTCTCCCTGTAGCCTTCTCTTCTCCAGGCTGAACAAGCCCAAATGTCTCAGCCTGTCTTCACAGAAGAGGTGCTCCAGCCCTCTGATCATCTTTGTGGCCCTCCTCCAGACTCGCACAGGTTGTAAGAATAGTCATTTTTATTACTGTCTTATTTTTTCCACTTTAGAATTTTAATGTTGCAGGCTGAGACACAATTTACAATAAAATACATATTTATACTACAGGGGCTGTCTTCTACATCATCTATTAAAACAGTGCTTTGTAAAGAAACAAGAAATAAATTACCCATCTTGCAAAAAACAAGAAATAAATTACCCATCTTGCACAATTCAAAATGTAAACCCTGAATGGGTGGTTATAGAATCTTTATTCTTTATTGGCACATATGTACATGCTTCCCATTAAGCTTTGGTAGATACTTTTGGAAATGAAGGGATTTAATTATTTAGTGGCTGCTGAATATCATAATTTTTACTTTACATGTTGGTGATGATTAATTCTTTTAGTAATTTTCTGATGAATTATTTCTGTTTCTGCCTAATCAGCAGGCATACTGTGAAATATAATTGCACTTGAAGGAAAATTACTATCTCATGAGATGAATACGTTTGATGATTAAATTACGTAGAATAAAGCAATAACATTCACATAACCAACCAGGATGACATACTTATCCTTTGTTGTTCTTTGACCTTTATAAAAACAGAGTCCTTTTAGAAACAATTCAAGGTATTTCAAGTAGGACTTTATTAAAGGTAATTTGAATAATCCTAAATAAGCCTCATGGAAAATACAAGAATTTCATCTTTTTTAAATGTAAGTCCTGATCTAGGTTCAACATAAGAAAAAACACTAAGGTTGGGAAAAGGTCTTAGAACTGATAGAAGAAAAAACTTGGTACTGAAGGTAATTACTAAATTTAGAACTATGTTTGAGCCTGGTGTTCATGTCAGCAAGAGAAAGGCTTTTGTACAAAAAATATGAAATGTCTATAGTTTCGTACATAAGAAAACAAATCCTTTCTTACCCATATTTTCTGTTACATTAAGCCCCAGTTTTTAGCTTTATTTTTCTATAATGCAATATTCAGTAACTCTAAGCTAGTCTGTCTTGTCATACAAATATTTGATTTAGGGTTAGTCCCATTCTAATTGAGAACTAATGTGTGTGAGACTAAAAACTTGTGAAAAAAGTTTGGCAGTATTACTGCATGATTGTTTGTGACAAAGTCCCTGATTGTATACTTAAGTATTTATGCACATTTATCATAAGAAGGTCTGTATATTTAATATTTGCATATTATTGTATGTCCTGTATTTTGTATTCCAAGAGAAAAGATAGATTCATAGCCACTCAGTCCTAAAAATGTTTCTGAGAACATATTTTTCCACGGGTTGTGAACTTCTGAGCCCTTTACATCAAAAGTGCTATTCCAAGTGCAGAAAAATATTTACAAAGTTGAATCACACACTTGCCAAAACAGGGGCTGTTGTACTAATAAATAATTTGTGGGGGGCTGATCTTAGGGTAGTGTGCTGTATTTTGGCATTGGGCCCAACTGGTCTTAGATATGGGAAATCTGATAGAATTAGCTTCTCTCTCTGAATTAGATTTCTTACCAAAAGTCAGCCTACATTCCTAACCTGTACAGAATTTCTGCTATGCCTATGTACAGAGGTGAAGAAAGCAGAAACATACTTTGTTCACTTGAGTCTATTGATTCTTTTTCGATACGAAAAGAATGGAAGAAGAGTTTTTCTTTCGAAAACTCCCATGGGAGATAATTGTAGTAGAGCATATATTAACTCTTTGTTGTCTCTTGTCTTCTATAATGCAGTCAGGAAATGCAAATCAGAAGTGGGTAACTGAAAGGATGTATGAATAAACATATCTTTATAATATCTTTGTTGTGGTTTTGCACCACCTGAGATCTGAGAACTAGGCAGCCGCTCTCTCTAAGATGGTGGGGGGATGTGAGGGAAAGGTAAACAAAAAACCCACAAACCTTGAGGGTTGGGATAAGGATAGTTTACTGGGGCAGCAGAGAGAAAGGGAGAAAACAGTAGTAGGATTTATAGCAAAATATGCAAAACTGGTGATACACAATGCAGTTCCTCACCGAACCACACAACCCAAGATGTACAGCTCAGAGCCATCCCAAAGCTGGACTGTCCCCAGACTGTGAGTCCTGGAGATGTGTGTTTCTCCACCCACCAGCCCTCCTTTATGCTGAGCATGATGTAATCATTAACCAGGACAATCTTTAAAGTAAAAAAAAACCCAACTAAAAAGGAGGGTGTATTTATATTCACATTGGAAGAAATTAATTTCTTCCAGGATGTCATCCCCATGTGTTCTCAGTAGAAAAGATTGACATTCATTTGTGTTTGTTAGCTGTATACTATGGAGAGTTTCTGATTCTTGGGAGTTCAAGAATTGCATGTAATTCTACAGAGACTGTAAACACTGGCAATTGGAAAGAAAATGTGGGATGCACTGTCAGTATTTGCTAGAGGCCAAAACTTTAAGATGTAGAAGAACCCCTTGTTTATCATGTTAGAAACACTGTGTCTACAAATTATGTGTGATGCTATCTGTACAAGCATTATTACCAGAAACTATGTATTTTCTATCAAGAGAGGTCTTAATTTGAACACAGAAAGACAATACTTTGGATATGTCATGTAATAGAATATAAAGACTTTAGTCTCATTTTTCCTTGTGTCCCTTTGTAGTGATCGTAAAAATACCTCTGATATATACAAATCAGAATCGTGTGGTCTTTCCAAGTAGCTGTCAGAGCTTGTATCTATATATGCAAAGTACAGGACAGACCATACAGGAAATTAAAATATACTTTTAAAATATCTTTTACAGTATTTGACCTACATAAATGCAGGGAATTGAAGATTGTAATATAGTCCATGGTCTAATCAAATTTCTATGCTCTAGTAAAATATATAGGCAAGTCATCTCATGTCTCAGCACAGAAATAGATCAAGTGATAGTAATGACTGAATCATTGGCTGGTTGAAGTGGGAAGGGTCATCTGGATGTCTCAAGGCCAACCCCTCTTCTCAGAACAGCTTTAGGCAGAGCAGGTTGTTCAGGTCCTTCTCCAGTTGGGAGATTTTGAGATTTCTCAAAATCTTTGAGGATGGAGATACCACAGCCTTTCTGGATCTATTGTTTGACCACCTGCACAGCAAAAAAGTTACTTGTTTATGTTTCTGTACTTCATTTTGTGCCCATTGCCCCTTGTACCATTACTCAGTGCCACTGAGAACAGGCTGGCTCTTTTTTTACTTTCTCTGTCACATGTTTACACATCTTGATAAGATCCCCTGGAGCCTTTTCTTCTCCAGGCTGAACAGTCCCATCTCTCTCAGCCTCTCCTTGCAGATCAGGGACTCAAATCACTTAATTGCGTTCATGGACCTGAACAAAATAATGAAGGAAAAATAGCATAGATAGAATAACTGGAAAAACTGTGAAAATTACTAGTTCTATGTAATTTCTGGATTGTAATTGTTATTTCAGATGAGAAAAAACCTATGGCCACATAGAGAAACAGTGGGAAGAGATGCAAAGGGAGGGGTCAAAGTCCTGGGAAAGGGGAAAACAGTTGGTGCACTCAGAACCCTGACATTAACTTTACATGATTCATGTCATGTCCTTATTGGACTATCTCATAACTAAGAAGTTTAGGATGCATGCAGAAAATGGAAGGTAGTAACAGGACAAAAGGATGATGAAAGAGAGCAAGAAAGTGGAGGAGAAATGCTATGAAGGCATTAAGCATTCTGTGGAGACATTAGTAATCACTGATGAATAATTCGTAAGTTTCTTTATGATGTTTCTTCATGGATGCAGCTGCTCCATCTGTGAACTCTGCTATTCCTTCAGAAACACCTTGGTTAAATTTAAAAATATATCTATGTAACAGCATGCAATTCTTGCCAAATTTTATTTTTTAATACCAAATGGAATTGCCTTCACACAGATATCTGCTTATCTGACAAAGACATTCCTCTTTCTCCAAGGACATATTCATAGTTGTGATGGTTTGAGCCCTGGCCAAAGGCCAGACGCCCACCAAAATCAGTCTGTTACTCCCCTTCTTAGTTGGACAGGGGAGAAAAAAACATAACTGGGCGGCTCAAGAGACAAACTCGTTAATGACGCGGGCAAAACAGACTCAACATAGAGAGCAGAAGAGAAAAGTTATCTAATTTATTACACCACGCTAAAGAGAAAACAGTGAAAAAGAACCAGAGTCAGGAGTGCAACCAACAATCTTGAAACAAATGCAAACCAGGCAAACACTTTTCCCCCCCACTCCCTCCTTAGCAGGCTTTAGTTAGAAGTTTGCTCCCTTCTTCCCTCCCGGTCGCAGCCCAGGAGGGGCAGGGACTGGGGAAAATGGGGGTCTTGGTAACACCTTCCCCCCACCCCTCCATTCTAAAGCAGACTTCCCTTTCAGCCATGATTTTGCTCCCTTCTTCCCCTCTCCTGCTCGCAGCACAGGACAGGGGGGCAGGGACTAGGAGATGGGGGCTTCAGTCAGTCCCTTGCAAGATGGTTTCCTTCTCGGCCGGGATGGGGGCATCCATTCCACACAGCCTCCCCCTGCTGCACCGTAGGATCTCACCCACAAGAGCCAGTCCTCCACGAACTTTCTCCAAGGCAAATCTCTTCCCACCGGGCTTCATCTCTGCTCTGGCAGGCAGCAACAAATCACAGTGTCTCTCAGTCCCAGTCCTCCACGGGGCTATAGGCCTCCTCCAGCAAACCTGTTTCATTCATCTCTGTAGGTCGCTTGTGCTGGCAGGGGCTCATCCCAACGTAGGTCACGGCATCTTCTCTATGTCTCCCCCGGCTCCATGCAGCGTGGAGCCGAGCCTCTCCACCGGGCAGGTCGGGTCTCTGCCTCCTCCATGGGTCCTTTCCTCCGGCTACTCCAGGTGCTTCTGCTCGGGCTGCAGGGGCAAACTCGCCTGGGTACCTGGGCGCGCCTACTCCTCCCCCAGCCTTCCCGGCCTTTTATGTCTGTCAACTGCTTACATTCACAAGCAAATATACATCACAATGCCCTTAATGGGCCAAACTTCGCGGTCTTTCCTGGCACTCCAAGTTCTGGTTGGAGTCTTTGTCTCCTATATGTGATTCCCAGAGGCGCTATAAGCAGGCCTGCAGAAGATTCCAGCAGCCATTTTCTGCCGGACCTGGCCCTCTCAGTAGAACTGCAACAATAGTGGAGCAAGAGAGCCAGACTGTACCAATGAGAAGGTTTTGCCCATGCCTTGATAGCTGTGGTTGACACTGGATGTTTGTGATGTTGGTGCTGCTACAAAACTGATAATATTAACACAGCGTTTTGAAAGATCATTGCTGTGGATGTGACAATTAAGATGCTGTGGTATGTTTTTTCATAATGTTTGAATATTAAAACTGGAAACACTCTTGAGAGTAGTAACAGGCGTCCTCTCTTTGGGATTAGCTGCCAAAGCAGAAAAAGTTATTGTAATTTAGCACTTATTTTTAAAATTTATACTGTTGTATCCTATGCTGCTTCTTGGGCCTTATCATTTTAGCATTTAGCAACAGAGTATCATGAATACATATGATGACATCCCAAGTTAACCAGAGGAGTTAGATCCTCCTCACCTAGACCTTATTTGTTGACTAGTGGTTTAGAAACTGCGTACAAAGGGAAGACTGAGCTAGAATGCTGCATGTAGTGGCCAGCAGATGCTTTGACTCTGTAGCTATTAATATAAAAAGTGATAATGACTGCCAGGATGACTCAAGTCCTCTGTTCCCACTGAGGTGCCCATCTCTCCATAGGAAAATGTAGTTGTAGAATGGAGAAAGTATTTCCAATGTTACCTCTTGAACTATAGATAGCCTTTTACATCTTTTGAAGCCTTGATGAATTTGAAATACAGTGATACTTACAAAAGTACCAAATTTTTAAGAAAAGAGAGCTTTGTGTTTGCTTTACAAGTAGTAGATGCTTCAGAATAAGTAGGCCAAATAGCTACCTAAGTATATGTTAAGAGATACTGTTATTGAAAAATGTAAAATTATATTTTGCAGGGTTTAGTGGAGTTCATTGTGAAAGGTAAACTCTAAGTAGATCCCTCTGCTTTTTCAAGGAGTCTTAGCTCCTCAATGTGCTAATTCTGCGTTACAGCTTCCATTTGACAATCTACACTATAGACTAAGTGCAAAGAATGCAAATAGGAGCCATAAATTGCACACAAAAGAAGTTAGCCTTTGGCATGCATGGCTGACAACTCATGAAAAATGTCTCAAAAATTGTATAGATTGTCACCAAAATAGAAGTGTGTGGTAGCAATTTTGTCTGGTCAAAATAATAATTTTACCTACCTCAGTGACCCCTAACATCTTTGAGAAAAAAATCAGAAAAAACTTCTTTTCAAAAAGAAATAATATACTAGAACAACTTCCCAAAATTTTCCAAATGGAATTTGGAGTTGTAAATTTCTGTGACTGGTGGACTGTGACTCTCAAAAGTGTGTGGTGGATACTGACTCTCAAAAGGGGATTTTAAATCACATTTTCAAACAATGCTGTGGAATGTGAAGGAAAATAAACCTGAACAAATGGCCAGAATCACTATGTTGAGTGCAATGCAACTTTACTTAAATGAATGATTCTGTTTTCATAGTTTAATATAGAATCAAATGTAGATAGCTAGATTTTTAGCCATTATAAGTCACTGAAGGTAGCAGCACATTCTCAGTTTATGCATAATATATGTGTTTGTGTATATGTGAAATAAATACAGCAACCAGGTTTGTAGTCATACTTTGTTCAGAGCAATCAGTTTCCTTACAAATTAGAATTTCTTTGCTTTCCTGAATTCAGTGCAAAGAAAATCAGGTAAGAATGTTGAGATCTATGATACACAAATGATTAGATCAGAATATTGTTGGGTACTCCTTTAGTTTAAGTTTCATAAATTCTGAAGGCTATATCTGAATTCTAAACAATCCAAATATAACTACTTATATTTTTATCTTAAAAATAATTTACCATATTTATTATCAGATTTTATAACTGTGTGTCAAGGGGCAACGGTAAACTTTATATCTGTGAGTGACCCCACGTTTGAAGTTAAAAAATGTGATGTTTCCTTTGCATTTGTAGAGAAATAAAGGTGTCTTCCAAAAAGTGAGTACTATCAATTTCAAGTAAACTTGCAGAAACATGGCTTGTTTGAGTACCTTTCTTTTTTCTGTAAGAATTATTAGTCGTCTTTAAAATACTACTTCCTCTTACAGTAGATCCTCATTTTACATGACCCAGTAAATGATGAAAATTAATTGTGGGCAAAGGTTGTACACAAACAGAAGTTTTGTTCTTTTGAATGCTTGTCTGTTTTCTGACTTGATGTGTATGAAAGCTGAGTCTTTATATGTTGTGCAAAAAAAAAGGAAGAAGACTCTCCTCAATTGTATTACCTTTCAGCCAATTATTTACATGCTTCATTCAAAGACATTGTTCACACTTACAGCTTCTTCTGTGTAGCTTCATCCTGAAGCACTGCAAGAGGTGCTAGAAACTGGGACGTGATTGTGATGAAATTTCTCCTGTTGACACATAAATTAATAACGGTCTGTCCCTGGCACTTACAAACAATTGTTTATCATCTCCTTAGAAATTTGCATACATGTATATGCCCAGTGTTTCATTTATACATTGGCTTTTAGGTTGGGATTGTACATTTTCACAACTACAGTAGTTGGAGGCTTTCTAGCGGACAATCCAGCCTTTGAATTGTAACCAGCGCACGCGTGCTGTGGGGCTTTGTAACCAATCAGGGCGTGTTATCATATGTGCTCAACCAATAGGGGCCAGACGCATGCACACGGCGGGGGTGGGGCTATCCAGAGGCGAGCACATGACACAGGTCTATATAACCTGATGGACAGTTTGAATAAATGGCATTCACCTGATCATATTGATCCCTGAGTGTGTGTCCAGGATTTTCTGCATACAATTATCATTTAGATAGTTTAAGTCACATCAGTAAGTGTTACTGATTTCTCATGTATAGGGTTAAAATAGTTTTGGGAGCTGACAGAACTTACACTGTATGTTTTAAAGATGAAAACATGTAGTAAAGAACTGCTGCTATGTCCCTGCTTGCCAGCAAGTTCTGCAGATAATCTGTGAAAGAGCTGGGATTTCCTAAATAGATGGGAAGTCATGTGCATGAATATAATCAGCAGAACCTTCCTCATCCTCTTCTAAGAAGAGTGGTATGAGCAAAAAGATAGGCATTATGTTGAAATTAGTCTACAGCTAATGGAATATGCAGTAATTATTATTTCCCACATAATGTTGATTTGAAAGCTACTGGAAATGATGATATCCAAAATCTGGTTCTTAGAAGTTATCAAATCAGTTGTAATAATGTAGAAGATCTCTATAAATCCTGGATCTCAGAAATAAAAATCTCCTTCCATTTTCCTGTAGCCTTACTGATCAGGGTAACACTTTTAATTATGTATTTTTACTGATAATTTTGTCTCTCAGTATCACAAGTGATGCTCTCAGCGCCAAATCCTGTACTCAGCCTGTCCTACCTCAGTATCATATCATGAGCTGTGATAACCTGGTCTTGTCTGTTAATCCTGATGTCCTTGATAGGACACAAGGAACCTATTGATATCTTTTAGGGAAGCTTGTGTTGGCTGTTGCACACAAATGAAGGAAGGACAGACCCTGATTTCAAGACCTGGTAGATACTGAGTATGCCAGGAAAGGTAATAGTTCACTATAATAATACCTACAGTATTATTTTATGATTCCTTTCGCCAGAATAAATACATTTTAAAAACTTTTGCATCTGTGTTCTGTATGCCAGAGAATCCTAACATCTTCAGGCATAGAGAAATGTAGATTTTCTCTTTCCATGTTGGATTGGCATAAATCTACAGCTAGAGATATCAGACAGCTTCCATTAAAACTGGAAATTTCTGTTAAATATCTGAATCTACCTATCACTTTAATGTTTAAATGGAAGTTAGATCTAATACCCACAATGATGCTAAGATTTTTTGGCTCTTCTCATTCTGTAGCTCATGTAAAATTGTTGCCAAATTAAGGTGATGCAAATGGCAACTTCACACAGATTCAGCAAAAATATTCAGGTTCATCTTTTTCTACAGAGATTAATTTCCCACACTGTTTTTGAGTGAATATGTCAGTATGGACAGGTGGCCTTTTAGAATTGTTATTTACAGAATAGAGTGTCAGAGGAGATTGAACCCTGGAGAGGGGAAAAATGGCAGTTCCCATAAGCTGGAAACACCACATAGTACATGGAATATAGATGCTTCATTGCTAATATGTGTACCATTTGGGTTACTTCTCTAGAATTAAATACTTGGAACTGCTGACATAACAGCTGAAGAACTGTAAATTCCAGTAGGCTGGAATGTTTCTGAAACTAATTACATAAAAGCTCTTTGCTGGTTTTTTTGGGGGGCAGGAAGGGTTCTGTTTTGTTTCATTTTTAAACTTCCTGTGCCTGCTCTTGATAATGCTTGTAACAAGGACTGTCTTGCTAATTATTTCATGTTTATTGAATGAAAGAAGATTCAGGGAAGTGGACACAGCAGGACAGTGGTGCTGAGGGAAGTGGCATGTTGGGTTTGAAAAATATGCATTATACTGTAATAAATACGCAGGAAGACCCTTAAAAGAACATAGACCATAGTAAGAAACATGAAATTTTGAAAGGAGAACAGGTCTTAAAAGGAAAAACAGCAGAAGGGAATAATGAGCTCTTTTTCTGTGTGCATAACTGGAACCCAGCTGAAGCCATACCTCTTCAAGGAGCTCTCAAAATAGAGAAGCACCTTAATTTTGCAAGAGGTGAGTCTGTTCCTATTCGTATCCATGAATATGCAGAGAAATTAATTTCAATTCTAGTATGTGCTTGGGGTTACCAGTGTTTGAAAGATCTCTCACAGTGTTTGTGAGGATGATACGGAACCCCCACAATCAGAAATTCTAGTGGCAAATGAGCTTCCTTTTTTAGTAAGAAGGCAGAAATATCTGCAACAGCAGTTCTGATTTGTACAGGCTACTGGAGAGCGAACCCTCTGGTGACAGCTGGGCTGGGATTTCTCTCAGCTAGTCCTAAATATCATCTAAGGTTGTAGTAGAGTAACGGTAAACTTAGGCATGTTCTCTAAACCTTTTTTTGGTTTGCTTTCTTTCAGGACAAAGGCTTCATTCTATGGAATTAAGGATGAATTAAGACACATTCTAGAAGTGTCTATACTGTAAAACTTTAATGAAAGAAAGTTCTTGTGGTGAGGCAAGTAGACTGCTCAAAAATGTTGAAGTCCATGTAGGTGTTCTCCCAGTAAAATTGTACCTATTGATGCTTTAGCTTAAGAGCCTTTTGGGAGGTAGTAGAAGGAATATGTAAAAGATAGCTCTTCTAGAAGATAGTAAACCCTATTAATAAAGATAAACCACTGAATGTGTTAGCAGCTATCTCTTCATTGCATTAAATAAGCAGACTGCTTGAGTCAGACCAGCAAAGAGCTACCATTATTTGCTGATTGACTAGCTTACTGGCATTTGATGAATGCATCTAGCAAGGTTTTGTGATTAAGGTACTGTTGCCTGGGAAGTAAGATAGACAGCTGCTAAAGATATTGTAAGGCAGGATATTATGTTCTTTATTGCAGCATATCCCTGATTTTTTGGCTGTTTTAATACTGGATTAATTACTAACAATCTTCTCATTTTCATGAATTCCAGGAGTTTCTGTGTTCAGGATTCTTCAGCATCTTGGGGATATAATTTATTTTTCTCCAAGTTTTTAGGGTTGAGGGAGTTTTTCTGTATATTTTCTAATCAAGGAGGTCCTAGTCTGTACCTTGATACTGTGAGTGATCATTTGGAAGACAGATGAAAATATTTCTAAGAACAGAATTAGACAGACATGTCTGTGTGATGTCCTGAATGCTGCTAGTCTTGTTAATTGCAGGGCCTTTTAGATTTTTGTCTCATTAGTCTTGACAAATTTGTATCTTTTTATCCACAATGTGCCCAAGTCTAACTCTAGAATTAACTTTGAAGTGATTAGGCATCAAACTCATTACTTTCTCTGGACTCGTGTTGTAAGATAAGTTTAGTTTATGGCCGGAAACCTCTCCCCTATCATCACAACTTAATTGAAATAGCCAGTCAGTAACAGTAGGTATTTTGAATTTTATTTTGTTTTCAGTATGTTGACAATTATTTCATGTTCATGTACTCAAGTAGAGAAAGATAGTGACCTCAATTGCAGTGAGCATTCTTCATTCCCAGAGCTACCTGTGTTCTGTATTTCAGTGTTACAACTACCAGGTCTTCCTTTAGAGTGAAATATGCAAAAATCCTCTCTTTTTTTTTTTTTTTTTTTTTTTTGTATTAGAGGATTATGAGTGCTTCTGAAGGTCCTTACTGCCATGCTTCCTTAATGTTAACCTCTTTTAATCTGATTCCTCTGACTAGTTGAGGTGAAGTTTTGTAATATGGTCTCATTTTTTGCCATTATATTCATTGTACTTGAAATGCTGGCTTGTGGCTATTATTGCTGTTAAGAATGGGTCTATGAATTAATAAGATGTGCCCAGCTTATTTAAAGCATTAGTAGGAAACTATCAGTCCTCAGGGGCTGGAGATATTTCTAAGCAGAAGCTTGAGAGCCTTGATTAGAGGTAATTGTCTTCTTTATTCTTCAAAGTTCAGCGAGCAAGTTTTTAATTTCATAGTTTACCATTGTCACAAAACAAATTGGCCAGAATTTCACATTAGCGGGGGGAGACCTATTAGCAAAAGTAGGGATAGAAAGCTGGAACTTTTTTCACAGTACAACAGCACATGTGATAAAAGGATGTATTCTTCAGAGACATCAGGAAGGTCATGTTCTAATAATGTTAAATTGTAAATGGAGAAAATACACATATACATCACCAATTACCTAGCTAAATTAAAGAGAATCTACTGGTATATAGAAAAAAAACAGGAAAACAGAAATATTTTCATTTATTACACTGACTTCAATAAGTGGTCAATTAATCTCAAGCATGATAAAACCACTAAAGTGGAACATACAAGAGGTCTTGCTCAGTGATGTGTATTTCATTTTAACTCAGTTCAAATATGGGCTGGTTTGTGACTGATAACCCTGTCAGTTTGTGATTAGAGACAAATTTATCATCGCGTACATATAACAAGATATCTAGTTCAGTCAAAAGCAGAATTAGAGGTGACCAACATGCTGAGAAAAATAAAGGAAAAAAAATCCCAACAACTGCCAAATGTGTCAGCATCTTGAACATTTTTTTTGCTTTTCTGACAAATTTTAAGGTGAGAGGGTAACCAATTTACTGCCAATATTCTGTTGAACCTCTAAGAAATGGCTTTTCTCTTGACTTGCACTCCAATGAATTTATATGGTAGTATGAATGAGTTTGAAACCCTGCTGTCTCACTCATATCTAAATTCAGTTTTCTGGGTCATCAGTGTCAAATATCTTTCAAGAAACATGTGATACTAGCACTGTAAATTGATAGGAAAAGTCAGTATTGAAATACCACAAATATTCTCTTGTCATGAAAGAAGCAAATATTATTTAGGTACTGATATAGATACAGAACTAGGCTGGACTGATTCCTCTCTGGTTCAAAGGCTTCATTTGGTGGTCATTTCAGTTTTGAGAACCAGATGTGTAGTTCTTTTCTTCAAACTAATACAAGTTACATAAATAACAACCAGGAAGTTATTTATCAGCAAGATACTTTGTGCCTATTATCTAGAAAAATACCCAATAACCACATAATCTACAAAGTTATACTTTTAATTTTTTGTGTACACTTATGAGTTTTCCCTGTAGAGTGAGTTAATAATACCAGCTAGTTTATAATTTATATGGCCATGTGATTTGTCATGTGAAAAACAGCAGTGAAAGCTTGTATCTGACCTAACAGGTGGTCTGTCAAAGAATAATAGAAACACTTATTTAGAAGAATTCTGGTTCCCTCACATTTCACGTGCCCAGTATGCATTGTTAATTTTGTTTTGAGAAAATTTGTTGTCTTCAGAGCCAATGAGCAGTCATGCCATTACAGCAAAGGGTATTGAATAATCTGATAGCAGGGGCATTCATTTCAGTCTTGAAAGACTTGAGTCAGTAACTCTCTTCACTTCTCACTCCAAGGAAATATTTTTGTGTATGTACTCACATAGGTTCAAAATTACAAGTTTAGCTCCTCAGTTCCTCTCAGCTGCTATAGGTACCAAAACTTCTATCAGTAAAATTGTGCAGGCATCTGGGTATCTGCTCCCAGCAGAGCCATGCCCATTAAATCCCATCCAGGTGCAGAGCCAAAGTATTCCTCCCTTTCTTACACCTGTGTTCTGACAGGCATTCAAAGAGTTTAGCAAAGTAGTTTACTCTTGGTTTGGACAATTCCACAAACCCTTAAACATTTATTGAGGTAGGGAATGAAATTTAGGTCAGAGGAGTGCCCCAATTACTGATCTGTACAGTCACTCTGCTTCTTTTACTAACGAAGCATATTTGATACACAAAGTACAGCTGTAAGACTGGAGAGATAATTTTTTTTTAGTCTCCTGGCCTTTTTAAAGACGTGAAAATGAAGTGGTGCAGTACTTGGCACTGCATCATGCATGCCTTCACCTGACTAACCTTTCTGAATTTCACCTCCAGTTACTGAAGTGAGGACATGGCTCAAACCTAGTGATGCTACCACTGACCACAGTGGGCTGATGATAAAATCCTTGATTCCCTCACTCAGGCTAAAGTCCTGGTGCATTACATAGGAGTTTTGTCTATATCAGAATGACTGAATGAGCATTTCATTCTTCCCCAGTCAAATACTGCCTGCAAGGTGTTTTACAAAAGAAGGAAAACATTCATGGGATCAAAAGTCTGCCCTTGCATTGGAAAAGATAAAGTTAAAAGTTAAAAGCCAGGTTGGCTTTTAACTACAAGGGCTTAATTTTAGGGCTGGTGGTGCTCCTTAATGTTTCTATAAGTAGTTTGGACACAAGATTTACCAACAATACTAACCTGGGGGAGCTGTGGACTCTCTCAAGGCTAGAGGCCTTACAGAGAGATCTGGAAAGACTAGAGAGCTGGGCATTTTCCAAATTTAACAATTTTACAAATTTAACAAGAGAAAGTGCTGGATTCACAACCTGGGACAGGGTAATCCGGGTTATATGTACAAATTGGGAGAGGAGACACTGGACAGCAGCCCCATGAAAGAGATCTGGGGGAAGATGTACATATATCTTCACTGAACTTTCTGAATAAGATTGCAGGGCAGCATTATCACTGTGAGTAGTTATAAGCTTAAGTTTATGATGTACACCATTTGCTTTCAAAAACTGTGTATGATTTGAGGAAAAGGGAATTCTTTATATTTGAATATTGTTGATATTTATAATTTATATTCATCTACCTTCAAAAATAATGACTGTTTGCTTTCCTTTCAATTATGTGAATTCAATGGAAATCTGTAGAAAACTAAGAGCCTGGCCACCTTAAAAAAAGCATAGGCTTTTTAATTAGACTGCTTTTCACGATCAGTTTTATTATGTATGGTGAAATGAATGGAGATTGTTAACTAGGCTGACAAGACGGATGCTGTGTGGTTAACTGTGTTATGGAGAAATAATATCAAATTATATCCGTCTTGTAATTTTGTAATGGCTTTGCCCTGTAAAGTTTACTACCCTATTAAATCTGTAGGTTGCCCTCTGTTAGGAGGCTTTCATAAGATTTCCTAAGTAGATGACTGGTAGAAATTCATCACATAAAACAATAGATCTCATAAATTCATGGTTATAATTTAGTTTATAGGGGGAGGGAATCATGAGACATTTCTCTTATTTCCAAATTCAAATTAATTGACATATCCTCCTAAATTATATTTTTCAATTTCAATGGAAAAATCAATCTACTTAAAAACATTTGAGATATTTTTTTATCCATTGCATAGCATCTCAGTTTTTTACTGTTCCCTTTTACACATCATGGTAATAACTCATGCTGTGTAGATAGATAACAATTTACATTAATAATAATGGGAATATATACAGCAGAAAAATGCAATTATTTATATTAAAAAGCAACTTTATAAGGATTATTATGCTCCTTGGCCTCATTTTCAATGGAAAAAAGTGTATGTGATCATACTGTCTCCTGTCCCTCTGCCTCTGCTTCCTTACTGGCTAATTTCAAGCTAATTTAATTATATGGTATAAAGACACTAAATTCCTAAAAAATCTGGTGAACATTGAGAAAATGTGCCTGAGAAACATTAATAATGAGAGGAATAATGCATCAGGATCTTAAATTTATTTGACATCAGTAGAAGGAGTCACAGCTGATGGCAGACTCGCAAGGCTTTCAGTTTATGCCCAGGTTTCTGAAGATACTCAGGCAGAAAGTTTCCATTTTTCACAATGACAATTGTTACATACTTGGAAAGTATGTAACAACTTTTTTATTAATTCAAGGGGCCATCCTCACCACCTTTCCTCTTGTGACGTACCTATGTTCTATTTATGATATTTAATATTGTTTCTCAGTGATGGCCAGCGATAGGACAAGGGGCAATGGGTGCAAGCCAGAGCATAGGAAGGGCCATGTGAACATAAGGAAAAACTTTCACTGTGAGGGTGGCAGAGCACTGGAACAGGCTGCCCAGAGAGGTTGTGGAGTCTCCTTCTCTGGAGACATTCAAACCTGCCTGGATGCATTCCTGTTTGATTAAGTCTAGGTGACCCTGCTCTGTCAGGAGAATTGGACTAGATGATCTTTTGAGGTCTCTTCCAACTCCTAACATTCTGTGATTCTGTTTCAATAATAAAGACATTCATCCTAACACAAGAAACACCAGGATCCTGGGGCACTGATCACACATAATACTGCATCAAATGCAGTGTGAGGTAAAGAACAGAGTTCATTTCAGCTGTTCACTCAAAAAGGGAAAGGCATCACCATCATATTTCTAATTTTGACTTGTATTTATATCTTGAGAGTGTCTGGAGGCCTGAGTCAGTGTCAGTGTGCCATTATGCTTTGTGAAAAGCACAGGAAAGACACACAGTCCTTATTCCAGGGAGCTAGTGTTTTGAGAAACTGCAGAATACCAGGATGTTTTAATGCATGCTTGTGTCCAAATTAATTTTACCCATATTTAAACACCGAAACTCCTGAATGCTTCCTTTTCCACATTATGGGTTGTATCATCCATTGTTATGTTGTCAGGATGTGGAACATTGACATTATTGAGATAAAGAATGGAATTATTGGAAGTTCTTTTACAATCGATAATATTATTTTCTCAAAATATGACAGATAATGATCTTTTTTCCTTCTTTCTTTCTGATGACTGGGTGTGATGTCTAAAGTTATTATAATACATAGTGGGACAGAAAAGAGGAAATTATCAAAACCCAAGATGTTAATCCATTTTACAAGAGACGTGTGCATATCTCATTCATGAGGAAAGATGCTTCTATTACTCTCACAGAAGTTATAAATCATGGTGAAAATCTGTTATGATAATAGAGCCCTGCACAGTGGAAAAAATTAATCTCAAGGATGAGAAGTTGTTATGTTGGAATTATACAAAGCTTTTTTGGATTCTGGTGAAGAATATGAAAGAAATGGGAGCTCATTCCAAATTTAAGATATATCTCTGGGGTTCCTGGGTTATCTTGGCCAGTCTTCACTCGCTTTCTCATATCTTGCTTGTCCTGCAGTTCTTTCAGTGCTGTGCATTATGCAGCTGTCCTTGAAGATGATGGGTAGTTCTGGCGAAGTGTCTCAGCTTGTGGCTCTTCTTGTGGCTTCATTCTCTACTGATGTGAGGTGGAAAGTGAAAAAGGGATTTGGAAGGGCAGGATGTAAAGAACAGAAATTTGAAGCTACTGCAGGACAATTTCTTGTACACAAGATTTCTGGTGTCTTGGTGACTTCCCTTCCAGAAGTGGGCTGGGAAGAAGGCAATGCAATCTAATCAAGAAAGTGTAGAAGGCTGAGTATAATAATTATTTTAGGTTGGCTGAGGGGAAGAGGGAACAACTGTAAACACTGATCAAATGACAGATGTCCCCCTTTCTGACTGTATCTGTATCAGTAACTCCAATAGTGTGAAGGAAGGTACTTGGGGTACTTAAGTTTGATCACAGCTGAGGTGTCACTGAACATGTCTTCAGACTGTGTCAACCAGTACCCATCCCTGCATGTAGTGAGGTTGGAGCTTTCTTGACTGATCAAGCAAGAGCTTGCTTGAACATTCTGTGGTTGTCTCTGAAAACAGTGTGAAGAAAACATACTCAGTTTTTTTCCTGCGTGGAAAAGGTTCCCAGAGAATTTTTTTTTTCTGTTTCTGGCCCTTGTTTTCCAACTGGTGTAGCTATCTAGAGGTACAAGAGAATAGATTACCTAATGAGAAGGAATACAACAATGTGTTCTCTCTGCAGGTGATTCTCTTTGGACACTTCCTGTTGAGGCTGTTTATTCTTGTTACTGCTTTTGACATTCAAGATGTGAGTGTACCAGATGGTTTTCCCCACCTTTTAGTAGAGATTGCTGTTTCTATTGCTGTGGTTGAGGAATAAGTGATCTGTGGTTCCCAGCACTGCAGTGCACAGGTACCACCTCTTCATTTGTGTTCTGAACTGGCAGTTACAAGCTTTGATTCACAACCTGTTTAATTTAGCTGGATAGATGGAAAATAGCTGAAAAAGTTGAGCTGGGGGATGAACCTCAGACTGAAGCTTAACCTGCCAAGCACCAGAAGTTGGTGTTCTGTGTCCTCTGCTTCACGTAAGGCAGTATGTATCTGTCCTTCAGGGAAGATCTCCAAACTACATTTAGTGTTTTACTGTCACAGAAACTGGCAGGAAGCCTGCATCAGAAAAGCTTCATTTATAGAGGAAGAAATCTATAGCAAAAAATTAACAAAATTTTCACTTTAAAGTGATATTTAAAAATGAAATGACAGTTTGCATTCTGTCTTGACAAAAGTCTCATTCTTTTTCAGGTCATTGGTTTAATGAACTAGGGTGATATCTCTTGTACAAGTGTTGATTTTTGTGTTGATTTAAATAAATCCCTGCGAATTCTTCAAATTTAGAAATAAAAACATTTTTGAAAACTCTTAAAACTACTCATTAACTACTGGCTGTGAGTAGAAATAATCTTACCTCAGAAAATTCTGTTTCCTCCCAAAAGTTACTTATAGCCAAATAATTTTATTGTGATCTGAATGACCACTGATTAATTTACCTACTGTAAATAGGGCATTTTTTACAATGTCTATATCATATACAATCATAGTCTGATTTGAAGGAATTATTTTTAGGCATATTTTAGTAGTAGCATACAGTGAAATTATGAAGACAATTATTCACCTCTTGCACTTAATCATTTTGATAATCATCTTATCTCAAACTGCCATAACCATGTCCTCTTAAAATTTTTTCAATTAGTATTTTTCCTTTTTTTAATCTCTAATATCTGAAGTTCTGCATTGAGAAACACTCATAATATGGGAAAAAAACCAAACTGTTTTCTGCACATCAATATATACAATATTTATGTTATTCTGTGATGATCTGCCTCCCTCTGTGTGTGAAATAACATTTCACAGTCATGGTCCTAAGGGTGTAAATCAAAACAGAGTAATCCTAAAAAGGGCGCTTTTTATCCTCAAATACATAAAATATGCATATTAAATTAAAAAGCTTTGGAATTCATGAATTATTTTAGCCTGGGGTTAGTAATAATTTATATCTCATGAAATTACTCTGGTAGTTATTCATGGTAGTACTCAACACTAAAGCATACATACCACAGTAACATTGAAAATACATAGAGTAAATCACAGAATACTTGAAAAAGAAAAACAAGTTTTTATTTGATAGGTTTCTCACTTCCCCCCACTAAAGATCAAGCTCAGTTTTTCAGTCAGTGTCTAGGATGCATTTGGAATAGCAAAAGCTAGATGTGTAGGGGAAGCTTGGGATGTACGATGGGCTCTTTGATTCCTTACATGTGTAAGGATTCAGGTCATTTCTTTGCACTGGTTTACATTATTTCCAGCTTCTAACTTCTGCAGTCATACTGCCTATTTTATTCAGGAAAGAAAATTCAGGCAGGAAAGTGAAGGTGCTATGGAAGATTTGATTTTTCTCTCCAGTAACAACTACATAAATCCATCAGGAAATTTGCCCTGTCAGCCACAGCTGAAACAGGTTTACACAGTGGAGCTCAGTAGGGGTATAGGGTGAAGGGGGAGGGTGTAAATGTGATTCTGCAGTCACAGCCTGGGATGGTCTGTAGTCAAAGCAATGGCAATCAGTCTCATAGGATTACTGTCATGACGCAGTGATGATCCCAGACACTGCTGGCCAAGTACTGCACTGAGCTGTGTATGCTAAAAGAAAGTTACATTAAATCCTGGTGAAGCTGAACTGTTTGGAAAATGAAAAAGCATCTGTGAAAATATGAAGGAAGTTTGAACTCCTCAGGAGGATATTTAGAATTCATAATGATTTTCTTGTATCTTTTTGTAAGTTAATGCCTGTTACCAGCACTGTGAATTAACTTGTCTTGTAATAACAATAACAACTTGGAGTCAAAAGCTGTTTCCCATTCAGGGAAAGGCAAATACTGGTGGCATCTGAACACAACTTTTAAAAATAATTTTAGACATTTCAAGTATTATATACAATTTATTCAGTTTCCTGTGTGGAGAGAAATGTATTGAACATAATACTGTGAAACTAGTTTGCAGAAAGCTGTCTTTCATCCTGCCTATTTTGCCAGCAGCTGAAGGGGCAGTTGTCGTGAATGAGATTCATGGTAAATAAAGTCCCACCAAAGGGAGCGTGTCCTTTTCTGTAGAATGGCTTAACCCAACACTCCCACTCTGCCAATGAACTTTCAAGAAGTAGAGTGATAGAATTTTTTTGCTTCCTCCCTTACTTTTGTGTAATTGGGATAAAATACAATGGGTTGATTAATTTTACAAAGCTTCTGTCTTTTCCCATGCCTTTTTTTGGGACATCTGTCAAAGTTAGTACTTCATTGAGTGGGGGCTCGACCAGAGGGCCTTCACAGCTCCCTTACAACCTAAATAATTATGTAACTTTCTGGTTTTTGAGAGAGATTTCAAGAAAAGGTGTACTTCTTATCTGTGAGTGTCGTCATTGCTTGTGGTCACGTTAACATATTAACATCCTCTGTGCTGTTAACACACACAAATGATACAGTCCCACTTATATATCATGATGCAGTGTGGAATGGGATCATTTAAACCAGAACCAAATGATTGAATTGGTAGTGCTAATAAACAGTCCCACATTGCCACAGTCACAGCACACATACAAGAATAGATGTATAGGAAATATGTCTAGATGACAACATTTTCTTTCTAAAGAGAGGGCTACACTGAGAAATGGGGGTTTTTTTTTGTTTTTTGATACATTTTGAAAAGTTTTTACATATAATTATCTAACTTTTTCAAAATGATTCTTAACATTTGAATACAATACTAAAAATATCTTTGCTACAGAACATTTTCAAATCTTTACAGACTCCTGAAAAGAAAGCTGAGAGCCCTTTTCCTATTGTAGAATTAATGCAGCACCGTGCAGGACTGAGCTTCTAATCAGGATTTCTACTATATTTGACTTAATGTTCTCTGTCAGGATCTTCTACTAGTTATGCTCTTTGAACCTCAAATTAAATAAATAACCAGGGAAGAAACACAGCTGTCACACATGCATGGAAAGAATGCTTGGAAGAGGATGATGATCAATTATTCCCATTAGCAAATGAGGGTTGAAGAAGAAAAGTTTTAAAACTATAGAGGAAATATGTAGGCCAAATACTACAAAAAGCACTGATAAAAATTAACTGTAGTAAGCATTTTAATGAGGAAGGAGGAGATGGGCATGGTTAGGAATCTTGTTTTTGGAATGATTTAATTATCACTGACAGTATGAGGAAATGAACATCGTAATGACCAACTAGAGGTTTATTCTAGTCCAAATAATTCTAGAAATTCTCTTGTGGCTATAGCAAGTGTGTATAAACTTCTCTCTGTGGAGCTCAAAATAAAGGCAGTGAAGAGTAATCTTCTCATTTCTCAAGAAGGTTTCAAGGGCAGGAAAGGTACTAGCCAAAGGTTGTGTGCATTTTTCACCAAGATTTAACCTGGACTAACAGCATGAATCTCTGAAGAGCAGAAGTCTGCCTGCTAGTCCTCAAAACTAAAGTAAATAATGTGTAAATGACATTCCATTTAATCTTTTCCATGCTCTGTGACTATACATTACCACTAACAAATTTCATGTACTGTCTTAGGTCCAGAGCTGCATTTTGTGTGACTTTTGATAGATAATTCCCTTATATTATTTTCTTCCACAGAATGTGCTGAATGTGCTTCCCATCTGTCTTCCACCACAGACTCCTTTCTCTGTAGCACATGAAACTCCTCCTGTTTAACCAGGGAACTGACTAATGATGTCTAAAAATAACTGCATTGCTGCTCCTATTATTTCATACTATATACCTTAGAAAGCATCCTGTCTGTTAAAGAGCAGAAGCCAACCCCAAAGCCTAAGCAGAACATATTTTTATGCAAACACATTTAATCACGTAGGACCAGCCCTTGCTGAAACTAAGACAGATTACACATCGGTAAACCAGATTAGGCTGTTCTGTAGCTTTTTTGAGCACAGCCACACAGTCAGAAGAAAACAAATAAAAATATGAGAAATATCTGTCCAAATCGGAGCTTCCAAACTACAATTTTTCAGTCAGATTATGTGCAAGACTACAGTTTCCCACTGGGAAGATTTATTTATGGCTCGCTGCCATTTATTGCACTAGAATTTGCAAATATGTAGCCTCCTACCTCCCCCTTTGCTAAGTGAGGACACAAGGGAAGGATTAGCTGAAGGAATGTAGGCAAAAGTCTTCTGATCATTCTCATCCACAGCCTCAGTTTTGACTCCCAGAAATGTTGGTCCCAAGCTTCTGAAATTATGAAGAAAGTCTTTAAAGTGATGTCTGAGCATGAATTATAAAATCACCCATTTCTGCCTGAAACCATAGCTCTAATTTGCAAATGATTTTATTTGTACCCATGTATCTTTGTTGACATCAGGAGTTTGTATGCCACCTCACCTTAACTAAGCACTAAGTAGGTGCTTAACTAAGCTGCTTTATGTGCATAGTTGGTTGGCAGGCTCTGGCAAGAGAGGTCATCGTTGTCCCAGAAGGGATGTCAGGATGTCAGTGGATGGCCTCTATGATTCTTGCACAATATATCATTAACGAAGCCAGATTTCAGTTTACACTAAAGGAAAAGAGGAATTTTTCCTTTAATTTTATTGCAATGTTTGTAAGGCTGTCAGCAATGATGTTTTGGTATAATCTAATGCAGTATTTTGTGAATAACTTCCTAATTGTTTTTAAATTAAGGACAAGTGACCAATTGAAATGATTTCTGCACCTTATTTTTAATGGATATGCACAAATTGTTTGCCCATATGTGCCTATATATGGCTACAGCAGATAATAGGCAAACAATCTTTTATAACAATGCCTCGAGAATTGCTTTACAAAGTTCTTTTTCTTCACTGATAACACATATGACCCACCTGTATTGCCAGTACAATTATGACACTTTACAGAAACAGATTTAGATGTATATAGAGGTGCGTAATTTTTATTTGGATGAGCTCTCAGAAATAGGCCACTTAATGTAATTTTCAGTGGGAGGTCTCATAAACTGTCTCTTAGTCACTTGCTAATTTTCTTACAATGTTATAATAATAAAAATAATAATTATTTAGTATACAGCACATTTCATTTTCAAAGTGCTTTTGCAATACTAATTAATCCTCACTGTGAGGTTTAATGGCGCATACCAGGGAATTATATCCTGGCTTAATGCCAATTGCCAATCAACTGACAAGATTCTAATTTCAGAAGTTTTCCTAAGAGGAAAAAGGCATAATTTAAATTAGCCTGGACAGCAGCACCAGTTTGTATGGAGAGAATTCATAGGTCTTTGGGGTGCTCTGAATGTCTGGATGCTTGGTTTAAGGGTGAAATTATGAAATTCCAAAGAGATAGCAACTTCAATTTTAAAAACAATTATACTAAGAATAGCTAAAGCTACTTAAAAAAAAAATCTTATTAAAAGATATGCTTAACAGAGTTTCCTGATTATTTAGGGATCGTTGATACCCAGATCCATCATTAGTTGAAAATAGAGAAGGATTATTAACTGTACTTCACATATAGGAAAACATAGGCATAAGGACTAAATTACATGGTCCAAACCACTATTGCAGTAGGAAACTGTTCCACATTATATTTCTCCTCTGGCTAAGCTAACACAAGGATTTTCTGCCCTCTGCTAGTGCCTGCACCGCATACTGGTCCATATTAGTAACCTGGGTCAACAAAAATACCGCCATAAAATATCTTTCCTTCTTCAACCCCGTCTCCAACATCCAAAACTGAAAGAAATTAGGTGTAAGTTTTGTCTGCTGTCCAGTTAAACTAGCAGAAGTGGTGAGTGATTCATGAGGATGCTGAGGATATTGTAAATAGCTTTGCTGCTTGAGAAAAGAACTTGGATACATAACCTGAATGTAAGACAATGGACTGAAGATACAAGAATTTCTGACTTCAAGGTGCATATTGAATACTCTGCTATTTTCAAGTGCTATGCTCTATTGGTCTGGCTCAGGTACCCTTGAATTGCTGATACAATTTCCTGGTATTCCCCTTTGTGTCACATTCTGGCAAAGGAAGATTTTGGGGTACCATGGTTGGCTCTTGCATGGAGTGAAAGACTGCTGCAGAGATAGAGAGAGAGAGCTGAGCAGATATTTGCCCCTAAGTGATTTTTTTCCTACACAATTCTATTTTATTCAGCTCATTCAGACTTTGCAAGTGGTGCGACTTACGGTTCTCCAGCCAGCCCTAATACTTTATATTGAGAAATACCTGCAGGAATCTTCCTCAAGAGGTTGACAAAACTTGTTTAATTTCCAGTGACATTTTTACAAGTGTTTACATAATGTACAGTGGTTTCATTTGTTTAATGCAGCCAAGAAGCTGGAGAGGCAATTTTTCTACCGTGATGTAATCGTGAGTGCCACTGCTTTTTCCTTCGGGAAAAAGAATTCTTACCAAATGTAAGTACCATATTAAACACTTCAGAAACATGCATTACTTGATAGATTGTTACTCTGTAGCCTGTAAATACATTTAGAGTATTTTTAAGACATATTAGCTACCTGATAGAATGTTATAATTCCAAAGGGTTTTACTTCAGTGTATCGTATATAGATACAGTCAGGGTCCTTAAAATACAACAGAAAATAATTTATCCTTTAGCCAGAGGGAAAGCAGCAGCTGCTTCAGAGGTGTTGCGGTTTGTTTTATTCATCTTTGTAAATCAACATTTGGCTACTTTAGAGCCGCAACCGGGAATGAGTCAACAGCAATGTTTTTACTGTAATGGATTAAAATGTCTTCAGTAGCAGAGGTAGTATGGTGTAATCACTCTCTGCACTTTGGCCACAACAACCCTTGGCAGTGTTACAGGCTTGGGGAAGAGTGACTGGCAAGATGCACAGCAGAGAGGGACCCAGGGTCCCTCTCCAGGATTAAGACAGCATTCAAGCCAGCATCTCTGTCCTGTTCTGCACAATCACCTTGCCCCTTCTGGTAAAGCCTTTGGGAGCTGACTCAAGGTCAACTCAGTGGGTTGAACAAGTGTTCAAAAAATGGGTAGATGTGACACTTCAGCACTCAGTTTAGTGGTTACGGTGGTGTAGGGCTGACTGTTGGTGATCCTCAAGGTCTCTTCCAACCTTGATAATTCTATGCTTCTATGATCTGTAACTTAGTTGCCTACAAGAGGACTAGTTGCCTAATGCCTCACAGTCTGTTGGAGGAAAGGGTGTGATTCTTCTAAACCAATGTCTGTGATAGATTAGATGTATTATGTCCTAAAAATGTCTGTTTCTCACCACAGATGGTACCTGGGAGTACCATTTCAAGTAGCTCCAAAACTCTAGATAATGAATTTTAGTTATTGTGAAGCCCACCCCATGTACCCTCGTGTCTCGTGCATCCTTTCCAATGCCTGCAAAATGTAACTGGAGTAGTAAGTGTGTGAAGCCTGCATCAGTGAGAGGCAGAACAGCTAACTATCTGGAGACAAAAGCTTGTTCTACATGAATAAAGGCACTCTGCTGTTCTCTGAACTGTGTCCTGTTACCCAAGGTTGTGCTGCTGTGCTGGGCTGTTGCCATAAGCTCTCCAAGATGCTCTCTCATTTTCTTTCCTCAACAGAACAGGGGGTGAAAATAAAATAAAAAAAGCATGTGAGCAAGATAAAGGCAACTAAATAGGAAAAAAATGAACCAAAAACAAAAAAAAAAGGAAAGAAAAGGGGGGAAAGGCTGCACACAGAACAAAAGCACCAAAAAAAAATTAAAAAAAAAAAATTCTGTTTCTCATCAGCAGGTGATGTCTGACCACTTCCTTCTATACGCATAATGGTTGCTTCAAAAGACAAATACCTTAATAACAAATACGCTGCATCTCATTAGCTTTTATTGCTGAGCATGACATCATGTGGTATGGTCAGTTTGAGTCAGCTACCCCAGCTATGTTCCCTCCCAATCTTTTGTCCATTCCCTGCCTACTGGCCTTTGAGTGGGTACTGGAGAACTTGCCTTGATGCGGAGAACTAGCGAAAACACTGCTGTGGTATCCCCATCATTCCAGGATTAAGACAGCATTCAAGCCAGCATCTCTGTCCTGTTCTGCAGAATCACATTACCCTTTCTGGTAAAGCCTTTGGTAGCTGACTCAAGGTACTGTGTGGGCACAACATGTAGGCAGCACAGGTAACTGAGTGGGCAGGTCTGGAAACTCCAGCTAAGAAGACATTATAGGCACAAGGTTGCTTCACAGTTTGGGGAAAGTTTTCCTCAGGAGTCACTTAGACTTTATTGAATATGGGTCAATTCAAAGCTTGAATGTAACATTAATGTTAAATTATGATTAATCTTAATTGGATTGTATTTATCATGGGCTCATTCTGCAGTGTAACTTTTTTTCCATGTGTATTCCTGGCCTGTGTTTAACTTTTATTTATGTCCTTTCTTATATTGATTACCCTTCTGAAAAATTACTTTGGTCTTAGTTGGATTTCAACTAGCAGAGATATAAGAAGATCATACTGTTGAAGTACTATAGTAAACCTACAAAACCTTAGAAAAATACATCTTGGAGACATTTGACGTAGTAAAAATAATGTGCTAATGTAATGTGAACTTCCAGAATTTGGATATTTGTCAATATCCAAAGAGTACTGATGTTTGCTCTAACTTTTCTTCTATCTAGCTATAAAATATATTCGCTTAGGCAAATACTCTCTAGTGTCATGTGTATCTTTATACACTTTCCCATATCTGTTTTTTCTCCTCAACTGTATAATTAGATATGCTCATTCCTGGTATGTGTCAAATTCTTTAATTGAAATCTCTTTCCATAACTTACTTTCTAGTGATGTGACTTTCCACATTATGTGGTCTAGCTGCACTTTCTTCCTGTCCTAAGTAAGAGCAGTGTTTTGATGTGACAGATTTTTGACACTAGCATATTTCTGGAATAATAAGGTTGGAAGAAATCGTATTTCTTCTGTGTGTCTCCTTGTTTATATATAGTAAAACAAAACAAAAACGTGGTCAGCATGATTGTTGCATGTGAAGAAAATCGAGGAGTTTAAGTCCAAAAAAAGAACATTTATCATATTCTTGTTTGAGCTCTAGAATAACAGAAGATACCAGGTCATTCCTGATAGAGTGAAGTGCATCCAGAAGCCATAGGACATGTCTCTCAAGAGAGCTGTGCTGCTGACAGAACTTTTAGTAAATGAAAACTCCAGCTCTGGGAGGAAAAAACCAAACAGATACTTGGGCAACCCTGGTTTTCCATGTCAATTCCAGGGCTGTCATATAGCATAAGAGTGTAACCCTGGGAACCTACTTGGAGGTTTAAACTCAAGCTACAGCCTGTGTTTCCCTTTCCCTTTAGAAAGGTAAGATACCTTAATGCCTTCAATAAAATAAGGATTTGCTATGCAGCTCATTGGCACATGTAGAAGGGCTTTTTTCTCTAGAACTGTGAAAAAAAAGAAGATAATATCCCAAAAAGTTAGAAGGATGAAATATTCAATTGCAATTGCTTGGAAACAGTGCAGTTGAATTCAGGGATGAAACTCATTAAATAACTCTGGGGTTCCATTTACTGACCTGCATTATCTTTGCTTTAATTGATTTCTGACTTCATCCTGTAGAATGAAGTTTGCCTGGTGATGGAAGCCAGTAATGGCTTTCTTCACCACTCAGAACCTGGAGTTTGAGGAAGTTTACATTTTGCCTACAACTTTTAAAATATTCCATTCCATGAAATTCCATTAGATCTGGTACTGTATTGCAGAGAGATGAGTAATGAAAAATAGTCCTCTCCTAGAACTTGATATATAGACCTTCAGGGATGTGTAACTGCTTCTGCAATCTGTGACTTGCATTTACCTTATGTCCAAGAGCCTAAATCCCATTCAGGTGCCTGTTACAGAGTTTTTGGCAGACTGTACTACACACTGGCTTGCACCTGTTTTCCTATGGAGGATTATCCTCAGGCCCTTGAATGCAGTAGTGAAGAGGTGCTGATTCTTACTTCTTAAAGTTGGAAATTTGCTGATGAGAGTCTTGAGTTACAGGTTTACAAATCAACAGAGGTGGTTTAACTGAAAATTTTAGACTAATTGGTGATGGAATGGAACTCACATATCAGGAAATAATTTTAGACTCCTAATTAGACTTTCAAACTTGATGCAGCAGCATCTTTAATTATAACTCTCTTTATAATGGCTTGTTATTCATTTATGTACATAGAATTGCTTCCTTATTGCCTGATTGAGAAACTTCAGTGGGTAATTATTCCCAATTATTTGATATGTGACTTATGCCTTGAATCAATTGACCAAACATAGGTGAGTGGTGACATTTAAGATGCCTTGGCCCAAGCTTCTAGTGTATTATCCTTGCCTGGCCTCCAACTGTTGTCTCTGAAAGGCAATATAATTGCAAGATCCATGTGGATGTTTTAAAAATCATGAGCAATTTCAAATGGCACTAGATGCCTATTTTTTGGCACCTGAACTGAGTCCTTACTGTATACAGGCGTACTTTCAGATAAATGGAATTATGACAACAAACATTTTAATTAGAAGGTATTTTTCTGCCAAGGTTTGGATAGAACACTTTACTATAAAAGAGCCATACAAAATAAAAAGCTGAATAATATCTTAACTTACATTATTTTCTGATCATGACCTTAATACTGCTTCCCTTTATTGTTTCAGAATAAACTATTCTGACATATCTCCTCTCCGTATCTACTTCATATTTCCTCTGTATTTTCTACACTATAGTAGTCTATTGACTTTTTACTAACAGTCACCAAGTTATGGCAAGATAATTCTGTTTATTTACAAATGCTACTCTGTCATGCCTCCTTTGCTAATATCCTTTCAACTGATTATATTCAATTATATTTGAAAGGAAGGAAAAAATTATTTCTTTTCAGAAATAATGGGGAGTAATGGTGCTCACTACCTCCCAGTTAGCAAAAGCTGTTTTTAAGTACTTCGAGAATTCAGGCCATGTTTCAAGAAGTCAGAACCTGCTTCAATCAGAATCCTCAATTCCTCAGCACTCTGATTTGTTAAGGTTAATGCATAAAGTGCTTTGAAGGACTGCAACTTGCTGATAGCAGGCATACAGTTCTCCACTAAATTCTTTGAGAGCAGACACCTGAATACTTTTGATTAAATATGGAAAAGCTACATCTAAGCTTGGAATTGAAATTTAAAAGGATTTTAGAAGACATTTTCATACCATTTTCTTTTCCTTCCAGTGCTTTAATGTTTTGGGGTTTACAGTTCATTCTATAACGAGGTAAAAAAAAAAGAATGTTTTCCAGGGAACATGAAAAAATTACCTGCAACAGTTGATAAAAAAGCACCAGGAGAAAATGGAAATGTGGCCACAGTCTGCTCTCCTTCTTATAAAGAGGTGCAAAATAGTCTGTACTAGAAAATCACAATACCTGTAATGAAGCTGTTGCACATATGTGTCTATAAGAAACTTTGGTCACGTTTATGCTAATTGTATGGAGAAATTATTTCAGTATATATGTTATTGATTCTTAATTACTGTATTTATGTTTTCATTAGCTATAACTTCCAGGCTTATATATCTGTAAGTAGACCCAAGACATCTGAGAATGATTAATTTGTTTATTTAACTGTCTGTCTACCTTTTAATGTATTTGTTTAATCTCTCTCTGTCCTTGCCATCTGCTTTCATCTTTATTTAAGTGAAAATATTCACATAAAGTCTGCCTTTAAAAAAATTAAGAAAACAATGAATGTTAAGTTTTTGCACTGGTATTTGCACAAACTTACCAAAATGCATGAAAAAGAATAGGAGTCAAGGATGGGTTTCCCACTTTTGATAAGGAAAGGAGGAGTACAGTCTGTCCACTTTGATGGTAAGGAAACTGAACTGATAACAGAGAAGAAAGAGTATGTCACAACCATTTCTGGCTGCATTGCATACCCCTCTTTTATATTTATTAAACACATACAAATGTTTATTTCTTTGATAGTTATAAGATACATTCCTTTGGTTTTGTCCCTTCTTTTTGTATATGGTCTAAAGATGCTTTGGAGATACCTAATGAACTTTTTTTTCTTCAACCTTCAACAGTAAATGCTTCAGGGCCTTGTAATTCCTCCACTCTACAGGACTTGGTATAATGACCAATAGTAAGACTTATAGGTATATCACAGTAGAAATAGTAAGTAAGAATCATTAATTGTAGTATTCACATGGTGAGTATTTAGTAACATGGGGGAATTCCCTGCCCACACTATCTTTATATTCATGATAACAGGTATACCTATATGAGCCAGCCTTCCTACAAGGAGTGAATATAGAATATATTCCTTGCATTACTTACATATTTGCCACTGAATAACAAGAACACGGGAAAGTGTATGGATGCAGTACTAGTCTGGAAGACTATTTCCCTGAATCCTGGCGGGAATAATATCACAGCCAGTCTAGTTCTATATATACTATAGATAGCGTCTGTATACTCTTGTGATTTTGTTTATGTTTTAAATTCTTTAAGATTGACAAAAATTGGAAAGAGTTTTGTGCTCCATGTAATGTTTTTTTTTAATTGTATGACACAGATATTGGTGTGAGAAGTCTCCGTATTCTTGGTGTAGTCATATCATTTATTCATTCATGAATCTTAATTTCTAGTGGCCTGAAGTGATGGGCCATTTTGTAGAGGAAACTTCTAAATTCTGTATACATAAATGTATAGGTAGTACATATTGCTACTGACTTTCATTTTGAACACAACATGGAATATTATGGAGTCATTGGTATGATTTTTTCATTTGAGACTGCACAATTTCACAGTATTCTGTCATGGTGCTTATATTGACCATTGGAACTGTATACATTCTTGCAAGACAGAAGCTCCACTGGCTTGCAGAATTTTCTGTGTGCTTACACGTAGCTCATCTTTACAGTCATTGTAGCATATACTGCAGCCAAACTACTACTAGCAACATTCCACCTAATTTAGACTTTAATCTTTACCCTTAGTTTTTGAAGCCCAGTGGGAGCATTGAGTTAGATCTAATTTGCACTGATTAAACAGGAATTTTAGGAATGTAGGCACTACTATATTGTGTCAAACCTGAGATGTGGTGCTCTGTTTCTGCAGTGCTCGGTACCAGGGAAATCATCTGAAAGTGCTAGAATTCTTCAAATAGTAGCTCAGGGGGAAATTTCTTCCTAAATCCTGTTAGCTAGTAGTCAGTTGATGCTTTGGAGCAAAACGGTTTCCCCTGGTCAGTGTAAAGTGTGTCTGTACTGTATTCTGGGCTCTAGCCCTGAGAGCACTGTTCCTTCAAATGAAACAATTCCTTTGCCCATTTCTTGCATTTTGATTTTGCTGATTTCCCTTTACTGTTGTACGATGGGAAATAAGCTCCAGATCTGCTTGTCTGAAGTAGTCTTTATTAAGTACTCCTCTACACTCCCTGACCTATATCAGCTCCTTTCTACATTGTTTCCACCCTGTAAGAGTTCCATCTGCTCCAAGCTGGTTTTAGAAAGCAGTTACCTGATATGGTGATATATAATATTTAGTTTTAACATGTATTTGTGAAATAATTTGCTGTTTTATAAAGGTGACTTCTCTAAATATCCCAACTTCTATAAGGACTTCTGCTGTCAGTGTAGCTCCAGTAAAATTCTTCTGTATCTAGTGAGATTACATGACCAGAAATGAGAGCATTTTTCCAGGTGATGGAGGGCAATCAATTAATATAACAGCATTAAGATATTTAATTTCCTTCTGAGTTTATGAGGGACTATAAAAACCTCCTTCAATGAATTCTGCTCTGTGGCTGCATGTGAAGGCTAAGCATGTGAAACATTATAAAAGACTTTTTTAAAATGTTATATAAATCTGTGTTTTATAGGAATCCAGGCATTTTCTCTGTGATTTTCCATATTATCATTCAGAATTCATCACAGGCTGAAAGTAGAGTGGGATTGAATCTGTTCAGTTTCCAATCTGTGGTAGAGTCAAAGTTTTTAAGACTGCTCTCAGGTAAGAGTGCTTATTGTGCTCATGAGAATTTATATATCATAATGCTTTGCATCCGTGTGATGTTATTCTATGAGACAATTTACGTATCATTCCTAAACATTTTGAAACATCTCTCATCCTGGCTACTTCAGTTTTACAGCCTGGCAAGCTCAGTTCTGTCAGGAAATGCAATTAGTCAAAGAGGAATTCAGCCTCCACAAGCTGAAGAACAGAGAAGTGGGACAGCAGAACCAAGCAGGGGGCAAGTAGTAATTTTCTAAGGAAAACTGGAAAGTCACACAGAATGCTTACCCCTGTGCCATTAAACCCTCGGGAGTGGTGTGCTTGTACTAGGGCATGTGATAAGCCCTATGAAAAGATGTTGCTAATGACTGGGTAAGCAGTGCTACTGCTACGACACAGTTCTACTGTATGTGCACAATGCATGCATGAACATGCATACATGTGTCTGCATACATGCATGTTGTATGTGTATTCATTTCCTGTGCCCTCTGCAGAGACAGGCCCAAATTCCCAGGGTTCCTCCTACTCTTCATGTAATTTCCCAAGCTAGTGACCAAATTCACATCCAAAATTTTGAGATTAATGTGAAGCTTTCACAGAGGTTAGACTGGAGAATAAAAAGGAGGTGTTTCTGCAAACTGGGCTTTGTCAAGTAATGATTTTAGTATCTTTTTTTGTTTGTTTTGTGACTAACTGGGAACTGTCAAATTATCTGAGCATGTAATTTTGAGTGATCCCCGGGGTATGCGCAGCGGGTCTTGGCCAGGAGCAGTTTAAGTGGTTAGCCTGTGTGGCAGCTAGGTGCCACTGTTACTCCACGGACACAATGCCAGGCAGAATCATAGCTCTCTCAAAAAGTCGAGGCATGCCTGTCTCCTATCAAGCAAGGCCTTTCATCAATCAGCTAATGGGAAAAAGGCTAAATATACTAACTTACTACCTTCAGAAACAGTTGCTTACATTTATTTATTCATTTATTTAAAGCCGAGGAGAGGGTTTAGACCTCTGGCTGGAGAGCACCACCACGATTTAAATCTGAAACAGGAATATTTATTTTTTTTCCTTGAACTGTAAAGCATCTCAGAACAGATGGATGTTGTTTATACGTTTTTTTTGCTATAATGCAAAGTCAAATTTGGTATCCTTTTTACAAATGCTTGTTTAACCTAAAGTTTTTTTTAATCCAGAAAAAAAGTGAAAGAAGGTGCTGTTTATAGCAAATCTTTGAGTGTAAAAGATCTTGATTAAAAAAAAAAAAAGCATCAAATTTCAGGTGTCAGTCAAAGGTAAACCTATATTGCTTGTAATAGTCCAGTGCAGCTCTGGTTATAAACTCACTGAAGAAATTTACTCTGACAAGAGAAACCTCTTAAACCTTCTCCCAGTTGGTTCTAAAATTTCTGTGGTAAATGAGAAAAACATTATTACAACGTAAAGTTCAAGATCAGAAAAAACCCTCCTTGCGTGATTTCCCAGAAGGTTAAGGTTCCTGCCTCCCAATGTTCGATTAACCTGCAAAAGTGCATCACCTGGCAGAGCAAACACACCAACCCCACCAGGACCCACTCCATAGCTCCCAGTGTGTATTTCACACCGGCATCATAAGATTGTGGCACATGTAGCTGCCTGCAAAGTCACAGTGATCACCGTGCTGCATGACAGGATGGTGCAGGTAGAGGGCAAAGGTAGTGGAGCTTTGGCAAGGGGGGGCAGAGGTCCATCTGCATCAACCAGGTAATCTGTGCATCCTGAACTGAGGAAGCAGGAGGGGCCAGGGTTCAGGGCATGTACCTGCAGAAATGGAAGGACAGAGAGACCCAAGGTTAAATCATTTTTCAGATGATTTATGTAGGTTCCTATCAGGGTGTTAGTAGCCACCGTTTACAGTAGATGCCCTGTGAACAATAATCTGACATCATTTGCACTGGTCAGCCCAGTTCAATGAACGATTGCTGTAAAATGCTGTTTGTGAGTCAACATAATAGAGCCTAGTAATAGCAATAAGTCATCAAGGATGGAATAATGAAACCTGGACAAGATTAAAAGGTCTAAGAACCCATTTCAAATTTGGAGGCAGAGGGAGCAGATCTCAGGTACCTGAGTACAGCAAAAAGCAGAGACACACATACAGGAACTGTGTGTCTCTGAAGTATCAAGCTTTTACACCAGAGTCAAGCTTTTATGTTTATCACATGTTCCCAGTGTTCGACAGAGTGCATTACTGATCAGTTCTTAAATGCTTTAAAATAAATATTTGGAGACAAAAGCCCCAAAGCTTTAAAATCAGACTTGAAGTTATAAACAAGTGTCAAAACCTCACAGAAACATTGCAGCCAACATAAATCATAGGAAGAAACAAATACTTCAAAACAAAGGATTCTAAATCTCCTGATAAGTTATTAAAATATATCAAAAAGCATTTACCCCTTCATTTTGTTTATGGCTGTGGAAGAGATAGGCCTCCATGCCCTTCACTCTACAGTTATTTTCATGTGGTAGATTTCCAGCCATTTTAGAATTATCATTTTACTTTTTCTAGCTTTTCCACTATTTTATATTTAAAGGACCGCAGTTATCTGTGTACTTATTCCCCCTCCCTCCCCTTCTTAAAATTGATATTACACTGGGGTTTTTTTTTGTTTGTTTTTTTTTTTCTTCAGGTAATACTGTATATTTTTTTAAAGTTCTGAAAGGCCAGTGTATATAAGTGGCAGTTCTCCGCTGATTTTCAGATTGTGTATTGCATAAAGCTCACTCAATTATATGTTTATTAAACTAATATGTGTTAAGGAATTTCATACCCTGAATTTTCCAAGCTCATTTCTCTCTGCCTTTTTTTAAATAAAACTGTTTTTTCTCCAAATACTTTCCCTCTTATATTTGTAAGGCCCTGCCTGTTATATCACTATTTTAACATGTAAATAAGCCACAGAACCACAGAATGGTTGAGATTTAAAGGGACATATGGAGGTCAACTTGTCCAACCTCCCCTTGCTCAAGTAAGGCTGCGCAAGTTGCCCAGGACCATATCCAGACAGCTTTTGAATATCTCCAAATATGGAGACTCCATAAGGTCTCTGGACAACCTGTTGTAGTGGTTAGTCACCCTCACAGTAGCAGTGTTTCCTGATGTTCAAGACAGCGTGTCCTGTGTTTCAGTTTGTGTCCATTGCCTCTGGTTGTGTCACTGGGAACTACTGAAAAGAGCCTGGCTCTGTCTTCTTTGCACCTTCTGACACACACGCACATTATATATCTACATATATGCAAATTAATAAGATGTCCTCTGAGCCTTCTCTTCTCTAGTCTGACCAGTCGCAGCTCTCTCAGCCTCTCCTCATAGCAGAGATGCTCCAGTACCTGGATCATTTTTCTGTCCCTTCTCTAGGCTCTTTCCAGTATGCCTGCATACCCTGGCACAGAATAGCCCAGAACTGGACACAGCACTCCAGGTGTGGCTTCACCAGTGCTGAGTAGAGGAGATGGGTCACCTCACTCCACTTGCTGCAAAGCTTTGCCTAATGCAACATTTTTTGCCTTAACATGACTTTTGTTCAACTTGGTGTCCAACAGGATCCCCGGGTCCATTTTTGCAAAGCCATTTTCCAGCTGATTGTCGCCCTGCATATATTGGTGCACAGTTTCTTTCCTCCCCAGGTACAGGAGTTTGCACTTACTGTTGTTAACTGGGTGAACTTCAAGTTAACCCATTTCTCCAGCCTGTTGAGGCCACTCTGAGTGGCAGCATAAACCTCTGGTGTATCAGTCACTCTTCCCAATTTTACATTCTGGAAACTTGCTGAGGGCACACTCTTCCCCACCATCCAGATCATTAATCAGGGTTTTAAGTAAGATTGAAATTCCTTTCCTATCACAGATCACTCTGGATTTGATCACTGGGATATTTTAGATCTGATCTGAACACTGAAAAATGGTTTATCCTGTATGCAGCCACACTAGACTCATTAGACTTACTTATGCAGTAAGAAAATAGCACATGAGGTTGGCATAATGTCACTGTGCACAAAAGGAGCCATTGCTACAAACCTGTGATAGGCTGTGGCTGCAGGTGAGTTCCCAAGACATGCTGAATTTCTTACTACTTCACTGCTTTCTCGCCTACAACCCAACTCCTTTGTTTAAAATCACTGGCACTCAACATACTTCATTTTATTCCATACAATACTTAGAATGATAACTGATAGTCATATTACTTTTTCCTTTAAGACTCATTTCTTCTATTTTCTTTCTGTAATTTCTTAAGAGTGTCTAGCTTAAATTCCTGTTCCTTTCTTCTTCAGATCCATTTGAAAACAGTAAATGAAGTATGATTCTCACTAGACTCTTTGCCTTTGCTTGGTACAGTGCCATTATGTATTTATGAACCATTATTAGGCACAGCTTAAACCATTTCCTTATGAATCTTCCAGGATATCCTGTGTGGCACTGGGCTGAATGCTTGCTGAAGTCCCAGTTCTGATATTTTATATTGGATTTTTTCAGCCACAGTTTAATAATGGTAAACCATTAAAGAGCTACCACAGTAATAGTAAACCATTAAAGAACTACCATTAAAGAGCTGCCTGAAAAGATTTGGTGACAAGATATGACGGCACATCAACATGTTAGGGTTTATTAGGGTCCTGCCTAAAGTGAGGTCCTGCATGCAATAGCACACTTGTTAGAAGAGGTTGGTATGTGTAGGTGTGTGAGACCACCTTTGCTGACTAGGTGATTACAGGACTTACGTGGCTACTAACTCGAGGGAAGGGGCTTGGGTGAGATTTTGGTTGGTAAGGTTCATGTTAGTAAAAAATACTGTAAGTCAAGTTTATTATCAAGTTATTTGGGCTAAGGAGGTAATTACTAAATAATGGCTATTGTGTGGTTTACAGGGAGAAGCATGCCTCCTGATCTGTCTGTATAAGAATCATTCTCTGTTCCGTGGTTGCAGACATAAAGGGCCAAATTCAGAGGTGAAAGAGATGATGTCATGAGACATATACAGATGATTCTTTATGAGACAGCACACGACAGATTGATGTCTTGCTTTGCTGCTCATCTTTTGAGTCATTGCTGAGTCTGGTAGCCTTCTGCTTTGGTGTAGAAATTGTGTCACCTTGTACCTTCAAGCTGTGAGAATTTTTCTTGGTGCACAAAGGTATTGCTCATAGCATCATTTGTTTCACCCTTATGCACTCACTTGGCATTCTTTCTGTCCCTCTGTGCTTTTCCAGTGGTCTGAGCATATACTGAAGTGTCCAAGATACATGTCTGCAGGCAGAAATCTTGCTGTTCTGATGAACACACTGGAGATACACGTGTATCCCTCTTTATTTCATAGTGGAGTGTAGAATCATAACTTATATTTTCCATGTGCTACACTGAGTGTTTACCCTAGAGTATTTGCATGCCTATTTGGTAAGTCAATACTTGCAAAGGAAACCTAATGTGCTTTCAAGTTTTCAAAATATGTATTAATTTTACGTCCGATTCCTCAGGTCCTAGCTGCAGTTTTCTTCTAGAATAGAGGCCTCCAGCCCTTAAGTACTCTTTTAAGCCCTGATGCAATAGTGAATTATTTAGTTACAGCTCAACAACTTCTTTGGAAAGACTAGCTAACTGCTTAAGAAAGAAATCAAGTTGTTTCCTAATTGGTTGAAAAAAAAAATAGGCCCGTATACTTATAAATCAACTTGTAGTTAAAAGCTGTGCCTGAAATCCAAGCTGTATTGTCAAGGCAGTGTTCTGCCATAACAAAAAGAATTAAAAAAACCCAAAACTGCTGTGCATTTTACTGAGTGTTGTAGCAACAGTTAGAGAGGGGTGAAGGCTGCAGAAGGGACTGCCCTGATATGAAGGCTTTGGGAATCCAGCATGTTCTGTGCCTTCAGGGCCTCTCTTTTAAGTTGGGCAGCCACTGGAAAGGAAAGCATGGGGAATAATTTGAGCAAAGCAACTGCTGCCTCATTAGCTCTCATATTAGTACTACTCTATAACAGCCTGCATGATTATGAGTGCAAACCAACCAAACCTGTCACCGACTGAATTAGTTATGGAGGCTAGTTCAGTAGCACGTAACTTTTTGTGATGTGCCTGGGGTTAGGGACACTGGCCTGACTGCTGCCACAGGAAGAAACAAGTTTGTGATGCTTTTCAAATTCTGTCTTAGCTTGCCAGGTTCAAGGGACTGCTTATCCCTTACTGTGTTTTGCCCGGTTGTGAAAACTACCCCGCGTGTGCAGTACTGCTACTTGAGGCAGCATTGAATTTATTGACACTCTCTCTCCCATATCATCAAATAACTTGGTGGAAGTGAAAAAGGAAAATGTGCATTTTGAGATAAAGCTTAATAATTCCTCAGTCTCTTTTTAATAGGCCAAATCTCGGGAAATCAGTGGACTGAATGGTAAAAGGGCATTGGCATTTGGGACTCACAATGAAAATTGATATTTCATGTTAAATGTGATCCTGAGAGGAGCTCACACCATAAATTGTCACTGACATTAATACAAAAGTCAGTGTGAGTTATGGAATTCTTTGTAAAACTCAGCCTTTCTCTGGATCAGTCCCAGGAATGTTTTTTCCCAACTTAGTCTTGAGCAAAATCTGAATTACAAATACTGAACCAAAAGTTCATGAGTATATCTGCTTCCGTTCACTACTGTGATTCTAGCTCAAAGTGTACTTGGTGCTTTCAGGGTTTGCACTTAAAATGACTAATTCAAGGCAGGCAGTACTTTCCAGCACAGGTCCCTTTGTGCGGGTTTTTTTAATTTCTTAAAGTAAAAGTTAAATACAAAAGCACTTGGTTCAGATATAAGCATCATAAGAGCTGGGAATTTTTCTGTAAAACATACCCTTAATTACAGGATCTCGATATATCTTAAAAAAGCAAAGTAGAAGAGGCATTACACCTTGTCAAAAGATGTGATGGCATCAACATACTCTATTCCTGTCTACACTGGTTTTGGATCTCAGTCCTGTACCACAAGTCTGAGCTAGTATTAAAAACAAGCTTTAAGTATTGATACTTGTCCATTATTTTAAGTCAGCGCACAGTTTTCTATTATTCAGACTGCTGAAACTATTCTTATAGGAAGATCATTGATAGAAGACCAGGAAATGTAAATCTGTGAGGCTGCCAAGACAAACAAAAATATCACGAGTAAAGAGTTTTGGGGATTTTTTTTGTTTGGTTTTTTGTTTTGTTTTGTTTTGTTTTTTTGGTGTCGGGTTGTTTGTTTTTTTTTTGCGCTACTCATCTGGTATAAGTACAAGATACTGAAGAAATTAATTTCTCAGCAGTGTGTGACACTCAGATCTTTTCCTCAGGAAGAATGAGGTGTCTCAGAACCAGAATGATGGTTCCCATTTGTCTGACCCTTGTTTTCTCAAGCACTTAAGGAAATTGTTGTTTACTAATCAAAAGTGGCAAAGGTAGGGCTCAGCTTTAAGCCCATTAAAACGTGTTTCTATGGAGGAGTTCAAGCTCTTGTATCCTTGCTTTTCCTCTTTTAATATACTTTTAGTTTCTGTCTTGGTGCCTCTTTTCAAGTTGAAGCGTTGGAGGTAATGCTCATAGAACTGATGGTGTTCCTCTTCAATATAACAACATCGTTGACTGGATCAACTTCATGAACATCTGAAGCTATAAATATGAGAAACCTGGTGTTTTCACAGCAGACACCTAGACTACAAGGAGCTAAAGCCAGTCTTGGACATAGAGTTTAAACTCACTGCAGTAATATGGTACACTGTCATGGCAGAGTGGGGTATTCTTAAATGTGAGCTGGTGAAGCCAAGACCTGTTCTTCATAACTTTGTCTGCCTTGTTGAAGCAGAGTCTAAAGCAGGTCTTTACTGAAATGGTTCTATTACACTATTGGTGAAGGCTGCACACAGAGAAAAGAAAGTTATTGGGTAAACAACTGTAAAAATAAGTCCTTGTCATGTAGGGCAACAGGCTAAGGCAACAGCTGAAAAAAGCAGCTCAAGGTCTGCCCTGTGCCGCAGTTGTTTGTACAGGCTGAGGAGAGGCCCAGCAATGCAGATGGAGGAATGGGTTAAAGAGGTTTTCTGTCACAAATGCAGAGAATGTAAGTGATGTCTCCTCTTATATCCGCATTGTATAGTTTTATTGAAGCTGAATCACCGAAGTTTTCTCATGGAGAAGAAAAGAATAACCTGGACACTGATAAGACCTTTGACTGCAATCACAGTAAGCACTTGTGGTTTCTGCCCCTGGGGCTATAACCAGCTGCATCTTCTATTTGAGGATGACACTGCAAGAGCACTGATGTAGTTGCCCTCCATGTAATGCTCAATCTAATGACCACTCACATGAGGGAACATTACAAGCTCCCCCTATGCATCTACATTTAAAAAATGGGTAAGAAACATTCGTTTTATGTTTGCTGTTATGTTTAATGATTTGTGAAATCAACAGCCACAAAAATCACCCCCTTTTGCCAGGTATCAAGTTGAGATTATTTCTTTTTATAGCCATTGCTTGCCCTTTTATCTGCTCCATTTGAAACTTTTCAGAAATACACTTGAGTCTAATACCCTAAATCTCTTAAAGAAAATTGCTTTATCCTGTGCTTGAGGCGGAGCCAGAGAGCTGGTTTTGATCTACACATACTATAAAGTGACTAAATGAAGACTTAGCAGGGAGTGGGAGGAAGCTTTGAAGAGCTCATGTGGGCAGATATTTGGCTTTAGCTTAATGCATATTAGGGGAGGAGCTGCAATTTCATGTGATTGGTCAGCTGACTCCTATTTTTAATGTAAATGGGAACCAGAAAACTCAGATCTGGTTAAACTGGTCCAAACTCTTCCTCAAGATTTTGGAATATTGGTAGTTACAGTGTTGATTTATTCTAAAGTAAACATAATCTTTAGTCATGGAAGCTCATTGCCTGACTTTAGATGACAATGTCCTGACCTAGCCTAAAGTTAACATGAAGAGATTTTTTCATGTGTTTTTAGCTTCAGTGACATTTAGGCATTATATATATACTTATGCATAGCTTTCAGGTAGGTAAGAAATGAAATCCCCTTTGAGCAATGGATCAATGCAGGAAGATTAAATATTTTGTCCAGGGTTAAACAATCAGTCAATGGTAGAACATATAGAAATAATGTTTAGGTCTCAAGATACAGACCCCTGTTTGCTCCATGGGAAATTGCCTTTCCTACTATTTAGTTGGGATAGTTAAGACTATCCTCTGGGTCTTAATCTACTGACTCAAAGATACTCAGGGAATTTTGTGTGTAAATCCAGAGTCAATCTTGTGTCTGACTCATCTGAAAATGATTTGTTAGAAGCTGATTTTACAGTCCAAATGAATCAACAGGTCTCCATTGTCTGTAACTGTCCTGAAGCTGCTGGTATTTTAACACTGTGTTCTATACAAAGTTAATGGAAAGCAACTGTTATATTCCCTTCTTCCACTAACAACTTCCTCACTAAAACGCTGGCTAAATAAAATGCTGCATTCTCAGAAAGGGTTATACAGGATTACTCATCAGAATAAGTGAATGAAAAATCAACTAAGTGATTCCTGAGAGATGTACTACACATTCTTGGTAAATTTATTAGTAACAGGAAGAAAAGTACTCTTCTTTGCTTTTGAGTGATTTTTTCAAGTCATTTTGCCTCAGGATGCTTTTTCCTCATGTATTGCTAGCAAATCAGAAAAGTCTCATTTCAAACCTGATTTCAATAGAAGGGTACTGATTTACTTCTGTTGTCTTATTACTCTGAAAATAACTATGGCTACAGGCATGCTGCTAAGACCAGGAACAACATTTTGGCCCTGAAAGTAACTAGCTGGCACAGCTTTTATCCTTGTACCTAAATGATCTTCTGACCCAAAGCAAGATGCCTATTTGAAGTGCCTTTGGCCTATACTGTTCCATGCTGAGATGTTGTATGGGAGGATGATAGCTAATATGTGCTCCTATGGCTGGGAATGAGCTGCGGATGAACCTGTGTTCTGGTACTATTTGGTGAGCTCTTACAGCCACAGCATATGTGTACTTCAACAGAACAGATGTTCAGTTCATACATTTTCATCCCATTAGAAGATTTGTTGAACTATGCTCAATTCGAGGAGTTATTAATACCATACTGGTCTTACAGTTGAAGAGAATTATCATCTCTGGTGGATGGAAAAGACTTTTTTGAACATCTTGATCCTTCTGTTGCTAATTTAAGATTGTTTTACAAAATGAGGTATCAGCTTTTTTGGTCAGTCCTATTTCAGCTGAGTCTTGGGACAGAAATTCGCTGGTTCCCTCTGCCATCCGATTTGACTTGATATTTTGTATTTAATTTGATTCCTGATACTTTTTCATTTCTTTTATTTAATGTCATTCCATATTTTCTTTGTCCTACTTTTGCAATCTGATTAATTTTTACTGTTTGTCCTTCAAATGTTTGGTTGCAATTAAATTCCATGTAGAATTGAATCTATTATTTCATTCTGGTAATAATTGGTAAAACAAAAGCTTCATTAAAAATAACTGTCAAAGGTTTTGGCTGCTGAAAACCGTAGCCTAAGATATAGTAGTTAATTTTTCTTTATTCTTTTGCCTGACCACATGTTTTCCATTCCTTATTAGTATCACAAATGTAATGTTAGTTATTGAGACCATTAAGATCATGTTCATGCCTTCTGCAAAGTCCTTTGTTCATTTGAACACACACATTATTAGTAAGTGACTCTTAAAAGTAGCTCTTAGGTGCAGAGCACAGTTCAGAGATATTTATTCCAGAAGGAATACTACAGTCTCTCCTCACAGTATGTAACTTGACCCTGTTCCAATTCATTTGTGAAAGATACAAAGTAAACAGAGATTGCTTTCAATTTTTTGCCATATTTTTGTGGAAGTCATCTAATTAATACAGAGAAATGAAAAATGTCTTTCAGACAGCAATGAACTCTTTTTTTTTTTCTGTGATAAAAAAGACAAAATGATATTTCCTCTCTAAAAAAAGAGATTCTTTCATTTTGTAGAAGGGTTACAATCTGGGATTGAAGAAAAATATTGTGTCCAAACTCCTAGTTGTCATTTATAATAGGTTTAGGCCATAATTGGGACAAATCACTGATGCTTGAGATCTATCTTTTCAGGAGTTTATAGTTTTTCCTGACATAACTGCAGTAACTAGGAGATAGAGACGGACACTGGTCCTGGAGTGCCAGCCTCAAAAACTCCCCAAAGAAAGCCAGGTGTTATATATATTTGGTGATAATATCCAAAGCACTAATATGACTTCAGCAGACATTTTACTAGGATGGACTGTCTAATTGCCACTTCGATTACATTGCTTTTTGATATATTAAAAGTTTTGGTATGAAACACAGAAATTTGGATTAGTCTAAGGTAATGAATTGTTTGGATAAGAAATGTAAAATTCCTAAAAAATTTACTGCGTTTTTTTCTGAATAGTGGATACAATAGGTGAAACAGTCTTTAGAAATACAGAGCGGAGCACTTCAGCATGTTAATAGTCCTGTTGATTTCAGTGGGAATATTGAATACTCTTCAATATTCTTGGAATGAGAAATATTCAGGAAATATAATAGTATGTGGTACCAGTAGTGAGGTACCACTACCAGAGGAGCACATGGGCCTCAGCTTAGTGCTGCAGGAGGCTGGGGGTGGGAGGACACATAAATGAGGAGACACAAGTGGACACGTGTGAGAGGACACATAGGAGGACACAGAAAAGAGGCTTCATAAAGAAAAGCATCAATAGTCCCCCTGCCCTGAAGATCCCATGCCAATGCAGAGGAGCAGTAAAGAGCAAGGAGCACTGGAAGAAAACCAGTAAGAGAAAAGGGGAAGCAGAAATACTCTGCACTGACCATCATCTCCTGCACCACCCCACACCACACTGAAGGGCTTGGCAAACAAGGGAATTTGAGACTGGGAAAGTGAGAAGAGAGATGTTGGACTGAAATTGAGCCTGGAGAAGGGGGAGGCAAAGTGTTTACTTAATTTTTTGTTTTCTTGTTTTTCTCAATACCTGAATCAGTAATTAACACTTTATGTTAAAAATTGGTGGTAAAATAAGTGAAATTTCCCGAGTCAAGACTCTTGCTTGCAACACAAAGTAACGTGCTGTATTATACTATGTAGTAACTGATTATGCTATACAATAGTATATATATGAATATTTATATGGAGGAAGTGGGGCAGTTTTATTGTGTAAGAGAGAGTGCCATAATGAGAATGAATGCACAGTGCCACAGCAGATGGAAAAAAATGGCTGGAAGTGGTGGCTCCAAGAGCTGATAGCAATTCTTCAAGTCCGAGTGCCTGGCACTAGTGGCTGATAGTGGTTTTGTTTGTGTTATGTTCAACTTCCAGCCAATATCCACACTTCTTATTTTATGTCACCTTCTGTTGCATTTTATTCTAGAGCTGTGTCTGGAACATTAGACCACTTGCCCATGGAAGGACCATATTGGGCTGCAGTATGGACTACAGTTTCATACGGGAGTATGAGCTGCATGTACTGCAGTGACTGTCAGGAGAGGTTTGTATCTCAGCAGTGATGGCCCCCCTGGGCATTGTCTTGTCCAGCTGAGCTCTTTGTATTTGATACCTTGCTTAATGAAATGTTTGTGGCTGCAAAGCAGTGCCACAGTCCTCTCCTTATTCTGCAAACTTCCCCCACCCCAGATATATGTGGTCAGTAGGTCACATTGCCCTGCTAAACCCACTGGCCAGAAGTGTTGGCTGTAGAGCAGAATAAAGCTTGTTTTCACATTCAGATGGGAGACACCGGTATCACAGGCACATGGAAGGCATCTCCAGCTAAGCTGGAGCATAGGAGGGAATATGTATTATTATCATATTCATTGCATGAGATTTGGTAGTATGAATAAAGATGAATGTCATACAGACAAATTAGAGAATACGCAAGTATGTGAGAAATGTGAGTTTACAAGAACGTGACCATGCAGGTCTAGTTTTTTGGAAGATAGCATTTTTAATGATGTATGTCAAGCTATTTGGAAAAATATTATCCCAGAAAATTGCCAATATTTTTCCCTGTAATTTATTCATTCTCTCCATCCTTCTTTTTTTCACTTAAGTAAAAGGGAAATGGTATGGAAAACAGGGCAAATTTCTTTCATGATATTGTTATATAAGATGCTTTCTATCAAATTCTGTGATAGAAACATTTTTTTACTCAGACCTATTATATGTTCAATTTGTAAGTTTAATTCTCGCTGACAGAATGGTGGGAACTTTATTTGTTTGTGTACAGTTACCAAGGTTCCAGAAAATAAGGGAGAATCCCCAAGAAGACTCCAAAAATACTGACTCGAGTATTTTTAATTGGCTGTGGGGGCTCTTTTGTATGAATGCTGCATCTGTACCATACTCTCAGGATAAGGTTTCCTCAACAAAGGAGGGAAGGGAACTCTGTATGCTGGCAATTTTCCTGGTGTATTAGCAGAGGTAGTCTGGGAGGGAGAATGGCAATCTGCTCAGCGGGGATATAGGAGGCGTTTAAAATCAAAAGAAATGCTTTCAGATTCTAGTGACAGAGGAACATATTTAGGGAAGAGAAATTCAGAAGGTAACTGTTCTCAAGATTGTGAATGCTTCTGCAGTGCATGACCAAACATGTTAGTGCCGAGGGAACAGGGAAAGAAAGGGAAGTGGCCTATGTAAATGGGTTTGAATATTGAAACCCTACAAAGTAGATTCCCCTTGTTTTGATGTCCTACAGGCTTGAGATGGGGATGGTTCATTGGCTTCTTAGCATACATAGGTGTTGAAAGACAGGCTTTGAAATCTGCCTGCTACTATTCATCACTGGTCATTTATGCCCAGCCTTCAAGGGAGACAGATAGATGCTTACCTAATTCCCCTTTAAATCAGTGGGAATTAGGCACCATTGCCTTTAAGAATCTGCCCATTAACCTCTGGGGACAGACGCATTGTCGGTGGGAGCTGAATTCTGACTCTGTCCTTCATCTTGTGCAGAGTTTAAGCAGCTGCTCGATGCTTGTGGCTTAATCTGATTATTTAATAGAGCAACTGCAAAATCAACTTTTCTATAAACAATTGTGCCCTTTGGAGAGGTAACACCAAGAACCTTCTAAATATTATCTGAGAATGTCACAGTATTGCTCCTAAGGCAGGAAGAACCCATGGCAGGGGCAAGGCCTGGCAGACTGTTTTCAACTGGCCCACATTAGAGCAAGACTAGAGCCTAGAAAAACTGGCTCGAGAACCACACTGTAGATGTGCTTCATTTCCCATCTGTACAGTGGAGACAGTGGTCCTTCCCTAGGGCACAGGGATGTGAGAAGAAATGCATTAAATTCAGAGCTACATGGGTAGAACAGTAATAGGGCTACAAAAGAAGGAGAGACGGGCATGCTGGTACTACACAGTTGTTACTGTGTTATGCTGTTCAGGACAAGGGTTGTCTCAAAAAAATTCCTAGTATATTTTGAGCAGTGTAAATAGTAAGTAACAAAAATACTTAAAACTGAAGATGAGGTTGGGGGGGGGGGTGCAGAAAAAAGAGGTGGTAGAAAGCGAAGGGACTGTGCTTACTGTCAGCTTTGCTATATTGCAGTTCAAGTACAGTACCTTTCCCTGGGCTTTCCTTTGCTTTTAAATACAGGTTTCTCACCAAGAGGTTACTCTCCCAAGCCAGGAAAAAAGGCTTCTAAGATCTGTATGGTTACAGGAAGAAATGGAAATGTCACTGCTGAACTCACAAGGGTATTGTGAAGATAAATTCATTCATTTATTTGAGTGAGAAAGTATCACAGAAAAACATAAATAAATGCAGCAAGGCTGAGGTTTTCTGTTTGTTACCACTTCTTATACAGTTTGTAAAGAGTAGCACCTCAAACCTTTAAGAACTGTGAACATAAAAATTGAACATCTCTGTGAAAAAAATCCTGAAGAACATGGGCATACTATATCTGACAAACAAATTGACATTTACTGTCTTAATCGGGTTAGCACACAAGTGGTAAAACAAACAGCAGTATAAAATTGTAATACTGATTGTTCAGGTCTCCAGTATTCTGTAAGAGTACAGGAAATACGCTGCTGTGTTAATGGGTTTGGAGTGCTGGCAGACATTCACAGGGAGACAGAAAGGGAAAACTCTACCAACTGTCAATTTTATTGCAGGGGAGAAACAATAACTCTGTGCAATAAAAAAAAAGGATCCAAAACTGTAATTAATGTGTTGCAGATACACTAAAAAATTTGCCTGATTTTAGTAGCCTCAGTAGGATTTGCTTTTTAGTACCTCTATTAAATTAAATCCACCTTGCAAGAAAAAATAAAGTGCTCATGCAGAAACACTTAAACTTCTTCTATTATTTTTTCCTGTTATAACTTATGTGCATAATACCTGTGGAACATATACAGAAAGCTTATATTTTGATTTATATACACATAAATAGAAGCTTTAGCTGTTGTGTTTCAGGGCCAGACAGTGTGGATTTTATTGCGCAAGTAAGGACTAAGTGCATGTGTTAGATATTCCTGAGACAACTTGAATTGTATCCTCTCCTATTATGTACAGGATCAGGGAGTGAGCTGAAGTACTGAGTTAAAGCTGTGTAGGGAACATGTTGGGCAATAAATAAAAGTACCATCTACTTAATGCGGTAGTCATGTGATGGTTAAGTTACAGTGTATGCTCAGGGTACCTTTTTGTTTTGACACTGCCTATGAAAAAGCTCCTGTTTAATGCAATTGGAAAAATGCTTAGCTGCCAGTCGACAAAATACTGAGTTATATAAACTCAGCTTTGATGAAAATGAGCTAATTTGATTTTTTTGTCTCTTTGTAAAGCAGATGTTTTGAGATGGAAATATCTTGTCGTGACACAGACTGAAGTGTGGTCTTGACAGAATGCTATTTCAAAACAAATACTTATCCTTGGGGCTGCTTCCTGATCAAATAGCTTAAAAATGACCTAATATTCTTTACGTTGGATACTTATTCATTGGTCAGATGGGAAGAAAAACATCAGATCATGGAAATAGTATTTTATTTAAAAAGTTTTTATTCTGAAAGTAGCACAAGAGGTTGTCATCGTTACCATCAATGGAAGCAGAAGCACATGAATGTACTTTTGGAAATAAATTTCACATACAGCATTGCCATTTCAAATATGTACCTTTAGAAAGCACATATCTATCAATTTCCTCAGAAATTTTGCAGCTTTCCAAGGATAACTCTGGGTTTTTCAAGCTTCCCTCCTGATGCCACCTTATCTTCCAACTGGCTGCTGCATCTTAGTGAAAAAGCCTTCCTGTTTTTACATAATTTCTTCTTTCTGCTTAAGAAGCTCAAGAACTAAGTAGTTATCCAAAGCTAATATCCTGCTCTGTGTAACATGTGGGTCTTGCAGGTTACTGCTTAAATGCCAATCTGCTGAGTGCTAATAGACGTGTGTAGTTGTTTCAGTTGAATGCTGGCAAAGGGAGCAGTTGACTGTTCAGACTGGTGGTGGTATGTAGCTATACATTACAGATCTGCCACACCAGTGCCTACAAAGTGATGCCATTGCCCTTTCAGATATTTTAAGAGGTGACCAAGGGGTTAGAACAACAAATTCTTACCACCAGAGACAAGATGAAGCCGTTACTCAAATCACAAGTTCTCTCTTTCTCTCCCTCCCATCTCTTCTTTCCCTGCGGCCATGTCATGTGATGAACCAGCACAGCAATTAGCAAGCTATCTTCAGAGTGAGAAGAAATAATTGAAGCAAGAGGGGAACGGACAGGTGGTGTGTGAAGGCATGAGTGCTCAAGCCATTCATTTTCTTGAGTGCAAAATTAATTTGTATGTGTTAAATAAAAACCCAGTCCTGCAGTATTTCCACAGACTGCCAGTACTGTTGAATGCTGATCCGCATTCACAAGTCTCTGCCATCAGAGGCTCAAAATGCTGCACATCTTTCTTTAGCCCTTACAGTCTCTTACTCTTACCCTGTTGTTTCCCAAACAGCTTAAGATGAAAGCATTGGTCCTCTATTCCCAGCTTTCCTGTGTTAGCTCTGCCTTCAACCAACTGCAGGGGATGGAAAGAACTTTCTCTTACTGGGGACCATTTTGACTGGCTCAGCTCTGCCCAGCTAGCTGACTTCTTGATTAATCTTGATGAAATGAAGCATTTGGTAAGGTGAGCCTGCTATCAGAGGGGAAAGTGGTGCTGCAGCTTTCTTGGCTTAGCATGGTTTAAGCTGGACTGTCTCTGTGAATGTGCAACCCCAGAACAAATGGAAGGCACACACTCTTGGTGTCCTTGTGGTTGTAGCCAGCAGCTGGATCATCTGGTAATGGTAGCGACATACAAAGCTTAGGATGTAAACCCACAATGTAAAAAGTTTGCACCAAGAGGCAAATTATTTGTATTTTGTTATAGGTCTTTAAAAACAAGCAAGAAAATACACTTTCATCTTTCACTTTGTTTCCTGAACAATGAATTCTGCAAGAAGCATTTAAAAAGTTTTTGTGTGGTACTCTCAGAAGAGTAATAACTCTTCTGAGAACCACCTCTGAGAACAGATCTTTAGCTCTGCTGTCAGACTTGCCCCTTCAAAGGTGCTCAACGGAGAAGCATGCAAACCAGAATGACCTGCTAGCTTTTGACAGCTGTCTCAGCTCAGGACAGAGCAGCCCCAAGAACTCAGGCTGTATGAACTCACAGTGTAAACATGAGACCAGCTAAACCCTCCAGCATTATCTTATCTCCTTGAGAGCAGTATGATTGCTTTCCAGGGCACAGTTCTTGTGGTCCCGAGCATCAGTATAAAAACTAATTGGATGAAAGATGCATTCTTTTTCACCACAGCATGACTGGCTTTGTTGTAAACCAACTACAGGGTAAAATACAAAGTGCAGTTAACTCTTACATACTGTGCCACCTTTCACGAACAGAACAGTGTTTTAATACTGGTATATATATATTTTAAATTCCACAAACTTCCTATCAGGTGAAACACCGTGCAATAGGAAGGTTGCAATAAAGACCGGTGATAGATTTTAGAGGATTACAGCGCAAGATTTATGACCAGGTGATTTATATGACTTTATCACATTTGAGGTAGTAATTATGTTTGCCAATAAATTTCTCAACCAAGGACCATTTTTCACTTTAATTTTCATTTTATAACTAGTGTTATCATTAATGGCAAAAAAATAAAAAGAGAGAGACTGATCAGGATAATCTAATCTAACATAAAATGCAAACCTCTCCCATGAGAAAATTTCTTATCAGATGGCACACAAAGTCACTATCATTTGACAAGGTTGACAGATATAAAAAGTAAGTCTGTCTTTATATGTCAAGAGCCAAAATGTCTTTGTTATTGCTAGGGTTTCTAGGATTTGCAAGGCAATTATTAACACAAGAAAAATAATTCTTCCTCATGCCCATCTTTTATAAGGATTTGTCTGTCAGGAAATGGAAAAAAATGAAGAAAAAATTTGGCAGCCCAACGTTTCTTGTCAGGCTCCCATTTATATAACTATTCTGCCAGCATGACCTCAGTCATTAAAAGTGTTTAGATCTACATTTTAAGGAGTTGAGGGGGATTGCATTTGTTTGTGTCTGATACTGAGATGTGCATCCATACTACGAATGGAGAAGAGGCATCTGACAAACTTAAGTAGCACAAGGCAGAGTATCCTTTAAACACGAGTTACACACATTAGTTATTATTGAACTGTCTGGGTTTTGGACAGACTTTCAGGTGTGACATTGGAGAGTTGTTGGAGTTGAATTATTCAGAAAGGAAGAAGAACATTTTGAGGAGCTGAAGTACAGTGTGCTATTATCTGAGAACTCTATAATAAAGGAAAATTGTTACTTTATAACTTGCTTTGAAATAGAAATCACCTTTTTAAAGAAAGGTACATTGTGGGTGATTTGTAAAAGCTGCATCTGAAGTTCTTTCCCTCTGAATAAAATTTCAAATACTACAGATCTTAAGCTTGAAGGCATATGGTCAGATGGGATTTCATTTCCATGTAGGTGCTGCATATATTGGTATGTCACAGGAACCTTTGCTGCCTCAGGAGGAACTGCAACTGACAGATGATGCAAGGTCCAAATTACTAACCTAATTACCTATGCACTGTCTCCTCCACAGAGATCACCCAGCTGGGAGGGAGTGAAAAGCATGGCTGTAACACTGGCAGCTCTGTTCCCAGTTTGGTACAACTCCCCCATGTCTTGGGGATGGAGGTCTAGAGCTTAGGACTGCAAGCATCACCCAGCCAACTACTTCCATCAATCCTTTCATCCTCCCCACCCACTTAAATCTGCTTGGGATTCTTCTTTGTATTCCTTATGGAGAAATAATTTCTACTTTTCTATTCCTTCAAATGCTCTTCAGATACTGATGGTAGAAATTGATACACAGGTTTATTCAGCTTTAACATTTGTATTTAGTCCGTGAAAACTTTACCAAACTTTCATTCATTCTCTCTTTTCTCTCCCCTTTCCTCTACTAGCAAAATGAATGAGTAATGGGAAGATGCTTGAAAATAAAACTTCCCAGAACAGAAAAGGACAAGATTTCAGTATTGATACATTACAATGAAAGGTATTTAAAATAAAAGTTAAGTATCATGATGAACTGGCAGGTGAAAATATTTTTTGGTTTTGAATTTGTAATTTTGAATTTTGTCTGTAAGGACCTCAAAGCCTAGGATGCTTGTGCGCTTCCAACAGCAATGAAGTAGACATAACTACAGTGGAATCCATCTCATCCTTCCCTATTTCTGAGGGATTTAAATGCTTACAGGAATGAAATCTATTTTTAATTATTAAACAAACTTTAAGTGAGACAGGTATGCTTTTACCCCAGAACATTTTGAGACAGTCATAGAGAATTCAGTAGAATTTTCTTTTGGGAATCTACAGGATCTGTTAGGGGGTTAGAGAGGAGATCCTAAACCTTGGGCACATTGAACAGATACTTGAGGAAGTTTCTGAGGGCATGATACTTTTATGTCTGTGTATTTTTGAGAAGAGTTGATACCAGGTTTCAAAGCAAGGCTGGAATTAGTTACTTCATTTATTACTTTGGTAGTTCTTTGGCTCCATGTTGAACTGCCCTGCTAAATTCCAAAGTAGTGATATTTGATATGTGGTCTTAAATATGCTTGTGTACATAAAATTTAAATTTACAGTTTTGTTTCAGATTATGAAAAAGATATAAGGAAATTGGACCTTGGTGTTCTAAAAATATAGCAGAATAAAATTAACTTCAGTTATCACAGTATATGTATTTTTTCCTACAGTTTCCTATCCTTTTTGACTGTATTAAACCTAATTTTCCCTTCCGTAAATGGGCACTGCTTCACTACAGGGAATTAACAATGAGAAGAGATTTCCTCTCTTTGAGGAATGATTTCATAATTTGGTCTGGTTTTTAAAAAACTGAAATGGAACCTAAAAAACCCAAACCTGCTTCTATTTCAACAGTACTTTTTTTTCCCATAACATTTTAGGATATTTACACCTAATGTCATTACACACTGTAATTATGTAATTGCACATCTTAATTACACATTCTCATTATTTCATCATGCATGCTACAACAATTAAGTAATTAGATCGAATTGTATAAATTAGATCTAATTGTATAAATACATGACAATGGCATAAAAATGGCCTGAAAGAATGGGAAATACCTTAATTAAAATGCAAAGAATGCTTTATGTGCCACAAACCTGTGCAATCAGAACAGGCAACACTGGACTGGTATTGCTCAGTGATTATTAGGGCTGTTTGAAGACTCCTACTTTTCTTAAAACTGAGAGTGCTTAGTGCTCACAGAAGTTCTTGATAGTCACCTTCAGACATTGGATTGTGAGCTTGTTTTGCAACTTGACCTGATACTGAAATTCTAAAGTGATTAAATTTTGGTGCACTGTACTATGCATTAAGTGTGTATGTAAATGTTTACCGTGTTGGTCTTCTATGCTAGGTAGGCCTTGTGCATTTATTTATTTAATCTATATCTCATTTCCCCCAGACTTCAGTTTCCTGTTGATGGCAGGAGTTACAGGCTATGACTACCTCAAACCACTAAACTCATGGGTACAGAGTCTTGAGCACTGCTGTGAGTGTCCAGACTGCAGGACTAGCCTGCTCCCTGGCACAGTTTGAGCTTGTACCATATTCCTAGGTGATGTTTGGGTATGTATCAAGGTATGTATTCCCAAACATGGTAGGAACATAGCTACCCTTTTCTGGGTATGTGAATAGAATATTTTGTCATATGAAAACAGACTGTTCGGTTCCATTCACCAAAGACAACAAGGAATGGAATCCAACTTGTCCTGCCTAATTTTTTAGTACAGTTATAGCCCCGGAGTCCATCTCATGAGCTAGTCATTGTCTTTTAGCTATGAGCATGCTTTAAGATCCAGTACTCTTGAGCTGGGTCCTGTTTTGTGATGAGATTCTTCATGTCCATCACATTATACTTCCATAAATGCAGCCTGTCAGAGGGCAGGAATACTCTGACCAGAATGTTGGGTTTTGTCACACAGAGCCAGTTAAGTGCAAATATAATCTAAAATTTACGTGTCTTTTTTTTTTTTTATCATTCTTGACAGACAGTAAAGGCTTCTTTGCTAGAACTACATGTCTGAGCTCATGAGAGAGAAATCTCTTACTGACAAGAATCTCTTTGCCCTGTGTAGCAGAGGCTGTATCTTTTGCTTCCTACATTTGCAGCAAAATTCTGCACTGGCTAAGAAATTAGGAGATCAATTTCTTCCCCATAGTAAATGCTTTCATTTTTCTTCATAGGGGTTCCCTAGGAAATCTGCAAATGGAGTTGCAAAGGGTTTGGATGGTACTCATTATGCGTAACCTGTAACCTCATTTTCAGCAGGATAAGAGTAGAGGTTCTCTATGTCTTTATTTAGAGTTGCAGCTTCCATTAAATTTAATTACTTCTCCCTGTGGCTGTAAATAGAAGGTGTCTCTTATTAAATTTAATTCCTTTTTCTGGCAGTTTGTGTGATAAAGGTGTGGTTACTGAATGATGGTGTCTTCTAAATGGAAGGAGATTGAATTAAGGATATATAGGAGAAGATTTCAGTTTCATGCTAAAACTGATAAACTTTACTGAAATAAAATCACAGCTGTTTAAAAATGCACAGAAATTCCTTAATTAAAACTAGGAATTATAGAGTTGAGCTGCAAATGCAGGAAAGCCATAAAATTAATTATTCTGATTGAGAATGTTGAATTAGACCTGGTTTGGGAGTCCAGTTTTCTGGTAGGTACAAAGGTAAGGAAATGATTAAAAAAGGGTGCATTTTTTTTCTCCTATGAACTTGCTTGACTAAATAACATAAGTATAAATATGTCAGTATCTGTGTTCTTGTTCTCTCAAGCTGCTTCCATTGTATCATGCACTGTGAAGAACGGAGTAAGCTTTCTATATTGACAGTGGTCTTTTTTTTTTTTAATCGTCAGTCCTGTGTTTGACATTGACCCCTTCCTTACTTGACATAACTCTTTACTTGAGATGGTGTGAAGGTTTTAGTAAACTTTGCATTAGTTTCTTGGGAAAAAAAAAATGAAAAAAAAAAAAAGTAGTAACAGAGCTGTGCTGTATCTACCTTTGTCATTCATAATCCTCCTGTTCATCCATTGCACATTTTTATAATTTTATTTTCTGCATGGCTACAAATATACATATTTATGAAGTACTCATCACCATGGTATCCAAGTGTACTTCAGTATATTAAAAGGATTATGTGACGTGATTGTTTGTAATAGCAGGGTATTGGACATGATGACGCAGGTTCCTTCTAGTTTTGTGTTTCTATAAATTAAACTAATACCATAAAACATTTCTCTAAAAATAGTTACCATTTGGAAGGTCACTGTATAACATTTAAAACAGCAGTAGTTTTGTTGCAAAATACATTGTGAAATGTTCAAGGACTCTGCTTTCCAGCTTCCAAGTTGGCTTTCCTTAGCTGTGGTTAGGAAAGCAAAATATAAATGTATTTGACACTGTACCACATATCATTGTCTCTAAATTGGAGAGACATGGATTTGACAGATGGACCACTCAGTAGATAAGGAATTGGCTGGATGGTCACACTCAAAGATGCCATCCATATTGACCTTGATAGGCCTGAGAGATGGGCCTGTGTGAACTGCATGAAGTTCAACAAAGACAAGTGAAAGGTCCTGCACATGGCTTGGTGCAATCCAAAGCAAGCACAACTAGAGGCTGGTTGGAGAACAGTTTGAGAGCAGACCTGAGGAGAAGGACTTGGGGGTGTTGATTGATGAAAAGCTCAACATGAGCCACCAATGTGCACTTGCAGCCCAGAAAACCAACCATATTCTGGGCTGCATCAAAAGAAGCAGACTACGGAGCATGACCAACAGGTCAAGGGAGGTGATTCTGCCCCCCTACTCTGCTCAGGTGACGCCTCACATGGAGTCCTGATTCTAGCTCTGGGGTAAAAATTACTTGGGTACTTCTACAGGGCACTGACAGAAAGGGACAGAGAAGGGCAGGAGCTACAGGAGAGAGCCAGTGGGCATGTCTATCCAGGCCAAAGAGTGGACGTTAATTCTCCGAGCTGATAAGAAAGGGTCTGTCCCAATACTAGTTGGTCACACTAATGCAGCCTTGCAGCAGGGCTTTCTGATTCCTGCTGATACATTTATTAGCTGTGTGCCATGTTAATATCATTTATATGGGCACATGTCCCCAGCTCAGAGTGCTGGCAGAACGGTCTGTGACTGAACCTGTCCCCATATGCTAAAAAACCCCCCACCCTATTACATGTAGAGTATGTTGTGTGTGACTTGCTTTGTGTGTAGCATGCACTGTTCTATACCTGGCTTAGCTGAAGACCTCTGAAATGACTCTCACAAGGAAGGTTCATAGTCTATAGATACCTATTAATTAATCTGTAAATTCTTTTCTTTTTTTCAGTGTCTGAAATTAAAAGCACTCATGTGTTTTCAAAAGTCAAATATTGTCAGCAACTCATTCTGGATTGGTATTGTAGAATAAACTGGTTTGCTTTCCAGTGTGTTCATTCACATTTGTGCACCAGGCACCTAAGAAGTTTTAATTTGTAAGGAGTTTTGTTTGCCAAGTAGTCACTGATAGCAGTATTATAGTTCTGCTGATTGAAATGGACTGTTATTGCACTAAACTTAAAATAGTAAATCATTATAACTGTTCTAAGGGGAGGACTCTCTGTTGTGATAAAAGGCTTAAATTTATATTCTTCATGTGTTTTTAAAAAGCTTTGATAAATTGAGAGTCAAAGAAGCATATATCAAAAATTTATTATTGTTTGCACTGTTTGTTAAAAGTAGCCGCTTCGTTTCCAGCCTTGTGAAATTTAGGTTCCTGACATGAAGTGATAGGAACAGATTCATATTGTGATATTTCAGCTGAACAGCCATACATGTGTTGTGTGCATCTCCTTGTATGATGCATCAGTGCAGGGACTGCTGCATGAAGTATAGCCAATGCAAACAGCTCTTTCTTTGAGATTTCAGCTTTGTTCTTTTTCAAACACAGCTCTGGTGGAATAAGCAGGAGATAGAATCACAAAATCATGGAATTCTTTAGGTTGGAAAAGACCCCTAAGATCATCAAATCCAACCTTAACCTAGTACTGCCAAGTCCAACACTAAGTCATGTCCCTAAGTACCACATCTACATGTCTTTTAAATACCTCCAGGGATGGTGACTCAACCACTTCCTTGGGCAGCCTGTTCCAATGCTTGACAACCCTTTCAGTAAATAAATTTTTCCTAATATCCAACCTAAACCTTCCCCAGCACAATCGAGGCTGTTTCCTCTTGTCCTATCACTTGTTATTTGGGAGAAGAGACCAACACCCACCTGGCTACAACCTCTTTGCAGGTAGTTGTAGAGAGCGATAAGGTCTCACCTCACCTTCCTTTTCTGCAGGCTAAACCATCCCAGTTCCCTCAGCTACTCCTCATCAGACTTGTGCTCTAGACTGTTCACTAGCTCTGTTGCCCTTTCGGACATGCTCCAGAACCCTCATCTTGTAGTGATGGGTCCAAAAATTAACAGAATACTCAAAGTGCAGCCTCACTGGGGCCAGGTACAGAGGGACAATCACTGCCTTTCTGGCAACACGTTTTGATGTTAACACATAAGAACATGGAAGTTCCCCATGTCTTTGGCCATATTGCTTTAATGGTGCAAAATTTTTGAAGTGGCATGAGAAATAAAGGCTTGAAGGGCTTATGTATATTGAGAGCATGATTCCAGCTTAGATACTGTGCCCAAGTTAGTTTTAAATCAAGCTGGCTTAGATATGACAAGTAATGAAACCAGCATGTGTTTGGTAAGCAGGCAATCTTCAATCTGCTGAAACTGGTAGTACAGCTATTTTGTGATCCAACAAGTTAGTCAAGAACACTATTTCTAGCCAAGTACACTTCTATGGAAGATTGTTACATCCACAGGCTCATGAACTGACTTTTAAATACTGTGATCAGGATTCAGACCAAGATTCTCCTTCAAAGGCAAAAATAATTGGCTTGCTGTATTTTCACTAGAACCTGTGAGGAGTTTTGTCTATCGGAACATTTTTCAGTTACATATTTCTGTAAGACTTTGGAAGTTTAGCTACATTTTAAAGTGGGAAAACTTACACTTAATCACTTAAAGTGGTCTCGCTGTAAACAAAGCCACAGCCCTAAATATTTATTGAGCTGTGGGTGTGGGCAGTAAATTTTTTGGCTGTTAATTTGTTAGACCATTGTGGATATGGTATGATCAGTAGTTTACTAACAGATGGACATCCTTTTAAAGCCAAGCTGTTACATATTTTTACCATTTTAGTTTGGATGGAAACCAGCTTTTTACCTTATGTTGTGCTTTTTATTTTTTATGTCAGAGGACAAAATTGCTTCCAAAATGTGCTTTTAAAAGTAAGAAACATTTCTGCAATCTATGTACTCTTCTTTACCAGACCTATATTTGCCCTGGATATTCCCCTACTAGAAGGATATCTATGTCTGACCTTAGGGCCTCATTTCCTTCCCCATCCTCTACTTAAATCAGTAGAGTGCTGTTGAGTTGATTGAAGTCCAGGGACAACAGACTTAGGAGATGTCATGGCAGATGCCAGGCCTAGGGATATTTTGTCAGTCCATTCTCTTTGTTCAAGTATTCCACCATTTTCTGGTTTTGCCATCTGTCATGGCTTGCCTGGCGACTCCCTTTGTTCTTGTTGATTGTGTGGTGGGCACTTCTGCCTGTATTTGATTCATAGCTTCTGGACCAAAATCTGATCCAACATCCAACAACTTTGTCATTCTCTACTGTAAAGGTAAATTTTAAATTTCAGTCATATACAATGTACTTTAGACATAGATAGCAGTACATATATTAATGTATGTTTTCACAGGTTTCTTAGCCAAATAATTTTATCTCTGAATATGACACAATAAGTCATCAAACATAATTTAAAATAAAGAATATTGTGGGTTTATATGCAATTTTTTTATTGAATCCAAGGGCTGATTCTAAAGGCTCCTTATTGCATACCACTTCTCTGAAAATTTCAAATAGAAGAATATCAGCAGAGGAAAAGGTAACAAATGAAGAATAGGTTTAGACTCATTTACATAGTGCAAAAAGCAAAATCTACATTTTTTGCTCAAAAAGATGACATTGATTGAAAAAGAAAAGGGATCTGGTTAAAGGAACTAAGATATGTTTGTTTTCATGATCCTTATGAAGGCAAAAAAATCCAGGAAAATAAAAAACAGTCTGATATAATTAAATTGAGAGAATTAGGTGAGATTTTGGAGGGAAATCTTATATAAAAATGTGAGTAAAATCTTTTAACTTCTGAGAAGTTTCTTGCTAGTTGCAGAAAAGGAAGTAAGAAGTATGGAAAGAAAGTGACTTGGCAAAATTATGAACTCATTACTGACATTAACAGATAAAAGGTATGTGTAAATTATAAACTAAGTAAAATTATTAAGGATATGTGTAAGGAAATTATAAAATAATATAAAAAAGTTATAAGACCACTAGCAGGAGACAGAAAGAGTAAGGGAATTAGTTACATAACTGTATTATCAAGGTATATTCCTTTCCACTGATGGCTGCTGATGCTGAAAAAAAATGCAGTGTTTGATGGTTGCTTTTTGTATTGATTTTCCCAAAAAGATATTAAAAGCTCAGTTATGATGAGCTGTTTAGTACAATTATTATCATAAGGTGTTGAAATAGCTCAGGCAAGAAGAGAGTACAGTGTGGATAGATGAAGTAGATATTTTCTTATCAACTTTTTGACTAGCTTCATCACAAGATAGTTACAAAAAGAATAATGGTTCTCACTGGTTATTTTGTGAAGGATACCTGGCAGAAAACTGAACAGATGTAACATGTTAGCCTTGAAAAAGAAAAAGGAGAGTTAAAGCATCATAGATCAGCTAGCTCATTGTCAGTTTCTAGAAGAAAACTTTGGAACATATAACAAAGCAAGCTTTTGTAAGCACTAGGAACATAATAAGAAAATGAATACCAGTCTACCCTTTACAAAAATGAATTGAACCAGCCTACTTTAGTTTTCTTTTGTAGCAGAATGAAAAACTTTGTGGACTCTTACTGCTGATACTGCCACCTGGGACTGAGCAGGGATTTAGTGCAACAAGACAGGTTGAAAAGTTGGGCTAGTTGCACTAGTCATGACTGTCAGCCTGACTGACTTCTCAACCATTGAAAATTCCTGTCTTCAGCAGATTGCCACTTTTCATGGTGTCTTGCAGATGTGAGCTCCCTTCCAAAGTTACAGAAAATGGAGTTTTAAAGCCACAGTTATGTTTTAGCATACGTTCTAGCCAACCACCAGGTGAGGGCTGTAAATGAAATAACTTTTAAGAGAATATAAAATTATTTTGAATCCTTTCCTCCACTGTAAAGCACAATGAAAGCATTCTCACAGGCCTTTAAAATGCTTGCTATTATATGAAATTTAATTGTGGAATAATGGCTCCAAAGAGACTTAAATTATTTCTGTTTTCTCCACTTGAGTGTGGTTTAATAGAGAAACTGAAGGGGAAAAGCAAGGGCCAACTGACCCTGAGGGATGGAGTTCAGGAGGTGAGCTGGGGGATAATACAGTCAGCAGGGCAGGAGACCTGCCAGCCAGGACCCAGACCCATCAAGCAAGGTGAGCAGAGCAGACCCAGAGACCATGGAGACAGTCAGCCAAAGCCCAAATCAGCAGGCTGGTTCATGGTGATGAGGTAGGTCAAGCTAGGAAATCAGACTACAGGTTCAGATCAAGCCAGGTGAGTATAACCAGGATCAGACACAGCTCACTGACTGCTAAGGTCATTAAGGCTTATTAGTGACCTCAAGGCACTTCAAACCAGACCTTGCTGTTCCTGGATAATTCTGTGAGTTTATATTAGCAAAGGTGTGAAAAGGCTGCTGACAGAAATGCCTTTTGTCTATGTACACTTATATACAAGATTTCAAGACATTTTCTAAACAGATTAAGACTTCTCTTACTTTCTCACCTTATCTGCCATGCTACTATAACTTTTCTGTGCTGTGACTGGAGAAACTGAAAATATTCAATAATTAAGACTTAAATTTCATAATTTTCCAAGGCTCAGCAGTTTGTCTAAAGCTGTTATGGATGGTCTTCATCTACTGTAGTTGGCTCATCACTATTTTGTATGCTTTAAATTGACTTTGCAATGGCATAACCCAGAAGTGTTTGCAGCTTCCGTGCTGATGAGGTGGGAAGCATTAAGCTGCCCTACTAAATGTATGCCTGCTATAACCGTGCATCTGACATTCGAGATAACAGCAAGAAAATATCTTTTGAGCATAGAATCACAGAATCACAGAATGGTAGAGGTTGGAAGGGACCTCGAGAGATCATCGGGTCCAACCCCCTGCCAAAGCAGCTCCCTAGGACATTTCACTGAGATAGGCATCCAGACGGGTCTTGAATATCTCCAGAGAAGGAGACTCCACCACCTCCCTGGGCAGCCTGTCCCAGTGCTCTGTCACCCTCACTGTGAACAAGTTCCTCCGCATGTTGGTGCGGAACTTCCTGTGCTCCAACTTGCAGCCATTGCCCCTTGTTCTGTCTCCACAGGCCACTGAAAAGGGGCTGGCTGATTCCCCCTGCATCCCATACTTAAGATATTTATAAACATTAATTAGGTTCCCCCTTAGTCTTCTCAAGGCTGAACAGTCCCAGCTCACTCAGCCTTTCCTCATAGGGGAGATGCTCCAGGCCCTCAATCATCTTCGTAGCCCTCCACTCAACTCTTTCCAGGAGATCCCGTTCTTTTTTACACCAGGGAGCCCAGAACTGGACACAATACTCCAGGTGGGGCCTGACCAGGGCAGAGGTCTTATCAGATATCTGGGACACCGGTTCCAAGGCACAAAGATTCTCTTTGTTTATTTTAACACTTCCAGTTTGCCTCTGCACAAAAATTCTTGGATCAGAGACCTGAAAGGTGTGTAAACAGAGTATCAGAACAATACAAACCATAGAAACGTCTTACTGGATTAAAAGTTAGAAACACATGCCAAAGTTTCTGATCTAAGTTTTTAAATGGACTGTAATGAGTATTGGCAAAATGAGAAAGTTCAGTTCACGTTAGGACATGTGAGCTGTTTCTGTAAATGAATTCATCCTTCTTCAGAGCCACTGAGAGGTTAAAGATCTTTAAAATATAGGGAATACACTAATTCCTTAAAGAAGTCTTTCTTATACTAAACTATACATATTTTGTCATTTGTAACTGGTACTTTCATTGCTGTGAGAATCTCTGCTGCTGGATGATGTTAGGGAAGTACCCACAGGCATTTTGCTGATCAGCTAAACAAATGGTGAGTTTTGCCTATAAATAAAGTTTTTCCTTTGCCCTCCTTGTTGCCAGCTAATTGTTCTTCCACACAGAAGTCCTTTCATAACCACTACATAGGATTTAGCCCTTGGTAGTCCTCTTGCAGGCAAATTTAGTTAAACAGGTCAGTTTGCAAGGCACTAATTTTCTAGAGTAATGGTTGCTGTCTCCCAGGGGAGAAACAAGTGATTTAGAAGCATTTTAAGAAACAGTTTCTTTTTTCTTTTCCAGTTTGCAAACATGTGCTGCTAGTTAGTTTTGCAGCATCTGTGTTTCACTCTTTTATTACTGGTTCTGTCTTGCATTGATATTTAGTAGCTAACTAATAGATTTGTCAAATTTCACAGCTAAAAGGACTTAAAAGCCTTCACTGACTACCACAGGCAGTGTAGCTGCTTAAGCAGTTTGAGCTCTACTATATCACAGTTTCCTAGAGAATGCATCCTTTATAATTATTTCTTTGAGCTCTAGTTTACTATACTATTCTGTGTACATTATTTTTTGGTTTCTGACTCCTTAAAAATACTAATATATACTTTATATAGGATTCATGTATGCAGTAAATAATCTGCAGGACTTTACACATGCTTACTTAGGAATTTGTTAGAAACTTTTCAGTCAAACATTTTTCAGCAATTCAGACATTGAGAATTACCTTGACTTAACTGAACTATATATATTTGAGGAAAAATGCTACTTAATCAGAACAAGTGCCAAGTACTATTTATAGGAAAGGTTTATCAAATGGACCAATACGGGCTAGGAAAAGTGATAAAGATTGTAGAGAAGATTAGTGATTGGCAGAATTAAACCCATGTCAATTGCTGTTGCAAAAAAAAACCCTCCACAATACTACTAGGTATAAAGTGAAGCATAGATGAACACTCCTTACAAGTGAAACTCAATGAGCTTGTAATATTGTCCCTAGTGTCTGACCTTAAATTCAAGAAGACATCTTAAACACCCTTTTTTCACAGTCTCTACAGGTTTTCGAATCTTATTGTGGTGCTTCACAAATATTTTTTGAACTTGGGATACGAAGAAATAAATGAATAACAGGTTTTGATCCTATTTTTACTGTCTTGAAGAAAAAATACAGGGATCAATAATGCTTTAGAAAAAAAGCAATTAACTTCCTTGTTCTAGAACATCCTTTCATTGGAAGATGTGGGAAGTCTGTCTGTCAGTCTATTAGTGTTTCCTCCACTTCACCAGGTTCTTAGTGCAGGCAACTCACTCCCCTATGATTTTAGTGACTTAAAATAAGTGTAGGACACCAGCTGACTCTGCCCTGGTGTTATTCTCCTAACTCTTTATTGGCTTTTACTTGGATCAGTTTCCTAAGGCAAATATAGCAAATATAGTCCAATAACATGGCCGTGTGTGTGACCACATCCTTCAGAGATCTGCTTTTGGTGGTAATTGGCTTGTTGCCTATGCTAAATATTTTTCAGCAGTAGGGTGCTTAAGTAAATAATCTTCTTCTGTCAGTTCTTATCCACTGCTCTTGAATAATGTACAACATGGAAAACACAAATATACAGGCAAAGGCAAGTCATTGTATAAAACTGCATTCTGACATAGGTACATTCAGAGCTCATCATCTTACAGAGAATTCATGAATTGTACAGACAGGTTCTCTAAATAATCAGTTATCTGCTAATTAGGAAGAATTAGAGTCTTTGAACTGTGGACAGATGCGTGCAATTAGAAACAAGACCACATTATTTTCAATAAAGGAATGTAAATCAACAGCAAGGGAACAGGTGCATAAATGTAATGGACCATTAAAACCTATCACAGGTGCATTATGAAGCATGTGGAGAAGCAGGTCAAGTTCATTCACCGAAAACTCCAGTCAGTTTGTTATTATATATAGCATGGAACATGGCAATACTTCTGCAAAATAGCTTTGCCTTGAGTAATACTTTTACTGATGGATATGCATGAATTTTTCTCCTTAATAACACTGATTTTTCAATTTGCTGACGATTTTTAAACTCAGACTGTATTCTATATTAACATGTACTCTCTATGTAGTTTAAGATTATGACATATCAGTTAATATCTAACCAACAAGTCTTGCTTATTTTTAGAGATGTCTTTCTGAACCTAGCCGTAGCATCTTATATGGTAACTGTTAGACATAATTCTTGCAGCAGTTTTGGATGTTGTGGATGGTTTCCCAGCCGTTCAGTTTGATTCACAGGGTAGGATGGGAAACGCCAGCCCCTTGTTTGGCAGTGTCTGAGAAGAAAAAGTAAAAGATGCGTGTCTCCTCTACGGTCTGCTAAATGACAGCCACCAGGTACAGCAGACATTTTCTTAGTTGTAGTAGCAAGCATACATGTTTTTGCTGCTGAGTATCTATATAGAAATAGAATGTTGCAGCAGAAACACTTTTTAAAATGCAGTTTATAGTTTTCTTTAAATGTGACTCTAGGAATCCTACCCATTAGTATTTTGGATGCTTTTCCTACAGAATAGATTGAGCTTTTCTACGAAAAAGCTTGCTTCAAATTGGCATAATTCCATAAGCAACATAGAGATGGATTAATGTTAGCTGGAATGAAGATCAGCTGCAGGCTTGCAGCAGTTCAACGTCACAGCAGTCTGCAGAGGAACTACCCAATGCAAAAATCCTGAACATAATAAGAAAGTCTGCATTTTTTTAAACTATTGTTGGCTCACTAACAATTCATTTGTATATACATAAGTTATTAATGGTGACTACCATTATTGTACTTTTTGACGTAAAGGAGATATTGATGATTGATACAAGCAGCCAATGAGTGTGCATGTGCTCTGGGATATCTACATCTCTTCTAGTATGCCTATTTTTTAAAGATACACTTGCAGAAAGAGGAAGAGTTGCTTCCAAGAAAAAAAAAAACCAACAAACCACCAATGAAGAAAGTAAAGCTGAAGGACAGCAAGTTTTGTATATCTCTCAAACTGTAAATTTGAAATATAATCTCACCTGAGGAACAACCTAGTTAGGTGTTGTGGAAGTTCTTTCTTTATTAATTTACACATGATGGTAATGGTAAGTTTGGTTTTTTACACTGTGTCTAGCCATAGTGATTATCTACCCCTAAAGTTAAGGAGTAAACATCTAAATACAATCTATTCTACTCAATTCTGACAGAAAATGTTGAATTAATGACAAAGGAAATCTAGAAGATTTTTAATGGAAAGTGTTCAGCTGAAAACTTCCTTTAACAAGAGATATTTGTGGTGTCAAATATTTTAGCTCCCTATTTGACTCTTGGCTGCAGCTCCTTCCCTGAAATTGCACTGTGGCTACAGTGGTTCACTTCTGAGATCTTTTGGTCAAAATCAACCAGTTTTTCTCAGAGAAACTCATGGGTGCTTCTGGGCATTTTTCATTCCAGGGACTGCTCCCATTAGGCAGCTTGGAAAAGCCTGAACTGGGCTTGGGTCCCTATGCAGTCCCATGGCTCCATGTCTGTGAGCTTTGTGCTCTGAAACACCCATGTACACATTCATTGCCAGCCTAAGGTCAGGCAGCTGGTACCTTCGCTTGTAGGTGTTGGCACAGACTTAAGTAGGAATTTCAGGCCTGGGAGGTGACAGAACAAGAGCTGTTGGGAAGCATTACAGTCAGACAGCTGGAAATTATTGCATCCTGCTTGAAACTAGCCCAATGTTTTAGCTGTTATTTAAAAAGACATATTGAGGCTTATTTTTTTGTTGTTTTTTATGGAAGCAGGTAATTTTCATTAAGTTTTGTGAAAAAAACAGTTTTACCCTGGTTTGTAGTGGTAGGTGTTTCATTGATAATTCTGGAAAGTGACATTTTCTGAGGAAGTTTTTATGTCATGGCTTCACTGACATATTGCATATTCTTGAGTACTTTTTTCTGACACATTTGGATTGACTCTTCTATTGTTCCCATTAAATTAAATTGTCAGAAGTCAGGATCCTTGCCTGTGGTTGTCAGTAGTTTAATTAACATAGCATTCTAGACCATGCAAAATCATATTCATACTGATGCTTTTAGAGAATACCAAATTTCTGAATCTAGCCCCTCCGGAACATGAGCAGAATAGAGCCCAACCCTGCAATGATGCACTGCTGCTGCATCAGTTGAGCAGATGGACTGTTGTTCTGAACTGCTGGTGACATTTTATTTTAAAAATATATGTGCATATATATATATTTTTATTTCTTTATTAAAAGGGCAACTCTCAAATGTTGAGAGTTGTAAGACTAGAGCCCTGGTCATAAGCATATGCAGAGTGTTAGTGATATTTATTTCCAACAAAAAGGAATAGTAAAGTGTTTTGTTTTTTTCTCATGATCACAGCTAACCAGCTATTCAGAAACCTAGTGCTGGGAGCTGTGGACACAAAGACTGCAGTCTGTCTGCAGTCTGACTGATTAGCGAATGGACACCCTCGCTATAGTGGTGTGAAATTCCTTGAAGTGCTGTTCTCTCCTCAGCAGCATCACTTCAGACTTCTCAAGAGAAGTCTGCCCCAGCCAGCTACTCCTCATCCATATTCAGGCACTGAGAGCACCGTATTGTCCTGTGCTGTAAAATCAATACTGTGAATACTGTGTGTGCTGAGCCTATTTGATCTCTATGGTTGTCATGACTACACTTCAAGGTATTGATTCATCCACAGGGATCTCAGGGTTGGATGGTCCCTGAATTGAGACAGAAATCTTTTGTCCTGTGAAATCTAAGCACGTTCTACAATGCACCCAGTTTCACGTATACTTAGACCACCAAAGTAGGGGTGTTTTATCTTCTGGGGGTACGGGTGGAAGAAGCAATTTCTCAAATACCTCCTGCAAATTCCAGCAGATTCTATTACCAAAGATACTGCAGACATGATAAAGTGTATAGTGAAAATGATATGGATAAAATGAAAGACACGCAAAACACTGCTAGTTTGCTTCAGTGAACACAGTGAAACATGCAGACTGGGTGTATCCTCGGTAGCTATTCCTTGGATCCTTTTGTTCAATGTACTGGATCTATTATGGTCAAGTTAACAAAGGAAATCAATTGGAAAAAAATTGTGATTGGAAAAGGACTGTAATTTGCATTATAGTGTATTAGAAACTGATGCTTCATAGTCTTTATTCACACAGTTTATTCTTTTGTAGATACATGTTTATATATACATAAATATATTTATAAAAAAAAGAGGTCCCAAATTTTTGGGAGCTATACTATATATATCTATATCTCCTAAATTCACCCAGTATTCATACCTCTCTGTTTAGATGCCTTTTTTCTTGTATTCACCAAAGCAACTGATCAATCCATGATGGTTACTGGCTTTGATCCCCTGGAACATGTGTCACAATTTAGCTAGCAATGTCTCTGCAAATTTTACTGACAGAGAACTGACTAAAGCAATTGGTAAGGTAACACAATAACAGTATGGTTTGACTAAGACCAAAATGCAAGTCTTTGACGTCTATAGCTCTACCCAGTAATCTAATCTCCCATTGACTTAGATAAATTGTATTTTGTGCATCAGAATTTCCAAAAGCAATTTGTTATTAGAAAAAGGGAAATCTTTAGTGGAGACTACTAAAAAGGTGGAAGGGAGTCAGACTGCATCTTATATTTGTAATCCAGTGTTGGATTCAAGCAATATACATTGTTGGCTTGTGTGATAGTGTAGATCTCTCTGTAAAAAGACAGAGAGATGCATAATGGGAAACAATGTTGGACAGGTTATATGTGGAAGTGTGTTCTTAGTGTGTTGTGCATTGAGAACACAGCTTCTCTCTCCCACCAAGGGTTTTGAAGGTGTTGGATTTGGTTTGGATTAAAGTTTGTTCAGTGAAAGAGTATGCATGTCTATGGAGACATGTTGTTTGAATTCACATCATAGAGTTTATGGTACGCGAAGCCCATGTCTTGTGCAGAAATACCTTCCTCAGTTGAATCTGTCCATTCTATCCACTGATATCAATGAAAGAAGTCAATGAAAAATCCTAAGGAATACAGGGATAGGTAGGCTAACTGTTGTCTCAACCTTCTGCTCCCTCTCTGATCCCATATGAGCTTCTCTGAGGGAATTGTTGCTGTTTTAATGGACTCTTTTGACTCTACCCTCCAGTTGGATCCCTCTCAAAAGTGTCTTTCCTCACTAATCTTGTGCTGCTGAAATTTACAGATTTTTTGTCTTCAGAGGCCCAATTGTTGCTTCTGTCTATAGTGATTTCTGGAGTTAATAGCAGTAAACTTATCCTGTTGGTGGTGTCTCTACCGAGAAGCAAGAATAATGCCTTCACAGGAAACCTACCAGGTTTCCTAAACTTTAAGGAGTTCCAAATAATTTTGGATTGTATTTATGTGAACCTATATTCCCTCCTGTTCCCTGTTACATATGCTAATTTTTTGTCTGGTTTTTTGCTCTTTGAAATCACTGGTGCACACATATTTGAGATGATTCTACACATAGAGGAAGTACTCTAAAAGATCTCTTTGGTTATTGTCTGTGGATATACATTTCTGGTTAATAAGAATAACTGCTGGAGAGAAAACTGAAAACAGTTTTTGTGTTTCTACATTCTGGATGTCAGTAGGTGGTCATATTTTGGTTTTGATCTTTTAGTATTATTTTGGTGTCTATAATGAAATACATAATTCTAACAGGCCCCAGCTGAATGCTGATTCCAAATTCCTGTTCAGCCACAACCCAAGCTTGAGAACTCATGCTGGAGGTATTTTTGTAGATTCATTGTGTGTTACAGTATTCTGTTTCTGATATCAAGAGTAAGTTAACCTCTCTTTCTATATACAATTAACTTTCTCTGTCCCTCCCTTGAGGTTTTTTTTCACTTTTCAGTATTATTTACTAGTAGGGTGGATACTATTTAATGTCTTCAGTTTTGAGCTCCCTTCTTATCTGGGATTTTCAAATTTCAGTTGTTTTCCATGAAGTACATTCAGTGAGAAGATGAAAACCCGCACTTGTTATCACCAAAGTTTTTCCCTGAGAAGACAGACAGCTTCCTACAGTTAATCTCATCCTGAATTGTACTGCACTCTAAAACTGCATATTAATATCTTGGTTAATTCACATGGAAGGCCAAAAGAGCATTTTAAACTCAGGTCCAGAGTACAGGCTCATACTAAGCATACTGTTCCAACTCTGGCAAAATATGGTATTGATGTTTTCCTGAACATCACATTTTAAAGACACTACTGTGGAATCAGAATTTGGAGGGATGTACAGCGTTGCATTTTCTAACACCTTGTCTCTGGTGTTTTGTGAGCATCTTGCCCAGCCTATGCTCAGAGCCAGTCAGAACCATCTTATGGTTCTCTATAAGCTGAAATACCATGTCTCTTAGTAGCGTATATTGACTTGGATTCAGTGCTGTGCCAATGTGACTACAGACCTGGCTCACACCTGAACAATCTAGAAAACAGAAAAAATGAGCTCCAATGTACTTCTCACCCATGTATAGACACATTAAATATACTCACACAAGGTAAACAAGTCTGAAAAATCTCGACTGCTAGATATTGACTAGTGTCTGTGGAGTCAAGATTTCATCCTAAGCATACAAAGAAAGGATCAGAATCAAGTAATGAAGTATTATTTTGGGAATAATCTTTTATTATTGTCAACACTATCATTTAGCTATGGGCACATATTTCCATCCATTGTTCTAAGGAATGTAGAAAAACAATAAATGAACAAGGTATTTTTTTTTTAAATAAAGATTTGACAGGTATATTCCTGCAATAAGGTCCAGTAAATAGCCCTAAAATATTGTTTCTTCCTTTTTAAAAAAATGATGTGGAAAATACCACCAGAAAATGGTTTCAAACTACTGAAAGTACAAAAAATATATGGTATCTGTATTGGATAGCTTCAATCTGTTTACCTGTAATCAGCTTACAATAAAAGAAGCAGCTTTTCAGCTTTAGTGTATCTGAGTTATGGAATTCTGTCAGTAGAGATACTATATATGACAAAAACCACGTATGAAAAAAAATAAACTATTAGCTCCACTCTGGTTTATTCCATTTAATTTCATTGTTTTTAAGAAAGGAACTTGGTTATCATTTACTGTCTTGCAGCAGTGACTGACTGAAATATTTTTTTACTTATTTGAAGTTAAAAGCTGTATCAATTCTCTTAAGAATATAAATTTTTAAGCTTTCTATTGACTCATAGTCCTAAGATGTTCTTTTTTCAAAGCATGTAGATGGGCTGGGGTGTCACAATAGTGGTAAAATTTGAGGATATCACACAGGTGACATCAGATGATGAAACAAGAGCTCTGGCACTAAGGAAATGAGGTAGAACTTCTATCTGTGCTTCTGTTGATAACTCCACCCCAAAATCTGTATCTCTGTTTCTCTATTTGCAAAATAGAACAGTTAGGTAAGATCGTGGAAGTTAGTGTGTCTACTTTTCAAGAAAAAAACTTTCAGAGGAATAACCCACTTCAACATTTTTTTCATTTGTTTTGTTTTTAAATTTGAAAAATGTACTACAAGGAGAAAGGAAAAATAGTTGTATTTCAGAGACTCATAATGCTCTAGCTCTGGTTACTGCAGATGGTCTTCTAGAAAGCTTTCTAGGTGTTCAGAAAAAGCTGTAGTTCATCTCTTTCTAGGAGCCTGGGATTAATCATTCATTTATGAACTACTCAAGGTCAGACTTTCATCTGTAATCTGCTTAGTAGATTTTTCTGTGGCTGATGCATTTTTAAACCCCAGGAAAAGAAGACATTGCAACCAGCTAGTGGCCATTTCTACACAACTGCTATGCACTGTAATCTATTTGGAGGATGCTTTAACTGTGTTTTTTTTCTTGCTTTATATTTATTTCTGAGTGATTGGTACCTCTAAACACACACATGTGTGCTCAGGTATGCACACTCCTCACAGTCCATAGTGGTTTTTAAAGTCAGAAAGTGAGATTTACAGTAGAGGTGAGGTAATGCAATCTTTGTGAGGTTAGGAGAACAATCAGCTCCACTGAGATGAAAATATAGCCTAAATCTTGTTATTAAAGGATCAGATACTTCTTTTTAGCCTTTTATTTCTCAAGGATAATTCATGACACACTGGAAACTCACAGTGCCTGTGACTGTTATGGGGAAGTCGAACCAAATGTAAACTGAATGTCGTTGGCAAATGTCAGAGCTAAGTGCAAAAACTGTAGAGAGTGATGACTTCCTATCACCTTTTAGCTGTGATATAAAAGGTGTCATTATTTATTTAACCCCTCCATGCTGTATTAGAAAGTGGATTCTAAAGCAGTTATATTTGAAGCAATTTAAACCAGACCAGTATCACTTGGTCTGATATATGATGACAAAATGCACTGTGTCCTCCTGAGACCCACCAAAACTATTCTGTGATAATCTACAGTTAGAATTCTTGCAAACAGCAGCAGGCTCTATGGAAGAAAGAAATGGCTGTGAGGAGCTGCTGCAGTTTAGTTCTTCAGGTTTTCTTAACTGCAATGAGAGATCTTGGAGTCCCATTAAAATAATTTACTACTCAAATATTTCTTTCGCAATAAGCATTTTTATTATGGGGAAATAAGTAAGAGAGCATCTGTTAAATTGTTTTAAATAACTATATCAATCAAAATAGGTTCTTGAGTTGTGAAAGTTTCATTTTGGAGGGTTTCAGCATTTGCATCTCCTGAATGATTTATTTCCCTGACATTAGCTGAATATTATGGGGGAAAACACAGTTCGACCTCCGGCAAGCTGGCATGAGACGTGAGATTGTTCCAGGTTGAATTTTCCTTTTTAAATTTTTCATGAAATTCTCGCAGCAGGGCCACTGTTCATCTCTGAAAAGATTTTGAACCTAATAACTGTAACTGCTTCAGTTCCATCAGGAAAAAAAAAAAACACAGGGGGAAAAAAACCACCTCCACTGAAAAACATGTATTTCATCAAAGCTCTCTTCCTGCTTTTACTGTACCATAATAACACTGAATAGGTTTAGAGGCCATCAATTGTAAAATTTTCATTTTTCACCAAAGCAACATTATATTAAATGCTTAATTATTCATTACTAATGCTTGTCATGGTGAAAGATTGGTCCCAGCATTTTTTAAAGCAGTAGGCCTGGCTTTTCTTCCTTGAAGGTTAATGGCTGAGCCCGTGGTTTCATTAGCTTCCCTAAACATAGCACACCTCATATGTCATAGCTTAGCTTTTTGCTTGCTCTCTTGTATCTCCCTTAGTGACTAGTCACAATGCTAAATATTTGGTAGTGTCTGTTGCCTGGCTTTGTTTTGGTGTTAGCATTGGGATAAATGCTTCACCATAGCAGTAAAGATGGGTGGCAGTGAGAGTGAGGTTTGGGGGCTGTATAAGATATAATCATTCCTGGCTCAACTGAATCATTCCTGCTGGGGCATTTTTAAAATGGTAGCACTTAGCTTTAAATGGAACAAGACACACTGAGATTATGAGCAAATTATGCAATTTGCAGAAAAGCTATTTACTCATTTGAAATTACATGCATGAAATATTGATGGTGCATTAGTTAAATGATGGTGATAAAAGTGGACTGCATTCAGCCTTGCTAGGTACAAGGCCACAGGATTACTTCCTTAAGCTTTTTCTCTGTAAACCTGTGAATGTTTAAGGTTTGTATTTTGCAGGCCAATTTCTCCGTAACCTGTAATATAGGGTGAAGGCTGTTTGGAGTTGTTCAGAACCTTAAAGACATCAAAAATCCCATGTAACAGAGAGGTCATTCATTTCACTGACACAGAGAAGGGATGTGCTTTTACTATGGCCAGAAGAGATTGCTACACATGTTGTTTTCATACTGCTGTCCTTATGCACCCTTAGAAGTAAGGAGTCTTGAATACAGGATTGCGCCCACTGTACTTCATACACTTTTTGTGTTCTTCACCTCTCTTAAAAGATCAAGGTAAGCCTGAGTAACTACACTGAGTAGAACACTTTAAGACCAAAGAACTAAAAATCCAGGAGCAACAAAGCAGATCTGATGATATTGCCATTAACTTTGCCATCACTGCTAGAGACGTTTCCTTGCTAACTAATAGGCTAGGGAGTGGCTTGATTCCTGAACCTGCCGGAGCTTTCTGTTTAGCATTTGTTTTCCACCTTGTGCCCACTCTACTGGAGCTGAATGTGTAGCATCTTGTACATGATGCTAATTGCTGAACTTGATTCCTATAAATAAAGCCAGTTCTGTATAAATAATGAATTTTGAACCTATCTGTACATGTGCTAGTGTTCTATAAATATAAGCATGGTAATTTTCAACAAAGCTATTCTGTGCACTTTAAAGGAGATAAATATTTAATATGGATTCCATTTAGTTATTAAAGAGGCACCGTCAAGATAAAAATCATTGGTGTTTTTAACAAAATTCCCTGATTGCTAGTAGTTGATTGATAAATGAAAACAAAATTATTTGAAATATCTACTTCAGGCCTCTTCTTTGCAATCTCTATTAATACCTACCCTTGATAGACCATGATGGAAAAAGAATATCCATCCAGAGAGCAGATGAAGCCCTAGAATTGCCTCTTCTTTTGCTGTCTCTGTGGTTTTCAGTCAACCTGGAAAGGAAAGTAACAGTTTGTTTTCCTAGTTTCCAAGTTTCATTTGTGGTTATGGTCAGGATCTTGCTTCCCCCATTCTCCTTATCCTAAAAGAATACGCTAAAAGTTTAAGTGTCTTAAAGGAAAGAAAATACACCTTTAATTAAGGATATAAATACATTACAGTAGTGAAATTAGGGATCAGAATACTATGGCATCCCCTTTTCAGGAGTGTCTTTTTCTGTAGCTTACCAAAACTGGTGAACAGTCCCGTAGTCCTCACATTTTGTAGCTAACAGGCAGTTTCACAGAGCTGCAGAGGAAATATACTTAACAGAAATTAAGATTTTTTTTTTCTCAATGGTATTGGGTGCACAGAAGCCATTCAAAAAGACTTCTTGGGTTTTCCACTGAGTACCAAGCTCCAGTGCTGAAATCAAGCTCATAGTGGCTTTCAGGCAGACTTATGAGCTATAGAGTAGGCTGTACTCAGATAAAGTCATCTTCACCAGGATGGTGCAGCTTCTGAAACTGGGAGATTTGGTTTATCAGTTCAATGACAGTCCTTAACACTGTGCTGGGACCTTATTTGTTTTCTCCTTCCTAACCATGTGCAATATATATGGTTCAGATTCTCTGGGCCTGGACATTCCCGGCTCAAAGTGTTGCTGCTTCTTAGAAAAAGGTGGAAGACAGAATGGAAGATGCCTGTTGGAGGCTCCCAGCTGGACCCTGCTGCTTTGTGGCATCCAACCACTTATGGGCTGCTCTTTCCTCCAGACACTTCTCCCCTAACTCTTTGGAAAAAACTTTATCACAGAATCACAGAATTGTAGGGGTTGGAAGGGACCTCAAGAGATCATCGGGTCCAACCCCCTGCCAAAGCAGCTCCCTAGGACATTTCACTGAGATAGGCATCCAGACGGGTCTTGAATATCTCCAGAGATGGAGACTGGGTTTTATATGAAGATGACCAGGTAATGTCTGGGCTTGTAACATGTAACTTTTCCCAACTGGGACACAGTTTGGGTCTGTTATTGTATTTCTAAAAAATCTTCTTACTAGTATTCGATTCTGTATTAGCAGAGGTTTGATGCAGATGATGTAATGAAGGCCTTTTCCAGTAATACCTTTTAGGGTCATAAGGGGTAAATAATTTTACTGTGTTGCATTTTTAACTTAATACAAAATATCCAATTCTTTCATTTAGCCTGGGAAAGCAACAGTGTTAGAAAACACTCTTGTCAGAAGTTTACAGAAGAAAAGAGAAACCATGTTAAAGAAGCCACATAATAAATCCATATCTTATAAAAATATTTATAAGATAAATTAAGAAAAGGAAAGGGGAGAAACAGTTGTTACTCCATATCACAGAGGGTGCTATTTTTTAACTATTATTAATGACCAAACAATTATTTATCATTCTGATCTTAATTCCTTTCTACTGAGAAACAGTGGAAGGGGCAGAGAAGAAGAAATGATGATTAACAGCATCCTTCTGCTATAGCAGAACTGAGAACATGTTGTTGGCCTAGACTTTGTTGCTGAAGACTACCCACAACTGTTTTCTTCTGCTTATCCTTCTTTGGGGACATCGATACTCATATGTTTATTTTTCAAATTATGACAGCTAAGCAGAATGAAAATGCAGTGGCAACCTTAGGCTCTTGTCCATGCACAGGCCAAACCCCACAGTATATGAACATGTTTTCTTTTAAGCACTTGGAAATAAGGAATTTGAGCAATATGCTTAGGCTTTTTTTTTTTTTTTATACCTTTTAAATTAAGCATAAACCGTGTTCTTTCAGTTCAGTGTGTTTTCTCCAGCCATGAAGGTTACATCACATCATAAGAATCAACAGTCTTACAGCAGCATTGCTTACTGGCTTTGTTAGGTGTTTAGCTCAAACATACATGAAGTACTAGTGGATTCCAAGGTTAGTCTACCCCTCTGAGACACCTGCGAAAGGTTTAGGAGCTATCTGGGAATAACTTCAAGCTTATAGGATCTAGGAGGTAGGGACTACATATTAGGACCAATACACAGGTTATATTCAGAAATGCTTCCGATGCTGCTAACAATAGATGTTAGCTATGGGACAGGCTGCTGAGTCATTCCCTCTCTACGCGCTGGGGAAATGTGAGTGCAGGATGAAAGAGAAGGTTCTAATCCCAGAAGAGTATTGGTATATTAGCAGAACTGCTCAGCTCAGCTGGAGTAAAGTCATGGTGCAACTGCACAGCTCTCGGTATGTACTGCAGCTGTGTTACACTGCATTACATAGCGTATGTGTGCCCTAATGGAAATAAGGGAGGGTCTTTTCCCTCTGGCATAATTTTACTTCATTCTGGAGAGGTAAGCTAGAGTGAAATAGTACATTATGGCTGTGAAGGTTAGTGAATTAATTTTACCTGCTACATTGCCATCCATGCCTGATAAATACCTGGTAGTATGCATGAGGAAATACAGGTGTGAGTAGCTGTAGCTATTCCAGATATAATGTTTTTGTTAACAAATTCCTTCTCCAGCAGCTTTTTACCTCATAGGTGATCTAAATTTTCTCTTTTCTTTTTTCTTTTCTTTTTTCCTTTTTCCCCTGAACTGGCCTAATCTGTCCTTTTAGATAAAATTGAATATCATATGTAATAGTAATATCCAACCTTGCTAAATATCATGTCCTGAATGTGTAATTATTTTGTATGTAGAACATAATTAGCCATTTGTTTCCTAAAGAGTTTTCATTAGAGGTTCCAAATGAATAAGTAAATGGCATTAGCACCATCCCAATACAATTATTCTCTCACAGGAAGATTGTAAGCTAGTTTCACGTTGGCACTGAAAAAACAAACTCATTCTATTGTGCTGAATTTATGCTCTTTCTTAAGGGTGCATCAGCAGATAGCACACTGCATTGAGTGCTTTGGAGAATGAGGGAGTCACATAAATTCTTTTCCTGATGAACATGTCCACCTCCATCTATCTGTGCACTTGCATCTTGCCTGAATGCATAGGCCAACGTACAAGAAGAATTAGAGCACTGCAAATAATTCAGTGTTTTCATAGAATATTGCAAGTTTGTTTGTAATCATGAAATTAGTAAGTGAAAAGTGTCCCTCAATCTGGTTAAGGTCAGTTTTTCGTTGACAAAGACCATCCTTCCCAGTGCAAACCTGTTCTCTAAACCTTACTTTAAGACCTGCTTCATTACTTTCCAAGAGGAAGGCAAAGGGAATTTTCAATGGGTAGACAGCAAGCTTCTAGAGGAATTTCTGAAAGAATGTTGCTTCATTGGAAATTCTGATTTGTCAAAATGCAATGTTTTTTCAGAGGGGTGCTATTTTCCAGAACATCTTTTGGGAAATGGCTTTGAGGCTATGATTGAAATTTCACATCGAAGTAAAACAGATTCAATCTGTTTGACAGCAAAATTGTGAAATAATGTACCTGAAAAGAACAGCTACTTGGCAGGATACTGATTGTGGATGATTTTTCAGTTTCTGTGAAGAATGGAAGCATGTGCAAATACTTGAGCTAGAAAACTGACATGTATCATCCCAATGACATTTGGAAAAAGGTGAAGATAATACAGAAATGTTCAGGGAAAAAATATAAATCCTGGAGAAATTTCCATTTTTTTTAATGTTCTCTAAGAGAGAAATGAAAGATGAACAAATCAAAACATTCTCTTCTGAACTTGTTGACTATGGGTTTTTTGAGCTGTAATGTGAAATGTTTCTCTTGGAAAAGACTTTTACCAGAGTGATCACAGGGTTATTTAAAGCTCATTCAAGATAATGGAGAGTAAGTGGCTACTGATTTCTGAGCTTTGTGGATTTGAAGCCTTAGGGATAGAGAGATATTTAAAGAGAAGTTACAAAATTATGTTGTAGTACACAAGGCACGTGGTGTTGGAGAGCTTTTGTGGCAAGGTCCCTCGGAAGGTTGCAGCTGATGTTGTACTGATGCTTATGAAAAAAATGAGATTACATACCTAAAAATGGATATTGTCTGCCCTCTTTTTCAAAGGCTGTTGCATCACTGCAGTGGGAAGGTAGGGCTCTCCTCTCAACAAATGGGCAACAATATCTTATTCTAGGTGTTTTCCAGAAAGTCTACTGATGTAGTTGATGATCAATGATGTAACTTTTCTTACCAAAATGTAATGACTTCAGAGCATTAGAGGCTTTCTAATGCTAAATCATTTGCTGATGTAGGTTGGAAGGGCAGCACTAAACCTAAAGGATGTAGACTAATCTACACCACATGAGCTTTTAAATATTGAAAATCTTGAGGAAAAAACCTCTGCTGTATTCAGTTCTGGTGTTTCAAAGTGCTATGTTTTATGCTTCCTTACAGGATGCATAGCAAAAGTATGAAATGTGACATGGAACAGTGTCAAACATCATGAGAATGAAATGTTCATGTATATGCCAGTCCTCCTGTATTGATCCATCCTTAGCCTGTCTGATACAATCTTCTTTGATACAGGCAAACCAAGATGATACAGAAGAGTCAAAAAAGGCTGTAAGTGGAAGTAGCATTTCCTGTATTCCCCCTCCCCTCAAGATGTGCATCATCAGAATAATTAAAGCAGGCTAAATCACCACCTGGTGTAAGTTGCCATATCAGCCAATGTAAATCGACTTAACTTTGTGACATTTATTTCCCTCAGGACTTTATCTGGTATGTACAAAATAGTAGGATACATAAGATGTGTGTGTCCATGAAAACTGTGTTGTAAACCAAGAGAACATAAAAAGCTCTGATCTGTGTTTTGTACAAACAATAAGGAACAAAAGGCAATTCAGTAAGGAATGTAAATAATTTTTGAAAGAATCCTTCATAAATTTTTACAAATTAAATCTTTTCTTATAATTATTTTCCAAATCACAAAGAATTAATCATTCTTAGGGTTTTATTCTTTGTGAAACTAGCAAATTTTAATGCCAAATTAATAAATGTATTTGTTTATAATACATATAAGAAGAAAGTGTTTGTATAATCTAAATGTATAACATCTAAATAATCTGCCACAAAAGCATTTTTGTGTTTGTAGCATTTGTAACTAAACACGGAGGATTTAAAGTGCCCTTTTGTTCTCAGGCTACTTGTTCTGAGCACTAGCACTGCTCAAGGAATTCTCCTTGACTCAGGCAGGAGAGCCGTAGAATCATAACAGCAGTTTGGGTTGGAAAAGAACTTTAAGATCACTATGTTCAACTCTTACTCTAGCACTGACAAGGCCATCCACTGCTAAACCATGTCCCTAAGCACCACATATACTTGACTTTTCTTTAAACACCTCCAGGGATGGTGATTCAACCACCTTCCTGGGCAGCCTGTTCCAATGCTTGGTAAATAAATGTTTCCTAATATCTGATCTAAACCTCCTCTGGCACAACTTGAGGCCATTTCCTCTTGTCCTGTCACTTGTTACTTGGGAGAAGAGACCAGCACCCACCTGGCTACAACCTCCTTTGAGGTATGTGCAGAGAATGATAAGGCCTCCCCTCAGCCTCCTTTTCTCCAGACATTGACATTCTGCCATGTGCTCTGTAGATTTCAATAGCAAAACAAGACACTTTTCCATCTTTTAACAAAGTTCAAAACAACTATGTCTGTAGTTGTGGCTGTACCTTGTTCAATTCTACGATCTTGCCAATGAGTTTTCCACTCTGGGCAGGAGATTTGGCTGAGCACCCATTTAATTATTTCTTCTTTCCTCTTGAGGTGTCCCAGATGGCATTTTTTGTACTCGTGGTGCAAACCCCAGGTATGCCATGTGCTTCAGGGTATCCTCTTTTCTGCCATAGGCGTTTTTCAGCAATCCCAAAAGCCTGTATTTACTCTATTTGTCCCTGCAGTACAATCACACAGCACAGTCAGGAACCCAGGAGTGGGTTTTTGCTAACCACAAGAGAATACAGTGCTTGTGGTGAGTTTGATAGGTTTGGCTTGCCTGCAAGGTCAATGAGGTACTTGGGTGGCCATGAGGTACTCGAGTTTTCATTGGCACATGAGACATCATTCCCAGAGGCAAAGTAGAAGTAGCCTGCAGTCTGAACATGAGCAAGATTGAAAGGCAGAAAGTAAATAGTTATGCATGTCATCTATTTCTTGTCTATGTTCAGACAATGATGATCTTTTGACACACCTATGACAGAATACAGGAAATTTTATTTCCTTTCTTTTCAGATGATTCACAATTAAGAACTAAACTGGAGATGCTTATGTCAGGATTAGCTGTCAGTTGGCATAGAAGAAGAGCCCACGCAACAGCTTGGAATCATAGGCTTCTGGAGTAAAGGAGTTGCACAGAGGCCCTTGCCTGAGGTCCTACAAATTTGAATAAATAAAGACAGCCATAGAAGATGGTTTGAAAGAACAGGGTTTTTGCTGATTCTTAGAATTTTTAACATGAATCTGGCAAATTGTCTCACCTCTGTTCCTGGAAAGGTGATGGAACAGCTTGTTCTGAATGCCATCTCCAAGCAATTGGAAGAGAAGAAGGTCATGAGGAGTAGTCAGCATGGATTCACCAAGGGGAAATTGTGCTTGACCAGCCTTGTAACCTTCTATGATGTCATTACTGGTTGGGTAGATGGAGGGAGAGCAGTGGATGTCATCTACCTTGACTTCAGCAAGGCTTTTGAGGGTGATGGACTGAGTTCAGAGGGTCGTGTCGTGATCAGTGGAGCAGAGTCCATCTGGGGACCTGTGACTAGTGATGTTCCCCAGGGCTCGGTGTTGGGTCTGGTCTTGTTTAACATCTTCATCGAGGACCTTGATGAGGCAATAGTGTCCACCCTCAGCAAGTATGCTAATGATACAAAGCTGGGAGGAGTGGTTGACACACAGGAACACTGCGCTGCCATCCAGTGAGACCTGGACAGGCTGGAGAGCAGCACAGGGAGAAACCTAATGAAGTTTAATAAAAGCAAGTGTAAAGTCTTGCACTTGGGAAGGAGTAACTGTTTGAATCAGTACAGGCTGGGGGATGCCCTGCTGGAGAAGAGCTCAGTGGAGAAGGACCTGGGGGTCCTGGTGGATGACAGGTTGGCTGTGAGCCAGCAGTGTGCCCTGGTGGCTAAGAGAGCCAATGGGATGCTGGGGTGCATCCAGGAGGAGTGTAGCCAGCAGGTCAAAGGAGGTGATCCTCCCCCTCTACTCTGCCCTGACCAGGTCCCACCTGGAGTATTGTGTCCAGTTCTGGGCTCCCTGGTTTAAAAAAGACAGGGGTCTCCTGGAAAGAGTCCAAAGAAGGGCTACAAAGATGATTAAGGGCCTGGAGCATCTCTCCTATGAGGAAAGGATGAATGAACTGGGGCTGTTCAGCCTTGAGAAGAGAAGACCGAGAGGGGATCTTATTAATGTTTATAAATATTTCAAGTGTGGGAAACAGGGAAAAAAACAGCCCCTTTTCAGTGGTCTGTGGAGACAGGACAAGGGGCAATGGCTGCAAGTTGGAGCTCAGGAAGTTCCGCACCAATATGCGGAAGAAATTTTACACAGTGAGGGTGACAGAGCCCTGGGACAGGCTGCCCAGGGAGGTGGTGGAGTCTCCTTCTCTGGAGATACTCAAGATCTGTCTGGACGCTGACCTGTGTGATCTGTCCTAGGGAGCTGCTTTGGCAGGGGGGTTGGACTCGATCTCTCGAGGTCCCTTCCAACCCCTACAATTCTGTGAAATTTAAACTTTTGTGTTAGAAGCTCAGTTATTTTATAAAGTATGCCAAAGATCCTATTTCTTTTTTCTTCTTTTAAATGAGTATAATTCCTTCTCTTGGTTTTGGAAAAACCTCAAAAAACCCCCAAGAATGTGCTATTAGATTCACAAAAATATAGACATGTAGTGTTTTTTATTGCTGTATAATGCCAGAGTATTTACATATTATGTTGCAAGTCCATGTCATTGTCTTGCTGGATTCAGAGTGTGAAATTTCAGGAATAACAATTTTGGGCTCATCAAACAGTGATTATGTGACCAGGCTACTCTGAAGTTCTGGCTGGGTACCATCAAGCCTAAGCTCATTGGTGGTTTGTTTTGACTTTTCATGTCCCACCACACTCCCCACACACTAGTGGCCTACTATCAATCATGCATGCTCTCTTGTTCTTTTCCTTGTCATATATTCATTAGCCTGTCACCTCTTTTTCCTTTCCTTTCTTATCCTGTTTACTCTCTACTTAGGAAACACATATCCAGTAATTCTTTAAAAAGGCCAAGTATTTGCAGAAAGAAGAAAATCTTGGGATGTATGGTAAGAGGTTGATGCAAGACATGTTTTTGTTCATGATATTGGAACACTTTATTCCTTGTCCTGTCTATTTAAAGTCTAAGGCTTGTATTCATCTCACCAAATACAGGTCTCCAGAGTTAATATTCAGCTCTGGGCTAGTCATCACAGTTTCCCTTTATAGAGAATGCAGAAATAGGCACTTGTAGAGTGTGATTCAAATTATTCCAAAATAGACACCTAAAATAGGCTACATAAATCATACTTTAAACATGCTTATTAATTTCAAATGTCCATAAAGGGAGGCAAGGATATTGCTTGTCTCCAAACAAACCCAAGGAATTTGGTAGAAGTAGCCTGCCATTACTATGCACTCTGATGGGTACCCAACAGCATGCCAGGAACAATAAGGCTCCCCACCACAGCCCGGGTATTTATGTCTATCTGATTAAAAATCGCATGTGAGTCTTATGTGTATCATTGCTCCTCATTGCTGTGCTGCTACTGTGGGCAGATCACTCTTTCCAGGTTTTTCTATATCCAGTTGAGGAAAGGCTGAGAGAGCTGGGGCTGTTTAGTCTGGAGAAGACTGAGAGATGATCTGATCAATGCTTATAAATATCTAAAGGGTGGTTGTCTAAAGTAAGGGGACAGACTGTTTTTAGTGGTGCCCAGTGACAGGACAAGGAGCAATGGGCACAAACTGGAACACAGGAAGTTCCATCTCAATATAACGAAAAACTTCTTCACTCTGAGGTTCTTCTTCTATCTTCTCTTCTTCTCTTCTATCAAGAAGCACTGTGAGTGATCTATCAAGAAGCATCAAGAGAGGCTGTGAAGTCTCCTTCTCTGGAGCAATTCAAAACCTACTTGGACATGATCATGTGAAACCTGCTGTAGGTGATCCTGCTTTAGCAGGGGGTCAGACTGGATGATCTCTGGAGGCTTCTTCCAGTTTCTACTCTTCTGTGATTGTGACCTACTCGACATTTTTTCTATATAAAGATAATGCAACATTTCTATTCAGCTCCAAGAGCCTTGAATACCTTAGCAGAATTTAGGCCTGTACTTTTACTATCCCAGCATGTAATTAAAAAAGGGTAATCTGGTAGCTGATTGGATTGAAAAAAATATGTTTCAATGTATAGAGCTAATGATTATGAAAGGTAATAGGCTTTGCATGTTAAACAGCTGCCCTGTATAGGAATATGTAAACTACACTTAGTGCAAAAAGACTTTAGCTCCTATTTTTACAGCTTTAAAAAATCTATTTTCTATGAAAAATTATTTGTAATTTTATTTTATATGTGTTTAGTTAACTTTTCTACCAACATATTTTGCCTTAGGATAGCCTTAGAAATGAACTGATGTATCCTAGTGAGTTTTCCTTGATGAAAAATTCTAAAATAAATATTCTGACAGTTTTATGACTTGCCATCTGTACTAAATACATCTCTGAAAAAACACTTCAGGCCAAATATAAAGGAGTCTTGGGAGGTAGGGTGCTCAGCATTGTAATGCCTAAGAGTTGAGTGTAAGTCATGTTGCTGTTAGGCGTACAAATTCTTTGTGCTGTGAGTGGGAGGATTCACAGCATGCAACTCGCTGGCTGGCAGCATGGTTCAGGTAGCTGGGAGAGAAAGCAGAAGAAAGGAGTCTGTCTGAAACTGAGGTTACAGATGCTGAGCATCTCTGCCAAATGGGGTTCAGAATCTGTAACTTAATCACTGCACATGGTTGTGCATAGAAACAGACAATACTGAAAACTATAGTTAAGACAAAACCAAACATATAAGGTTATACATTCTCAAATTTGGAAATGCTAAGTTCATATTAGAAGAGAGAATTGATTTCAGGGTATGATAAAAATGTAGTGTGATAAAAACCCGATAGTTATTAAAACTGAAAAGAGAATGGCTGAAAGCTTTAACACTGGGTGAGTGTTAAATGGCAAGAGATTTTACAGTTAAGATTGTAAGTTTTCCTATGAGATGATCTTTCAAACCTGGTTACTGCATTCATACCATCTGAACACAAAACTACGTATTATAGAGGTGATGTTGCTCGGAGAGAAGAAGATAAATTCTGAGTCACCTAAGAGAGAGAAACTAAGATGAAGGCTGGGAATAAGAAAGACAGTAAGAAGAGCTGGAGAAGTGACATCTATATGCAGTAATAAAAGGAGAGGGAAGTGTGAACATGGAATAACAAAACTAGCACTGCAATGACCATGGTGAAAGTAAATGTCATTTCCTACGAGTAAAGTGGAACATTTTTTTTTCCCCATTTGATTTGTTTTCTGAAGGGGGCTCTAGATGTATGCTTGATAAATAAAGTGCTAGTTCTTATCACTAGAGGAAAAAAAGGAACATAAGTTACATAATAGCACCTAGACACTATGAACAAAAGAGAGGCTACACTGTGCTTGATATGGCACAGACAATGAGAAGTAGCTGTAAGCATACTGTTGTCCTGTATGCACACTCAATGTGTATTTGCTGGGGACTACCAATTACACAGATCCATAGAGGGGATGATATCTGTATGTGTATGATTTCCATTGGAGTGATTGAGTTGTATGTGCAGTATAGACAGCAAGCCTACAAATGCAAAATTTTGTATCAAAGTTGCATCTTCATAGAACTAAAGATAAATACAGTGAAATGATAAAGCAATAAGCCCAGGAAAGATTAAACTCTGTATCTTGCAAGCTGATTTATATACAATGTGTTAAATAACTGACATAAGAACAAAATGGCTAGCATGCATTTTTCATGCACTTAAGCTGTCTGCTTAACAGCCTCTCAGTATACCCAGGACTTCTAGCCAAGCAGAAATTAAATGCTTTATTCATTTCATTATAGATACCTGGGAGAGGAGTAAGGAATTTCAAACAAATTTCTGAATATTTTTCTCACTGATGTCTGGGAAAATTACTTCTTTCTGAGGCATTGAATTTCACTGCATCTGTCAAGGTCACTTCTGTTTATGCTGGCTTTCCCAGTCGCTCTGTTTATTGAACATTAAGTTAAGAAACCAAAAGAAAAAAGGAGAATGTGTAAGTTTTTTGAAATAAAATTTCTGATATTTTTTTGATAGTAAAATGACTTTGAATATTGTTTTGTTTTGTTTTGTTTTTTTTCCAGACCAATATATTGTGGCCTGGGTGCTTTCTTTTATAGACTGTTGACTAGCCTATTTCTCTGAGGACTGTTGGCACACAACATTATTCAATATGAGAATTTATAAAAATGAAGGAAGTTATAACTGTCTCATATATTTCCAATTACATTCTGTTCCTTGCAACCATCATAATGCTTGGTAAATTTTTCTTAGCACAGTTTCTGGAGGAAGAATCATAGACTCTTCTGTATTTCCTTTCCCTCCTCCCCCTTTCTTTTCCTTTCTGGAGCTTTTAATTTCACAGCAGTATAGCACTCCTTGCACTCAAAGAACAAGGAGTAGATTTCATGAGTCAACATCTGTAAGGCTTCAGATACTAACTGACATGGCTGCTATATGAATTTTAAAACCAAATAATCCAATTAAAATATTTTAACATATATTCCTACATTTGGTTTAACCTCAATTAATTTAAATTTATTTCTGCATCATTGGAATAGAAGTGAGCAGATAGATACTGGCTGAAGACTCTTCACAGCAGAAGAACACAAACTTACCCATGTCCTCTGGTGGAAGACATACTCCACTCCCTAAACACACATTCAACAACTTTACATGCCACAAGACTGTTTTATCTTTAATTGATTTGACAGAACAAAGGTCACCTTCTGCTTCAGAGATGAACCATCCCTGCCTCCAGTTCCCATAACTGATCAGGTTCTAAATCTGCATCTCCTGGGCCCAGTTCTCTCTTACCTATGTCACCAGCATTGTTGGTCAAAGACCTGCCCATTGGCTAACAAGAGATGAAGATTGCAATTAGAGGCCTTCAGCTGAAGCAAGGAAGCTTTAGATTAGACATCAGGAATAATCTTTTAATAGTATCACAGAATCAGGCAAGTACTGCAATACACACTTAGAAGAAAACTATAAAGTCTTCACTGCAGGAGGACTTTTAAGAGAAAGCTACACAAAAGTCTCTCAGGTATGACATAGGTATAGTTGGTTTGACCTTGGGACAGGTCATTAAATGGTTTGTTAAGGTCTATTTTTAGATGTTATTTCTGATATTTTATTTTCTGCATGTTTTGCCTTTTTTTTCTGCCTGTTGTTCCTGGTTACAGTATTCATATGCAACAACATATATTGCATTCATCAATCAGCATTGACTATGGCAGCCTTTAAATATATTACGTAAACTGGAATCTGTAATTGCAGAAAAACTTCCTGTAATCACCAAGCCAGTGTAGCTGTCTGCCTAAATTAGAAAAATGCTGACATTGATTACAGCTGTGCAACTCCAGCTAAGGGCAGTAGGAAATATGGCCATAACTGATGGCTGAGTTTTGCTCTATTTGTCTTTGAAATCTAGTTTCTATTGGTGGATTGCACAGAGGGAAAAAATTTAGTACTAGTATAATGCCATATCCTATATGACAAAACTGATTTATTGAAAGCTAAATACTCGACTTGGTTGCTTCTGAAAACACATTGTTTTCATCTGCTAAGTTTCAGACCCTTGAAACTGGAATATTGTTCCAATGAGTCAGGTAAATTGAAGGCTATTTATGTCAACATTTCAGAGAAACAAATTGTGTGTACTTGTAGCCTGGATAGAATGCCCACAACCTTGCACAGAAAAATACTGGTTTTTGCATCAGTCTACTAGAACCGGGGTTCTTCAGCCTTTCCCTGATGCTCTTTTTTTTGGTAACATAATTGCTTCTTTTCCTATATGCAGATTTACAGATTTTGATTAGATATCCCTCTTCCTCCCTGCCCTGAAATATTTAGCACCTGGAAATAGTGGTAAATTTGGATAATGCCAATTCCTAGGTTTGGACAGGGTTACTTCAGAATCTGGAGCAAGAACAAGAAAGATGAACAACACTGGTGAAAGTGAACTGTGGCTATAAAAGGTCAAGTTAAAATGCATATGGAAATCCACAATATTGTAGTAGTCAGCAGAGTAGCTTAAGACACTGTTGTCTAAAGTCACTTTGAATTTCTTGCAGGCATTGATCATGTATTTGATACCATTGGCACAAAAGCTACTGATGCTGCTGTCAATTTATAACACAGGATATGAAGAAAAAAAAAAAGTAGTCTGTATACACTGAATTTTATCCATATATTAAAATATTAATCTCTGATCAACTGAAGGGTCACATAGCATAAAATCTACTTTAAATAATGCTGATTATATAGGGGTTTGTAATAGCTATAGTGTTGAAATGCTAACATAAATATCTTTCAATTTACCTGACTCTCCTTGTCAGCCGGTGAAGGTGAATGCTTTTGCACCCAAACTAGTTCTGATCAAAACCAGACTGAGGTCAACCGTGGGACAGGAGATTGAATGGGTTATCACTAATGTCAATTGAGAGTGATTTGGTTCAGCTGCTGCTGAATTTCAAAGGAGCAGTTGGTGATTCTGCAACATCAAAGAGCAGAAAGAAGTTTTAAGTGAACCTATAGCTCTTATAACCTTGGTAACGTGAACACACTCCATGTTTTATAAACAAAAGTCATACACAGCTTAAAACATCATATATTAATGGTATTTTTTGTTAAATATTCCTTTTAGTATGACATGGCTTGGTGCCACTAGTGTTTGCCCAAGGAACAGCTGAATATCAACAAAGATGTTAATATTTGACCTATGATACAGCTGGTGACATTATTATTATGTACTGTATAATGTAGAAACCCACAGTTATCATTTCACTGTGCAATAGAAGGATGAGTCTTGCATTCTGAAGTGATGACTTTTCCATATAGTGCAAAGAAATGAGACATATATTTAGTTATAGGGACCATATATTATAAATAATGAGAATAATACTGAGAAATATGTTGTTTTCACTTTAACTGCTTATCTCACTGTATAGATATAGTAGTCAGTGATTTATAAGTTTGAAATATTTGTACTCAGAAGAAGACTTAGTATTGTCTATTTTGTAGTGCAGGAAAGAATATGTTAGAAAAACAAGTTATCTCGAAATTTGGGGGGTTGAACTTGATGATCTCTTGAGGTCCCTTCCAAACCCTACAATTCTGAGAGAAAACATGGGTTTTTTATTGACACTGGTGACATTTAATTGGTCAGAATATAATTTTTCAAGTGCTTACACAAGAAAGTTGAATCTAGTACCAGAAGTTTCAGTTAGAATTTTATTATACATTATGTTCAATGACAGGACAAGGGGCAACGGGTGAAAGCTGGAGCAAGCACGTGAACACTAGGAAAAACTTGTTCTCTGTGAGGGTGACTAGCACTGGAACAGGCTACCAAGAGAAGTTGTGGAGTCTCCTCTGGAGATATTCAAAACCCGTCTGGACACATTCCTGTGTGACCTAATCTAGGTGATCCTGCTCTGGCTGGGGGTTGGACTAGATGATCTTTTGAGGTCCCATCCAACTCCTAACATTCTGTGATTATTATTCAGTTATTATTTGTCATTTTGCTTTAATTTATGTTTAAGACAAGATAGAGAGAGATGGGTGTTATTAATAAACACTCTGTGCCTTTGAAATTATAGGCAGTGCTTTTCATCTCAACATTTTACTTCTGTTTTCTTTTTCTCCCAGTCACCAACCATGCAACTACTACAATATAATGTCTCTATATCTTTCAAAAACAAGGGAATTGGGTTCCTCTTCAGTCTCTCTTGAAGCTACTGAACATGTAGAAACATGATTTAAAGCTTTACCTGTTTCCTAGTAAAAGTCTGATAATATTTACTGATGCATATTAGTGGTCTTTGGCTTTGTCTACTTTAAATAAATCTAATACTTTTATAGTAAATTCTTTTCTACATATACTTCTGCTCTAATAACTCGAGGGATATTGATCCCTAATTTGCTTCATCACCGACCTCTTCTTCTGTAAAACATGGACAAAGTGGCTGCATAACAATACCATGCAATTCAACATTGATACAAACTCTACATTGCCTCTTAGTGGCACAAAGCTTTTGTGTCTGTCCTTTGCATAGATAGGTTTACATAAATGAGTTAAAATGAAGACTTAGTAGCCTGGAATTAGCTCATTCAAACCTCATTTTTGTATCTGTTTATCTTATACTATTTGGTTGTCTTGAAAACTGCCGGTTCTGAAGGCTGCAGGGAATTCAAGGCAAATTTACAAAGACAGCTGGCTGTGTGTGAATCCTGAGGATACTGAGCAGCTATCTTGGTCTGACCTTTCATTTTTGTTTAATGTTTCCCTACAACTCTTTGCTTTTTATTTCTTCAAGCTTTTCATGGAATATATAATAATTTACTGTTGTATTATAAGATAGGTAACTAAGGTCAGTTAGTCTTCTAAACATGAGTGGTAAATATTTGAGTAACTATTGCTTTTTGAAACTGGATGAGATTTTTCATTATGGAAGTTTAATGAAGAAAAAAAAAGACAAAAATATTTGTTGTTGTCAGGAATGTATTCATTCAATGGGAAAGTCACTGATGTAAGGTATCAGACAGACAATGGGCTTTCATTGATGAGTGCCTTCTGCAAGCTATGCTAACTTATTGGGGTGATACATTGCTACTAGAGAGTACATTTCCACTGACAGATTTTTTTTTCAGCCTGCATTTTCAAAGCTACAAGGAGAATATGGATTTTAGTTTTCTGGCATTAGCTGGGTCAGCTCTGCTCATTTCTTTAATTTAACAATATGGTGATCTGTTCCACCTCATTTGTTTAACTGTTTAACTATGGACAAAATCGTCATCTGGCATAAATCAAAGAAACTCTGTGGGCTATAGCAGCGAGACTATGATAAAAGACTTCAGGGTCTTCCCTGCTGCTCTTGTCTGTGAGACAAACTTTGGAGATTTCAACATTGTTTAAATGAAATGTTATAAATATCTTAACATACTTGTTCAATCTTTTGCTACCTGAATTTAAGGGGCTAACTTTGTTCCAGAGATGTTTCCTGACAATGCGGGATAGATTGCATCTGTGCACTCTGATGAAATCCCCAGGACAAGAACAACAGTTATGAAATCCTGAAGATCCTACTGAGCTGGAAACCTCTTGGCATACTAAAGTGGAAGAAAACAAGTTTCTTCCAGCTGCTATGTTTGTGTTGGAATCTAGAGATACAAACTTCCTACATACAGCACAAACAAAACTATTTGTATTGCTCTTTGGAAAGGTAAGGGGACAGAAACTGAAGAAGAATTCTCAGATACCTGGGACTTCACAGACTTAAACAAGAGAGAATGATATCTTTAATTCCAGGAAGAATAGATGTTTCAGAAGTTCAGGAAACACAGCCCTGTCTTTTGAGAAGAGGGAGATAAATGAAAAGATTCAGAGCAGATAATGTATGCTGCACTTTATTCACAGCATTTTATACTTTGTTTTATGATATGCTCACAGGAGTGAGGAAGCTGGGACAAGCAAATGTATATGGGACTTTCAATTTTGTTTATATAAAATTAAATGATAAAAAAATGGGTTTTGCATTGAGGCAATCATGCTTGATGTTAGGAACACATATTAAGATTCCACATGTTGCTGAAGTGTGAACTGCAAACTCTTCTACAAGCTGGAATATTCTGACATAATGTCTTTGAGCTATTAGTGACTGGTTGAATGTATAGAGATTGGCCAAACCTAAGGGAGCTGCACTGTTTCCAATAGCTATGACTTCAAAATCTTCCAACAAGACTAAAGAAAAAGTGTGTAAATCTATGCAGATATCTCCATTTTAAGGCCACAGTGGCCTATACTGCTGGTACAGTCATGAAAATTAACAAAAAAATTAGAAAAGGTGAAATTTCTTTTTAAAATATCCAGAGAACAAAATTTATCACTGAGATAATCTTCCAATGATGTATTTACCTGTCAAATTCATACACCTTACAGAATGGAAATGAACAATTCCACTTCTGTTGCCAGATAAACACAGACATTATTTTGTTTTAAAATAAAAAATTTTCATACTGGCAAAGAATGTTTTTTCTGCTCAGAAGTCAATGGGGACACCAGTGTTATCTATTTTCTTCAGTATGATTCTTCAGAAATGGTTAATGAGGTGATATAATATGTTGTCACTTCACACCTTAATTTTCTAAAACTATGCTGTACATCCTGTATATTCATACCCACACATCATGAGAGAGAGACACTGAACTATTCAGCCTCAATTGCCGGTGAATTATTTCTTAAGGCAGTTCAGCTTATGCTAACTGACACAATGAACATTGCCTTCCATTGTTCCCTTATAGTCCTACTACAACACAATGCTACTTTGCTGCATGCTGCTTCCCCATTCTGGTATCTCAAGGTCCTCTCCATTTTATACTAGAGTTTTCAAAAAATCCTCCTGATGACTTTCCCTGCTGAATTTCATAGTACTCTTGATATTACAATTTGTTTATTCCCCCTGTAGTTTGAAACAGACTATTGCATTTTACCTTTTTTCTTAATTGGATCTTTGGGAAGTTATGGCTGTCCCCTCCCTGGCAGTGTTCAAGGCCAGGTTGGATGGGGCTTTGGGCAACATGGTGTAGTGGAGGGTGTCCCTCCCCATGGCAGAGGAATTGGAGCTAGAACTTTAAGATCCCTTCCAACCCAAAGCATTCTATGGTTCCATGACTATGAATTTACAGGCTTTATAAATTGAATGACCTCTTGTTTTTCATTCAGCAATGTCAAGAGTCAGGGCAAGAATTTAAGCCTACAGTTCATTTTTTCAAAGGCGGTTTGGACACAATGAACCTGTGGATAAAATCACCACTCTGGGTTCCTTCTTTTGAAAAATGTTATGTTCAGAGGTTTCTGATTCTGTAAATCACCTTTGTCACAACTTCAACAAGAAAATCTACTGCAACTGCATAAGAAAAATTCTCAGGAGATCTGGAAGAAAAATGCTAAGACGATCTGGAAGTAAAAACTGTTAAAATATTATCTTCAAATCTGAGGGTAGTCATTGAGCGTTACATAAACATCAGTCTAGCTTGCACGGTTCACACAGATAGGGAAAGCTCTGCACCTTAATATGTACAAGCTATGTAATGTTTGATTCCAACAGCAGTACTCAGGAAAAAGCTATACTGAAATGCCTGTGTGTTTTGATCCAATTTCTTATTCATGACACAATGGTATCCTCTTTCACAGTCACAACAAGGTTAACGTGGTTGTGAAGTATGTATGCAATGTGTCTGCTGTAACTCACACAGAGCTAACATCTGTGGACTTTTTTGCTTTCCAGCCGATGGCAAGGCCAACAGAGAGGAAAACTAAAGTTGCCAGGTCAACATGAGGACTTTTCCTGATTAATTAATGATAAAATGTTTGAATGGCTAATTCGTTGGAATAAAATTTCTCATGTTAGTGTTAAATTCTCGTAATTTTTCTCTTATAAAAATAAAGTGTTCAGTGGGTAGCTACTTGCTATATCAATGTGGACTCTTTAAGACGCTTCTGGTGAAAAAATGGGGTTTGATAGGCTCTTGCTTCTGTGGGGTTGCAGATTAAATGTTGGTAAAGGGTTTAACTGTATGATTGTGGTAAGTCATCATGTATCACAGGCACATGAATTTTTTAGGAAGAAGTTCTTCAGTATGAGGGTGGTGAGGCACTGGAACAGGTTGCCCAGGGAGGTGGCGGATGCCCCATCCCTGGAGGTGTTCAAGGCCAGGTTGGATGGGGCCTTGAGCAGCCTAGTCTAGTGAGAGGCGTCCCTGCCCATGGCAGGGGGTTGGAACTTGATCTTTAAGGTCCCTTCCAGCCCTAACTATTCTATGATTCTATGATCACCTTTTTAAATAGCTAATTGATGGTCACTCTGACAACATATTCAATCTAACAAGTAGCTATTCCATTTAGAGATACACCATAAGTAAGTTTAAGAGATTTGTCTATGATAACACTTTTGCCTGCTTTGTGCCCTCCCTTGCCCCAGGACAGCCCTCTCCTACCCTCACGCAATTTCTGAGAAGATGGCTTTGCTGTAGCTTTCATTCACAGTGTAACTCAAGACATAAACCACGTGTTCTTCATATATGTGACATACAACACTTTTTTTTCCTTACCAAATGGTCAAATTTGTACATGGTTTTATCTGTAAAAGTCCTGAATAATCTAAAAGATTTTGACTATGATTATAAAGGGCAATTTAGAAACTGCTCTTTTTAATTAAAATGTTTATTATAGATTACAGCTCTTCCAACTTCCTGTAACATATGTACTGCAAAAAGTAGTATACATTCTTTGCTCTCAATATTTCATGAGGTAAAATGTTAAGCAACAAGGAAACTCATTGTTTGTACAAAACTTATAGCAAATATTCCCTGAAGAGAGTAATTGAAATGGGAATTTTAAGTTAGGTATTCTTTTGCATTTGGTCATGATTCAATGGTTAGAAAAAATGTGATCTTATTTAAGGTTACTAAACAAGTTGCAAAAATGCTGATGAGATAATTAAGAACACTAAAAGAAAATTTGAAAAATCATGTTAGGGTAAAAATCATATGTAATAAGTAAATCCATAAAGGTCACTTTTAGTTCCTGGGTGAGTCATTAACTGAAAAAGTGCCAAATCCAAGAAGTAATTTATTGGCAACAAATAGGTTCATTAGCTGTAATGACAACTTACATAATGTATTGAAAAGGTAGTACTTAATCAGGGATATCTGGGAAAATGTAATCTGCATATGCCATAAATAGCCCAATTCTGTCTGAGAAGAAACTGTTGAGAGTGGCGAAACTTTTAAGAAAAAGACAGTTTTCAGCAGTTTATCAGTTATCTTACCATTTTGTTCATGCTTTCACAGGACTTGTTTTTCATTTATTTCAACGTGAAGGCAGCAGAATTAATCTAGTGATATACAAGGTTGAAAACAACCTCTGACGTTAACACCAGTGTAGTAGAGGTGATGCTCTTGAATAGAAGGTTGCAGAAGAGTACAAGGCTATCCCAAGCATTGATACAGAATTGTTGATATCATCTATGTCTTTAATATAAGAAATCAGTAACTATGCTTTATGGGGATATAGGCTGATGAATAAACTATGTAGTAAAATAGAACCTGTCACATACTGAATACACGTGCATTTTTGTCTTTGTTCACAAGATGTTAAAAGCAATGAAAAAAAGAAAGGTGTATATGAAACAAATCAATGAACTGGTCTCAAATTCCACTTAATATGTTCTTTTGCACTGTCACTATTGATTTTCGTTTAGAATTTTGTTTATGGAGATTACATGCAGAGAAGTACATGAAACTGCTTGCAGGTTGTTTTTCACACAAGATGATATTAAGGAAACTATTTTCTTCTTCAGATGTCCTTCAAGATAGTACTGTAAAGGAAACAACCCAGAATGCATGTTTTTACATGTGCTTTATTTTGTGATATAAGGTTTTTATTTAAAGAAAAGACTATTACATACATCTCGAGGTCTCTTGTAATGGTTGGATTGTTAATGTAATCAACCTCTTCTGAAATGAACGGTAGACTAATGACTAGAGATGTGTTCACTAACCCACAAATAATTCCTGTACCCGCTCATTACTTAAAAAGAAGAGGGCAGCTTTTTCTGTGGGTGACCCAGCAGTAATTAAAAGACCAAAAATTCATGTAAATAACAGTGTAAAAATTAATGTTGTCCTTGAACAGATCTAAGCTCAGTACCAGACCTGTTGAAAAGAGGCAATATGCTTTTACTTCTTGTGCCTAGGTCATTTGCACATAAAGCAAGGAAAATGTCTGTGAAATAGTCTCTTTGGGCTGTGGAATGGATTCTCTTTCACTGCTGGTTGAAAATTCCTCTGCACTGTAAACCAGCTAGTTTGAGTGTTAGTTAGATTGCAGGCATGTCTGAGCAAACCACCCCAAGTTTTTAGGGTGCAAGGCAGTGCTAACATGGAAATGATAGAACTGGGCAAGCATGGTGCTGAGCTCTTCTGAGGCACAGGATATGATGGAGATGACTGAGTGCTATGGGACAGTGACTGTCCTGACTTTGAGTTCCTCCTAGATTATCTTCTGCTGGCTCAAAGAGCAGGCCAGTTGCTCATACTTGGCTGCTATGTGTGTCATCACCAGTCCCTGCAGAGAGGAGAGGTCATGGGGGTCTTTTGGGCTCCTCATAATTAATAGACATGCTTTGCTAGTCAACCTGAAACCTTCCTAAGTACATATATTTAGGCTAACATCCGTATTCAGATGAATCCTAAGTGGGGGAGTGAGAGTCCCCTCTCTAGTGCAAGAGACCTCTTTGCCCAAATGTCCCCACGAGTTTGGTCTGGTAACTGTTAGCTGAGCTTGTCTAGTAAGTGCTGACAGATCTGAATTAATTCAGAAAGGCAGCCAGAGGAATGTGTGGTGCCTATCATTTACATAATTGTTGAGTAATCACAGCATTTACTCTGGAAAATGGAAGCTGTCTGTCAGCCTATCTCAATGTGAAGAGATTTGAACCCTGTCATCCTGTTTCCTGTTAGAAAGCCCTAGACACCACTTCTATGGAGAACGCTACAGTTCTACTGGTTAACAGCAAGGAGAGATAGATTTGGATCCCAGCTGGATGGCATATTAAAATACTTCTGAAATTAATGGTCAGAAGTCATGTTTCCTGTCCATCATGCTATACAAATATCACCCACTTGTGTCCTCAATCTATTCTGGTGTTTCTTGTATTCTCAGCTGCAAGTTGACCTTGTTTCAATATGGGCCATGAAGAACATTCTTATCCAGGATAACTTAGGGCCTGGGGTTCAAGGGAGCTTTCCTTGAAGGTGTGGTAATAGGAGTGGAAGGATGAGCTCTAAAGTGTCTGAGGCCAAGGAAGACGTATTTGTCACCTTAGGAAAATGCTTTTACCAATAAGCTCTCTTTTAGTGAGTACATGTAATTTGTCACGTCTATAGAGAAGTGTGACCATGGCTCAGAAACGTGCTGATCCTCAGAAAATGCTAGGCTTCCCAGCACTGGATTAGGAGAGCTCCAGAGACAGGTAGGTGCTTTGAAAAACCACTGAGTCTGTTTTTCAATGACAATTGTGAGTATCTCTCTGCTTAGAAAGCTGGACCTTCTGGGGTTTTTTTGGCATAGTGGCCAAGGGTGACAGATTAAATGGCTTGTATCTCTGTATTGTGAAATATCCAGTAAACCCTTATGAACAGGTAGAGTGTTTGCTCCTCTTTGTGCTATGGTTTTAGGACTATTTCTGATAAAAAGTTCACAGTATGCTTTGGCAACTACTCTGTTTTGTATCAGGTACTAAGAACTGTCCAGGCTTCTGCCAGGGGTTCTAAGTTCACTCGGGTTAGTTGGATGTGCAGCTGCTGTCTTGGGACCTGCTGAGGGTAGCATTTCTATGGTAGTAAGCAGGAACCAGACTGCAATGGATGACTGAGCCAGATCTGGAGGAATGGGATGATTTGTACCTGGAGCAGCAGAATGGTGGGAAAGGAAAAAAAGAGGTGGGAATTTGTGACTTGCTATCCAACACACTAGTTTAAGATTAACATGCTGATAGGATGTGCTTGATGGTATGGTAATCCCGACATACTAGAGAGATCTGCAGTTTGGGGCATGTAAAGATCCTGCTTAGTGCTAAGAATAATATAACTTTGGTAGAACTGATCAGAGAAAGATTGTTGCTAATAGTCAGAAAGAAGTACCAGGATCTGGCTGGGCTGCACATAAGGCTAAAATTAATGGTGCCCTATCATGGGCTCATTTAACAGCCATCCACACAATTTTTGTTCATTTTCTATGTTAATCCAGTTTTGTTATGAAAGCAAAATTGCTTAAATTGGTTGGCTTGGTTTCCTCACAAATCCTTGTCAGAAGCTGTCCTCTGGTTTCTGTTTCCTGTGGCAGCAGGGACTGGTCATGCCTGGCCAGTCCACAGAGGTGCTCCACAAAGAAGACCAGGCAGCAACCCACATCTGGTTTTAATTTCACCACTTCAATGGTGTTGTAGAGGCAGCTGGGCAGGTTTTATGCACCATCTCATTACTGCAGAGTGGTGGTAAGATGCATCAGTGTCCTCACACTGAAAGAACCAGTACCCAGATGCAGGGACAGGTTGACTGTCCCAAAGGGGCCATATATTTTTGCTGGTCATTAGCAGCACAGGTTTCTTTTTTTGCATCTTAACTGTGTTGGCATTTTCTGCCACTCTGAATATGTCTGCATTTTAATTTAATAATCTAACACAGAAGGCAACATTAGTTCTGGCCATCAGCATTTTAGCTGTTAAATTCAACAGAAAAAAGCACACTTCCCCCCCCCCTTTTTTTTTTCCTTAAATAATAAATTTGTCAAAAAAAGCTATATGCTGAATTAAATTTAGTGCATGTGCACATCTGGCAGTACTTAACATGTACTTAATGGTAACAGACCCTTTTGTGCTGTTATGTATTTCTTGTGCTAGCAGGTGTCCAGCTCCATATTGGTGGGAGTATGTGTGTGTATGAGCAGAAGTCAAGGTAAACATGCAACCAATGTGACTACAGAAGCAGCAGATTCTCAGCTATAACTGCAGAGGTTTTTTTAAACTTTAATTCGTTTTGAATGACCTTTACTGATCATTTATTCTGATGTTTCACTCTGACACTCAAAAGATAGTAAAATCAGACAGTAAACTACAGAAAGAAATATTGTTGCCCTAATCATCCCATCTGGTCAGGACCTGGCATTTCTGTTTGGAGAGAAATTCTGACATTCTAAAAATTAATTGTACTATGGATGAAAGGGACGCAGGAAGCTCCACTCCCCTCTCAGCTTGGTGATCTCACAGCACGTTCTTTGACTGTGTTACTTTTAATTCAAATTAAAGCAGTTTCTAGTGTATCAGTTTGATTCTTTTTCACTTTTACAGCAACAGCTATACAATATATACAAGGCAAATACAGAGACAGAAATGAATCACTTAGCCTTCTAAAGGAAATGGTTGCCATATTTTATTTCAAAGTTTTTCTTTGAAAATTTCGTGAAGTCAGTGTGTTCTTCCAAAAGGTAAAATTCAATTAAAACTCCATGAGCATTACATCATGACATTATACTGCTGAGGCTGTCAGCAAAAATTCTGTCTGAATACCTTCTGTTTATCTAGACACTGCTTTTTAAGGAAAAAATGTCTAAAAATAATGCTTGTCATTAAGAACAAGTATGCCAAGTATACAAAGAATGAAGATCATTTTATCTAGTACGGGAACATCCACAATTAGAACACAAACAAGTTATTAAACAGGGTCTTTGTACAGGGGTACTGAAATGGACCGAAATTTTCTGGGAACTTGCTTGGACTTTATGTTTGTAGAGAAACAAATAATCCCAAAACTGAGCCTAAAAAATATGAATTCCAGGATTGCTTCCTCCACACTCCAGAATGTAGTGATTAACAGCAAGGACAGGGGATAGGAAGAAGCAGATGAACCCTCTCCCCATTATATTGTTCAGAAAAGTGAATTTGCAAAGCGAATTGGCAAAAATAGTGTAGAGATTTGGTTCTGCTGAATTGTTATTGCTAGATATAGCAGTCTTCATTGCCACACAGAATCACCCATTTTGGTTGGAAAAGACCTTTAATATCATCAAGTCCAACCATTAACGTAGCACTACCAAATCATCCACTAAACTATGTGTCCCCACACCTACAGGTCTTATAAATACCTTCCGGGAGGTGACTCAATGACTTTTCCAATGTTTGACAACCCTTTTGGTGAAGATTTTTTTTCCTAATATCCAGTCTAAACCTTCCCTGGTGAAACTTGAGACGATTTTATCTTGTCCTGTCACTCACTTGTTACTTGGGAGAAGAGACAAACACCCACCTGGCTACAACCTCCTTTCAGGTAGTTGTGGAGAATGCAGACAAGTTGGGAAAGTGAATTTTGTACAGAAATATATGTCAAATACAATTGCCTCTTAAGGCAACACTGTGTCATGCTTATTTTGGGTATAGGTACAGCTGGTTAAATGAATGAGCCTAAATCATTCTTTGAAGGTTCAGACCAGACATTAGGAAAAAAAAAATACCACCAGGAAGGAAATGCATATCTGTCAAAGCTGTAGTCAACGTCATCTAGAGTTGGCATTAGTCCCACTTTAGGCAAAAGTTTGGGCTACATAGCTTCCAACTATTATTTCTGTGGTTCTGAAATTTCCTCAGGATAGATGTGCTATTATGAATGTGGGAAAAATCATAAATCTCCATCTATCTGTATTAGCCTTCTTCCAGTTCAGGTATTTCTTCTAGCTCCATTTCAATGCCCAGTGAAATCACGGGCAGTCTCTAACTATTAAACCTTAAAATGTCAGTGATTTTTATTCATTAATCAAAAAAGCTAGTTTCTGCTTCTGTGAACCTTAAGCTATGAACTTTATGGATGATTAGAACTTCTTGGGGCCTACTTTAAGGAAGCTGGAAAAGAGAAGAAAGAATAATCCTTTGCTGAGCCTGTCTCAGGTGGTGTGCTTTCTGGATTTTTCTTTCTGGGAGGATCAAGGACAGAAGACAGGTCTCTGACTAGTTGAAACTGCATCTAGGAAACAATTGTGGTTTTAATATCTAGGTCAATGGAGCCATTTTAAACTGCCTCAAGCAAGGTCCTGGTTCTGCACGGCCCATACTGAAGCAGTAGCCATGCACCATCCACTCCAGTGCTTTTACTCTAAGCTAATAATTGATAAATAGTTGGTTTTTGATTGTTGAGGAAACCTGACAGTACTTGATCCAAGCATGCTGAGATCAGTATGAGTTTTCCACTTCTAATGGGTTTTGGACATGATATAATGTGTGGAGACACTTGATTTCTCACTGAATGAAGCATATTTTTTCTCTTTTTACTCTACAGTTTCCAATCCCCTTTTTTCAGTACCTGTTAATAAAATGTTGACTCAATCAGACTCATGATTTTTCCAGCCTGTTTCTATAATGGGTTGGGTTCAAATTGTAATCAGAGTTTGAAGATTTCCCTGGTCATTTTGAAATACTGGTGTGGAATCAACCTATCATTTCTTTTTCTTGCTGATTATTGGAGTTTAGGCAAATTATGATTCCAGTATATGACAAAACTGCATGACTTGAAATAGGTCTTTCATTTTTTAATCAACATCACCATTTTCTAGATCATTATGATGAAAACGTGGCACATTTTCTTGCCCAACAGGGATTTTTGCTTTTCTTTATAGCAGGCTACATTTATTTAGTACATTGTTTGCTTTTCTTTATATCCTATTCCAGATACAATTAGCATTCTGCATTAGTTTCATTATTACTGCTATCTATGAGACAAAGTAATGGACTATAAATTTGATGTATGAGTATGTTTCTCTTAAGAAGAAATACACAGACAAAGTATTTCTCCATTAATTTGCATTTAGTGGTATCTTAAATACTTTAGATCTTCATTTACAGTATTTGAAAAATATATCGAACAGCCCCATAATAAAAGTTTACCTTTTGCAGGATTGATTTTTAAATCCATTTTGTAATTAAGTTAATCCTGCATGGCATCTGAATGCTAAATATAATTACATAATTAGACATCTGCATTATTAACTGATGTGTGGTGACATAAAAAAATGCATCCTTTGAATTCCGTCATCTTTGTACATTCTATCTACAAGTTATTTGGTGTACGATTAATATAAGACACATTTCAACAGCTTTATTATAGCAAATCTACCAAGTTCAGATACAAATGAATTATTTGACATATGGTTAACTACGCAGCTATAAGTTAGCTACCGATGATTTGTAGCATGTTTTTCTATGAAAATTTTATTCCTTAAATATCACTGAAATGCAATAAATTGCATTTTATGTGAAAATATTACATGTGAAAATGTTTTCCAAAATTCGATTATTATAGGCTGAAAAAAACCCATGATACTATCGAGGAAGCTGAAAATACAAGTGAGTCTGAAAACACATATAATTGACATTTAAGAGTAGAGTTTATAAAATACAGAGATACTACTCAGCTGTTTCTTAGATCACAGCACCAATGACAGTGCAGGACGACAGAGAAAGAAGATATGAGAAGGGTGGAGATATGAGAAGAAGGGGATAGAAGTGAAGATCCATGAGGTGAGTTATAGTGGATTTGTTATAGTAGCTTCATAATAATACTTTATAAAATTGGAAGTAAGTGTGTTGTGAGCAAAATCTGTCACCTCTAGTGTTGTTTTTTTAAGTCCCATGCATTTAAACAAGCAAATCTGAATACTTTTAAACAAAAATTAAAGATGAAGTTTGGTTTCTAGACTCACACTAATTTCCAGTAGCTTTAGTATTTAGAGCACTAATATGGAATTTGTTTTTCTTTATGTAGTGAGGTATATTTCTTCATAAATTAGCACTCAAAGCTATGAACCTTTAGAAATCTGGAATTAGGACACCATGTAGCTATGTTGGGCTTTATCTACCTGTAAGGAGAGATATGTTGATGCACGAAGTGAGATGAGTTTCTATTGCGCTGGTTCTTTTTCACTATGGTAAGGCATATATACCCAAAGACAGTCAATTGGACCATCAGCTTTCTCCCATATGGAGAATGGTATTGGAACACCAAAGTCCCTTATGTGGGATCATGAGGATTCTGTGACACAAAGATTTATATTCCAAGTCTTTGCTTAAAGCTGAATTTAATATACTCTGCAACATTGCTGTACCTCCTTCTATCTCTCTTGATTACACAGAATAATTTACTATCACAATATCACTGTTAATGAATCAGCGGGGTTGATAAGACACAGGCACACAGCTGACCTTCACATGATCAACTCGAATTCAGTTCCTTGGTTTTCATGTTACCTTGGCCAAATGACCTAACTTCCTGCACCCTGGGAACTGGCCTTGCCCCCGCTCTTTTTAGTGCATTAACAGTTAATATTATGATGGATTTAAAACAGAGGTGGTCTGTTTCTGCATTTCTGTCCTTTATGTGGAAGAATCTTAGTTGAATACCCAGGCAGCAAAAATAAAATAAAAATTAAAATTGTATCCATTTTACAGAAACATAAGAAGAGCACAGAAAGACTAGTTTATATAGATTTGATTTCTCAGAAAATTCATGGCAGTAACAGAACAAAAATGGACCTTTTCTAGTTCTTTTACACTTTTTTTTAGTGTTTGTGCTACACGTCCTCTGAGGAAGAGTAGAACCTACAGTGGACAAGTTCTGAGGATCCTGCCTAAGGGCTTTTCATTGTAAAGGTATCAGAAAATTAAATGAAAGACAGCAAGAGAGTCTTTCTGAGGGAAAAATAATTTCATCTCCTGAAATGTTTCATGTTTGACATATCCAAGTTCAATGAATGTCAACTAGTAAAGCCATTTTGCATGCTTATTTTTACTTCCACTAACTTGGATATCCTTCCTCTAAAATCTATATCTCTTATTCCAGCCAGTTTCTGTTTCTGGCCCAGATAAGCATGTTGTTGTTGAAAGGATTTTGAGGCAGCAACTAAAATAGTAGCCATTTCATGTACTACTCTCCTTTCTGTTCAGTCAGAGCAGATGTGTCATTGAATACCAACCACATGGTGGAAATCTGGCAAAACTACAGCATAGATCTTAAGTCAGCCTACAGAGAGAAAAAGTCTTTCCCTAGGCCTGTGAATACTCTGGGTCTTTTGCTTCTTGGGACCAGTGGTGGCTTCTGAATGCAGATCAGCTGTGCAAAAAGCTTCAAGCCACAGAATAAGCCTCAAAGTTGGCTTTCCTCCAATGCCATCTGTGCTTTTAGATCTTAAACATGTATCTATTCAGATGCGTTAACATGTGCAAATCCATTGTTTTATTTCAAGAAGCAAAGGACAATGAAAAATAAAAGAGGAGAAAAACCACCCGCAGCATGGAAACCCCTAATGTTGTTTTTCATTTAAGAGGTTGTAAGGACAGAATAACGCTTCTGTTGGCTGTTAAGTGTTGTATTTCCTGGTCGAATTATGTGAAGACTATTACTCTATGATGTATAGTCACCCGAAGTGGAGTTTTGCATGTGAATGGTGTTATTCTGAAGTCATAAAATAGTTACTTGCCATAAAGAAAGGCAGTTGATTTTAGGCCAAGTGCCTGCATTTTATCTAGTCATCATTATGGAAAATTAATTCTTATGCTCCTTCACTTGCTAAATTCTGAGTTCTCTTATGTTCACAGAGGAAATTCTACCTACTGCTGGAATAGTACTTCTTAAATAATTTCTTCATGAAAAGACTTAATCTATAAAAGAATATGGATACAAGGTCCATGCCTATGTGCAACATTATGTATATTTATTAGATAAAAATCCCTCTGGAGTGCAAGACAAGCATCCTATTCCTTTTAGGGAGTTTCAGGTAAGTTCCTACATTTTATATGAAGAGTGACAGGCACTGTGTGCACTCAAGCATTGTACCTTTCCTCATTACATTTCATAGAATCATAGAATCATAGAATGCTTTGAGTTGGAAGGGACCTCAAAGACCATCTACTTCCAACCCCCTGCCATGGGCAGGGACACCCTCCACTATACCAGGTTGCCCAAAGCCCCATCCAACCTGGCCTTAAATGCTTCCAGGGATGGGGCTTCCACAACCTCTCTGGGAAACCTGTTCCAGTGCCTCACTGCTCCCATAGTAAAGAATTTCTTTCTAATGTCTAACCTAAACCTACCCTCTTTCAGCTTGACAATACTACCCCTTCTCCTACCACTGTACTTCCTGGTGAACAGTCCCTGTCTCATTTTCTTGTAAAATTTTGGTATGGTGTAATTAGGTTGCCCTGGAGCCTTCTCTTCTCCAGGCTGAACAAGCCCAACTCTCACAGCCTGTCTTCGTAGGAGAGGTGCTCCAGCCCCCTGATCATCTTCATGACCCTCCTCTGGACTCACAAGCTCCATGTCTTTCTTGTACTGGGAACTCCAGAGCTGGATGCACTATTCCAGGTGGGGTATAATGTAAATTAAATGTAAGAAGTCAGCAGCTAAACTACCCATATTTTTTGGAAGTCTTGGCACTGTAGCTACTATAGGCTTTGGTAGTGATTTTTTATTTACTTCCTGTTCATCTTATTGCATGCTGCTTTGCAAACACCTAAAGCCTGTCAAGTCAAGTGGGAAATAAGATATAATAGGTACATACGTTTTAATTCTATAAGCCATCATTAAGTGGAATGCTATAACTTTTGTTGTGCAGGCAAGCAGAGAAGATAGTCTGAATAGTCCATTTAGGCCTCAGATCCTCTGAGTCTAGGATCTGTAAGTATTGCTCATTTCAAAAGCTGCTAAAACTGCTGACCTTGCCTCAGATTCCATTCTCTACACTCCTCAGAAATGGTTACTGGCTGCAGTTTCTCCATACTGGAGCATTCCTAGTTTTTTAAATAACAGCCTGCAATAAATCCTCCCTTGACACCTATTACACTACTTTGACACAATTATTCCAGAGACATTCATGCCAGTCACTTGTCAATCCCATGTCCACTTCTCTGAGCGTAACAGATTGCTAAACTGTACATATGCCACTGTCAGAAAAGTTGCCAGGGATTTCTCTTGTGATTTTCAGTTGCTATTCCCCACTTTGGCACACTTCAAAGAGGAAAACACAAATACTTCTCAATATTTCCCCACTTTTATGTACCTAGATTTTATTATTTCTTGTTGGTAATAAGATGATTACTTTCCACTCCTCTAAGCTGCTGGATTAGTGTGCATTATGCATGCCACTGGTCCATTGGCAACCACCAAACCCTAGATGCTGCTGAACCCTTCCTATGTTGGATAGAGACAACAGAAATGATAGTTTTAAATCAGCAGCTTCTTAGTCTGGCAGTGTAAGTAATCTGAGATCATATAAATGCCAGCAGCATTTATATGCTGCTCCCCTGATGGGACTGTCTGCTTTCTTGGCTCTCTGAAACAAATCTTTCCTTATGGCTGTCCAAATTTTACTTGGAATGACATCAAGTTAAACGGCTTTTACCAGGTTGAGAACTGTTTCTTTCTCTGCCTCACAATTGTTCCCTGGGCATCTGCAAGGTGTGCTGCCATGTTGAGGTGGAGGTTGGAGTTAAAAGGTTTCTTAGAGTGTACATGTGTGTAGGAAGTCTTCAGCAGCATCATTATGTAGGTTACCATCATTAACCTACTATATTTTAGAGATTGGATGTGTAATTAGTGACAGATAATTATCATAAGTTCTTTTCCATCCTCTTTACATTCCTTTTCTTTCTCTTCTTTGCAAAAGCTGCTTTTTGAGAGAACAAGCAATTAGTATTATTTCAGCTTCATGAATTCTACTTAACTCAGGAAGTAAAATATTATTTATTTTGCTCTTTATTGACAGGTGATGTGCCTTAAATAGTAAACTTTGATGGTGATTTAATAAGTCAGGCCTTAACCTATTAGCATTGCACTGTGACCACAAAAAGCTTTCCATATTTTAACATTTAGATCTGTGATTGCTGCTTGCATGTTCTATTTATTTATGAAAAAGATTCATTTATTCATTTGTACTTAGTATCCATTACACAGGGATGATATCCTTCAAACAAGGATGAATTGTCAACTAAGTAGTCCAAAGACTTTTCCTGAACAAGAACTCTATTTTAACAAATAGCATAGCCCACAAAGGAAGCCGAGGACGTCTGGGAGGTTGGCAGTTTTTGAATGCCTCTTCTTTATATGTGTACTAAATGGCTCAGATGTAAAAAGAAAAACAAATCTCAAGTTTGCATTTCTGCACAATGCATTTAGGATATTTTATATTTCTGTACTTGGTTATTCCCAAATAGGATACACTGGATTCATTACCCAATAAAGCAAGGCTTTCACTGAAACAATATCCTAGCCCTGGAGCTGACTTTTCCAATATTTGGTATTATAATTTTATAACTTCTGCTTTATTTTAGCTAAATGTACATTTAGTGTTTGACGCCCTCAGCTACCACTGATTTCAATAGGTTTTAGTTACAATGGGACTCACAATACCTTGAGGAAACTTCTGTGCCATAGCAGGGGATTCAAGTCCTGATATCAGTATCAGTCCCTATGATCGTTGCACCTAGCCTGTAGAAGTTGTCTCTTATATGCAGTGGAACCAGATCTTGTCTGTCAAAGGCAATTAGGCATCCATCTTAGCTACATGAGTTGAATGGGGCTGTGGATATTCTCATCTCTCCCTCTTGACTATGGCAGAACTTAGAAAACCAGAAACCAGTTCTTAGTAGGGTCTCTACTTCTAGATGAGGAGTACCATTCCTTGTGTGTAAGCCCTTTTTAGGCTTCTAAAACCTTTTGGCTTAACTTACTGGGTAGTATACATGAATGCTGTGAATATGAAGAATCCGAGAGACTTCCAGGTATTAAAAGTAGTGCACGTGAAGCTGTATGATTACTTCAGACCACCAAACTAGGACTGGTTTTGGCCTATCTTTCCTACTTTATGTCTGCCCAATACATTTTGCTACCCTGGTTCCTCCACAGGGACTTCCTGTCCTGTCCTATGGCCTCTTTCTGAACTGTCTCATCAGAGACACTTTTTGTGGGCCTCAAATAATGTTTTCTCTAGGTTATCTGATGCCACATCAGTAGTGGGAAACATTGCCATGTTGTGTAGTAACTTTTGCAACATGAAGAACCCGCCTATCATTATTTACTAATTTACACTCCTTAATGCTAAGGCTTGCAGTGTTTCATTAGGGGAACTGGCAAATGCATTTAATGTATGAAAAGCCTACAGAAATCCCACAGAGTACTCTTGGGACATAAACTGCTGTTTAACAAGATCTGCAAGCTGTATTTATCTGCTGATAAGCACAGTGATGGCCAGCAGTGCATTCGGAAAAAAACTGTTTGCTGTAGTAGATGGGGTGGGCTAGAGTAAATGTGTTGTTGAGACTTAATGAGGTACATGAGGACCTAGTAATTAATAAAGGAAATGTGGGGCAGTCATTACACTGGATAGCGTGCTGTAGATGTTACAATGGATGATCAGGGGATAATATTTGGGATGTGTGACATTTGTAGGTTGTGGAATGCATCTATGATGTGAGGATGAGGGGTGGAATTATAGGAGTGGAGAATATTGGCAATTGCATTCCTAATCCCTGGCTCAGTATCATACAAGTGTTATGGATCTGAATAAATTTTTGCTCATAACAATTCCTTCTTGTTTTTAACATAGAGACCCAAACCAGAAAACTGTTACAGTTACATGGGTAGGGATGCGTGTCACTTAACTGATAGTCTGGACTGCTGGTATCTCCAAAAGGAAGAATGTCATAAATTTAAATATGTTGATTATTGATTTGGATCCTGGTTCTTTTGGTATTGTCTACTGTCTTTTTAGAAATCTGTCTGGCTCCAGATATATTGCAACAGGGAATAACTCTGAATTTTAGTAATGGAGGTGTTTGGATGTGTGTTAAACTGAGGAGGTCTGCAGTTCAGTTAGACTCTTATGTGTTCAGTTCCTTTCTCTCTCTCTCTCTCTGTTTTTTTTTTCCTTGTAGTACATCAGGGTCCTAAAATAACATGTCCATTAATAAATTAGGTTTGCAAAGCTGATAGATACTTAGATCCCAATTTGCAGAACAGCCACAGCTGAGAAATGCTATTGCTTCCCTATAGTTGAATATATGTACTGATGCAGATTATTTCTAGAACATTTTGTATCAAGTGGGAAAAATACAGATTATTTCTAGAACACATTGTATCAGGTGGGAAACTATGTGATATACAGTCACAAAAAAAAATCACAAAAAATCACAGGCTATGAAGGCACTCTGTATTTACTTACAGGTACAAAAATTCATTCGGAAGCGTTGGAGACAAATGTATCAATCACTTAAAAACCATACATTTACAGAATTAAAAGCATAACATTGAAAATATTTATTAGCTTGAGGTTTTAAAATTTGTTTTGGCCTTCTAGTTCTTGCTACTTTTAATTGAAAACAGAAATCAAAACAGCAGATGTGGCATTTAAATTGCACTATTAAATATTGAAACCATGAAAATATTTTGCAACTTCTTGGAATTTTTAGGTATTACAGTAAAGACTAAATTTAAAGAAAGCAGTTCTCACCAGATCTTACAATAAAAGCATCCCTGCACCTGTGTCTCACACCAGCATGACATGACATGACATTCTCCTGGGGGAATATGTCAGCTTGCTGAGACCTTCGCCCACATATAGGTCAGTTCTCTTTTGAACAGACGTGAGATAATTGCAAGAGGTGTGAGAGCATACATAGCTGGGTCAGAGGGTGAATTCTGCTCTCATACCAGTGCAAACTCTCACAGAGAGTAATATTTACATATGTGGGAAAACAGAATTTGGCCTGGCTGTTTCACAGGTGAACAAAAGGCCTGGATTTGGCCTGGTGTCTTTACTTCTCAATTATATATGAGCCTAATTGAATATTAGCGTAAATAAACCCACCACGCATTGATGGATTGCATTTCACAGTGACTTCCATACTGTGACAGGGAAAGGGAATTTGCATCAGGTGCTGTTGCCTGTTCCCAGTGGCCAGGATAGATGAGAACGGGAGGGGGAGCTGTGGGAACAGGAAAAAGAAAGGGAATTTTTACTTTGCTTTTAATAAGAGGAACAGCTCCAATTGGTTTTAACCCTACCTGTTCTAACCTAAAAAGGCTACGTTGTTTAACCTAAAAGAGTGGGGGTTAAGAAGGTATAGTGTTGCCAAGTATAAATATGCTGGGCAGTGAATGCTGGAGAGGGAAAAGGAATACTTAGGGTGGAAGAGTGTGTGAACAGCTGAGTGTAAAAAAAAACAAAACAGACAGGAATAAACACAGGTTGGAAAACTGGTGGTTTCTAAGTCAAGAGACAAAGCCCTGCCTTCCAGCAGGAGGAAGAAAATTTTAAGCCCTGTTAAGACAGAAATTGACTGGTTACTAAAGATGTGACTGAACTAGCAAGGAACTGGATTCAGAGCTCTGAAAACCATTGTTTTGTGGGTTTGAGGAAAGGAAACTAAGTCTATCCTGGTGTAGACAGACTTCTGGGAGGGCTTCAGGTTCTATAAGCAAGTGCAGGTTCCTAAGAGGTTCCAAGGTACTAAAGCAGTATTTATGGAAGGATGAATTCTGCTTTATATTTGTGTTCTGCATCTGACAGAGGAGGAGGTGGGGACGTGTACCTTGCACATGTGCTGTAATTGCTCTATCTGCTGGATTCTGGGAAGGGAAAAGAGCAGCACTGCTACTGCTGTAGCAGATACCTTAAATAGTCTTGTTCAGTTATGTCTGCAAAGGAGGATGCAAAGCTGTGACTCCTTAGAGGAGTTAGGTGCTGTTTGCTGCCTCAGTTAGCTATCTAAGTGTGCTAGAAGAGCAGAGTCTAAGCACCTGCCCAAGCATCCGAAGCTGTTTCCACTGTCCAACTTAGATGGCTCCCTTGGTTTTTGCTATTCATGTAATATGCCAATATTTAAAGCTTTAACTGTGATTTCCAAAGGTCTCCATGGAAACAGCTTCAGCTACTTAAGCTATCACACTTGTCATGATGTGATCATCATCCACATGTATCATGCCCAGGAGAAGGGGAATTAGTAGCCCCAGTGGGTTCTACCCAGAAGATGGAGATGGAATTCAGTGTTGAATTCACTTCCACACCTCATCAGAGCAGCAACAAGCTGCAATACTCCCAAGAAAATCTACTTCAGTAATGCAGCTGATATTAAAACAAAACCAAGTAATTTTCCACCTGGTGAAAGAGAAAGAAAACGATAGTTTCTTCTAAAATTAATATGGTATTCCTATCCTATAGTGCTAATAGTGAGATTAAACCTTCCTCCCAATAGAATACCTGGAAAGTGAGTGTGGTGTTCTTTAGATTCATTTAATAACATGAATAAGGAGAATTCAATAACTAGAACATGCACTACAGAATTTACGGGTTGTTCTGTTTATGTGAGATGCTTCTTTCCATATGGTTCTTCATTACATCTTTAGTCACTGTTATTTTGCTGCTGTTTAGTGAGCATTTCCCCTTTTCCTAACTGGCCATATTTCTTATTAAGCAAAATTATTCAAGGCTTTGGTGAAATTTTATAGTGAATGTATTAAGCAATGTAGAACTGCCCATAGCATTAGCATTTTACTTCTGATATTAAAAATACTATAAAATACATTCAGTAATTATATTGACAATGTTTTCTTTATGATGTTAGAGTTTCTACATTGAAAAGGTAATAATTTAATATCAAAATGAAATTCCTTTATTTTCTTTATTTAGACCTGTCTTACAGTCTTATTATTGTGTATTATGGTATTTTATTCTATACACTTTAGACAAAATCAGTGTACCTTTGATAGATGGGATTGTACAGAATAGTAGAGCAGTAGTAACTGAAAATGTTATTTCTACTTCTTCATGCAATGCGATCTGCTTCTGTTTAATTTACTTGATAGCTAAATAATTTCCTCCTCCTAATAAAAACAAGACAAAGTATTCTTATTCTAGTTGCACTATGTCATTTGTCAGTAATTGTGTGGCTTATCTAAGAGATTTTCAGCTAAAAGGCCCCACTGTCACTAATAAATGGGGTCATTTTAATGACTATTTGTGGATGAAATGAATAATCTTAATGTTTAAATAGGAGCTGTAAAGTAGGAGAATTAACCTGGGCTTTATCTAAATCAGAGCCAAGGAGAGTAATAAATGAAAATGAAAGCAAAACCTACCCCTGCCACTAAGGCTCTAAGTATAGGTTATTAACTTGACAGGGGGAATCAAAACTAGCTACCTCTTTCACACAGGCTCAAACCTGTCTATTCTTCAGTTGATCAGTGATTATGTTGACAAAGCCAAATGCATGCTGTCCTGCCCATGTCTACCTAGTCTTGGACTATGATTGTCTCCCAGAACATGGAAGGCTACATAAAACCCACACACACATGGGGTGGGTGCAATGAAATGGAAAACAGGTGTATGTGTAGTGCTTTCACAGCAGTGGGAAACCATGTGCGGGCTCCAGACTGAAGATGTGCTCATAATTTTGTTGTGACTTTCTAGGCTTTACTCTAAGTTAATGTTGCCATTGTACACTGATGACTGAGTCTGGTAATGGTATTAATGGGACAAAGCACAGCTTTTCTGAACTATTTGAGAAACAAACTGTTGCATGACCCATAGCACATGTTTGACCTCTGTGCAACATTTCACAGAATCACAGACTGTTAGGAGTTGGAAGGGACCTCGAAAGATCATCCAGTCCAACCCCCCTGCCAGAGCAGGATCACCTAGACTAAATCGCAAAGGAGCACATCCAGGAGGGTTTTGAATGTCTCCAGAGAAGGAGACTCCACAACCTCTCTGGGCAGCCTGTTCCAGTGCTCCGTCACCCTCACAGTGGAAAAGTTTCTCCTTATATTCACATGGAACCTCCTATGCTCCAGCTTGCACCCACTGCCCCTTGTCCTATCACTGTCCATCACTGAGAAGAACCTGGCTCTGTCCTCCTGACACTCACCCTTTACATATTTATAAAGATTAATAAGGTCACCCCTCAGTCTCCTCTTCTCTAAGCTAAAGAGGCCCAGCTCCCTCAGCTTGTTCTCTTCCACTCCCTTCATCATCTTGGTGGCTCTGCATTCTATGTCCTTCTTGAACAGAGGGGCCTAGAGCTGGACACCATATTTCAGGTGCGGTCTCAAAAGTAATTTTCATGCATTATGCCCTTTTAAAGTAATTTTTTAATGCTCTTCATTTTAATTCATAAAACAGAAACAGTGGCAATTTTTCCAGACAACCAGGCTTCTCTGGATGCTGGAAGTTTGTGGAACTTGCCTTCTTTCTGGGTTGAGTGGGATACTTAGCATGATTAAAACTGGGGTGAGAAGGTAGAGAGGTGGCTACCCAACAGCATTTGCCCTAGTTCTGCAAAAGGATGAAGGATACTGCTAGAGAGGCCTTTGTGATATTATTATTATGCATTTGTATAGTTTAAACAGAGCCTTCTAAATAGAATTGTGAATGTTTCCTTTTCATTTCATGAAAATGAAGTATTTGGGATTATGGTGGATCATACTGTTATTTAAACATCTTAATCTAATACTTTTGTGTCTTGTAAGCATTCTATTAGAACAAAACCACTAAGGATTAGAAGATGTGGAACTACTAAGTTGTTTACTACTATTTCTAAGGCAAAATATAAATATCTAAATAAGAAAAAGCTAAAAAAATTCTCCCAGAAAAGGAGAATTTTATCTTGGAACTTTTGTTACAGCCCGTTTTCCTAATTTAATGCCTATGTTTTATGAATTTATATTGATATGGGCCATGCTTAATCCTAAAGCTAAGCTCTGCCTATAATAGATAGCTGGACAATGAGGTCAGAAAACTTGTATTTATTATACTATTTAAAGTAGCAATCTCAGGACCCATGTCTAGTATACAATGAAATCCTCGTGCAGACAAAAAGTATAATAAAAGTCTTCAAAAATGTTGAACATCTCTTTTTAGAATTATATGACAAAATGCCCCAGTGCCAGCATTATTCCTTGATAATGGATTCCTTGATAATGAATCAGATTCCATGGAAGTGATTTCTGACTGTAATTCATTAAGAATTGTTTATGAAGTTTCTTATCACATGATTTTCCTTGTGACCAAAGTTTCCATGAGATAAACTTACAAATGAGCCCATCCAGCAAGAGTAAAAGATTGCTCAAGACTTTAATAGGCCACAAATTGGATTGCTGAACAATCCTCTAATCTGTTGTCTCTGTTCTTCTTCGCTGTAACTAAGACTAAGGAAAAAAAAGCTATGAGTTGCTGTCAGTTGTAATTATGCCCAATTCAGAAAAAATGTCCTGACCTGTGAGAGGTAGGTCAAATGTCAGAAAAAGGCTTATGGGAAAGAGTAGAAAGTTGAAGGCTTCTAAATAAGCTTTACAAGCATTTACCTCTTTTTGTGAAAATAACTGTGAATTTCTAAACCAGAAAAATTATAGAAAATGTCAAAGCATGTCTACCATGACCCTGTTCTCTGCTAATCTCATCAGGCATATTGATAAATTAAGTGGTTTAATAATTATTTCACCATCAGAGATGACACATATTGATGAGTCTTCAGCAGAAAGCTTTTTTATATGTTATATTTTATATCTGGATTAGACCAGTTCAAGACATGATGCTTAATGTTGTCTGTGTATACACATTCATGATAAAACTTGAACCTATTTTAATTTGAGTGTGTTTTCTAATCCACTCAGTTCTATTCAGTAATCTCTTCAAGAAGGAAAAAAAATAATGGAACCCTGAAGTTTACAAGATAATTAATATCAATTCACAATACAAAATACTTCTCAAGACTACATTGGTGCTATGTTTGTAGCTTTTATAGCTATAATTCTGTGTAAAATGTTTTTGTTGGCTGGAGGTGTGGCTTGAATTAAACACTTGCTCATAAAAGGAAACGGTCAGCCAAAATTATAATTACCAAGTGATGAATACCATCAAACCCACAATTTTGTGAGAACAGATGGAATACTTTTGTACAAGCTGAAACAGTCACTTTCATGCATAATACTGCCATTTTTCATTATAGAAAAACTGCATTTGGTGAATAATTATGGCTGAAACAGTTTGCCTTGCTTGAAATGAACCAGGTTAAATGTGAAGAATAGGGAGCATGATCTGCGCTTGCAAATGCTCCAGACTAAAGTGATTTTCTTGTACATATTGGTAAACAGGTTACAAAGTCAGGGATATGGGACAAGAAGTGAGAACCAGGATATTCAATCCAGTCTGTAGTACCCTTTAACTTGTACATTAATATTATTACTGTGTTTATTTATAAAACATTAAATGTATATTAATCAGCTTTACAAGGAAATACATTCTTGGCTTGCAAGCACAGAAGAATCTTGACTTATAAGATGAATTGTTACTCTGACAGTTCTTATATCAATTCTATAGCCAACACAAAAATATCCTTTCCTTGGGTATGGTAATGGAGAGGACAACTTGTATGAATCTCCCTACCCTTTCTCCACTCCCCTCTTTCTTCTGTATGGAGAGATGGCACATGTAGAGCATTTCCAGTTTGGCAGAAGTGGTTATTGTCTCCAACCTTGAATCATTAAAGGATGTTGGCTTGTTTCTTGATCAATTTATATTTGTCTGACTACAGTGAAATTTACAAACCAAATTTTTGATATTTTGAGGACCTAGGGAGAGCAGAATATATATTGTAAATAAGCAATTGTCTATCGAATACTTTCCTCAGAATATTAATATATGAACTAGTTATCTGTTGAGTCATACCAAGCCTGTTTGAATTTAGCTGCTGCTGTAAATGCATTTTGAGTGACTTCACAGTTCTTTTTATAATGCATATTAAATGGAATCACTCCTATACTTTTAAAAAAGCATGTTAAAAAAATCTTCAATTTTATGTGAACATAATCTGTTCAGACATTCATTTATGCTAATGGTAGTACCTCCTACAGTATTTTCTTCCCATCTCTAACCAGCCAGGACACCTCTGTGTCAGGTATGTCTCCATTATGATTTCTTCATTGGCTTTTTATCTTTTTTATCTTTAATGTTGTAGGTGATATGTTTTAGATTAAACCAGCATATTCATGCTTGAAATGCAAAAGTCAGGTTGATATAGAAATATTATAAACATTTTTATTCTCTGCAAAGATGTTCTTTAGAGCCACATAATTTGCATACTATGGTTAGTTGTCTGTTCAGAAGAGTAAAATATGATAATGAGTTTGAGTAGAGTTAGAAGGCTCATTGTATTGCAATTTTGTTTTAATGCTGGGATTATATCAATCCATGTTAGTTATATGGAGTATTCCAGATATGACAAGTTTCTGTAAGGACTTTCTGTAAGGTCAGATCAGAGTAACAGCTCTCCCAAGTGAGATAACAGGATTTGCACAATGCTGTCTACAAAACCCTGAAGTTTCAATATATAAATACTGTTTTGGTAGCTGGGCATCCTTTAATAGCCCTGAATATTAACATCACTCCCAATGGTGCATTTTCTTGTTTGCTGAGAAGTTCATTCCAATGTTTTCCTGCTATAGATATTCCAGTCATAGAAAGAAGCTTATGGTCAGTAAAGGGAAGCTTTAATTTTAGACATCAATCCTTTATTCATAAATATGCAGATTTCCAGCCTTCTAGTAATAATGCTCACAAACCATTTTTTCTTCAATGGATGGCAGAATTAGATTGAAGTAATTTCACCACACTCTGACACGCCATAAAACCAGTAAGCAGGTAATGGTGTACATCACAAGAAAGTGTAATGGTAGATGCCTTATTGCTTTCTACAACTACCTGAAAAGAGGTTGTGGTTAACTGGGGGTCCTCCTCTTCTCGCAGATAAGTAGTGATAGGACAAGGGGGAATGGCTGTAAGTTGTGCCAGGGGAGGTTCAGGTTAGAAATTAGGAGAAATTTCTTCTTGGAAAGAGTAGTTGAGCATTGGAACATGTGCAAGGTGGTGGAGTCACCATATCTCGGGGTGTTTAAGGAAAGGTTGGATAAGGTACTTGGTGACATGGTTTAGTAAGTAAGGTGACAGGTGATAGGACAAGGGGAAATGGCACAAAGCTGCACCAGGGCAGGTTCAGATTAGGTGTTAGGAAAAAATTCTTCTCTGAAAGAGTTGTCAGGGCCTGGAACATGCTGCTCAGGGAGGTGGTTGAGTCACCATCCCTGGATGTGTTAAAAAAAAGGGTAGATCAGGTAAGAGGGATATGGTTTTGCATAGGACAGGAATGGTTGGACTTGATCTTAAAGGTCTTTTGCAACCTTGTGATTCTGTGATTTTGTGATTCTGTAATGTAGGTGGTAGGGGGATGGTTGGACTAGATGATCATGGAGGTCTTTTCCAAGGTTTATGATTCTATTCCTCTTTAGCCATTCTCTTAAGTGGGCAACAGAAAGGGCAAGATCTATCTCCTGCTGCTGTGTGGAGTCTGTAATACTCTATTCTCTGCCCTTGATCAAGACACCTGCATACGAACTATGACTACCTATAATAAGTAGCTCATTTTATAGGAGATGGCTTGCCGTATTGAAGCAGATACTAGATAATGTGATTTTTGCATACTGTTATCTGACACACATATGTGCAGAAGTTTGTAACTATAATCTGATAAACTAACCCGTTGACTTTGGATGCCTTTCAGTTCTTATGAACAGTTGGGGAAAGAATTTTATACAGTTTGAAATGAGTAAGGAGAAGACAGACACTTGGTAATTGAAATTTTGATGACACAAATTGTGAATCTCTAATACTGAGTTGAAGTTTGTATAAAGAAACACTACTACTTTGTCATCATGTTAGTTATGATACATTAAATAATGTCACCAAAATCCATTCAAAAAAAAAAAAAAAAAAAAAGACGTGTTATTTTTAATAGATATCTTCCAAAGAGATTGACTGTGGTAAATTTGTGAAACATTTAAATGAGTACTGTGAACAACTTTTGCTTATGTAGCATAAATATTGACTTCTGAAATACAATTCCTGATGGTTTGAATCCAAACCCACTAAAATTAGACAAGATTAAAGGCTTATAATAGAAACATTTTCTAGCTGAAATATATGATAATGAGGAAAAGAAACTAAAAGCCTTGGCCAAGCTTTGAAATGTTAAGCAATATCTCAGTAAGACATAGTTAGATGCATGAATTTTTACTAGTGTCAGTTATTGTAGATTTCACTGTAAAATGTTTTATCAAATAGAGCACTCAAATTGTCTTTTCACAGGGGAAAAAAGTCCAAGATAACCAAAGGTGCCAAAACCAAATCCCCAAAAACATGGCAGAATGTTTAGAGGTTTAAATATCTACAAGTGAGTTTTAGGGCCTATTAAAATAATCTTCAAACAATTATCTTCTTGTAATTTGTGATGTTGCTTTTAGTCTTGACTACCATACTTTGTTATTTCTAATCTGTCATTTTTCCTGATAATAAGTAAAAATTTTAATGACCTGCAAGGTGTCCAGATACACAACCCAAGATGCTGGTTTTGATACGTAATGGCTTTCATCTACTACTGAATTAGTCCCCAGGCCTTTTTGCTACAGTTTAACATTTTCTGTCTTAGTTAATAAATAGCATCATTTTTGAATTACAGGCAAAATTACAAGCTATAAATGGAAAAAGGATAATATAATGTAAATACATAATATATATCTAAAATATTATCTACTAAGCATGGACCATGAACAATACTTGATTTTGAAAAAAATACCCTACCTGATCATGTGACCAATTAAAAAAAATGACTAGTAAGTTCTGTGTATGATTGTGAGCATTTGATAGAATCAGATATGTATTAGGAAGGAGGAAGATATGTAATGTCATTACATATGTAGGAAGGAGGAAGATATGTAATTGTCTAGTTAGTGATAACATCTTGTTTACATCTTGTTTACATCTTGTTTACATCTAAGTTCTTAAATATCCATGGTAAACTGACAATCTAATTTAAAAAAAAATATAGAGAGAGACTTTCTTCAAACCAATAGGTCAAAAATTGGTTCTTTTTTAAGAAGGACTTGCTGCTAGGCTGTTCTTGTGATTACAATTGTTGTTCCACATCTGCTGCTTTTTCTCATCCTGTTCTCCCTCTGCATGGTAAAAGTCTACCACTAGTGTGCAAATAGATTAGTACCTTACCTGGTGATCATCTGTTGGTTATTAGAGTGGTTAGAGATGGACCACTCAGAGAACACAGTAATATTTGGCCCCAGTAAGGGTGGCTCTGGGCATTGCTAGTACAAACATGCCAACCACATGATGACTAGGGTAAGTAAAAGAACAGAGACCAAAAACCCCTAACCCCACACCTCCCCCCTCAAGAAACCAGAAGAAAATTGCACTGATTTGTTCCCACTCGCCCTTCATAATGTAACCCAGAGCCATTTTGTACTTTGCTCACAGGGTCATTACTGGTATGACAATATCATCTCTTTGTTTTTAGAATCTGTCATCCCCTGGCTGAAGGGCTTGACTCCAAGGGTGAGTACTGATAAGGATATGGAAGCTGCTGGGAAATTCCATGCAGAATGAAGGGATCTGTTTTAAGTTTGAAGCAGCTGCGTAGTCTCACTTACACCTGCCTGCAAAAAAAGGGGATTTGGTGAGGCACCCTACCACAAACACTTCCTGGCTCTCTTGTTTTCATGTAGGTTGACAGTTCTGATGGAAGAGACAAGGTGTCACGTATTCCATACCAAAAACTAAACAGAGGATGACCTGACCTTTCTTTAGTATACAGAAGGAGTTATTTAAATGAAGAGAAGTAATACTGGTAAATGAACACCTGACAGTGATCAAGGCCAGGTTGGATGGGGCTTTGAGCAACCTGGTTTAGTGGAAGGTGTCCCTGCCCATGGCAGGGTGGGTTGGAATCAGATGATCTTGTAGGTCCCTTCTGACCCAAACCATTCTATGATCTGTGAAAAAAAAAACCACAACAAAAAACCCAAAACCAACCCTGCCAAATTTTTGTGTCTGATTTCCTTGCCACCTTTGATTTATTTTTCTGTCATTAAGAATAAAAACCCAATGAACCCACAAATCAGAACTGTGATGAAAATGATAGGTGACATTATTAAATGTTTTCTGTGTTGTAGTGGGGTGTAGTTTTGATTCTTACACTCAAGTTTGTTTTACTGGGTTGCATAAAATTCCTGGTATTTTAGATCCTTGTATTTGTAAACTTTCAGTTTAGGTTTTCTGTTTGGCTTCATCCAGATGGATGAGACCAAAAGAGGGGGAAGAGAGGGAGTTGTTTCCTTTGCGGACTTTAAGGAATACTATGAAAAGACTTCTGAGTGGTTTGGTTTAGTTCCCCCCCCCACCCCCATTATTGTATATTTATTTTAGTAGCTTTAATACTAAAATAGCTGATGGTCATCAGCTATCATTTGAATGGAATGAAATTCCACAGTGTAATAGGATTTGACATATGCATATATGTAACTCACAAATTATACAGGACACTTTGTATTCACTTGATTGCAATACTGAGGAGTTTGTGTGCTTTAATGTAATCAGCAACATGCTTGATTCCTTAGTCCCCTGAATTGTTCCAGTGTGGCACAATTAAGTTAAAATTTCTAAATATTTATTTCAAGGAAATGAAAGAAAACTGAAAGAATCTTCTCCCACTGACAATATTCTTTTGCAGAGACAGGCAATTCTTAGAGGATCAGGAGCCAGGAACTCCCTGTTTTTTGCATACCTGATTATTTCTTTATACTTCAAAATCTTAATGTGTAAAACTTCACAGCTTGACCCTAAAAGTGAAGGTAAAATATATCCATGACAGTGAGATAAGCAAACTGTTGTCAAAGCACGTAGGGAGGCAACTAGGAAAGCTAAGGCCTCCTTGGAGGAAGAGAGGCAAGGGAGTTCAGGGTTGCTGAGAACTGGGTTAGGGATCAATTAGCAATCTGGACACCCATAAATCCATGGGTCTGGATGGGATGCACCCGCAGGTGCTGAGGGACCTGATGGAAGTCATTTCTAGGCCACTATCAATCATCTTTGTTAAAACCTGGAAAATGGAAGAGGTACCTGAAGACTCCAGTCTTCAAAAAAAGGCAAGAAGGAAGACCTAGGTAACTACAGACTGGTCAGCTTCACTTCTATACCTGGAAAGGTGATGGAACAACTTATACTTGCTGTCTCCAGGCACATCAAGGATAAGAGGGTTGTTAGGAGCAGTCAACATGGTTTTATCAAGGGGAAGTCATGTTTGACCAACCTGATAGCCTTCTAGAAAAACATAACTAGGTGGATGGATGATGGTAGGGCAGTGGATGAGGTCTACCTTGATTTCAGTAAAGCATTTGACACCATCTCCTACAGCATCCTCATGGCTAAACTGAGGAAATGTGGTCTGGAGGATCGTGTAGTGAGGTGGATTATGAACTGGTTGAAGGAAAGAAGTCAGAGAGTTGTGGTCAATGGGACAGAGTCTAGCTGGAGGCTTGTATCTAGTGGAGTCCCTCAGGGGTCGGTACTGGGACCTGTATTATTCAATATATTTATCACCAACCTGGATGAGGGAATAGAGTGCACAGTCAGCAAGTTTGCTGATGACACAAAACTGGGAGGGGTGACTGACACACCAGAGGGCTGTGCTGCCATCCAGAGAGATCTGGACAGGCTGGAGAGTTGGGCAGGGAGAAATTTAATGAAATACCACAAATTATGCAACTATTATGGGTATTTATGTTAATTAATGGAGTGACTAGAAATTCCTGAGACTGGAAGAACAGAGGGTACAAATAAGCAGGACAGATATTGTGTGAAAGAAATTGTGAGAAACCACCTGCAGAAATGACCATTCTGAGATAAGTAAATATTGCAGTAAATATTCTGTGAGGGAAATAGTATTTTGGGGTTTGTTTTTGTTTTGTTTTGTGTTCATTTGTTTTTTTGTTTTTTTCTTATTAGTACACTATGGGACATGCTATTCTTTAAATCCAGATTAAGGTGTCCAGATTAGGATTATATCATAATAATAATGTGTTTCTGCTTTTCTTTTTAACCAGGTTCAGTCAGAGATTACCTACTCTGATTAACAGATATAGATTTTAAACTTGTATATTCTGAGTCTGTGCAGGACTGAGAAAATACTTGCTAACAAAACATTTATTTGCAAAACTTCAAGTTGAATTAATCAGTGTGGTAATTTCAGGTCAAATTTTGTCTTCCTGAAATGAAACACACATATTTAGCCACATACTTTGGCAACATCTGTAAGAAAAGGCCGATGTTTTCTTAGAATATGAAGGAGATAATCCTTTTATGGTTTTTTTTCCCTCAAAAAGCCCAATGGTTAGAATGCTTAGTTAGAGTGTCTAGAGTTTGGATTGAAATCCTTTTGAAACTGTTCTTCTATCCCCAAGAGATGAAAGCATATTTAAGTCTTAGTGTATTTCAGTCTGTCCCATTGAAACTCTTCTGTTTTCTATAGAGAGCTTCAAATAATAGTAGGATTAAGAACTAAATTCTAAATTTCTCTTTTGATTGCCCTTAACCTCCAACCTCTAAGGTCATGTCCAGGCTCATTTTCTGTGAATAAAGTTAGTTGTGTAGAGTCCTATTTCATGCCCAGTTGTATTCCTAAAATGGATCTTGGGAAAAATACGTGGTCCAGTGAATGAAAGCTCTGTAGTAAAGCCTCAAGTGAGTCAAAATAAGATTCTTAATTAACCCTACCACTCACTTTTACTATCTTTTGTAGTACTTCAGTCTGAAAACTTAACAAATTTCTTCTATTTCATGTATTTTGGTGTAATTAATATATAAATACCTGTTTTTATTGGAAAAAAATCCTGTCTTGGTTCAGATGGAAGTTTGGGGTATGGTAAGACTCTGTAACATACATATATTCATGCTTCTTGAGTATTAAAACATATAGGGCTAATGAAACATAAATTCCTCACATTTTTTCTGGATTTCCCTTCTTTTTGGGTTTTTACATAAAACCTGTTGTTTCTAAATTGTCCTTAGAAAATAAACCTAGAAAAAAATGTGAAAGATCAGCCAAAGTTAATATGATCTGTGAAAACTGAGAAAGAGAATAAGAATAACAGAGGTCATAATTGGCATACAAGTCTGTTCCCTTCATAAAGGGTCATTAGAGAGGTCCTGCCCCCTCTTTCATCCTAGACTAATGATGGGCAACATGAGGTTTCGACAATGCATTAGCAATTTAATCTGACCTCTGCCATGCAGAACAAAACTGCCAAACATAGATGTTTCCAGGTATTTCGATTGGTATTGGAAAGGAGAGAGACAGGGAGGATACAAAAACTAAGGAAAGGGAAGAGAAGCAAGGGAGAGGGAGAAGAGTATCGATTGGCCAGACGTTTTATTTCGTACAGATGCAAAAGGTGCTGATAAAACGGATTTTATTCTAATACCTGTGCATATAGGCAGGATGATAATATATACTCACATACTTTTCTATTGGCATAATAGAGTCTCTCTAAGGGGAAGCAGAGGAGGAACAGTGGAGGAGAGAGCAAGCAGGCAACAGTCCCCTAAAAAGGGGCAAGTAAAGGAATGAGGGAAAGGAGAAGGAAAGTCAAGTGAGTGTGACAACTGTTCTGCGTTTTGCCATCAAAAACTTGGGAGTGGGCTTTACCTATATTAAGAAGGGAGAAGATGCAATAAATAAACTGGGCACGGAAAAGTGAAGTTTTACACTCTTGTACTTTACACAGTACCATCTAAATTACCTGCAAGCAATGCATCTGGGTTTCAGATGAGTTGTGCCCTGGCTGCAGAAACACCAGTCACTGTCAGTATACTGCAGTGGTGGTTTGGCAAAGTTTAGGCTCAGTTACAGTGTCATGTGACCACAATTTTTTCTGCTCCCAGGTGAGCTCACCTGAGACTTCAGTTTCAGGAACTTGAGTTGACTCTACAGGGCCACTGGGGACCTGCAAAGTGGTCAGGGCTTTGAGAGGTTTCTTAGCTGGTGTGCAGTGGTAAGCACAAGATAGGTTTGTGTCTTGGTTAGCTTCACTGGATAATCTGAATATGAAATTCGTTTTAGAGCTTATCTATATATTACAATACATTGCCTTGGATAAAATACATGCTGTCTGCGCTACTGCAGGACCTTACCTTAGCCAATGTACACAGAAAGTTCTCACTTCCTTTACTAGTAGTTGCTATCTCAAAGTGACTTACTGAAACAGAGACAGTCATACAGCATCTTTCATTCCAGAATGAAGTGTCTAGGAAAAAAATAATAAAAGTAAATAAAATCTATACAATCCAGAAAGTGAACCAAAGAACAGACTGCAAGACTGGCTTGTAATAGCCTGATATCTCATAAAAGTAAATTAATTTAATAAGAGAGTTCTCATCTCTTGAGATTCAAGATCTCAAGTTTGAACTACCCATGCATCCTGCATGTAAGATCTTAGAGGTCTTTTCCAACCTTAATAATTCTATGATTCTGTGATTCTGGATTCAGTTGTTACCTTAATGATTCAATAACAATCCAGTCATTATAAAATAAATGGATTTACAGTACAGGAAATCCAGTTATGCAGGCTTTTTAGTTTTTCATAGTCAAACACGATTGCAAGATACTTGGCTGTGTACTGTTTATTGCTGTAGAGCTGAACTTTTGTCATGCATTGTATGTTATACATAATAAAGACCTAGTATCACAGGCCATTTCAGTTTTTCAGGCAAATGTTTTGGTTTTAGGTATTGTTTTCCTTGAAGAACACTTCTGAGATCGTGGTTAGGGCTAGCTGATCATGCGGAGTGACTGTTAAAATTTCAATCATGCCTTTTTTTTTTAATCTTAGAATTTGTTTTCTACCATCTTTGGTTTTGTTCAACCCTTACTAGCAGCCTTTAAAAACTACAGTTCCAGTATAAATAATAGGTCATAATAATAAAGCAAGAAGGCAGAGATAATATGATCTGGCTAAAGATTCATAATAAACTGATGTCATGTTATATTTGCAATTTTTGATACATTTTGCTTATGAATGCATTTACAGTTTATATAAGTTTTAGACTTTCACACACACTTTTGCTTCCAGGACTACTTCCCATCATCTCAAACAGGCAGTCTTTATGAAAAAAAAATAGAAACAACCTGATGCAAATATCTGACTTTTTTCATTACTTATTCTTTACCATTTTCTCTTAAAACTATTATTTTCTAATCAGGAATTAGCTAAATATAGAATCATAGAATTGTAGGGGTTGGAAGGGACCTCGAGAGATCATCGGGTCCAACCCCCTGCCAAAGCAGCTCCCTAGGACATTTCACTGAGATAGGCATCCAGACGGGTCTTGAATATCTCCAGAGAAGGAGACTCCACCACCTCCCTGGGCAGCCTGTCCCGGGGCTCTGTCACCCTCACTGTGAAAAAGTTTCTCCGCATGTTGGTGTGGAACTTCCTGTGCTCCAACTTGTGGCCATTGCCCCTTGTCCTGTCTCCACAGACCACTGAAAAGGGGCTGGCTGATTCCCCCTGCATCCCCTGCTTAAGATAATTGTAAACATTAATTAGGTCCCCCCTTAGTCTTCTCTTCTCAAGGCTGAACAGTCCCAATCTTCTCAGCCTTTCCTCATAGGGGAGATGCTCCAGGCCCTTAATCATCTTCGTAGCCCTTCTTTGGACTCTCTCCAGGAGATCCCTGTCCTTTTTATACCAGGGAGCCCAGAACTGGACACAATACTCCAGGTGGGGCCTGACCAGGGCAGAGTAGAGCGGGAGGATCACCTCCTTTGACCTGCTGGCTACACTCCTCCGGATGCACCCCAGGATCCCATTGGCTCTCTTAGCCACCGAGGCACACTGCTGGCTCATGGCCAACCTGTCATCCACCAGGACCCCCAGGTCCTTCTCCACTGAGCTCTTCTCCAGCAGGTCATCCCCCAGCCTGTACTGATAGAAACGGTTGTTCCTTCCCAGGTGCAAGACTTTACACTTGCTTTTGTTGAACCTCATCTGGTTTCTTACTGCCCAGCTCTCCAGCCTGTCCAGGTCTCGCTGGATGGCAGCGCAGTGTTCCTGTGTGTCAGCCACTCCTCCCAGCTTTGTATCATCGGCGTACTTGCTGAGGGTGGATGCTATTCCCTCATCAAGGTTGTCAATGAAGATGTTAAACAGGACTGGACCCAACACCGAGCCCTGGGGAACACCGCTAGTCACAGGCCTCCAGTCAGATTCCACTCCACGAATCACGACCCTCTGGGCTCGGTCCAACAGCCAATTCTCAACCCACCTCACTGTCCACTCCTCTATCCCATGCTTTCTCAGCTTTGCTATCAGGATGTCATGGGAGACAGTATCAAAAGCCTTGCTGAAGTCAAGGTAGATGACATCCACTGCTCTCCCTCCATCTACCCAGCCGGTGATGAGATCGTAGAAGGCTATGAGATTGGTCGAGCATGATTTCCCCTTGGTGAATCCATGCTGACTACTCCTCATGACCTTCTTCTCTTCCAATTGCTTGGAGATGGCATCCAGAGCAAGCTGTTCCATTACCTTTCCAGGGACAGAGGTGAGGCTGACTGGCCTATAGTTGCTGGGATCCTCCTTCTTGCCCTTTTTAAAGACTGGAGTGACATTGGCTATCCTCCAGTCCTCAGGCACTTCTCCTGTTCTCCAGGACCTGTTGAAGATGATAGAGAGCGGCTCAGCAATCACCTCCGCCAGCTCCCTCAGCACACGTGGATGTATCCCATCCGGTCCCATGGATTTGTGTGCATTTATCCCTTTGAGCCGCTCCTGGACCTCCCCTACCTCAACCAGATGGAAATTCTTCATATCCCAAACACTCCTATTTACATCCAGTGCCTGTGGGTCCCAGGGGACCTTTGAGGTAAAGACCGAAGCAAAGAAGGCATTCAGTATCTCCACCTTCTCAGTATCCCCCGTTACCAGGACACCCTCCTCATTCATCAAGGGACCTACATTATCCCTGGTCATCCTTTTGCTATTCACGTATCTAAAAAAACCTTTTTTATTATCCTTTATGTCCCTTGCCAGCTTCGTTTCCAAGAGGGCTTTAGCCTTCCTAGTTGCAACCCTACAGGCCCTGACTACATTCCTGTATTCTCCCCATGTGCTCAGACCCTTCTTCCACAATTCATAGATCTTCCTCTTCTCTTTGAGTTTACTCAGCAGCTCCGTGTTCATCCACGCAGGTCTTCTGCCTCTCCTTCCCGATTTCCTGCACAAAGGGATGCATCGTTCCTGTGCTTGGAAGAAGAGCTGTTTGAATGCTAGCCAGCACTCACAGGCTCCCATTCCTTCAAACAGCGTAGCCCACGGGATAGCCCCTATTAAGTCACGGAGGAGATCAAAGTTAGCTTTTCCAAAATTCAGGGTAGCTATCCTACTTTTTGGCTTGCTTCTTCCACCCAGGATCTTGAACTCAACCATTTCATGGTCACTTAGACCTAAGCTGCCCCCAACCTTCACTTCCCTAACGAGCCCGTCCTTGTTAGTTAAAACAAGGTCCAGCACCCGCCCTCCCCTTGTAGGCTCCTGCACCATCTGTAGCAGGAAATTGTCTTCAACACACTGCAGAAATTGTCTGGACTGCATACGACTGGCTGTGTTGCTTGCCCAGCAAATATCTGGATAGTTGAAGTCCCCCATAAGGACCAGTGCCCGGGATCTTGAGGCTACTTCTAACTGCTTATAGAATGCACTATCAACCTGCTCCTCTTGATCAGGGGGCCTATAGCACACTCCCACAACAATGTCACCCATACCAGTTTGCCCCTTGATTTTAACCCACAAGCACTCAACAGATGTTTCATCCTTCCCCAGGTGGAGCTCAATACAATCTAGGTGCTCTCTCACATAAAGAGCAACTCCTCCACCTCGCCTCCCTAGCCTGTCTTTCCTAAAAAGCACATAGCCATCCATGACAGCGTGCCAGTCGTCCAGGTTATCCCACCACGTCTCTGTGATTGCTATGAGATCGTGGCCCTGCGACCGCACAAAGATCTCTAATTCTTCTTGTTTGTTCCCCATGCTACGTGCATTTGTATAAAGGCATTTTAGTGGAGCAGCAGATGTAGGTATCCTCAACAGCCCACAGCGAGATTTCTGCCAGGGGACTGGCAAAAGTGGCTCCACTGAGGAGTACTCAGGGCAATCCACAGAATTTTCCCTACTCTCACATGGAAAAACGTCTCCAAGTCCACCACTGTGCTGTTGGTATTTACCTTTTTCCACCATCAACTCTCGTTGTGACTCCCGAAGCACTTGCCTAACCCCAGCAGCCTTCTTAATATCACCTTCCCCCTTCCTAACTAGTTTAAAGCTCGGTCGATGATCCCTGCCATCTCCTGGGCAAGGATCCTCTTTCCTTTATGGGACAGGTGAGCCCCATCAGCAGTACTCATGCCAGGAGCAGAGTACACCATCCCATGGTCAAAAAACCCAAAGTTCTTGCGCCGGCACCAGCCTTTCAGCCACACATTCAACTCGTGGGTTCTCCTGTCCTGCTCTGAGCCCCTCCTCCCACAAGTGGGGATAGAAGAGAATATTATTTGGGCTCCCCCGCCCTCAACAAAGCGCCCCAGGTCCCGGAATTCCCTTTTGATGGCTTGCAGGCTACACTTTGTGATTGCATCCCTGCCTGCTTGAACTATCAGTAATGGATAATAGTCAGTGGATCTAACCAGCCCTGATAGCCTTCTTGTAATGTCCCTGACCCGGGCTCCAGGGAGGCAGCACACCTCCCTGTGTGTAGGGTCCGGTCTACATATAGGGCCTTCTGTCCCTCTGAGAAGGGAATCCCCTACTACAACAACCTTTCTCTCTTGCCTAACAGAGGCAGTCTCAAGGCGTGCGGATGATCGCCTCACTCTAGGTTTCCGCTTCCTCTGAGGCAGAGGGGCTGCATTCATTTCCTCGCATACCTCCTCCTCAACTGCCAGGGCCCCAAACCTGTTGCTTAGGGAAACCTGGGGGAAATATGTCAGCCTTGTATTTACTTTGACAAATACCTTCAGGCATATTATGAGTTCAACCTGTCTTTGAGTTTGATTTCAGTGATAGACTGCTCTTCAGAATAAAGCCCTGGCTATTAGCTTCTCTTAATTTCTTTGATGCTATCAACAACAACGAGTATCAAAGGATTAATTTTTAATAATGCATGTAAGCAGGCATAAGTGAACTTTCCTGTTATAGAGTTCTTTACCTATTTGTAGAAACAGACCAACATCCTGATAACAAATCTCTCTGGATTGTAGAACTTTCCCTTGCAATTTTATTTAATAACCATTTAGATATGATTAATTTGGTTTGGAAAGGGTTGGCATTAGTGAATCTCAAGACGTTATGGCACTGTGAGGTTTTATAAATGACAAATATTAGATGTAATTTTGGTTTTTTGCATCATTTATGGAAATAAGGATGCTTGTACACTTAACCATCATCCTGATCTCTGACTTTACCCCTTTTTAGTTTTTATCCAAATTTGGAAACGTTGGGATTTTTTTCCTTCTATGAGATTATCTTCCTGTGAATGGTGTTTATTTACATTCCAGGTTTGAATACTGACACCTGTTGTTTCTCTTTCTAGGAAACTGAAAAATGTATGATGATTAGGGGCATTGTAAACTCATTTTTTGTATGTTTGTTTGGTTTTTTTAAGACTGGAACTAAACCTCTTAGAGAAAAGAGACTTGTGAAGCAACAATAAGCATGCATGCTTTTCTCACCTCATGTTTTATCATATCCTTATGGGAAACCTGGAAAATCTAAAATTTCTAGGCAGCTCCATACAGATCTTTCCTGAGACTATAATGAGAGGTGGAAAAAAAGAACCTGAGGTTACTAGACTTTTTCCACTTATTGGGCCCTTTTCTTAGAACTGGCACTTTAGGTAGACAGCACCCAAAGCTGAAGTCACTAAATGAGTATATGTAGCATCATTCCTGAAACTTTCAGAAAACAGAAATGTTGGTGTTGTACTTTTAGTGAAAATGTTTATTCTTGTTGGTCAATAACTCCATACAAAATCAGAATTTGGCATTTATATTGTAAAATCTCAATGGTTTACCTCAAAACCAAAACTGTCCGGAGCATCATCTCAATTTTTGTCAGAACCATTAAATATAAGTCATGGTTTCTCAGCCTGTTTTTCTATGGAAACAAGGCTCAGGCAATCCAGCTGCTCATCTGTCCTATTTTGTACCAGTCCTGACTAAATATAGAGCTACTTTACTCAGGCAGGACAAGGAGGAGAATATCATTAAGATCTGAAAGTTTTATGAAAATAGGCACACAGTTATTCTTCTTTTCTTTTTCTATGATCCCTCCCCATCCCCATTCCCATTCACATTCCCTGCTTTTTTCTCCTATTCTCCAATGATGATTATGTCCTCCAGATTCTGGACCCATTTTGAAGATTGCTGCTTGTTGTTTCAATCACTGTCACTTTCCTTTTACCCCTCTGGTTTCCAGTCTCTCTCCTCCTCAGCCATTTTTCTTTTTATAATGATCTTCATGCTTCTTCAAAGCTGACTGGTTTTTTTTCTGTATTTTCAATCAGAAAAAACATTGCTACTCTTAAGTTGAAGTGTCTGGAAAGGGTCCTACAATTTGCAGGAATACAGGTTTCATTACCTATTCTACTGATCTTTTTTGGTACTGGTATTTTTAATTGGTATTTTTTCAGAGATATTCAGATGTACAACACTGACTCAAAATCCAACCCTTCTGAAATTTTAATCCCTCCCTCAAATTGTGGGGTGGGCAGATGTCTTGAAAGAAAAAGATTCAAGAATAAACATAGAAGTTTGGATTCCCTTTTCTTCGTCTTCAGAGATGGATGAATTTGTTTAAATATATTTCCTTTTTTTCAGAATATTTCAAAGTGAGATGGAAAGTCTATTAAAATATGGTAAAATTACACACAAACAGAAATAATTTTATTATGCTGAGGAGTATCAGGTAACCTTTACAATAGACTCTTCTTATTTGTCACAGTGAAGATATATGTTGTTGCTTTCACTCCGCTTCTACACCCATGGTGAGCTGTATGCAGATAGACCTTCATTGGATTTAATGAAGCCTTCTGAAACATTGCAGTCTTTCTTCTAAGATCTTCTTGTGAATAAGGTGCTCATTTTTTGTACGACCTTAAGTGGAGGGACTATGTCTGTCTATGAGTATATGCATAAAAGACTACAATAGGCTCCCATCTATTTGTACCCTTTAAGTATTACTAGACCATAAATTAAACATTGACTGTTGTTATAATAAAAATGGGCACAGATGAGCTCAAGACATCAATAGCAGCAAGTTTCTGCTGGGCATTAACTTATTGGGAAACCAGTGTGTGGCATCCTGGAGTGCAAAAGGAGGAATGGCTGTCCTGAAAAGTCATGTACAACTTTAGGATTTCATCCTCCTAAGATTTTCTGGACAGGGCAGAATGGCTATAAATTGCTTGAAAGCAGCAATATTTTTTTCCACTTAATTTGAATTTGTCATCTGTTGAATTTAAATTGCCCTTACAATGAGAAGACATGCTCTAATATACATGTAATTACTCTGAATAAAATATATCTTCTAGGCTTTCTACTTTAAAAAGAATAGAAATCTTGTTTTTATAGTAGAACAATAACATTCTTAATGCTGTTAATAGATTCTTGATAATACTAATTACACCCAATCACAGATTACTCAATTACTTTTTTAATAACATGCAAAATAATCTATTCTAACAGACTATTAATATATTTTCTAAACGTGTTGATAACAAACTATAATATACATTTACTGAGTATAGTTACATGCATGCTTCATTCCATTTTTAAGTCAGCTGACTTTAATATAACAACCTGCAACAGTGATCAAATTCTTTGTAGCATCAAAGATAATTATTCCCATACAGTTGTTTAATGTTACTGTAATCTCCTGTATTCCTTTTTTAAAAAATAAATATTTATTAAATTGGGCTTTATTGCCTGTAAGACTAGAAGCTAAACAGATATTACTATCTCATGAAATCACTGCTGCCCTTTAGTCAATGGCTGATTTAGAAGATTGCAAAAAGAGCCTTTAATTGCAATTCCTCTGTAATTTTTTTTTTATAAAGGCAAATATAGAAAACAGTGTAGTTACTGAAAATTAAAGCAAACACCAGAGAACTGGCATTTCTTGAAGCACAAAATGTTTAGTTCAAATGGAAGAGAAGATTCAAAGTGATTTTCTTGTCAATTGAGTCATTTTTTGTTGGTTCAGATCTTGGTCATGAAAAGTACCAGTACATTGGCATCTGCCAGTTCTACAACTGTTCCTAGCTTTAGTTTTTCACAGGAGGAGTATGATGCTGACTGTTGTCAGGATCATGTAGACAATACCTGCCAAGGGCTCGATAGAGCTATGAAGGTGATACAGAAAGTCCTGGAACATTCTCCACTGCATTATTGACTTTTGCCAAATTTGGGGAAAAATAATTTAACAGGTTGGAACTTTGGTTAGAAAGAAGAAATTCTCAGCAGTCTTTTCAAAGAACCACTTCCTCATGGTAAGTAAGCTCAGCACATTTATAGCTGTCTAGAAATCCAGAGGCAAAGGATTAAATTTTTTTTTTTAATTAAAAAAACCCCACAACTTTCACAGAATCATAGAATCATAGAATGATTTGTGTTGGAAGGGACCTCAAAGATCAACTAGTTCCAACTCCCCTGTCATGGGCAGGGACACCCTCACTAGATCAGGTTGCCCAAAGTTCCATCCAACCTGGCCTTAAACACCTCCAGGGATGGGGCTTCCACAACCTCTCTGGGCAATTTTATTTGGAAACTCTGAGAACTAAACTCCATCATTCAGATTTTTGGTTTGGATTCTACAGGTGTTAGTTGCTGATTTGTACAGAGTAGGTTAGAAGTTTTATCAAGTCTGTACCATCCTACTAACTCTTGAAATCCAGCAGTATCTTTGCAGTTATATAGATGTACTCAAATCCATGTTGGCAGATATCAGGCCTCTTTCCAGTTTTTCTAAATTTTGCTACTTAAATAATCTTGATCTTTCTACTTCTCTAAGGCAAAGCAAGGTGGGATACCATGTGAAATATAAATCAATCATACCTAAAAGGATTATAATAATTAGAGCTATGGTTTAGTAATATACGTAGGGGAACCTAATTTAATCAAAGGCAATGCATAAGGTAGAACTGTAGTGAATTTCATTCACTGTCTCACTGTTAAGCAATGTGAACCACTGTTTAGGATTAAAATTTTGGCAGAGATAACACTGAATTCAGACCAGAATGACTCCACTGCAGAAACACTGTTTGGCTCACTTTGCAAGGGGTAAACTTGTTTCCCCAACACAGGAACTGCCAGAAAACTTGAGTTTGCAGTTTCTTGGGCAATTTAAGTGTGGGCTCCCCAGTGATGTAAGCATCACAGGCATGAAGTTTTGCTCTTTATACACGTACAACTACTGGATGATTTTTCAGATAATGAAATAATTGCTGTGAGATGCTCTCTGATCCTCTCTTTCATGAATTCACATTTTTTAAAATAAAAGTTCAAGTGACTATTTAAAACATGATGTCAAAACCAAAACTTGCTTTTAGAGCTAATCCCTAATGGAATGACTTTCAGCTGAATAATGCTTTGTCTTTTTATTGACAGGTCTTAGCTTCTTTGTATCTTTCGGTTAGCTCACATCAACCTTGTTTTTTTTTTCACTTCACAAGAAAGCAAACAACCTGCAAATCTTTTCTGCAGACAAGTCAATACGGTTTTATACATTTGTGGTGTTTTATTTTCAGGGAAGTTTATGTGGAGAGGTTGGGCATGAAGCCAGATGTCCTGGAGGTAATTCCCAGAGCTGCAGCAAGCTGTGCACTTACTAACAGCTGCTTTGAACAAATACTTACAAATGCTCGTCTATTGAGCTGCGTTTTGAAGAGGCATGGCTGGTGATCTGTTGTTGATCTGTGCCATTGCTTCAAGCTCTGATCCAAGAAAAGATGAAAGTTTGAGGAAGGAGAGTGTGGGGGAAGACCTTACAGAAAAGTAGCATTTGGGTCTGGTAAGGGTCTCCAGATACTGGGAACCTTCCAGTAGCAGTCACATATAGACTGTGGGCTGTTGCAAGAATTTTCTGTCTTAAGCTTTCATGGATGATTAAAGCTGGATCTTATGTATTTATCTTGCTTATGATAATGTCATGAGCTGAGGTGCCAGAAACTCCACAAAAGTCAAGATGTGTCACAACCACTTGCCCTTATTCACCAGTCAAACCACTTCATCAAGAAACTGGCAGCCCAGGGAAACCATAGAATCTCCATCCCTGGAGATATTCCTTTTATTAGAAGAGCTTCCTTCTATTTTTACAGGATGTGTAATCCAAAGTGTCCTCTCTTATTTTTTTGGCATAACAGGTAAATGTAGTCTGCCTAAAAAAGCCTGTACAAATTTCCTAATCAGTCAGTGTACTTGAGAGGCTAAGAAAAGGACATTCAGGACATTTCAGTCCACCTAAATCCACCTGTCTCCATGTAGGCTGTATGTCCTGTAAGGTGCTTTCTTCCACTCAGGCTCTTCTAAGGATGGCTGTTATTGCTGGTGTCTCACCTAAGATATGTCCTTCAGAAAGGGTGTGGAGGCTGAAAGTCCCAAAGTAGGGTCCTAAAAATAAACTCAAAGACAAATTACTCTTTCAGTGGGTTTCAGAAAAAGGTCAGGGAATGAGCAGAAAGTGCCTTCTATTTTCTGGGTGAGAACACTCGGTTTTTTTAACAGGTTGCACAGAAAGCACAACCCAGATGGAAGAAAAATAAAAACATGTAACCCTGTATTACCAGTCCTAGAGAGCATCCCTGCACTATAGCAAATAAAGTTTAATGTTCACTTCAATCAGCCTGAAACAGAACTTTTCAATTCCATTTAACACACTGAATAAAAACCGATTAATGAATATTGAAATGGTTTATTTCCATCAAAAATAAAATAATAATAAAAAATATTCCTGGGCTATTCTATCAAGTTTACATTAAAATATTGCAGTAACCCACTCCATGACTAGTGCTGATATTTTAAACTTTTCTTTTTTGTGTCCAAAGTGGAAGCAAAATTGGACATTGATACTGCAATTTCTTAAAATGGGGTTTTTTGGTTTTTCTCCAAGATGCAAAATAATTCAATCCCCTTTTGTTCATATATCCATAAATCACAAAGCAATTGATCTTCTCCCCTATTTTCATTTTCAGTGAACAGTAGCATTTAAACAACTTTAATCCTGGGAAGTAATGGAAAAAGAGATAAGAAATAAGTGGTAATAAAACCCCCTGAATTTAAGGAAAAAACAACATTCAGTGATGCACACAAAGTTTTCTTCCTTTCAAGTCTTGAATTTTAACCTGAGCAGTTAAATGCATATTTAACTTCCTGCTTCCAAAGGTAGTAAGAAAATGTTTGCAATAGGATTTAGTTCTTATATAAGAATATGGCTACATTAGTGTTTGGCCTGATAGAGCTGTGACTTTTCATACGTAACATATATTAAAAATATACACACATATTAGTATAACATAAACCCAAGTATTTTCTATGAATATAAAGATGTATATTGTGTATATATTTAAAATAAAATTTTATTTCTAAGACATCTTTCAACATGAAATCTGAAATGAAGTAGGTCACGATGTGAGAATTCCTAATAAGAGGTAATGCAAATATAACCTTTGATCCAATACCTGTCCTGCTGTGTATATATGCACATTGAGATATGCATGACTAGTAAAATCTTTGAAACTTTTGCCTTTTTCACATTCTGACAATGCCATGATAAGGCTGTTACGTCAAACCAGGAGCTACTTCATTATAACATGATCAAAGGGAAGTGCAGAACACCAAAGCATCAGTACTCAAGAACGCCGTGATATATAAATAGCTCAGAGAAAGTGATAGCACAACTTCAGAAGTTGTGCTGGAAATTGGATTCAGTTATTTGCTTGCTTCAAAGAGGTCTGGTGCTAGTGAGAGAAGTGGCGGGGATCACTGCTGCTCCTTGTATCGTGGGAGACACCGTGATGTGGTTGTTCGCAGCGCTGGATGGGCACTTGAAGGAGCTGCTAAGAAATTTGGAAGATACTGCTACAAGCCTGTCTTGCACGGGTGGGTATGAGGGGCTGAAATGTCTCCTCATTTGCATGGACAGCTGCTGCTGTTGCGTGGGCTGCTGTTAGCAGTAAGTGTCCAACAGTGCATTTAAATGATGGTGGAGCATATCTGTGACCTGAACAATGCATTCACTTGTCTCCTGAATTAAACAATGATTTACTGTGGTAGAAGAGACTGATGTACAGATCTGCAAACCTCTACTTATTAGCTATCATTAGAAATAAATCCCCAGTGAAACTTTGAAGAAAATGTAGGCAATAGTTATGGAGTATGTCTATGACACATATACTGTTAAACTAATTATACATCCATTAGATTTTACTGTGTCTAATGATACTGCACTATGCACTGTGAATTTAGACTCCTACATAGCTTGGATCTCTGTGTGGTGCTTAGAACATCACAGGTGTTTTGGTTCTTGGTCTTAACTTTACATTCTACTGGGCAAAGAGATTTTCTATTAGCAGTGAAACACTAAGGTAATGGTAAGAGTAGTCCAAATCTTGGTATTCCTGCCTGCATAGACTCTTTTGTGCCTACAAAGTACCACACTGACATCCATGATTTGCCAAGATGTTTGGAGATCTACCTTTGGAGACCTTACCTATCTCCAAAGTTCATTTAAACCATATATCCTTGTGTGCTCCTCAAAAGTTGTATGATTTTATGTACAGGAGAAGACAGATTCCATGATCAACTTATGGCTCAGACATGGCTGGATCAGATACCACCAGAAATTCTGGAGTCAAGGGCTTTCTCCAACAGAAGATGATGAGGCACATGTCAGACGCAAGAAACATTATTCATACTACGTATGCTAAAATATCTATGTGGTGGGTTGACCATGGCTGGAGACCAGATGCCCACCATAGCCATTATATCCCTCCCACTCCTCAGCTGGGTAAGGGAGAAAAAATATAATGAAAGTCGCATGGGCCAACATAAGGACAGGGAGAGATCATTCACTGATTACTGCCGTGGGCAAAACATACTTAACTGGGAAACTCAATTTATTACCAAACAAATCAGAATTGAGTAATGAGAAATTAAAAAAGATCTTAAAGCTGTCTGCCCCCTACCCATCCCTTCTTCCTGGGCTCAACTTCACTCCTGACTTCTCTATCTCTTCCCCCTGAGTGGCACAGGGAGATTGTGATCAGTTTGTCACATGTTGTCTCTGTCGCTCTTTCCTACTCAAGAGGAAGACTCTGCACTCTGCCCCTGCTCCAGCACAAGGTCCTTCTCAAAGGAGACAGTCCTCCATGAATTCCTCTAATGTGACTCCTTCTTGTGGGCAGCAGTTCTTCACCAACTGCTCCGACATGGGTCCCTTCCACAAGGTGCAGACCTTCAGGAAGACTGTTTCAGCATGGGTCCTGTCCATGGAATGGACCTCTTTCAGGCATCTACCTGCTCCAGTATAGAGTCATCAAGCTGCTGTAGGTGGATATATGCCTCACCATCAAACTTCATGGGCTTCAGGACAGCCTGCCTCATTATGGTCTTCTCCATGGGACGCAGGGAAATCTCTGCTCTGGCACCTGGAGCTCCTCCTCCCCATCCTTCTGCACTGACCTTAGTATTTATAAAGTTTCTCACATCTTCTCACTCCTTTCTCTAGCTGCAGTTCCTCCTGGTATTCCCCATTTCCTCCCCTCCCCCCACTTCTTATCTATGTTATCCCATTGGCACTACCACCATCACTGATGGGCTCAGCCTTGGCCAGCAGTGGGTCCGTCTTGGTGCCAGCTGGCATTGGCTGTGTCAGACCTGTGGGAAGCTTCTATCAGCTTTTGACAGAATGCACCCCTGTAGGCACTGCCCACCACCCCCACATCCCACGCTACAGAAACCTTCCAAGCAAACTCAGTGCAATCTAAGACATCTTACATGCTCTTCTCAAGGAGGTTAGGCAAGAAATTCCTGCTTAGCATCATTTTCTCGGTGTGATGCATAAAACCCTCAAGGCACTTGTGTTTATGATGGAAACTTAAAATACTCTGAAAAGAATCAGGCAGTGTGGAACATGGCCCAAGCCAATTAGTCCCAAGACAAACTGTGGGGGAAGACAGGATTCTTCTCATATTACCCTGTAAGTAGTTTTTAAAATAAGGCCAGAATTTAAGTGTGTTTCTTAAGCCATACTTTTGACTCAGAACAAGAAAGAATCCCACAGAAGATGTTACCTGTTCTGTCCTTCAGGATGGCTCAGATCTGACCTATCGTTCAGTTAACTGATTCATCGTCATTAGCTCTGTAGAAAGCTGCCTAGAAATGTCATGTCCTAAACATCACCTCGGAATAGCTGTGCCTGTTCCTTGCATACCTGCTTATTGCTTTCCACAGCAGGTATTTCCACCATTACATTTAAATGGCCTCATCCCTTTCTGGAAATGACACTGGAAAAAAGCCCCACTAGAGCTGGCTGTGCGTGAGACAAGACAGAGACATGTCAATCAATACCAGGATTTCTAAACTCCAGTGGCTCAGGAACAGAAGGATACACATCCTGTATTTTTCTGCCAGGTAAGGCACCATTTTCAGAGTTTATTAACCACAATATGGCAGGATCATTCTTTCTCCAGAACTGAATTAAGGCTGGAATGTCAGACCTTTCCATAGTTTGATGGCACAAATATTATGTTGCAGCACTGCAGAATACAGGATCTTGGAATTAAAATCAGGAACATTAGCCTGCCCCTGTGGACAGAGGAAAAGACTAGTGTGCCAGATGCGGGTGAAGGAAAGGCAGGACTAGGAAACCTGTTGTTGTGGCTTTGCTGCAGCCAGCAGCTGAGCACCGTGCAGCTGCACTCTGGTGGGAGAGGGGAAAGGGAGGGGGAAAAAAAAAAAACCAACCAAAAAACCAAAGGCAAACCTCATGGGTTGGGATAAGGATAGTTTACTAGGACTACAAAAGGAGGGAGAAATAAGAATAACAGGACTTATATAAAACTGACTGTGTACAATGCACAATGCAGTTGCTGACCAAACCACAGAACTCAGGCCATAGAGCTCAGACCCATCCTGAAGCCAGACTGCCCCCAAATCACATATTCTGCTGTGTGCTCCTCCCCCACTAGCCCCCCCTTGAAGTTGAGCATGACATCATATGGTATGGAATAGCCCTTTGGCCAGTTTGGGTCACCTGTTCTGGCTGTGTCATAGAATCATAGAATGGCATGGGTTGGAAGGGACACCAAGGATCATAGAGTTCCAACCCCCTTGCCACAGGCAGGGACAACAACCTCCAGGCCTGGATCTACACAAGGTTGCCCAGGGCCCCATCCAACCTGGCCATGAACACTTCCAGGGACGGGGCATCCACCACTTCTCTGAGCAACCTGTTCCAGTACCTTACCACTCTCTCTGTAAAAAACTTCCCCTTAATATGTAATCTAAACCTTCCTTCCTTTAGCTTTAATCCATTCCCCTTTGTCCTGCCATTGTCTACCCTTTTAAAAAGTTGATTCCCCTCCTGTTTATAAGCTCCCTTCAGGTACTGGAAGGTGGTAATGAGGTCCCCCCACAGCCTTCTCTCCTCCAGGCTGAACAAGCCCAGCTCCCTCAGCCTCTCTTCATAGGGTAGGTGCTCCAGCATGTTTCATGAACTGCTGTTTCTTTAACCCCTGTCTGTTTCTGTAACCACAGTCCTTGTCTCCTGGGGAGGCAGTCTAAAGCCTAGTAAATCTCAGGTCCCCTTATCAACCTAGCTAGCAATAAGATCAGTAATCTCAGTCATATTGTGGGGACAGATGTTGACCTCTAAGCATTTCCTGCTCTCTCAGGGTTTGGTATGGTACGTTGGCTGCCTGAGTATTGTGTTCCTCCCTGGCATAGTTGAGCTGGACTGCTAAATGCTGCATTGGCTAGGGTGATACCCAGGACCCTCCTGCTCAGAAGCACTAAGGAAGCTACTGAAAATAGCATTTGGTTGTACACCTGTAACTTGGCATGTAGCACTGGTTATATAACACAGAAACAGATGTCCTCATGTGAGACCAGTCCTGAGCTTGTTCCTCAGCTGCTTTGGCCAAGTGCACTGGAGACTCTTCTGTCCTGAACCCCTGAGGTCACTCTCATATAGCAAAATTTTTATGTCTCTACGTCATTGCTCATTGGGAATGGACTTTACATTGATTGTGGCAGACAGCCAAAGCTCATCAAGCTGACAGGCACTTAGTGAGCAAGAAGAACTGTGCTGAGAATTATGCAGATAAAAGTGGGGTGGGAAGACAGGGGAGAAAATGGATGGGGAGATAGCATTTTGTACTTTGATAGAATAACTGCTTTGGTGCTCTGTCTCTACTCTAGGTGACTCTACTTTCATATGTATCAGAGAACGGAGTTGTAACAGTGATGAATCTGATGGAAGAGGGCGGAGAGGACTGAGCAGGCAGAGAACATTTTGACTTATGGAAGCAGGTTGCCAGACAAATGATGCTAAGGTAGGCCTCCGTAACAAGGCAAAGCACCTGGAGCAACCAGTTTGTATTAGCCTGGATTCATACAAGTTATGCAGAATTGATTGTTGCAGCCTGGTTCTGGCTTACTGCTGTTAATGTCAGTGGGACCCTTTCTGGGAATGCCAGAAAGGTGCAAGTGGATGTCAGATCTGCTGGTAGTTGGTCTGGGTGTCTATTGCACAAGCATGAATGATGGCCCATCACTGCACTTGTGATTGAAAGCAAAGGAGGTGTCTTGCTGAGGATTCCTCTGCGGTGTGGTGGTGTGAAAGCGCAGGAGATGAGGCCTTATGTTATTACCATGGCTGCTTCAGAAGCAAGTCCCCTTGTCTTTTTGTTGCTTTGGATGTAGTTTCATCAAAAAGCAATGCAAATCGTTTTAGGAGTTCAGCAATATATGGATCTAAATACTAAATAAGAGGTTTGATTCATGCTGAAATAAGGCCTAGAATTTGGATTTGGTAGAAAACCCATTACCTGCTTGATGAGATTTTTGGTGTCTTAACTCAAATTCTTGTGATTTCATTTTCATCTTGTCAGACTAGAACAAAAAAAAAAAAAACAGTGACTTAATTAGCTTTGAATCTGATAAGGAAATTGCATGGTTTCAGATGTAGGTTCATTGTTTTGACCTATGTCTGTCCTGGAATAAATGTATGACTGGAAAGGATCTCTCCAGGTACAGTTTAGTTGAAAAATCTCTTTACCATGCTGTCAGCATCAAAGAACTCTCCTTCTCATCTTCAATTACTTTTTTTTCATGCTTGAGAAATGTCACTGCTAAAGCTGTGTGAATTTGCTAATTTTTAACAGGAAAAAAATTAAATGGAATAAATGACACCACAATAAATTGTGCCACTGAGTAATGAAGCCTTATTTGTGGGTTTTTTTCTTGCAGTAACCTATGATGAAATGCACAAGAAAAGAAAAAAGTTTTATAAAAACTGTAAACCCAACTGTGAGTTCATTAATGAAATCAGAAAGCAGTTGTACTTTTTAATAGGAATTTTTATATACCATCATAGGCCTGGAGCTGTAAACTTTAAATCCTTAATTTAAATATAAGGCTGCTGTAGCCGTTAGCCTGGTGTACAATCTCAGATAAATACTAAGGTAATTTGTTTGCCTCCTAGCATTTCTGAAGTAAACAGTGTATATTATTACAGCAAAAGTGAGCAATATGCTGTAAAGGAAACACAAGTATTATTGCTTTGCAATGATTCTTTCAGTTTATTTTCTTCCTAGGATAAAATGGTTTATCTGAAAAAAGAGGAAGTTAAATTATCACAGGTGTGAAAGTCTTCATGTGCAGATAAAACAATGTTGAATACATGTGTGTGAAGATCATTATTACTGTATGTATGTTCAGCACACTGATGTTCTACGGCCTGTATTATTTTACAAAGTAAGAGAAGGTAATCAGAGCTGTTCATTCTGGCCATATAGTAAGTAAGGGTATTTGTGCATGCATGTTTAGTGGAAAGACATTAAGAAGACTATAATAGATGCTGTTTATTTATTTCTTCATTCCTTCACATTTTAATAGCTATAAAATGAACATTCTTTCAGGCTCAGAACAGATTTACAGTTAACATATTTCCATTACTATGTTGCTATACTGTGGCTGTATGAATTTGTCTTTCCTCACTCAGATTTGGTATCACACCATCCTCCTGATTTCCCATTTTGCAAAGATATATTTCATTACATTGTGACATTTTAATGTTAGTTTCCAGCATCTTACAATGACAGCAATTTCACTTGTTTTGCTTTCTGTGTGTATTTTCCTTTTAGTAATATTGTCTTCCATCATTTTCTGATATAAAGTCTCATATATTTGTGACAGCTAAATTGAATACAATTTCCTTGCAAAATGTCAGTGATGTTCTGGAGGTGGTGATGATCAGTTTATTTTGAAACAAAAGTCAATACTTGTGAATTTTTTAGCTGGTCTATGAGAGAACAGGTGCGTGCATTTGAAGCAGCTCTAAATCTTGTATTTTGCTGGAATGACACTAGATGGCCTTCCAAATACCTTTTTGTTCTTGCTCTAGACCGTATTATATGGAGTAGTTTGGTATGCATAGATTTATATTACTTCATGACCTCTATTCTTCTTGATAAAAGATATGCTTAGGTACATACCTCTTCTAAACTAATTTTCAGTATACCATAGAACTACACTGCATGACTGTTTCACTTGTCTTCTGAAATAGTTATTTATTGCTGTAGGTGGTAAGGTTGTTTTGTTTGTTTTTTAAATCTTAAGGCAGTGCAGGTGAACAATTATTAGTGATTAATCTGTTGTGGATAGAGATAGATGATTTTCTGGAAGAGCAGTTTCATGAAAAATGTACAGTTTTGGTATGGTGAATTATATTGACAATAATGTAAACAAAAAGAGGTTTTGTCAGCGCTTTTCTGAGCATGAACTATTTCCTGTCAAAGTAACATTTAGGAACTAAAGGCACATGAAAATCAATCATCCACTTCCAGACACAATTGTTGTTATTGTTCATTGTTTCAGCGATGAAAATCCCCTATTGTTCCAATTTAGCTCGATCCAAAGTGCATGCCCCCTTCCCTTCTAGTTGGACAAGCTCAATTTCACTATTAAAACCACTATGTGAATAAACATCCCAGTGAAATTACCTGATCAATAAGGTGGAGATACTATTAAGCTGGAACAGGCAAGGTTCATCTAACCTAAAGGATTAAATTTGCCAACAGAATAATTAGTTTTTCAGTGCAACAAGTAATGTGCTTTACTTTGTAAATTTGAATCCCTATGTCTTCAAATTACCAGACGTGACTCACAATTCATCAAATTGTTCATTTCTCATTGTGATTATCTTGTCAGCATGCTTGCAGGACATCTTATTCCCATTTATTCTTTGTGGACTCTCATCCTTTAATATTTTTCTTATGGAGAGCTTCCACTGCTCAGTGCAGTATGCTTTTGATTGAGGACCGGGGCCGACTGCCATTGAAGAAAGTGGAAAGATTCCCACTGACTTGAGTTGAAATTGGATCGAGCCCACGGGAAGCTAATCAGCACAGGAAATATGCACATGCTTATCCTATTGCTGTTTATTTGTGTCTAAGTAAATGGAGTACCACCAAACTTGCAAATTAAGCTGCCTCTGAAAGTTTTCCTGCTTCTCATATATTGTCAGTATAGATTGACACCACATATAAGTAAATCAGTGGTGACATTAGACATGTGCAGTCAGTGCATGAAGCTCCACACTTAATTTGGCCTCATGCTGCTTGCCTTTTCATGTGAGCTAACATGACTGATGGCCCCATGGGTAGCAATTTGTGCCAGGCTACCATGTCTGGGTTCTATCTGAAATAAGGAGTTTCAGCATTCAAGTTATACAAGAATAGCAAGAAGATGACTAAGACAGGGATGCAACTACAATTATTTATGCGCTCTTTTTGGTTTTTCTTGGTTTTGTTTTTGTTTTGGTTGGTTTTGCTTTTTTAAAATGAAACATAAAATGATGGTGGATTGAATCCCAATCTTAGATGATGTGGAGACATAAGGGGGAGATAATGCAATATTTTGCGTCTTTTCTGATTCCTGGAATCTTCCAGTGGCAGCTATCAAATTCAAAGTGGAGGTCTGGTGAAATTCCAATCAACTGTGATGCTGAAGAGACATGATCATGTCAGGAGCTAGCTGTGTTTCTTTTATTACCTCTTCATTGCTCTATACTTAGCTCATTTTTCTCTCTCTGCTGCTATTTGTTTTTAAGTGTGAGGTTTTGTGAAATGCTGTTAGAATGGAAAGATACCATGCAAAACAAGGTCTGCCAGAGACAGACCTTTAATACTTCATTTATTTTCAAAAAGACCTGATTGTACTGGTGTCCTGAAAGCATACAGGAATATTCCTCTCCAAAAAGCCTCTTTTTAAATATTTGTGGGTGAGTGATGTCAGGTGGTGTGGAAACCCCTGGGTTAACTCAGCTCACCTGGGCTGGCTGCTTGGGAAGGTTAACTCTGGCCTGGCCAGAACCAGGACAACTGGGTATAGGCTGTAGGCAGACTAGTCACTTTGGCTAAAAATAATTTCAAAGTCAAAACCTTCTGTAATCTGTGTTGGTTTGGATTGGATTTTTGTTAAGTGTATGTGTGTGTTTTGTTGGTTTTTTTTTTTTGAGGGGTGGTGGTTTTTGTTTCATTTTTTTTGTTTGTTTGCTTTTGTCCACTGAGCAAGGTAATACATTTATATGGCATATCTGGACAAGAGAAATAAACAAGGCCAGGGCACAAATCTGAGAACTGGTACATGATTTAGATACAGTTCATCTATTGGCATGCTGCTGACAAAGCTCTGATTCAGGGTGGGTCCCCATCTCTCTAAGTGAGGAGGGAAAGAAGAATGTAGCATGCTGTGACCTTAACCTAAGGATCAGGAAATGGGTCCTGGGCCATTTTATTTAGTAGCAGACTGCTTCAGTGGTTCAGAAAAGATCCAGATTCTCTTACTTTAAGAACATGTATCTTGAATTCTTATGCAATATTTTAAAAAAACCCTCAAATTTAAGTTGGTTCTTTCTGTCAACATACTTCAAAGGCATGCATGTGACAAGTAAGTAAAACTTATCTAAAGATATTTGGTTATTTTCTCATGGTCTTGAAGAAAAATTACAGATGAATGGCTATAGATAGTCTAAATCAAAATGATCCTGGAAGGGCCATTTATCTCCTAACAGATCAGTGAAATATTGCAAAGGATGTGATTGATACATTATATTTTTACATTAAAATGAATTGGTTTATTAAAACAATATTATAATGAAAGTTAACATACTTTCTGATGTTACAATGTATATAATGAAAGTAGCAGCTATCTCCCAAGAATGACTCCTGCTCAGAGTTAAGTCTTATCAATGTAATTTCTAACCCTCTTCTCTCTTAGCCTTAATTGATAGATAATTTTTGGCAGCACTGTCTGCAGGTGACTACATGGAGACTTTTCCACACTGTATGTCAGTTCCAGGAGGAAAAGGTTATGGTCCTCTTGATCACACTACTGTCTTCAGAACAAACTCCTGATGCAAATATGGGGACTCTTAAAGCAATGTTTTTTTGAAGGAGAGGAGTTTTGATTTTGAAGCATCTCATGCTATGGAATATGACATGTTGTAAACAGTGATGAAAAAAATATCCAACAATTCTAAGTGATGGTAATTAGCACTCACAGAGATAGAGATCATAGGTTCCTACACTTAAAAGAAGATTGCATTGGGACCAAATGACTTCTACCACCTGTGGGGCTTTCTGACCCTTCTGAATCACTGTCACTACTAGTCTGTTACGATTTATTTTTATGTTTAAATTGCAAGTGTTTTGGAACAGAATTGTGTTCTGTGTTTTGATAGTGTCTGGTGTAAATAGCTTGTGGTCTATTAAAAGGAAATGAACTAAACATCGAGACCTTATGTCTCAACAAATTTGTTGCTTTTCTTACTCAAATACAGGATCAATGGTGAGTTCTTATAATGGCTATCTACTATCCATACCATATTTCTAATTGTTATAAAGGCTATGAGCAGTGATATTTTTAAAATTCAATATTTCTCAGTGGCATAACTGGAAAATTGTGAAGTCCTAGTCTAAGTCTCCATCTTATGAAAAAATGTTTTTCTTGCTTTGTGAGTATCTTTAATCATCTGTGTGGTCCACCTTTGAACAAACCATCTTCCTGTGTTCAGACCTGGCAGAAATAAGATGGAAAACATTAAATATGGAGTTTTATTCAAAAGATGAAAAGCAGGTTCTTAATTTCCCTTATACCCCACACTAATTTATAAACATGCTGTAGGTCTTGAGGAAATCTTAGCATTTTGGGAAAGAAAACTCTCAATTTATTCTTTCTTTGCTTCTTCTTTCCCCTACATCTTTCCAGGGAACTAACATTTTCCATTGAGTGAATGAATTTGCTGGAGAATCCTATTCCTCATGCTCCTGTTCCTTGATTGGATCAAGAAGCCCAGATCAAGGTCCTGGGTCCTGGTTCTGACTCTGATTTTTTATTTATTTTGTATTCATAAAAATTTCATTTGAACCTTATGCTAGAGCTTGAAGATATTAGCACAATGTTTATGATGCGCATCTGCAGAGAAAGCAGTGATATTTTCATGGGCTCTGGAAATTCTGCAGGAAGAACAACGTTCCTGCACTCAGAAATCAGACTAAGAGTAAAATATATGAAGTGTGAAGAGGAAGGAGTGGGATAAAATGGCTGTACTTGTGAGTGTTGCCAGTCAGCACATTATCAGTAGCACAACAAAGTGCTGACTGCTGTAGGACACCTGTAAGAAAGATATACTGTATATAGCTTCCTGATGACAGATACTGCATTTCAGGGTAATTAAAGAACCTCTGAAAAGCCAGAACAGTCCCCTTCCAAGAACTGACGATGTGGTCTCAATAATGGTTTCTCAAGCTAAATGCAGATTTCTTACTGAGTTCTATCACACTAAGCATAGAACAAAGACAATTGATTTAAGGAGCACTGTAGACTTGAAAGGTGTACTTTGTGCTCTTGTCTTTTTGTTTGAATTTGTGAGTAATTATTGCGAGGAAACTTTCAACATAACAAATTTTGATTGAGAATGTTATAATCTAAAATTCTCTTTTGAAAAAGTCCATTAGGATATTTACCATGTAAACTCATTCTTTACAGTGACTTGAAACTCTCATGTCATAGCAAAACCAGCAGCAACACTTCAAACTCCTTTTGATTGCTTCTAAACTCACCTATTTTGGAGCACATTTTGCTATCTTCTTGCACCTCTGAGCTAAAGCGGGTGGCCTGTTTGCTACTGACCTACATCAGTGTGCTGTTCTGCAAGCAGATACTAGCTTGTTTGCCCATGCTTCGCACAATGATGCCATAGCAGATATGCTGGGTTTTGCAATGGCATGGCTGAGGAAATGTGCCTGAGAAAACAGCTGGGGCTCAGGCCTCTAAGAGAGCAGCCAAATAGATCAGAGCATGGACAGTGAGAATATGTATCTGCCCTGTGTACAAATGAAGTGACATCATGTTTGTCTGCCTAAGTATGTGTAACTTTGTTCTTGAAGCCCTTCCTGTCCGTTATACCTCTAGGCCTAGTGCCTCATGCACTTGTTAGTCCTCTTCTTGAAGACTACAACAGTGATTAATTAAAGTGATTCCAAGCTAAAATGTTCAACCCAAAATATTATTTATTCATCCAAGAAACTCTGTAACAGGGAGCAAAGGGATAAAACAAAACAAGAGCAATTCACATGGGGCTTACCTTTATGAAAGTATATTTTTTCTTTTTTTCTTTTTTTCTTCTTTTTTTTTTTTTTCACCTCCCCACAAGATTTTCTTACTTTGAGTCAGCACTGTCATCTGCATCCATGGCCTGGGAAAGATAACCTGGTCATTATAATTTGCATGTCTCTGTCAAAGAATCATCTCCAGTTATTGCTGAAGCTGTATGAAAACTGTTCTCTTCCAGAGACCCTCTTTATAGGTTTGGGGGTGGTTTTTTGGTTATTTATTAATACTTTTGTTACTGGACTCAGGGATGAGAATGGTCTACTTTGCTGTCCAGTGAAGTGGCAGTGTCCACATGGTTTGCACTGTTAATCACCTCTTTCCTTTGAACCTTTAAAGTTAAACAAGCTACAGTGAACTTACTAAATTCCAGACTTGAAAAACAGCTGCAGAGGACAGAGGCTGACACTGTAACACTTTAATAAATATACATATATTTCCCAGATCAAGTAAACATAATAAATTTAAAATTTTACATTGGTATTGAATGCTCCTATTCAACAGGCATGTCAGAACTCATCCCTGGCCTGATGCTGTGTTCTGCAGTGGGAGAGGTGGAAACCTAGTGGTCAGTTTGCTCCCTCCCTTCCTCTCTCTTTCTTTTAGTAGAGATTTTAAACAAAGGTGTCTTGGCATGTGTGAATATTTGTGGCATGCTCTCCTATGCAGTTTTGGATGGTCCACTCCTTGTATTATTCTTCCACTAGCTTAATAATTTTATATGGAGGGATGCATCGATCTCTAGCAAGAGCTTTATTTCAGATACAATTGTTGAAGAATGATGATTGTGGTAATGCCGCATCCAACCAGATCATCCAGGGTAGCACTATGTTAAAAGAGTGGTCTGAAACAATGGAAACAACAGTTGTGTCCTGTTATATTACACCTCTATATAAATTTATACTTGTTGGCCGTCTGGTTACTTCCCTTCATACGTTGCCAGCAACTGCTTGTGAGTAGCAATGATGCTTAGATTGGCAGCCAGAGACTTTGATACCAATAAGGACAGCAGCAAACTGGTGAATGGAACTGTATGTATCAGCCACAAATGAAACAGGCAGAAAACCTGTCCTTTCTGCAGCGAGGCTACTTCTTCCCTATTGTTGAACTACTGCTGCTATAAGCAGTAAGACTACTTGTGAGCTAGTGGGTAGAGAGTGGCAGGGATTGTTCCCTGCCCCTAAGATCAAGCATTGTGGTTAAAATCTTTTCCGCCCTAGAACAGAGTGAATTCGTCTATTCTGCCACTTGTGTACATTCTTCTGATGAGCCCTTTGTCCCAGCTGTTTCACAAGTTATTCCTGAGTGCCCAGCATGACATGTGCTGTATCTACTTGAGGAAGCCTGATAGCAATTAAACACTATGAATGACTGTAAAATAAGGCTCAAATCTGTGACTTAAACACTGTTTACTATACTGTGAATGACCTAGAGACCTTCAACATGAAGTTTACTTGAATTAGAGAGATGAAGCAGCTGGTAAAGCCCTGCCAGGAAGGGTCCCAGCTCTAGAACTTGTCACCCACCATGCTGTACATTATCCCAGCAGCCCTGTCCAGAAAGGGGTTCTCAGCTGAGCTGGGAGGCAGTAAAACTGGGGAGATTGCTGTCTTCTGATGGCTGTGTGGTTTAATGGGATTTTATCACTTCTGAGCAGCATCTTAGCAATAGTATATTGTCTTTCCCATCCCAAACACTGAACTCCATCATTGGAAAGCCTCTGTGTGCTGAATAAAAACTGTGGTAAATGGTAGAATAAACAACTGGGAGGAAAAGAAGAAAATGCTGCCACTGATACAGTGGAGCTTTAATAGTGGGGATATTTTTGTATATGGCTAAGTTGATTACTTTAGCATCTAATTAGAAAATCGAAGCATATTTTAAAAAATACATAACTTGAACTTCAGAGTATTTTTAAAGTAGCTAAAAGAGCCATCACACAGGGAAGAAAATAAACAGATGGAACCTAAACCAAAACATCAAAATTGTCACTTAATCTGTTATTGCTTTCAGTACACCCCTTTGAATGTTCAATATGTCAATTCAGGTATTCAGTGCATCAGGTATTTAACATCCCCTTAAGCATAAGTAAAATGCAATTAATAGTTTGAAAATCTTGTGTTACTATGTTATTTCACATAAATGTACTTTTATTAGGTCTTGCACCCTCATCAGTATTTCTTGCAGTAGTACAGAAAATTCACTTATAATTATTAGATTCATTTACATTAAAATGTAACGCTTTCTCGTTAAGTGTCTTCTGAGTTCTGTTACTTGTGTCTATATATTTATCTTGTGTCTTGCTTTAAACAACAGCTAGTTCTGTCCAGTTCAAATGTTACTCCAAATTGCCTTTGTGTTTTAAAGATGTTTTTATCTGAGACTGGGTCAATACTGTTTATTATCTTTTTGCACAATAGGAATTAGAAGCAATTAAGCAATCTTTAGTTGTCTGCAGTGAAATGAAGGTGTACCTTTTACACTGAGGAAAGATACTGGCACAAACTAGCATGGAAAAGCCAGTCTACAAAGTCAGAATCTCTGCTGTCTGAAGCAGAATGGTCCCTTGCTGGAAATAGTCTGTGGTCCACACAATCAAATTGTGTCCAAGAATTATTTGGGTGAGTGCATGTCAGCACGGACCAAAACTCTGGTAGTAGCTGTTTAAGAGCAAAGAAAATCAAATTACAGTGATTGTGATGGTTCTCCAGCACTGTTTAATTTTGTACTGTAGAAGTAACCTGAAGTCATCATTCCTTTCCTCACAGGCGTGCCACCACAATAAAAGGTGACAGTAGTTCTATCATGTTAAAAAGAGGTTAATGTTATGACAGGTATTATTTTGTGTTCTTATGCAGCGGAAAAGGTATGGTATCTTCTCTGCACACGGGTAGTCATATGGGCTGAAATGCACCTGTGGAAGAGGTTCCTTTTCCATCACATTTCTGTAATCTTGAATACTTATTTCAGATTGATAACACAATGCTCTAAAATGTCACTCTTCTTGATAGGCATTGGCAATATACAATATGATTTTTAAAGTCTTTTTAAAAACTGTATCTGTTTTCTGATACATGAAGGACCTGTTTTTCATAAAGATCTGAATTTTTTCTTAAATTCTCTCTGATGCTTTATTACAAGCACATTTAATTTTTTATAATGCTGTTTCTGAAATACCTGTACTTTACTAGATTCTTTTATTTCTGAAACACTCAGCTGAGAATGCATTTTGTTTTCATCCATCACTGCTGTCAATCTCTGATCTTTCAGCTTTTTATGTATTTAATAAGTGTGTTCATATATATATATGTATACTTAAAGACAAGTCCTGTTTTGCAATAAGTTTTTGGAAGTTATGTAGAGAAGTTTAAAATAGAATATACTATTACAGTTGGAAGGGATCTACAAAGATCATCTAGTCCAACTGCCTGACCACTTCAGGGCTAAGCACATTGACCAAATGCCTTTTAAACACTAACAGGCTTGAGACATTGACCACTTCTCAAGGAAGCCTGTCACGTTTTCCCACCCTCTTGGTATAGAAATGGTTCCTAATGTGCAGTCTGAACCTCCCCTAATGCAGCTTTGAACCATTCCCATGCATCCTATCCCCTGATACTAAAGTACAAGATCATAGAATCATAGAATGTGTTAGGTTGGAAGGAACCTTTAAAGGCCACACAGTCCAAGCCCCTGGCAGTAAGTAGGGACACCTTTAACTAGATCAGGTTGCTCAGATCTTCATCAAGACTGACCTTGAATATCTCCAGGGATGGGGACTCCACCACTTCTCTGGGCAACCTGTTCTAGTGTCTCACCATCCTCATAGCGAAGAACATCTTCCTAATGTTTAATCTAGAGCTACTCTGCTCTAGTTTAAAACCACTGTCCCTTGTCCTGTCACTACAGGCCCTTACAAACAGTCTTTTCCCCGCTTTTCTGTAGGCCCCTTCAGGTACTGGAAGGCTGTTAAAAGTTCTCTCTAGAGCTTTCTCTTCTCCGGGGTGAAAAGCCCCAATTCTCCCAGTCTGTCTTTGTAGAAGAGGTGCTCCAGCCCTCTGATCATCCTTGTGCCCCTTCTCTGGACTCAGTACAAGAGATCCATGTCTTTTTTATGCTGAGGGCTCCAGAGCTGAACCCATTATTCCAGGTGGGGTATCATGAGTGCAGAGGGGGAGAATCACTTCTCTCAGCCTGCTGGCCATACTTCTTTTGGTTCAACCTAGGATGTGATTGGTCTTCTGGACTGCAAGTGCACACTGTTGGCTCATGTTTAGCTTTTCGTCCATCACTATACCCATGTCTTTTTCCAAAGGGCTGCTCTCTATCACATCATCCCCCAGCCTGTATCGATAATGAGAGCTGTCCCGAGCCATGTGCAGGACCTTGTTGAACTTCATGAGTTTTGCATGGGCCCATCAGGTTGGTCCAGGTTCCTCTTGATGACATCACATCCCTCTAGCAAGTAACGGCACCACTCAGCTTGGTGTCGTCTGCAAACTTACTGAGTCTGCACTCAATCCCTCTGTCTATGTCACTGGTGAAGATATTAAACAACACTGGAACCTTGAGGATCCATACTGGGACCTCCTCTCCATCTGGACATCAAGCCATTGACTACCACCCTCTGGATGTGACCATCCATCCACTTCCTTATCCATTGGACAATCCACCACTCAAATTTGTATTTCTTCAGCACTGTCCTCTCCACTTCCCCTCCTCAGGAAGCTGTTGAAAGCAATGATGTTGCCCCTCACGCTGCTTCTCTCTGAAGTAGACAAATCAAAAGTCTTTAGATGATCTTCATAGGACATACCTTCCATCCCTTTCACCAGCTTTGTTGCTCTCATCTAGATGCATTCAAGGACCTTCACATCCTTCTTAAATTGTGGGGCCCAGAACTGCACAAGATGAGGCCACATGCTGAATGCAGTGGGATAATCTCCTCTTTGTCCAGCTGGTCATGGTGTGTTTGATGCCCCAGAATGTGGTTTGGCCTCGTGGCTGCCAGGACATTCTGCTGACTTGTATTATCTGCTGTATACCAGGATCCCCAAATTCCATTCTGCAGGGCTGCTCTCCAGCCACTGCTCTCACAATTTATACCTGTGCCTGGCATTACTCTGTTCTAGATGCACAATCTGGCATTTTGACTTGCTAAATTCCATCCCATTAATCATAGTTTGATCCTCTAATCTATCCAGATCCTTGTGCCAGTAGTCTTGTTCCTCAAGAGATTCAACAGCACCTTACAGTTTGGTATCAAACAAGCTTGCTAATGGTGCATCCAAATCCTGTATACAGATTGTTGATAAATATGTTGAACAGAACTGGTCCTAAAGTTGAGCCCTGAGGAACACTGCTGGTGACTGATTGCCAGGTAGATGTAGCCCTATTCACTGCAACGCTTTGAGCTCTGGCCAATCAGCCAGTTGTTCACCTAGTGCACCGTAAACCTGCTCATCCCACAGTTGGACAACTTGTCCAGAAGGATGCTGTGAGGCACAGTATCAAAATCCTTACTAAAATTTGGAAAAAGTATATCCACTACCTCCTCTCATTGTCCACAAGGTATATGATGCTATTATAGAAAGATAAAAAAATTAATTAAACAGGACTTCCTTTTTCTGAACCCATGTTCACTGTGCCTGATTATTGCATTGCTCTTTAAATGCCTTTCAACAGTACGTAGTGTAAGCTTCTTAGTAATTTTTCCAGGAACTGACATCAGACTAACAGGTCTGTAGTTCCCTAGAGTAGTCATGTAGTTCTCTCATGCTCTTTTTGTAAATTAAAATAACATTGGCTAGTTTCCAGTCAGCTGGGACATTCTCAGACTCCCAAGAGCTTCAGTGGACGGTGGAGAGAAAGGCTGCCATAATATCTGCTAGCTTCTTCGGAGCTCTGGGATGAGATCCACTAGGCCCCTTGGACATGAGCTCAACATTCAGAGTTGGTCCCTTACTGCTTCAGTGTCCACAAACAGAAATTCACTGTTCCCACACTTGTCTTCCAACTCAGAGGTCCAGACAGTCCAAGGTCTATCAGCATTATTTAAGATTGAGACAAAAAAAATTAATGCCTCCATTTTTATTTCATCCCTATTAGTCAGATGACTTTTTTCAACAAGTATTGGTTGAATGTTTTCTTTAAAACTCTCTTGCTATTAACATACTTTAAAAATCCATTCTTATCTGAAACAACACTGTCCAAGTTGACACTCTAATTGAACGTTGACTTTTCGTGTCTTCTCCCTGCATAATTGAACCACAGCTTTGTATTCTTCCTGTGAAGCCTGACCTTGCTTTCAGACATCATGCTATTTCTTTTTCTTCTTGAGCTCCACAAGGACTTTAAAAAAGGGTAGATAATGGCAGGACAAGGGGGAATGGCTTAAAGCTAAAGGAAGGAAGGTTTCAATTAGATATTAGGGGGAAGTTTTTTACAGAGAGAGTGGTAAGGTGCTGGAACAGGCTGCCCAGAGAGGTGGTGGATGCCCCGTCTATGGAGGTGTTCAAGGCCAGGTTGGATGGGCCCCTGGGCAACCTTGTGTAGATCCAGGCCTGGAGGTTGTTGTCCCTGCCTGTGGCAGAGGGGTTAGAGCTCTATGATCCTTGGTGTCCCTTCCAACCCATGCCATTCTATGATTCTGTGACTTCCCTGTTCAGCCAAACTGGTCTTCTGCCTTGCTTGCTTAACTTAAAACACATTGGAATCGCCTACTCCTGTGTTTTTTAAAGGTGATTGTTAAAGATATATCAACATTTCTGGACTCCTAAGCCTTCAAAATCAGATTCCCAGGGTAAATTCCTAAATAGTTAATTAGGGAGAAATACTCTTATGCTGCCTGCACTGAAATTCCCTCCTCGTTGATTTTCTTGAATGGTTTTCTTTAGAAAGGTCTACAGCATTTTTTGCAGAGTGCTGATCACTACTGCTCTCATTGCTTGTTCTCCAAATGTGTGACAGAGCTCACCAGCCCTGGCACTAGCAGTATGCAAACGTAATTAGACGCCAAAACTGTATAATCATTTTAACATGCTGCTAGAGCCAGAGCTGCTGTGCTCTGCCATAGTAAGAGGCTTCTGATCTGATGACACTAAGATAGAAAATTCATTGCATCTCTTGAGGCTTTGTGCCATTCCTTAACTACTTTCATTGTTAAAGATATGCACCTTGTTTCTAATTTCAATTAATTTATTTTGAGTTTTAGTCATTGCCATTTTTAATGTTGCTTAAGTATTTCAATGTCAGAAATTCTTCCTGTACTTAAACACTGTAACCATGTATCCTCTTGTTGTTTTCATTCTGTTTGGTTATTTTATTTTATTTTATTTTATTTTATTTTATTTTATTTATTGTTTTGGTGTTTTTTTATTTTAATAATACACTGAGCTCATTCAATTTTTGTGTGGTGTTTACTTCAAACCTCAAATAATTTTGAAGCCATTTGTGAAATATTTCTAACATTCTTTATAAATGGGGATTTGGAAACTTGAGAGATATATTTAGACATGAAATGACTTATTATCTTTTTCCTTGTTTATAGATAAATGAAATCTATTGCAGAGGAATTATACACATTGTGGAGATGAGTACATTACTGACTATCAATAATCAAAGTCATATTTTCATAAGAATATTTCTGTTTTACATAACTGATTTAGAGTCATACATCTGTATTTAGGACTGAGTGGTCTCAAGGCTAGACCATTGAAGAAGTTTTTCCATGTAAAATTGCTCATTTTCTGTCAAGAACACCTGTTGTAGTATCTCTTGAAGTCAGCATGACTGGAAAGTAAGACATACAGAAGGTGTACCTGTGTACGTTAAGAAAACAAAAAACCTGATTTAGTAGCTACAGTCCTGTTAATATAACCTTTATAATACATAATATTTTTGAACAGTTACAGGAGTGAGGAAGACCCTGAGATGTGGAAATAAATAAAAAAGAGGTAAGATACAACATGGTTTTACCAAATGCAGAATGTGCGAGGTTAGTGATACTTTCCTAAGAGAAGATAACTGATTTTCCAGACAAGTGAACTGCAGCACATCTCATCTATCTAGAATACAATGCAGTCTTTTAATATAGTGCCTCATGAGAGGTTATTAGTTCAAAAGCAGAAGCTGAGGATTAATACAAATACTATTATGTGGGTAAAGATCTGAATAAAGAAATGCTATGCTGGGTGAAGCTGAAAGGGAAACTGTTGCTTTGGAAGGAAGTCATTACATAGACATTGCTTGCAGATCCATCTTCAGACCATTTTGTTTAATATTACTATAAATAAAACGGGCAGAAGTAGACACATGCTAGTAAAAATGACTAAGGTCACAAAATAACCTTAACAGAAAGGATCAGAATATAATCTGGTAGGAAAACTGAATGACCGTGAGAACTGAGAGTAATAGCATTATTAGGAAAGAGTATTAATAGCATGGGGAATGTGGTAATGAATTAAGGACTGGAAGTTATCTATACGAGAGAGGAAATAAAATGTCTGCATATATGTGGTCATGAAAAGAGCAAATGCTACCTGAGCATGTTTTGAGCAAAGCAGGTAGAAAAATCTTTGTCTCATAAGGCCTCTGAGCCTTGATGCTAAGACTTGAGAAAGATATATTTATAAAGAAAAGGTGGAAAGAAAGATTGTGAAGTGTCTGGAAACTATTATTTGAGGAGAGGCTGGAAAGGAGGCTCACTTGCTTAGTCTCACAAAACGGAGTGGAAAAGGTATGATTTATCACCAGTGGGGGAAGGGGCAAGATGTATTTGAGTTAAATTACTGTTGGCACAAGGACATAAATTAATTTAAGAGGGAAATTAGAACAAACCTGGGATTTTCCTGAACTGTGAATGCTGTGAAAATTTGGAACAGCCTTCTAGCAGAAAGGCGGCAGAATCTTTATTTGATTCTGGGGAATTGTAGCAATTTATTAAAAAGATTCTGTTGTAGATTGCCTTCATCAGCAGATGATTAGAGCTGATGAACCAGGAGGCCTTTTGAGCAGGGTAGCCCTCCATTTTGATGCATATTGCCCTAACTTTCAGAACAGCATAACATTTGACGTACTTTGCACTTTGTTCTCAGGAAACCTTGTTGCTCTGATAATGACTCCAGTGGTCTTCATAGAATTATGCTCAAAGCTCTCACAGCAAGTTTGCTGCAGAGCCAGATAGAATTAAAATCCTAGATGCTGTAGAACTGAAGTCCTAGATGACATAAACATACAACGAACCTCACATCTTTGCATTTACATTTCAATCTCAATTTATCTATCACACAACTTCTTTTCTGGCAGTAATCTAAATGAAAGACCAAGAGGGTTTGGGTTTTGTCTACTGTTGCTATGTAACAAAATCCACAGTACAGAAGTTACACAAAATACGTAACTTGTTATTGAAACGCAAATGGGTATTGGTTTACAGTCTGTTTGGGAATTGCTTTTTCATGTTGTTGCAATAGGCATTTTGTTTTCAACACTTTTAATGGAGAGAAACATGCATCCAATTTTGGTGAACCTTTATATTGCCTGAAGAAGAACTGAAATTATCTAATAAGTATGCAAATACTTCAAGGCTTCTTATTAATTGTGTTTAAACCATCTGTTCCTGTAAGGAAAACTTGAATATTTAAGCATGTAGCAAAATATGAACATGTGCACAGCAGTGTTCAGGAATAGATGTGTTTTAGTGAATCTAAGGATTTTTTACTGTCAGTAATGCTCTGGCTTTGTATTTTTTTAATTACTTAATAAAAAAATTAAAATAAATTGAGTTAATGTTATGATGAAATAGGCAAAAATACACTCAGTTACTCTTCCATATGGTGTGAATGGTCTTTCAAGAGCCACCTCTGAAGCTGGTATAGGGGCTTCATCCACCAATAACTGCATTCCATAAACTACTGCTGCATAATGATGTGGAATGAGTGCAAGGGAAGGGAAAATACACCTACACTATTCTTCTATGCCTTCCTTAAGTATAGAATGTTGGAAATTTACTGGACTGTGATGGTCCAGTACAATTTTTGTGTAGGAATGAAGAACAGGAATGAAATAGTAGGGTTTAATTTCATCAGATCATATGAGGTTTTGAAGAGATATTTACTAGAAAATACCCAAGGAGTGTAAAGCTATTTAAATTTTGAGAACCGGTTGGCAATTAATTTAGTGAAAAATCCTATGTTGTTTGTCCTAGGTACATAAATACATTTATTACAAAATACCTTGAACTGTGTATGCAGATGAATATAATACTGTTCAATATCCAGGATTTTCTTTATTAATTTTCCATTTTTCCAAATTCTGTATGTTTTGCTTATACTGTAGATACTGTAGATTGCATGCTCACTTGCTCTATGTTTTTGTTCTTATAGCGTCTAATGTACCAGGTATCCCAGTGATTATTACGCCATGGATTTGCAATATACTTGAAAAGTATGTCCTCTCTTATCTAAGCCTAAATTTATCTCAATAATTATCCCATGTTCTTTACTAGATAGTAAATATTCTGATTTTACTCTCCAGATTTTTTGGGGGTTGTTGGGGTTTTTTGGGGCCTTTGGGGCTTGGGATTTTTTGTTGGGTTTTTTGGGTTAGGTTTTTTTTTTGTGCATGGGTTTTTGTTTTTGTTTTTTTTTCTATTGGAAAACATTCCCATCTTGCAACGTAGCAATTATAAGCACCAAAGTTTAAATGTAAAGAAATTTTTAATTAGTGTAGATTAGTAATCTTCAGCAGTTATCTAGAGAAAACCATTCCCCATACTTCATGTGCTCATTAAAATCTATTTGTGTTTTATAACATTAGCTTGAAAATACCTGCAAGAAGGGCTCAGGTGACTTCATATCATTAACATCTCATAACATTATATTCCTATTTGAAATGCACAGAATCAGTTTGACTAGTGTTGAAGAGCAAGCCGGAAGGTGGGCTGCTATAAGCAGGTGGGCTGCATAGGCATTGCCTTCAGGTTGAGGTTCCTGGGACTGCAAAACCCAACAACCCCAAAACATTGCCCATAAGGCTGCTGTCCAAACACTCACATTGCAGCTTGAAATGTCCCTTCTTGACACTTAAAAAAAAAAAAAAAAGGAAAAAAAATTAACAGATATGTATGTACACTAGAGGAGAAAACAAGGCCAGGACCTGTGTTCTGGCCATGAGTCTGACAGGCACAACATAACTTGTACTTATAGAACTAAATTCTGTTCTCTTACCTCCTCCCCAAATTAGTAAACACTCTAAATTAGCAGCCAGAATGGTCGCTGTCATCTGTGGCCTTAAACTGGCCCCATACCAATTCATAAGCACTGAGGGGCACACTAATGCTGCTTGGCCTCAGCCAAAATCATATTCAGGGGCAATTGCGACCCATGTTCACACCTGAGCCCTTACTATGATTTTTTTGCTTTTAAAATTAATTGGAGCGAGGATACTGTCACAGACAGAAGGGTAGCTTTCTCTGGAAGCACCTAGAATCAAAACTGTGAGCTGTGTGTCAGGTCAGACCCTTATCCTTGGTCCTCACTTAAGCTGTACTGCCCATGGCCCTCACTGATCCTGACCACGACTTAAATCATTGACTGTATCTCAGATTTTCTTGTCATCATTGCTATGAACGTCTCTGGAGATCACTGGCTCTTCACTGACCCTTGTGACCATTACTGACCTGCTCTGCTCACTTCTTTCAGGGGCTGTAGGTAAGTGAGGACATTGCCCATTCAGACTGGCTTTCACACTGCTCCCTTACCTTAAGAATGAGTCTGTCCCTGGCAGTCTGTCCTTCCTCTCCTTTTTCCCAGCCTGTAGCCAGCTCCTTATCTTTTTGAAAGCAAAGGTTGATTTTGCTCCAATATCCAAAAGCCTGACATTAACAGCTACAGGAAATGTATCTCCTAATACTATGTTTGTCCTTTGCATAGTTGTTTAGGAAAAACAAACTATCTTATATTCAGATCACAAAATTATTTCTTATAACAATTCATTCAAAAGGTGCTGCGGTATTGGAGATACAGTTGGGAGATATGTAGTATTTATTAATTTATGAAATTTAGTCTTCATTGGTCAATATACTTCAACAACAGAGCTGTTACTTCCAGTTTCCAGATCTTGCACAAATTAAGCGTTGCCAGTGCTGCTGTTGAAGAATTGGGAGAACTTCTGCTTTGTGGTTCCAACTTTAATTGTGAAGAACTAAGCAGTTTTCCATGTCAGATTTAATGCTCAGTAGCAATGATGTAAGCAAAACAATGAAGAAAATAATTTAGTTTCATCTTTGTATATAGTTTCTATGTTATGATAGTAAAAATAGAAGCTGATGGAAGAGACTCAGAAGTTATAATTAAGCAAAGTAATAAAAGGAACCACACAGTTCCTTCCCAAAACTCAAAACGTGCTTTGGCATGGAAGATGAGCGGAAATATGCTGTATGTCATAATTCGTTGGTCATTGAAATTTATTATGATTAACGAGCAAACCAGGAAGATCTCTATGATTGCTAGGTGCTAGAAATAGGTAAAAGGAGTTTTATTATGGCAATACAAGATCCTCAGACTTCTGGTAACTGGAAGAATTATATGGCTTAACTACTCAGTGCCTGCAGCCTATTTTCTCTCACTTCAAACAGCAGAAATGCCAAAAATGATTGAATAGGTGTTTTGTGGACAATGTGAAATAAGATTATGATTAATTAATTATATTTGACATAGGCTATTAAAAAAACCCAAAATGCCTCAGTTTTATTCTTGCTCACAGTATTGCTGACAACCTTAGGATTCAATAAAGAATATGCTTTCTTCACTGGACCAAGATGATATCTGGTTAAAATTAGCATGGTGCAGTCTGGCAGATTTTTGTCCTCTACTTTTTATCTGCACTTATGTGTGGTAGTGAGTATTATGGGAATAGCACATAGTTGGTAAATAGGCAAAGGCAACTTCAAACTCCCTAAATTTGGCTGGATATCATGTGATTAAGGAATTCCCAGGACATTTTCAAATTTACTGCTATGAGAAATCTGGAGTTATATATGTTGAAAGAAAATATTCTCACGACATAAGAATCATTAAAATATTTTTTGCGAAAGCAATAACTTTTAAAATATTAATTAAAAAAAAACCCCTTTATTTCAGGGGTTTATGTTTGTACATCTTCTTTAAATGTAAAAATGTTTTGAGCATAGTATAACAATAATACTAGACTCAACCAAATGTCCTTCTAGATATTGTTGTGTTTCCCTTAGTTTTATACCCTTTTCTTAGGAAGATGATAAAAATAGAGAAATAAGACTTACTGTGACACTTATACAAATCGAACTTTCAGTTTATGGCCCTGAGAATTCAGGAGTTTCACATGATGCTTCTTTAGTAGTCCTCAGTAGATTTTCCCTCTCTTAAAAAAATATTTAGTATTTACAGAAATATGTGTTAGTATGCTGCAAGTTAATTCAGCATTGTGTGAAATGCCCACTCTTTGTTTTTTGAACTTGTTTCCTGTTCATTTCATTTGATGTGTCCTAGTTTTTTATTGGAGGAAACAGGAAACATTTACTTCTTTCTCTCCTTCTACTTGTCGTTAGTGGCCAGGGGTGAAATCAGCTTACCAGCTACAGATTGCCCTGAAACTCTTTAAAGGTTGATTGAATTGTTTGTCATCCAGGCATCTGAAGTCAAAGCAGATTTAAAGAAGTTGCGTGTTACTGTTTAAATACTTAATCCTAGAATTCCTACATCTGGAGGTAGTTACAATTAATTATTTTTTAATTTTCTATTCTGCTCTTCAACTGAACCTTCAGCTTAAGTCAGACTCTGTTATGAATCCTATATATATTATTTCACCAACAGAAACAATGAAGCTAAATCAGTCATCAATAGCCAGCCAACTCTGTGAGCTTTCTGCACAAATTTGCTGTTAGAATGAAAATAATTATTTGAATCTGATTATCATGTTAACATTTTTCTAACATCCCCCAGAGTAGAGGGATAAAAAGTAAAAGAAGCAGTTATTCTTTCTGGATGTGCTATAATGGTGGTAGCATATCTTAGCCTAAGACTTTATGAAATATTTAAATCTGTGCCCATGGGCTCTGGTGGTGCAATTCTTTCCAACAGAATAATACTGCTACAAATCCTAACCTGGAGCACTGTGACATGAAAACATATGCTCTTGTTATTTTTCCTGTACATGGCCAGATGCAAAATGTGCAGATTTAGAACTTGTTTACAAATCCTTACTGAATACAAAGTAGATCAACATCCAACACTTGAAACTCTGGCTGTTTAAAACATAAGGCATGCAAAACTTGTATTTCTTCGAAATAACTTTCCTCTTTGGCCAGAAGAGAGCTGTGACAAATCAAATACTCGAGTAAATCCCAAACTTGTGTCGGTGTAATGAGAAGAATGTGTTGACAATCATGTGGTCATGGTGTTGGCAAGATGACAGTCTTACTCTCTTCCAATATTTGCAAAATTTTTTTTTGCTTTCATTTGTCTTAGGTCACCTAAACTGGCCAGTTGTGACTTTTACATGTGGATAAAGAGTCTCTCTATTTCTGTCTGGCAATATTTAGATTTTTTTCTAAGTCTATTTTTGATAAAACACCAAAGTGAGATGTGTGCCTTCAAAACTTGAAATTATTCAGATCTATGGAGAAATGTCCATTGAGTTAGGTGAATTCTTGCTTTTGAGTTCTATTTGTGTATTTCACGGTGTCATTTAATAGCATTTTCGCCTATGAGTGAATGGCCAAAAACTGACATGCATCTTTTATCCAGAAGTGAAATGCTGCATTAATCTTAAAAAAGCAGGTTGTAACAACAATAACAACTACAGTGTACAGTTACACTGCATTGCATTCAGTTACAAGTCCTAAAACAAGTCTAGTCCTAGAAGAAAATATACATGATATATTTAAAATACCTAATGTATGACATGACAAATATATGCTACACCTGGCAGTAAGTTTACGCCTAATATCTCTCCCTGTGTACTTGTATAGGTGCACCGCAAGAGATGAAAAAAGCATTGAAAAGCCAAAGACCATATGGAGAAAGAAGCTATCAGAAGCAAAAAATGCATTTTTGGCCTCTCAGCTACCGCTGACCCAATGACCCAATTTATTTCAGTTGAAATGTTATTCTGGCTGGCTGATTCTGCTTTGCAGATCTCTTCTTGAGTTAAGCAGTGCTGTAATTTGGAAAGAGTTTTAGCTCCTTAGTTAAAGTAAACTAGCAGTATCGCCTCGTGAAGACAGAATAGAAATTAGAGAATTAGAAAATCTGCAACACTGACTGGCAGTTTTTGATGGCTGTTTAGTTTGTGAAAATCTACATGTTATCGGAAAGTGACTTTATTGCCTTTCCATGATTTTCATTTTTTTGCTTTGCCCAGTGGGATTCATTTGCCTTGCTCACAAAATTACAGACAGGCTTTCCTTTTTCCAGTGCCTTGCTTAAATACAATAGTTATAATGCAGCTAAAAACTTCCTTTCTGACAGCCTCTTCAGGTAATTTTTGTTGAAGTGCCTGCAGATATGAATCCCTTAGACTGAAGAGATCTGCCAGTCATGTTCCCCACTTCCTCAATAGCTGTTCTAGGCATTAGACTATTATGAGGTAGGACACTATTCCTAGAGCAATTTTCCTGAAACAAGGAGACTTTTAGTGTTTGCTACAGGGGTATGCAGCTTTGTGCTATGTCAATTGTCTACATCATGTATGATTTGGGCTAGGTAGTCACTTTGTGTTTTTGAGTAAGAGTGGCCAAATAAAGATCTTTTTTTGTTCAAAATGAAGATGCCAGTTACCTCCAGCATTAGAGAACAACAGAAGGGAATCCTTCTTAGTCCTGTCTCTCTGAGTCTTAAGCATCTCTGTTTTGCCTGTCTCCAGAAAACATTTGTGATCATGCTCTAAGCTATTCTTTTCTGCTTAATATTCTTAATATTCATCATAACATTATTTCTCCTAGGTGAGCAGGTCTTCTCCTCCTCAACACAACACTTATATGTTGAGTGAATTACAAGATTTTTTAAATTCAGAAACATTCATATTCTAGTTGTGATGTGAATAGTTAAGTTCAACATTCTTTTTTTAGTGCAATTATGCATTCATTATGTAAATAGGTTCTGCCTCATTGACTTCCCTTGCCAGGTTCAGCTCTAGCCTCCCCTTGGCTTTCCTGACCCCATCCCTACATAACCAGGTAGCATCCATATAATAGGTATTTTGCTTTTCTAAAATTCAGGGTCCTCCTTACCTCTTTGCCTGACCGATATCCCTCAGGACTATGAACTCCACCAGTGCATGATCACTGCAACCCAGGGTGCCTCCCATCGTGACATCACATATTAGTTCACTTGCATTGGTGACCAAATAGTCCACTATCTCCTCTCTTCTAGTAGGGCTGTCTATTACCTAGATTAAGAAGTTATCCTCAATGCATTCCAGGAGTCTCACAGATCACCACAGCTCACCATCCTACTTTTCCAGCAGATGTTGAAATCGCACAGAAAGCTGAGAGCTTGTGAGTGCAATGCAGGTCCTGTAGCAGGAGTAAGAAGACTTTATCAGTAGGCTCCCCTTGATTGGGCAGCCTGTAGTAGATACCAACTTCAAGGTTCCATTTGCCACGTCAGTCTCTGATTCTTACCCATATTTTTTCAACCTACTCATGGCTATTCTCCAGAGACAGCTGTTCCTACTCTATTTCTTGATATAGGGAGCATTACCTCCACCCCTTCTTCCTCACCTGTCTCTTCTGAACAGCCTGTAGCCACCAAAAGCCACACCCCAAATGTGGGATTGGTGGATTTTATTCATCAAGATGTGGATAAAACTTTAAATGTGACCCAAACTTGTCTGAGTTTAACTTCATCAACTGGACTACTCCGAGTGATAAGGATCTCAGATAGTTGAACTGGTGACCACTGGGATCAATTAATATTCTCCATTTTCCTAGTCTTGCCTAGTCTAGCAAAGAGAGGCTGCATGCTTTTTCTGAACAACCCAAAAGTTCTGGCAGGTATGGTGCAAGAAACACTTCCCCAGAGCTGCAATTACATGCCAGCATGTAATAGACAGCACTTGTTCGAGGAGGTCTCAGGGTACCAGAGGCATAGTATCTTGCCCATGACTGCCTTCTGAGGCCAAATTAAAGATTTATTTGGCAAATATTCTTCAGCAAGATGGTGGAATCTCATGGAAGTAGCCTAGGAATGCTTCAGGAGTATCTGGAAAGTATGTGGAAAAAGTGTTCCCTCTGCCTGGCAGGAGACACTGCTGCTGCTTTCAGCTGAATTATCATTTCATCATGCTTGTGTTTCAAATACTTAACTAGAAACTGCTTCATTTAACTTTTTTTTAAAAAGTTTGCTTGAATAGTAGCTTTACTTAATATGAATAAATTCAATTGATTATAGGAAATGTAGTTCCCAATTTAGGTCATGCTTTGCACAACATCATAAGTAGACTACTTTTAAAAAAGGCGAGTAATTGTAATGTAAATACATGTTTAATTAATGCTATTGATTTTTTTAAACAAGATAGTCAAGCCCCAGAGTGCATCAAGGGTCTTAATTTTCCCCAGGAGCTACATCTGGGATCCCCTCCATGAATCCACTTCCTGTGATCCCAACATCCTCAAGCTCATCCCTGGCTTGAGCACTGATCTGGGCAGGGCTGTGCCCAGATCTGTCTCTGCCATCCCGACTGGCCTCCCTGGAACATCCCAAGGTTGATGATGGAGGTAGCTTTGGCTCCATGTTTGTCTCCAGTCTTCTCTCTGGCCCAGTGTCCTGGATGGATCTCAGACTGATCTTATGGGAAGCCTTATCTTCTACCTCCTGCCCTGCATCCTGCTGCTCTTAACACCCAAAATTGGATCCTCTGTCTGCCTCATCACCTCTCCTTGTCTGACATTGTCAGTGGGACCTACTGTTGCCACCAGTGCGGTCCTGCAGGACTGCACCCTGGTCAGGGAGGGCACTTCATGGTCTGTGCTGTGGTCACCCTCTGCTCCTGCCTCTTTCTCAGGACCAGCCCCACTATACTGATCTCTGACTGAGGGACTAATGCCTAAGATACCTTTTCTCTTTCAGATAAATCCATTTATACATGATGAAACAGTCATAAGAGACTTTGTTTGCCGTAAATATCAGATAGTCCAAATCTGTTTGACTGTTACAGGTTTCACAGAATTCACAGATTCACAGAATTTTAGGGGTTGGAAAGGACCTCTGGAGATCATTGAGTCCAACCCCCCTGCCAAATCAGGTTCCCTAGGACAGGTCACACAGGTAGGCATCCAGACAGGTCTTGAATATCTCCAGAGAAGGAGACTCCACAACCCCTCTGGGCAGCCTGTCTCAGTGCTCTGTGACCCTTACTGTGAAAAAGTTCTGTATATTGGTATGGAACGTCCTGTGCTCCAACTGTGCAGCCCTTTGCCCTGTCCCCACAGACAACTGAAAAGAGATGGATACCAAATTTGAAGAAGGAAAACTGCAGTCATATTCTCACTGGTGTCACCACTTGAAAAGTAGTCAGTGGAGTCATTGACATTCTTCTGACCATCCCAGTTTGGTTTTGTATTACAAGTATAATACTGCGCCCTGCCAGAGGCACAGTGCAACTCACAGCTTGGGTGATTTGTGTGCAGGTGTGCACAAGCCATTAAGAAAAGTAATATTGCCCAAGCCTGAATCTTATAATTTCATCAGCTAAATAAATATTTGTATTGACAAGTTGCCTTTCCTATGCTTTGTATAGCCTAAAAATGTTAATTCATCTCATATATGCACATTTGCCAGCATCACACTGCTTATACACTTGCAATTTCAGCATCCACACATAGCATGTAGATATGCTGCAATATGACGTCCTCCAACTTTTACTCTGTCCCCTTTTATGTCTATCAGGGGATATAAGGTTGTAGATCTCATCTCCACAGGCACAAAAAAACCCAGTTCTTTCTCCTCAAGAAGTGGAGGAAAGCACATCTTGCCATTAGGGTGGTATTCTCAAGAAATGCCTTTTTCTCTGCTCCAGCTCTGACACATGCCTCAAGTACTTCCTTTGGTTGCGTAAGAAAGTAACAATGGCTGTAATGGATCATCCTTGTCGTTACAGGGTAAGATGAAAATCCTTCAGATAACGAGTGGCCAAATTATAGGGTTCCTTGAAGACAAAGCCCATTATTAAATCTATTCTTGGATATGCACAGATAGTCACTTCAGTGAACAGGTCACAGAAGTCATGCTGCGATGCTGTAATCTTTAATATATTTGTAACAGACATGTAAACATGGAAAATGCTGTCATATCAGACAATATTTTATGGGCATTCAGCCCAACCTGCTCTTCTAAGAGCATTTTGATTGCATCCTAGTATTTAGTACAATAATACTGCTTTTAAATTAATGTTCTAAATTTAGGGATAAATCACAAAGTTCTGCTTGAAAATAGTTAAATTTTTACATGTATGCTTGAATAGGACTTTTTTTTTCATATGTCCTTCTATGTTTAAATTTTGTTTACTACCACCAATTTCCCACAAAAAAGCCCCAAACCAACCCAACCAAAACCCCAATCCAAACACACATTATTTTTAACCTTATAGCATCTCCTTCCAAGTGTATTTTTTGAAAATCAAGACAGTTATACATTTCATACAATAGTGTGACTCCATCCAGTAACTGAGCAATCAATGGCAAAAGTTGAAGGTTATTTTATTTGCCTTAAAAGTCAATGGAGGAATGAAACTACTATAAAAGTATCCAAAATTGAGAAGTCAAATATTTATTAACACTGAAGGAAAGACTGAGGTGATTACATGGCTTCCAATAAGATTTTAGGTTCCTTTTTCAAATAAAATATAATCAATAGAATCTATTAGATGAGTCCTCAGTTTATTAGATTTTTCTATGTAGAAAGTCTTTGCAGACTTAAATTTGTCCTCTTGGTTTGTGTTGAGATACTAAGAGCAGGATCTTCTAGAACTATATATAAAGTGTGATTACTTTTCTTCTTCCACCTCAAAAGAGTAATCCCTAGTAAAATAAATCAATGGTATTAAATTTTTTTTATCTCAAACTTCCACAATTCAGGCCTGGACTTCTAAAAATGGTATAAATCTTAGCCAATATCTATTTATAAAACTGAAATTAATTTGTACTTGGTAATATAGGACTGAGAGGGAGGGCTAAGGTAGAAAATAATAAACACTGTTTATGGTGGAGTTGTCTTTCTCTGCCAGAGTTTCGTGGGGACTTAGGATGTTATTAAGCATAGTTCCATTAACATTGTAACTACACTTTCTAATAAAGTATAGCAATTATGTAAATATATATGCTCTAATTATGTGATTAGGCTGACAGTAATTATGTATCTTTATAGACAATTATGAGTTAAAATTACATTGAAGCAATGTCACTCAATACAAAGAACAAAAAGAAAATTAGATATGTGGAAATGAAAATTATGGAAATGCATGTCAAAGGTTACTGGAAGCCATTCACTCATATAAACCAATATTGCTCCACCTTATCCACATCTTTGTTCTGTTTTCCAGCTGTTGTAGTACCTAGGATTACTTTTGTTGTACTCTTTTTTTCACCAGTTCAAAGGTTCTGACAGTGAAGTGATGTGAAGTGAGACAATACAGCTCTGTGCTTCCCAAGAATTCTCTGTTAGTTACAGATTCTCCTCCTTAAAGAAAAGCAAAACCCTTTATGGTTTGTTTTGCAATGTGATTTTAAAATATGCTGTTGGGAATGAATAGGCTAGAAGTGCTTTCAAGGCCAAAGCTGTCTTACGTACTGAGATTTGGGAGAGTTAGATTTTGCTGGCTATCGCTGAGCATAGAAAATTTCAGTGATTTTATTGTTGCCACTAACATTGAACATAGTTTTAATACATTGTTTTGCCTGTTCATAAACTCGACTTGGTGTTTATTGACAAATTTCTGTGATATCAAATATTTTTCAAGCAGAATACACAGTAGTTAGACTTATATTTCCCAAGACATGTTTGTTTTAAGAACTCGGGTTATAAAGAACTACATACATATTGCCAGCTATTCTCCTGAAAGCATGAGAACTCTTGATCTCCTTATTTAACTAAATGAGATAGTGTTATTTATTTTTGATCTATAACCACACAAAAATCTTTGAAGAAATATATCTTGCTTTTCAAGGAGTCATGACATGTAGATAGAGGTAGCTTAAGCAGTTCATTCAGATTCAGAAACTGTAATTTATCAAGTGCAATGTACATAGAGAAATTAGCTTGATGCAGCTAATGCACTGAACTGAACATTATCCACTCCCATTCTGGCTGCTTTTAACTAAGGGCATATACAGCAGTAACTCATAGTTACAGATTTACAATATTTAGGAGCATCAGCAATTTTTGCATCTGTAATTTGTCACTTTTAGGTGAAGGGAGGAACTAGCACATTCCCAGGGGATTTTCCTGTTTAAGACACTGCAGTATGCACATCAGACGGAAAAAGTTTATTTTCTTCATAAACCTGATCCTACTTTACAGAGCTGTAATGCCAGGTTGTGGGTACAAAATATTACCTACATATAAAAAGCCTTTTCTACAGTTTATCAAGCCCAAGAATAAAGAATTATTTTTATTTTCTTTGAGCAACCAATTGCATTTTTTTTCCTAATGCAGTTCATTATGTTTTGTTCTGCCTAACATTTCTGTAACAAATCTGATGGTAAGGGAAGATTATTTCAGTGTGGAAATTGTGCATATATAACCCAATTTACTGGCTTAGAACTTCTTTCCTGCTGGGTGTGATAATGATTCAGAAAGCTGCAGAAGAAAGTAAGCATATATTTGGTAGAACAATTACTCTAGGCAAAGAAGAGATACGTCACAGAAACAGCACAAGAATATGGCCTCTTGGTTCTTTGTGGTGCAGAGAGAAGGAATAATTACACTGCGTGGAAAGAAGTTTGCTGTTAGCTAAGGTTTACATAACAGGGCTTTTTTAGGGGATAAAATTCTATTTGAAGCTATTAAGTCACTTGGATGGTGTGAAGAAGCCCATTTTTGGCCACTCGGGGAAACACTGGGTTCAGAGGTACTGGAATGGTATAGAGGGAGTGAACACGATCCACAGACACTGAAATGTTAGGCTGAAAAAGGCCAGATTAGGGCAAAGTAACAGATGTTTTAAAATGTAGTAATAGGCAGAATGAAGTAAAAAGGTACACACAGAAACCTTGGAAGGGCCTCAGATTACTAGAAGTTGCAATATACCCAAAATGATTTGCGCTTTTTCTTTCCTTTGGTACTTCATCAATGAAACTTCATTTTATCGATAAATTAGCACTCAGTAATGTTTTTATCTCTCTCTTCTTTTTTTTTCTCTTTAACATTGAGATTTTCAAAAGCAATATGTGGTAATCGCTGTGTTTGATTCAGGTATCTATCCTGCATTTACATTTAGGGTGTTCAACAAAACTATTCTAGTATAAGTGCCTAAGATCCCAACTTGGTGCATTGGTTCTCATTCACAGGGTGTTCATTTCAGTTAAACAGACTTGTTTTCCAATGCTGGTATTTTTCACTGGGAATCACTTCATCAAGTACTTCTCACAGTCTCCTTTACATTGAGGATAGCTGTGTTGGGAACACGTAGGTTTTGTTCTAGATATATTGTATGATTATACTTCTAGTAATAGATATGTAGTAATACACACGTGTACACATGTGTAATATTTCCTCATTTTCTTCACCTTTTTTCATCACTATACATTTCTTCAAAAGAGATTCTTGCAGCATGTCTCAGAATTACTATGCTCCTGAAGTAAAACAAAAAACGAACAAAACCAACAAAAAAGATGTTCTCAAAAACTCTTCTGAAAAGCACATGAGGATTTCACAAAAGATGGCATAACTTATTAATCCTAAAGAAAACCTAGTAAAACAGGTAACAATAGTTTGCAATGTAAATGATTTTATTGCAATAATGGTGTAACATTAAGTGACAAAAGAATTATTAATTAGTAGACTATTTAAACTGAATTTATAAAAAAATTCTAGCCAATTTATATAATTTTGTATTTATTATAGTATGAGTGGTTATGATGTCTCTTGATATATTAGTGTCTGGATACATTTTATTAATTCATATGAAGTAGAATTTTGATATATGAAATCTACAGCTCTATTAGAAAAAAAGCATCCTCTTATTTGTACGGTGCTTGAGGGGTCAGAAACATGAGGCTACATTTCATATGTCTTTTAACTAGGCTGCTTAGCAGCTGATATTATTATTTGATAGATTACCTATATCCATCATTATAAAGCCCTGCCTTAAATTTGGAGGTCAGTGGCCCTTTGCATCATGATTCACAAGACCTGACATCCCCTCATAGGTTGCGGAAATTCCCTTTCTGTTATGATTCTGACCCAATCCATGCATCCATTTTTGCTTGCAGTTCTGCCTTGCACTATTGTTTTTGCTGATCGATCTCCATCTCTCCTTGGTATGTCCCTGAAATATTTCAGCTTGCTCTCCTTGCTGTTCTGGGAGCAGTAAACGGTTCTTTCTGCACTTCTGCAATATATGCTCATTTGTCTTCTTTTCTGGTCTGATGTCTTCAATGTATATCAGCCACACAGAATCTCAAAGGACTCCGATGACTTCACATTTGCTGCCTTGAGGATCCAGCTTTCACAGTTATACCTACCAATAGATCAAATTGTCAGTGATTACACCAGCTTGACCTTTATGAGCAGGTCTCCAACCTGCCCTTTTCTCTCAGAATACGTTTTAATTTAACATCTACTGCATATGGCATAGTCAACCTTGTCCAGATGTCACCTTGTTCAGATGTTGCTATCTTTATGCATATTTTTCCTTTTCTCTTGCACTTGCTTTTAATCTAAATAAAATGATCCAATGTCTTCCTTTCTTATCCTTTATTACTATATTTATGTTTCAGTGAAAGAATCAGACCCACATTTTTTAATCAGTTTATTACTGTGAAAATAGTCTACAATTATTGCAAATTAAACTTGAATTTAAAATAGACCAAAAATTTTGGACCTGAATTGAAAACTCTTCACTGAAAGACTTTTTTTTCAGAAACAAGTATACTTCTGAAGTCTCTATTTTAGTGGCAGATCAGGAAATTATACCCATGATGTAATTCTTCCTCTTTGGGGAGTTCTCAATTTTTAGAAGTTATATTTATTTTCAGTGGAGGAGCTTTCTAAGCCACCTTCCATCATTTATTGACAGTCCTGGTTAACAGGGGAGATGCCAGATGACTGGAAGCCTGACAATGTGATACACACCTACAGGAAGGCACAAAAGGAGGATCCATGGAACTAAAGGCCCGTCAGCTTGACCTGATCAGGGAAGATCATGAAGTGGTTCATCTTGAGTGCACTCATTAGGTATGTGCAGGATAGCCAGGTGATCAGGCGGAGCCAGCACGGGTTCATGACAAGTTCTTCAGAGTTAACTTTGCTTTAAGCAGGAAACTGAACTAAAGACCATCTTAGGTCCCTGTCAAAGGGAATTATTCAGTGATTCAGTGATTTGTAAATATGAAGCAACTGTCATAGATTCATTTTCTGATATTGAAACAGAGTATTGAAAGGAAGTACTAAAAGTACTGAAAATGATGGGAACAGAGGTCCATGTACCTGTAAGCTGCATGAAACTGTTACACTGTTGTGGTGGTTTGACCCTGGCTGGAGGTCAGATGCCCACCAAAGTTGCTCTATCACCCCCCTTTTCATCTGGACAGGGCAGAAAATATATAGGAGTCGAGATAAGGACAGGGACAGATCATTCTGCAATGAGCGTCATAGGCAAAACAGACTCAACACAGAATAAAGGCAAGAAAACTCTCTAATTTATTACACTACACACCCAGTGAAACCAGAGTTGGGTAATGAGAAGTGTGGCCAGATCTTAAAGCACCTTCCCCCACCCCTTCCTTCTTAGCAGACTTCACTTTAGTCATGATTTCACACCCTTCTTCCCCTGAATTGTGGCACAGAGAGGGGCAGGGAATGGGGGAATGAGGGTTTCAGTTAGTTTGTCACAAGTTGTTTTCCTTCTTAGCCGGGGAGGGGGGACGGTGCAGGGTGTCATTCATTCCTCACACCCTTCCCCTGCTGCAGTGTGGGGTCCCACCCACAGGAAACAGTCCTCCATGAACTTCTCTAATGTAAGTCCTTTTCCACTGCGCTTCAGCTCTTCACCAGCTGCCCCAGTGTGGGTCACTTCTATGGGGTATAGTCACAAATCATAGAATGTGTGTCAGGCCCAGACTGCTCTGGCCTGGTCTACAGAGTCACAAGTGTGTCCCTCCCCACCCCAGCAAACCTGCTCTGGCATGGGTCTCTCTCTCTCACTCATCTCTGTGGCTCTGTCTCTCTCTACAGGCTGCAAGTGCTGACAGGGGCTTGCTCCAACGTGGATCACAGAATCTCCTGCGTGTCTCCCTCTGCTTCAGTGTGGGGCCTCTCCATGGGCTGCAGGTGAGGTCTTGGCCTTTTTCATTGGCTGCGGGGGGACAGGTGCTCCACCATGGGTTTCTCCACGGGCTGCAGGCGCATCTTTCTCTCCAGCACCAGGGGAGCCTCCCCCTCGCCCTTCATCAGCCTTGGTGCCTGCACAGTTTCTTACATCTTCTCCCTCCCTTCTCTGGTGGCAAAAAGCAGCTGCTTGTGGTTTTTTACTTCTTAAATGTGATTCCCAGAGGTGCTATGACCATTGCTGATGGGCTTGGGTCAACGACTGTGGTCTTGAGCTGGCTGCTGTTTGCTCTGTGGGGCCTGCAGAGAGCTTCTGGCTGTTTCTTGCAGAAGCCACCCCTGCAGCTGCCCCTTCTCCACCAGAACCCAGCCAGGCAGAACTACAGCAGGGCTTCCAGGTGTAATTTGTACATCACTGCTTAAGGTATGTAAGGTATTATTCATTGAGATGTGTCTGTCTTCACTTTTGACATCTGTTCCCTAAGGGATACTGTACCTCTGAGATGGCATTTTCTATTAACATACATTTGTGATAGCTCTACTTTTGCCTGAATGACGAGATTTAAAGATAGTAATTGCACATCCATACAGCACAATTTTTTAATTATTTGAAAAGTATCACCTTAGAGGGGTTTTAGCTGCTTTTGTGCTTTCTTCGATATATTTTCAAATATTTACTATTATATAAGTTAAAGCTTTAAAAGTGTTTAATATGTTTCTTGTATTGCTTACATAATTTGTTATTATTTCTTCTAAAATTACTGTCTTGCATAATATTATTTTTCATTCTTTTCCTGTATTGACCTGCATTGCACATCCTGACTGCTTGAAGAATAGTCACAGCCCCTCTATCTGCCGTGACTGAAGAAGCCAAGCTCTTTTACTCCTCCCTGTATAGCAGACAGTCCATTCTGTGCTAATTTCTGTAGCCCTTTTTATTGCTTTTATTTGTAGTAATGTTTCTTCAATATTTGTTATCAATTGTGTATAGCAACACTTGCTAGATTATTTTTTATGTATCTTTTGTAAAATAGCACTATTACTTACTTGGAACAACTAGAAATAGCTCACCTGATGCAACATAGCAAAACCTGTCTTTTTTCACAAGTGCTTTCAGCAATTAGTTCATGCACTCAGGTCTCCTTTCCCTTTTGGCTTTACACCAGACTAAATTCCCTACTTAGCACAGAATTTTTATCTCTAATCCCTAATGCACACCAGTGTTTCTCACATTTTTATTATGTTAGTTCTCAACATCAGGTTTCTCTCTGGATGATACTTAACTTTCTTCTCTAATTACATTGTAGGTTATCAGTGTATTTCATAAGTACATTTCCCTTTTTCTGCAAAGACAAATACTGATAAAATTAAGTACAGTAAATCCTAAAAATAGTTCTCTAAATCTTTCAGTGATAACAGTTCCATTTCATTTCTTATAAATAGTGTTTCTGTATCCTACCCTTCCTCACTTTACATTTCTTTCATAGAAGAATCTTTATTCTACCTTTCACGCAATTTTTTTCTTTCTTGCAGTCTTTATATTTAACCAATGATTTTCAGGCCCCATATAATGTATTTTTTAAAAATCCAAGTCAGTGAGATCTACTTTTTTGTCATCTAAAGATTGATTTTATTCTCAAGAAAGATATACACTTGCTCAAATATAATTTATTATTTTGCTGGGGTTTTTTTGGAAGTTGGCCTTCTTTAGAATAGAATATCTAGCTTTAGTTACTGAACTAGACATTTTCTAAGTGTGCTAGGGCACATCCAGCAACATTGGACAACCATCATGTAAAAATTTTCAAAGGGCTTCATAGATTTTTCTTTCAGCCATCTCAACATCGGCTGCAGTAGACTCCTGGAAAATGTGAGTTAGCAAGTAGTAGATTCAGGTTTTATTATCTAATTTTCTGATCTAGAAGAGTTACAAGGGCTAGACCGTTTTTGGCCTTTTGTTCCTGAGCACATTGTAATATAAAATAAAAAAAGCTATGCAATGTTTTGGACAACAATGTTCTCTTCTGTATTTCACCCAGTCATAAAGGTGGTAGGCAAGAAAGCTGTGCAGGTAGAATCATCGAATCATAGAATTGTAGGGGTTGGAAGGGACCTCGAGAGATCATCGGGTCCAACCCCCAAAGAAGTTGAGACGTATTCCTTTTTGTCAGGACCCAGGACTTTCCCAATCACTCCTGGAGGCAGAATTCTTGTCAGTCCCATTCTAGTCTGTAAACAGGATTCAGACCTTAGATTGGTTTTGGTCAAAGACACATTATCATCTGGCAATTAGAGTAACTTCTCAAATGCAAAACCAATCACTATTTTTACATGGGTTTTAATGTGAGGAAAGCTTTTCCAGACCTCACAACCTAAATTAATCTAGTCAAAGGTTTCACAAAATCTTCAATTGGGTAATAAGATCTGCATGATAAAAAAGACCTGCAGAAAAACTGATCTAGTACAGAGGAAATTAAGGAGTTAACAGATGTCACATTCCTTCTAAGAGCAACTGTGTGCTACTTACTGTTTGTAGTCAGTGTCTGCTTAACACTTAACTCATCATTCATCTCCCTGACTCACTTTTTTCAGCTATTTACTTTGATACAGCAATAATGGAGTCCTTTGTGGTATTGATGTGCACTCACCCATACACACCAAATTAACAGAGGATCTTTCTTCTTCAGAGTTAGCTTCAATTAGCCCACTTAGAGCCTTGGAATGAGTGTCCTTCCTGACCTTCAGGCCAGGTTGTTTCTAGAAAATTATTTAACTAGATTGGACGGTAGACAGAGATGGCAGAGTCTTGTTTACTGTCCAGCTGATAGACTAAACTAGTGATAATTAAAAAAAAAAAAAAGCAGTGTTAATTGGTGACTATTGGTGACTCAGAGTCCATTGTACATACCAGCAATTACATACTACGTGTTGAAGCCTTTTCTTTTCTTTTTTTTTTTAAAGTGTATTTTAGCCCAAATTTTCTCTAATGTTATCAAAACAACATGTATTTATTAGCAGAATGTTTTACTGTGAAAATACATCTGTTTCTGTATGCTTTGTTTCTCCATTCATCATCTTTAGTAACTCCTCAGGATAAAGAAAAACATAAAAACAGAAAGGGAAACTTTAGTGGTGGTATTCCAACTGTTCAAATTTTAAAAAAAATGTAAGCAAAATATATCCTAACCTTTTTAATTCTAAATGACTTTTTTCCAAAAATGCTTTGATAACTTTAAATTACTATTTATGAAACGTAACTACAATAGTTAATGTGTTATTTTAATACATTTATCTGCAGGTTTTTTAAAAAGCAGTTTTGAAGCAGAAACACTAAGATACACTTTGATGAACTGAAGATATTCTATTTAGAATCAGTTAATGAATTAGGATTTGGTGTGTGTATCCATATGCAACTGATAGTATAATTTGAAAATTAACCAAGGAAAATATTCTCTTTAGCCCGATTATTTTTAGAAAGATTCATTAAAAACCATTCAGAAAGTTGAAAAGTAAGTTAGCAAAGAAAAATAACTTAGGATTTTGCTTTTTGTCTAATTCCTGTGGTATGGTATATCACTAGAGAACAGAAGACAGTATTAATATCAGTGTTTGTAGAGACTAACTCAACACCTATTCATAAAGGGAGGTTACACAACTGTGTTTGGCATGCAGTCTGCAATATGATAATTATATGAAAAGACTGAATTTACAAATATAAACAAGACAAGGTGATACACAGATCTATGCGTCAGTAATTCCATCCACAGTCATCAGTCATTTTACTGGAGATTGGCATTCACTATAGAATCAAAAATATCTGAACTCTCCTGTCAACAGTCAATAGTGCATCAAAAGGACATTTTCACACAACCTGTTGGCAATTTTATCATTTGTGATTAAGCATTTCATGTATGTACTTGATAGATCTCAATGAAAATAATCTCTCCCAACGTTTACCAGGCCTGATACTCTGCCTAAGGAAAGCAATGTTGGTAACATTCATGGTAGTGATCTTAGACCTTTAGTATCAATGCTGAAGACACCTGCTTCTCCTGACTGATGACTGGCGAAGCCAAATGATTTCTTAGCCTAATTTCCTCAAGTTAGATGAAATGAAACGTGTCTGCCATTTCACTATTCTCTGGTCACTGAATTGTCCTCCAAGGTGACACAAATGATTTTAGGCTTAACAAAGTGAAAATGAGATTGACACATTTTTTGTTTGAGCACAGAGATGGATGTGTAACACAGTATAGACAGCAAGCTGCATAAGGACAATTCAAATTTAATGATATAAAGATGTGTGAAAATGCAGATGCATAACCTTAGTGCATGCATTAATTAAAAAATAAACCAAACAATCTTAACAATACTGAACAGTTTAGTTTGTTAATGAGTATGTATCTAACACCCACCAAGACCCACAACCTCGTCTTTCTATTACTTATATTTCCAAAAGGTTAATTTAAGGGTATCCTGACTTAGGAACTGAATTCTGCTCAAATGGAATTGCACATGATGCTGTTACTGCCTTTCAGAGACAAGCATGGGAAGGAGTCTTATCTAGTTCTTTCCTTTGCCCAGAGAGTTGCTGCCTAGTTAATACAATCAGTCCCAGGAATGGAAGATGTAGTGTCATTGGCGTTTATGCCTGCTTGGGCATGCACAGGGAGGAAATTCTGATTTCTGCCACATGCTGTGTGGCTCCCCAGAGAAGAAGCACTGAGCAGAGCTTGCTGTAGGCAGTGTTTAACTGCAATGCAGAAGTTGTAATTTCAAGTTCTATTGAGCTAGGCTATTCTGCTTTACAGCACAGCTTTGCCTTTGCCCCAAGGAAAGATCAACTCTGTATAAACCACTTTGCTGTTACTGGTTGAGACAACATACACATCTCTTCCAGAACTTCACCGTCCTAGCAGAATTATTCTTACAGCAGAGTTCATCTTGACTTTCAGATGTAAATTTGGGTATATGTAAAGGATTCTTCTGCATATAAGTTGAGCATCTGAGCTGCTGTTAGTGCAGATCTAGTCTATACAGACAGTGGAATCTATACTCTGTTGACCAAGTGTTAGTATCAAGCTTTGGCTAAGACAAACAGTTCTGTAAGCTCCAGGGAAGGGACAGTCCTCTTCATTCAGTCTAGTATGGAAAGTCAAAAGCTTTGAAAGGAGTTCCATGAATCCTTAATTATTCCCCATGAAGTAAAATTACTTCATAGAGGAATCTTACTTGCTGATATGCATTTCAGTATACTATATAATCTCATTTTATTACTTTCCTTCCAGTTTGATGATTCAAGTTGTAAGTCATTGTTGAGCTAGATCTCCAAAGGTATTGAGCTATTGACAATAAGAGAGCAAGCTTGTTTTCTGGCCATGTCAAGAAAGAAGAGATAGGCCCTTTCTCCAATGGTTTGAGCAGAGTATCTTGAGCAGAGGGAGAAATTGTCATTCAACTTAATACGACACTCCATCTGAAGAAACGTGACAAACTGCAGATGTGCTCCCACACTTGGTTGTTTCCTATTATCTTAGACAGCTCCCTGTACCATCTGGGTGATGTGAACTTAACGAGTACATATCAAGTAAAACTGTAGTGAGAAATAGCATTCTATGATTCTATGACACCTGAATCTTAACTGTGTGTCTAGGCATTGTATATCTTCCTGAATTGTATCTTCCCCTTCAATATTATACAGTTCTCAGGTATTTTCGTAGTCATTGGGAAACGTGAATAAGAGAGAGTTGGCCTGCTGGTATGCTAGCAAAATCTTCTGTCTGAGAGTTAAGGTTGCTTCAAAATCTGGTTTCAGCAGCTGATACACCATGCCTTGGATATGTTGACCTTGCTCTCCTCTCTAGCCAAATCCTTAAGGCTGTAGCACTGACATCCGTATAACCATAAATACCCATTTGGTGTCCCAGCTTGCTTCTACTTGGTGCCTCATGATGCCATTTCAAGAGCTGAGAAACAGATAAAGAGTCAATACATAAAGTTAACATTAAAATGAGAAATAAATGGTAGCCAAAATTCAGGCTGAGAGCAAAGCCCCATGTATCAACCTTAATATATCATACATCGTAGGCAGTATTCTCTCAGCTAACATTGCATTGACTGTGAAATACAGAGATGCAAGGTTTACTTTGAAAGGCAAATACCTTTATCATCAAGAAAGTTTCATAATACCTTTGAAAGTCTTTCATGGTTATAATGGAATTGAGAATGTAATTTGAGTAACCAATGACAAGAAATTTAGCAATTAAAATGCAGCTTCAACAAATGGAATGATACAATGCTAACAAGATTAGAAAGCCTGAGCCAATTTTCATATGCAGAAACATGCGGAAAATAATTTCTAATCCACAAACTGCTTGAAGGCTATATTTATAGAAAAATGAGGAATGATGTGTGTATATTTGCAAATACATATCTAATCTCTTACAGCCCAGATTCTGCAGTCTTGCTAGCACCCTTTTGATCCTGGATATGAAGAGTCTTTCTTCATATTTGTTATTGGAAAGATATGTGCATACAAAAAATGCATATATATATATATATACACATATATGTATAAAACAGATATAGAGCAACTTGTCTACATCCCATTTTCAATACTATGGTCAACATTTGATTTCTATGTTTTGGGTTTTCACATGTTGTGGTTTAAATGCCATACTCGTTCACAAGGAAAGAATCATCACAGAACAACTGTTTTTCTCTAGAGTTGCCTGAAGGGGCAGAAATTTTAAGTATGAAAAGGGCTTTTACTGAATTCTTCTAAGAAAATGGTGGCAGGAGAAGTGACTATTGAAAAGTTGTATTTAGAAAGTGGATACTGTTGACCCATTGCACAAATATCAGGGTCAACAGAACTCGCAATGGAAGAAGCCCTCCATGTTGTTTCTGTAGGAAGTAAGTAGGAAGAAAAAACCAAGTAGTATGTAAAAGAAAGAAAATAAGGGGTGGGTGATTTAAAGGTCCATCTGGTATTTGTGATATTTAAATTATTGAGCAAACACCATCTTTTACTCTTATGGGCCCATGCCTACAGTAAACGAAGCATAGTAAGAAAAATTAATAGTGTGTTGATGATGGCTTGTTGACATAAAAACTATATTCCTGTCATATGTTTCTGCTGTATGTACGTTAGCATTAAGCTTCTTCTAAACAAAAATTTGAAAACATTACCTTCTGCTTTAATAGGTTGAACTGCTGGAGTTTGCTTATTCTTAGAAAATATTTCTTGTCTGTGAACTCTTGTGAAGAGTCCTTTCCCAGGGTCTGCTTTAATTATTACAAAACAATAAAGGTTGTGCTTGCTGATTTCAAGTTTCCCATGAAAAAAATCCATTGCTGACTTGAAATGATTTCAATTTTGTATTTTTTCTGAAATTAAAAATTCAGATATGAGTCAGTGTTAGGGTTCTTAGATATAAATGATAGTAGTTTATCATAGTTGATAATAACTCTTTCTTCACATAGTCATATACCACTCCTAGCAGAGTGAAAGGAAGATCTGTACAAGTATCTGAAAACAGAACTGAGTATTAAAGGACACAAGAATGTCACATAAATAAAGATATATAATTTATAAAAGCTTTATCTTTGACCTTCCTGATTTTAAGAATCAGTACAAGAACTCCCAGTTTACTACTGTAAGTTAATAAAAAATACCTAGCTGCCTCTGCATCACACTTCATTTCAATTTTGGCCCACTGCAAAGTTCTCTTCTATTTGGATATAACTAGAATTCATACCATGTCAGATTCCCTTCAGGTCTTGATTCATGGTTGTCCATGAGACGGATTCACCATGGCTTCCTTCCAGTGTTTAATGTCTACAGAAATCAGTGCACATAGTAATGAAGAGTGTGCGAGCGCTGCTGTCTATCTTAGATTTTGTCCTATTACAGTTCAGGATGGAGCAAATACACACACTGGGATTCAGGAGCAGTCACAGCATTTTGCTAGTTTAAATGTAACTCTTCTCACATATGCAGATCTTAAGACTGCTGTCTCTTTTAGTTTTATGATTAAAAGTCACCCTTTTCTCATTAGTATAAGTTGTAACCTCTTCCACCTCCACCTGGAGATGTTTTATTATTTGTACAAGGCAAAAGTTTCCCAGCTGTTATGACTATTGACCTTTCTTAGTTATTAAGCAACATCTGTTTTGGCGGTATTACTGTAGTACCAACATAAATTTATTTTCTTCACTATCATTGGGCACCATTGTACATATTTATTGAAGTATGAGCAAAATAAAACTAAACATATTTTAAAAAATCATAAAACAAACTAGGATCAAAGATTTTTAATATTGAAACAGAGCGCATTCAATGAATTAGAAAATTAAAAGGAGCTTATGCTCCAAAAGGCACCAGAAGCATATTATGGCTATAATCCAGCAAATATTTGTGCACACATGTAACTTTTCTCATGTGAATAAGATTAATAACATATCTAATTAGGATTTGTAATTCAGGAATCTCTGGGAAAGAACTCTTAAGAGACAAGAAAGACATAGCCGACAGTAATGTTTTCTGGGAGATCATAGCCCTTTTTTTCTTTATATTTATGCTCACCTCGTCAGTTAGGCTGTAGAGATTATACTTTTCTTAAGACTTTGCTGGAAGACTGTTTTGTCTCAATAATACATCTTTTTTCTTCTTTATCCTTTAAATTTCCAAATCTGTCTTTTCTGTTTTACCACAGAGAACATTAATTCTAAGATCTGTGCAAAATACATAGTTTAATTATATGTACACTTGTGACTACATTTGGTAACTCCACAAAATGCAAACATCCTATTTAAATTTTTGCAGAAGAAAACATATTTGAAATGATGTTGTCATAGTTCAAAGCTTATATTTGCATTTTATATGTGTCAATTCAGACCAAACCTAAAAAAATCCCCTTACTTTGCAAACTTAAATTATTATGTTCAATACAAGAATTACTGGACACAATTCAATCTTTATCTTATGTAAAAGGGATGGGCTATATGACTGAAAAGTCCATTAAATTTTAAGAATCTACATCTATTTATTCATGAAACATCTGTATTTTTGTTTTAGTTGGTCAAGGCTCATAAGCTGAATTTTAGCAACTGGTGTTCCTATCTTGATAAGACATCTCAGTACAATCTGAACAGAATATCATTGACTGTTTCTCTAAGGTGTACCTTACAGTAAATTGGATGAGCTTCTTTCAGTTACCTTTATCTCATCCAATTAGTTGAAAATACAGCTAAGATGATTAATTTCAAAAGTTTTTCAGCTAATGTTTTAAAGGCATTGCAGCTCAAAGATTACAGCCAAAGTTTTCTTTCAAAAGTTTCTATTAATGTAAGAAACTCATCCATAATGAATATCTTCATTAAGGGAGTTATAGCAAGTAGTAACTGTATATAGATAGGACCACTACAAATATGTAGAGATTCCTGTCTGGCAAGCATATAGATTTTTGTCATGTACAGACGAAGATTGCTTTCTAGGAAAATTTAGGATGCTCAGCATGGACCTCAGAATTCTAAATATAGGACCATGAATAATCAGCCATGTTTCTAAAATCAAACCCTTAAAATTGCAATTTGATATGCAAGTCAGCTAACAGAAATCACAGACCATGCCAGCTGCACAACTAACTGCCACTATGTGCATGCAACTTTTGCTTGCATTGTATGAATAGCTTCATTATCTTTAGACATTTCCTAACATGTCATCTTGCTGAAGAGCCAGCTAGAGAGGACTTTTTTTCAAGGGATGCATAGTATAACTGGCTAGAACTAGAAATCAGTTGCTGACAGAGTCACAGAACACAAATGGCTGATGCTAATGACTTTGCTTTTGCAGAGGAGAGATTGAGGATATAACCTGGTATGATTACTGTCCAACCCTGCCTACCAAGCTTTTTTTATGAATCTGATAGCCTGCAAACTTGCATTTATGTGGAGAAAACTGACTGTATTCAGAAAATATACTGGGGATGCACAGAAATGGAGGATGAGGAGAGATAAGAATGCAAAAGTCACACCAGTTCTGGAAACTGTCCTTTGTCCCAGCTAAGTAAGGGGTCTATTGGATTTTCCTTTGCTATAGAGTCCTGCTTTCTGGGCTCCATCCTTACCTTGTGTGAAACTATTTATTCCTGTTGATTAAAGTGGTAGGGATTGGAAGAGACCTCTGGAGATCACCTAGTCAAACCCCCCTTGGCAGAGCAGGGTAACCTAGAGCAGGTTGCATAGGACAACATACAGGCAGGTTTTTAATATCTCCAGAGATTGAAACTCCATAACCTCTCTGGGCAGACTGTCCTGGTGCTCTGCCACCCTCGCAGTAAAGACTTTCCTCCTCATGCTTAGGTGGAACTCCCTATATTCAAGTTTATGCCATTTGCCCCTTGCCCTGACACAGGGCACCACTGAAAAAAGACTGACCCCATCCTCCTGACACTCACCCCTCAAGTATTTATAAGCATTGATAAGATCCCCCCTCAGTCTTCTCTAAGCTAAAAAGTCCCAAGTCCCTCAGCCTCTCTTTGTAAGAGAGATGTTCTAGTCCCCTAATCATCTTCATAGCCCTTTTTTGTACCCTGTCCAGTAGCTCGCTGTTGTTCTTGAACCAGGGAGCCTAGAACTGGGCACAATATTCCACATGAAGCCTCAGAAGGGCAGAGTAGATGGGGAGGATAATCAGTTCAACTGAGAATCTGTCTGCCCTATGTGCTTGTCAGTGTAGGTAAGGAACGTGGTGTGAGTGCTTCATCTGTGAGGTTTAAGCAGCTAGCTGCAGTGGTAGGCTTACTGTAACAATTTAGGAATGCCTGAAGATAGCCTCTCTCTCAATGATTTAAGTTGCCCTGTTTGGGCTTTTTTAAGTTTGGTTTTGAATTTAAAACAAATGTACTCAAAACTAATTATGAAATATAACCTGATATTTGTTATAACAGTCTGTGTCCACATAAATTTAAGGGAAAAAAAGGACAATAATTTTGTATAATAATCTTGGGTTTATGTATTATTAGTGATTCATCATATTTATTGTCATCTAGCAGAACACTGAATATGCAAAATAGTTAATTTAAAGAAATGTCTATTATGAAATACCATGCTGAGTTGCTGAACATTATGTTCATCTGACTGGCTAAGGTGCAGTTTGATATTTTGTCAGTGACAGTTCAATTTCTGGATCAGTGTACTTTTGAACAATTTTCAGCCAGTATAATGCATTTATTCGGTGTGTAATGGGTTCATTACTATTTTTCAGCAGATATAATTTTAAATTATGTACAGTCACAGGAAGGCCAAATCACAAGACGTCACATGTTTTACTTCATATATGAGAATTTCAGTAGAAATATTCCCTGTGTTGGTCAGATATTTTATTATAACAAGTGACAGCACTGGATAACAGACATTTGATATCAAAACAAATCTTTTTCATTTTTATAGTTTGCATTATGATACCATTTTGTAATGTAAGTCAATTCAATTTTGGCTTGCTTTAAGATGTGCTATGATTTAGAAAAGCACACAGAAATGTCTTAGTATCACACTATTATCCATTTATCACCTAAAGAACAGCATCATTCTCTTTTTTAAAAATAATGAGATGTCAGCAGTTGATTCAAATATGTCATGCTTTATGAAATACTGGATAATCAATGTAAAACCGGTGTGTACCAATGGGTACTGAATTTACTTTAGGGAGGATGCTAAAGAAAAAAAAAGACCAAACCAGGAATCTCTAGATTGTAGTTTTATGTAAAGACTTCATTATTCTCCATTCTTCCTTAATTCTCATGAGAAAAAACCACAAAAACCTGCAAATTAAGTTATGAATCTGTTAACAGTCTATTCCTTATTACCTACTAATAATTCCCTGATATGATATTGAATAATCTTTTCCCTTACACTGTATATGCATGCATGTATATGCATACAATTCATACTGTATGTGCATAGGATTCACACATGCATGCAGAATTATGAAACATGAAATTCACACTATAGGACTTTATTAGGAGAAAATAGTTACAAAATCAAGAAACAGATATAAGATTCCTTTATTTGAGATGCTGTGGGGAAAAAGTTTGATCATGAAATTTGAAGCAACTACAATCAAGATCTTGTAGTTAGACATATCATATCTAAAGTCAACCAGCTCCTGTGTTAACTGAAGACTGGTTTACAAGAACCGTCTTCCACTGGAATGTATAGCATAGTCAAAATTGTACCACTTAATAGTTCTATAGTCATTCAAAATAACTGAGAAGTGAAGAGAATACCTCTTGATAATAGCAAGATATCTGTTTCACATTTTATTGTACAAAATGCTAATACTTCTTTGCAGAATGGCTTTCTGATTCTATTTTTAAAAATGTTTCACATACTAGCATACATACTTAAAATATCAAATTGAAATTTTTTTCCATTTTACTATGTGTCAATTTTCACATCACTTTATAGGGAATTAATTTTCAAACAAAACTGTGGAATATCAAGGTTTTATTTAATTTTGAAGCAAAGAGGTCGCTCATAGAATGATATCTTATTTGCTTTGAAACAAAGGTTTTGTGTAAATTTAAGTTGTGATAAAAACTATGAGATGATATACATTGTTAGGTGTAGCCAACCTCTCTTTCATTTAGGATTGTGAAACCAGAAGTAAACATATAGACTTCAGAGAAGTTTATTTATATTTTTGAAAGGGCAAATAAAACTAATTTTTGCTTAAAAACTGGAAGCTGGCAAGAAATTTAATCATGGTAGGATTTTTTGAATTTTGCAAGAGAATAATTTTGCAATTAAAGCACTTTTAATGGACGAGGAAGGAGTTAGAATAGAGGAAAATAAATATGACGAATTCTCTTTCAGGAGAAAGTAGCAAATAAGAGAGCTAGTGCATTTTGTTGATAAAGAAAAGAGCAGTTCGGCAGAAATGTCATATTGAGATCAATGTGACCATTTTAACATTAGCATTTTTGCATACTTAGTGCATTATAAGTAATTGCATAGAGTTATCTTTGCTTCTCTTTGTACCTCAGTGCAGTAGTAGTGCCATCTAATGTTCTAATTAATCTACAATACCTTCCAAGTCAGACTTTCAACAGCAACAAAAAAAAAAATACTTCCAGGAATGATGAACTTGGCCCCGCTCCAGCTGATAGCATGGCTGACACTCAACTCATCTCTTGGCTTTTATGGCAACATAATAAAGTTAAGAAGATCTGGACAATATACTTTGGAGTCAACCAAGTGCTCTATTTTACTTTAAATGCTGAACAGGTGCAAGTGGGATACATTCAAAATGGTCATTAGGCAAAAGCTGCTTTGAGGAAGGTGGAGCCAACAACTGTGCTTATTTTGACAGAAACAAAAGAGCAGACATCCCAAGTAAAATGTGAGTGGGCTCCAAATGGATGAAGCAGCAGGGCTGAATAAAGCATTCTGATTTAAGACTTTCCCTGCTAATAGTAATTAGCATTTGAAAAAAAAGCATGATCAATCTTTTTTTTCTCTTGGGGTAGAGAAGGAGGAGTCTGATTTAATTAAGAAGGACATTAACTCCAAGCACCTACCTAATCAAATATTAACTATTTTCAGAACAGGAAAATTATAATCATTTTGTAGTGATTTAAATGTTTCCCTCTATAGCTGCATGGATTTTTTTTTCTTCAGTATTTTTGTGGGTTTTTTTTCTAAATTCCCTGGTCTTAGTTTACCCTTCAGATGCTCTGTGTTTTAATGACTGTCTGATAGGACCCTCCTGCAATAGAACTTTACGACATCATTTTATATTTTATATCCTAGAAAATGAAAAAGGATTTTGTGTAACTGTGAAGTAGAACCAAGTTCATAAATCATAATGTGTCAGTTTATACTATCAGTGAGCTATCTGAAGATATCTGAAGTTTGTATTTTTGACTCTTGTTGTCTCTAAGAAAGAAATTTCATGTACTGCATTTATGTTATCTTACAACCTTCTGCACATGTTGTTTGAATAAGACGCATGCACTGACCTTATGCTTTAACTTTTCTTCAAGTATTTATTTATTTACTTGGGCTTTGGCTTTGGTCTCTTGCTAACATTTGCCTTTATATTTCTGTCCTGCTTAGTCCTGGCACAGCTATGAATGCTGTGGTCATGCACAGTTAGAAGAAATCACAATGGAGAACCAAGCATAGATGCAACTATGTTAATGCTAGAACAGTCTTTTAAGGATTATGTCTGGACCTGCTTTTGTTAGTATATTTCCATGCAATATATGAACACAGGCAACAATTTCTAGCTGGTATCATAGTGTAATGTGTTGTAACATGGTCTTGCAGAAACAGTTATCAAAAAGGCCTTTTTCTGTTCCCAGTAGACCAGGAAAGCTCATTGGGTTGTTTTTTTTAAACTTGTCTATCATAAAATCCATCCTTTTGGCATTCAGAGACTACATGCATTGTACAACTGGAGACATTGTAGAACATGGGGACATGTCAAGATTTTACTTGAACTGTACTGATTAGCAGTAAGTTTTGTACTACATTTAACTTGTTTGTTTGTTTGTTTGCTTGCTTGCTTATTTAAAATTAAGAGGTGAAAATTCCATTTCCAAGCATCTTCATATTAATAAACAAGAAAAATCTTGGTATTATTAAGTTAGCCCTTGTGTGAGTTTTAAACTCTAGACATCAACAGAAACTTTTTTGCCACTTCCCTTTTAGAGTAGATATACTCTCATTCTTCTTTCTAGTTTTAATAAAAGAGATGGATTTATACAATTAAGATTTGTCTCTTGGAAAGATTCATACTGCCACTGGCATAAATGTGAGAGGAATTCCAGGAGAACTTATCCTGTTCAAAGTCTTAAGTCTGGAAGTATCTTCTCAAATAGCCAAAATTGCCCAGATAAGGCATTTGGGTTAGGCTATAAAGCTCATCTTTTGGGTATCAAACTAGAGTTACCAAATAAGACATTTTCCATTTCAGGCAAATGAATTGAAAGACCCTAACATGCAAATAAACAAAGGATGTAAGGTAAGAGGAAGAAATTTTATTCATCTCGCATTATTAGAGAAGAACTTGAGGCAAAGACTTGCAGGTTGAGTTTTGTGTCATGTTACACTTCCTCACGCTTTACAAGCTACATTGACTTATATGTCAAGAGCAATAATTTCCTGTTCAAAGACATATGTGACCTTTTGTGCATCTTTGCAGGCAAAACACAACGAATACAATAAAAATGCACTGCTTTTTTTTTCTTTAACCATATCACCAGTTTTCTGACAAACAGTACAGGTTGGTAATGAGCTTCTAAAGTTAAACACTATCTTCTCTCTGGTTCAATTTTGTGTTTATTCAGGGGTTCCAAGTTTGCAGAATTGTGGCAACCCCAGCAATGGAGCGTATGATGCAATATTGCATTTTACACTATTGGCCAAGAGTCTAACTGGAGCTGCAGATATTTAACGACAGTGAAAATACACAGACACCATCTAGAATAATTTTCCTTTCCTCCTTCTCAGTTCTTAGGGCACAGGATTGACTACTGGTTTTGGAATCATGGACTGAGATTTTGTTTACCAATTAAAAAAACAGTATCGTGGCCTTCACTCAAGTATAAACCTTCTTAGTTCTGCAGCTTCTTGCCAAACCATTTCTTTCCAAATCCTTTCCCTACTGTAGGATTTTCTTCTCCTCTGGAAGGGTTGGGCAATCCCAGACTCCTCTGTAGAATGAGTCCTTATTTATAAATTGTTGGAGAAATGGACTGACAGGAACCTCATGCAGTTCATCAAAGGGTTCAAAGTGTGAAGCAACCCCAGGCAGGAGTACATGCTGGAGCTGCCCAGCTAGAAAACAGCTTTACAAAAAAGGACCTGGGGATACAAACTCTATATAACAGAGGCTGAGTCAATAGGTACAAACTGAAATACAGGATGTGCCACCTGAACCTCAGAAAACACTTTGCTATTGTGGGGGTGATTGAGCACTGGCACAGGTTGCCCAGAGGGGTGGTACAGTCTCCATTGTTGTAGATATTCAACAGTCGTCTGGACATGGTCCTGCTTGAGCAGCAGGATTGTACTAGATGAACCTCCAGAGGTCCTTTCTAACTTCAGCCATGCTGTGATTCTGCAATAGATGTTTCTGACTCCAATATTCCAGAAAACAGAGGGGCTTGCTTGTTCACATATTTGTCAGTGACAGCTTAAAACCTCAGTAGAAGTTTTACTTCTGTATAATCATATTTGAAAATATTAGTATTAGGGCCAGTATTTAAAAATCTGTTTCAGTGCATTAGTCTTAGAAACTTCAAGTGGAATACTGTGCCCCATCTCACTAAAAGTCTGACCTTAAGTTAATGAAATTAATTTGCATTTCTTTAACCCAACTCAATATTTTCTGCTAATAGAAGGTATTTTCTCTTTCATTTAGTAAATTTTAATCAATTAATTTCCTGTTATGAGACTATTAATTTGTTGTAAATAAGGTTTTTCACTGAAACTGGAAATGCATGAGTGTAAAGTTAAGGGAAATTAGCACATACTTGGTCCCTTGAGTGTCTCTTTATGTGGTGTAATCTAAACTGGATGTTTAAGATGAAACTGGTGTGCCACTACTCACTCAAATGTAATCAAGTATCTTCAAAGCTGGTTTCACCCTCTCAGTCATATATGTATTTGTTTTCTCTGCTTGTGAAGCAAACTCTCTGCTCCTGAAGGTGATTGATTGCACAGAAGAATGAACCTCTTTATCCACAGGCCACCTATGCTGCTTGTCTCTTTTGGCTTTTGTGCCTCCCTATCTAAACTCTGACCCAGCTAGATAACAACCAGCTGAAATAATCTCTTTAGACTTGCATACATTCATTACTGAACCGTAACAGTTTGTGTTCAGCATAAGAGGAGATTGTGTATCTTGTATGCGATAGTGGGAATGCTACTATATATGAATGATACAGATGTGCTCTTACGTTTAAGTTTTTTCTGTACTTTAGAAACAGCAGAAGAAGGAATAACGGTCTACTCTCTTAAAACCTCAGTTTTGTAATTTGTTAATAGGAGTAGATTTTTAATTTTTTTTAATGAAATTTCCGATCCTTCATTTTTTCCTTGTGAGCTTCTGAATTATACATATCAGAATTAAAAATCACTGGTTTATTTGTTAGGAAGAGTGAGTTGAGCATATGATGTTACATCCGTGTGTACGTGGGGATATTTGTGTACAGACGTGGATGTGTATACATTATGTGTATACCTGTGGATTTCTAGAAATAAGCAGTGATCTAAATGTGAGAAATTCTGAATTTGTGGTCAAATAATAGAAATTATCTTATTGCAGCCCGCTTTCAGAAGGTGTTAGTACAGATTCTGAGCTACTTAATTCTGAAAACAGTAGTCTTTTTGGGGGAGATGAAGCACTGCTGTGGAAGAATATAGAGTCAGGTATACAAAGGAACTTGAGAATGTTGACATTTAGTTTTGCAATACATAACAAACACTCAGACATCTAGGTAGCTCCATCTATGTTGCTCTGAATGTAAAATGCAAAATATTTCTCTAAATTTTTAATATGTCTTATTGAGCAGGCTGGGGATTTCCAAAGCGAATTCAGCCAGCACTTGAAAAAGGCAGCAGTGGCAAAGATATGCCTAAACTGCCCAAAGGAGGTGCCAAGAGAAAAGAGACATGAGTGAAATCCTTCTCCCTTGAGGTTTTCTCTGAGATTTGCAGCCTGGAAATGCCTCTTGTAACCATGTGCCTATAACATCCTGACAAATTCATCTGGAATGTAGAACTCCAAGTCCTCCTCCACAGTCATAGATTCATATCTTTAGTTTGTACTTCTCAGGACAATGGATCTGCAGTTTCGACCTCTCCTAATAAGACTCTGTAAAAGTACAGAAAGCAATGCAAGAAACAGGAGTCAGAGTAAGAAAAAGCAATAGCAGTAGCAATTCCACACTTTTACTCCATCAAGCTCAAAAACAATACCAGCCTGGTGTTCATAATATGGACCTGAGTCACTACTGCTAGAATCTTGTTGCACCAATATGACCCTATCATCTTAGGTGAGTTTTGAAGAACTTTTCTGTTCTGCAACATATAAGGCTGTAATTTAAAATTAATTTAGCCTTAGTGGAACAAGAATTATGACAGCCATTTCTATCTTTTTTCGTGATAAATGAGGACCTAATCTAGAAAGACACATTTTTTTCTATTAAATTGAATACCGACTGATGGAGGTCAACTGGACAAGGTCTTAACAAATTACCACACAAAGGAAGTCTTCTGATGGTTTTTTTTTGGATTCAACTTTGTAACAGGGAAAACAAAGGACCCAACTCAGTGAAGCTGTGCATAGACAGTTAGAGTTACAGAGCGGAAGATTAACACGTAACTGATTAGATGTTTGCTTTAGTAGTTAACATTTTAAATAATATCATGAACGGGTGCTCCTCAGGAACCAATAGGACATACTGGTCTTTTCTGAGGCTCAACAGACTTGGCTCTTGTTGCTGCATTTTTATGTGATTTTACAAATTAGCCTCTCTCTGGGTGTTGCTTTTACAGCAACCTGATTTTTTCCATAACAATCATATGTCATTAAAGCCTGTCCAATTAGATCAGTCACGGAACACTAGCTTGTACATATCAGTTATAGGAGCATAAAACTGCCACTGATGTACCCACAATGTTAAAGTCACACTCACGAAACTGTGTGTACAAGGCACATAAAACCTGAATGAACAGTGGCTTCAGGTAAGAAACTGGAACTACTTTGGCACTTGCTTGCACTGCATTTGTGTATAACTGAAAGTTATCACCACAAAGATTTACAAACCCAGCCTTCAATATATTGCCCAAGAACAATTTTAAGAAGCATGTTTAAGAATATTGTTCTATATACTAAATACATAATGAAATATTAGGAACACAGTTGAACGGTTTATACAACACATTATATCTGTATTTAAACCTATTAAATCTACAGTTTAGATGGATTTGCATTTAAGCTGGGTGTAACAAAGTCCATAGGTGGGTAAAGGATTCATACCAATATAATTAAAGCATAGCAGCAACTACATTGCTATCAGATTCTGATGGCTATCCAGAGGGAGAGGAAAATACAAAGAGTGGAAATTAATTCACAAACTAATGAATTTTTTAATTAGTATTTAAAAATCCAAACTTCAGCAGTATATTTCCCTGTAGGGAACAGTATAGAATGATCCAGGTAATTAGACCAAGTGAAGATAATAAAACAAACTTATGGATATAATGTGATAAAAGATGTTTGAAGGTCAACAGAGGCAATCAAAGCAAGGACAGAAATTTATTAGAGGAAGATAAGGTCTCAGTATCACTATATCTTTTTCCTTCCATTTCATAAAAATCCTGCAGATGTTCTAAAATGGAAGTTAAATGAAAATATAAGCATATATTGGTTTATTGGTTAAGATTTCAAATCACTCTTCAAATTCATTTGGGTAATTAGATATACTTAAAATTTCCATCATGGGAAACTACTCTTCTTTTTATCATTGGTGAATGCAGAAAATACTTCAAATATGCTGAACTGCAAATTCATTTGCTTTTCAATCACACTCTTTTTGTTAGTGTGTTCCCACTAAGTGTATGCTGGCATACTATTGCTGTGCTGGAAGTAATGTAAGTATGAAAAAGTGAAATACCCTAGAAGACCTCTTTTTTTGCCTCTGGGTCCTACTGAGGCTTGTAGGTTTGAATAGTACCTTTTATTGGATCTTGATGCTCGTAAGGCATTCCTTGCTAGTGTCAAGTTGGCTGTGAAGAGGCAGAGAAGAATGGGGTAAGGCTTGCTTCCATCCATAGCCCCCCTGTTCCCTGGCCTAAAGGATAGGGTGACTTTTGGCCTTTAAAGTGTGAGTAGTAATTTACTGACTCCCTGGAGCTAGGCAAAAGCAAGAAGGGGGGAACCTCAGATGTTGTGCCAACCTTAGCTCTGGGCTTAGCCTCCAGGCATGCATTAAACTAAAATAAATTAGTAAGAATTAGATTTTTATGGCACTAAATTAACCTTTATTTTAAATGCTTACATTTTTTAGGCCTAAAGCTCATCTCCCTGGTTGCTTTGAAGCCAAGCATGTTAAACTTCATCCTGGTTTACAGTAGTGATAATGATTTTAGATAAAGGAGTGTAAGGGAAGCTCCAGGGGACAACGGTGGTAAAATTTGTTTACAACACTAATGCTAGTCCTCAGTACACACATAGACTAAGTAAAACTGAGACAGGTTAGAAAGAAAAGCTAACCAATGCATGTTGATGGCTGGGTAAAGCAAACCCATTCTATTGAACTGCAGTCCTCAAATGTATGTATTCCCAGTCCCTGGCCCCAATCCGGCAATTCACTGCATTTGAAGCAGCCCCTAAAACCAGTGAATTATAAGATGAGGGGCCTTTGCCTTCAAACAATAATAGGTTATTGTACTGTGATCTCATTTGTTAGATCCATAGCTTGTCCTGATTTCAGAAGCATCCTGAGCATAAAATTCCCCCACAAACTAAAATGAAGCACAAACCCTTTTTGGTCACCCCATCTGGGATTTTGATGAGATTTAAAGCAAAGTCTCCTCTCAAACTACTTAGAGAATTTATTTTCCCTAGAAAAACTTCTAGAACTATATCTTCTGAATTTTCTTGGCACCTAGTATCATTCTTGTCACATATTCATTATGCCTTATACCAGTGCCTTGTTTCATCCCAAGTATATCTGTAGTTGCCATCTGTCTAGAAGACATGAGTTGATGGCAAGATAGTGACCTCAGCTCTCAAGCTAATCCCAAACAATTTAGGGAGAAAGCAATGACACCCTTGATTTCCAAATAATGGAACTGCTTGTTTATAGTATTAAATCACGTTCAAATAAATCTCCAGATTTATGGTTAGAATACTGAAAAGGTTATTAAAAATAGGATTTTTTTTCACATTTTATGAATTAATATGTTTGGGCAAATGACTTTCACGTTTAATTTCTCCCACTATTTTTATTATATGCATTGCTAGTAACATTTATTTGTCTGAACATGTACTGTATTCCTAAATGTGATCAGTTTCAATGAACAAATGTAAAACTATTTTTGCAAGAAAAAACCCCAAAAAACTTCTGATATTCAGTTTCTCAGAAAAATTACCTCAAATTGAGAATTTGACACTTTTTCTTACTAATAATTTTCAAATATTTTTTTCCAGTCTGATATGTGTAAAAATTTAAAGAAAAGTTAGAAGGAAAAGATTATTGCTGGACTTTTAGTGTGACTTTTAATTGGAATGTAATTTTATCTAGGTTTTAAAAGTTAAATATAATCTTCATGATGAAGGGAAATTATATATGTGGTTTTGTTTCTGGGTTTTTTATTATTATTATTTGTTCTGTGATTAGGAAAGGACTCCATTCATCATGAGTTATTCTTGATGCATTTGTCTGTAGACAGGTCACATGCAAAAAAGTGAACAAGTATATATTGCTAAGAAATTATAATAGATTTGCTCCACTGTGTCAGTCTCCACTATTTCCTCTTGGCAGTGTTGCAGTTATACAGATTATTCTACATTAATGCGAAATACATGCTGCTAAAGAAGAGTGGGAAGGTTGCTTCTGAGATGCTACTGTGATTTGGCAAGAGATGCTATAAGCCACAGGAGCTCTCAGCACATGCCTCTCAGCCTGGAATAGACTTTTTTAGGCTTTCTGCAAGAACTACAAACCTTGTTTCTATTTTTGTTCTGTATTTGGGAGAATGGCAAATTGCCTTATAGCAAATTTGAAAGGACAATTTAGCTCACCAGCACTTAGCTTTTATTTGAAGCAACTTAGTGCTGGAAAGAGGAAGCAGCAAAAAGATTGATTCCTATTACACATCAGTAATGAACAGTGACTTCATGACTTGAAAAAATAAACAAAAAAAGAGAAAGCACCATAAGTTGCAATGAGTACATTTGAACTGCTGTGTTTTAAAAGCTGATACACAGAGGTGCCTTGAAACAGCATTCGAAGTATCAAAACATTTTTGTACATAAAATTCTACTTACCCTTGAGATTCATGCATTTAAAATGTCCTGGAAGTGACTGCATCTAAACACACATAGTTTATTGTCTCAGGTCACTGTTGATTTTTCTGTCTTTGCATATTTCATAAAACTAGTTTGCAGTAATGACTATATGTAAAGAGAGATATTATTATTGATAACACACTATGCCTGTTTTACCCCTCTTCTAGCAAGTCTTAGGCCACTTCCCATAATTCATCCAGTTCCCTTTTGCTAGTTGAGTGTCTGCTCAATAGGGGCAGTTCCTGAGCTATCTTTATCTTGGTTCTTGGTGCTGGTCCCTTAATCACCTCTGGTACCTACACTGTGCCTTGTGGTGAGCACCAGACTAAGTAAGACTTTGTGTCTTCCCTTCTCTCCCCTCATCCAAGTGTCAAACCCTTCTTGCACTGGGAATGTCTGCTGTCTGTATGGTTAGCTAAAGGACAGATATTCAATGTCCTTTGATGGCAATATTAATCTATGGCACACTTCAGGTCTGAGCACTTCTTGTTGGTCAACTTTTGACGTTATTTCAATTGCTTGCACAACCAGATTTACCTGGAAAATTTGTAACAGTAAATGTGTCAGTTTAATTTCAAGTCGGAAAAAACTATACTGAATGGGGATTTTTAGTAAAAACCTGGCACATGACCAGCTGTTCTCTGGCTGTGACAGAGAATATTAAGAAGGGTATTTTATGATCCTGCTGTTTACCAGTAGGATCTGTTTTCTGTTGAAAACAATACCACCAAAAAAGTAAGGAGAGATGGAGCAAAGATGACTTTGCTTCCCTCATATCTATGGAGAGAAATACTAAAGGGCACATGAGAGACAGGTTGCTGCTCAGAGATGCAGCATCATTGACATGGTTTGCCTGGGGAAATGCAGCAGAACACATCTTATATGAAGCTTTGTCTCTAAAAGGTATGACAGAAAGTAAAGCAGCTTGAATTTTACAGCAGGGTAAATATTTTAATAGTGATTGCTGGCCAGCCTTTAGTCATACTCTACCTGGCAGAGAATTTGGTTTGTGTTTGAAAAACAGGGTGCACCTCATGCTGGCTACCAGTAAATAAAAAAGGCTTGTTACCAGACTCTGGTTCCGTGGCAAAGAGGCACTGCACAACTTATGTCCACACAGTTAAAGTCTTTCTTTCCTTCTTCATGGTGGCTGTGGCCAAATATCCTTTGGGAACAGGATCACTGGCAGTGGTTAGGGCCACACTGGCCAGCTTGGCCTGTCTGGGGAGGCTGGATGGACATAGACATGGCTTGGGCTGGCACCTTTGTTACTGTAGTCCTAGCCTTTGAGATGGAGAGATTTCACTGGCTACCTGTCTAAGAGGAGTTGTTTGTGCCTTGGCTTCTGTGATGACCACATGTCATAACAATATACAGAGGTGGAATGTACAACAAGTGACAAAATTTGAAAATTTGTCAATATGTGCAGCAGCACTGTGTGTTTGCAGGACTTAAAGCTTGCAGCTTTGCAGTGGCTGAGGCTAACCCAACAGCACAGAGTCATGTGACAGGTGAGACTTCCAAGCTGGGATCCATGGTCCAATACTGTGGCTGAGGAATGTGTGTTTCTTCAGTTTTCCCTGTATTTTGTATGGGAATAAATGCAAGAAGGCAGTGGCTGAAGCCTGAAGTTGATGGCTGTCCATGATCACAAACCACAATAAATCACACTATTTCAATTAATAAATCAGTCTATTTAAATTCTCCTCCACTGATATTAAATAAAAGCATGAAGAAAATGAAGTCAATCCTGGTATCATACCACACATTTCTATACTTGCAGTGCATCTTCCCTGCTAAAAGGTTCCAATGTGTTTTATTGAGTGAGACATCAGTGCTATAAAATGGACTTTGCAAATGAACATTCCTGCTGCTTGGGGACAGATGCTATCATCACCCATGCCACGGAAGCTATTTCTTATGTCCTTGAAGTCGCCCACTGGTGGAAAGTAGCCTAAAGCGTGGTATCATTAAACTACTACAGGCTAGGAAATTAGAGGCAAAATTCAGGCAGACAAAATTAAATTTCTCATATTGTAATGTGTCAAGGTTAACTGTATGTTTAATTATGGAAGTATTGCATAGTTGCTACAAGATTCTGCTTTTCAAAGATTTCTTAACATTTTCACAAATGATTTTATCTATTTTGCTGCTTCTTAAAAGGTGTTTTGCTGTTAGGTGTACCTTGTAAGTTGTTTTGAACTGTAAAACATTTAAAGCTCTCCTTTACCAACTTACTTAAGCTCTTCACTTAAAACTGCATTGGCTAAGTATTATTTAAGACATTAATAGTAATAATGGTTCTTTTAGGAAATGCTATTAAGAATGGAATTTATCCTAAATCATGTTAACTATCACTGAATAATAGTAACCCATCATTGAGTAATAGCAGTAATAAATACAGTAAAAGTATTCTAAAGGCATAAGGTAAGGTCTTAATTTTATCTTCTGTAATAGTTACAATATTCATTAATTAAATCAGGTATGTGTTCCTATTGTTTGCAGGATTTTTCTTTAGGGTGGTGGCTCAATGTATTTTGTGAATGAGTTGTCAGCAAGATGGTAAAAAAAAAAGACAAAGTCAGAGCACTATCAATGTAACTAACTTACTGGAATTAATACACTAAAATTGTACTATTCCATAATGTTCTAATGGGCTTAATCAGTTACACAACATACTGCAGATTCTTACTAAGCACAGAAACTTAGATAATATCAAAGTATTTAAGCATAATAATAAATCAGTCAAAATAAAGAAGACGGTTAAAAACCCCTCTCCTAAAATGCATATTTGCTTCCTTCCAGGTATGACTCTGCCAATTTTTTTACCTACTTTTTATATTTCTGTGCAGATCTTTTTTTTATATTATTGGACATAACATGGTTTTATTAGATAGTTTATTGCCAATTAATCAGTTCAAGTGCTAGAGAAGTTGCATATTCCTGCCAAGATACCTATTTCTATATTCAGTCTGTGGTTTATAGTTCCCTTAAATTGTTAGTGTCTTTTAAAAAATCACTAGTTACTGGATAATGAGAAAATATAAAGCCAATTATACAATTTTATAAAGATAGAATTAGTTTGGGAGGGTTTTTTTGGGTAAATTTAAAACACTTATTTAGAAAAGTAATAGCAATCTACCTTTTCCCTGAAGAGCTCTGTACCTTACAGAACTGTCTCAAACATAAATATAAATAATACCACGAAAGCCTGCTGTATGTTCTCTGACACATGACGGAGTCAGCAGTGGAATTGCAGCACCAATGTACAGTTGCAGCCAGCAGATGTCAGCCAATTATGAGTATTTCTCAGAATCTAACTTTTTTTTGCCTGTAGTGCTGGTATCCATCTGGCTGTGGCCATCAATCAAAGGGCACTGCAGAACTAGTCTATCATTCAGTCAATGAAAACCTGCCAACTTTTTTAGTCAGGTGTAATCCCTGTCTCCTACAGACTGGTAGGAATTTTTAGACAGTTATTCCTTACCATCCTCCTCGTTCAAAATATTTTAAGGGGAAACTCCATATCAGACAAATACTTTGTTTTCTCTACACCTTATAGCTTCCTGTAAAATTCCAAGGAAGACTTTTGCAAATCTAGAGGCAATATCAGCTTGGGGGCGTGGGTGGTGGGTGTGAGGGGGGCATCCTTTGCCAAAATCCAAGATAACATTGGAGAAGGGTTTAAATCTTTATCACTTGAATACAATTCTATGATTCTTTGGGGATCCACCAACATCGCTGAAGTACAAGAGATGCCTGATGCTTTTGAAGTTTAGCCTTGGCTTCAGTTTTGATTCTTTGCTTGCCAGCCTCTCCTCTTGTGCTGCTATAGAGTTAAATAGCCAAAGCAACTAACCAATCACACAAAACAGTAATACACTTTGAGCAACCTCGTCTGGGCCCCCCTACCAGCCCTGGCTGCCAGCAGAGCTGCCAATGATACAGGTTAAATGCTGCAGCTGTAAACAGTACAGCTTTGAAACATTCTAAATATATCCTTTCTTCACTCATTCCTTACTGACAAAAGCCTGTTTGGTATTTAGGACCACAGGACTAGAAGGAGTAACAGGTGTCCATTTAACAGACATTTAGCTTAGACATATGCCTATTTTGTACACCATTTCAATGCAGCAATAATCACAAAAGCTGCCCTGATAATTGTATTGAATTTTCAATTGAAAATGCAAAAGCCATAATCATAACATCAGAGGAAGTCAACAGAGGAGATCAAGGGACTGCTGGTGGCTTAGGTTCCTACATTAATGTTACTACAGGAAGTGTGGTTTGGTGGTTTTCTTTGTGGAAAATAATCTCCATCTTGTTCTTCTCTATGGAATGAGGCTGACAGCTAAAATGCATGGCCTGTTGCAAGGCAAGAGACTTGAGTGGAAACTTAAGTAAAAGTCTTTCACAATTTTCCACAGTGTTGATTCTAGAAGGAGTTTATTTGGTGACATACTACTGAAGCTGCACTGGTATGTTATGTCTTGAAAATAATCCCTTCCAAACTTTGACCGGATGCTTAACCTTAACTAAGAAATTACTTCCCCCAAAATTTGTCAGTCTGCAGATGTGATAGGAGAACTTTGGGAACCCGTATCTTCTCTTCTGTAGTTGCTGCTTTACATATGCTGGGGTGGTGGTTCAGCCATGCACTCAATCCTGCAGGTGAAAAAGACAGAGCTTCCCTGGACTGGGATAAAGACAGTTTACTGACAAAAGCACCATGAAAGTAGAACAATAACAGTCAACAACACTCACACCTGGTGATAAGGCTGAGTACCTTACTGACCCAAAGGTTGAAGTGTTCCATGATACAAGAACTGACCAATACTCTGGCCACATTGGACTGCCCTGGAGGCACCCAGGAGTACCCCTCCCAAAACCAGCCACTTTTATGGGGGAGTGATGTCAGGTGGTGTGGAAAGCAGCCTAACTCAGCTCACCTGGTGTTGTGGTTGTGCATAGTTGGGTGCTGAGAGAGAGGAGCCAGAGGCTGAAGAAAATGGCTGCTGGAATCTTCTGTAAGCTTGCTAATAGTGCCTCTGAGAATCACACATAGGAGAGAAAGACTCCACAGGAACACTGAGTGCTAAGAAGACTGCAATGTTGGCCCGTTAAGGGCATTGGGATGTATATTTGCATATAAATGTAAGCAGCTGACAGACACAAAAGGCTGAGGAGGCTGGTGGAGGAGGTGCCCCTGCAGCTGGTGGAGAAGCACTTGGAGTAGCTGGAGGAGAGGACCCATGGAGGAGGCAGAGACCTGACCTGCCTGGTGGAGAGGCTCCACGCTGGATGGAGCTGGTGGAGACATAGAGAAGATGCCGTGACTTATGTTGGGATGAGCCCCTGCCAGCACAAGAAACCTACAGAGATGAGCCAAACAGGTTTGCTGGAGGAGGCCTATAGCCCCGTGGAGGAGTGGGACTGAGAGACATTGTGATTTATTGCTGCCTGCCATAGCAGAGATGAAGCCTGGTGGGAAGAGATTTGCCGTGGAGAAAGTTCATGGAGAACTGTGTTTCATGGGTGAGATCCTATGGTGCAGCAGGGGGAGGCTGTGTGGAATGGATGCCCCCATCCCGGCCGAGAAGGAAACCATCTTGCAAGGGACTGACTATAAAGCCCCCATCTCCTAGTCCCTGCCCCCCTGTCCTGTGCTGCGAACAGGAGAGGGGAAGAAGGGAGCAAAATCATGGCTAAAAGGGAATTCTGCTTTAGAATGGAGGGGTGGGGAGAAGGTGTTACCGAGACCCCCATTTTCCCCAGTCCCTGCCCCTCCTGGGCTGCGAATGGGAGGGAAGAAGGGAGTGAATTTCTAACTAAAGCCTGCTAAGGAGGGAGTGGTGGTGGAAAAGTGTTTGCCTGGTTGCATTTGTTTTAAGATTGCTGGTTGCACTCCTGACTCTGTTTTTTCACTGTTTTCTCTTAAGCATAGTGTAATAAATCAGATAACTTTCTCTTCAGCACTCTGTGTTGAGTCTGTTTTGCCCACATCATTAACGAGTTTGTCTCTTGAGCCGCCCAATTATATTTTTCTCCCCTGTCCAACTAAGAAGGGGAGTAATAGACTGATTTTGGTGGGCGTCTGGCCTTTAGCCAGGGCTCAACCACCACACCTGGGATAACTCAGCTCACCTGGGCTGGCTGCTTGGGGAGATTTAACTGGCCTGGCCAGAACCAGGAAATGTTCTAGGTGGTACAGAGTGAAAGAGATGGCTTTGAGTCATTTTTCAAACTGGCACCTACTATCAGTTGCAAACTGGTGATTCTTGACTTCCAGAAGTGCAAACTTACTTGTAGCTCAAGTCAGCAATGATAAGTATAGAGAAGGATACATTGTAAAAAGGTGTTCAGAACAACTCTGCTAGCCCTTTTCTGAGCAGAGGGAAAGTTCACCATTTTTCCTAGCTGTGAGTAAGAGGTATTTATGTCATTTAGGATACTGCAAGACCCTGTCTGCGGTCTCCCTTAAGCATTGGCTCTGAGTCTGTGGCAAGAAATTAAAAGTTAAATGAATGAGAAAGGACACATACTTACCTTTTTCTGAGGTGCTCTTCTCAAAGCTACGGTGCACTGAACTGAAGGGCATAAGTTCAGCTAACTGGGGTGGGTTCAGTTATGTTAAGTTTGCAATGATACCATTCTTAGTATGGTGCAACAAACAGCATGATATTCTAAATTGCCCTCCACTACTTTTTCACTGTATGAAATGAGTTTATTGGGAGCATGATCAAGAGGGAAGTGCTTTGGTAATTGTCTCTTCATGAAGAGTTGCACTGCTTTCTTTGTAATTTAGTACTTTGTTCACTATACAGGGGGAAATGGCAGTGGAAGTACTTAGAACAGTTCATTTAAGTAGAAAGCCAGAAGAAATGGATTTTATTCTTAAACAAAGAATATTTTTTTAAAAATCCTATTGAGAAGAAAATGCTTCACTGTAAAATAGAAACTAAGAAGGAGGACAAGAGGAGAGAGAATTACTCAAACCATGGCCAGACTTTGCACGTCACTTCCCAGCTTATCATTGAAATCTGTTCTGTAAAGAATAATTGTTACATTCCTTTCTGAAGAGTAGGTTGACCTCTGAATATGCTTCTATTTTAGCATGGATTATTTTTTACTGTTTCTGTAAGTCTATCTGCTACTAAAGAACACTTTTGTCTGCTGTGGTGGAACCATGAGATCAATGTAATGTAAAATGGTGAGTCAGTAGCCTGCATGTTGTTTTGACATACCACAGCTGACATGCTTAGTTTGCTGTGACACTGGAGGGGGCCAACACACTATTTTCTAGCAGGCACTGTCACATTCTCTGAAGCTGACAGGCAGTTAAATGTCCACGAGTTACCCCAACTTTCACATAAGGGCTTCTCATTGCACATTAACACCAGGTCACTATCTTGTTAGCAAACAACCCTGGTATTCAGTGTTTGATAAGCCAAATATTTGAACCAAGTGACGTTTGAGTATTTTTATAAAGTAACATTTTGAATAAGGCAGCTCTCACAGTTGCTTGGTTGTTAGCAATTGATTTCTTGTCATGCAAATGGAATGTTACATACAGCTGAGAAAAATCGAATTTTTGGGAAGTCCTAGAAAAATTTTCAGACTTCTACAGATTTAGCAGTGTAGGAAGATACATACCATTTTGATCTATACATTGGTGAAAATACTTAGACATGATTGTAGTAAATATATATGCTATTTGAAGTGTAGTGCTCTAGTTTGCACTTTGGAAAGCTGGAACTGTATTATAGCTTTCCTTGGTTTGAATGTAATTTTACTTGTGTACACTGAAAAGTATGCTATTTGCTTGACTAAGAGTTGATTGAGACCTAACTTGGTAATCTGAAAACTTCTCTGTTTCTGCTTGTCTCTATCATTTCCCAGTTTCAAGGGTTCTTCTCCTCTGCTTGTTCTACAAACTTTAATGGTAGTTTTGTCTGTGTACTACCAGTGTCTAGATCACTGAGTTTTTTTGGGTCATCTTTTATATTACTAAAACTGTATGTGCTGGCACTTTTTCTGCCAACTATTTTCTCTCATCTGTGGTTTGTTGTACAATGTTACACATTCTTATTTATAAAGAGTATTAGTAGTCAGTACCTATGTATAGATACATATCTCAGAAGTGAGCAAAATGATTATAGAGTTATGTCACTTTAAAGATATTGTGACACGTGAAATTGGTCAGACTTACTGCCACTTAATCAGTTCCCATATATATTAGGTGACTTACTGTGGTCCTTGTCCTGCCTGTTTGTGAAGTAGTGTGTTACATTAAATTTATTCAGCTGTAGAAGTTGGATCATTTTGAAATATAAGGACTAGAACCTGTTTAATTAAACAGGCACAATAATGTTAATGTTGATGTATTTAACTACATTCACAGACTCACAGATCAGTAGGGGTTGGATGGGGCCTCTGGAGATCATCTAGTCTGAACCCCTGCTAAAGCAGGATCACCTGGAGCAGGTTGTATAGTATTATGTTCAGGAAATTTTTTATATCTCCTGAGAAGGAGACTCCACAACCTCTCTGGGCAGCCTGTCCCAGTGGTCTGTCACCCTTGGAGTAACAGAGTTTTTTCCTCATGTTAAGATGGAACATTTTGTGCCTGTTGCCCCTTGTTCTAACACTGGGCACCACTGAGAAGATTCTGGCCGCTTCTTCTAGACATCCACCTTTTAGATATTTATAAGCATTGATCAGATTCCCTCTCAGTCTTCTCCTGGATAAACAGCCCCAGGACTCAGCCTGTCCTCATATAGGAGACGCTCCAGTCCTCTCATCATCTTTGTAGTCTTCTCCTGGACACTCTCTGGTAGTTCCTTATCTTTCTTGAACTGGGAAACCCAGAACTGGACACAGAACCCCAGATGTGGCCTCAGGGAGTAGAGGGGCAGGATTACATCCCTCAACCAGCTGGCTACTATCTTCTTAATGTGACCCAGGATATCATTGGCCTTTTTGGCCATGAGGACACACTGCTGTCTCACGGAGACCTTGTTATCCACCAGAGTCCCAGGTCCTTCTCTGCAGAACTACTTCCTAGCATGGCAACCCCTAACTTTACAGGTGCCTGGGGCTGTTATTCCCCAGGTGCAGGACCCTATAATTGTACTTGTTGAATTTCATTTGGTTCCTCATCTCCCAATTCTCTAGCCTGTCAAGATCTCTCTGAATGTCAGCACAATCTTCTGATCTGTCAGCCACTCCTCCCAGTTTTGTATCATCATCAGCCTTACTGAGGGTACACTCTGTCCTGTTGTCCAGGTCATTGATGAATACATTGAACAAGACCAGACCAAGCACTGACTCCTGGGGTACACCACTAGATACAGGCCTCCAACTAGACTCGGCACTACTTACCACAACCATCTGGGCCCTTCCATTCTGCCATTTTTCAACCCACCTCACTGTCTACTCATCCAATCCATACTTCCTAAGTTTGTTTCCAAGAATGTTATTGGAGGCAGTGTCAAAAGCCTTGCTGAAGTCAAGGTAGACAACATCTACTGCTCATCCCCTCATTCTATCATAGAAGGCTATCAGATTGTTCAGGCATGCTTTCGTCTTGGTGAATCTATGTTGACGACTCCTGAAAACCTTCTTCTCCTCCACATGCTTATTGATGATGCTCAGAATAAGCTGTTACATCACTTTTCCAGGGATAGAGGGGTGGCTGACTGGCCCTCCTTCTTGCACTTTTGAAGACTAGAGTGACACTGAATTTCCTCCAGACCTCAGGCATATCTCTTGTTTTCCATGACATAGGTAGGAACTGATGTAACTATTCCCAGATGGGAAGTAAGGTAAACTATGTTCATATAAACTTATATAATTCCTCTTTCTATTGTCTGTAGCAATTTAACCGTTTTAAGTTGAGTATTCAAAATCACGATCAAAGTGATTATAAATTCTCAAAAAAAAAAAACCAACCCAAACAAACTCGGTCATTTTGCAGAGGTGGGGATTTTCCTGTATGACAGTGTTTCTGTTATGTCTAAGTCCACCTCCTCTTCCAGGCATCTGTCCCCTCCAGGCATGATTCCCTGTGCCTGCCGCACTTTAATTACTGCAAGTAAAGCACTGATACCACATTAGCTTGTAATCCTAGAAGCACTCCCTATGCTGCTTCTCTGCCTTCTTTCCTTTCAGTTAGCATTAGGGAACAAGACTACCTAATTAAAAACTTCTAAAAATTCCATGTGTCCCTCTTGCACAAAGGATAGCAAAGATATTTTTTGCATCCATCTCTCTTCAGTCTAGCATAGAGATACAGCCTCTCATGATACAGGATCCTCTAATTCCAAAGCATTACAACATATTTCACCTAAAGTATGTCAATAAGCTAATGAAAAAAAATAAAAATCAATGGCTAGGTACTCTGCAAGATTGAAATTCAAGGTGATCCCTTAATAAAACAGGTCATTGGTAGTCATGTGTAGGAGGGGGCAGATAGTGCTAAAGATTAAGATAAACCAGTTATATACCTGTTCTGAATGGATGAAGGAAGAAAGCATGGCATTTGGGAGTGAATAACTTCAGGGCTCACCACTCTTACATTTACATCCTTCAAGACAGTATTTCAAGAGTGCAATTTGTGGTACAAGAAGGTGTGTTCAGAAGAACATTACATAAAATAGTTATAAATCAGGAGAAGGATAAAAAGAAATATAATTTTTCTTGCTGTTTTCATCTGAAATGTCAAAAAAAAATTAAGAAAGCTTACAATCAAACATTCCTGGAAATATCATTAGTGGCAGCAGATTAATTAGCCTCTAGCTTTTTATAATAACACATCAATTATATGGCACTAATAAATGCAGATCTGGTATAAGAAAATGAGGCTAGGTTTGGAATATCATATGCAAATGTTCCTGTGAGACCCTGACTTCACCCGCATATAACTGTGCTTTGACTGCTGCTCCGGATGAAAACTGTTCTGCTGTGGCCTTGCTGAAAAATCATTACTGTACAAAAGAGCAAAATATGTTTCCTGATCCGCTCAGGTTCCCTCTGCTTGGGTCCATGCACCTGGGCCTTGCAATGCATGTGTCAACTCAGTCTGCCACCAGATATCTAACTTGGTCTTATGTCAGTGTCATACTGCTAATGATGGGAAGAAAAGGCAATCATGGGGACCCTGACAACTCCAGGGCAGATAGAATATATAGAAAGCCCTAATTCTGGTTTCCTTTTGCATACATAGGCTACTGAGCTTCAAGATAAGCAAGAACACTTTTTATTTGGTGATGTGGTACTGGTGAGCCAGGTCAGACCTGTGTATGTGCTCCCTTAAACAAATATCTAGAAACCCACTCTTAATATGGAAGAATTTCATTCTCAGGGCCTGATGTTTCTATGTTGGATTGAGAAGCTGTTTAGCAGCAGCACAAAAGCAACAAACACAGTTAATTCTGCAGTGAAAAATCTTAGATAAAAATAAAACAATTGATCTGGAGCATAATAAAATCAGGTAGGAACTGCTGTTCCTGACTACTGTAATATTTTTGGCCAGTTTACAATTGTTTCTCATGGATAATTCTGCTTACATTTGATGATTCAGAAGAGGGCATTGCAAAGGTAACACTGTAGATTTATTGAAGCTCCTGCCTCATGATAGAATTAAAAAAAAAAAGAAAATCATGCTTTTAGCAGTATTTGTGGGGCTATTCTATGTTTAATGAAAATTAGAAATGTGTCCAAGTATATTAATCTGACTTGTATTCTGAGAACTGATATTTAATTCATGTTCATCCAAGACAAATAAGACATCTCAATGAGTGTTATATTCTGTACGGCAATAACTGGAGTAGTTTATTTTCTTCGTGAGCAGTTCTGAGGACAAACAATATTTCCACCTTAAAAATGGCCCCTAACCTTAATGAAAGCTTTTGGAGCCAAAATGTCAAGATGAACACCATTGATTAGATCTGTTAGTTTCCCCCTTTCTCTCTGAAAAAGGCAAACTAGCTTACCTGCCAGACAAAGTGTGAATATTTGATGGTTAATGTGGATCCGTCTCACTTTTTAAAAAATAACTTCACTGTTTTATTGTTGTCATTGTCCCTCAGGGCTTGGTATTGCAGCAGGTCTTATTTAGTATCGTTATCATTGATGATCTGGATGAGGGGATTGAGTGCAGCCTCAGTAAGTTTGCAGGTGACACCATACTCATTGGTATGAAATGATAATGATTTCTTTCTATTGCCACCATGCCATTCTTTCTGGTGACACAAGTATTTAGTTCATGTCTTGTAGACTGGCTTTGAGAAGAAAGTATGGTTAAGCCATTTATCAAACACAATTTTATTTATTTGCAAGGAAATTTAATATCCTATAACCCTGAGCATTAGGATCCAACTGAAAAGGTTTTTTTATTCTCAGTGCCTTCATGAACTTTTGATTTTGAGCTCTTTGTTTACCATTATCTCCAGGTTACATGCAGCTGCAGTTTAAGTTATGTTTAGCTTTCCCAAAGTTTTTCAGCACTTGTCACACAGAAACTCTCTCTCTGCTGCACTTTTAATTTCCCATATGTTTAATTTTAAAACGTTTGATTTTTAACTTTTTCACAATGCTAGTATAAAGAAGTATCAAAATTTTATTTGTACGTGATGTTGCCTGTTATATAGTTAAGTATTTCTTAAATGCTGGGAAGTGCCATGCAGACATCCAGTTTTGGGGAACCACCTTGCATCTGATAATGTTATTGCTGAACTACAGCTGGACATAAACAGCCAGAGCTAAGTGCCACTTCTCCTATACCATGGATAATCCCTACCTAAATAAACAACCTTTAGTAACTGAGAGTTGATTGTACAAGCAAGAAGCCCAGGTAACCTTGTTCTTGCTTTTCCCCCTTTTTTTTTGGTAACAGACACTAATGGTCTCAGATTAAGCCATAGATCCATTTTGTAGGAAACAACAGTAGGACAGAATACTCATTGGGATTAAGGCTGAATTCACTATTCTTGATTATATGAAGTTTCAAAAATATTAAAGAGTTGGCTTCAGATAACACCCACAAAACTGAGAGTACAGATTTAAAGGTATTTCTTGTAATATGTTTGTTCTAAGCTTTATTTATGGGCCTTGTGAAACATTTTTAGCAAAGAAAGGATTTTTCCTCATTGCAGAGTAGGCAGCTGGTCTGAGGAAAGTGGCAGGCATTAAAATATACTGATTTAGCCTGAAATGCGAAAAGAGCTACACAGTTTTAATTTATGCTACAATTTATTACTACAAGTAATTTTATCATTTGGAAAATTAATTGTTCTATGGAAATGAGAGGGAAAACCACTTCACATGAGGAGAAGAAGAAGGCAAGTTCTCTTTCCCAGTTGTTCTTGATCTCAGGTCTATGTGGACATTGGCTTTTTTCTAGAATTTTGTCCTAAGTTAGATGACAGTAGATACACTCTGTAGTTTACAAATGCCTACAGTTTGCCCTTGTTTGCAACTAAGAGAATCCCTCTCTAAGTTTTCATATGCTTTATATTAAATAGAAGTGAATGGAAAATGTGTTGGGACATCTGTAGGAAAATATGAAAGAGTAATTTAATTTATTTCAGTATGGGAAAGATTGTTACCCATAGGAACTTTAGATGTGGTGAAACATTACACAGATTTTAATCAATTTCTTCCAAGAAAGGAATTTTTTTTACTTTGTGAGGAGTCACCACTTTTATTGATACCCTCCATGCCAACCTGTGAATGAAGGAACTTCACTACTGTATAGCAAATTTGACCATCTGTGAAATAGAAATATTGGCCCTTTCCTCTAAAGGATATTGTGCAGACAAATCTTAAAAGATGTGAGATACTCCAGAGCAAATATGAGATCTATTTATTACAATTACTTTCTATACAGAGGATTACTTGGGAGCAGTACTTGATATTTGGGCAGATGATCTTGATGCAGTTCTGCACACATATTTTGCGTGGTATGTTATCCATATTCCAGTCCTATCTAAAACTCTGTTCCTTCGTTCATGCCTCCTTCTGTTTTCTCTCTCTCTTAATATATGTATGTATAAAATTGCAACATACTTGAAGAAAATATTTAGACAACATCCTATAGAAATGAGAGATTTATGGTTTCATTTACACATTTTTCAGCATACTATGATTACCTCAGTTGCTTTTGCTATTCGAAAGCAGCTTTCACAGATTTTGTGAGAAAGGCAAAGGCTGAAAGCTACCAACTTCTGGCACCAGGAGGAAGGCTCCTGCTCCACCTGAAGGTTTGCAGCTACAGGACAGATTCAGTGCCCTCAAAGCTAAGGAGGAGCTGAGGGTGCTTTCAAGTGTAACATATGGGTTGGCTTACTGTGAGCTGTGTAGGAGCACCAGGAAGAAGCAGAGGGTGGTAACAAGATGAACAACTCAATGCAGTGGGGGGCAGAGGCACCCATCAGTCAACTTGGCAAAGTCTTTGACCTAGGATGTTGTAGAAATAATGTCAAAGCTTGTCTGATCCTATTGACTTTTACCACGTCAATCTTCTGTGTGGGAACCAATAATACTGCCAGAGGTCCATTCCATCCTCAAGCATTTTGCAATTGATTCTGTGATTCTGCCATTGTTCAGAACAGGTTATGGCCTGTAGTTTGCTTACAAAATCTTTGAGACTATTAATCAATTGGGTTGTATTATTTGTGACTGGATATTCAGATATTCCTTCTTACCTCTCCCAATAAATATATGCTTGAGAGTGAGAATTTGGTGGGTGAGAGTATGTGTTAATATTTTCAGATATAAGGTCAAAAGTTACCCAGTGTAGATATTTTTTCAGAAATTGTTTAAATTTTAAATTTTGCTGCTACTCTGATATTTTTGTCATAAAGCTATTAGAATATTTATGGAAAGCACATTAAAGTAACTAATATTTTTTCAGAATGCCTTAGAGAAACATGTTGATTCAGTGTGAGCTATCATAACAATTTAGTGGTTTCTCAGTGACCATATGAAAAGATCAGTTCTGCAGGGCCAAGGTAATGAATGCTGTTTGAGTCTGAATTTCAGAACACGTAATTCCAGATAAGCATCCAGTCTCTGATCTACAAATATGTTTAAAATGTTATATAAGGATGTTATATCTCTTACGTTCCATCTTCCCATTTCTTTGCTTAGTTATTACTGGTTTCTTGATGTTTTAAAGAAAAACAACACAGAAAATTAATTTTGTTTGAAATATCATTAGACTTACCTGAAGATAATGAAAATTAATCTTCATTTTCATAATAATTTTCAAAGCTCATTCAGGAATAGATTTCAACTACACATCTCTGTTGTACAAAACAGTCCATAGTCTTATACTTACCTTCTGTGACTCATTAAATTAAATTTACCATTTATGCTACATTAAAAATATTTGCGGGATAGAGTAATATAATCATATTTGGCTACAATGAATTGATGTTTTTTATGCTTGATATTGCTTTTAAATTCCTTAGCTCTATTCTGCTTTGTGTGATGTCCTTTTACATGGAAAACCTTTGAATGAAGGAGGTCCGTCAGTTCAGGTAATGTGCTGCTCATTTGTTCTCCTGATAATTGTGTCCCTGACTCTATCTTGTTCTCAAACACAAGCTCTATACTTCACATACATAGTCCTTCTGAAACAAAGGGACTATTCAATACAACTGAGGATTTCAGCATGCTGTGTTATATTCAGAACTATTGACTGGATTAATGAAGCTTTAGTTCTGTACCTTTTCTTGTTCCAAATAAGACCAACATATAAGCAAACTCACCCTCATGGAGGACTTTGAATTTTTAGAGACCAGAGGTGTATTTACTCTTGTTTGCTTTACCAGAAAATTTTCAAAAGGGCAAGATAGAGGCAAAATTAAACATTAGGCTATGGTTAGGCATTATGTTTACATTTACCTATATGATATTACATTCAACTTTAATGCATGATAATGCATTCTCTTCTAATTGCCTTTCTAGGCACTTTTATGGCCCTTGTCAGAGTTGTATCTGGGCATCTTATAATCATTAATGGGTTTTATCTCCACTAAACAGCTGAAAGGTAGGGACATAGCAAGCTCTAAAACAATAAGAATGGAGATAGAGTAGACCCTGACTTACAAGGTTAAATAACTTGTGTCACAAAAGTGAGCTGTGATTTGAAAGGATATGTCTAGGGTAAAATCCTCTATCCTAGTCACTAATTTACACTTCACTTATTGATTACTTAATTTGATCAAAGATGTTATCGAATGGGAAGATTTATTCTTTTGTTTAGTGATCAGAGTTTCATTATGGTCTTTGGTACCAGTACATTTTTCTCACTTAAAAGTAGCCTTATTTTACTAGGAATTTCTGTTGAAACTTTTACAGTTGCCAGTATTGTATTTACATACTTCAAACATCATTACTGCATCTTTTTATTGGCATCTTCTTAGCCTTCTATGACTTTTCCAAAATGTTATTAGTTTAATAAATGTATTTTAAGTAATTCCCTTAAAAATATAGGAAAATAAAGGATGAGAGGCAGACAGGTGTTCTTATGTGTATATGCTACATTTCCCAATATACTTTCTTTTTATTTTTTTAAATTGAATTCCTACTTATTTATAGTCCTTTTATCTATCCATCATCTGCAATACTGAATTTAAAGATATAGAACACTAGAATCATTATTGCTTTTTCTTCTTTACTTACATTGTCCAGTATTTCTGCTTAGAAGTTTGGTTGCTTTTCTCCCCAACCCCACATATTACCCAGTTAGAAAATGTATCCTTAGAGAAGTAAAAACAAACATGAAAGTTGAGAAACATGCACTTAAAAATAAATACCTGGGCTTTCATGATGAGTCTAAAACCTATTTGAGCCTTTGATCAAATATCAAAAAGAGGAGGAACTCAGGGTATACTCATTATTTCTAGAACATTCATGGTTTGCCTCACATTATTTTTTTATATAGATAGATATCAGGTAAAAAAGAAAGGACCAAAGTCATAATGGAGGGCTGCAAGGTAAAAAAAAAACTAAATCAATCCACTTCCCCCAAGGATTTTAGCCTTCATGAAGGAATTCTATTTATTTTTTGTAAGAAGAGAATTGGAGCTCAACTTCTGGAAGACAGATTAATTTACTAAAATCTTAAGTAAATCTGAACAAAAGAGTTCATGGATATGAATAATGGAAAATTGATAGATTTTTTTTCCAGAAAGACTTACTAGATCACTAACCAAATGTTTTGGTTGTTTTTTTTTTTAATTCCACTTTTAAAAGAAAGCTTTAGTATTGACGAGTGTGGTGAAGATTCTCTGTTTTTTCTTTCCATTTCAATTAGAAGCCCTCATGAAATTTCCCAGTCAGGCTTCACCCAGGACTTTGAGACTACTGGCCACCTTCCAGGCTGTCTTCTGAAAAGGAATCTAGGTATTAGGTGAAGCTAATCATAAATTGGCAAGAATCTCAACAGCTGGCATTGGGGAGCCTGTATGGATTTTAAAATTCTGAAATCACAAATTTTCAGACTCTTTTTCAGTGTTTCAATCATGATGCTCATCTTTAGTGGAAAGCTAAGTACATTTTGGCTAGGATTCATGCCTGTAGGTTCATTGTGGGGGTTTTCTGGGGGGATGGTGGTTTTTTTTGAGCTGTCATATCATGTAGTAGTCCTTTCATTTTATGTGAAGTAATATCAATTTGAGGTCAAGTTTTGTCTTGCTGAGTTGAGCTGAAAACAAGTGGTTTTGAACCACTTATTACTCTTCTCTTCATTATTTTATTTTATTTTATTTTTTACATATATATCTATTCAAATTCTGAAAACATAAGCTACCAGGGTGCATGGAAGTGGATAAATGAATTTTAAGATCTTAATCTTTAACATTTTTTCTTTCAAATCATAGACACCTTCATGTTCAACCTTTGGATAAAGTTCAAATAAAGAAGTTACTGAGTAAAACAAGACAATAGAGCTAGTAGCTTTCGTGGGCTGCACTGCCGGTGCAAATCTTTAACTGTAAATCAGATATCTTTAACTGTATTTTTTTATATAACAATGGTGCATGATTTATAATGGGCACAACCTACTTGCACAAGTACTGTGATGTGGGTGTCTTTATTCTCATCTCACCTACACTTGCTAGAAATATCACAGAACTCAGTCAGAGTTCATAATGCTATTAGGTAAAAATAAACAAGAAACTAAGAGTCAGAAGAAAGAACCCCCACACAATAAAAGACCAAGAAACAGGCTGTCAGTTTTATTAAAACACTACTAAATTTGAGCAGGTGTAGTTAATATTATGAGGCTTGTACATAGCAGAGCAATGTGATGTTAATCTTTCAACAAAGAAATTGTTTAATTTTTCTGGCATTGCACTGCACTGGCAGCTCATCTTGAGTATCTTGTTATTTACTAAATCTAGTCACTGAAATCAACAATTAACAAAAGAATATCCTTACAAAACTTTTATCAAATTTCCTTGAATCTCTAAGACTAAGGTGATATGTTTACAAGTCAATATCAAGTGAGATTTATGTTGTGCCTTAACTTGAGAAGATATTTCTCTGATGAGAGAATGATGAGAGAAGAAACAGATTTACCCCATGAGCCTAATATTAATTTCATATAAAAGTAGGGGGAAAAAAGAGAGGAAAATGTGCTATATTATGAAAATAGATTTGTGTAAATCTGGTGAGGATAAAACTAAGTGTACGGACATGGTGTTTTTGTTACGGTGAGATTATCAGGCCTTATGTAGGCCTGTAGTAATATACAGGTAAATAAGAGTGAATTTTAATACTTTTTTTTTTTTTTTTTTAAAGCTAAATACCTGGCATGAGCCCCCAGTGCTTTGTAGGTCACTTCTCAGTAGTATAAACATTGGGAATAAATCAAACACTATCTCACTGTGGGAAATTCTTTCAGACAAACAGATTAGCCCAGTCCAAGGTATGTTATACAAACAATGGTGACACTAGAGAGCTCACAGGTCATGAGATAAACTTAGGCTAAAATAGTACAGGAAAAGTGTAATGTCTTTCCAACCTGCAGATTCCAGAACATCCAATGAGTTGGAAATTTATCTGTATTAGATAAAACCAAAATAAAATATAAAATCTTGTGAATCTATATTCTTATAAAATACATTAATCCTGGGTCTGCACAGTTTGCACTATATCAATTCTACTTAAGTCCTTTTAACTGTAAAATGTTACAGTCTCCTTTCCCCCTGTAAGCAATCAGGAATCTAGACTCCTGTCCTTGGCTGCCTTCTCTTCTTCTACCATTTATTAACTCTGGGTGTTCCCATTAGCAAATACTTGTGTATCTTTCTGTATTTTTTCTATAGAAGCATGTGTTTAATGCAAATCATTATCTTTGCAGATCATTCAGGATCCACTTACACCATATGCTTTTCTCAATCACACCGGAAGTTTGCTTTTTATGCTCGTTCTTTCATATGAACTTGTATATAGAAAAGAAAATCATAAGCCTATTCAGAACGTCATAACAACTTTCCCATGCTATTATGACTACAAAAAGTATAAAGAAAAATCCAAAGATTTTTGCAACAATTAGGCTGCTCCATCTTGCTTATCTTAATTTTTCTCATAATGAACATAAAGAAATGGGTATTCAGATTTGAAAGTAATCTAAAAAATGTCTAATCCAAGTCAGATTCATGCCCTCTAATACATATTTGTTTGTTTCATTTTTAGGAGAATTTAGGGTCAATTGATCCAATGTATATATATGCTTGGTAGTTATGTACAGGTGACTGAAAGGAATCAGCTCTTTTTTGTGGATATAATTTTCTGTTGCACTATCAAGCTGCCTGAGATTTTTTTCTTTTTTTTTTTTTTAAAGAAAAAAAGCCCACTTTGCTCATTAATCTGTGTTTATCCATCTGTGATTGCTCTTTTAAACTGGAAGCTCTTCACATAAAGGATGGTCTTTTTATTTGGTTTGTACAGATGTAGCAGTATGGTCAATAGCAAAAATCTGAGGTTCAATGCTGAAATAAAGATCAGGGACAAATTCCCTGTAAAGAGCTGAAATTACATGACAATAATTCTAAGTTCCAATATCTGAGACCTTTGCAGCTACTGACTGGAAAAGGTTTTATTTTAAAAAAGTAATTATTGCATGATAGCTCTACAGGCTCTGGCAGAGATAGAATAATCTGTAAACTTAGTGCCAAATGCCAGGGATTTATAACATTTCATGATTCAAATAATTCTATGATTTACAAACTCAGTTTCCTTATAGTTTCATAATTGATTTGTAATTCTGTATTTATATTTGTATGTGTAAGGGAATCACTTTTGTAAACCAGCTTTTAAAAAAACCTGCAGTGAATAGCAATAGAATTTACACTCATACTGGACTCTAATTCCCGGTAGTAAACTTCTGTCAAACGACTTAGAAGAAAATATGTAGAATGTTAAAGATAGTCTGGTTTTAATACATTTTCTTTGTGAAAAGAACATACAGACATGATCTTTGGAAGTAATATTTATAAACATACCTAATGAAGAAAATATTGCCTAGCCTAAATTAAAGGTTGTACAAATGCTTTGAACTCCCCTCCAGCCATGCATGAAAATGCAACAAAATGGTACTATGTGTACTTAGCGATTTGTTTGCTCTCCTTTTTTGACAGAGCTGTACAAAGGGTATTTGGTAATGAAAAGTAATTTGGAAAATAAAAAACAGGTTAGTAAATTCAACTCTATAATTCTTCTTTCCATTGATTTTGTTTTTCTATTTTCCAATAAATATTATACATGAGTATTTGTTGCCATATTTACTTCTGAATACCTTCTAGGAAAGTGATTTCATAGGGACATGCTATGGATGTACATACAAACCAGGTATTAGTGAATGAAAAAAACCTTGGAATAGAAGGAAAATTAAGAAAAGATTGGTTTATACAAGGTTTGGATGCCTAAGGTTATTATTGATTTTTGGGTTTTTTTATTAAGAGAGGGAGCTGTATTTAACTGGCTGTTACCTATTTCCTCCTCAGTCTTAGCATGCTTTTATCTTTCACAACTGCTTCAGAAGTTGGGAAGGCAGGACTATAACTTTCAGTTTCTCTAGTTTGAGAGCCGTTCTGTAAGTCAACATTTCTGATCACTTGAAGTATCACTTTGAGATTAATTACTATTCACAGTAGCCATCTGGGACACTTCTATGCTCATGTGGCATAAAGAGGTACAATTCTTCAAGCTGAAAAAGTGTCCATTCTCTTATTCAGTATCTATAGCAAGGAACACATCTATTTTATCAGTAACCATTATGGAACTTTTAAGAACACGCAGAGTGGAAATGCTGAATATTGCAGAATATTTCAAATGCTGATCTGAAAGGAAGATTGTGACCAAAAGTTTAGCTTCAACTTCCTCCTCCTTGGGGGTTCTCCAGATTACATACAGTTATACATACATTATGTAGGTACTATATACGATTACTCAGTTTAGTACAAGTTGGTAAATAAAAAGCATTTTTTTTAATCAGAAAAGTAATTTTTACTTTGGTTGCAGGAAGAAAAAAGAGAAAGTAAATAAGGTTCTTTCCAAGAGGAAACTTTTGACATTTAACAAATGTCAAAATTCTCTTGATAATTCACTAACCCAAGCAAGAGATTCTGTATGGAATCCGTAGGTAAACACTGATGTTCTGTATCTTTGTTATTCTTTGTAAGCTTCTTTTCATTATGATGATAATTAAATTATTCTGTCTGAGACAAGGCTGTTATAATGAAATTATTCTTTATTCTTGAGCCAATAGATCAATGTGTAGTACTTTATGGGAGAAGAAGTCAGATATTTTCAGAAGAGATAGAAACAGTATACTTGAAAGAATGAAAATGTTTTTAAAAGATAATTTCAAAATATTTCATGACTCATAGCAAAATACAGCATTTTATTCTCCTTTCATCTTTTGTGGAAGCTTTTATTATTCTTATACAACTGCAGAACACTAATATTCGGGGTTTAGGCAGTTGGTTTGAAAGGGACCATATCTGTCGCTTTGTCTAAATACAATCAAGTGAGAAGGGGGTGAAAAATACATTTAAACATTCAAGTTATTGAGTTAGAGTATCACAATGGCTACTTTGTATCAGGCTGATGCCAAAGCATCCAAAAGAATGTCCCAGCTCTGAGACTATAGAAGGTTTCCAAATGTAAGTTCAATTAATACAAATCAGATCTTAGAATATTTTAGCAGTATGGGGCAAAGCAACCTTCAAGCAGCCATAAATCTGCCCTGCAGTCTTAACAGCAAAGAAACATTCTTCCTCTCTATTTGTCAAGTTTTAGTTAATAGCCAGATGGACTGAATTTATTTTTATCCCATTTTGCTGAAAATATCATTGAGTTTTTGGAAAGATTTTTTTAGAGAGCTAAACATGAGATATATAGGAAACAAAATACATACATAACTCCTTTGTGTGACTTGCTTGTTTTGTGCCCATATAAAGCTACTTCCTTGCTTGCTTGCTTGCTTCTTTTCTCTCTCTCCCCCTCAACACTTACCACCTTCTTTAGTGGAAAATCATGTTAGCTAAATTCTGTTAAGCTAATACAGGAATAAAAGTACAGTCAAAACTCAAGACACTAATCCTGAACTATTTAAATTCCTAGGAGTCTTGTAACGAGTTTTGACGAGGCCATAAATGAGTTCCATCAATAACGTCAAATTTTAATGAGACTAAATTCTTCCAACACTGCGTTCTACTTATTTGTGTGTTTATTTGTTTTCCTGTTTGGGGATGAAAAAGATAAGAATTTGGCATATGTTTGAAGGAGAAAAAGTCCTTTTCTTCTATTATATATGCTCCAGTTTTTAAACAGGTTTGTTGATTTTTTGCTAAGATGTAAAAAAAAAAAAATTCTGAAAGATAATTTTCTGCTGTTTTGTTACATTATTGCTTCATATATGAGTAAGTCATTCAGAAGCAAGTTTATTTACATTTCCCGTTGCTGGTTAGAGAGCTCAAGGTTCTAGCAAATCTCTGACCATACAGTGAGGCATATCTGAATTCTCACTCTGTGTTCATTTTCCATGCTCACCACTGGTTAAATATTAGAGACTCGGATAACACTTTTATGTGAAGTTAGGTGCTAGACAAAGGTGACTGTGTAATAGCCCCTCAAAAATTACAGTACTGATCAGCTGACTTAGGGTGATCTTGCTGTTATATTTTGTACAGAAAAATTTCAAAGTATTTCTGTGGGGAAAGGAAGATCCTTAAGAAATATCCTACATTTAGGACACTGATCCTTCTTTTATTTATTTAGATCCAAACCCCTAATGGGATATCAGATCAACGCAACCCAAGTATTCTATTGAGATTACCAGTGAAAAAATATGTACAGCTAATACAATCACATAAATATTCCAATTCATGGAGTCCTTTTCTACATGTTTGTAGATCGAGAAAAAACACGATGGACTGGTTTATGTAGTGACATGACAAAAAAGATTCGGATTTCATTCTATTCTCTGCTTTCAAGTCCCTCTGCAAGCTTTTCTCTCAAATTATAACTGAGTTAAAAAATCCTGAGATAATAAGTACAGTGCTCGTGGCTGTCAATGGTGAGTCACTGTCACACACGTCTGTCTTTTCTTCTGCCAAAATAATTCTTTCTTTGCACACATAAGGTGGAGGGGAGGTGGAGCAAAAAACCAAATGACATAATGTTTGCTAACTTAATAAACAGTTATGCCATTTATGGACAGACTAATTGATTACAGAGTTAGTGAGAGACAGCCAAGGTATCAAAGATGAGTACTCCGATTCTGCTTCCAAGTCCTTGGAAAAAGACTATATTATCCATGGTTCTCACAGCTGAACAGTCTGCAAAGTGTCTTTCAAAATCTTTTTACTTTTTCCTGAAACATGGCTCCAATTAATTCCTTGTGTGAACTCCTCAATAAAACAAACTGTTTAAAATGTAGAAAATAAAATTCTAAAATTTTTATTAAGGACTTCAGAAAAATTAATTTGCTCTAAGGTAGGAAGTAATAACAGGACAGCAATAACAGTTACCTGCTTCTTTAATAATAGGGAAATTAAATCATTCCTAGGTACCAAAGAAACAATTTGTTACATGGGAACATAAACATTTATGTACGTTCACATCTACCAAAAATGATGTTCATCTTATTGATGAACATAGATATCATGCATCTTGAATGTTACCAATTGAATCTATCTGACCATCAGAGTAAGAGTGGAGGCAGAATTTATAGCTGTTATGGTTTAAATGGGCCAGCAGCTAAACAACCAGACAGCTGTTCACTCACTCCCTGCACCCCCTGACAGCGGGATGGGAGAGAGAACTGAAAATGGGAAAGAGAATTAAAACTAATGGATAGAGAGAAATAAGACAGAAAAATGTAATAATTAATGAGGATAATTAATGGTAAAAACTATTATTAATGATAAAAATAACAATATAGATATTAAGTCATGAGTAGCACAATTTTTCACCACCTGAATGCGATGTTCAGCAAGACCTCAAGCTGTCCTGCCTCCTGTCCAACCCCCCAGTTATATATGGAACACGATGTCATATGGCATGGAGTATCCCATTGGTCAGTTTGCGTCAGCTGTCCCAGCTGTGTCTGTTCCCAGCTTTTTGGGCACCCCTCTGCCTTCTCATTGGCAGGGCGCTGCGAGAAGCTGAAAAGTTCTTAACTACTTGGCAGCAAATAAAAAAATCAGTGTGTTATCATTCTCATCTTAAATCCAAAACACTGCACTACACCAGCTGCTAGAAAGAACATAGACTATCCCTGCCGAAGCCAGGGCAGTGGCCATGGTAAGACTGATTCAAAAGAATCTAATGCATGCAGTCAGCTTTTGTTGCATACACCAAATTAGAATATGTCTTTAATATTCTGGGCACAAATTTCAACTTGAATAAAACAAAACCTTGAGAAGCAACAGCATGTAAATCATTCATGAATAGAGCTTCTATTTTCTTGTAACTTGTAGCTATTTACTGTAAATAGGGAAGGATAATCTCTCATGTAATGTGATCATTGCCTAATTGTCATACAAAATGGGTATCTTTCAGCATATTGGGCATAATATTGTTGAAATTCTGTAAAGCAAAACTGAGCTAAACTAAAATATCCCTCAGAGTAAAATGTTTGAAATGAAACATTGCTTAAGTGGGGATTTAGTTCTTAACAATATGAATGATATGGAAGAAAAAAAAAATTACTGGAAGTATTTGTTAGTGGTGAATAATAATGACAGAAAAATTACACCTTTTGAATGAATAAATGAATGTAAATAAATACAGCACCTGTATTTTAGTCATAAATAATTGATACAATGTTTCTCATAAAACTAAATTTGACTTGGATTTGGGGTCGGAAGGTACTTTGGTGTGCAATGGTAGTCAATGTCCGAGCACTGTAACATTGCCTTACATGAGCTCTGTGATGCAATACCTAAAAGACTGTCTGGAAATCAGAGTTCTTGGAAGATAGCAGGGGTTATCATGTTGGCTTTAAGAGAGGGTATTACTGCTTTACATCACATGATATAGAAAAATGGATGTGGTTCCCAAAGGATCCACAAGAACAATTCAGGTTCTAATAAATGAATGCTCTGGTTTTAAGGCCAGAGACATCCTATTTGGCAAAAGATACATAAGTGCATATATATGCGAATTTGTAAGGTGAAAGCTGACCCCAGCCCATTCAGTTTTTGCAGAAATATAATTTTCCACTAGAATACTTTCCCAAGAAGTGGTGTGAACTCATAACTTTAAAAAGTTTTCAGAACAGAATGTATCTATAGAAGATGTAGTATAGTTCAAATAGGCATTACAGGTTTAGTGTGGAGATTACCAGGGCAACTCATAGGCCTGTCTGTGCAGGAAGTCAAGCTGGCCAATCATATGAGTCCCTTTGATTTTAAAGAAGATGAAGAGGTGCCCAAAATCCCAATTAAAGTGAGCCTTAGAACAATGTGGTAGCTAAAAATTATTCTAAAGTATGTATAGTTTCTTCCTCCCAAGTCAAAGACAGATACTCAGTACATGTCCATTCACAGAGGAAGCTGGTACTTGGGGTTTGTTCTCTACGTCTTCCTGAAGCATTATTAAAATTTTAGAACTATGACTATCTGGAAAAAACATGTGATTCTTGTCCACTGAGTCAACAGGGATTTCAGAATCTTCCTTTTTTTTCTGTAGAAATTTGATTTATAAATGCACAGTCAATTTTGCAAATCTCAATCTGAGATTACTTGTATTCCCCTAATTATGCTGTAATTTAATGGTGAGAACAGTCTAAAGAAGTACTTCTTCAACATTGTTGGTTCATCCTAACAGGTAAGCCTGTTTGATGGTTAAGTTTCTGGTTTAGAATAGAATAGAATAGAATAGGAATAGAGTAGGATAGGAAATTACAACAGAGTTTATAAGAAGAAGTGCAGAATTTATTCCATTATGCTTAGACTTGAAATAAGGATGATGGAGCTTCAAAAGCAAAGTCCCTTGTGGGGATTTGAGTAGCATCTGCAGTTCCATTCTAAGATGTCAAGGACTATTTGCTTTTACACTGAAAGGTGTTCCTGAGCACTTCAAGACCCTGAACAATTTATTTGGTGGTAGACATACTCTAGGATAACTTGAAATACAACAAATCTTCATGAAGGCTCACTGTCTGGTCCTCAGGGCAGGTACCACAGTGTGACTCACAGCTAAAGAATTTAAAGAATTAAATTATTTTTGTTCCAAAAAATAAAGAGATCTTGTTCATACTGATTGCTGGAAACTGTTGTTGGTTCTGCTAGACCCTTTTATGAAAGAAGTAACCAAGCTTGTATCAGGGAATGTGCTAACTTTAAACAGTATGGATGACTGTGGCCATGACTAAGCCTGTGCCTTGTTTCTGTCTCATATAGAAATAGCCTGAGCATAGAGAGCCATTCCTAGCCTTCTTGAAGACCCTATACTTTTTCAACTCTGTGGCATACTTGTATAGCCTCCTAGTGACCATTATTCTGTGATTTCCCAACAACAGTTCTTCACATAGACATTTCTATTCTCAGTTTGAGCAGATCACTCTGGAACAGGTATGTCTGTAGTGAAGAAGGTCTGCAGAACACGACTGAGAGTGACATGATTTTATTGTGGATGTGTCCTGATATCTGTCACTGGATCAGGATCTAGCTGTGGCTTGCTATTAGAAGTAGAAAAGTTAGGAATCAAGTTGGTGTTAACAAAAGTTAAAGAGAAGTGCTGAATATGTGAATAAAGCCAACAGCGTTTTGAAAACAAGGAAATATGAAGTAGGGCATTGAACTACAAGGCAGTACTGAAAAGGAAGAAAATGAGACTGCAAATTGAAGATGATCCAACTGGAGCAGACCAGACACAAGATTAACCACCTGTCAAAACTGTTAAATTCACCTAAATTTAAATTAGCCTCTCAATTGTTTTTTCAGTAACCATGAATATGTCAGGTTGATATTCTTCCTGTTCAGCTCTCTGTGTCATGTGTCTACAGCTTTTTATGCCCTAAAACCATTACCGTTTGTGAAACTGCAGCTAAATCATCACAGTGCACATACTGATCATATCATCACTCCCCATTTAATCTTTCAGTGGTTAGAAGTTAATTTACCCTTGCATCTGCTTGATCAGGTTTGTAAAAATTGCAGTAGTTCTCAAGCTCACAAAGAGAAGGTGAGAAGGAGTTTGGCTCACTAACAGCTTTTGTTTCTATGTAAAATCCATCAGAAATATTATTGTTTGATTCATTATTTCTGTTTAAAATAAGGTGAGCTTCATTTAAACTGAAGATTATCTTGGTAACTTCTTGTAATTTTATTTTATGGCCAGTTTCAACTATGCATCTACAGTTTCTTAATAAATGTTAGCCACATGCTAAACTATTAATGTAAAAACTTTGGAGGATATTTCAAAGGGTTTTTTTACTTTTCCTGTTAATAATAATGTTTTATATTTTTATTGCAGTGTTTCCATCATATTTTTCTCTATCAGGTATATGTATAATGTTATATATATAAATACAAGTCATGACTTGTTGGAAACTTAAAGGCTATGAGCACATTAGACCCAACTTTAATTCAAGCACCAGGTGTACAGACAGGCAGGAGTATACATCTAGTCTTGAAAGATCATAGCCAAAACTGAGTGCAGGTTATTAGGAATGCAAAAAAAGACAGGCTTTGATAAGTGGTAGAGAGTCAGAGAATCAACCTGATTAGCAGAGGCAGATGCACACTATATCTCATCCCCAACGTGCAGCCTACTTAAACCAGGTACAAAAGTGTGTAGGTAAATGTTAATTTTGTCACTTCAAGGCTGAGGGCTAGACCAGGACTTACTTGCTCCTGTCATGGAAACAGACGAAGGCCAAAGCTAGGAAGAGATTAAAGGAAGGAACATTTATATAAAGCTTGCTGTTCCTGCTGTCAGGACAACGGACAGGAATACTGCTGACTTGGTTTAGTGGAGGATCTTCTTTTCCATCCTTATCTGTGGCTGCAGAAACTCACTGAGCTACTCAGAACTATGACAAAAGTGAAGTAGGAAGTAAAATCTTGTCCACTTTGCTACCTCTAAACCTCTGATGCCAAAGTTTACGGAGTCAGGCAATCTCAAATGTCTTCCTTTCCTCCAGAAACAATAACCTAATAAGATGATGATTTTTCAGATACTGAGGTATTCTAAAATCAAGCTACTACAAGCAAGAAGCATTGGGAAAACTTGCTTTGTGTTTGGAGCTGCATATCCTTCTTTTTATTTGCAGCAACACAAAAGTACAGGGTGCAGACTCTATGAGCAGTGAGCAATCGCACAAGCAGTTTCCTGAAACACTTCTTGAATTGTTATACAAAACTAGTAACAATAACACTGCTTTTGCCTCTCCTTTCCCTCATCAGCCTACATAGTGGCTGACTAAACATCTTTTAATATAGTCTGTAGAAACCACTGGTCAGTACTTCATTGTTTCTTCACCCTCTTAAAAAAAGGAAAACAGGAAGAAGAAAATAGTGAAGAAAAACATTAATACAAATTAATATACTCAAAATCTGTTGTTTCTGTTTGTGTAACCTTTGCTAATTTTTCTTATATACTGTTTTTGGAATAACAGCAGAACATGCAGCTGTCAGTGCTATACATCTGTGAGGACATAAAAGTCAGGTCCCTTGATTATCAGCAGTGACACCAGTACTTGCTGCCTCTTTTGTTGCCCCAGTTTTAGCAGCAGAAGTCAAGATTTTGCCTATGTTAACAAAATATATTTGTTATATATTTTATATGGTATTTTATATTTGATGAGTTTTTTGGCTGCTGAATGCAATTCTCTTTGAAGATCAATGATTGATATAAATGCAATTCTTTTCTTTCAAGACAGAAATAGCTAATATATATAATACTAATGTTACTGAGGTTATTCTTGTTTAAGAGTATAAGAAGATAAGGTTTATTAAGGATTAACAATTTCTAACAGACCTAACTAGTTTTAGTGAGGAAAAACATGTTTTTGGACACAGCATTCTTGCTGGCACTCTGGTGTTACTAAGAGCCTGTCCAGATTTGTATGTACTTGTTCATTTTTATAGATGTATTGGTTTGTTTAACAAAATATATTATTTCTCCTAGAAGACTTTACCTCTTCATAAATGTATGTTAGTAGTCTTCGGCTAGGAATCTTAAAAGGACATTGCACTTATCCACAAACTTGACATGATAAAATCTAGCATGTTCATATAAAAAATGGAAAAAAAATGTATACAGGTAATAAAAAAGAAAATGTTTTTTCTGTAGATGCACCACAAAGAAACTCATTGCTTCTTAGATCGCTTTTAGATATTGCCTTCCTTTTTTCTTCTATGTTTAACTTCCTCTTCCATAAGACAGTGTTATAGCTGCTAGCGTATTTTAAGTCTGTGTTTCTTACTGGCATCTGATATACTTACTGATATTTGGATTTCTTTTGTGCGCAATTATATTGAATTTCCTGGATTTAAAATGCTTGGGTTTATAACAATTACAACACTATTGGGATTTTACTCCTAAAGCTGGGAATATGTATCATCTTAATTCCACTTGTTTAGATATGTCCTTGTATATAAAGACACATAATATGACTGAAGTAGAACCCCAGAGACAAAGCCATCATGCCATACCTCTAATAATCTAAAGTTAATGGCTTTAGAAAAGTTTATCTTGTTAGTTCTGAGGATATTTATTCTATGTGAAAAGAGTAAGTACCACAAGTTGAATGTTGCAACTGAAAGATAATTTTTTTTCTATATTTATCATACAAACAAAAAGACTGAATTCCTGATTGAATACAAAAGAAAATTCAATCTTACCTAAGGAAGCAGGAACAGACCCCAAACAGCTGTGTATTGAGTTTTAAATATCTTACCCATTCTCTTTAACTCTCTGCCTAGTGTTTTGCTTTAATTGATCTACATTTCCATTGCTTTTGTAAGAGGAGCAGTAAACTGCATCTTCAGCAATCAGCAGTCTTTTCATGCTAGGAAAGTTTGTGATTGTTTTAAAATACCGCATAGACAAAGTATTTCCCATTAAGTGAAAGGCTATTTTCCCTTTCTGTATAAATCTATGACTATTGACCATCTCATAAAGGCTTCTACCATATTAAATACAGCCATGACAGTCCACCAGCTGAGTAACCCATTATTTTGTAACACCAGTCTATGCTCTGGGGATGAATTTATCGAACTCTAAAACAGAATGTCATCAACAATCCATTTCATCTAGCTGCATAACACCCTTCTACCAATCACCCAGTGAAGCTCTCCTATTTCACTTATCCTGTCCCATTCAATGAACTGTAAGTACATTTTTGCCTAATGATAAGGGCACTGGGGGCCATATATAATTCAGAGGCTGCTTGAAATGCATCAGCCAACTGTCCTGATATGTTAATCCACTCACTGGGGGGTTTCATTTGATGTCTAATGTAATTCCATGTTTGTTAGCTTCAGCATTATTATCATTATTGTAAAAGAAGATAAAAATGAAGCAGTAGCACTGGTACTAATGACACCTGAGAACTGGAGTTGCATGCTATGAAAGCTAGTTAACACAGTTCCCAAGTGTAGAAGAAGTGAATGAACTTTTGCATAACATTTTGACAGCACAAAGGAATACTCTGGTAAGCTTTTCTTTAACTTAGGTATATACCTCTGAAAATTAGCGGCCTAGTTACCAGAAACCCAGGCTATCTTGAAAAAAAAAGGACTCTCACAGTGGGTGACATTCAGTCATTTCACATGGTGAAGCAACAAAGCATAATATATTTGCAGAAAATTTAATTGAATTATAAACTACTATTCAGTCATCCAAATGAAAAATTCTCTGATGCCTTTTGCATGTAAAGGAAAGAATGAAAAATCTATCTTGAAAGAAATTTAGGTCAATCAATTTTTACAGTCTTAAGCTAGCCAAGAGCTTAGTCACTAATGAAACCAGTAAACAGACTATATCTTTATGAAAATAAATTGAAAATATCAAATGTTAGTTAAAGTAAATCTATCTCTTGATATTCAGTGATCAGTACAAAACTGTACTAAGTGCTGCTTTATGAGGTAAAATGGCAGGTTATTAAAAGCAGAGCCTGAAGTAGGTAGAAACACTGTTTCTATCTCCACCCGACTCTATTTCTATCATTTATTTAGCCCAGTTGGTGTCTCCCAACTCTCAGAGCTTTCTTTGATCTCAATGTAGATGCAGGAATTTGTTGATCAGAATCGTTGAAAACTTGAGAGCTCAGATCTTTCTAAAAGGAGTATGTAATAGGCATAAAGGTCCTTTAAACCTTGCAACAGTCTAGGCTAGTGCTAATTGTATTGCTTTTTCTTGCAACCATCAGAGCTGATTCTCTCAAAGGAGATTAAGAGTGCATTGGCTTGTAGATGAAACCCTTCCCATGATCATATGCTTCCATGGGTAAGGCATGTCACTGTGCTTCTTAGCATGCTCCATGCCATGTGCAAAGTGGTGGAACAGCTGGTGTAAGTCTCTAAAAAAATTCAGGCTTAGTCAGCTGAATTTTTTTAGGGATGATGATAATAGTGATGCAAAGCAAGGGAAACATTTTCCTTTTTTTTTTTTTTTTCCTTTTTTTTTTCTTATGCTGAGTTTACCATGGTATAAGTTTGGAGTCCTTGGGAAAAAATTGCAAATACTTCCTTTAAGACTTTGAATTTTTATACTTTTTCATTTACCTACTTTAGGGAATATGCACTTTTGTCTGGACTTCTTATAGGTTTATTATTATGAACTCTTAACTGTTGCATTATGCAAGTCCCTTGATAGACGCAGCTAATCCTTCTATAAGTGGTGACTATTGAAAAATACTTCTTGCATCTTATATTTCTTCCCATGTTGTTAGTCCTACAAATGAAATAAGACAAAATTAAGCTATGTAAAAACACTAAGAACTGCCACATTTCCAGAACAAACTAGAGTTAGCAATACTGATTTTGTATCAGCAAACATCCTTCTATTCACAGAAACACAAAAGCAAAGAACTGCTGAGGTTCAGAAGAAATCTTTGGAGATTTTCCATTCCAACCCTTCTCCTCACGGCAGGGTCATCTAGGGCAGATTGCTCAGGAATTTATCCATGTGCACATGTAGAGTTTTAATATTCTAAGGATGTAGATTCTACAACTTTGGTCGACCTGTCTCAGTGTTCAACAACTTTTATAGTGAGATTTTTAATTTGTTTAGATGGGATTTTCCATCTTTTAGATTGTGCCTGTTGCCCATTGCCCTGCCACTAAACACCATTAAAACGAGTCCATCTGCCACCTTAATTGAAAGTTCATTGTCATTGGTTTTTGCCATTTGGGTATTTAAAATAAGACATGACCATAACTATTTTCTGGATGTAAACTATAGGGAATATTTGGATTGTAGTTATAGGCATCTTGAGTGATTTTGAAAAAGCTCCATAAAGAATACGAAACACTTGTAATCAGGGCTGTATTTGGGGTTGCCCTGAATCTTTTGGGGTCCTATGCAATAGAAAAGTTATTCTGCCGTCAAAAAGAATCTTTTCATATGTAATTGAATTTCAAAACCTACTTCATTGCAAAATAAGACAATGATGTTATTTTAAAAAAATAACAAAGCATGCAGAATGATTCATAAGGCTATAGAACATAAGTTGGTATTTGGAATTAAATGATAGGTTGTACAATGGCCAATTGAAAATCATCTTAAAAGGAAACTTAAAATTACTTTTAGGGGAGAAAAATCTGTTCATGAAAGTTAAAAGAAGCAAGCAAACAAGCAAGTCAGAAACTCAATTATCTGTTGAAATTTTCACACATCTAAACTACAACTCTTTTTTTCCTCTTAATGTGTCTCTGAATCAAGATTGTCACATAAGCAAGGTATGATTTCCCCAAATCAGTAACATCTGAATTCTGAAATAGTTTATTGGAAAATATTTCCCACTATTTTAGGCTTTTAACAAGCAAACTTTTAAAAATTAATAGTAAAATAAAACAGCCTATCTCTTTATGTGGTGCCAGAAAATCATTGATCTGCAATTGCAAAAAGAATTGTACAAAATCTTACCACATGACAAAGTAATTTTTATTTATGTGACATTGTATCTTTAAAATCTCTGGCATGTGCTGGAATCAAATTCTCAGTGAAATTCTGCCACCAGTATCCAGTTAAGCACAATCCTTTCTCCAGTTCCCAGCAGAGGACATGAGATAGGGAAAGTGGACATATGGGAGGGTGAGGAAAGAGAAAAGAAGGAAGGGTAAAAAGACACAGATAGTGAAACCAGCACAACACTTTGTCTTTCAATTGCAGTAGTTTGCCTCTCTGAGCTGGCCTTAAGTACTAGTTGGCTTGAGCTCTATGCAGCCCATGAGGGACGCCAGAAGGACAGGTTAAAGAAAGGAGATACAGCATGATTGCATGGTGTTTAAATCTTTGGCTAAGATCACAGATGTGAACAAGGATTTTGCAGTGAACTAGTGCTGTAAATCCCACTATCTGAGCTTATCCGGCTCTAAATAAACACTTGCCTAGGCCAGGGACAAAATGTCAGATGAATGTGAAGATAACTTTACTGCTCCTTGTGTGCTGTTGGCTACTGAAGCTTATGTATCTTAATCGTGTGCTAGGCCAACAGCAGCCAGTGTATTTTTTACCACACCATTCCAAATTCACCTCACATCTACCTTTTGGATCTCAGGCATGTTGAAAAATATTTCCAAACTATGTCAAGGAATCAGAATATACTGTACTTGTCTATGTACAGACAAAAATAAAGGTAAGTTCTTTCTGAATAGACACCCCACAGCTCTACAGCTGACTATTCAATTCTGTAAACAAAGATCATTCAGCATAAACACATATATTCAAAGTCTCCTTATTGATCCAGTTCCAACTAAATATAATAGCTGTCTTTCTGCTGAATTTAATGGAACTTGGATGAAATTTCTGGGATTAGACTTTCACCTGACCAGGCAGCAAGAAAAAGATGGTTTGGTCTCCAGCCACAGCCACCAAAGAAAATTAATTTTAAAATACTGAGGATGACATACAAAATATTCATGCATGTGCCAGGTACTTTTAGATATAGATTTGAAGAGAAAATTGCAATCTGCTAGCAGTAATTCCACTGCAGCAAAAAGAAGCTAACTTCATCAAGTATGTTATTTGCTGTGAATTATTCACTCTGCAATGTTACCATGGTTACAGCTGTGTTACTTATCCTCACATCATTATTATTTTCTTTTTAGTCATTATGGCTACACTGTAAATAGTATTTTATTTTTTCTCAACATACCATTTGCAACACGAAGAAGAAACAAGGCTCATAGGAACATCAATATTGATATTTTATGCAATGTGGCTTTGGCACTGACATTAATGTTCCTCTGCATAAGTGCAGCATGACATTCATATAAAACAGCTGATCAACATTATTTTGCTGCTTTTGATTTCCATACTGATGTCAATGCATAAGGTAACCTAATGAAGGCATCATAAAAATAATATCAAGTCCTGTATTGCCACCATTGCAGTGTACATTACCATCAATGTAAAATATTGTTCAGAGGTGAAATCAAAGCCAACTGTACTAGAATAAATGTACCTCAGGAGAATAATAATAAGTTTTGAAAAAAACAAAAAAAAGGCTTGTACCAAAACTGGTGGGCTTTTTCAGCTAATTCAAACTTCCTATATATTTTTTTTTTTTTTTTTTTTGGTTTGCTAGTATATCTTTTCACAGGTTGATAAATTAGCTTATTCTTCAATAGTGAATGACTAGTCAGCCAAAGATTTTGCAGTTCTTTGGGAGACAAAAAAGATAAATATTGAATGTACATTTTCTCAATTGAAAAAGTATTCTTTCACTGGGAAAAAGGAAGTCAAGATCTACCTCAATACACATCTCTGATATGAGACAATAAAGGTCTTAAAGTAAAAATATACTAAGATGCTAAAATCACTCCAGAAATTTCTAGACATTTTGAATGTCAAATACTTTATAATCTCATTGAGTAGCTTTTATCCACAGATATGTAAGGTTGGATCTTTCTGACTTATTTTAACTATCTACATTTAATTAGCTGAAGTAGATATTGGATATCTAGATAACAGTCAGTATTTATGGGCAGTGAAGAGGAAGGATCACATTTGAGTATGTATTTATAGGTCTTAAAGTAGATGCCTAAGATGTGTCAGATGAATTGCATGCTAAAAATAGTTATCTTCATCAAATAAATAGCTAAAATATAAATGCCTAAAGTAAAATGAGACTAATCCTACCTACAAAATCTGTCTGTTCATCATGAAGCTCTTACTCTCATTTTTTTCTTTTGCCCTAGATCAAAGTTTAAAAATCACCATTTCATTGTCACAGTCTCATACACTAGTTTTTTACTGATAACATATCAACACATTTCTTAAAATGATGGCCCATCTGTTTTATTTACTCATATTGCCACATCTTCAAAGTTTTGAATCCATTTTGAAGATTACGATTAATCAAGATTAAATTTGATGGCTAGTTCATGCTACTTAATCTTGGTTCTGTAATTCTGATTTATCAAAAAGTTTCAGATGAAGTCTTGTATATAGCATTTAGTAACACAGTTTCACTAATACAGTATAGATTACAGAGGTACAAGTCTCTCAAACTCTAATTACAACTGCCCAAGTCCTCCTTTTGACAAACTTATACTGTGTTCTTTTTCCCCCATAGATCCAGAAATTAGATCCAGGAGCAAAAAAATGAAGTAACTGGTAAAAAGTGATGATTGGAATAACAGACCTCTAATTTCCTATCATTAATATATTAAGCTTTGGATGGACACAGTTTGCTATTTGTATTGACAAAAAGGGTAAAGGACTAAGAGAAGGATGTAAGAAGATAGGTGAATTTTTCTGTATATAATTTTTCATTGTTATGTCAGAGAAAAAAACCTACAAATTTGAAGATCACTCAAGTAAGCTAGTTTTAGGCTTTCAGTTTAAAGACTACAGAGCAAAGTTGAAATTTTTTTCCAAAGATTATTCATATCCCACACCGGGAAGATATTTTATTCTATCCACATGTCTGATTGAATTTCAAACAGCTGCTTAACTTGGAGAAGTCAGGAGTAGAAATTAGATACTGCTCAAAAACCAAAAATAAATAAAAAATTCAGTCACTGCCTGCTATTACTTGCCCTGTAGAGAAAATAAAATTCTCTGGTAAAATGAAGTATCTTCAGTTTTTTTACCAGCACTGCTCATCAAACAGTGTTTAGCTCCGTGTCTGTATTGATGTATTTTTCACACTGTTGTGTCTCCCCCTTCCTCCTGGTAGTTTATTTCTGTTCACATCAAGAATTTCTTCTAAATGTGCACCAGACCCTTGGTTCATTTTAGGACATCTAGAAGCCATCTAATATAATTTGATTTCTGAGAGGCTGTACAGCCTACATAGTTACTAGTTGTGACATTTCATGGGCTTGTTGTTTTCCTTTCTTCAGGAGTTCTCATGCAGGAATTTTAGTGATTAATAAGGTATATGTGTGCTGTGGCCCTGAGCAGTTGTCCTCTGAAATGTTCAGAAACGTAGGTGGTGACAAGGTTTTATCTTTTAACATGTGTATAGCACAGCAGTAAATCAGCATGTAGGTCAAGGTACACAGGTTGCTGGATGCAGTGATCAGCAGTAGTCACCAGCAGTCCCTTGGATGGGATGTTCAGTGCATACATGTGCATTTCACTTGCTACAGACATTATCCTTGTTCTTGATAGATCCACATAGATACAAACTTTACCCTTTCATTTCCATACTTTTCTCATGCTGGAATGAAATGCAGCTGTAATAACTTCTGTTCTGCAAATTAAATCAATCTGCTCTCTATGTGTTTCCATTTAAGTCCAAAGGATGGGAGAGAGTGATAGATGTTTTTCAGGAAGAAGGTTTCCTTGTTTTCTAATATAATTTAGGAAGCTACAGTCTAATAGCAGATTCTAAATCTGTGGTATGTCCAACACTTCTCTGAACCCAAGGTTGGTGCATCCTGAAGACTAAGAAATAAAGCAAAAGGGGAAAAAGATGTCCAGAATGAGCTCCTGGAAAAAACTCAAAAGAAGGAAGTTAAAAGAATGTGGAAAAAGGAACTGACCACTTGGGAGGAATATAGGGATGCAACAAGGAAGGCTAAGGCCCACGTGGAATTAAAACTGGCAAGGGATGTCAAGGGCAAGAACAGCTTTCTCAAATACATCAGCAACTAAAGGAAGACTGGAGAAAATGTGGGCTCGCTGCTGAATGAGGCGGATGTCCTGGTGAATGATACAGAGAAGGAGGAGTTACTCATGAAAAGCTATGTGCTTTTTAGGAAAGATAGGCTAGGGAGGTGAGGTGGTGGAGTTGCTCTTTATGTGAGAGAGTAGATAGAACAGCTAGAATGTATTGAACTCCACCTGGGGGAGGGTGATGTACCAGTTGAGAGCTTGTGGGTAAGAATCAAGGGGCAGGCTAGTGTGGGGATACTAGTCATAGGTGTGTACTATAAGCCCCCTGATCAGGAGGAGAGGTTGATGATACTTTCTACAAGATACTAGAAGTAGCTTTATGATCCCAGGCACTGGGAATAGTGTCCACCCTCAGCAAGTATGCTGATGATACAAAGCTGGGAGGAGTGGCTGACACGCAGGAACACTGTGCTGCCATCCAGACAGATCTGAACAGGCTGGAGAGCTGGGCAGGGAGAAAACAGATGAGGTTTAGTAAAAGCAAGTGTAGAGTCTTGCACTTGGGAAGGAATAACTGTTTGAATCAGTACAGGCTGGGGGATGAGCTGCTGGAGGAGAGCTCAGTGGAGAAGGACCTGGGGTTCCTGGTGGATGACAGGTTGGCCAGGAGCCAGCAGTGTGCACTGGTGGCTAAGAGAGCCAATGGGATCCTGGGGTGCATCCGGAGGAGTGTGGCCAGCAGGTCAAAGGAGGTGATCCTCCCCCTCTACTATGCGCTGGCCAGGCCTCACCTGGAGTATTGTGTCCAGTTCTGGTCTCCCTGTTATAAAAAGGACAGGGATCTCCTGGAGAGAGTCCAGAGGAGGGCTATGAAGATGATTAAAGGCCTGGAGCATCTCCCCTATGAGGAAAGGCTGAGTGAGCTGGGACTGTTCACCCTTGAGAAAAGAAGGCTAAGAGGGGATCTAATTAATGTTTATAAATATCTCAAGTGTGGGACACCGGGGGAATCAGCCAGCCCCTTTTCAGTGGCCTGTGGAGACAGGACAAGGGGCAATGTCCTCAAGTTGGAGCACAGGAAGTTCCGCATCAACATGCGGAAGAACTTTTTCACAGTGAGGGTGACAGAGCACTGGGACAGGCTGCCCAGGGAGGTGGTGGAGTCTCCTTCTCTGGAGATATTCAAGACCCATCTGGACGCCTATCTGTGCAATATGAGCTAGGGAGCTGCTTTGGCAGGGGGGTTGGGCCTGATGATCTCTCGAGGTCCCTTCCAATCCCTAGGATTCTGTGAGTCTGTGATTCTGTGAATGCTGTCTTTGCTTCAATAATTACAGCTAGGCCAGTCCTGAGGAAACCCACAACCTGGAGGTAAGGCAGAAAGTCTGGAGAAAGGAAGAAATTAATTTGGTTGAGGATGATCAGTTTGAGGTTAGATTGGGTTAGATTTCACTCAGATCTTCAAAAAGGACAAGAAGAAGGACCCTGGAAACAACAAGCCAGTCAGCCACCCCTCCATCCCTGGAAAGGTGATCTGGCGGTCATCAGTAAGTATGTGGAAAAGAAGAAGATTATCGGGAATGGTCAACATGGATTCACCAAGGGGAAAGCATGCCTGAACAGTAAGGTATCCTTCTGTGATAACATGACCATCTAGGTGGATGACAGGAGAGCAGTGGATGTTGTCTACCTTGACTTCAGCAAGGCTTTTGACACCATTTCTCATAGCATCCTCTTAAGCAAGCTTAGGAATTGTGGGTTGAATTGCTGGACAGTGAGGTGACTTGAGAACTGGCTGAATAAGAGAGACCAGACGATTGTGTTAAGTGGCACAGAGTCTAATTGGAGGCCTGTAACCAGTGGTGTGTCCCAAGGGTCAGTGCTTGGTCCAGTCTTATTCAACATATTCATCAAGGACTTGGATGAGTGGACAGAGTCTACCCTCAGCATATTTGCTGATGTAGTTCTATCTCAATATAAGGAAAAACTTCATTACTCTGAGGGTGAAAGAGCACTGGGACAGGCTGCCCAGAAGGATTGTGGAGTCTCCTTCCCTAGAAATACTAAAAACTTGCCTGGAAACAATCCTGTGCAGCATGCTCTGGGGTGTCCTGCTCTAGCAATGGCTTGGACTAGATGATCTCCAGAGATCCTTTCTATTGTTTACCCATGTAATATGTAACTTCTATGCAGCAAAATGAAGGAACTATCTATAATTCATATCTCTTACAAAATCATGTTTTCTCCCACGTGTAGACTGGCCAACATGATTTTGTGTGTGGATATTTAATGGCACTTCTTCTGTATCTTCCATTTTTAGCTTGTGAAGTGCTAGCACATTCTTTTTGCACTTATATCTATTTTTAAATGCATTTGGTACTTCCCAGGGAGGATATGGTAACTCTCAGTAGTGCTCTTTGGTCATTGTCTGTGAATGCAGGTTTACCAACCTTAAGTCTCTGTCCTGGCAAATTTAACCATAAGGGCACACCTCCACAGTAACTAGAACTTTTCCATTTCAATTGTTAAATTATTCAAAGGATTCAACCATTAAATGATTAAATTATTTAAAGGAATTTGGCATGAATCAGCTAGCATTGTCCACATGTACCCCAAGCACAGTTTTGGAATTAATTCAGTCTGAAGACTCTTTCCAAAAGTATTTTGATTGTGGTCATCCTGTGTTGGAGACTAAGGTAAAGTTTATTAGTGGAGATGAAGCATGTGAGTGTCTTGTAAATCCATAAAACAACTCCTTTTTTAAATTTTCTCGACTCCTTCAGTAACTACAGGGTCTAATTCTGTTTGCCTTACTGATATTTTGAAATAATATATTTTTTTAAATTTATTTTTTCTTCATAATTTGGCAATTTCTGGAGATATTCAAGACCTGTCTGGACGCCTATCTGAGTGAAATGTCCTAGGGAGCTGCTTTGGCAGGGGGTTGGACCCGATGATCTCTCGAGGTCCCTTCCAACCCCTACAATTCTATGATTCTATGATTCTATGAATTAAACCCATTTCTGGAACATGTATGTGTTATTACAATAGGGCACATTAATTTAAAAATTCAAGAAACTGTAACAACAGCCAGTAATTAAAGCATTATGATTATTACTTAGGAAGATAAATATATAAGTTGCAAGATAGAAAGGTACATAAACATGGTAGAATGTATTTTAATAAACTGTGGAGAAATATTGCTGGAAATTTTCTTTCAGTGCTTGCTCAGTTCTAGTGATAGCATAAATACATATTGCAACTTTAAGGATAATGTAATCAGTATTACAAAAGTATGGGATATCTTCTTGATTACTTCTCACTATGGATAAAAGTTTTTAGTCTTGGATCTGAAACTGCAAGTGAAACTATTTTTGTAGTTACTTGGTATAATTATTAGATTATTCACAGGAACATGTAATTACTCTGCAGTACATCATATTTAATAGGTTTTTTCTTTTACTTGCCAGAGGTCTGATCCTGTATCCCTGAAATTAAGGGATGATTTGCCAATATTCTCAGTGTCACTGGATCAATACTATACTGACTGTGTTTCTGAAATTATAATTTGAATAAATCTATTTGTGCCAATTTATTTCAGAAATCATAGCAGCCAAACAAAGTGTAAAATTAAATAAAAAAATAAATGTAAAAGAGAATTTTTTTTTTAATTCCAAAGTTTGGAACAACTTTAATGATACTGATTTTGCCTTGATGGGCTTTGATTTTTGTTCTTATCTTCTGTGACATTACATTTGCATACATATTATTACACAGAACTTGTCTTCTGTGGCAGAAAAGTGACAAAATGGCATCATTATATATTGAATGATGACTCTGGCTCAGAACAACAGAGTTTTACTCATTCTTTTGCTACTGGATGTCCAAGAGAGGTACCTCATTCATACCATGCTTCCATTTAACCATGTGCAGAACTGGTCTCATGGAGTCATATTCAATAGAAGTATGGTCTGATTTTTATCAAAAGGGTGTCCTTTTGGAACCTCAAAAGAATTTAACTTTGGAGACAGCATGGTACCCTTAGAACTGGAAATTAAAATATTCTTCAGTAAATATTGAGAAATATTTTCACAGATTGTCTTCAGAATCTATATATCACAGTTGCCTACAAGGCATCTATAATAAGTAATGCAAAATTTTTGGGGGACTGGAAGTAAGACCTCTGGGTTTAGCAGGAAAAGCAGTCATCCGAGAGTAAAACCTGTAAAGTAAGTAAAAAGTACTGTTCCATATCTGGTCCCATAGTGGAATTTGCACAGTGCATGAGCATTCTGTGTTTGTGGGTTGTTTTTTTCTCAGTGGTTAGATGAATTACTTATTTAGAGAAGAGATATGGCCTGAAGTCTGAAGTCTGGCTGTGCACATTTAAGTGATGGGTGGACACCCTTATTCTTGTATCTTGTTCCATAGTTTCTCCTCTTGGTTTTGGTGAAACTGCCATTGCTGTTAGAAGAGCAGAATCATTTTTGTTGTTTGGGCTTTTGTGCTATCTTACTTATTTGCAGCATGTATGCCCCCAAAATAGGACACGTAATAGTCCTTCCCTCTTCTTTATACCCTTACAGAAGACACTGGTACAGAGAAAGGAAGAAATATCTTGTCACAAGTTCAGCCTCCTGGGAAACTCCCTGAATTCCACTCAATCCACAGCAGCTGTTGGAGTCATGTAATTTGTTTGGGGCAGATCTTATGAGGTTCAGCTAGAACCAATGTATCTTTTAGGGAAAGAGAAATGTACAGTCGTCAGTGGTATGCATTCTTTTTTCAATCTAAGTGCAAAACTGTTGGGAGCAGGTGTTTCAGGGTACAGGCCCCTCTGAAAACTCTACATTTTCAGAATGGCATTAATCAGTGCTAAAATATTAATATGCAGATTTTATAGGTTACCTAGACAGAGCTCTAATTCCCTGCTTTACTTACAGTATGAACACTCTGAAGCTGCAAAAACACAGGACCCATGATCATTACCCACAGTCATGTCATTTTCTCAATGAAATGTGGGGGGTGGTGTGGACAAGGGTATATTTTTTTAAGAACAAATTTATATTGTGTGTCAGGAAAATATTATAAGCAAGGGATGAATAATTGGCATAATTTGTAACTTTTACAACAAGGAACTTCTGGACAGTACCATAAATGAGGTAGTTTGTCATTGCAGTAAGTCTGTCCCATACAAACTTTACTGTTAATAATGCTGACACTGGTTGGCCGAAGGGAATACATTTTTCAGTTAGTTAAAACATAAATTTTATTGATGAAAACTGCAATACAAAAATCATGATTTTGTCCTTTGAAAGTTAGGTTTCTTTTAATGAAGCTTCTAGCTCTTTATAACTATGCTAGGCCTGGTCACATATATAGTAAATCTTGAAAAAAGACTACCCTCCTGTCCAGAACAGTGGAGAACTCAGATAAGTGTTACTATGATTTTCATATTTGCACTAAATGAGAATAGGCTTCAAAATCAAAAGATGGATTCACCATACATATTTGAAAGCTCTCATGTATGCTTCCTTTCACTATGATTAGCAAAAAAAGATACGCAGAAAAAGAAAAAAAGAAAGAAAGAAAATCTTTTATTTCTTGAGGTTCATCTGCAGGTGATGTAATTGTCAATTGTGTAATTATTTATTACACCTTCCACCTCAGGAAATAAATCTTATCACAATAAATTTAGAAAGAAAACCTGTATTGGAAAGCATTTAAATGTTTTAAATGTGCCTTCCTTTCAGTGGTCTTAACTATATAAAAAACTTTTACCATGCTTTTCACTGCTGCAAATAAACTAAACCAGAGGATAAGGGTGGTGGTCAATGGCTCTATGTCCAGGTGGAGGCCGGTGACAAGCGGGGTCCCCCAGGGGTCTGTCTTGGGACCGGTGCTCTTTAACATCTTTATCAGTGACATCAATGATGGAATTGAGTGCACCCTCAGCAAGTTAGCGGATGACACCAAGCTGAGTGGTGTGGTTGACACCATAGAAGGAAAGGAAGCCATCCAGAGGGATCCTGAGAGGCTGGAAAGGTGGGCCCAGGTAAACCTAATGAGGTTCAACTCTGCCAAGTGTAAGGTGTTGCACTTGGGCCAGAGGAATCCCAGACATAGATACAGACTGGGAGAAGAGCTCCTTGAGAGCAGCCCTGCTGAGAAGGACCTGGGGATTCTGGTAGACAAGAAACTTAACATGAGCCAGCAGTGTGCTCTTGCAGCTTGGAAGGCCAATGGTGTCCTGGGCTCCATCAGAAGAAGGGTGGCCAGCAGGGACAGGGAAGTGATTGTCCCTCTCTACTCTGCCCTCCTGAGGCCTCATCTGGAGTACTGTGTCCAGATCTGGGGGCCCCAATACAAGAAAGATGTAGAACTGTTGGAGAGGGTTCAGAGGAGGGCCATGAAGATGATTAGAGGGCTGGAACACCTCCCCTACGAGGAGAGGCTGAGGAAGCTGGGCTTGTTCAGCCTGGAGAAGAGAAGGCTGTGGGGGCACCTCACTGCAGCCTTTCAGTACCTGAAGGTAGCATACAAACAGGAGGGGAATCAACTTTTTAAAAGGGTAGAAAATGGCAGGACAAGGGGGAATGGACTAAAGGAAGGAAGATTCAGATTAGATATTAGGGGGAAGTTTTTCACAGAGAGAGTAGTGAGGTGCTGGAACAGGCTGCCCAGAGAGGTGGTGGATGCCCTGTCCCTGGAAGTGTTCAAGGCCAGGTTGGATGGGGCCCTGGGCAACCTTGTGTAGATCCGGCCTGAGGTTGGTGTCCCTGCCTGTGGCAGGGGGGTTGGAGCTCTATGATCCTTGGGGTCCCTTCCAACCCAGACCATTCTGTGATTCTGTGATTCTGTGATAAGCAGAAAAAAACTCTGTTTTCAGAGACAACAATATAAATTCAGAGCAAAATGTATTGATAATGGTATTGCTGCAGATTTATTTCTACTCACTACAAGGGGAATATAGCTATCTGTTATGGTCAGATCCTGTTTTGGTTTTCATAGGGGGAAAGCTCCTTTGACATCAGCTGAAATAGGTAGTGCTTTTAAATGCATGGGCAGTGCTTCTGTTTAGTCCCCTGTGCTAATACATCATCAGACCCATTTATATGGTGAAAAGACAAGCTTATTGGAGATTTGGTGCCAAACAAAGACAAATAACACCCTGACATAATCTGAAAATGCATGAACTTCTCAATAGCTTTTAAATTGGTACAGAGAGTATGCGACTTCTGTTATCTCACTTCCATTCACTTTATTTCCTGGACTTTTTGAGTCACAGAGTGAAAGGCATGGATAAGGGGTATGTTTTTATTCTGTGGAGCACTTCTTAAACCAGTTGTTTTTTCTGGCACATAAACTCAGACTCATTATCAACTATGTTTTCTGTAATGGTTGTGTAGGTTCATATACAACAATCTTAATGTATTTGTGTACTGAATTAAGCAGAAGGACAAACATCTGTCTTGTGTTTGCTCTCTTGTCCTCTCCTTGGGGGAGAATGAGCAGAATTTGAAAGATGTCCAGAGGAATAATAGCTTAGGGCTCACACAGTTGAGGAAGCAGAGCACAGTATGCATTTTGAAGGGAAGGCAGTGAGATATCTGAAGGTCTTTAAATTCCCTGGAAGATCATTCTGAAATATTAGACCAAGCTCTCAGATGTCTGCACCAATAAATTCTTAATACAGGAAATTTCTTAGTGTCAAAGGAACAAAGAGATTTTGTGTTGTCTTTTGTACTGTATTTAAATCAGTTGTTTTGTCCCCTACATAGGGAATCAACTGATATCTTAAAGACAGGGGTTATGGCACTGAACTTTATTCTTTTGGTGCACTGAGCTGAGAGCTGGCATTGGTTCATGTGGCTGTGGTCAGTGAAAATGCATGTTCCCAGTTTGACACAGGATGGGGTCTGGTATGTGCCAAAGACCACAAACCTGAGTGGTCGGCCTTGCTCTGGTTCAGTTGAACAATGACAGAACTGAAGTGATGAACATTAGATTACTTTCTTCCTGAAAGCAGTGGAAACAAAAGGACTTGGAAGTGATGAAAAAATCGCTCAGGGATGTCTCCAGACTTTACCATCAATTGAGAAACAATTGTGAGGTATAGACTGACCTGACAATTTGAAGATGTAAACTTCCCACTGCAAATTCTGACAAGCATGGCCTCTGACTCTCAAGCTATTTTCTTTGTCTTTGACATGATTCAAGCTTTGGTTTAGTTCAGCTTCAATTAGTATCTTTATTGAAATGATCCTCTGCAAGTGATATGCTGATAGCAACAGTGTTCTGTGGTGAAAGACAAGTTACAATAATAAACAAGAATAGCATCAATAAAAGCTGCTCCATGAGGTAAGTATTAAACAACGAAAAACTATCTGATCACTGTTTTATGGCAGAATGGCAGATATGACAACAATAACAATCTATGGAGATGTTCTTTTGTTGCTGGAGAACAAACTATTCTTCCTGCTGTACTCAGCTGGATGAATTATACTTGTGTCAATATTTCATTTCAGTTTATTTTCATGAAAATTTCTTCAAGCTATTTGACTGTCTGAAGAGTCATATCTAAACAGTTGTCTGATTCTGTAAAGTGAATTTAAAAACGTGAACTTTCATTTAAATTTTATAAGATAACTTACCTATCTAGAGATAGGTAAGCACCTGCTTAAACACCTTGAAGAAGCATAGGACAAAACATGGCTGGCAAGTACCAACTATGGATATGGAATATCAGATACTTGTGGAGAATTTAGGGACAGATCTACAGAATTAAGGTATTCCCCAAAATAATTATATCAAATATGTTTTCTGTAATCATGATTGCTTTCATATTCCCTGAGCATGAAAGGCTTAATCTGTCATTTTTCATCATTATTTGGGAATATATTAATCCTTTTTTTTTTCCTAAATTTTTTAAGTCTGTAAAAAATACCAGGCCACATAATTCATGTATGCTATATAGTGCAGGACGACTAGGGGATACTTCTCTCTTTCTTCACGAATAGTACCTGGAAGAAAGAATCGGGAATAAGATAATGATGAGTCTTGAAGTGACACCGGTGCCTTGGGGCCCAGCATAGCCAATGAACAGTAGTCTTACATACATGCAGCTGTATAAGAAATTGAAATACATGCAAATAAAATGTTTCCTAAGGTCGGGTCAAAGCCTGAAGCTAATACAAACTGACCTGAAGTGAATAGAGGGAGGACAAGAAAATAACATGGTGAGCAACCTAGGACAATGTAGGTTTCAGCTGTGATGTCAGAGGTACTAGTCCCCCCACAGCTGTGATGTGAAGGAGATATTTCTTAGATTTTTCTTCTGTGCAGATAGGCAAAAGTTTTCTTTTACATTTTTTCCCTAACATCACAACAGAGACCATGGACTAGGTGGATTTGTAACTCCTCAGGGCATATAGACACATGGAAATGTCTGCACATTAAAGGAACAACCACTGATAAGAAACCCCACAGTGCATTTAAATCCTTAAAGGTCACACCTGTGACAGCTTATAGATACTTTGAGGCATCTAAGTCATTGGAATTGGTTTTGGTCACTTGGGGTCAGAATTAAATTTTTCTATTTATTAGTCTTTGGTGAAAAAATCTGAGAAATGGACTAAATTATAGAAAAGTTAATCAACACATTACTGTTTTTTAATGTATAGGAAAGTAGGAAAGCAATATTTAGTGGTTTTATATGTAAAAAAATCAACTTTTCTGATAAGAGTCAGTATTCTGTTGCTAATGTACTGTGAGCATGCTAAAGAATTTTTGCTTCTCAGTATTAAATACAGCTTCATTTTTTATTGGATAGAGGACAAGACAAGTTGTAAATAATTTCCCCTTTGTAATGAAAGTAATCTCTTGAAAACAGTAAAGTAACCACTCTCATTTAATGAAGCACATTCCTTTGAGTAGAAATCTAGTTATGTTTCTTTCAATACAAAGGTAAATAAAGGTAGTTGGAATAATTTTTCAAATACATTTAAAAAATTTTACAGGAACATAGTTTTTTCCATTTTGCATAATCAGGGCAGAATCGACTCCTTATCTGGCAAATGAAGTAGTAGAAATATATGTAATTCAAACTACTTTATCTGTGTTTAATAACTAGATATTGACTTGTTAGAAGGCCAACATAGAGATTTATAGCTGAAAGTGAGAGATTATTATTGAGGGAGGCAAAGCCTTTGTAAATATTAGACTGCTATGGTCTATAAATCTCAGTAAGAGTGTCCAATACTTAAAATTATACATTAGTTCAACAAACTACTTCTGGAATAAGATTAATATTAAAACTGTAAACCAAACTATTTGAGAGACTGCTGGATGTTCACATTTCTAGTCCTGTTGTACGAAGCTCATGGGAGGGGATTCTGATCTTCTGTTTTTGCTTGCAAATGTGGTTCATTTCATATCACAGTGATTTAACTTCAGCAAAAGTAGAATCCTCCTCTTGAATGGGAGCATAATTGATCCTCTGGAGGTATAAAGAACTCCAGGATCACTTAACCAGGAGTATAACGATGTCTGCTCAAAATCCTAAACTGAACCATTTCTCTTCTCAACCTGTATGGAATGAATGTAGTGAATGAATCGCCACATTTACATTCCACCTATGATAACCTTTAATTACACCTAAGTTCCTTTATGATCTCTCATCAATTCCATGCAAACATTTGACTTTGACTTAGGTAGAATTTAGGCCACCTACCTACAGTTTCTGAGTCACAATTCCTGTCTTTGGTACAACTTGAATTCTCAAGTCTTTCAGGGGTGCTGTTGATAGTGGTTTGTATTCTAAAATTTTGATGCGTTTAGCTTTCAGCTTTTCTGTATCTATATATACACACACACACATATATATATATATATATGCAAGGCAAATTGAAAATGTTGACCATTTCTTCAACAGCAAATTCTCGCACACCCTCCCCCTCTTTCCCCAGGGACAAACCTCCTATAAATTTATTGTAGATCTTTTGCTCAAAAGAAGTATAATATAACAAAGTATCTGCATGCATGCTCACATTAAGGAGCTGGAAAAGCATTTAACTACCATAATGCCAGAAATTAAAGTGTAGAAATGTGTTTCATGTCAGGCCCAGAATATAAATTTTTTTTTTCTTGTTTTGAGTGTATTACACATTTCTAGATTTGAAATTTAAAAAAAAAAAAGCCATTTCATTTATTTGCTGAAAAGATCAATGTTTCCAGTATTTATTACTGCAAAATGAAAGAAAAACTATGACACATGAAGAAAAAAACGATTAAGAGCAATTGTTGCCTAGAACACTGTTTTTCAGTGTGCTATGGATGTTTGAAATATTATTTGCTTTCTATGATTATATTCATACCCCTTTACTTAAGTATGGTCATTTTGAACAACATACCCATAACAAAATCAGGATACACTAGATTCGCCATTAAAAAATTAAAATAATAGACTTTTGTGGCATCTTTGGAATGAAACATGTTAAAAACTGGGGGGTTTTGTTAGGTTTCTTTTTCAATCAGAAATTTAAAAAATTTATAAAAAATGAAGGGTAGATAATCTTGCATACTTTACATATTATTATCTAAGCCTTTAATAATCATGTTAAAATACTGGTTTTGGGGAATTAATTTTTTTTCTGGCTTCAATGAATTTGGAAAAGCTGTTTATTCTCATTTGAACCTAAGTGGCCTGAAATGGGAATGTGTTTGAAACCTTTTTTAATTTTAATGAGCTTTGACTTTCCTTCTTCCTTCTGTAAGGTTGTTTCAGACATTAACAACACTGATTTTTTTAATGCTGAAAGGTTGAACTGACAGAACTCTTTAAAAACTTGCATGTATATGAATAAACCTAGCTTTAAAAGTAACTGCAGACAATTTATTTACTTGGATTGTTTTACACAGTGCCATGGTATTTATGGGGCAAGCATTGTATCACTATGAAATGAACACTGGAAATTACTTGTTTGTCCTTCTAGCCCAAAGTTCAGAATACATAGTAATTTATTTTCTTCTCTGCAGGTAGGCGTGGGTTTTTTTTGTTTTCTTTCTTTTTTTTTTTTTTTTTTCCTGAGGAAAATCTCTTTTTAGGTGCAGAATCTGATTTTCATCAACGTGGTGTTTTCACCCAATTTTCCAACTGGCTTGACTGATTCAGAGGAAAGTCAAGTGATTAGCCCAAGGTCACAGACTGAGTCATTCAGTCAGATTAGAAACTAGGATTCTGCCTATTGGAGAACTTTATTTGGGGAGATAAAGATTGTAATAAGACAGAGACATATTTCAGTACAGAACAAATTTTTTTTTCTCCTGGTTAATATAAATTTCACTATCTACTCTAAAACATTTTTATATATCCACAATCTTCTGGGAATCCCACTTTTACTGACACACTCCAGAGGTTCTAGTGCCTTCTGCTGAGAGATAATCAAATGCATTTTGACTGCAGTAGGCTCCGATATGTATTAAAATCAGTTTCATTACCTGAGACCCTGTTTGCTTCAGCAAAATAATTTTAGGTGCTTTGTCTTCCTTAAGGCCAGTTGCAGAGCTAGATTAATTATGCTAATTGTCCAGAGGAGACAGTGACATGATCTACCTCTTTTCTTCTCCAATGTCCTACCCCCTTTATGTGTAGCAGGGTGCCGGGTAGCAGGGTGCACTTTGGTAACAACAGACACCTCAGCATGGTAGCTTGACTTCAGCTGAGGGATTGTACAAAAATGCTTCTCATTTCACCCTGCCTTTGTTTGGCTTCTGTTCTTTATTTTGTTACTTCTACTATTTAAACACTGAAACCTCTTATGTCTTCAGGCATGTGATGTAACTGAACTGATGACTCAGCTTGTAAACTGTAGTGCAATAGACTCACACTGAATGCCTCCAAAAATAATCAAAACTTTTCTTCATGGCTTGCAGACTGTTTCCTCAGTTGTGAACAACACATGCATTTGATTTGATACATGCATCTTGGTCCATGATCTTCTCAACATGCAGTGATCAGTGGCTGGAGATAGTGTACTTGCCCTTAGGCAGGGGATGGTACCCAGCAGAAAACCTGCAGCTGCAAACTTTGTTCCTATTATGCTTCATCTTTTTTTAACAAGGAATGGAAATGGCCCACCATATAATACCTAAATAAAATGTCTCAGAGTCTTATGTGTCTTTGGATTTTAGCTGGCAAAAGCAGAGCAAAGCAGATTCCTAACAAGCATGTCAGCTGCAGCCTTTTAGTGTAAAAGCCTATGGAAAACACAAACCCTGTAATTTTCACAAGCCCTTTTGCAGTACACTATAATACAATACAGCATTTCTTTAAATTTGCAGATACATAGACACCACGCCGCATGATTCTGAGAGAGAGTTTGGGGTTTCATTTTTATTCTTACAAGAAGAAATTCCCGTATATGTCTAGAAATCTATTTCAAAAGTACATTTATATTGATACATGTGGATGCTCAAAAATTGGACATGGATGTATATAAACCCAGGAGAATACTAGTTCAACTGCAAACCAATCTCGGACATTTGATTTTAGCATCCTGATGAAGTATATGTATGCGTAATACAGTATTAAACTCTGTGCTGTTAGTGCATGTCTTCAGTTGATAAGAAATGAGCTTCCAAAACAGTTTGGATTCAAGATTAAAAAAAGTCATGTTTGTGATATAGAAGATTCAGTTTTTAAAACCTGAAGAATGTCATTCTCATGTAACAGCTGAAAGATTAGGAAGAATGAATAAACAATTCTTTTGGAATATCTTTTTTTTTTCTGTATGCACATGTAGTAATGGCTAATATCGGGAAAGTTTTGCTGTTATAAAAATAATATTGAATATGCAGGATTTGCATGTGGAATTCAGATGAGATTAATATTTTCTAGTTTTATGTGTTACAGAGTGAAGAGCAGCATGTATTGTTAATACATGCAGTATCAGAGAGATTGCAAGGGTAGTTAAAATGTCTGAAAATACCTAACAAATTTTGCCCTGAATGGTTTTTAAACAACAATGAACTGAGATATAGGTTAATGTAACAACTTTGCATCAGACACGAAAATGAAGATTAGGTGAGCGTAGCTTTTATTTTGGACCTTAAATGTTATTTGTGTAATTGTTCACAGGAATTAACTCTTACTGTATGAAAGAGAGATTTGGGTTTAGCTCCTGAGCTATATTTGGACTTACAAATATTGAAAACAACTGTAGGAACTGTATTCAGGATCACTGTTAGTTAATTTGCCATTTTTGTGAAACAACCAATAACATATTGTGTCTTTTTTTTTTTTTAATTTCTGTGTAAATGAGGTATACTTCACTAAATTTTCTTGTGTTGTACACTGCATAGCATTATATGCATTTGAGGTACTCAGGAGGTAGAAATGATCCAGTTATTTCAGTGGATGAGGGAATATTACATAGATCCTTAACCAGAGACTTCCTTTTTAAACATGGGATTCAACTTCTCCGCTTCAACTGGTCTTCTCTCTAAACTGAGGATAACCCTCTTTATCTACCTTCAGTATGTTTTGTTCACTTAGGCTGTAAATTCTTTGCACAGTAAGTGGAATTCTGTCATTTATCATGGGGTTGTTTGGGGTTTTTTGATACACTAATACAAATACATTCAAGTATATGTTAAAATATCTTTGGTGTGCTAGCAGAGCTGGAACTCTCCAGTCTGGAGAAGGGAAGACTCAGGGAGGTATACACCTAATGAATCATAACTGTTCATAAAGAGCCAGGCTCTTCTCAGTGATGCTCAGTGAAGGGACAAGATGCAATGGGCACAAAATGAATTACTGGAAATTCCACTTACATAAGAGAAGACACCCTTTAATAGGGAAGATAGTCAAACACTGGCACAGGTTGCCCAAAGAGGCTATGGAGTCTCCAACCTTGAAGACAGTCAATGTCTGACTGGACAAGATCCTGAGTAGCTTGATGTCATAGATGCTGATTTGTCCAGGGAGTGTTTGGCCTAGATGTCCTCCATAGATACTTTCCAGCCTCTACCTGTCTCTGAGTATGTGACATATGTCCTGCTAATAGTAAGGTTGTATGTGCAAAACTGTAATTTCACCTACATGGAGAAAAATCAGGATAAAGAGCTGTGCTGCAATGCAACAGCTCTTCATGTTCATGCATCATCATGACAATTTCAAATACTACAGACATACAATCTATTCTTTGGGCTTTTTTAAGCTTTAGATTTAAAAGTTCTGTCAGGGCCATATAAAGCTGGTCATGTTGGCTTGTGGTTTTTCCAACCTCCATTTGAAGGAAACTTCCTTATTCTTATTCTTGCTTAATGCCTCATTGGAAATATTTCAGTGAATTTCAAGCCCTAAGCAGAAATCTCAGCACAAAATATAATGTCAGCAAAGACAGGTAGCTTTGCACTGCATTTTTAATAACATATATAGCTGTGTGCATGTCTTAAGACAGTTGTAATGAAAATAAACTTCAAAGAATAAGTATTTCTAACTTTTTTTTCTTTTTTTCCAAAAGACTGCACACTGATAGGCAGGGGTCAGCACATCATACTTTTGCATGGAAACCATTTCTTATAATCAAAATAAAACTCAGAAAAAATAATGTAAAAATTGAGTTTATGATGCCACATCCCTGGTTAGTCTGTGTCTGCTCAAAAGAATGAGGATCACTGCAGCATCTCAGCTTCCTGCGCTGGAGTTCTTCAGTTGAGGGAAAGGCTACAGAGCTTTGCTTGTCACCTTGGCAGGAAAAATAAAATAAAATAAAAATAAAATAAAATAAAATAAATTACCTTACTTTCACACCATGTTGAACTCGGTGGAAAAGTCTAATGTGGGGAAGCATCTTCACTGACAGATGCAAATATTTGTCAGCTTAGGTAATGCTGTTCAGGCTTGTGCTAAAACCATGGCAGCAGGAGACACTCCTTCTGTAGGCATTTGAATAGCTGTATAATCCTGCTTCTTGTATTCTACGCATTGAGTAAAATGAAATCAGAAGTAGTAAAATAAAAAAGGAACATATTATTTGTGGTTTTCAAAATATGTAAGCTTACAAAACCTCCAAAATGTTGAATGAAAGTTTTGACGAGCCTGATGGTTTTCATTAAAATCTTACGCTTTTTTTAAGTTCCTGTATAAAATGTAATAGCTTTTACTCTCCATGTCCTCAAACAAACATCTGTGATCTATTTCTGAATGGCAATGCTTACAAAAAATTGTAATGAACATCTGGTTTTCATACAGAAGTCAACTAGCTGACATAAGGAGTCACTTTTCTTCTTCCACAGCTGACCACAATGGAAGACTATACCATAACTACTTATCTCTGAACTCTGACTCCAGATACTATGAAAAAAGCCATACTTTGATGTGATCAGTTTATTGCTTTGTATAATGAATTCTTCTTCAGTTTCTCCTTAAGTGTTACCATTGGTAGACAGATAAACTGTGATTGCACATAGGATATGACAGAGAGCAGTTTTGATTTCTAATCTGTCTTCTGTATCAGTCTTGTGTGTTGACTGTTCAATTTTAAATAGGATGCACCTTTAAAAGCACAGGAAGATAGAAAACTGCACCCTACTTACATAAGTAACATTATACAGCAGTAAATTAATTACAAATTATTTAGCCTAATTTAGATTTGCTATGATTTATCATGGGCTTATTAAAGATTTTAAAAATTCCCATGAAATTAAATTCTTTTACATGCAAATAATTTTCCATTCTGATTCCTTTTTTATTTCCAGCTCTCACTAAATTTTTATCCTCAACTAAAAATGCTGCAGTTAATTTTGTTACTCAAAGAGTTTTCAAATGTTAAAGAAAATGGGACAGTCTTTATTGAAATTTTATTTAAAGCAGTGTGAAACTTTTTGTATATGTTACAGGTTCCTTAAATAAAATTGTTTTCCAGGTCCTGACTAAACCATTTTTTTTTGCTAAAGAACATAGCCTTTTCCTGAAAATCATATTTATAAGAGATAAAAAATGCAAAATGTAAATTTTTTGGTTGTTTTCACCATCATTTCAGCAACATGAAATTATACATTGGAAGTGAAGAATATATTTTTAAACTCATATTGGATGGCATTTCTTGAAAAGTAAGTTGCACTTCAGAAGGAAAAACCCCACTTATTGGAGAAAATGCTAATTTCAGGAGAATTTAGATTATCTTACAGCTAGTATCTTGGAAAACACTTTAGCACATCTATTCAGAGACAAAACGAAACTGATTCAATACTTTTGTTGGTAGTGGTATTAACAACCCACAAAATTTAATGTTCAGCACTTGATAAATTCATTTTCATCAGGAAGTATCTTCACTGAATTTAATCTAGAGCAAAGTTTGTATGGTCCTCTAGGCTATCACACCACAGTTTCACCTTTGACTAATGAGGTTGATTGCAAAATTACACTTTGCATGTTTCACAACTTACAAGATCAAGACTTTAAAATATATTTCAGTAATATTTGTATATTCTAGTAATATTTGTGTTGTTATTGTATTTATTGAGATTTATTCTGAACTTAAAAAAAAATTCTAATAGTGAACCAGTAGCCACAACCTATTTTTGCCTAAGGAAACCTGGACATACCAGATCAAATTTTTTTCATATTACCTAAATTGCTGACCTATATGGTTTTACTCTCCAAAAGCTAAAACATTGCAGTAACAAACCTCAGATAGGAAAGGTCATATTTCATTAAATTGCTTTGGGCTTAATCAAAGGTAATTGTCACCATATGCAATCATCCTGGACAAAACAAAACAAAAAATAAAACTGAAATAATTAAGCAAACAAACAATCCAAAAGCCCAAACATCAAACCAACCAATCAATCAAACAAAAACTCCCTCAGGAAAGGATCCTGGAGCAAGGACATCATCCTGAAAACATTGTTAGGGCAGTTCCTGTGCCTATGGCATAAGCTTTGCCCCTCACTCAGACTGAGCAGCTGGTGTCTCGTATAATTTGCAGTTCTGGTCTTATACAGGAGAGTATTTCACTGCTCTCCATTACATGTGAAGACAACTATGGACAACAACAGATGTGTTACATTACATCAAGGTAAAAGGCATATTAAGTTTGCATTGTAAACTCTTCAAGAGACTTTGAGCATTTTGTATACAAAATTAACTTTTCCAGAAGCGTTCAGCATCTGGCTTCTCATGTGGGATCAGATATTCAAACCTGGGGTGTTTCAAATAGAAATTATGGCAAAGTTGAACATCTGAACTTGCTAAGCTATCCTGACATCTGTGGTCAACAGTGATTCCATTGATACAAATGGGCTATTCAGTAGAAAATCTGGTGATTAAAAGAAATAATGACAGAAACATATTGAAAATCTGTGAAACTATTGCAGAAAGCTAAGGATAGGCAGCTACATATTAAAAATAAAACATAATGAGAAGTGCAAAATGAAAAAGTGCAAATCTGTTTGTGGTGGTATAGTAGTGAGTAAATTCAAAAGTGATTTGAGACAAAATGAAACTGCACATCATAGGTCAGGAAAGTCCCAAACACAACTACAGGCTGTGTGGAAAATGGATTTAAGCAACCCTGAGGAGGACTTGGGGCTGTTGAGTGATGGAAAACACATCATGAGCTGGCAATGTACCCTTGCAGCCCAGTGACCAAACCATATTTTCGGTGCCATCAAAACCAGCATGACCAGTAGGCCAAAGGAGCAGATTCTTCACCTCTGCTATCATCTGAACCCACCCAGAGTTTTGCATCCAGCTCTGGGGTTCCCCACATAAGGAGGACACAGACCTATTGGACTGAGTCCAGAGGAGGCCCATGTAGATGATCAAAGGGCTGGAACACCTCCTCCATGGAAACAGGCTAAGAGAGTTGGGCTTGTTCAGCCTAGAGAAAAGAAGGCTCCAGGGACACCCTGGAGCAGCCTTCCAGTACCTAAAGGGGGCCTACAGGAAAGCTGGAGGGGGACTCTTTATTGTAGTGGTAGTGCATGTAGTGGTAGGACAAGGGGTAATGGCTTTAAACTGAAGAGCAGATTTAGATTACATGTAGGGAAGACACTACCACAGGCTGCCCAGAGCAGCTGTGGCTGCCCCCTCCCTGGCGGTGTTCAAGGCCAGGTTGGATGGGGCTTCAGGCAACCTGGGCTAGTGGAGGGTGTCCCTGCCCATGGAAGGGGCTTGGAACTAGGTTATCTTTGAGGTCCCTTCCAACACCAACCAGTCTGTGATTCCATGATTCTATGATTTTCTACATAGCAGGTTTTGCAGGTTTATGTGAGATGGCTGTAAAACCTGTAGTAAGATAAAGGAATAGTAACCACTGTATCTGGAGTAGGAATGTAACAAATTTGCCATTTGAACTGGCACAGTAGTTTCCCATATGGGATATTGTCAGTGCTAGAAAATTTTGAGGGCCACAAAATTTGTTGAAAGGCATTCTCATGTTCTAGGGAAGAATGGCAGTATTCTCAGCACAAGCAGAATTTATACTGATTATCTGTCAACACTAAGGAAGGTATTTTAAAAAAATGGAAGCAAAATAGCCTGGAGATCGATCGATCGATCGATCTACCTATCTATCTATCTATCTATCTATCTATCTATCTATCTATCTATCTATCTATCTATTTATCTATCTACCTACCTACCTACCTACCTATTTATTTATTTATTTAATGAGACAATGAATTGTTCAGCTGGACTACAGAAAAAGTAAGAAAGATATTCAGCTTATGGCAAAAAATGTCAGTTCTCTGGGTTGAAGACTTACAAGTTGCAAGAACTCTGTTTAAATTATAACACATTTCTCCAAAATTTGTCATTATCTTCAGAGTTTTAACATCACCAGCAGAGGACTCAGAGCCTTTGATGTATTAAAGACACAACAAAGATCTACTCAAAACCTTTGACTCTGTAATTTTAGTTGACAATTATATCTATCATATTCCTTCATTTAGTATAAAGGAACTTTCATCAGATAATATGCAAGCTGCTTCTTTAGGAAAGCTACGCTTTTTGTTTTCAAGTGACAGTAAACACACTCCATTAAAAACATTATTTGCCAAATAGACTTGGGAAATTGTAGCAGGATAAGATACACAAAAGTTTAAATATCACTGTAAACGTAATATCTGACCCATTTCAAAACAGATACAAGCTTTACCTTGACATCCAAGTCACCTATTTCTCCATTGCACATCTTCAAGAGGAGGCCGGATATCACCTGTATAAAACCTGTAAGACAGGTAAGATCCTTCCTTAAGTTGAAGAATGAATGACTCAATCTCTGTTTTCCTGCTGCCAGAAGGTGGTTTAACAAGGACACTTTTCTTCTAATACTCCTCTGGGTAGGGTTCTGGGTAGGGAATAATAGGAACATGGCTGCTAGAAAACCCAAGCTATTGCTGAAGGTGGGGAGATGTTGTATTAGGCAGAAAGGATGAGAGACTGAAATTTTTCTTGTTTCCATAGGAAAAAAAAGGTCACAATATAAATGGAAATACAGCAAAAGAAAATACACCTTTTAGAGACCCTTACGCAGAAAATATTTTCAGGTCCTAAAACACATGTCTGTAAATACTTATTGCTCCCAAATGAAATGTGGCATGCAAGTTCAAGATACCTTATTTTTACCCTAACGCTTCATGATGTGTCTGACGGTAACTCTGTGCAACATCCTTGCAGAGGATGTTGGGCTATACTGGGGGCTTTCATCCACTCTGCAAGACTTAGTCTAAATGCTGTGTTACGAAGAGGCTGACAAAAGTACTATCATTTTCTCTCACTCATATTTCAAATAATGTCACAGTTGCTGTATGCCGTGAATATCTACATGCTGTAGAATGGTTTTCCGGGATCCAAAAGCCTCGTGCTGTATGACAATAAGATACTGTTGAATTTGTAAAATAATGTATCCATTTCCTTCTCTTTCTGATTCAATTCAGATTTTTCAGTATTGACCTGCATTTATATAGAGGCTTATGAATTTATTATATGATTTTGAAACATTATTCGACACCGTGGAAGGGGAAAAGTTCTGAAGTATAAATGAAAAATTTCTAACAGGCTGCTACATGTGCTGTGGTACTAGGTGACAGTTATCCTTCAAAACCAGAATTCAGGTGTTTGGTTCATGTTGGCTAGTCTTGTAGGACGGTACAAAGTTTTCTGAGTTTATCTTTTCTCTGCAGAAATTGCATGCCTTCTTTGTGGATTGTTGTTTTTAACAGACCAAGTGAAGAGGACTTAATGAGGTGCCATATGTCAGGTCTGGAGTCAGATTAAAAACAAATAATTAAACTATATCCCTTCCATATCAAAACAGATTGTGATATGTATGTGGAAGGAAGCTGAATCTGACGTATGTTTTGACAGTCTTTTGGGACAATCAATCATACTTCAGCACTATCACATTTAAAAGTCACAGTTCTATTCATATGAAATACAAGTTTCAAGCTATAACTAATTCATGTTTCCATAACTATTCTATACTGACAATAAAATCAGAGCCACACACTTCCGAATGCCTGACAGGGCTGGAAATCCTTTTAGTTATATATTGGTTTCAGATATGAAATAGCAGGTAACTTACAGGCCACTGAATCCAGGTAAGAGTGTTCTACAAAGCATTTCTTGCCAAAAAATATCACTCCCCTGTTTTATATGTTGGAGTATGACAAGCAAAACTATCATAAGCCACAATTTTCATAGAATCATAGAATTGTAGGGGTTGGAAGGGACCTCGAGAGATCATCGGGTCCAACCCCCCTGCCAAAGCAGCTCCCTAGGACATTATACAAATTTTATACAAATATTTTTGACAATGGCCTGTATGTGGGCAACTTGCAGCTATACTTTAAGCACAAAATATCAGGAAGTACATGTTCAGCTAGTAAATAGCGAGTTTCTGCCTATTCCCAACAGTGATGAAAATTTACTTTTGTGTATCATCTTTGTTTACCACCCCTAATGCTAGAATACTTGTCGTTTGAGGGCAAAATACTATTACTTCACCACAGTTGATGACATATATATATGCCTCAACAAATAATATGGCAAGCATAGATATCATCAGGAAAAATAGGGAAGACTTTGACTAATAAACTCCATGGCAAGAATTATTGCCCAAAAAGTCTCAAAGAACAGCAACCAAGTCAATAGAAAAAGCACAGCCTTGTTCCTGAAAGTATGCAAACATGTTTTATGTCTGTGTGCATTCCGGGTGGGATAGCAGAACTTTTACAAGACGATCATGGGACAGAACCATATTCAGAACGATTCCATTTTATGTGAAATGTTACCAAATTTTTGAACAGCTTGATTCAGTTTGGATTTTCTAAGAAGCTTCCCAAGGTATGAGCTGACAGTTTCTGAATCTAACGTACCTATCAAATCTCTTCCTCTATCGCAAAGCTTTCTAACACTTAAAAAAAAAAGAAAAAGTTGACTGGCTCTTCTAGTCTTTATGATCTTCGGCAGCTTGGGTTTCCTTAATAAATTATTCTTAATTTATTAATTAATTTAATTTCAATTAATAGATTATTAATTATAGATGCTTCTTGGTGGTTTTCTGTTTTTCTGTTTTCTGCTTTTTTTGTAGCGACCTGAGGTTATGGTCACAGAAACACAGAATCACGAAACACTAGGAATTGGAAGGGACATGAAAGTCCCTTGTCTAGTCCAATCTATTCCAATGCCCTGCTAGAGCAGGATCACCTAAACTCAGTCACACAGTAATGCATTCAGGTGGGTTTTGCATATCTCCAGAGAAGGAGACTCCACAACCTCTCTGGGCAGTCTGTCCAGTGCTCCCTCATAGTGAAAAAGTTTCTCCTTACATTCACATGGAACTTCCTATGGTCCAGATTGCACCAGTTGCCCCTTGTCCTATTGATGCCCATCAGCTCTGCCCTCCTGACTCTCACTTTTTACATATTTATAAACATTAATAAGGTCACCTCTCATTCTCCTCTTCTCCAAGCTAAAGAAACTCAGCTCCAGCCTTTCTATGTCCTTCTTGAACTGAGGGGCCTAGAACTGGACACAATATTCCAAACATGGTTTCACCAGGGCAGAGTAGAGGGGGAGAAGGACCCCTCTTGACCTACTAACCACACCTCTTCTAATACACCCCAGGATGCCATTGGCCTTCTTGGCCACGAGGGCACATTGCTGGCTCATGGTCATCCTGCTGTCCACCAGGACCTCCAGGTCCCTCTCACTTACGCTGCTCTCCAACAGATCTTTCCCCAACTTAAACTGGTACCTGGAGTTGCTCTTCCCCACACACAAGACACGATACTTGCTCTTGTTAAATCTCAAATGCTGTTTCAACATTTCAGTCTCATTCAAATTTAAATCTCAATTTTGTTTCCTCTTGTTATCTCCAATCTGGATTTCACATAGAATCCTATCCTATTCTAGATAAATGAGACTATAAGATCTGATAAAAGATTTTTTTTTAACAGAACATATGAAAAATCTGAGCAATTAGTCCCATAATAACCCAAATGATTGCTGTACCATGCAATGGATGCCTAGATAAAATGGCTGATCCAGTCTCAGGTACAGGATCCTTTCATTTGCAACTGATACAAACACAATTTCTGAGTCTGTGGTACTTAACTTACATCCACTGTCATAGCTATAAGGTATATGAGTTGGTTCCAATTGTCTACTTAACTGTTTACCTATTTAACTGTGAGACCAATCATAAGTTTTAACAGCCTACATAATCCAAACAATACCAAGACAAATTCTTATTCAATAAACCATTTCATGCTCTAGTAAACTGCATATACATGTTTGGGTTTTTTTACATTAGCATTGTATGCTAATAGGATTGTGGTTTGGGTCTAAACCACAGTGTTAGCTATTTCTCTAAAACAATTGCTTGGAATGAGATGAAGTCACAGAGTAACTTACCCAATAGTCACAGATACATAGAATTATAGCCTCATTTAGGTTGGAAAAGACCTTAAAGATCAAGTCCAACTGTTAACCTAGCACTGCCAAGTCCACCTTTAATCCATGTCCCAAAGCACCACAACTACACATCTTTTAAATACCTCCAGGGATGGTGACTCAGTCACTTCCCTGGGCAGCCTGTTCCAATGATTGACAATCCTTTCAGAAAATAATTTTATCCTCATATCCCATCTGGGACAACTTGAGGTAATTTGCTCTTGTCCTATCACTTGTTACTTGGGAGAAGAGCCCAACATGTGGTTACAACCTCCTTTCAGGTAGTTGCAGAGAGTGATAAGGTCTCCCCTCAGCCTCTTTTTCTATAAGCTAAACAGTCCCAGTTTCTTCAGCTGCTCCTCATAAGACTTGTGTTCCAGACCTTTCACCAGCTTTGTTGCCTTTCTCTGGACACACTTCAGCACCTCGGTGTGTTTCTTGTAGTGAGGGGAGAAAAACTGCACACAGTTCTTGAGGTGTGGCCTCACCAAAGCCCAGTATAAGGCAATGATCACTGCCCTAGTCCTGCTTTCAGCAGTATTTCTGATACAAGCCAGGATGTTGTTGGCCTTCCTGGCCACCTGGGCACACTGCTGGTTTATATTCAGCCAGCTCTGGGCTAATACCTTCAGGTACTTTTCTGCCCAACAGCTTTCCAGTCACACCTCCCTGAGCATGTAGCACTGCATAGAGTTGCTGTGACCCAGCTACAGGACCTGACATTTAGCCTTGTTGAATCTTGTACAGTTCTCCTTGGCCCAGTGGTCCAGCCTGTCCAGATCCTTTTGTGGAGCCTTCCTACCCTCCAGCAGAACAATTCTGCCCAAATTGGTGTTGCCAGTAAATTTCTGGGGGTGGACTCAATCCCCTCATCCACATCATTGATTACGATATTAAAGAGAACTGGGGCCAGTACTGAACCCTGGGGAACACCACTTGTGACTGGACACCAACGAGCTGGATTTCACTCCATTCAGCACAACTCTTTCATCCTGTCTGTCCAGCTAGTTTTTTTATCCAGTGAAGCATACACCCATCCAAGCCATGAGCAGCCAGTTTTTCCAGGGAAGCATCACCAAAGGCTTTACTGAATCTATGTAGGCAACATCCATAGTCTTTCCCTCATCCGTCAAGCAGGTCCCATTGTGCATAGAAGTTCAGGTTGGTCAAACAGGACTTGTCTTTTGTGACACCATGATGACTGGGCCTGATCCCCTGGTTGTCCTGTACATGACTTGTTACAGCACTCAAGATGATCTGCTCCATAACCTTCCCTGGCATGGAGGTCACATCAATGGGTCTGTAGTTCACTCTTGTAGATGGGCTTCATATTGGCTAACTTCCAGTCAATTCCAACCTCCCTGACTGCTGACAAATGATGGAAAGGGTTTGGATTCTGTCAGCTCCCTCAGTACCCTTGTGTGGATCTCTTCCAGCCCCATAGATTTGTGTGTGACTCAGTGGTGTAGTGGGTCACTAACCGTTCCCTCTTGGTTTGTAGGGGTTTCATTCTTCTTCATGAAGAAGTTCATTCTGCTCCCCATTCCTGCCTTCCAGCTCAGTGTGACAGATATCTCAGGAACCACTGGTCTGACTTCTAAATATTGAAATAAAGAAGGCATTAAGTACCTCAGCATTTTCCTCTGCCTTTGTCAAGACTGACATCTTCACAAGCATGGCCATCTTGAGGGACCCACAGTCTAGGGGTGCAGAAGTCGATAGATAAAGAAAGCTGAAATTACACTCATGGAATAAGGAGTTTCTTTAAACATTCATAGACGTCCAGTTCTTCAGCAGTGCTGCATAGACAGAGCAGCTACACTGCACACATACAGTTAGTCCAACATATCTGATACATGATTTTCACTGTCCCCTTCATACAGAGGGCCCATTTTAAGTTTCCGTTTCTTCTTAAAAATCACATACTTTCCATTAAAAGTATGTGATTTATCATGTTTTTGTTAATTAATCTTTGTGTAAACATCTTATGAAGCACTGGGGCTTTAGGCATGACACTGCACAAACATGCAGGTATCCTGCTTCTGCAGACTTTCATGGAAATTAATGAAGTGTGGTTTCTAAGTCAGTTTAGTCTAAAGACATCATTTCTTTATCCTCTGATTCTTGTTAAAAATAAATGCTACTCTATGAATTGTTTTTAATCCATCCTTGTAAGCTTAATAGCTCGATTTATTTGAGAAATTTTTCACAGCTACAGGTATAGATGCATTTAAGTATTTTCAAGGTCAAGGTCTAGATGAGATTTGTATAAATGCCTTTCCAAATATTTTGCTTTAGAGCATGTAATTTTAAATGCTACCTGTCAAATACTTGCTGCGTGTTACATTTATCATTCATAGATTTGTAATAATGAAGTTTAGGAGTAGTTATTTTTGTTTGGTTTGTTCTGGGCTAGAATTTGTAGTTTCAATAGCACTGAAATATTTAGAGTCTTGAACACTGAATAGGCATTCATTTATTTATTCTGTCCTTTAATTACTGTGCTTTATTTTTCTTTTGTAATTTCTACTAGAAACAATATATTTCTATGGAAAAAAAAGAGTCATGTTTGGTTTTTGGTTTTCCTCTTTTCTCCTTATAAACCCCTGTTTCCAGGCTAAAAGATAATCTACCTCAGGCTCTAGGTTCTGATTTTCTAAGTGCCATTAAATTCCTTTTTATAACTCCACAGGTATTATAGCTAAATTTCTGACATAGCTTACACATAAGAAGAGGAGGTACAGGAATGCATATTTTTATCAATTAATGCCATCATAATGATAACAAGCTCTTCACATTCCACGCAGACTACATAAATGGTAATATTATCCTGAAAAAAACCCCGGAATATTTCCCATTAGAAAATCACAGCTGAACAAGCCCAGCAACTTCAGCTTCTCCTCACAGGGCAAGTGCTCTCATCCCTGACCATCCTGGTAGTCCTCCACTGAACTCACTCCTGTTTATTATTATTTTCTTCTCACACTGGGATCCCAAAGCTAGATGAAGTGTGCTGGCTGTGGACTATGGAATGCTGAACTAAAGGCTAGTGTGGGACTGAGCCATGTGCCAACATTAGCTAATACTGAATACAATTCTTATATCACTGCAGGAATTTGGTTATGAATTCCCATATGCATGCACACACTTGTACTGAAACTACTGCATACATATCATCCTGAAGTTATTAGAGAACATAAAGTTGCACGTGCTTCCTTACTCAACAGTCCACATCTTCAGGACAGCTAAAAAGCAGCCTAGGAACAGTATAATAAAGGGCAGCTCTTTAGGACTTTGGAATTTTAAGACCTCAGTAGGGATCTGGTTCCCATAATATTTTTGCCACTTCCTCGGTATGTTTGTTCCATGAACTGTAAATTAAGTCTACTAAAACATAGTCTTCTGTTTAAAATGCTTGGAACACTTTCAGTGTTATACACTGAGCAGTCTGAGGATGCTTATTCTGCTTTTGCAAATATCATAGGTTTACCACCTTCATCTGAGGATTGAGACAATCTTAAAGCTTCTAACATTGCTAAAATCACTAGGATTTTTTCAAGCACACAGATCGCATTTCCGTCACATTGTGCATTTAATTTCTTATGTTGGTGATTTTCTCCTTATGGATGGAGCAGCTGATATCTAGAAATTAAATTCATTTGCTTTCATCATATGTTACAGCTTAACCAAACTTACAGTGATCATTTGAGCACAGAGATAAAGGTGGGTAAATTAAAATTGCAACATATTTTGAATAGAGAATCATAGTTCTTTAGAAAACCCAGGGAGGTCACATGGTTTTTACCCAGGCAGATCATTCTTCTCCAGTTCTGTTAAAAGTGATTTAAACCCTTTATAGTACAATAGCTAATCATGTGCCATTATTATGTCTAGTTTTCTGATTTCAGTTTTCATTTTCTAAAGTGATTTTATCAACTAACACTCTTATAGTTGATAGCAATTTAAACTGGAAATCTAAAGACTGTGGCTTTCGTGTGGCCAGAATAATATATAGGGACTTACGTTTGCAGTGTATTTATGAGGTTAAATTATCTAGTACTCACTCATTCTTCATTATTAGCTTCTTTATCAGTCCTGAAAATCTTTTCTGTATGGGCAATGTCAGTGAAAAAGTAAGTATGGATTAAATTTTTTCTCTGTAAGAAGTCCATAGATCTGTGTTTTCAAATTTAATGAAATGAGTAGAACACCAGTGCCATAAAATCTTGCCTTTTTTCTGTTATTTCAGGAAAGTCAATCTTTTATTTCTTTTCTATTAGTTAAAAAGATTTAACTTTATTCAAATCAGGATCAGATAAATACCAAGATAAACTAGAGGAACTATTGTGTCAACATTGTGGAAACTGAGGAAGATAATGGGTTTGTAAACTCATAGGATAATTCAATATGAAAGGTCTTTAAACCTGCTCAGAGTGGGATGTGGTTTCAAATCAGGTTTCTGAGGGCTTTATCCATTTAGGTCTTAAAAATCTCCAAGAATGGAGATTGCCCTTCTTCTTGGAACAACCTGCTGCACTACTTGGCCATTCTTGCGGTGCAAAAATTTCACCTCTTTTATTCCAGTTTAGGCCCAGATCCTCGCATCTGCCATTCACTGTTGTGAAGGACTTGGTTCTGTCTTCTCCATGCCCTCCCTGTAGGTACTAGGGGACTGCTGTTAGATCCCCTAAGAACTCTCTCTTCTACAGAGTCCTTCAACTTCTTCTCACAGGGCAAGTTCTTAATCCCTCAATCATTCTAGTGGTTCCCTTGGATTAGCTCTACATTATCTATAATTTTTTTAGTTCAAGGTTCCCAAAGCTGGATGCAGCATACTCTAAAAGCATGGCTTATGCTGAGTAGCAACTGTCCCTTTCACCTTCCATCAATGTATAATGTAGAAAATGGCTTCTTACTAGCCGCAAATGAATCTGTACTCCACAACTGAGTTTATTCTGGGCTTTTTCAAGGATTTAATTCTGCAGCTTTAGTTTCACAGTGTCTCAATTTCAGTGTCATAATAAAAAAAAAAGAAACACAACCTAACACGGAGTTTCTTCTCCTCTACATCTTTTTGCTTCACAGTTTTATTGATGTTTCCTAGCTGAAAGAGTAAATATTTACTCTATGTTCACCTTTTCCCTTCATGATTTTATAAATTTGTGCTCCTCTTCAGCCATTTGTCTTCCAAGTGTTAACATCCTTTTTAATATGTCATCCATTCAGGTTTTTCCTGTTATTTAACTAAAGAGATTGGAACTACACTACCCTTCATGGTGTGAAATACACACCATGTACTTCAGAAGAAGCAGTTATATTTTCTTCATACTGGTAAAAACTAATTCAGAACCCACTGTTATAAGGTTTTTAATCAGCAGGTCATTTCCTGCTTTAATTTATCAATGGATAATTTCATTTTCCTGCTTTGTTGCTGTTTTGGATATTGAGGCTTCATGATAGTTTCACCTTAAGCCTCATCAGGTTATGCTTTCTGAGATGGATGTGAGTGGTGGCATGGCCTCTTTAGGTGGCAGAACGAAAGTACATTGTAACCTCCTGTAGAAGGCCAAACAGAAGTTACAGAAGATGTGAATGTGCAGCTTGGGGAGTGAGGGAAAGAAATCATGAATGAAGTTGAACCTGGGAAGAAGGGAGGGGTGGGGAGAGGTGTTTTAAGATTTGGGTTTATTTCTCATTATCCTACCCTGTTGTCCTGGTTTCAGTCAGGATAGAGTTAACTTCATCTGTAGCAGCTGATGGAATGCTGTGTTTGGGAGTTAAAATGAAAGCAGTGCTGATAACACCCTGATGTTCTTAGTTGTAGTCAGACAGTCAAGGACTTTCTCAGCTTCTTCCTATTTCTCTATTCATGAGAAAGGAGGGGCGAAGCCAGGACAGGTGACCCAGATGGGCCAAAGAGAGTATTCCATGCCAATTACGTCCTGCCTAGGAGAACGGGGGGCTGTTGGGAAGAAGAAGAGGGGCGGTGGCGGGACCCGTGCTTCTTGGGGGGACGGTCGGGTTCCAGGACAGCTCTGGGTGGTACAGCCTGAGTTGTGTGGTTCGGTGAGAGACTGCATTGTGTATCAATAGTTTCATATTCTTTTGCTCTAAAGTCCTGTTAGCATTGTTATATTTTATCTTTCTGTTATCTTAGTAAACTATCCTTATCCCAACCCACGGGCCTCTTAGTTTCTTGGTTTTGGAGTTATTTGCCCCTTTCTTTTCCCTTCCCTTGTTTCCCTTTCCCTTTTTCCCTTTTCCCCTGCTCTTTTACTTTAAGGAGCAGGCAGCTGCGTGGATCTCAACCCACAGCCGGGGTGAAACCACGACACCTGTTTTGATTGGGTAATAAATTAGATTAATTTTATTCCTAGTTGAGTTTTTCCCAAGGCAGTAATTGTTGAATGATCATCTCCTCCTGTCCTTATCTCAACCCATGAGCCTTTATTATATCTTCTTTTGCCCATCCAGCTGAGGAGTGGCGTGATAGAGTAGTTTTATTTGGCATCTGGCCTCCAGCCAGGGTCAACCCACCACAAAGCACTGGGCAACTGCAGTATAAAATGTGAAGGGCTTAATGTGAAGATACCACCCATTGAGCTAATTATAAATGAATCTACTAAATTATCTTTAGCACATGACTATGTACGATTTCAGGCATTTTTGTTCTTCTCTTGGGCAGCTTCTTACATGCCTTACATGGCTTCTCCTAGCCTTACATTCTAGTTAGAATACTCCTTTAAGCAACAGTAATAAATCATTAAATAGTTTGTCTTTCCTCTTTTTTTTACAAGTCCATTTTACCTCCTTGCTATGTCAGTGTCGTTCCTTTCCTGTATTTGCTGTCAGTGAGAGCCCTCTCGCTAGAGCCCTGATCTGTATAACTCTGAGCCTTCTGAATTCATTGAGGCTGTTCTTCAGTTTGAAGTAACATAAAGTAGATCTGTCTTCAGGACTGCGCAGTGGATGTGGGCAATGGGAGGAGCAAGTTTACATTGTAGTAGGAGCCCAGCTGGGTGACTGCAATGCTGAAGAAAGCATGCAGGCATAGCTGGCTGTTGGCTTGGGAGGACTTCTAAAAAAAAAAAAATCCATGTAAAAAATTTAGTTTCTGCATCTCAACTTTAAGAACAGAATCTTACTCTTTACATACTTTTTGGAGGAAAAATGGAGTTGACTTTCTTTGTAGCATCATGAAACCTTAGTTTCCATAAAAATGTGGAGCCTTGTAGCCTTTACTGAGATGGAAAGCACTGGGATTTGGTCTTGACCGCAAACCTGTGCTGCATGACTAGACATCTGCAAGACTCTTCAAATCCCATTTTTGAATCTTGGAGTGGGGTGTGGATCTTGATGACCTTTGATTGTCATGAGTTGTCAAGGTAAGAGAAGAAAATTTCAGTCTAGCTTAAGATCTTTTGTATTTGCTTTTTTTTACTTCTTTACTACACATGTAGAGATTATGGGACTTGTCTATAAAAATTCACTTGCCCTTTTTCTGTGTTGTACAAATTAAACAGAAATTCCTATTTCCTGTCCTACCCACATCTCTTTTCCCTCTTCTTTTACACACAAGAAACTTCAAAATAAGAACAAAATAGAAATGGCAGTGTAAGCCAAAACACTGAAATACACATTAGCACACAACACTAGACTTATGTCTGCTGTTTGTCAGATAACATTACTTCTCAAATATTGCAGTACCAGTTTATAAATTCTGTGTGCAGGGAACGCACTGCCACTTGATTCTATGAAATGACAGATAATTCTGTAAATGCTTGTGAAAAATTATAAGATTTGAATCGTATCTTAAAATAATTAGTATTGATGCTGCTGTTACTATTTAGCTTCATTCTGGGTAGTCAAAGAGCTAATTCCAAGAAAACACTATGTAGTTATTTTGTATTTGTAAACCACTCCGGTTTTCAAAAGTTTACAGGAACAATAGGAGAGAAATATTTGCAGAGCAGAATTAGAAGGGGATAATGTTGTCCTTTGTTTTTTAAGAAGTGTCAGATAAACTGAATGCCTTGTCTTCCTTGATAGTTTCTGCATCAGTACAACAACCCTGCACTTGAAACTTGGCCTTAGAAAAATTGTTTATGTCTTTTACCGCATTTCTTGCTGGTTTACTCATAAACGATGAAATTCATCTTTGTTTCAACAGCCAGTAAAGATCTATGCCTCACTTAAGTCTTGCAAACAGGATTTAGGTGGGAACTAAAAGTGTCTACAGTTTGGTCTGCCAGTGGCAGATTTCATCCTGTGCAAATAAATCAAGCAGAAATACAAATCAGAGACTGTTGTCTCCCTGCTCCCATCTCCTGAGCCCATGTAGACTTTCTTAGAAATTCTGACTGGTTTGTTGAGAAAGGAGGCTATATATATGTGGTTCTGTGATATTTTTGCTTAGAACAGAGATATCTTGCCCTTTGATTTAATTTCCAATTACATTAATTCCTCTAGAATACTAAGACCATTCATTTTTGCTCTTGTTCTTCATGTAACCAGGTACTACACAAGATGATGCTGAACAGGGAAATAAGGATTTAGATACTGCTGTCCTTACTCAGGCTCTGTTTCAAATTTGCTTCAGTTTCAAGGACAGATTCTTGGGATTCTGTTTGATAACCTGTACAGATTGCCTGAGCATATGTTTAAATTCTTTGCATAAGAGTTTTCCCCAGTATTGTCCTTACAGTACTGAAAGCAGCACTTCTTTTTATGTGTGCTGTTTAAAGATGCAAGTGAAAGAACATGCATAAAGTGTTTTCTTCTCTTTGTCATATGAATTTTTGTCAGTGATTCTTTTGAAGAATATTCTCTAGGTACATTTTGGGGAGTGGGGTATTGAGATAAAGAGCCACACTGAAGTTCAGATGAAATCTATATTACTAAAGATATTTTATAGGCTACAAGAGTGTTCTTCTTTTACAGGAGGTAAGAAAAATTCACAAATAATCAAATAATGAATCTTGAGAAATTTGATCACTGTGTTAATAGGAAAGGTCACCCCATGGAACAGCTAACTTTTTGATAAATAGTTCAATATTTTGATAAGCATTTCAATAAAAATAAAACAACTTTTAGTGTGGTATGCACAATTATTGCTCTTTTTTAAAAAGAACAAGAGAGAAAAGTATTTAATAATCTCTTCTAAAGTAGGCAAAATTGGTTGAAATAAAACAGGAGGTAAATACTTCTCAGCAAAATAAGAATATCCTGTTATCTTGATCTAAATTTGTCTTTTTGAGTTTTTATTACATTACACTTATTGAGAAATGCAGATTCTGATTCATTTAGGAGATGTCAATTTAGGGAAATACACAAAAAACTGGCCCATACTATACTAAAGTCCAAGTACAAACAGAAAAATGCTGTACACTATTAAAATAATACAGCTTTTTGAAAGTGAGATTCTAGACCTACTACTGCACTGATTTGACTAACAATAAATTACTGTTAACATACTGCTAGCACCAGTAACACTTTTCCCCTCTGAAATCTCAGAACTTGCAAAATTGTAAAGTTGAAAATTATTAATAACAAAAAGAGCTGTACACTAATATTGCGAAACAGTCTGAAATAATCTCCAGCATCACTTGCCCTATTGTCCTGGGTTCAGCTAAGACAGGGTTTATTTTCACCAGAAGTTGGGATGGGACACAGCCAGGACAGGTGACTCAAACTAGCGGAATTCCTAGTCAGGGAGTAGCAGCTCAACTCCAGGATCTGTGGCCTGAGGGTTATCGACAAATCCTCCAAAGTCTCTCAAAACTTCTTTGCTTGCCCTTTGTTTCCATGCTTAACATCTGCCCATCCTCTTGGAAATTTCTGTGCTATGTCTTGTTTGTTGATGTCTTTCAGTTAAGAGCTACTGTAGATAGGAGTAATGATGTAAGTCTCTGGCAGGTAATATAACAATTTCACCCATTAATATACTAGGAAGCGTATGAAAAAGTATAAGCAGATGCTGGTTTGAATTCAGGGAATAGAATTTGATGTAGTTAAGCTAACTCAGGTAGATTTGTATGATGAATACATCATTAAGTATTTAACATGTTGGAAAAAGTTTGACATTTCTTCTGTCCATGATAGGTCTTTTTCTATTACATAGCAATAATAATCTGTCCCATCTGGACCTTGTCGCTGTCTTGAGCCAGAGTTAAAAGATAATGTAAGAAAACTTCAGTTGACAGTGGAAGAATTATCTGCTCTACACAGACATGTTCTGAACTCTAATGGTTTAGAAGTTGACTGAAGCCCTGAAATACGCATTTGAGTACCCACTAAAAATGTTAATTGCAATTAAAATAATAATTCTTGGGATTTCTGACATCAATATACATGTCCTTCTGTGTACTGATATTGTTATATCACACTCTTTAATGTCTCTCTGTGGTAAAAAGTTCACATCCTACTTGCTATGGTAAGAAAAATAATTTTTCTTTTTTGATATTATTTTCTCTTCCTCAAACTGCATTGAATGTGCCCTGTTTCATGTGCTTTGAGACATAATCTTTCCTTCTATCTCACGTACCCTGCTCATTATTTTGCGTACCTTTATCATGTCCCCAGTTTTACAATTCATTTCCAGCATAGGCAATACCAGTGAGAGTTATCTAAAATGGTAGGCTAGCTGGAGATATACTGGGTCAAGTTTACCGCTGGTATAACATTATAATAACATTTATGTGATAGCAATATCAAACACATAGAAGGATGCTTCAGCATAATAGGTGCTGAAATAATGCCAGCTTTTTACAGTACCACATGGGAGATACTGCTACTGTAGCATGTTTTGCAAATTTAAATTTTTATTTCCTGAACTATTAGTTACTGAAGGGAGCCTAAGAAATTCTATGATTCTATGAAGTTAAAGACAAGTCCATGGTAATGAAGGTCTTGGCTTTATAGCTGGATGTGGAATATCAGCTACCATATCTCTCCTCTAACAATAAACTGAGATGGGAGAAATAACACATGATTGATAACCTAGAAAAGTAGGGAAATGCTTTCTGTTAGGAAAGTGATACAATGAACTAGCTGGGGCTTATGTTCAAAAGGAGGCCATGAATACCATTTGGCTGAAACTTTTGGATACAACTTGTTTCAGTAGCTAGGATGACAAGGATGGCTCTACACCATAGGAGAATTAAAGGCGGAAGTATTTGTGCTACCTCTAGAATAATCCATATCTAATCTTTTTGTACTCCTGTAGTGGGATTGTGAAGGGAGAATGACTTTGCCTTTCTGACCTAGAGGAGTGTTCAGACAGGTCTGATTAGAACAGAAGAGTCTCAGCAGTCAGACTGGGACACAAACAGCCTCCACTCAGCCCAAATTCTGTCATCAACAGTGGCTGAAAGGAGATACTTTGGGAAAAGTATAAAATTGTAGAAGGAATTACTTCCCAGGTTCACTGTCCCAGTCTTCGGGATTTCCTGGCCATTGGTGATAGCTATAATGGATTCTTCATCTATGAATTCGACTAATCATGCTGTGAGTGTATGTAAATTATCAAAACCCACAATAACTCACAGCTGGACTCATGTCTCCGATGTCTCACATAACTCACATGTCTCAAACATGTAAAGAAATATTCATTGCGGGGAGGGGGGGCAGGTGGACGGACGGAGGGACATTATGTTATTTTGGTTTTAATTTTTCAGGTATTAGTTTATTTTTGTGCATCTCCATTCTAATTCAAACTACTATATTACTACCCATTTTCCTTTTCATGCTGCTCACAGACTTCATATCCTTTGGTGTCTTTTCTTTTCATCTCCTTGCTGGATCTGTTCACCTCTGGATCCAGATATTTAGAGAAAGATGAGTTGTGGTGGAAAAGCACAGAAGGGAAATTACTTTTGGGAAAAGTAAGAGTAGGATTATGTTTTCCAAGAATGCTCACCAGCTGAACAGTTTGATGCCATGGCCCCAGAAAACTCTGCTTCCATGCAAAAGCAAAGCAAATGAGCTCAGTTCAAGTTGTGGCAGACAGAATCCATATATATATCTCAGGTTAACTTTAGTTTCAAAAGGGTAGAAATTAATCCTATTGTATAATGAGCATATATAATGATCCACAATCCCCAGCCTGTTTTATTAAAGAATTAAATTATTTTCTGTCCCGTGGGTATCTGTCTGAAATATTTCATCACACTGTTGCCTCATTTGGAAGATTCACAATGAAGAAAATTTAAAGTTTTGTTAATTAACAAAATAATCTCTGCAAAATACTGAATATCCAAAATAGCACACATGTCCTCCATATTTAGCATTCTATAAGTGTTTTTCCACTTAAAGAATGGTGCTACTGCACCATTCATTGCTTTATTTTATTTCCTGATAATACATTTTTAAAAAAGGTTTCCCCAAGATCTGGATTATTGCTTTCATTACTAGTTGAATACAGAAAATTTTTATTATTATTTATATTAAAGACCACACATACCTGTGTCAAAGACATGGAAAATAATTATGTGTCAAACAATCTGATAAGTATTGTGGCTCATGATGAGTTTCAAACCAGTTTACGAGGTTGTGTTTGGGTTTTTTTTATTTGATTCTCTTTTTTTCACAGTAGCTTAAATATGGATTCAGGAAAATGTCTTTATTAAACTTTATGATATATTGTCTGATATTTCAATTTTCTATCCATTTTCTATTCATTAAAATCAGTGATATCTTTTTATGTATCAGTAAATGGGTTAGATACTGCAACTGAAAGTATTACCTCATTTTGTTTCAGACAAGGGTCTTCTTGAGTGGTAGTTCCCAAATAGACTCAGGAAACCATAGACTTCAGCAAAAAATGCTAGGGAAAAAAAAGCACAAAACAAATTCTCTGCTGGCATTGGCCTTTCTAAGGGATAAAAGTTGAGCAAGGCAAACAGCTAACAGAAGTTATTTTGGTTGAAGGTCAGGAAGGACTGCAAAGCAAAAGAGAGGAAAGAGCTTCTATGGTCTAGAACAAAGGAGGAGTGAACAATGTACGTTAAAGCACTTACTGTGAAATTAACATTGTGTTGAAAAGTAGGAAGAGGACTGTCCAGTCTAACAATAGGAAAAAGGAATTTGGGGCTCATTACCAAGCTCAAATTTTCAGATATTTTGAAAAGCAACTTCTTTTCTTTGCCGTGGAATGAAAATTGGTGTGACGTCTGTCAAACCTCACAGGACAGCTCATCCATCTTGTTCCGCAAATCAGCACTGGTCAAAAGCCATATGATCTTTACTTTGAGGGGTTTTTTTGATGCCTTGGGAATAATGAACTTTTCTAGACAATCAAAAGGGAAATCCTGTCACAAACATGAATGAAGAGAAATTGAGATACTACTGGGTCCCAAATGCTCTATGAGTATGGCTTCAAGGGACTGTTTCCATGCATATTGCTTACTGACTATTGAGCAACTCAGTTTTTATGATATAAGACACCTACACACTGTTAACCATGCAAATAAATGATAAGCAATTTTAAAATAGCATTTTAAAATATGCAGTAGTACCAACATTTTTTTAACTTTTGTAATACAGAGAGGTTTAAAAAAAAAACCAACATACAAGATTTTCACAAGTTTCTGAAATATGAAGCCAGGAAGTGTTTCTCTAGAATCTGTTTTCAGAAATGCTGTTTAGATTTATAAACAGAACTACAAAAATACGAGGGATTAGGTATAATAACAGACTAACATTTTAAACATCCTTTATGTTTACTACGGATACTTTCAGGAAATTACATTTTTGGGAAACTGTTTTGAGGAAGATAGAATGCGGTTTGTTTTTTTTTTTTCTTTAATCTGGTAAACACTGAAGCCCAGTTGGTGTATTTTTCTGGTTTGCTACTCTATATTTGGGGAATTTCTGTTCATTTCTGTCATGTTTTATTTGTGGAATAAATGATGATATAGCGACTTTTATCACCATACATCATATTAATGAAAAGTAACCTGAAATCTAAACTGTTCTAATTATCAAACAGGGACTTCTAATTTGGGTGAGACTTCCCTGTGAGATTTGTGCTTTATATTTTGAATAAGATCTAAAATTCAGAACCATCAATAACTTTATGATGCTTCTCGAAGTAGTAAAGTATGATCCGTCAGTCTGTTGGATACAATGTATTTCACTAGATTTGCCTTCCCACTTCTCAGTTTCGGACTTGATGAAGAAATTGATGGGAAAGCTTCTATGTGTTACAGAAGACAGGCTAGAAAGGGTCACAACAGTGTTCACTGAGTATAAAGTCTGTGAAGTGTCTTTAAATGTCACTTCCAAGAGGTTTTGATGTCTCTGAAATTTCAGACAGGTGATTCATTCATTCCTATAAGAGTTGACCAGCTTTTAGAGAAATTTATCTGGTTAGACTCATATTGGCAAAGATAGTATGGAATTTAGAGACTCTGAATTGGGATATGAAGTTAAAGGGTGCCTGTGTTCTGGAGAATGGATGGCGGTTGGAGAATCACACTGGTTGAGATTTTAGACAGCCTGTGTCTCTTGGTTGAGTCCAAGGTGAGCCAGTGTTCCAAGGCTAAAATAAGCTTTGTGTATACTCTCCATGGTGTACTATTAAATCTATGGGTTGCTGTGCTTGAGTTATCTGGAACCTTTTCACATAGGTGACTTCATTCTTACAAAAGAGTTCCCACAGTTGAGTCTTTAGGTGATGGATTTATGGGGTCAAATCGGCTAAGTCAAAACATTTTAGGATGAGAAATAGTTTTCTGGGTAGGAGAAACTTTAAAAGCATCTTTTCATTACTTGCTATTGGGCTTGATTTAAATAATTCGTGTTTAGAGAGTACTTTCTCTGCCTAAAAATATGCAATCAGTTCTGGTCATTCAGCCTGAATTAGCTGATCAATCTTTATGGTCAATGGCAATCCATAGAAAAAAGGACATGCCTCTGAAGTTAAAAGGCCCAGATCAAATGAGGGCTACCTTAGTTTTATGTATCTTTTGCAGAGTTCCTGGGGAGCAGACATCCCATATGCAGCTAGTGACAACTGTTAGAAATGAGACATAATAAGAATTTATTCTCTTAGGTTCCAGAACACCCATTCATTTCTTCAGAAACCACAGAGTGCATATATAAAAAAATTAGAATAGAACAATTCTTGGGAAATAGAATATCTGGGGTTTCGTCTTCCCTCATCCTTACCCCAAAAGTTGTTCAAACATGACGTCCAGTCTTCCAAAATCTTCTCTTAACAAAAGATTAAAGCTCACTCTGTGTTGTTTCCATCTTTCTTACTGAATCAGAACCATTGTACAGAAGAGATTATAAAATTCAGGTTACACCCTCCACACACACAGAGGTTTAAATCTCTGTCTTTACAGAAGCGGTAGAGGAATTCTAGCCTCTATCCCAGTTCCTAAAGTTGTTTATATGTCTTACCAGTGGTTGTTAAATAGAAAATGTACAAGGAGTGTCTGAGAGAAGAGACCATAATCCATGTTCTCTCTCCACCTTGGCAAAGAAATTATTTCCTTCAATGACCTTCAAGGTTGTGTTTTAGCAGATTATATGGGAGACTCTGAATTCTTGTAGCTTCTGGGTTTTACAGATATCATTTCAGTAAAAACATTACAGGAACTGCTGGCTTCAAAGAGAATGATACTTTATGTCCCTTCATATTATATTGTTTTAATAATGATGTAAGAAATTATGTTGATTCAGAAGTTTGACCTCCCATTCATTTTTGTTTCTGCATGAATGCAGTTTGACTTTCTTTGTTACATCAGAACTGAAGTACAGAATTTGAATCCCTTTCAGAAACTCAATCTGTATTATAGCATTGTTTTAGGAGAATATTAGGGCTATTTAATGATTCACTTGTGAACATAAAACACTTTTTTTCTGAGTTTTGGCATGAAGCTCCTATACTTTAGGCACAGGTTAGATTTCTAGAGAAGTGAGTTCCTATCCTATGACTCAACTTTTCGTCCTCTCTGTATTTCTTCATCTGAATAATAATAAACTAGAAGCTCTACTGTTTTGATTGCATGGCTGAATATGTTAACAATCTGCCATAAATATAGAGAAGGATGTTGCAATTTTTCTGATTCAAAATACTTTTTCCAAAATTGATGACAGTGATGTTTAAAATGCAGTGACCCTTTAGGGTAGCAAATAAATTATGTTATTAAGCATAACTAAATTTCTAACATTTATAGCTGTAATAAACATAGCTTGAATGAAAAATATTTGTTAGAAGAAATCACTGAGCCCTCATTGTTAGTAAGATGTTTTAGGTTAGTTAAGAAATCTTTCCTGACTAATCAGAAGTAGAATATCATACAGATAGACATGAAGCTAGTTATAAATATTGTGAGGACAGGCAGCTTCTGAAGAAATAAAGTCATGTGTCTTTAACAATTTTTGAAAATAACTACAGCCACACAAAAAATGAAACTCTATTTCCCTGCTCAAGTCTGCATTATTCAGATTCCCCGTAGTTTTTCTGGGCTCCAGCAATCCCATAAATATGTTAATTAGAAAACTATTGACTGTTTTTACACTTTTTGGTTCTCAGCTGATCCAGATCCTGCTTTTAGGACAAACCTTTAGTTGTGATGTGTATGTGTCTTACATAACATGCAGTTGCCCAGCATATTTTCTTTCCAAAGAAATGTGCATATTAAAAATGTATTAGCAATGAACACAGATCTTCATTTTGTTCATCAGTCGACAAGAATCTGGTAAAAGTGTTGGAATCCTTCCTTTACTTCCTGACTTTTCCATTTGAGTTGTGAGATTCAGTGTTCTAGTTATATTTTTTTCCAAGGAAAAAGGTCTTAGTATGATTGAAATATTAAAATTCCTGATGTATCTGACAGTATGCTCTGATCAGTCCTGTGTTGCTTTTATTTCCAGTCCAGTTTTGTTCAGCTGGACACTTGAGATAATCAGTTCAACTAAGTCAGTTGTCCACATAACAATGATCAGTGGCCCTCTGCTTATATTTCTATATGTCTGTATGTCTCCTCTGCTTCGTACAGGTGCCTGAGGTTCAGATTCTGATGTACTGGGGTACACTACACCCTGGGACTCCACATATAGACCTAGTAAGACACAGACCTTTGCAGACAACATTCCAACATAGGTTTAAAGACAAAGCAATGATGCCTCACCACCTACAAGTGTCTATTCCTGGCCACTGAGTACAGCACTTAGAGTGACTGGTTTAGACTTCATGAGCTGAATTTTAGAAGCCTAAGTTAGATGGGATAAATACTATTTATTTGGAAAAATCAAAGGAAATCATGTAAGTATCTCTACAACCAACAGAAAGCTCACAGAAGCCTGGAATGAAAGAATAAATGCTCCCTTTGTAAATTCTGTCTGCTATGACTAGGTAGCTACCAGAATAACAGTTTGGAGCATAGAGAGTAAGTGTTAACATTAAACATTTTTCTATGTTTCTTGCATTTAAAATTAATTTATTCACCATCCATGGCACTTACACTTTTATATTAAATCTATTTACAAAGTTGTTGGACTGGATTCTGGCCATGGATGACTATGTCCCTTTTAGGAAAGACAGGTCAGCAAGGGGAGGTGGTGGAGTTGCTTTCTATGTGAGAGAGTTGTGAGTATGGTTTCATCAAGGGGAAGTCATGTTTGACCAACCTGATAGCCTTCTATGAAGACATAACCAGGTGGATGGATGATGGTAGGGCAGTGGATGAGGTCTACCTTGATTTCAGTAAAGCATTTGACACCATCTCCTACAGCATCCTCATGGCTAAACTGAAGAAGTGTGGTCTGGAGGATCATATAGTTGAGGTGGATTATGAACTGGTTGAAGGAAAGAAGTCCAAGAGTTGTGGTCAGAGGGAGAGAGTCTAGCTGGAGACCTGTATGTAGCGGAGTCCCTCAGGGGTTGTTACTAGGACTGGTACCATTCAGTATATTCATCACTGACCTGGATGAGGGAAGAGTGCACCCTCAGCAAGTTTGCTGATGGCACAAAGCAGGAGGAATGCTGACACACCAGAGGTGTGCCATTCAGCAAGATCTGGGCAGGCTGGAGAGTTGGGCAGGGAGAAATTTAATGAAATATAACAAGGGCAAGTGTAGAGTCTTGCACCTGGGGAAGAGCAACCCCAGGTATGAATATAGGTTGGGGACTGGCCTGTTGGAGAGCAGCGTAGGTGAGAGGGACCTGAGGGTCCTGGTGTGAGCCAGCAATGTGCCCTCATGGCCAAGAAGACCAATGGCATACTGGGGTATATTAGAAGGGGAGTGGTTAATAGGTTGAGAGAGGTTCTCGTCCCCCTTTACTCTGCCCTGGAGAGACTGCATCTGGAATATCATGTCCAGTTCTGGGTCCCCAGTTCAAGAAGGACATAGAACTACTTGAAGGAGTCTAGTGCACATCCACCAAGAGGATTAAGGGAGTGGAACACCTTCCTTATGAGGACAGGGTGAAGGAGCTGGGTCTCTTTAGCCTGGAGAAGAGCAGACTGAGGATGACATAAATGGTGTTTATGAATATGTAAAGGGTGAATGTCAGGAGGATGGAGTCAGGCTCTTCTCAGTGATGGCCAGTGATAGGACAAGGGGCAATGGGTGCAAGCTGGAGCATAGGAGGTTCCATGTGAACATAAGGAAAAGAGTTTTCACTATGAGGGTGATGGAGCACTGGAACAGACTGCCCAGAGAGATTGTGGAGTCTCCTTCTCTGGAGACATTCAAAATCCTCCTGGATAGATTCTTTTATGATATAATCTGGGTGATCTTGCTCTGGTGGGAGTATGGCCTGAGACCTAGGAGATCTCACCGTCACTTCTGCTCTGCTATCGCCTCTCCTATAGCTGCTTAAGTCAGGAAAAAGTCACCAGTCTCTGGATTTCTCCTATTATATTTAGGCATTTCGGTTATGAGCCTGAATTTAAAAGCTTAGCATAGTTTTACAAAAGGATGATTAGACTGTCTATGAATAAAAAAACCAACCCTTCACAAAACCAAGAAAATTTATGTGGGCTGAAATATTATTTTTGTAAAGTTCCTCTCTACATCACCCCAGACAAAAGCCTCAAGGTAAATGTGAAGAGTTAGGAATTTTGAGCCTTATTTTGGGTTCCTATCCCTAATGGGAATATGTGAGAATAAATGCCTTTAAAAGTTTGGAAGTTATTGGCTATGATGATCTAGTGGAGGGTGTCCCTGCCCATTGCAGGGGGTTGGAACTAGATGATCATTGAGGTCCCTTCCAACCCAAACCATTCTATGATTCCATGATATGTTAACACAGCCAAGATATGATGATATTCTTACTCTGTGATCAGCACAAAATCTAATTTCATCTGGGTCAACAGGCGCAACAAATAGAAGTTTTTCTGAGATTTCTTTCCATCATTTTTACTAGACTTTCTCCACCACACAGAGACACTTTTATTTGACCTTACGCTGGAGCCCAACCTGTCTCTGAATATTTTGGCCTGTTAAACAGCCAGCGTCTGTAGTCTTCAGGGCCTTGTATAACCTCGAAGACCACGGATGTTTTTAGCTGGATAGAACTCAAAACTTTCTTTTTGCAGTTTTTAACTTTTTCTGCCAAAACATCTACCTTGTTTATGCACCAGTATCATCAGTGACTGTCATGGCCCTGGGAATGTGTTACTTAACTAACACAGGAGATTTAATTGAGGAGAGATAAACCACCTTTTATGCTTCTGCAAAGCCCAGCTATTAAGAATCTGATTCTACTTCTGTTTACACAATTGCAAATTGGGAACAATTCCACTAAAGTCAACAGTTATACAGGATACAAGTGGTATTAGGTGAGATCAGAAGCAGGCTTTTAACTTCCTTTGGCCTTTCATAGTCTCACTATACCTGTAGCATACAGATTTAGGATTAAAGTCACAAGGGTTCTGTTAGAGTTTCCTGTCAAAATCACATCTTGTCTGAATTTGTTTGAAATCTGCTGGGGTTACAAGCACTAACAGAGTTTGCCATTATTTAGAGAAGTCTATTTTTAATCACTTTTAAAAAACCAAACCAAACCAAACCAACAACAACAACAAAAAAAAACAACCCAGAAAATTCTCAGTCTCTTTACTTTCAGAATCTGCCAGTGTTCTAGATAGAGTCAGTATAGTGAATGCTCTGCCTCTTATTCTGCACATCTCCTAGTAAGTGGAAAAGAATTATCTTTAAAACAGGTCTTACTAGATAAAACAGAAAGTTGGCAGGGTGTTTGAGTGTAGGCCAAATCCCTACTATGATTTTTTTCTGATTTTCAATCCTAGATTTCAAATTGCTTGCATTCTACTGACAACTTGATTTTATATGTGAAAAACAGGAATATGGCATCACGCAGATATCCAGCCCTAGACTTGGGAGAGACTTGCACTAATTTTGGAAGTAGTTGATAAGATCTGCACAATAAATGGTACATTTGAGGTTTAGAATTTAAACAAGGGACTTTACAACAAAATTATATTGCTTGCACATGCTGAGAAATGCCTTGGTTCACTGTAGTTGATAGGTATACTCCAGGGAGACTACATTCTTTCTGTGTCCTATTCCTGAAAGCCCCAACTGTTTCCCAGGGTGATCACAACATGAGTAGACCAGAGTTCATGCATAAGATATGTACCCATCTGTGTTGGTGTCTGCTTCTTTATATGGTCTATTTACAGTTTATGTGCCATCATGTGTTATAAGAAGTCCAACTTCTGCACTGGCATTTCTCCGGTATGATAACCCTTTATCTCTCAACCACTTTTAATATCTGACAATAGATACAACTCTTCGGTAATTTTTTTTTTCTTTAGTTAGTCCTTACTCCATCAGTCTCAGGGTCCTGAAATGATGCTACCTCTCTAAAAAAAAAGCATAATTCTAATTAAAAATGTGTGTACACTAGTCTGGTGATTGTGCCTGTAGCAGGACTGAATCTTAAAACCATCTTAGCTGGAAAAGGACATGATACAGCTGCAATGCTGACACCTGAAACAAAAATACAAGTCAGAAGTTTAGATTAATCTGCTACTTGGCTCATCTACACAGAAATCACACTAGTGCTTCAGGTTCTGAACCTGTTTCCTCCTCTTTCACAACAACTGGATAGTAGGAGACAAATGGAAAGGAAAACTAACACCTCTCAATCTCTGTATAGAACAAGTCAGAAAGTGTGACCTTATCCCATCTGTTCACTGTATCATGCCCTTTTCAATGTCCTTAGGTGGCTTTTGGGGAAGATGAACTTGCAGCAAACCCAAGGAAATGAAAGGCTGAAGTTATGTCTGAAATATTTAAATATTTAAGAAAAGTCAGCAAGAAAACTGTATCAACAAAAAAACCTCACCCCAAAACAAAACAAAACCCTCGCTTATGCTGTAGCATATACCGAGATTTTTCAATTCAACATATATCTAAAGCATATCTAAGTTAATAAGTAAATGAACACTGCCCTATATAATTCATTGTATTAGGCTATAGTTGCCTCATGGATTAGTAGTCTTTTTATATCAGAATTAAACCAAAATCCAAACATTTCAAAATCTCTATTGCAAATAAATACAAGGTGTTCAGTAGTAGTTCACCATCCTCAAAACAGCAGTTAAGCACCTAAGCTAGCTCTTTAAATCCCAAAAATGCCAGGACTGTAAGCAAATGTGGTGTTCTTATTCCCCTAGCCCTGTATTCTGCAATGGCATCTGAAGAAGCCCAATAAGGACTGATGGGTATCTCCATTCCACATTAAAAAAAAAAAAATCTGCCTTAAAAAAAACCACAAACAAAACCTGTGAGACATTGTATGACAAAATATTCCATGTGTCACTTTTTATGTGGAGATGTAGGTAGTTTAGGATATTCCACAAATGTAAGTAAATTGCCCATGTTATTCTGTTAGAATTGTAAAATTGTTTAGGTTGGAAAAAAACATTAGGATCATTGAACCCAACCATTAAGGTAGCATTGCCAAGTCCACCACTAAAAAATGTCCCAAAGCACCACTACTACATGGCTTTTTAATACCTCCAGGGATGGTGACTCAACCACTTCTCTGGACAGCCTGTTCCGATGATTGATAACCCTTTTAGTGAAGAAATGTTTCCTAATATCCAATCTAAACCTCCCCCGATAGAACTTGAGGCCGTTTCCTCTTGTCCTATCACTTGTCACTTGGGAGAAGAGACCATCACTCACCTGGCTACAACCTTCTTTCTGGTAGAGAGTGGTAAGGTCTCCCCTCAGCCTCCTTTTCTCCAGGCTGAATAACTGCAGTTCCTCCAGCCTCTCCTCATCAGACTTGTGCTCTAAATCCTTCATCAGCCTTGTTGCCCTTCTCTGGACATGCTCCAGCACCTCAGTGTCTTTCTTGTAGTGAGGGGCCCAAACTGAACACTGAAGGTACTCAAGGTATTTGAGGTGCAGCCTCACCAGTGCTGAGTACAGGAACCCCTATAATCAAAGGGGAAATGGTTAGTGACCTGATATACCGCTTAGAAACACACGTCTATGGGGCTGAATGGGATCCACCCAAACATACTGAGAGAGCTGGCAGATGGCTTACTGAGACATTTCCATTATTTATCAGTAGCCTTGGCTAACCAGAGAGGTCCCAGTTGACTGGAGCTTAGCCAATATGATACCCGTCTACAAGGCTGAAGGGGATGATCAGTACCCTTTTCTTGCTGTCTTTATTACTTCTGATGCATGTCAGGATGTTGCTGGCCTTCCTGGCCACCTGGGCACACTGCTGGCTTATATTCAGCTGGCTCTAGACTAATACACCCAGATTGTTTTCTTCTGGGCAGCTTCCAGCCACACTTCCCCAAGCCTATAACATTGCATGGAGTTGCTTTGACCTGGCTGCAGGACCTGATACTCAGCCTTGATGAACCTCATAGAGTTGTCCTCAGGTTATTGATCCACGCTGTACAGATCCCTCTGTAGACTCTTCCTACCCTCCAACAGATCAACACTCCTGCCCATTTTGGTATTGCCTGCAAACATACTGGGGATGCACTTGATCCCAGATCATCGATAAAGATATTAACAGTACTGAGGCCTGGGGAACACCACTTGTGACTGGCCACTGACTGTATTTGTCTCCATTCATCACAAGTCTTGTCTTGGCTGTGTAGCCAGTCTTTTACCCAGAAACGTGTATGGCCATTCAAGTCATGATCAACCATTTTCTCCAGGAGAATGCTGTGGAAAGCAGTGTCAAAGACTTTGATAAAGTCTATGTAGACAACATTCAAAGTCTTTCCCTCATCCACTAAGTAGGTCACTTGTCATAGGAGATCAGGTTAGTTCAGGTTCGTATATCATGTCTGTCAGTATGAGGGTCCCACAAGGAGCAGGACCCACAAAACAGATGCACATGATGTTGAGCAGTGACTCTTTCCAAGTCTTCAAAAAAAGTCAAGACCATATTCAAATAGATGATCATCTCTTGAACACGACACAAATATTTTTTCCATTCTCACTGATTTGTGAAAAATGGTGAGGACTAAGAAAATATCTTTAATGGGAAAAAATCTGCTTTGCTTTTTAGATCTTTTTACTTTATGAGTATCTGAAGGGGAGAAATTGAACCATTTATGAATGTTCAGTGAACTCATGAAGATATCAATCAATTAATTTAGATTAATGTTTAATATATTTTAAAAACAATTCAAAAGTGAATTTCACTTTTACTACCATGACTGAAATCTTACCCCTTCCAAAATCAATTAAAAATACTGTTATCCTTGGATAGAGTTGGGATTCTGATCTTTTACTTTAGATTGTTCTGATTTAGATGCTTATATAATTATTTAAAATTTAGCAATTTTGTGCAGGCTTTTTTCCTATCAAAGAAATGTTTTCTTAATGCTACAAAGGTTGTTCTGCTCTATACAACTTGCAATACATCACACTGTAATGTAACTGTGAAAATCAACAAATAATAATTAAATTTAGGATGCTGGGCTACAAATGTACCTCTATCACATTTCCACAACTGTGACAGATGTTTTATTCAACAGTTTAGATTGAACTGGATATTATTTACTTCTGTGAGTATTTAGATACTTCAAAAAGGTTTTTATTTATGATGTCACAGACCAAGGTCTTTTGAGGTAGGAATAGAAAAAAAGACTGGGCACAAAGTGAAACACAGCGCAGTACTCTTCCACTGCAAAACAGGTTGTTTTTCAGAAAATACAGAGTATCTGTTTTTCATGAGAGGAAAATCAGCTAGTATATTAAATTATATATATATATAATCTTGTTATAGTAATGTTACATGGGTGGGTTTATTGTACTTAGTTCAACCATTAGTTACATCATCTAAAACATTATTTAATATCTTCTTGAATGTGTGATGAAGCCGTTTCTGCAGCCCACTGTAGCAGTAATGAGATTTAAGAATAATTTCTTACAAAACTTTTAATAAAACAAGCAATGATTTGTATACTTTTAAAATGCTTTCATATTCTAGATTTATAGTGGAAGAATGTAAAACTTGAAAAGTCTTACTCTGAAATGTACTGCATTTGCCTAATTACTTCGAAGTAAAATTTTCCAAATACATTTTCTTTCCAAGCAGGTAATTTTTCCCCCTCCTTCAAGAGTAAATTTGATTTTCTGTTATTTTCCTTGGACCTTTCATTAATACTGAACCATCTCTAAGTTCCTGTTAACCTGGGGAGGGCAAACAACCTTCTGAGGGACTGTGTTGCAGGTTGTTTATAGAAACATGTTTTTAGCAGTCTTTATAGAACTTATTTACTACCTCCCACAAAGAAAATAAGATACAAAATCAACTTTCCTGTATGAATCAGTAACTATACTTCTCCTTGATTATGTCCTGGTGTTTTCCCTTCATAAATGCAATTCTCAGTAGGACTTTACCTACATCAAAGACGGTAACCCATTGATGAGAAATCAACTTACTATGTCTGGATGACTTCTGATAGGGCTTGATCAAAGGGCCAAAGGCTATCAACTCAGACAGGCACCTCTTTTCCTTTTGTTTGAGTCTGGAAATGAGAGAGCTGATAGTTGCCTTTTGGTCCTAATCCGCAGCACTTTGCTTGACAGGAGATGAAAGGTGTACCAATTACTGCTGGTAATAGCTGACTAATATATGCGTTCATTACTGTGGTTATCGTTACAAATTACATGATAATCTTTACCTGCGACATAGGGAAATATTTCAACAAAATTTCTGTTAACATTACTTCTTAGTCTTTTTGTACATCAAGAAGAGCCTAAAGTAGATACGCTTTCAAAAAAAATTCAGCATGATACAATCACATGAGAGAGTCCAAGAACTCACATAATGGTAGCAGCTGGAAATTTGTTTCAGTACATAATACGATGAAAAATTATTTTTATGTAAAACTGATATCCACCTTCTGCTTCAAAAACTCCCCATGGCTATTGAAACTGTGAGTATATGTCTCCGAAATACAAATCTGCATGCATGAAGACAACATGAAAAAGGAAAGATAATTTATCAATAACCATGAATTATAAGCCTATTATTATATCAAGTTGTTCTCTAGGCAGAAAATCAGAAGCTTTTTTATTTTTACCATATTAACATAAGATACAAACCTTTTAATAGTAATGAGTCCAGTAATGTATAATGGGAACTAGAAAAATAGTTGAAAAGAAAGATTGAGATTCATTGTTTGAGGCAGCAATCCAGCAGAGTCTTCTAGTCTGCTATGGAGATCGTCAGTCATCACACTCACAATCAGATTGCATAGGGAATAAAGGACTTCTAATATATCAAGAAGGTAGAGTACCAGGAAGAGTTTGGAGATGTATAAAAAAAACCAAGCCAGTATTTCTGCAGATGTTAAAAAATAGCAAAAGACTTGTGAGACAGTATTGAAAAGTCTCATTTACAACTAATAAAGGATACATTCAATGATTGAAGTCAACAGCTGCCTGAACATGAGCCATCAGTGTGCCCAGGTGGCCAGGAAGGCCAACAGCAAAATGGCTTGTATCAGAAATAGTGTGGCCAGAAGGACTAGGGCAGTGATTGTCCCTGTCCTCAGCACTGGTGAGGCGGTACCTCAAGTACTGTGTTCAGTTTTGAGCCCCTGACTACAGAAAGGGTATTGAGGTGCTGGAGAGTGTCCAGAGAAGGGCAATGAAGCTGGTGAAGCATCTAGAGCACAAGTCTGATGAGGAAAGGCTGAAGGAACTGGTGTGGTTCAGCCTGGAGAAAAGGAGGCTGAGGGGAGACCTTATCTGCTTTTATTGAAAGCAGATAAAGGCTCTGCATTAGTTTTCTTCTAGTTCATTCCCAGAACTAGAAGATACTGACATTTTAAAAGGCGTAAATTAAAATTTGGAGGAAGCTTATCCTTATGAGGTTTGTTTATGAGGAACAGATGGCCTGCTGTAGTGAAGAACTGCCTGTGAAATCGATTTTACCTGGAATATTCCTAGAACTATTAAAAGAGACAATATAAATTAATTCAGAATTCTTTGGTGTGTACACAGCTGGCATGAATGAAACAATAAGAGATGTTGATGTAAGCAGCTCCCTCTGCTCCTGCACACAGACACACAGAGCTTCGTTTATTTTGTTGGGGTTCCTGAACAGGACTCCTGAATACCGAACTCCTGAGTTTATTACAACTCCTGAATACAGAGTGCCTGTTTATGGAGTGTCTAGTCCTAGCCTTGATTCCTTAGTGAGGAAATGAATGCTGGAGAGAAAGTAGTAGTACTCATACCTTGAACAATATGGTGAAATTCCTTGAAAAGGGGAAGAAATAAAGAATTATAACAGCGGCGGTACCTGTATGACCATTAAAGCACACAATATCTGAACTACTAGTTCTAATTGTTACATTTGTAGAAGTTCAGCTTGTGTGTGTCTTCTTTAACTCAGTCATGCTGAAATACTTTTTAAACCAGTTGTTGTGCTATTATTTACAAGAATTGTTATACTGGATAAAACCTAAGATTCAAGAATGGCTGATAGTGTAGGACATGGTCCCAGAAAAAGGTTTAATAGCTAGAAGTTGATTTAAACCTGTTTTTTGACTACCTAAGAGTCTTTTCACAAAGTCTGGTATTTAATGTTGATTTAGTTTTATTTTACTTTCTTTCTGGTTTTGGGCAGAGGTTTGTGCATCATTATTTCCAGCAAAAGCCAGTGTGACTTCACTCAGAGGAAAAGTTTGAGCTCCTGCACTGACTTAAGGACCTGTGCATATTTTGTCAGCTTTGTGAGGCTTACTAGGGGATAAGTAAAGTTCATAGACTTTTATTGCTCTTCATTTTTAGTGTTAATGTCTGTTTGTTTCTTTACCAGGACATTCCACTTTTTTTTTTTTTTTAATGTGAACTATAAAAAAAGAAAGTAAGCAATTTTTTATCTTTTTTTTTCTTTAGATTACACATTTTCTACGTGTGTTCATCTATCTTTAAAATAAGAAACCTGTTTCTAGAGGAAAGAAAAAGGGAAGGAGAAAAAATAATTCCTGTGCATAACTGGGTAATCCTTCAGCCTATTTAAATTAATAGTTAATGCATTAGACTGATTTGATAGCTATTTATACCTGCCATGTAGTTTTTATATAAAGAATATGTTTGTATTTTTAGTCATTTCTGGGGCTACAACAGGAAATGTTTTTTTTATTTACTCATTAAAATCAATAAGAGCCAAGGTACATTCCTCAATGGTATAAAATCAATACTCTAATTAGGGCAGCATCCAGGGTACATAGCAGATTGAAAAAGAAGCCTTGACTTCATGGCTGTAGCAATTCCAAAACCAGTTATGAAGCATGCATGACAGATAAATGACTTTTGACAGGAACCCTATTTAGTTTTGCTGTTTTACTCAGTACTCAGTAGTAGCAATTTGCTTAATGGGTCAGGGATCAGTGACAAGGACTCTGAAGTAATGGCACAATACACATGGTAAAAGCTTGCTAATTATTATCCAGGTCCTGGTTAGTTAATAGTACCAAAGTTGTCTTCTTTTGGTGATGTACAAAACTACCAGATTACTCTACTGGAAAACAAAGACTAATTTTTCCCAGTCTTGGCTTATTTACACAAAAACTTGGAAATATTCTGTTTCTAATGGAATAAATTGATGTTACATATGATACAGTATTTCTAATTCTTATAAATTTCTTTTTATCCATGTAACTATGGTTGACATTTCTAATGACACTACAAAACTTAATTATTAAAAAAAAAAAGTAATGTCTAACTCCATGCAAATCTTTACCCGAAATGATAAATTCACTGTAATAAATTGTATTTCTGACCACAGTCCTTATCATGTGGCTAACACACACACACACACACACACCTGGCACTGTTCTTCTCATTGTGACTTTTGAAGAAGCTTTCTGGATATAGACCTTATTCAGAAAAAAACCCTAAACTTTCCTTTTACTGAATTTATAACAACTACCTAATTATGTAAGCATTTAATGGTATTTTTTTTATATATATAGGGTTTTCCAGAAGCTGCATGCACGTTACCATCATCTTGATTTTTTAAATTGTAGCCTGTTTGCTTATCATTTATTTCACTGTTTCACTCCATATTATTTTAGCATGCAACTCATGATTCCGAATAGTTGCAAAGATCTCAGATAAAAGGTTCACTTATGTTATCCCTTAAAACTTTAACTCATCATGAAATATTTTTAATGTCAATCTGTTATTATCATGCTGAACTTTAATTTTCCTAATTTTTTATTTTCGTAGTTGCCTTTCTTATCAGTCTTATAGCACCTACCACTGTAACATCAGTGAAACTGGGAAAAGAGGCTTGAAAGAGATTTTTCAACAGAGAGAAATTCCCTGTTGGTAGCTATTTTAAAGGGTTACTCACTGCCAGCCTCTTTTTTATTAGTAAATTTGACACAACTTTGCTATAGGAAGGAGCAGAGGATGCTGAGTAGGCAGTGGGGTCACTACAATGTGGTGAGAACCTTTTGTGTGTTTGATAGTGGCACGGATTTATAGCAAATCCCTCTTGAATCTTTCTCATTAGAGGATAAAGATGCAAAGAGCTTTTTTCCTCTTATATTATGATATTCCTCACTGTATTGCTGTTGAGATCTATCTTGCAGGAGACTCGGTGCTCACTCATTATATTTTCAGGACATTCACAAAGATATAATTTGTTTGTGAAGTTTTTAAGAAAATTGACGGGGGAAAATAAATAATAATTTAAAAAACCCAAACCTTCACTGCTGGGCAACTGCAGTTGCATACTTACGCAGATGTTATTGTCACTTGTGAGGAACTATTCTAATAATTGAGTAATTCTACCAGATAAGTGTAGATAGATTGATTAATTCTATAATAACTTATTCCCTTGTGAATAAAAGATGAACTAAATGATTAAAATGTACAAATAAGCATAAAGCAATTGTGACAAATGTAATGTCTGAAATAACAAGTTCTGCAGTCCATCATGATACTATCATACTACACTCTGAATTGTGTCTGAAATGCAACATGAGACTTCCCTTTTCTACACAGTTTTATTTCTTGAGGCCATCTAATGATTGATGCTGTCATTTGTAATGCCTGATTGAGATTTTATGTAGCCACTTTCAAGATACTCAAACTTCCAGTCTCAGTGTCCCACATGCCTTTTTGCCCTTTTATAAATGCATTGTCTGCTACATCAGGTTTAACTCAGACTGCCCAAGCAGTCTACCCAGACCACATATAGTCAGTAGATAAACAATTCCACAAGGAAACAGAGTGACTTAGGAAAGCTGTATGAAGAAAAAGCCCCTCTATAGAGAGAATATGTAGTGCAGATATGGTAAGATAACATTAAAAAGTGGAAGATATAGGTTGAAAATATTTCACTTTTCTCTTGGGACCTTAATCTGGGAGTTTTAAGAGCTGCTGTTCAAGTGTTACCTCATTGGGACTCTTCTGTTATTTCATCAGGTAGCTGCTGAAGAAAATTGGAAGTGATTGTAGGTGTTTCCTTTTTTGACTCAGTTCTCAAAACATATTTTAAGGATATATGTCTATTATAGGGGCTGTCTGGGGGAGGGTGATGCATGAGAATAGGCAGCCTGATTTTCTTTTTAAGTCTGTCTACCATGTCATGCTGTAGTGAGTGGTGCAATTGCATCATTTTTCACCTGTGATTCAAGCTAGGAAAATGTTGATGAGCTAATGTGCGACACGCAGTGGGAACCTCTTCTGACAGGCTCTTCTACTCTGTGTGTAGCATGTCACATCTAGGAGATGTTTTGAAGCTCTCTCTAAAATGTCCTCAAGTGCTTCTTGCCATTTCAAAGCAGAGATTAAAATTAACAGCAACACTTCACATCTGAAATGATCACCAGCTTCCTCCTGTGAAGGTGAGGAGGTGAACCCAGGAGGCTGACATCAACTTTTCGGCCAGCAGCAGAATTGTTTGGTTCACTGCAGTTGAGCTGTCTACTGTCACCTAAAAGTGCTCTGCTGACTAGATAAACCTACCTCATAAACATGGAAGATATAAATAAACACAGTGCTCTGATTTGACTCAACAAGGTGATGATGCTACTAATTCTAGATATGATCTGAGTTTCATGCAAATGTGGTGTCAGTGTGTGTGTAGCTGGTACTAGCAGAAGCCTAGAGCCAAAGCTCAGCATAACATGCACTGTAAGTATAGCCTTTGGCATTTAGGATTCAAATCTAAGTGGGCTAATCTGTCTTCCCTCCTCTCCTCTCCTCTCCCCTCCCCTCGCAAAAGCTTGTCAGTAGATGCCATGTTCTGTTTGCCCTGCCAAAGCCCTCAGATTAAAACTGGACATCTTCCGTATATATAACATTTCAGTAGAATTTTTGTCACACATATCTGTATGTATATGCCATCAGGGTTTGTGCTTGATTTTAAATGGCAGCTAAATTTAAAGAAAGAGGTAGAGGACTTAAATGTCCTAAATTCCAGCAGTGTTGAGAAAGGTGAAGAGCTTGAATTCAGCCTTTATTAGATATCAGAGGATCCACATATGAGATCACTTCGAAATCCAAACTGTACAGAACACATACTTCATTAATTACATTTGTCACAGAACCACTTATATACCAGCTGCTGCTAAGTAACCTGCAAGGGAGATTTTAGGGAGAAATAAAATCTCTTGTTAGCGTAGCTGATACAGTTGTAAAAAGCGGACATCTCAGACACATAAGTGATCTTTTGTACAGACATTCTAATCTTTTAGGTAGACATTCTTAAAGCAGTTAGCATAGGGGCACATGTTGATTTAGCTTAGGCTGTTTTCATTGCAGTGGTTTAAATAAATTTGCCTTAAAATGCATGGTGTTAGCTGGGATACAGACAAGGCTTGAGAGAGAGAAGGTAGCTACAGCTCTATGTAGCTGCAGCCATTTCAATTTAAAATCCCCTAAGACCACTTGCAATTGTAGTACCACTGTTAAAGAACTTTATTCACTCTGGTTTATGACAGTTGTTCTGCTCTGAAATCAAATTGTGCTTTTACAGGACCATGCCAAACAAATCTGACCACATTTGATGCCACGTGTGGTGGGGTTTCCTGTTACCAAAAAGACACTAATGCGGAATATCTCATCCTCTTGTCATGCTCTACACTACTGTACTCTGCACTGCTGCAGTCACTAACTGCAGAATAAATTAGCTGGAAGGGCTCTCTGAAGGCCACATAGTCCAAGTGTTTTCCTGTGTTTCTTGTAAATTTCCTATTGTAAAAATTTTTACCCATTGCCTCTTGTCCTATCATGGACACTACTGAAAAAAGTCTCATTCACTCTTCTTCACTCCCCCCATCAGACATGAATACATATAGGTTCCCCCTCAGCATTATCTTCTCCAGACTGAAGAGCTTTAGCTCTTCTCATTAGATGCTTGAGTTACTTAATCCTTTGTGGACCTGCCTTGGACTCACTTCAGGATGTCTATATCTTTCTTGGACTGAGAAGACCAAAACTGGACACAGTGCTTCAAATATGTCCTCTCAGGGAGTAGTGGGGATCCCTTCCTTTGGCCTACTGGCAACAATTTTCTTAATGCAGCCCAGGAGACTGTTGGACTTCTTTGCTATAAGAATACATTGCTGGCTCATGGTTAGCTTTTTGTCTACCTGGATTATAAGGTACTGATCCTATACAGAACTGTCTTCCAGACAGTTGACCATTTGCACATACTGGAGTCTGGTGCCTGGGATTATTCCTCCCCAGGTGCAGGACTTTACATTTCCCCTTATTGAAACATATGATATTTCTCTTGTCCCAATTGTTCAGCTCATAAAGTTCCCTTCAAATGATGACGCAATGTCACGGATTTGTGTAGCTGGGTGCTGGGAGAGAACGGGGGGCTGCAGAAAATGGCTGCTGTGAGGAGCAGCTAGAAGCTCTCTGCAGGCCCTGAGGAATGACCATCGGCCAATTCAAAGCCAAAGTTGCTGCTGACCAAGGCTGAGCCAATCAGCAATGGTCACAGCACCTCTGTGAATCACATATAGGAGGAAAATCCCCACAGGCAGTTGTGGGAAGATGTAAGGAACTGTGCAGGCACCAAGGCTGGGGAGGAGTGGGGAGGAAGCGCCCCAGGCATCCTAGGTGCCGGAGAGAAAGATGCCCCAGCAGCCCATGGAGAAACCCATGGTGGAGTGGGTGTCCCCCTGCAGCCCATGGAAAAGGCGGAGACCCCACCTGTAGCCTGTGGAGAGGCTCCATGCTGGATGGAGCACGTGGAGACATACAGGAGATGCTGTGACCCGTGTTGGAGCAAGCCCCTGCCAGTACTTGCAGCCCATGGAGAGAGACAGACAGAGATGAGCAAGAGAGAGATTTGCGCTAGAACATGTTTGCTGGGGAAGCTTGTGACCCCATGGAGGACTGTGACTGAGAGACATTGTGATTTATAACTGCCCGGCACCGCAGTGACCCACGGCAGGGAAGTTGGGAAAGAGCTAAAGCCCTGTGGGAAAAGACTCACATTGGAGAAGCTCATGAAGGACTTTCTCCTGTGTGTGGAACCCCAGGGTGCAGCAGGGGGAGGGTGTGGAATGAATGCCTCCGTCCCCAGCCAACCAACTTGCAAGGAACTGACTGAAGCCCCCATTTTCCCAGTCTCTGCCCCTCCCTGTGCCACAATGTGGGGGAAGAAGGGAGTGAAATCATTACTATAGTTAAGTCTGCTAAGAAGGGAGGGGTGGAAGGAGGTGCTTTGAGATCTGGTCCCACTGCTTTAAGATCTGGTTGTGCTTCTCATTATCCGACTGTTTTCACTCTGTGTGTAGTGTAATAAATTAGATAGTTTTCTTTCCTTCACTGTGTATTGAGTCTGTTTTACTCATGTCATTGATTACAGGATGATCTCTTCCTGTCCTTATCTTGACTCCTAAGCTTCTCAATATATATTTTCTCCCCTGTCCAACTAAAAAGGGGAGTGATAGATAAACTTTGGTGAGAGTCTGGCCTCCAGCCAGGCCAAAAACACCACACACAACAATCTGGTATATCAGCCATGCCTTCTGGTTCTGAACCATCTGTGAATGTGCTCATAGTTTACTCTCTCCCATCATGCAGATTGTTAATGAAGATGTTGAACAGGACTGGCCCTCATGTCAGCCCCAGGAGTACACCACTACTAACCAGTTTCCAACTGTACTTTGTGCCAATGTGTTGTATTTCAAAAATGGAAAAAACATAGATTTTCACATTTCTTCCAAATTATAGATGCTTGCATACTAAAGTTCAGTCTTAACATTGTAAATAAATTACTACTAATTTTGCATCTTAGTCTCCCTCTCACTTCCCTTATAAATCTCTCACCACGAAATGATAGTGATTATTTGTGACACATTGCTTAGGGAATTTGTAATATATAGGCTGTATTTGCTTGGAAAATCTACCTCAATACCTGTTCACAGATTTACTATACTTTCTAATGAACTGAAAATCCTTGGTGAAAAAGGTTTTTCCTTCACTCATTATTTATTTTACTCCTAGTTTTCAGCTGTGTGTCTAGCTACAAAGGAGAAAACCAAACCAAACCAAACCAACCCAAACCAGCCTTTGGTGTCTTAGGACTACTTATTTGCTGGTCTTTTAAAAATGAAGAAAATATCCTTGAACTAGAGGAGATGACAGTTGTCAGACAACTGTGCGAGACTATTCATATCTATCCAGCTAAACTGTGCCTGGGTATGGGTAAGTTTTTCTCTTCTATTTTGTCTTTTGTGTTAAAAACCATAAATGCTGCTATCCAAGTGAGACTTTATGCTATTACTTTAAAATCTTTTATAGAGAGGAGTTATTTTATTGTATGCATCATTGTAATTATAATCCAACATTTATGAAGTAAGTGGAAAGGATACCTGTAACTTTCTTTTCCTGCAATGATAACATATTCTCATTTCCCCAGGCCATATGTTTTCAAATGTTTTTAGGCAACTTATTATTGTATTTAGATGATGTTTAAATGTATCAAGAAATAATGCTAACATATGTGTGTAAGAAAGAACTTGACAAAATAAATTGAAAGGGGTAAAACCACACTATATTATTTGAAGAAATAAAGGGTAGGCAAATTCTGCTACTTTTTTCAGGACAATTTATGTAAATAAATTGTGAATAATTTATATTTTTACTGCAGCTTATTTTGTTGAGAATTCCATGATAAAATAAAAATATCACTACAGCTTTTGTTTCTTGAAAAGGCTATTTGTGTATTTTAACCATAATAAGGTAGAAAGCACTACTTTGAGATTAAAGCAAGAAGCCAGAGCATCTAAAATCCATTTTCAGAAACCAGGGATGGAATCCTGCCCTTACTGAATTTAGTGTCAAAGGAACACCAATGGGTGTTTTGAGTTTAGCTTATGATTTTCTCTCTTGGGTGGATCATATTAAGTTGACGTGCCTTAAAGATGAGGATAAAATTCACCTGCTTTGCAAATCTGAAATGTAAAATCTTTGCTTTAAAGGCATAATGAGCTTGCTTTCTTAAAGTCCTGCACCTTTGAAAAGATTCAAATCCTACTGTAATTTCTTCTGTACTTACCTTCCCCCCAACAAAATATGTTGAAATGTATCTGATTGTAGAACATAAGAGCAAAATCAGATTTTCTTTCCATGCTTGTATCTTTCTGCCTAGCAGAGTAAGAATAGGTTCTTTTATATCTGTGTGTTCCTCCTCTATCTCTGTCTTTCTTATCCTCTTTACCACTAAACAAAAAAAAATCCCTATGCTTTATAAGCAAATTGAATCAAAATCAAGTTAAAACTAATAGATAAATCAAGACCCTGATTTTCTGTTTAGCTCTTAAGCATGGCTGTCATGAAGACCTTGGTCTTGTCTAGAACTGCATTTCAGAGTTACAAAACGCTTTGGAAATTGTTATTTATAATTAGACCAGAAACATCAAAAGTCCTCTAAATCACCTCATTATGGGTTTGTTTCAGTCTTCAAAAGTGATATAGAAAAGAGGAAAAAAGGGTCATTATTTATATTCTTAGCTCTGTCTGTACTACATAATGCAGTGCCATGTAGAGATATCTAACAACTAGACAGGACACAGCAGGAGGATCCTTCCACTTCCATGGCCAGACTTAGAGCCAGCACTGATACCTACACAATGATATATTACAGCACATAAACACCCTTGGACTCAGTATGAGTGCACCTCTCTAGCAAAAATATCTCACTAACTGAAGTAAAAAACCTAGCAAACATGAGCTTTGCCTGTCTGCTACGTTACATTCTTTAAATGGAGATTTACATCTAGAAATGCTAGTACCATTTTCTGTTGAAGCAAATCCACTTGAAAGTCTGCATAATTAATTAACTTCATGCATTTTATTCACCCCCAAAAACTTTCTCAATCAAATTTTCCCTAAGATGGATTTTTATCCTCTAAAGGTTATTCTGTATGTAGCTATCTCATTGTGCTCTAAGTAGTGGTTAGGACATGTCTCTTTCATGTTCAAAAATTAGTGATTTGTAAAAGAATTGTACCCTTACAAAACTTTAGCACCATTAAATAATAAAATTCTGTAATATATCTGGCCTCAGTGTCTCAAAAGCAACAGAAGTATGCAGAACTTGTTTCTGTTACTAGCAAGAAACAGAGGGAGAAACATGTCTCTGGGACATTTTCCTTCAGGATAATGAAAATCAGAGCTTCTGGCATTGTTTTAGAAATTTTATTACAATGGGTGATAGTTTATATCTTAAGTCTATTATTTCATCAGAATTAGAGCACATGTTTATTTTCTATGAAAACAGAACTATTGCTAATTCATATTGCATTAGCTATGAAAGACTGAAGGAAAGACTGTAGACACAGCTGTCCTAAAAAGTGTGTATGCCATGTAAGCAGGTTTCACAGAAGAAGGAAGAAAATAAAATCTTTGGAATTGTACATTTTAGAAAGAAATTACATTAGTAATGAGATGAAAAAAATACATTAAAGCATAGCATCTAAAATAAGTGAGACATTTTTTGAAATAACCTACAGAAGTAGGACATATAAGACTGATAAATGTGGGTTTGTTCATATAAAATGTGTAATTAAGTTGTGAATTTCTTGCTACAGGAAGTTCATTAGCTAGGCCAAAGACTTAGTAAGACCCTAGAACTACCCAGATTCATTGTGAGGCTGATCAACATTTTATAGGATTTTTTCTTTTTTCCCAGGGTCTAGATTGATCACAATACTGCAGAAAAACTGAGGGGAAAAAAAGAAATTTGGGACTTTTCCTCTTTTTCCCAACTAAGACTTCTCTGGTGCATCTGGAATTGATCACTGGAGTCAGGATGCTGCACTATGACTGTTCTTCCCAAGGCTTGCCCATAAATGCAAAGTAAAAAAAGATTCACAGAACTGGAAAAGAGATCAGAATATAGAAGGAATCATAAACCACACTTGTCTACTACAGGGTAAAACCTCTATGACATAGGAATTCTCCTCTTTGTCCAGAGTTCAGGTTTAGCGAATGCTTAATAGTTGACAGCAACCCTGCAAAGAAATCAACTTAAAGAAACCATTTATTGAGTTTTACTCAAAGAAAGCTTTCTTTGTAATAGCTCAGATATCTTTTTTAATGCAAATTTATTTATAGGAAGATTTTAAAGAATCATAATTTAATCCATGATCTCCAAATGTCTTTAAGGATGGTTTCTTCTCATCCAAATACAAGGCTTTAGCAGTTCTGTCTGGGAACTGGCACTCTTGCTGACATGAAATACCTTGAGCAACAGTTTTTCCATACAGAGCTTTTGTACAATTAGGGTCTGACTTGCAAAGGTCCAAAGAGCCCAACTACTGTGTATTCTTTTCAAAGGTGAAGAATGCCTTGGAAAATCACTTGTTCTTACTGATATTATTCACAAGGTTACTTCCCATAGTGGGTGCAAGATCACAAATAAGGGAAGGAGTGTAACAACAGGAAAGTGATCTTATTCAATTAGAGACTGGTTTATATCAGGAGGCATAGGGCTTCATGGCCCTTTAGTCATAGTTCTGTACAATCATCAAATGTGAAAAATCCCTCCTTCACTTTTCTGAAATTCTTAGCATCAACAAGTTGCACAGTGGAATAATTCCATAGATCAATCACATATGAATCATAGAATCATAGAATATCCTGAGTTGGAAGGGACCTATAAGGATCACCAAGTCCAACTCCTGGCTCCACATAGGGCCAGCCAAGTCAGAGCATGGGACTGAGGGCATTGTACAGACGCTTCTTGAACTCAGTCAAGCTTGGTGCTGTGACCACTTCCCTGGGGAGCCTGTTCCAGTGCCTGACCACCCTCTCAATAAAGAACCTCTTCCTAACATCCAACCTAAACCTCCCCTGTCACAACTTCGTACCTTTCCCTCAGGTTCTATTATATGCTAATAATAGAGGCTTAACAAATGAAAGAACAATACACTGATATTTTTTTTCCTTTAGAGATTTACTCTTATGGATGATTCTTATTTAACTACATTTTACATTGCAAGATAGAATTTGAGATTTAACAACAGCCAATGGCTTCAGGTGAGAGCTTTTACATATGGTTGACTTAGACTGGAGACCAACCAGAGTCATGCATTTCAGGCTTCCTGAAGTTTATCTGTGTTATGCAGCTGTTGCTTCTCCTAGAGAAAGTGCCAGCAAAACATAATGTGGTTACAATGAACTCCAAATAGAAAAACTTTCAAAGGAAAATCACAGAGCACTACAGCTGAAACCTCAGTCAGTCTTACGGTTTATTTACATAACACTGCACTATAAGCTTTGCCTTAGGATTTTACTTTGAAAACTTGTCCTCTCTGGGGATGCTCTCTGGGGATGTGTCTGTTTCTCTCTGGAACTCACACCACACTGAAAAGTCTTAACAAAGCCAAAATATGGGGTTATAGATGCTTTTTTACACTGGGCACAGCAATAAGGACAAACTTGATTGGTGACTGAGTTGTGCCAATCTAGGTGTATTTACTAATTTCTGTGTAACAGAAAGATACTTGGCTTCTGAGTTACTACTTCTGCATTAAATGTAGTCTTTAATAGGCCTGTATTTAACAATGATGAACCAGTTTCACTGTGCTTAGATTCTAATTTCTGAAATTATTTTCCAACAGCCAGTATATACTGCTCAATTGAGCGTATCAGCTTGTTCAGCTCTGGTTTCATGTTAACACTTGCAAAAGACTTGTTTGTACATCTTTCACCTCATCATCTGAGGCACTGATCTTACAGACCTTTATGCACCTCATTTCTAGGAGCTGGGGTAGTCTCCAGAAGTTTGTCTCCAGCAGAAGTCATGTCTATCTCTTTCTTATACAAAGCAGCAGCAGATTCAGTGTTTTGTTTTGCATGTTCATATCTGATTAATTTGAGATTTTTTTTTATTCTAGGAGACTCCAACTGGATCCTGAATATTACTCCAATATCTTCCAGAACAGTATAGAGGTTTCAACTCTTCTATAAAACACTTTTACCTCTGTGTGTGTGTGTATGTGTAGGCACATATGCACATCTGTGTATGCACATTTTTTGACTTTGCAAAGTGGATAGCTGGAGATATTCTCCTGGATAGATTTAATCATATTCCAACATTTGCCTAGTGTAACTTCATTCTATTTATACCAGTATAAACAGAAACATGTCATTATTTTTCTTACAATTCTTTGTAAGAATTTGAGATATTTCATCATGAAAACTATGGTAATTACTCCTCTGCCTTCCCAGAATTTTTAGATCATACTTTTTTCTGAGGAAGTATATATTCCTGAGCAGGGATCATTTATCATGGGTAACGTTGGAATTCAGTGAATTAACTGTACCTTTCATGCAATTAAACTTCCATCAGGAAGCAGTTTTATGTTTCTAGTTTTTCTAACAACATGTGTTTAACTTGCCTTTCTCTTTCTTCTAAATATGACCTGTTGTACAGCAAGACAATTCTTTTTAGCTGCAATATTATTGTTTATTTTCATTTTTTCATATTTTTAACTTTAGTATAGTGGTTTCTGATGTGGTTTTTTTTTTTATAGAATTTACTTAGTATCTTTTTCTGTGAGGGAGGAATTGCAGAAAAGATAATTGTGAAAAGACAGTTGAGAAAATTTATTGAACAAAGTAGTAGCATCATCTATTCATTTCATTGATTGTAGATCTGTGCTTTAAGGAGTCCTGGCTTTCTTCTTTATACTTCACTGTATTGATCTTCAACTACTTTGCCATGAAATATTGGTCACAAAGATGGTCTATCCTATCTTTGCTAGGTCCCAGTACAAGATCCATTTTGTGACCATTTCACTTTCACCACAGATGTCGTAGTCCTGGCCAGGCCAGAATTAACCTCCTGAAGTAGCCAACACAGGTGAGCTGAGTTAGCCTGGGCTGTTTTCCACACCACTTGACACCATTTCCCCATGATGATTCACTCAGATTTTCCTCAGAGCAGTCTGAGTGTGGCTGGGGTGTTGGGTTGGTCCTTGTGTTGTGCATTACTCTGTAATCTTTGGGTTGGTAAGGTACTTTGTGTTATCACTGGGTGTGAGTGTAATTGGCTGTTATTGTTCTACTTTTGGGGTGCTTTTGTCAGTAAACTGCCTTTATCTCAACCCATGGAAGCTCTATCTCTCTTCTCCTGCGGGAGTGAGTGATGTGGGGTGCTCAGCCACTATTTGGGACTAAACCACCACAACAGATTCATTGTCAACACCGGTAGGAACTGAAATATTATGGTTCCTATTAGCTCTTCAAAATGTGAAACCCATTAGTAATCATTAGCTGTCACTTTTTCCAAATTTCTTACGTCAATTAGTGTCCCCATGGTACGAAGGTCACCAGCAAAAGATGTGACTGGTAGTGTTACAAGTGGTTTGGCAAATTTGTGTCCATTGAAAATGCAATTTGTTTCAAAACATAAAACATTTGACATTAATATTTGACAGCTACAATTTCTTGTTTAAGTTCTTTTAAAGTACTATTAGCAATACTGGCTTTAAAATAGAATTTCTATGAATAGAAAACAAAACAAAAGTCTGACTTTATTTCTATTCAGTGCATCTTAAAGCTATATCTGAAGAATAAAATGGTCCAGTAAAGCACAAAAAGGCTAAGAATTTCTAATCTACATTTGTAATATATTATTCTATCATACTGAGTCATTTGGGTTTTGTTGAAAGGAAAGGTCTTATGATTTAACAGCTATTTGGAGACCTGAACTAAATAAATTGAAAATTGGTGCCTCAATTCGATTCCCATGGGACAGAGTAAAATTTCCATTCCCACTGAAGAGAGTAGTTTTGTTATTGTATTTGCATTTTCAGATTTGAGGTTTTTCAGTATTTAATATTCAGTGACTGATGTTCTGATTTGATTTTTGCTTCCAAGTTCATAATGTTAATCTCTTTTTCCAATTCTCCTACCTATTATCCATGTTATTTTTGTTATAGTTACCCTGCTGAAAACTGAAGTCAAATATTCATTTAGCTTCTGGTCTGTACCTATTAAATCCTAAATCTCAAATCCATTTGCACTGCTTACTAGCTCAACTTCTTTCGTTTTATTTATACTGCTAAATAACCTTTTATGGCTTGTTTTAATTTCCTTTGCAAGGTCTGACTTAGATTGACTTTTAGAAATTTTCACTTGATCCCTTCACTTTCTTCATTTTCTTGCCTCCCAAGTTGTAGCTTTCTTTGCTGGTTAACCCCTTTTTATTATTGCTCTTAGAATTTCCTCCTATTCCAAAAATAAGTTTGGAGTAGAAATTAATTGGTGTAGGCTTGGAGCCACTCAGCAAAACTTTAGTCAGCATAGAAACTGTGATTTGGGGATCATTTGAGCCCTGAGTTTTGAGAGATAGCAGTATCTCCTCCCAACATCTTTAGCTGACTTTACTAGCTAAACTTCTAATTTTTCAGTAATATCCTATTAGAGTTTCCCCCTTCACATTGTAAAGCTCATTGTAGAACTAGTTGTGTTTATGCTTCAGTTTAAACTGAATCAGTTTGTGATTCCTTGGTCTAAAGACACTTAGGTAACTGCTTCATCTGTTCATATTTAAAATAGAATCCTCCTCTTCTTGGTTCAAAAATATTTGGTGCAAAACAACAGGAAAACTCACCTGGGATTTTTTTCTAACTGGTTCAAATTTTACCTGCTAATAACTGGATCTTGAAAACCTTATTTTCCATTAGTTGTATTTAAAAGGTAGATTTATTAAGAGAGCATGATTCTTCTCACAATAAAATTGTGGTTTTCATGGCTTATAATTTTTTGTTCAAACTGGAATGTGGACCTGAATTTTCCACACCAGGTGTCTGCCTCAGGCTAATCTTCCTCGTTATTACTAGCACCAGCAACAAATTCAGATAAAAGAGTTGGGCAGCTTCCTATGGAGTGAAGTCTGGTCTGTTTTGATTGCAACAATTTCCCCAGAGCGAAATGACTGGATCTTTAGTGCTCCTTTGTAGAAACGTGGAGGTCAAGATATTGTGAAATTTGGAAAAGGGATTCCAATTCCTAAGACTCCTTCTCTGCGGCCACCAAATGTGCATTACACCAATGGGAAAAGTATGAATTACTTTTCATGCTGGTATTCAGATTAACAATTAATTTAAGTTACAGCAATCTACTGCTGTAGACTGCAAATTTTCAAACCTCTTGATGGTGATCCTGAGAGTAAGCAAGGTGCTGCACGCTAGATATTCTGATTATGCCGCGATTTTACATCGTAATATCCTTGTACTTTATGCACATAGTTGTCAAAGGCAATCTACTCTATTCTTGCTTTTTAGAGAGAGTACTACTTGCTGCTACATAGATAAACTACACGGGAAGAAATAAGCCACAAATACTTCAATACTTTTTTATTTGGGATTGGACACAGGAAGAAGACCATGGGTCATAAGTCAGCATTGGTACAAAACAGATCATTAAATGTGTGCTAGTCAAGTGAGAATCCTCAGACCGATCCACTGTTTAAGGCAGTGATCTTTTGAGTAAAGTAATCTCTCAGTGTATAATTCCTGATTTATGTAAAAGGGGGCTGAACTGAATTTGCACCAAATGTTTCTAATTTCCTGATTTTTTTTTTCTTGCCTATTTGATTTGCACCCTGAAGAACAGTATTAACCAAGAGTTTTATATTGTGTTTTTACTACTCCTGTTACTCTTAATTTTTTTAATTCAGTTCCGGTTTCTTTACAAGCTGGAGAAGTAAATCCTTTTAGCTATTACTAATTGGATCCGGGTTTAGACTGCAAATTTTAGGCATGAATGAACAGTGCTTTACATATGTCTACTACTTTCAGGGTTACTGACCTGAAGGCACTCTTAAATTTATACAGGTCACTGAAGTCACTAATTTGTAGGATGAAGTCTTGCCTGTGAAGACTGGTGAAATAAATAGATTCAGCGTGTTACAGAAGTAGGAGTTGACTCAGTATTCCCTGCAGCATTCTTTGCAATCTCACACAAATGTTGAAAATGCAAATCTCATCTACACTTGCATAAATATCTCCTTACCGGTCAGTCCTCCATTTTCTCCAGGAGGCCTTGATGTGTGTTGCGTATGTCATCAGATCAGCATCATTTTGTATGGTATCTCTGCATATGCGTATGAGGGCACAGTCTACAACTTGGTAAACAGGAGAAAAAGTAGTAATTTTAGATACATTATGCATTTCATAAGGTTTCAATGGAAATTCATCTGTTGACCTGGACTTCATCCAGGTTATATTCAATCATTTTCTTTGGAAGTGCATCCCAGGGCCTTTTGAGCAAAGTCCCACAAATTGGAGAGATTCTGTCTGACTGGTAATTGACTTCTATGTAGAGGTGAACTACAGATGTGATGGTGTGACTCATGGGCTTGATATTGGTCTAGGATAAAACCTTGCTGAGAGATTACATTCACTCTGTTGAGATTTAACCTTTCATTGAATAGTGAGCAGTCGCATTTGGAAAAACAGCACTCAAGCCAGATTTGGAGAATTATAAAGATGGTAGTGTTTGTTTCTACACCAATTTCCTTGAAATTTACAGACCACCCTGAACTGAGGCATTTTAGACCACACAAATCTGACAAAAATGTGAAATATATTAAACTACACACAATTGTTTTTAAAATAATATTAGGCATTGCTCCCTTGGAAGGTGTTTAGGCATTAATTTTATACATACTGTCTTTGGCTGATCTGGATTGCAAATTTTTTTTATAGGCTTTGAGAATTTAATTTCCTTTTTTATTGTCATATGCTGTTTGGTGTTTTTCATTTTGCTAAATTTAAGGTCTTTACTTAAGTATAAGTTTTTTACGTAACTTTACCAAAAACTTGTACCATTATAAGAGAACTAGAGGTCTGTTGCATGCATATAATGGGAAATTCTTGATGAACTCAAGACAGAAGATACACTTTAAGAATTCAGAAGTTTCAGAATGTTTCTTGTTTGCACAATGGAGCTCTTAAATCGCAGTCTCTTTAGGAATGTAATCTATATGTCACTTGTACTTCTATGGCACTTCATAAATTATAAAACACAGCCTTACCTAACCTGTGGGTAGGCATTTCTTAGCCATATATGTTAACACTATTGTCTGAAAGGATTTCTGAATGGTTATTAATAACCTCCAGTTGCAAAGGCAGCTAGTAGACTAATTGGCTACATTTCTTGACTGAGAATAAGGCCACAAATAGGTACTAAAAAGGTAAGAAACTTAGACTCTGGGTAACATCTGGTATAGTTAACGAAATCCAAGGAATGTGGAAGGGAAGTGACATCTAGCAGTCACTCTTCCTCAGACAATGGGAATCAAAAAGTATTTTTCATTGTCCTTGATATGTATCTTTCAAAAACCTCTTGTGATATTTGTTTCAACACCTTCCAATGCAATTTGTTCTGTTGCATAATTTTTATAACTGAAATTTAAAACTTTCTTGGAAGGCAGGCAATTATTTCTTGTCCTATATTCAGTGTATGTAAGACTTATTATTTGCCTCTTTAATACTATATTCCACCCTCAGTTCCCTCTTTTATGGATCCATTTCCATTAATCGTTCTTCATCTTGGAATTTTTGGCCATTCTTTGTCTATGTCCAGAGTTTTTAGTCTGTGTCCCAGTGTGTTGAATCCATCTTACACTGGGTGTACCAACACTGTATGTGGATTGCATTTCAGTAAGACATAACAGAATACAGTCACATACTTAACTCTTGGGTTTTATGAGTAACTGTATGTATCATTAATGTTCATAGAACTAACCTCGCCTTTTTGACCCAGCTTATCTTTCTGAAGTATCTCTTCCCCATACATTATATTCCATCCTTTTCTCATACATTTGATTGGTCCTTCCCATGTTTAGTTCTATGTGTATTGCTGTATTCATATATGTCTTTGTGGTTTCTCCATTTTCTTCAGATGATTGAATTCCAATACTGCCTTTCAAAATGAAATCCCTCACAAGTTGTTGTCATTCACAAACTTTCTAAGACACCTAAATTTTTGGTTGAAATATTGAATAACATCAGGTCAGCCTTGTGAAGGGCATTATGTAATATATCCTCTCCATTCTCCAACAAGCTATTAACAAGTTTTCTGGGGAAGATTTTACAGCAGTTTTACTCAGACCATATTTTCCTAGTTGGTTTATGAGTGTCATGTGAATTTGACATCTATTACCTTCCCAGATCTTGTTATCCTGTCAAAGAAATTGAATTACATTGACATGAGTTATTCTTGACAAATTCATGTTGGTTGTGTTTTGTCTTTAGGTGAATACAAATTGATTGTTTAATAATTTGCTTCAGTTATCTTTCCATCAAAGACAAGCTGACTCTTTTGTAGTTCTCTGTGTCCTTTTTATCCTCTCAGGCTTGTTCTCTGACTTTCTAGAACTTATCTGCCACAAAACTCCCTCACTTGTCCTGCACCCCCAATGAAAGATCCCAAATTGCTTTGGCTAACTCTCTAAGTGTTTTGGTGTGATGCTTGTCAAGCCCTAACGACTTGAATATATTCAGCTTATTTGGTTGTTTTGTTCTCAAGCTGGTGTTCCTATTTCCTCATTAATAATAATTAAGTCAAGCATCTGGTCACAGTTAGCCTTTTTTGTGAAGACTGAACCAGAGAAAGATTTAAACATTTACTGTTTCCTTCAACTGTCCATTAAAGGCTTGGTTTTCTCATTATACTTGCTTCTGTTTTTCTCTTATATCGAAAGATTTTATAGAATTTTTTCCATGGCTTTTATAACTAACACATTTTCCATGTTATATTTTCTTTATGTGTCCCCATATACTTCTGCTATTACTTAGTCTTTAGTTTTAGTAAAGTTTTTAGTAATATTTTTATTACAGTAAGATTTTCCTGGGTTTTTTCTCATATAATTTGTATTTTGTTATCTGATATTAAAGAACTCTTCACGAAGACATAGCAGTCATTCCTTATATTGTCTGAAGTACAAGAGTTTGTCATTACAGCTTTCATTGCCTAGGAAATTTTGTTTTATTCTGAAACTAATAAATTTGGTGTACAAACTGCTTAACAGGTTGTGTGTTATCACAGTCAGTCCTAGTGAGAAGGAATTATTGAAGCTCTGTTGAGTCTGGAAAAACTGTAGATGTGTATAAAAATAATGAGCATACTATCCATGTGCACCTATGAGCATCTTTCCTAGTGGCTAAGGATTATTCTTCAAAGGTAAGAGATAACAACAAAATAGAAATTCTTGCCTTCTATCATTAGGTTGGTTTTTTTAAAGAAAATATCTCTCTAACCAGAACATACAGGTCTTCTCCTTTTAATAAATTAATTCTGTTCTACTCATTTTTATGTCCTGTAGAAGACTTGTGGATAGATCAGAGGTAATGGAGACAAAATTTTTTGGAAGGATCAGAAAGCTTCAGTCTTTTTTCTTAAGTTCTCTAACATATTCAGGCACCAAACTATCACATCATATATGTATTAGGTGGGAAAGATAAACTTGCCAGCATTTCACCAAGCCCTATAGTTTGCTTGTAGTGCAAACACTGCTACTAGTAGATTGTCTCAATTTGTTACTTAATACCTACATCCCTAACATGAGACTGACATGAATAGTGGTTCTGATTTAATAAAAACATTATAGGTTTGTTGTATTCATCTTTTTTGTTGTTGATTGTTTTGGATTGAGTTGGAGATTTGGGGGTTGGTATTTGTTGTGTTGCTCTTTATTAACAGAAGAGCAGCATTTGGCTTTGTTGCAAGAAGAAATGTGAGGGGCTTTTTTTTTTTTTAAAGACACCCAAAAGCCTAACATGAATAGTTTTCATGGCTCGCAAGATATCAATCCGTTACACTAATTCATTTCCCTCCTTTGCTTCCTTTCACACTCAGCTGCCATGCTAAAATCTGAAAAGCCACTTTTTACACATAGCCTTCCAAAGAGCTGCTAGTCCCAGTTTTCCTTAGCTGCCCTTCTAAATATCACTGGGTCATTAGCCTGCCTTTCCCAGGCCACATGCTAGCTCAGCCCACTTGGCTGTTTTTCAACAGAACCACAAGTATTTGGTTAACTGAAAGAGCCCAGCTACAGAGATGCAGACACAAAAGAAAAAAACCAAACCAAACAACAAACAGGGAATAGTAGGACAATTTTCTTTGCTTCATGGGTAACATTAATTTGGCAGATCATTTTGTCACAATGACAGGATTACATTTAAGGACTATGAACAAAATATGTGCACTACAGACTAAATACATAAATGAAAAGCTAGATAGAGCCTGTGTTTCAAAGCCTGCTTCTTTTTTTTTTTTAATTTTTTTTTCCTTTCGGTTAAGCAAGTTTCCATGTTGCTTTCACGTGGAACATCCTGCAACTCTAACTGCTGGCACTCATGAGGCACTTGGTTGTTCAGTCTTTGAAAAGGAATTTGGCACCAACATCCTGCCTAATATCTCAGCATGGTAACTTCATGATTCCTGTTCTGAGTGTCCGTAACATGATCTTTCCTTGATCAGAGTAATTTTGTTTATAAATCGTGCCCTGTACTTGCTCAGGAAAGGCACAGAAAGTGCAAATGTATTTCTAAGTAGCAGATTTGGTCCAGGGTCTTGACTGGTAGCACTGTGTGAGGTGCCAGGCAGTAAATGTACTGGGGATCATGGGCCACCCAAGGTGCTGTAGAAGGGCTTGTAAAGATAGGAGATAATCAGTCTGAATCTGACCACTTATATGAAAGGTTGAGGACTCAGGCTAGAGCTGATTCTGTTCCTACCCAAAACCAAGATAGTTTCTGAAAACACTACTGGAGACGTAAGTTATCTACAGTGAGAAAAACAAGAAAAGTATTAAAATACATTATCTTACTGCTTGCTTTATACAACATATCATGCCAACAGGGGTTCCAGCATGCTTATTTTTTTCAGATGTTTTAAGGGCAATTTTTCTTAAAATCTCAACACCCAGTAATTAGATAATGAAAAACAAGCAAGTTTTCAGCTCCTAAGAAATTCTAGATACCCTTCCATGGGTAACAAATGGAACCTGATGCATATCAGTCCTACCAAGCCTTTCCAATTTGAATGTACTTTGATGTGATCAATCTTGGTTATTCAGTCACACTTTTTGTTAAAATAAATACTTAATGTGGGTGGAAAACACTGTAGATAATTAGTATTTTAAATATTAAGAATACTTTTTTCTAAACAATGTTACAACTGTTTAACAGCTATTTTATATCCAGACTTTCCCTCTGGTGTTATGTATATTTAATTAAAACATACTAACATTAAACTTATGCTTCCAAACTTCAGCAAACAAATATGCATATGCTTTCCCAGACTTTATTAAAGGCTGAATTCCCAATTTCTGTAGCACGACTGTTTTACGTAGCTCACTGCATCCTGGCCCTGCATTACTGATGAAGAATGTAACATTTTCTTCCTCTCAGGAAACAGTCCAGGATCCCCACAGTTAAAAGTATTTTAGCCCCCTCACTCAACAGTTGACTGGTCTGCTGTTAAAACAGAAAAATACATCTCAAATCCCAGAGGTGCTGGAACCCATAGTTCCTGTTTGCCAGAGCTACCCCTGTCATAGGCTCAAGCCTGATGACTGCTGTTCCTCTGTGTTGACTATCCTTCAGCCTTGCCCCTCTCCTCTCTAGGGGACTGGCAGCGAGACTGTCCCACAGCAAAACTCCCCTGTGCAGTGTCAGGAGCTAGTAAGTGTTCTGGCCGGTAACAGTTATCTCCTGCTTCTGGATATGCCTGGGTTTCCCAGCAGGGTGCTTGGCCCTGAACGATGAACATCTAAAATCCTCATTTCCTTCCCACTGTTCCTCCCCACCTCCTACCATTCATTGGCCTTAACAAAGCCAAATGCTTCAGCACGAAGCAGGTGTGTTACACATGTGCTGTTGAACATCTGGCTAATCCTCTGTGGGGGCCAGAGAAGTGTGCAAATCCTAGAATGGCAACTCTCCAGGAAAAAATATGAATCACTAGTTCTGTAAGCAAACTATTTCTGGTCTCAATTGAAATCCAGGCTTACAGCTCTCTCATTCTCCGTCAGCCCACTGAATTGGGGTTTTGATCTGCCTCAGTTTATAGACAGAGTATGCATAATGTGATTTATTTTATATACGTTCTAGAAAAATATTCATTTATACATATGTTTTCACACCTTGAAACAATTATGGCCCCAAGAGTGGTGTGGTTATAAAGAAAATGAGTAAGGGGGAAAATGTCGTTTTGGATCTCAAATACTGCTGTTCATTCATGGCTTCCTTTGAAACTATAGCTTGTGCGCATCTAAATGGGGAACTTTTTCTATCTAATGTGTGATTTTGATTACAGATATATACAAAATACCAGTAATTGCTGCTTCCGTTCATCCTGCTTCATACTGCTTTCATCAAATTGTATTTTTATAGACTTCTGTATGAATCATATCCTCACATTTTCATCCTGCTAGTCCCTTGAAGATTTGTTCCAGATCAGATATAAAACCAGAAGAATGTGTTTTCTGAATCTAATAATGTTGCAGCTTATGACGGTGAAAGGTTCATCTGGAGAACTGATCTCAAATGTCAGGATGATAGAAATCAAATGGAGTTAATGCTATGGCATTTAAAATATTTTTGGCCCAACTTTCTCATGAGCAAGTGGTGAGATTTTGATCTCATCAAACTGGAACTTTTGCTCTGATTTGAACTTCAATCAAAAGTCTCTAGTCTCAATGTAACCTGCATTTAAACAGTATTTTTCTGACATATATTAATTATTTTTGAAGATGTAGCCAGAAACCTAAATAGCTGTGTTCCAAACAGAATTTTGATTACACCCCATGCCCTTTCTGAAGTCCTTAGTGCATAAAGTGCATAAAAAGCAATGAACAGGGTAAAGGTCAACTTTAGTGGTAAAAGTCTTACTGGGATACTGCCTCAGAGTAAGAATATCTGATTAACATTCTCCTTTCCTCAGACACAAGGTAGGTCTTAAGAAATAAGACTAAATCCTCACAGAGACATATATGGTAAACAAAGGGTATTTTTCTTTGCTGGAAATTGCAAAGTTCTTGAGGAATCTATTACATTTATAAATCAATACAGATTTCTGAAAAATTAGTAATGACAGCATTAAAAAATTCATCACATTAAATATGTATAAACATGTTCTTTACTATTTGATTTTGCTTTACTAGAAGCACAGTCAGAAAAATATATTTTAAGAAGAATTTTTAGGCAAGTATAATCTTAAATAGAATACTTAATTCTTAAATAAAATTTTTAATGGAGTTACAGAGATGGGAGCCTCATGGTCTCAGTAAGTTATTATTTTTTCTTTCTTTTCATGAATATGCGGTAGTTGGAATAGACTGTAAAAAAATTTTTCCAACTTAATCTCACAAAATCCAGTGAGCACCAGCAAAACTAAGTTAGGTTATTTATGTGATCGTTTTCACTGTCTCTTTCAGAGGGGAAAAGGCTAGCAAGAGTAGCAAAGATTACAGCACGAACTAAAATAATTATTTCTGAAAAAAAAATTATGATTTATGTCCATACAAGTTTTTACATGAGAAAGGTTTGTATTCTGAAACCAGTGGGCCAAATTCATCCTCAAATCAGTAAACCTTGGGTGTTGAAAATTTTAACAGCAGTGTCTGTCATTGGAGCCAGGATATATATTCTGACATATTTCTTCAGGTTATAGCTGTAGGCTGCAGCTAATCTCTGTTCCTGAACATCATGATGCATCTTTCAAAGACTGTTGCATGATTCGACGCTGTCCTGCACAACATCCTTGTCTCTAACTTGTAGAGACATAGATTCGATGCATGGCCAAAAGTCAAAAACAGTGTAGCTAAAGGATGTTTTTGAGGAGTTTGAGAGAGAGAGAGATGGCATGAGATAAGTGGAAGAGGTGAAATTAAGGTATATAAGAATTCTGCTAAAATTAAGAGTTGTGCTTTTTACAGATTCAGAGATTTGTATAGGTTGGAAGAGACCTCTGGAGATCATCTAGTCTAGCACTCCTGTAGAGCACATTACACAGGATACACAGGACTCTGTCCAGGTATGTCTTGAATGTCTCCAGAGAAGGAGACTCCACCACCTCTCTGGGCAGTCTGTTCCAGTGCTCTGTCACCCTCACAGTAAAGAGGTTTTTCCTCATGTTTAAATGGAACTTCTTTCCTCATGTTCAGACAGAACTTTCCATGTTCCAGTTTGTGCCCATTGCCCCTTGCAGATGTTCATTTTTTTCATTAGGTTTTGTTTCCCACTCTTGGAATGGGAATTTTCACCATTTCAGTACCCATCTCATTTTTCACATCCACCAGCACTCAACAAAACTAACCTCACTCCTAGGGACTAGTATTAGACAAATTCTCTGCTTCTAATAGGCACAGATGTTCTTTTATTCTATTCTGCTCTCTTGTACCCTTGGGAGGGCTCCAATGGCCCTCCAGCTTCCTCTGGTGACTGCTAATATTCTTCAATGCCTTTCTTAAATTGTGGGGCTGAGCAAGGTACCACCCAGCAGCCTGGTAACTGTGATGGCACAAACAGTTGTGGGCTTGCTGTCTAGGGAGATCCTTTACAGACCCATCTTAAACAGTTGGAGTTTTTGTAGTTAAAGACAATCCATTTTGAAAAGGTGAATTTGCAGGCAAATATGGCACAGCTGCAATACTACAAAATTATTTTCATGGGGCATAGTGAGATAGTGTCAGAGCACCATCAAATCTGTGCCACATTATTTGTTAACACAACAGAATGATAGACAGAATATAAATGGTTTGCTATAGCAAAAAAATGTATAGCTTTTTCAGCAGTTACAAGCAGCCGAGTACTCAAGAATGACTGTTTCAGTTCCTTAGATTTCCTTTAATCCACTCATAAGGTCTTGGAGTCTCCTTAAAGATGTCTTTCCTTCCTTTGAGAGTAATGCAAAACATTATTACGATGGACAGTATGTTTTATCAGTTTTAAGGCTGTAAATACAAAAGGCAAAACAAAGCCCAAACTAATATTCAGAAATGGAAACACAGAAGTCTGGATGAGAACTATGCTCTTAAACCTGAAAGGATTTTAATGGGTTTTAAAGTGAAAAAAATGGAATTGTGCAAATCTTAAGGCAGGTTTCCTTGTGATGTATTGCAGTTTGACTAATTGGTAATTCAGACTCTCATTTGTTTCACACCAAAGGTGATTTTTTATTTATAGCTATGGTTAACAATGCAATAGTCGGTTTGTACTACACAAACTATGAACAGTTTGTTTCATGCTGAAATCTTCAGTGAAAATCTGTAGAATTTAAATTTATATATAAATATGTACATACATATATAATAAAAAACAAATAAAACCTTTGAAGAAATAAGTAACTGCTTATTTAAAAATCCTTTAAAATGGTCTTTTACAGAAAGCTATTCCTGCTGAGCTCAAAAGAAAGTCCTTTTCCTTTATGTTGAAATAAAGCTTTTTGTATGTTGTTGTGAAGTAGAACAAGTGCAAGAAAACATAATTCATGTGAAAACAAAATATATTACTCATAGAATGATGCTAATTTTAACCTATTTTTTTAAAAATAGTGCCTTTGTGCAAAAGTTATTGAGGTGTACTATGCTATTAATACAATTTTACTTTTCAGTGTTCAGAGCAGTTGGTGCAGCTTGCAGCATTGTGCTCCGTACCAATCAATTCTGCTGTGCATAGGTACTGTTAAAAACAAAACAAAGCAAAACAACCTAACTTTGCCAGCATGAAACCTCAGGAAATAGGGCTCTTTTATATTAATAAGCTCTTCTATGCTTTCAAAGAAAGGAAAAAACCTGCTGCCTCGATTGATTTGTAAGACTGCTTATAAGATTTTCATTTGAAGTCTTGTTCTAGGCCTGTTCTTCTGGTCATACTCTTTTTCTTTTTTTTTTTTTTTAAAGGAGCTAAAATATTTTTTGAAAAAGATATGTCCAATGCTTGACTTACATTAATTCTACTTGATCCCAAAGCATGTATTTGGGTCAGACAAAATCATTTTTGCAATATTTAGATCTGAGAATATACTGTTAATCCAGTGCAATTAATTGAAATCTGGCAATTCAATTGAACAAATTCACACCAGTTTTCTTAAACAAAACAAAACAACACAACCAAAATGCATTAGGTTTTCAACACATTGTAAATATGTCTACTTCAGTTTTCATAAACTCAGTATTGTTTTTGGCCCTGATTCTTCATTATCATCACCAAGCATCTGCTAAAGTAACACAGCTTTTTGATCTCAGATGAAAAGATGCGTAGGAAAGAAAACAGGTAAAGAAATTAAGGTATACTTAAGGTATGTGAAATTTCCATGTAGTATACAACCAATTAGATTAAAAGAATATTACTGGGGTCAGGAAGTCAGATGCTTGTAATTTAAGAGTTCACAGATACATAGACATTCAAATCATCTGAATTTCTACCCCTCTGGCAATACACTGAGATAGAAGATGGATATTCACACCACATCTTTAGAAGCTCCTGGATCTCCACAGGAAAAGGTCAGCAGTGTTGGTGGTATTGTTGCTGTTCTATTGTCATGGTGGCAACATTCATGAACCTTGAATCACTGAGTGTTTGGTTTTCATAGTAAGGTTCTAGTAACGGGGTTGCCATAAGGGTGGATGCTGTGAGAAGACACAAGAAGCTTCTCCCATGTCAAATAGAGCCAATGTCAGCTGTTCCAAGATGGACCTATTGCTGGCCAATGCCAAGCCAATCAGCGGTAGTGGTAGTGCTTCCAGGATAACAGATATATGAAAACTGCTGTGCAAGACCAGAAGAGAGGAGTAAGAATATGCGAGAAGAACAGCTCTGCAGATACCAGGTCAGTGCAGAAGAACAGGGAGGAGGTGCTCCAGGTGCCAGAGCAGATATTCCCCTGCAGCCCCTGGAGAAGACCATGGTGAGGCAGGCTGTGCCCCTGCAGCCCATGGAGGATGATGGGGAGCAGATCTCCACCCATAGCCCCTGAAGGACCCCGTGCCAGAGCAGGTGAAGTAGGCTATGGCCCCATGAGAAACCCATGCTGGAGAAGGCTCCTAGCAGGATCTGTGGTCCATTGGAGAGAGGAGCTCACACTGGAGCATGTTTTCTGGCAGGACTTTTGATCTCATGGTCGATCCACAGTGGAGCAATCTGGTCCTGAAGGACTGCACCCTGTGAAAAAGACCCATGCTGGAGCAGTGTGAGAAGAACTGCAGCCTGTGGGAAGGACTCACGTTGGAGCAGGGGAAGAATGTGAGGAGTCCTCCCCCTGAGGACAAAGGAGCAGCAGAGACAATGTGTGGTTAACTGACCACAGCTCTTGTTCCCTGTCACCTTGTGCCATCTGGGAGAAGAAGGAAGAGAATCTGGGAGTGAAGTTAAGACTGGGAAGAAGAGAGGGGAAGGGGAAAGGTGTTTTAAAACTTGTAGTTTTCTCACTTACCATACTCTGCCTCTTGAATGACAATAAATTAAATTAATTTCTCCAAGTCAAATCAGTTTTTTGGCTGTGACAATAATTGATGAGTGATCTCTCACTGTCCTTATCTTGAGTCTTTTGTTATATTTTCTCTTCCCTGTCCAGTCAAGGAGGGGAGTGATAGAGTGGCTTTGGTGGGCATCTGGCCTCCAGCCGGGGTCAACCCACCCCATTGTTATGGCAAGGATCTGATGTTTGGGGGGGGGGGAGGCAGGGATGAAAATAGCAAATTATAAACATAGATGTTGACAAAATACTAGGTGGGATTTCTTGGGATAAAGAGGAAGTACTTACATCAAAATCTGCTGCAAATGATGATGCTCAATCACATTAAAGAACACAATGAATTAGCGCAGAATAGGATTTTACCTAAATATTGGTACCTCTGCTTGGAAGTGACAAATCTGTAGAGGATAATTGGCATGCATTAACACTGATAGGATTTAACATCATAAGGTCTTTGAAGAGTCTTGATCCTGTGTTTCTGAACTGGCTCTAACACAAGGCCTGTGTCAGCCACACCTGAATAACTAAGTAAAAAGGCATGTAGTGAGGGTTAGGGTTTTTGCTTAGTGAATGCTGTATATTAACTAAAGGAAGAGCTCGAAAGACTGAGAGTGATCAGGGATTGTGAGCAAGAGATTGACTGGTGGAGTAGCTCCCTGGCGTCCCAGAAGGAAGAGAGTGGGGAAGACACCTTGCACCTGAAGATGATCTCCCCTCTCTGCCCTAGCCAGGTAAATGGGAGTGACCCAAACCCCGAGGAGGGCTGGAAGACAGTCCCGACTCGCTGTCGTAAGCACTCCCCCTGCCTACCTACCCCACTCCCCCAGGTTTCCCTAAGCAACAGGTTTGGGGCCCTGGCAGTTGAGGAGGAGGTATGCGAGGAAATGAATGCAGCCCCTCTGCCTCAGAGGAAGTGGAAACCTAGAGTGAGGCGATCATCCGCACGCCTTGAGACTGCCTCTGTTAGGCAAGAGAGAAAGGTTGTTGTAGTAGGGGATTCCCTTCTCAGAGGGACAGAAGGCCCTATATGTAGACCGGACCCTACACACAGGGAGGTGTGCTGCCTCCCTGGAGCCCGGGTCAGGGACATTACAAGAAGGCTATCAGGGCTGGTTAGATCCACTGACTATTATCCATTACTGATAGTTCAAGCAGGCAGGGACGCAATCACAAAGTGTAGCCTGCAAGCCATCAAAAGGGAATTCCGGGACCTGGGGCACTTTGTTGAGGGGGGAGCCCAAATAATATTCTCTTCTATCCCCACTTGTGGGAGAAGGGGCTCAGATCAGGACAGGAGAACCCACGAGTTGAATGTGTGGCTGAAAGGCTGGTGCCGGCGCAAGAACTTTGGGGTTTTTGACCAAGGGATGGTGTACTCTGCTCCTGGCATGAGTACTGCTGATGGGGCTCACCTGTCCCATAAAGGAAAGAGGATCCTTGCCCAGGAGATGGCAGGGCTCATCGACCGAGCTTTAAACTAGTTAGGAAGGGGGAAGGGGATATTAAGAAGGCTGCTGGGGTTAGGCAAGTGCTTCGGGAGTCACAACGAGAGTTGATGGTGGAAAAAGGTAAATTCCAACAGCACAGTGGTGGACTTGGAGACGTTTTTCCATGTGAGAGTAGGGAAAATTCTGTGGATTGCCCTGAGTACTCCTCAGTGGAGCCACTTTTGCCAGCCCCCTGTCAGAAATCGCGCTGTGGGCTGTTGAGGATACCTACATCTGCTGCTCCACTAAAATGCCTTTATACAAATGCACGTAGCATGGGGAACAAACAAGAAGAATTAGAGATCTTTGTGCGGTCGCAGGGCCACGATCTCATAGCAATCACAGAGACGTGGTGGGATAACCTGGACGACTGGCATGCTGTCATGGATGGTTATGTGCTTTTTAGGAAAGACAGGCTAGGGAGGCGAGGTGGAGGAGTTGCTCTTTATGTGAGAGAGCACCTAGAATGTATTGAGCTCCACCTGGGGAAGGATGAACCATCAGTTGAGTGCTTGTGGGTTAAAATCAAGGGGCAAACTGGTATGTGTGACATTGTTGTGGGAGTGTGCTATAGGCCCCCTGATCAAGAGGAGCAGGTTGATAGTGCATTCTATAAGCAGTTAGAAGTAGCCTCAAGATCCCGGGCACTGATCCTTATGGGGGACTTCAACTATCCAGATATTTGCTGGGCAAGCAACACAGCCAGTCGTATGCAGTCCAGACAATTTCTGCAGTGTGTTGAAGACAATTTCCTGCTACAGATGGTGCAGGAGCCTACAAGGGGAGGGCGGGTGCTGGACCTTGTTTTAACTAACAAGGACGGGCTCGTTAGGGAAGTGAAGGTCGGGGGCAGCTTAGGACAAAGTGACCATGAAATGGTTGCGTTCAAGATCCTGGGTGGAAGAAGCAAGCCAAAAAGTAGGATAGCTACCCTGAATTTTGGAAGAGCTAACTTTGATCTCCTCCGTGACTTAATAGGGGCTATCCCGTGGGCTACGCTGTTTGAAGGAATGGGAGCCTGTGAGAGCTGGATAGCATTTAAACAGCGCTTCTTCCAAGCACAGGACCGGTGCATCCCTTTGAGCAAGAAATCGGGAAGGAGAGGCAGAAGACCTGCGTGGATGAACACGGAGCTATTGAGTAAACTCAAAGAGAAGCAGAAGATCTATGAATTGTGGAAGAAGGGTCTGAGCACATGGGGAGAATACAGGAATGTAGTCAGGGCCTGTAGGGTTGCAACTAGGAAGGCTAAAGCCCTCTTGGAAATGAAGCTGGCAAGGGACATAAAGGACAATGAAAAGGGTTTTTTTAGATACGTGAATACTAAGAGGATGACCAGGGATAATGTAGGTCCCTTGCTGAATGAGGAGGGTGTCCTGGTAACAGGGCATGCTGAGAAGGTGGAGATACTGAATGCCTTCTTTGCTTCGGTCTTCACCTCAAAGGCCCCCCAGGACCCACAGGCACTGGATGAAAGTAGAAATGTTTGGGAAATGAAGAATTTCCCTCTGGTTGAGGTAGGGGAGGTCCAGGAGCGTCTCAAAGGGATAAATGCACACAAATCCATGGGCCCAGGTGGGATACATCCACGTGTGCTGAGGGAGCTGGCAGAGGTGATTGCTGAGCTGCTCTCTATCATCTTCAACAGGTCCTGGAGGACAGAAGCCTCTCAATATATATTTTCTACTGTGTCCAACTGAAAAGGGGAGTGATAGGCCGACTTTGGTGGGCATCTGGCCTCCAGCCAGACCTAAACCACTACAGGATGCCTGTCCTTATCAATTCTTTTTTGTTTTATAACTCTGTCAAAATGCAAGTCAACAAGGTGTTCTTCTGTTTTACTTACTTTATTACATGTTACACGCTGAAACAGCAGGGAGATCTCTGAAGCTGAAACAGCAAAGAGATCTCTGATCTCAGGTCAACGTTGAAATTTCCTTCTGAGTCCTAATCTGGGAAATCTGCCCTTCTTGGTGAGGAGCTGTAAACTGGAATGAAGGAAACATTCACCAAAAGCTATCCTTGTCAACAGAATTCATCTGAATTTTGGCACGTCTGCCTTGTGGAGTTGAATTCATAACTTCAGCTAGGTGTTTATAGTCCCTGAGCAATGTATAGGATAGTAAGGTGCCAAGGAATTGAATTTGCAACAGACAGCACTGAATGGGATTTAACATCTAAGCCAACAAGTGGTGAATACTAAAGTGTTTCTGCAAACCACTTTTCTCCTGAGTTTTATGCACCGTGCCTGTGAAGCTGAAATTCACAGCCTAAAACCATCACATAATTTAAGGTGCTGAGTTGTCCTATTGGATAACTAAAACATCATAAAATATAATGGTAATAGTAGTGTCCAATGGTTGTAAACTTATCGGTTTATAATGGTCTTTTGGTTTAAATGCTCACCTGCAAAATGTATCTTTCAGAAGGAGATTGAATCTTTACTTCCAGGAAAAATGCCCTAGCTATGAGGTAGAAGGAAGAGTTGTAGCAGTCTTTGGGACAGAGCCCAAGTCTATGACTCCCAGATCCCATGTCTTTTCTGTGGATTCCTAAGAGCATGTTTCTTGTATTAATTGGGCAAAAGTCTCATAGTTTTTCTTTTCTTTTTGCATAGTGTCTATCATCAGTAGGAATGGTGGAACATGGCCTCACACCTCATTGTTTCAAGTCTGATGGTTAGGTCATGTTCCTGAGAGCTAGAAATAGTGGTTTGGGATCCCTCCTTATGTCCTTCCTTCTCATTTTTAATTATTTTTTGTACCTCTAAGATTTTTAGATGGTTTAAAGGGAGTTTTGTCAAAATGCTTTTGTTTTAAAGCTGTATTAATTCATCTCCTTTAGGTGAAGAGGCCATGTCATAATTCTGAGAGACATCTGAGATCCATATTACTTCTTTCAAAAACCCAACATTTGAGATGTTGTGCTTGAGGTCTTCATTTATCAAAAAGGCATTGCTTTCAAATGTCATAGAGCATCTGAAAACAAGTACTTCTTACTCCTGAGCAATCATGCTTATTTAAACATAGGAGTGCTCTAAAACACATGTTCACTGGTGTTTCTTGAATTCCTCTGTGCCCTACTGGAGCACAATAAGATACATCAATTATGCAAATTTAGGATTAACTAAGCAAGGAGTCTCCTCTCATATAGTAGCCTCCAGTCATCCCAGGAAATTTTGGATTTCACACATTCTACTGGTCATTTAGAAAAAAACCCTAAACCATGCCTTATTTTAATTTTTTTATCTTCAGGTCATAGTTTCACTTATACCTGTAATATATGTACTCATTTAATATAAAGGATTTAGCTTCATTTTTCACCCTTTCTGAACAAAGAGAAAGGAAATTTAAATGTAAAGTCATGTAGCTCTGAGTAGCTTAAGAGGTTCTGATAGTCCCTATTTTAACACTAGTTTTAAGGAGGCATTCTGGGTAAACGTTTGCCCTGGAAAACCCTATAATTGAGATGGGATGTGAGAGCAGGATATGTAGGGGGTAGACTAGTAGAAAAGACAGTATAATGATAGTGTCAGTATAATGATTTGGTTGTAAAAACGGGGAAGGAATTCTAATACCTGGCATAGATATCTTTGAATGTGTTTTAAGAGACTTGCTCTTTGAGAGTGGAGCATAGGTAGAAAACTGCTGTTAGACCTAGAAATGTAAATGCCACCCTACTTTGTTGGAAAGAAGTTTTACCCCACATGGCAGCTACGCACCATGCAATCACTTGCTCACTCCCCCTGGTGGGATGGGGAGGAATATTTAAAGAGTAAAAAAGCTTGTGGGCTGAGATAAAGACAGTTTAAGAGGTAAAGCAAAAGCTGTACATGCAAGCAAAGCAAACCAAGGAATTCAGTCACCACTTCCCGTGGGCAGGTAGATGTTCAGCCATGTCCAGGAAAGCTGGGCTTCAACACACATACCAGTTATTTGGCAAGATAAATGCCATCACTTCATACCCCATTGACCCCTGTCTTTCTTCTTCCTTGAGCCCTTTATACGCTAAGCATGGTGTCACATGGTATGGACTATCACTTTGGTCAGTTGGATTCAGCTGACATGTCTGTGTTCCTTCCCAACTCCTTGTATATCCCTAGCCATATTGTAGTTGGGGTGGTGTGAGAAGCAGAAAAGGCCTTGACTCTGTGTAAGCACTGCTCAACAACAAAAATTATTCTATATAACAAAAGCATCCCCGTGTTATCTAAATTGTTTTCAGCACAAGTCCAAATCACATCCCCATACTAGTTACTATGATGAAAACTATCTCAGCTGAAATCAGGACACTTTGTCTGGACCAATTTAATTCCCCTCATTTCTGTGGATTTTCTTCTTTGGTTATTAGCTGTCAAGCTAATATACACAGTATGATGCATCAGCTTGACTACAGAAAAGTTCTTACAGCACAAAGGTTGGGGGGGGGGTCCACATAAATATTATTGAAACTATTTATATTCCTGTTGCCTATTTATAGAAAAGTCCATTTATACCTTGATGGTAGCATCTTCCATCTGAGCAAGCCTTGATCTACCTGAATTTACAGTTGAACTCACGGGATTGCCTCAGATGTTGGGTGTTTCACTGCAGACTCTGTTTTAATATTGACATGCTTCTTGTCTTGCTAAGGCAAATAAATAAAATCTGAATGAGAATTGCACACCCCTTATTCCTTGCAAACCACTGTTAAACTCAAGATGTATGTGAGGCAGAAAGGGAATGTATGTTCACATTGGTAAGCCATGGCTAAGTTTCTCATTGTGCAGTTATGATTAATTTGTTGAGAGATCATCAACTGAACAGTGTTTGCTTGATGAAGAAAACAATTAAGCAGTAGCATATCAAACAGAAAATACTAAGTGGTGGGTAGCACTGGTGAACTCTTTTCCACCAGATATACACAGTTTTTCTAAGGAGGTAACAATGAGCACATTATTCTGCTTTAAATATTCCTTAGACCTGTTCCACATATGACAATCCATCATTCCCACACATTACTAAGTCATGAGAAATACTAATTAAAAAAAAATATCTTTATTTTTTTTAACTAGAGTATAGCTACATCAGCTGTGGTTACTGGTTTGATTTCAAATCCAGAAACCACAATAAAGGCTGTTTTCCTTACATCAGATGTGGTGATTAATATGTGGTAGACTTGGGCTCCAGATTTTTACAGTTGTGTTAATTGATCACGAGCCAGAGCCTGGGGCTATATAATTAAGTTAGCTGGAAAATTAATGCAGGAAATAGCTTCTAGATTTGATTGGTTTAAAAATCTATGAATACACTTATTTAATCCTTTTGAATTAAACTTGGTGCCAAAAAAAATATGTTAACTATGTCTGCAATTTCATAACTTCAGGGCAATATTCTTTTTCTGCTTTTTAAATCAGTGATGTTTGTACAAAATGGACTAATCTTAGACAATCCAGTAAAGGGTCTCTCTGTCACTAGTTAGAGATGCTGGATGGTCTGTGCCTTTGATCTGATGCATATAGGTACAGATATTAGATTAACTGGTATTTAGTGGCTGAATTTCCTTACAGATCAGTAGTGCATTGCTGTGTCTGTGCAAAAGCCCACTGAGGTAAATCAAACTCCATGTGGGTGCAGCTTTTACCTACATGCTTTAGGACAACAGGAACAGGGCCTCATTAAACAGTGACTGATATTGTGTATTGCACCTCTAGTATGGGACTCCAGGTATGTTCTCTCTTTCTTGTACTCTAAGATTGAATAAGGTCTCCAAACAAGATTAGAAATGCTATAGCAAAAACATCCTTGAAGGAAGGGTAAGGAGCAAATAAATGTTCTCTAGTTCTGACCTCATTCATTGCCTTCCTATAACACAGGAATAAATACAGTCAGCAATATATTGAAGTAATGATAATTAAAGCCATTACAGTAAGTCAATGTAATACTGGAGAAATACAAGGAAATCAAGTTTAGGCTTAGAGAATAGATGAAGATACCAAGTGTTTTGATAAAAGTTGTTTTGTTTTAAACCTGTAATTAATTTGCACTAGTTTAGATTACACCACATATTCACCTTATTCTGTCCTGGGTTACTTTTGTCATTTGACACTACATTAAAGGACACTCGGGAAGTTGTAGGTCTTCATAGGATCATTTTAAGGTTGCTTTTCATCACAGATGGGCAGTGACATTATAAAGCCAAGGGAGAAGGAAAAACCGTGATGGACAAATAAAAGTGAAATAAGAAATAGCTCTCTCAGGACTTTCTTGGACTTTAATTGCATTTGGACTTGTCAAAGTGAAAGAACCTTAATCCAAGGACCTTTAATGATAACATATGTGGAGTATAAAATATTTTGTTAGAAAAATGCAGGGCAAAACTAAAAAACCCATTACTGAAAGTGCACCAGGCATCAGTAATAAATAAGCCAAGACAGAACATAATTGGGGTGAAGGGTTATGGTTTTACAATTAAAGTTGTTATGCTAAGGTGTTGTCCTAACATTACCAGCACTGCCAAGAGGAAAGCCTGTATTCTAACTTTTAAAGCAAGCTACTGTGATGGGAAAGAAACTCTTTCATTGATTTATTCACTTTATTTGGGAGCTACAGAAACACTAGACCAGAACTAATTGTTGTCTTACCTTTCTCTCAGTTTTTGTTAACTGGATGGTGGAGCAAAATGAGAACGCAACACACATAATTCTGCATGTCATCCTAAAGCAGCCACAGATGATCAAATTAGTAAAAGGAAATATATTTGCTCTTGGATTTTAACACATTCATGTTATCATTGAACATGAATTAAAACTTCCATAGTCTTAAATTCCTAACCAGTGCATTAATAGTGGACCACCATTAAAGAAACCTGTTAATTAACATTTTTATCAGTATAAAAAGCTCTGAAAATAGACCTTTCATGATTTTTCCTAGTCTTGCTTATGTCTACATGAGTTATTACTCAAAACTTTATAAATTATAGAGGTTCAACAAAGAAAATCAGTAATTATTTCAAGAAACCATACCAGATTTTGAGCTCCTATAGAAACATGCCTAAAGTAAATCTCAGACTGCTTCCAGGTATGCTTTTTTTTCCTGTAAAGTGAACAGATTTAATGTAAAAATGTTTAGAAAGCAGAAAAATATACACAGTGTTTCAGACATGACAGGTAAAGCTATAAAGATGAATAATACTTAAGGAGGAGTTAGGAAGTTTGTAGAACAAATCATTAGCAGTGTTTAATTTACTATGTCTCATCTATTTTAGTCCTTTGCAAGTTTGTTGTTTGACTGATGTATGCACTACCTCCCTTCTGGTAGGAAGTTGAGGTTTCCTTTCCTTGCCATCACAAACAGTGGTAATAATTAGCTAAACAAGGATATATAATAAGGGTTTGATTTTCTTCCACTGGTGATGACTGAAAAATTGTCATTGGGACAGTTTCTTTTTCTTTCTTCCTCTACTATGTGCTGCCATTTACACCTTTATGAAAAACACAATCAGTGTAATTATTTTGAATTAACATTTTCCATGTGCTTTGCTTTGTTGCAAATTATTATGTGAAATGCACTGTTTGAGGGATTCTCTGCCAGCATGGTTTTAAGATTAGCCCTCTGAACACACCAAGATTTGTGTAAAAAGCATCAGTTTTATTCAGATGTAACTTCTATCCAGCTTTGTATGAAAATTTCAGTGTTAGTTCAAGAAAATTCTATTTCCTGCTATGTGACCATGCCAGTAATACTGACACTCGGGGCTTTAGATCAGCTTTTACCATGCCCCATGCAATTGCACATTATGTTGTCTGTAGAATCATTTTAGGACTGCCTTTCTTCACAGTGGGTGATAAAATTATGTGAAATTCTGATGGACGAATAAAAGTGAAATACAAACTGACAGTTTAGTGAATATTTATTAGGAATATCATTTATGTAGATTTCCTTCAATTTGTCCCCTCTGACCATCTGAAACTTGTTTCTGGCCAGAAATCGAGAACTTTGGCTATTTCTGTGGGGAATGCAGGCTGGATCTGACACCTCTGCTGTGCCTGAGCTCACAGGTGGCCAGTTTAACACATAGGAACTTTCATTTGCAAATCCAATACTCTATGCAGCACTGGAACACATATTTCTGCACAAAAAGTCCTGGGCAGAATATTTCCAAGACCTTTTGGCAGAAATAGGACAACAATCCTTTTTATGAGGAGACACATGGAAAGGATGAGGGGTAATGGGTGCAAATTACTCCCAAGGCGATTTAGAGGAAAATTTTTCACCATGATAACTATCAGCCATTGGAATAATCTCCCCAGGGAAGTGCTGGATTCCCCAACATTGGACACTTCTAAGACACAGCTGGACAGGGTGCTGGGCCATCTTGTCTAGACAGTGCTTTTGTCTAGACAGAGCTTTTGCCAAGAAAAGTTGGACCAGATAATCCTTGAGGTCCCTTACAACCTGGTATTTTATGATTCTGTGAACACTATTTCATCACCCAAATTCAATTATTTGCTGTTTCCGTCATAGGAGTTCTCTGCTATCATATTTCCCAGTTGACATTTTTTTCCCTTCAGTTTGGAAAAAGAATTTATTCTCTGGGGTTTGGTCTTCAAAGCCCTTCTAGTCTTGTAGAGAGGACACCTAAGGAAGAAGATCAGTTTGAGCAAAAGTCTGGTGTACAGTAGTTTACTAACTTTATTTTGGTTGAAAACATGATGCTAGCATTGGAACTTAAATCCTATTCATATATAGGATTGTATTATTGTAGTAAGCAAAACTTATTGTAGTAAGTTTTGCATCTTACTGAGGTTTGTTAACATCATACTAGTTAAGTACAACAAGGCATAGATTTACACAAATCTATGAATTTTCTAAGGTCATAGGGAAAATTCTGTGAATCACAGGTCTCAGTGTGGAGCAATTAAACATAAGATGCTGAAATTTTTTGCACCTTTCACCAAACAGCACAACAACAGGTAGAAGACAAGGGCAGTTCTACACCTCTGAGGTTTCAGATAGAGACATTTCCATACCCTTGGAGGGACCACATTTGGCCCAATATGAGAAGTTGTAGTAATGTTCTAACATATCATGTGCAGAAATCTTTGCAGGCAGGTGAAAGCTACTAATGCAATAACTCATTTCTAGCTTTTAGTTTCTACCTCACACCATAGAATCGAGAAGACTTGGTAAGAGCTGAATGTTTTAAAGAGGGATGCAGACTGATAGTAGTGAAATTAAAGTTCCTTGTCTATTAAAGACAGAAGTGAAATTGATCTAGGAAGAGTGATGGGTGCTCCTTCTCTTCAGTAAGTATGGCTGAATTGTAAGCAGTTCTCACTAGTGTGAACACTGCCAGTAACTTCAGTAAGAGGGAGTATGGAGGAAGTCTGGTGTTGTAAGCTTTGTAAAATGGGAGTAAAAAGGCAATGCTTGCATTGAATAGAAGTAGTTAAACTAGTTGTAACAATTTACTTAAGTAACTGATTTTAAGCACTTAATTGCAGTGGTGAACAAAAAGCCCTGAGACACTTCTGTAGGCAAGATGAAAAATTGCCCTTCTCCTGCCTATCCTAATGTGTTCGTCGTAATAGCAACTCTGAAGAGCTCTCTTCTATAACTTTTGTACCCTGGGGAGTTAGCCAAAGTATTAATAATGTGGATATCAAAAGACTCATCCTAGCATCTCCGGTCCTGGTGGCTGTTCCTTTCAGAAGTATTAGTGACGGCACCACTTAAAAGCACAGAGCCTCGGTGATAAAGCTCCTGTTCAACTTGATGCATGAGAATTGTACTTTCTGCATTACTGCAGACAATGGAACCATTAACTCACTATCAATCACACGGCCTGCAGCGCAGCCCACTCTCTAACAAGAAGCCATGGGGCATAAGGTATAAATAGCAGACATAGGTCAACCTCCTTGACCAGTTGTAATTGTGAAAGAAGGATTGTAAACCGTGTTTTGGCCTCTGTCCAGGCTTTCTGAAACACACCAAACTCAACAAGGGATGCTCTGTTTTATTAGAAAGCTCTGAGGGATGGATCTAGAGATGGGTCTCTTCTTTCCCTAAAATGGGAAATCATTTTTTGTATCTTGAATACCTTGGGGCATTTTGAGGAAGCTCTTTCTGTTGTAACAAGATAGGTTAAATTTAAGCAATTCTGACTTGCTGATGTATGGGGAAGCTCGATTACCTCTGTTGTTTCTTTGGTTCGCTTTCCACAGTGTGTGTGGTGTTCAGGAATAGTATGTCAATTAAGATGGTAGGGCAGAGAATAGATTTACATCACTGTGAATGCCAGGAGAATTAAACCTAGATAGGCTTTCAGATATATATTTTATATTTTTTCAGATATTTATTTTGTTATTAATGATATATATTTTCATATATATCATTATTATTAATGTTATTGTTGGTGGTGATTTTGTTATTGTTCTTATTACTATTTCTATATTTGTAAGCCAGTTGGTTTTGTTCCATGAAAGCAGTTAAATAGCTAGGTTCATACGGCACTTTTCTCCCTTTACTGGTTCTCTTCCGTGAGAAGTGAATGGAAGCTATTTTAATTGCCTTTCTTAGAAGGAATGAGATCACAAACTAGCTGCAATCTCCTTGTATAGTTCTCTTTGTTACCTGGCATGAAGGGCTAGTACAGACTTTTAAAGTGATTCTGGCATAAAAGTGGGGTGGTCAAGGTCTGTGATTCTTCAATGACTTCCACTGACAGCTTTATCAAAATTAAATTGCTCACTCTTCTGTAGTGGAAATCCTGAGAGAAGGTAGCAGTGAAATAGCTCACTGTTTTCAGCTGAAACATACTCCATTCCTTATGCAAAAGGATTTGCTGATGCAAAGAAGTGTAATTTACACCTTCCTATGACAGCCTTTGTGTCTTTGACCTGGAAGGTAGAAAAGAACCTAGGCATACTTACCAAAGGTGGCTATAAATAGATTTAAATGCAGTGGCTTATCTTTAGCTAAACAATAAGTTGTCTTTACAGTGCTAACAAACTAGACCACACAGCTTTGTTTTGATTTTTACCTGAAGTATAGATCTGTATAGACCTGTGTGGTCTAGATGGATGATATCAATTACATTTGAAAGCCTGATAAAATGGAATGTAGAAGATTTGTTTAGCTGATAGCAACCTCTTGATAAAAGCCACAGTCATTAGTAAACCTTGGAGTGTATATATCATTCTTATTATGGTCGACGCATGGTCAATGCCCTATTTTAATGTGTTCACCTTCCTTAATTTCAAGATCTTTTCCAAGTGGTTGAGGGCTCTGGATTATGGTGATTTTGCTGTTATTTATGGTGAGCTGGAACCAAAGCATGCTCTGCAGTTAGCCAATGTATTAATCAGTGCAGCATAGTGATACATACACACAATCACACACACACTTCCACATGTTTCTTTGTCAAGTGCTAAAAAAACTATTGACTGAGAAATTACTTTTATTAGAAGAAATTTAAACTATTGATTAATTGCTGGTTTTAAAAACAATGCCTTCAAAGGTGTAAAAAACCCCACAATTTCAGGTAACCATGTATTGCCTTGTGCATATACTGTTGTAAGACCGTGCTACTGTAAGTAGACCGTGCTACTGTAAGTAAACAGTTTAGCACTTAAGATGATAAAGTGTAGGACTCCTGTAAAATTGCTATTTCCTAGTTACTATTTTTTTAAAAAACTTTTGTGAAGAATGGGCAATACATGGAGAATCTTATCATAGATCATGCTTTCCACATGCTCAAAAAACTTATTTTAAACTGGTTGGAAAGGAAAGTTGAAGCATGACTGTAATGAAAGGAGTCACAGGGACATTCTTATGCCCATCTCATGTTAGGTGAGAAACATTTTCTGAAATTCCCCCAGTTAGCAACACACAGACATATGTATAGGTATTTCTGTCTATTAGACACAATGATAACTTTTCCAGCATTTTTTCAATGAAATATAAAATTTTGATGAAATAAAAAGATGCTAGGGGAAAAAATGATTTTTGTATTTTAATTTTTTTTTTCTAAATGTCAGCTTGTGAGAAATTATGACTTCTAAATGTGTCATTTTTAGGTTAAAAAGGGTCTAATTACACATTCTGACACTTTTGAACTTTCATTCCATACCTGAGATTGATTTATTTTGGCCTTTTTAGGGAAAGAATTTATTGCAATTTTGTAAGATTTTGAAATTTCATTTTCTAGGGTGGTATTTAAACAATCATTTTGGGAGGCAACAAACATGAATTTTAGGAGTGGAACTCAGAAAAGGCCTGTTTCATTTATTGAGATGGGAATTTATTGTGTATGGGGAGTTTTATTTGCAGCTGTCATTGGTTAACACTTCTGGTGAATCAGGCTGAAATTCCAGGTGTGCGAAGAACAATAATGTAATTATTTCAGAAAATTAAAGTTGTTAAGATTCTTCCTTTTATTTAATCTAAGGAATGTGAGCCTTAGGAGAGGTCAGAAGTCCAGGGTTTAAAGATACTATGAAACTGAAAAAACCCACCACTGCTATATATAAACATTTTAGTACACGAATCACTTGAATTTGTGAGGGACTCTGCTAAAACATCCAAGTGATTTTTCACAATTTATTATCTCACAACAAACTGAGAATTACCAGGGACACAGAATTCAAGCTTTGGCTGCTAAGAGTGTGTGATTCAAGGCATTGGCAGGACTGCAAGTAGTCCTCACTCCTCAAAAGCACACATTTCACAAGGCTTGCAGAGCACGGCCACCTCTTGCTATTTTAGAAAGCAAGCGAGCATTATTTTGCTTATATTGCAATTAGATTGCTGATGTCTCCAGCAGAGCAAGGGTCAGATTTTGTGTAGTTTCATGTGGTCAGAATGGGAAGATTACTAAATGCTTTTATACTTTATAGTTTCTGGACTGCTCCCGAGGTCACTGTGGCTTTTCTAACCAATGACACCTTCTGCTCCTGCCTGCAGTAGTTTCCTCTTTCCCCTGGTATTCTCTCCTGCTCTGTGTCCCTCTTCTGAAATCAAACTGCTTCTTTTAGGGCCTCTCCACTGCCAGAGGTTTACCAAGGAGCTATTGGAAGTGGAAGAACTGTACTTTTTGTCTCTACAGACCAGAGTTTCTCTAGCTAAATGCACTTTTCATCTTGAGATTTACACACGGGCTGAGCTCAAGACCAGACAATTTTTGTGCTTGTGGTTTGTTTAATCATAAGCAGTCACAGAAGACCTGTTAGAAAACATAGGACTCCTTGTAGCTTGGCGTGTCTAGTATCTGCACAGGCAGTCACAACAGCTTGCACTGCCTGTGGCAGGGGGCTTGGAGCTCTATGATCCTTGGGGTCCCTTCCAACCCATGCCATTCTGTGATTCAAATTTTACACATGCAAACTATAGGGAGTCTGAGACAAAACTAGATGAGGTGCAGGCACACTGTGTAAGTTGTGGCCACTACTGCTTTATAAAATGGGTGCAGACAGCTCTCTTCTGCTTGTGGATGCATTACAGCAATGCTTAACTTCATGACCACAAACAGTTTTGCAAGGACACTGGTGGTTGTACAAGTAGCAAATTGTATGAGAAAGGATGAAATAAAAGTACTCTTCTGTGTAAGATACTTGCCTAGGCCTCAGGAAAACTTTTCTCCCTGTTGAATTCCCACAAGATTCCAGTGTTGTGAGCAAGAGGGAACAGATACACTAATTTCTAGTATTTCACAACACATTGTTTCACTTTGAAGATGTAGTGTTCTTTTATTATGTAGTTCTTGTAGCTCTTACACGTAACTGTCTCGCTGGTATCACTTGTATTAGCTCTGCAAAACCAAACGGAGATATATGGCCTTTGTTTTCAAATGATATTACATATTATAATCCCCCCTTCATCTTCCTCATCAAAGCTTCCAACACACTGTTAAAAGAAAGAGTGATATCAAGGGTTATGCAAAAAAACTCAAGCAACTTTAAAATGCCAGCCAACAGGTACTTTTCTTCTAAGTATTGTTCTTGTGTAGCTAGTATATGAATGATCCTCAAGTACCCAAACTTCCTAGATACTGCAGACTCTACCTCTTATATGAACATAGGTTATTCCTTTAGCTTCAGCTGTGGGGTTTACTAGATTGGCAATAGTGATCAATGCAGTGATCAATAAGACTCTTAGTCAGCAGAGATGCTGAGGTAACGTTCTTTCCGTCCAGGTAGTAGAAGGAAGTAAACATCTTAAACTGTTTTTCTATAATGTTTTAATAAGGGAATAGTAATGGATATCCCCCACTGCTATTAGCTGAGGTGGGAAATCCAAAGAGAGACAACAGCAGTTTTAAGACAAAAATGTTTGTGTGTATTGATTAGGTCAAGACCTGTTTTTATAAGAGGGAAAGCTGAAAGTAAATCTGCTTTCTGAATCAGCATCTCCCAGTCTCTGCTGTCCATGAAGAAGCTACACTGAAGTGGCTTTGACATAACATAAGCTTGTTCTGTCAAGAATGTCTCATTATGCAGGCCTTGCTGATTTTTAAAATCTGGACTTTTTATACTCTTAGTACAGTGGAGAACAAAAGGAGCACAGTGATTGATTTTACTCAGTCATCAGGGAATTTCTGAGATAGCTCATTAACACAAGGTGGACGCACTAAAGATTGCTTTTTAAGGAAGACTTAAGCTGATAATCAAATTTTATTAGTATGCCTGAAGTCTTTTTTTAAGCTATCATGAATCATCTGTACAATGCGGCCTTTAGGTTTTTTTCTGTACATTAACCTAAGAGATACTGTTTTTGAAAGGAATATTTTATACTTAAACTACTAAAGAACAAACAAAAAACTAATGACTTAGTTGAGCTTAAAGGATGTGTAGGTGACTGATCTGTGACTATACAACACCATAAAATAATAATATAATGTAACAATATATAGTAATAAAAAATATATATATTTATACAATAAACCAAAATTATTCTTGTATCTACCATAAGTGAAACACCCCCCTTGACATTTGAAACTGCTCAAATCTTCCATAAAGTAATGAAGCACATTAAGTAAAATTATTCTGTGATTTGAGTTCAAATACTGAAAAAAAAAATCTCTTCTTAACACAGGGAAAATTGCATATAGTACAATAGATATATTATGTGCATGCATTTGAAATATGTACATTGCACACTACACACAAATATATCATATATATGCAAATATACATATGAAATAACTTCTGACAAGTAGTAATATGCCATTTCTGGCATTATTAAGATGAAAGATCTCTTCATTGTGAAGAAAACATTCATTAACAGAAAGCACACGATTCAAAATACTTCTGTTACCAACGCTGCTAAGAGACTGTAATCTTGTCCTTGATCCTTGGACACCCAAAGAAAGACCTCATAAAACCCAAAGCTGGACTAAAATACAATATAGAGTAGTACATTGCAAATTCAAAGAAATAACAAAAGAAAGTACTCATCTAAAGCCTATGGAAGTCAAAGACAGTTAATTGTCCTTTAATTAACTTTGATGAATTGTTCATCAACCCCCTAATTTACAATACATCTGCTGATTTCTTTGTTTTTTGATTTAGATGTTAATATATATTAACATCTCCTGAGTCCTCCTGTAAATTTTCTCTTCTACTGAAAAAGATGTATTTGATCTAGCTTCCAAGGAAGCCATGGAAAAGTAAAATTTGGGTTTAAATTTTGTTTGGGAATTCTATGCACATATTTGTGAGGCCAAGAATGTAGCACTATGTAAATAAACAGGTCAAATAAATCAACACATTATTAAGTTTTATAGGAATAAATAAGCTGCCGAGTGGCAATGAAGCAAAGGTTTATAAAAAGCAGAACAGAATAAGATCAGTCTAATTAAGCAAATATTCTTTCAAAGCCAGTTTATTATTTTCAGATCTGGATAGAAACGTATTCCTGATGAAACCAAAAAATAAAACTTTCTGTGGACATATATGCATTTCAGTGAAATTATCTTGGGGGGGAGAATATATATATATAAATGGAATACTATGAAAATATTACATTCTGTTGTTAAAATTTTTTTTAAGTGTATTAAAATTCATTCTGGGATCTGTCTTCTCTTTAGAAAACTATACTTGTGATTCATTTTGGATCAGAAAGCAAAGTTTGAAATAAATTAATGTCCCATGTAATGGAATTCTACTTATAGACAAAATCTACCATTTTTCCTGTAACCTAGAACTTCATCTTCAGGCAAGCTCTAAGATAGGAAACATTCTCTGACACAGTAACTTGTCTCTGGATATTTAAATTTGTTTGCTTGTTTTATAATATATTGTTTCTTAGATATAAAATGGGAAAACATTTATATGGTGGCATATCTGAATGGCTTTACTGTCTGTGTCTATTTCAGACCATGTGAGTCTTGTTAATGCTGCCTTATGCACTGGAAAGCCATGCTACACTTTTCCTGTGGCAGAATAATTTTTTTATATAAATAGAACTGGGTGTTATTGAAAACATAGAGGTTAGTGCTTGAACTATAATTACTTTCTGGTCTTTTGTAATTATTCCACAGGTATTGCAGACCATGTTCTCTGAGAAAATAATAGTAATGAAAAAGAAACAACACAACCCAGCAGCTGCAATAGACCATCTTTAATTTTGGGATATTTGATTGTCACCATATTGACCCCAAAGGCCTGAATCATAAAGCTCACTTTCCATTCGATTAATATAGCAATATGTATGATATGACTAGCAATTTTTCCAGGGTTCAGATTTCTTCCCTTTTTTCACTTTGCTTGCCCAGATTTTTTGCTATCAAAATGTTCTGTTAATGAAGGGTCACTAAAAAAAATATTTCTACATGAAATATTATAACACACGTGTATATATGTATATGTAATATATATACATTTTTTTTTTTTTCATTGGTTTCAGTCCATACTATCTCTGAAGCAACTCTTATTGAACTAACTACTGAATGTCAAAATGCATTTCATTAAGCTACTTTTTAATCGGTATTACTAATAGAGGAGTGAGATGATGAAAAACTGAGGAAATTTTAACTTCTGTAATTTTGGGGTTTTTTCAGTCTAATCTATTGGCAGAGTTATAACTGGTGAGTTCACTGAATTTCTTGTGCAAAGGTTACGGCAATCAGTAACTACCTTTCCACTGCACTTTGACTCACTGCAATTCTGTACCCCTGCAATGCAGCCAAATAATTTATATGAAAGGCAAATGAAGCCATGAGATATAAAGGGCTGACTTTATTCTCTTTGCTTTCTTCATGTGTGTGGTACTGTAATATGGAATAATTGAGTTGATTTGCAAATACTATTCTTAAGAAAAATTTGACAATTATTATAGAACAAAAAAGGCAGGTATGACTGGTAATTTCTTATCTTTTGCCATTTTTTTTTTTGGCAAATCAGTGTTATTTCAGTGTAGGTTTTGAAATCTCGTACTAACGATTACTATTACATCAGCAATACATTGACTATATAGTTGATATTGCATTTGTATTGGCTTCATGTGGTGAGGTTTGGGGGAGAGGGAGGGCAGTGTTGCAGGGGTGGCTTCTCTGAGAAAGCACCAGAAGCTTCTTCCATGTGGGACAGAGTCAGCCAATACCAGCCAGCTCCAAGATGGACCCATTACTGCATGTGTCTGACCACAGCTGAGCCAGTCAGTAGCCATGGCATCCACCTCTGCGATACTATATTCAAGAAGGGGAAAAATCTTCACAGCAGCAGCTGGGAGAGAGTGTTGGTGGTATTGTGCTGTTGTATTAACATGGTGGAAACATTCTTAGCATTGAATGACTGTTTGTTTTGTATGCATGACAAGGTTTTGGTAAAGGGGCTGCCATAGCGGTGGATTCTGTGAGAAGATACCAGAAGCTTCTCCCATGTTGGATAGAGTCAATACCAGCCAGCTCCAAGATGGACCCATTTCTAGCCAGTGCTGAGACAATCAGTGGTGGTGGTAGTGCTCTGGGAGTCCTCCCCCTGAGAAAGAATGAGCAGTAGAGATGATGTGTGATGAACTGACCACCATTCCCCATACCCCTGTGCTGCTAGAGATATGGAATGTTGAAGAGTTGTCAGTGAATTTGAACCCAGGAAGAAGGAAGAGGTGCGAACAAGATGTTTTATGATTGGTTCTTATTTCTTACTATCCAACTCTGTTATTAATTATCTAGAAATTAAATTAATTTCCCCAAGTGGAGTCTGTTTTACGCATGTGTAAGGATCATCTGGATCAGAGCTCCACAAACAGGTTTCAGCAATGTCTAGCCCATCAGGCAGCAATGTCTAGCCCATCAGGAGACTCATGGGGGGTTGTAAAGCGGCTCAGCCTTGGATTGCCTCGAGGCCCCATCTCAGCAGAGACAGCCCATGGGGAGCTGTGTAGATAGCTCAGTCTTGAATTGTCCTGAAAAATGAGGCTAAATGGGCAGCGCTGCATAATTCAATGAACTGAAACCTGTGTTGAGCCTTGAATTCCTTCAACAAACAATATGCCCTGAGTCCCAATCAAACCACTATTCAACTGCCTGGCAAGCCAGCGGGTTCCCATTTGGCCTTAATGGGCTCAGACAATGCAAAGAGATGCAAACAGATAGGGCATAAGATAAGGGGGGTCATTGCTAATGGTAAACATGGAAGGTGGCATTGTCCACTAGGACACAGTCCCGCCCACTGTCACTTACATCAGACCAAAAAAATCAAATAAAATCCCCTTGGATTTAGTCTGAGATGGGGGAGCTGCTTTTCCAACTCTGCGAGGAGACTCTTCCCCCTTGGCCAGGATGCTGGCTGAGGTACCGTACTGAGAACCCTTACCAGAGAGATGGGCAAGTGAATATTTGCTACGCTGTAAGTTTGTAGTCTCGGGTGATGGACTAACACACGTGTAGTATTCAGTGCGCTTGTGATAGTGTGTTCTGTGAGTCTGCTGTGGTTGTAATATTGAACCTTGTGAATTGCCTGTGGGCGGTAACGGTGACTGGCTGACTGTTGCGGGTGGTAATACTGAATTCTGTGGCTGCTGTGTTGGCAGTAGTGTATTTTGTGATTCTCTTGTGGTAGTGATAAGTGTAGTCGTACTTCTAAACAGCAATAGTGCATTTCTCCATTGTATCTGTGAAAACTGCAGTAGTGACGTATTGAATGCACGTGGTTCAAAAAGAAATTATTCTTATTTTTTATTTTTAAACCCTGAACTCGAGTGTCTTTCTGTCACACCATGATGGTAAATGCTAAGTAATCTCCCTGTCCATATCTCAGCCCATGAAGTCTTCATCATATTTTGTACCTCTGTCTTGTTTATGAAGCGGAGTGTAGAGAGGCTTGGTGGGCACCTGACAGCCAGCCAAAGTCAACTCACCAGTGTATTATAATAATATTATATTACTTTAATGTTGTTAGAATGTTCAATGACTTGGCTGTTCATTCCTGTGTGAAAAAGCTGTAAACTCATTTATGTACAATATGTAGTTACATACTGTTTGTGGTTTTGTTATTTTTTTTTTTAATAATGGGTTTGTCTTACTAATGTGAGGTTTCAGTCTGCATTTGTGAAAATACTCACTGAAGTTCAAACTCCATATTAAAAGCCACCACAGCCATGTGTATTGGTTGGCGTTGTAATTATGTGATTTTTCTTCTGACGGGGTATGGAGAACCAGGGTCTAGGTGTGCCTAATAGAAGAGGAAATTCAGGAATAATTGACAGCTGAGTAACCTTGTACTTTGAGTAGAAGAGGGAACAAGAAAACTTTGTTGGAGAAAACTGAGCCAGAGTGCACATGTGATCAAAAGTCAGTCTGACTATGGTTATGGCTGGGATGACTGAGGGCAGTAAAGCAGGAGAAATAGTAAAGTAGGAGAAACAGTAAAGTAGGAGAAATAGGATTTTTTTAGTTGGTTGGTTTGGTTGAGGTGGGTTTCTTGATTTTTTTATATGTTTGTTTGTTTTAATAAGATTTTTTCATCCTTTTTGCACTTTTTCATTATCCCAACTTTGACCTACTAAAGTGGTCATGAAGGAATACATTTGAAAAGTGAGATTTGCTCCATTAAATAAATAAACAAATAACAGATTTTTTGAATTCCATATTAGATTATGTTTTGTCTACATAGTCTTTTAGAACTACTTGGAAATTTCACTTTTTGCATGCCATCTGTTTAAGTGTTGCATCTTGTGGGAAGCTGTCCATGTTGCCTGTCATTTCATGTCTAGTCACAGTTACAAGGGCTAGGTTTTACTCTGCTAATCACTCAATTAAAAACTGCCCTGTTGGAATATTTCTTCCTCTGCCAGTGAAACAGATATAGTTTCAGTTCATACAGCCAATCTCCATCTTTTCTCCCGAAAAGTACTCTTTATTCAGCGTAACTGCTCACACAGCATTGTGGAAGAATTTCATTATGGAAAAGTCTATAGTAGTTTTTTGGTTTAGGGTTAGATTCCCTCCTGGTGTAAGTGCAGACAGTTTTATTTAAGTTTCAAGCCACCTAATAATAACAGACTGTTCATAAATCACTGGTATGGTTTTCCCTTCTGTCTTTCTAGTTAAAAAGCATTTATGTAGTCGAACCAAGGGGACACACACACACACACACACATACATAAATGGTATAAATGTCACATAAAAGACTGTCACCAGCCCTAAAAAACTCAATGGAATATCTCTTTTTTGAAATGAAGAAAGAGTGCATAATTTTTGACATTATAGCAGCCATTTCACATTTCAGTGGTTTTAATCTTAACATGAGAAGAGTTTAAATTGTTATTCTTCCAAGAAAGACAATTTTAGAATACCATATATTTATGCAATGAATCTTCTGTATTGTTTGTCTGTCAGTTGTACTATTGTTGCAGGTACATCTGAACTATAAAATCTATTATGCCAAATAATATTCATTGCATTGTTATATAAGAAGTCTACTGTACCATGCTACCATTTTTTGGAGTCTGCAGAACAGTTACTGACTTAGGTTATTTACTAATGCTATTAGGCATCCTTTCTTTGGCCTAATGGATTTGCTGCTTTCAAGTTCGAGGGGTTTTACTGTCTTCTGTAATGTGTTCAACTTAACAAATGGAAAAGTCGTAATGCACTGAGACTTGTAAATACTTACTGCATAACTTTATAAATGTTCTTAAATGTGAACTGAGGAAGCTTAAGCCTGAGTTCCTACAAAGTGAAGGGCAGCTTCTGCAGCCATTGATCTTCGTGTGGCTCTATTGAAGCAAGGCAGCTTTCTTACATTGTGGGTTGTGACACTCAAGGGTCACAAAAAGGGACAAAAAGATATTGGAAGGGTGAAAGGAAGAAAGCATAGGTCTTTATATTTTAAATGCCTGATTATAAAATTGACTTGGAAATGCTGTTAAAAAAATAGCAAATTAATTATTATTATTATTTACAAGTGTAACTGAGTTCCACACAAAAGGGTAATGAGAAGTGACCGCAGATATTTAGTTAGCAGAACTAACTGCTTTTGAATTCCAACACGACTTAGTTCCTTGAGGAGGGTAAGTGAGTTTTTCAATCTGCCATTAAAAGTTACAGACAGGTTTGGTTTTTTTAAAATTCTGTCTTTCTGGAAGGACTAAGGACTGTTGGATGTTTCTGTTCATTGACTAGTGGTCATGTGGAAGGAGGAAAAGTTTATGAGAAGTTCAAAAGCAGATAGTACTTCCATTATTTGAAAAGTATTGATGCAAAATAATCTTATGTCTTCAAGTAAAATGAATAGGTACTTCTTTGCAGGAGAAAAGTGGAAGTATTGGGAAGTACTTATACTGTTAGTCTTTGAGAATAATTCTGTTGTGGTTAGCATTGTCCACATGCATGGAGAATTGTTTTGGCTGTGACAGCATCTATGTGCTGTCTCCAACAGTTACAATGAACAGAAGAGATACTGTACACATTTCTCACCCCACAGTATACTTTGTATGGTTGTCCAGATCTATTGACAGTTGTAGAAAGGACTGCTGCCATTTTATCAGCCTTGCTCCTAGAAGGTCCTAGAGTTGTGGTTGCAACTTGTTTTGGAATAGTCTGTGACTAGCCAACTGCTACCCACTCACATCAGGCACATATTTTAAACCCTCTTTTATAACTAACCTAAAACTTGTCTGCTATCCAGATTGAAGAGTCCTAACCTAGCCAACAGTTCCTTATAGAGAAGCCGTTCCCTGTGTTTGATCATCAAACTCAGCTGGTGTCGTGGTTTGACCCTGGCTGGAGGCCAGATGTCCACCAAAGTTGCCCTATCACTCCCCTTTTCAGCTGGACAGGGCAGAAAATATATATTGAGTGGCTTAGGAGTCAAGATAAGGACAGGGAGAGATCATTCCACAATCAGCGTCATGGGCAAAACAGACTCAATACAGAGTAAAGGAAAAAAACTCTCTAATTTATTACACTACACTGCATACCCGGGGACACCAGAGTCAGATAATAAGAAGTGCGACCAGATCTTAAAGCACCTCGCCCCACCCCTCCCTTCTTAGCAGACTTCACTCTAGTCATGATTTCACTCCTTTCCTCCCCGCCACTGTGGCACAGGGAATGGCAGGGAATGGAGGAATGGGGGTTTCAGTCAGTTCCTCTCCAGCTGTTTTCCTTCTTAGCCAAGAGGGAGCATTCCTCACATCCTTCCCCTGTTCCAGTGTGGATGGGGTTCCACCCACAGGAGACAGTCCTCCATGACCTTCTCCAACGTGAGTCCTTTCCCACAGGACCTCAGCTCTTCACCATCTGCCCCAGTGGGAGTCACTTCTATGGGGTACAGTCATAAATCATAGAATGTTTCTCAGTCTCTCAAGCCCTGACTGCTCCAGCCTGGTCCTCCATGAGGTCACAAGCCTCTTCCCCCAGCAAACATCCTCCAGCATGGATCCCTCTCTCACGCTCATCTCTGTGTCTCTGTCTCTCTCTATGGGCTGCAAGTGCTGGCAGGGGTTTGCTACAACGCTGGTCACAGCATCTTCTGTATGCCTCCACCTGCTCCAGTGTGGGGCCTCTCCATGGGCTACAGGTGGGGTCTGGGCCTTTTCCATGGGCTGTGGGGGGACACCCACTCCACCACGGGTTTCTCCATGGGCTGGTGGGGCAGCTTTCTCTCTGGCACCTGAGACGCCTACTCCCCCACTTCCCTGGCCTTGGTGCCTGCACAGTTTCTTACATCTTCTCACTCCCTTCTCTGGTGGCAAAAAGAGTCTGCATTTTTTTACTTCTTTAATGTGATTCCCAGAGGCGCTGTGACCATTGCTGATGGTCTTGGCCTTGGTCAACAATGACTACGACCTTAAATCAGCTGGTGTTTACTCTGTGAGGCCTGCAGAATGCTTCTAGTTGCTTCTTGTAGAAGCGACCACTGCAGACCCCCTCCTCCACCAGAACTACAACAGCTGGTCACATGGAAGGACAGCACAGATGTTAACAAGCCATAGAAAAAAAGATGATAGATGGAGGGTGAAAAAAATCTTCAAGATAAAAAAGTGAAGATAAAATGCCAAGAAAACCACATAAAATACACAGCTACTTGGAAACAGGAAATTAAGAACACATGAACAATGAAAATGGAACAGAAAAGGTGTTGGAGTGTTGGGGAAGACAGCAGGCCTGCCGGCGGCCTAGATCTCTTCACCGAAGACATAGGCCCTGACAATATGCTTGTGTTCCCATGAAACAGGTAAAGTTTGTCATGTTGAGAGGATCTTAATAATCACATTCTCAAAACACAGTGGCCTTGATGACAGGGGTACAGGCTACCCCTAAACCAAGAAGTTATGGGAAGGTACTTGGGAGTAACGGAACATGTTAAGAACCAGCCATAATAAGATGGTCAAAACAGCAGGTGTGAGGATGCTTTTAGGCATCAAAGGTAAACTAACAATATTTAGCTATAAGATATGTTTATCAGAACTCATTATAATCACTAACCAATCAGTGGGGTGTAAACAGTGTATGTAACCAATTAGCAGTTTTTTAGCTTGCCACGTTTGCAGTAACATGAGAGAAGGCAGATGACCAGAAGGTCACAAGGCTAATTACAGAGTGAAATTGAGGTAAAAATAGAAAGAGCTGGAGAAAACAGACTATCAGAAGATAAGTCTCCCAAGACAACGTATCTGGCATGTTCAAATGCTCCTGATTTGACCAGTCCTGTGGCTATTCCTGAACTTTACTTATTTGTTCCTGAAGCTATACTCCTAAGATTACTATGTTCTTAAGACGACAGTGATGCACACTATATTATATTACGGAGGAAAGGACACTGTGCCCTCTAAATTGAATGAGATTTTAAAATAAATAAAAAACTAAAATCCTGTGTTTAGTGTTAACATCCCTCAGTACATGAATCCAGTCAGACTCTGGAATCCTCTGCTTTTCTTCCTGCTGTGGACATTAGGCATGTGCCTGGTGTTATTTTTCATCCTGAGGAAGCTGGATAGTTCAAATAATTTTGGTCAAGATGTAAAGACTTTTTTTTCCAAGAAGTTTTGCAGCTTTTCTTCAAGACATGCATATTTTAAACTGCTCTGATCCTTAAAATTTCTTTGGATTGCCCCTGAGGCCAGCTTACTACATTTATGTCACAGTAGAAGAGGGCTGATATTGTAGGTGTTGCCCATATTTTGAAATGAGATAATCAGGGTAACACAAGATGACTGTGTTAAGTATTAAAGAAGTCACACTTTGGACCTGACAGCTTCAAAAGTTGGTAAAGCACAACAAATGTTGCCACAATCTTAAAGCTCTCGAGTGTCTAGAAATTTGGTGTTATGCAGACTATGAAATTTTTTTTTCAATATCCCAGAAGGAGACAACATACAGATTGTTCAATACTGAACTGTCACATAGTAAAGAAGTGAGAAAAAAAGTGAATTCATTTGTAGAAGATTTATTTGGTTTGTGTAATAGGGAGTGTAAAACAGTAAGAACCCAGTTGCCTAGCTGTCACCTGCCTCCAGGGTCCAATCAAACACTGCCAGTGAATCAATAGCCTGGGAAGATTTTTTTTTTTATATAGCTGGAGTTTAACATGAGGCTGTAAGTGCTCCAGGTGGCAGGGTCATTTGTTCATTAGTGACTTTTCACAATAAACAATTGTGGTCCCATGACATGACAACAGTAATTTACAAGGGAGGTGGAAAGCAAGCAGAAAACACCCCCTCAAAATCCAAAACTCTGAAGAAAAAGATCTCTTTGGAAGTCCTATAAATCCTAAAGAACACTAGTCGAGTATGCCACAGGACTAAATAGTGCAGCAAAAGTCCATTACGCTATGCAGAGCCAGCCTAAATGATCTGTTTTATAAAGAACTTCCTTAAATTGTTTTTCATTGAAAACACAGCCTGGTATCAATACACACATCACCCTGTGTGCTTCAGGCAGAGATTTAACTTTTGCATTGTTGCTTTATACTCCTTTTTTTCCCCCTCTTCTTAATGTAAAGCTTATAGATGATCTGCAGGATGGATTCCAATGGGTACTGTGTTGCTAATTTATGAAATCTGTGCCTTTTAGAGATTATTTTGTTGAAATTAGTGTAAGCACTGGTGATGCAAGATAAGAAGAAAGAGCATTACACTGCTTATGCATTTCTTCTGAAGTTTGAAAATCCTATTTAAAGACCAACTTTAACACGATTTAAGACTTCCAGCAGTGTTCCTGGAAGCGTAATAAGTAAAGCTTGAAGTTGTAAAAGTGGATGTATCTCAGAGTCAAATTTCTTTTGGGGTGTGTGGAATTGAAAAGTGGAGTTCAGATTTGGCTCAATTTAAAGCTCTGGTGCTTGGCATTTGTTGCCTGTGTGCCAACAGCATAACCACACTTTAAAAGGACAGAGGAGGAAAAAAAAAGAGATGGAAGAAGAATCTTTGAAAATGTGTTGTTGTGGGGTTAAGTTTGCCTCTTTAATAAACATTAAATAATCAAAAGATAATCCTGGCTTTTGCTGTTAAAATAAATGCTTATCTTATTTATGTTACTTTTTCAGTAAAACAAGCAAGCTCTAGCTGAGTATTTTCTAAATCCTTTTGTGTTCATCTAGTGTCAGTTATGCATTCTGAAGAGCTAGTTCTGCCTGCAATTGAGCTCTCAACCCCTGAGTAACTGAACAGAAATTCATGGACCAGTTACTTTATAGAAGTAAGAAGCAAATAGTAAATAGCGCTAAAAAGCTGAACACTGGTGTTGTTTATTACTATTAAATACTGCAGTAAAAGAGGCTCGACCCGCTCTTCTATAATTCTGTTACTTGATAAAGGTAGGAAGGAAAGATGCTTTACCTTCCTATCCAGCAGGTACCTTATATAAAAAGCCTCTTTCCTCCTTTCCTCCTTTCCTCCTTTCCTCCTTTCCTCCTTTCCTCCTTTCCTCCTTTCCTCCTTTCCTCCTTTCCTCCTTTCCTCCTTTCCTCCTTTCCTCCTTTCCTCCTTTCCTCCTTTCCTCCTTTCCTCCTTTCCTCCTTTCCTTCCTTCCTTCCTATTTTGGAAAAGTTTCAGCTTCAGTTTAATTTCAGTGTTTAGCCTGTGGCACGACATACATAATCATAGGACAAGCTTGTCGTGTGTTCAGTTGTCTCTGTTCTATGTTTCATTACAATGGTTTGTCTTACTCAAGGAAGTGGTTGGAGTTTTAGTCACTATTTACATTGGACACACTTTGGGAAAATTTTAAGCACATGTTTCATTTTAAGAATGTGAATAAAGAAGGCCCAGATGTCATACTCTGCCCAAGAGATTTTCATTATCTTCTTTGTTTTTCCCTCTGAGATATTAAATGCTCCTTAAAAATGTCAGTTTTAGGAAGTGTATTGGAACAACAGTCTAAACTGGTTTGTGACCAGTCTAAACTTCCAGGGCATTTCAGCAAGATTTTACCAAATTGAGTAAGGGTAGTGTTTCTGAAACAGGGAAGACTTATTTATCTCTGAACATAGAACAATCCTTCTGTTAGTGGATTTATATTGAGGTACTGCTACTTTAGTGGGCATTATTCAATGTTATGAGTAAATAACCCTTCCTTTTACAACCATTTGTGTACTTTCAAAAGTTTTCCATATGATACAGAAGATGTCTTCAAATCCCAAGATTTTAATGGTTTAGCAAGAGAATCTTGTTGAATTCTATTTGTGACATTTAAGATAAAAATAATAAAACATTGTTTTGGCTTTATAAAATTCTGAATGTAAGAATATAAGAAGAGCTATTCTGGTCCAGAGAAGACCATTTAGCCAGCATTCTGCTTTAAAGAGCATGTATGTTCTTCAAAAAAAGAGAGGCAGGTATGGAGTGGAGGATAATCAGAATGGGACAAGCATCCATAATTCATCCTTAATGATTCCCAATGATTCCCCAGCCTCCATGCATTTTCAGCTCAGGAGATTTCCTGAGCTTTGTGTCATTTATCTTTTTAGTAACTTCCATTACATATATTTTAATAGAGTTGAAGAATCAACAAGTTTACCTCTGTTTTGGGCTTCTGTGGCAAGGTTTTCATAGCGGGTAGCAGAGGGTCTTCATGGGGGTGGCTTCTGTGAGAAGAGATCAGAAGCTTCATCCATGTTGACAGAGCCAGTTCCAGCTGTCTGCAAAACTGACACTACTGATGGCAAAAGCAGAGCCTACCAGTGATACATCTGTTATTAATAAATAACATATAGATATCTAATGTTATTACTACATAACATTTCAGCAACAGCAAATGCTGCTTTGTAGAAGTTGTGAGGGAGAGGGAGAGGAGAGTGCTGGTTTTGGCTGAGGTAAAGTTAATTTTCTTCATAGTAGCTAGTACGGGGCTGTTTTGGATTTGTGCTAGAAACAGTGTTAGTAACACAGGGATGTTTCAGTCATTGCTGAGCAGTGCTCACACAGAGCAGAGGCCTTTTCTGCTTCTCACACCACCCCACCAGCGAGCAGGCTGGGCGTTCACAAAGAGTTGAGAGGGCACACAGCTGGGACAGCTGACCCCAGCTGACCAAAGGGATATTCCACATCAAATGACATCCTGCTCAGCTTATAAAGCTGGGAGAAGAAGGAAAAGGCATAGATGTTTTGAGTGATGACTTTTGGCTTCCCAAGCAAACTGATCTAGCTAAGGGTGTCCCTGCTTACTGAAGGGTAGTTGGATTATTCTATGATTCTATGATACATGTGATGGAGCCCAGCTGTCCTGGAAATGGCTAAACCCCCACTTACTGATGGGCAGTGATGAATTCCTTGTTTTGCTTTGCTTGTATCATGGCTTTCTCACTTTTGCTCTTCTGATTCTCTCCCTCCTCCTGTTGCAAGGAGAGTGAGTGCTTGTGTAGTATTTAGTTGCCAGCTGGAGTTAAACTGTGACAGTGAGAAAGGAAGTGAGAAAAGTATTAGTGAAACAACTCTGTGGACACTGATGTCAATGAAGGAGGAGAAAGAGGTGATCCAGGCACTAAAGTGGAGATTCCCCACAGCTCATGACTAAGACCATCTCTGTGGTGGGCCTTCTCCTGAAGGGAATGGGAGATCTAATGGGAGACCTGGTTTCCCGACATCTAGAGAAGACTGATGTACTCAATGACTTTTTTGCCTCAGTCTTCACTTGCAAATGCTCAAGCCACACTGTCCAGGCCTCAGAAGACAAAAGTAGAGCCTGTGAGAATGAACAACTGCCTGCTGTAGGAATAGATTGGGTTTGAGACTAGGGAACCTGAACATGCACAGGTTCATGGAACCAATGAGATGCACTTGTGGGTCCTGAGGGAGATGGCAGATGAAATTGCAAAGCCACTATCCATCATATTGGAGAAGTCTTAGCAGTCTAGTGAAGTTCCCACTGACTGGAAAAAGGGAAACATAACTGTAATTTTTTAAAAGAAGAAAAAGAAAAGACCTAGGGAACAATAGGCTGGTCATTATTATCTTTGTGCCTCAGAAGACTATGGAGCAGATCCTCCTGGAAACTGTTCAGGCCCATGGAAGGTAAGAAGGCAATCAGCAACAATCAACATGGCTTCACTAAGGGCAAATCATGCCTTATATGTTTGGTGACCTTCTATAATGTGTTTACATCTTTGGTGGATAAAAGCAGTTCAACTGACATCATCTACCTGGACTGTTGCAAAGGGCAGTCCTACGTGCCATCCTTATCTCTAAATTAGAGAGACATAGATTTGACAGATGTATTGCTCAGTGAATAAGGAATTGGTTGGATGATCTAATTTAAAGAGTTGTGGTCAACAGTTTGATGTCAAAGTGGAGACCTGTGACAAAAAGTATGCCTCAGGGGTTGTTATTGGGACCAGAACTACTTGACATCTTTGCTGATGACATGGACAGTGAGACTCTACATCCTCAGCAGGTTTGCTGACAACACCAAGCTGTGTGGTATAGTTGACATGTGGAAGGGAAGGGATGCCATCCAGAGGGACCTTGACAAACTTAAAAAGTGGGCCCATGTGAACCACATGAAGTTCAGCACAGCCATGTGCAAGGTCCTGCACATGGGTTGGGGCAATCCCAAGCACAACTACAGGCTGAGCAGAGAATGGATTGAGAGCAGTCCTAAAGACAAAGACCTGTGGGTGTTGGTTGACCCAGCAATATGCACTTGCACCCCAGAAACCCAGTCATATCCTAGGCTACATCAAAAGAAACATGGCCAGCATGTTAAGGGAGGTGAGTCTGCCCCTCTGCTCTCATCCAACCCCACAAGGGATACTGTGTACAGCTCTGGGGCTCCCAACAGTCACAAGAAAGACATGGAGCTGTTTGAGTGAGTCCAGAGGAGTGCCATGAAGATGATCACAAGGCTGGAGCATCTCCTATGAAGACAGGCTGAGAGAGTTGGATTTGTTCAGCCTGGAGAAGACAAGGCTCTGGGGAGACTTTATTGAAGACTTCCAGTACCTAGAGGGGGGCCTAAGGGAAAGCTGGAGAGAAGTTTATCAGGGAGTGTAATGATAGGACAAGGGGTAATGGCTTTAAGCTGAAAGAGGGTAGATTAGACATAAGGAAGAAATTCTTTACTGTAAGGCTAGTGAAGCATTGGAACAGGTTGCCCAGAGAAGTTGTGGCTGCCCCCTCCCTGGCAGTGTTCAAGGCCAGGTTAAATGGGGCTTTGGGCAACCTGGTCTAGTTGAGGGTGTCTCTGTGCATGTCAGGGCAGCTTGGAAATAGATGATAATGAGCCATCAACCAGCAATGTGCTCTCATGGCTGAGAAAGCCAATGGCATCCTGGGGTGTATCAAGAAAAGTGTGGCCAGCAGGTCAAAGGAGGTGATTCTCCCCCTCTGCTCTGTACTGTTGAGTCCTCATGTGGAATATTGTGTGCAGTTCTAGACTATCCAGTTCAAGAAAGACAGGAGCTACTGAAGAGGGTACAAAAAAGGGCTTCAAAGATGATTAGGGGACTAGGACATCTCTCTTATGAAGAGAGTCTGAGGGACTCAGGACTATTTAGCTTAGAGAAGGCTGAGGGGGTTTCTTATCAATACTTATAAATACTTGAGGTGTGCGTGTCAGGAGGATGGGGTCTGTCATAAACTTGAATATAGGAAGTTTCACCTAAACATGTGGGGGAAGTTTACTGTGAGCGTGGCAGAGCACTGGAACAGGCTTCCCAGAGAGGTTTTGGGGTCTCCATCTCTAGAAATATTCAAAACTCACCTGGATGCTGTCTTGTGCAGCCTCCTCTAGGAGGGGGCTGCGTGATTGGACTAGATGATCTCCAGAGGTCCTTTCCAACACCTATCATTCTGTGAGTCCGTGATTTTTAAGGTCCCTTCCAACCCAAACCATTCTATTATTCTATGATTCTATGATTCTATGATTATATGATTCTATGATTCTAAAACCACTTAGTTCCCCCTGCACATTGTAAAAACCATGTCAGAACTGATATCTATTCTGCAGCTCATGGAGTACCGCAAGTTGCAGCAGTTGGATATGCCCTGAAGATCTGCAGTCCCTGAAGAGAGTCCACATTGGAGTGACCCCCAGTCTGGTGCAGGGACAAAGTGTGAGGAAGGACTGGAAGAAAATACATGTTATGAATTGACTGCAACTCCCATTCCTCATTACCCTAGTGCTGCTTGGGGGTAGAAGATAGAGAAGAGTAAAAGAGTGAAGTTTGGCCTAGGATGAAGAGGGGTGTGGGAGTCATGAAACGTATCTTTAATTATGATTAGTTTCTCACTATCCTGTTCTACTTTTTCTTGGCCATAAATTAATCTTCCACATGTCAAGTCAGTTTTATTCATAATAACAATTTCAAACTGAATTCCCTGTTTTTACCTTGACCAGTGAACATTTTTGCCTTGTTTTCTCCCCTATCCTGCTGAAGAAAGGGGTGTGAGAGTGGCTAGGTGAGCAACTGGCACCCAGCCAAGGTTAAGCCACCACAAACCTCAGTCTTTTTTCCTAGGTTAAATAAGTGTACATCCATTATTATTTTTTTCTTTTGGGTTATGTTTTCAACATTTTCTAACTTCTTCCTCTTTCATTAATTGACGCTAACTGATTCACAGGTTTCCTGAAGTATCTTAACAAGGCTTTTGACTCCAACTGAGGCCCACTCAGAGCTGATGAACTTCTGAACTTTGAACATTCATATTCTTACTGAGACACCCTAGGATTAGATTTGCTGTGTTCTTGTTTGTTGCTTGAAGTAATCTGTTATAGATTAAGAACAACTCTTCAGGTTCTTTTCTCAACAAATCGATATGTATCTGCCTAAGTTATTGCTGTTAAAACATGATCTGAACCAAGAGAAACCTACTACAAATCTTGCTGTCTGAACTGTACAAGTGTTCTTGTTTGACTGACCTTTCTGCCTCAGTTCCTCTCCTACATCTCACAATTTATTGTGTCTATTTAGATTATTATCTTTTTGGATTGGGACTGATTGTGCATATGCAATGTCTAGCACAGGCATCTGATTTAAGTCAAGTTCACTACTACCAATAAAAATAACTCAAGTCATGTTGACTGTTGTGGCACTCAGTCAAAAGCCTGATGTTTCTCCTGTTCATGACTGAGAAGGGTAAATAAAGAGACATACACCTGTGAAATAATATTTTTTGACCATGAAAAATGGTAGAATTATTTTGCATTGTGTCTAGGATGTGTATCTCTGGAACAATACTAGGCAAAAAAACCAAACCCAAACAACCAAACCCAAAAACCAAACCATAATATTTTACTTAATGTAGTTTAGCCAGGGATTAAATGAGAGAAAATAGCAGTAACATAGGCAGGACAGAATACTTACCATCTTCAAAATGCTATGCAAGCCATAACTAATTAAATCTCACAGTGGGTAAAATACTGTTTCCTGGAAACAAGCCAAAAGTATTTAGATATGAATTAGATCTGAAGAAAAACAAATCACAGGTCAAATACCTTATTTTTTTCCCTTTCAATTTGGCTGTTTGAAAAGAATATTTCTTTTTTAATGGAGGAAAAAAAATCATGTCTTTAGGCTTACTGAATCTAAATTTTTAATTGAAAAGATTTATTTTTCTTATGTCTTAAACAAACCCCTTAATAATTCTTTTCCATACATTAAGATGTTAAAAATCAGAAAGATAATTACAGCTTTCTTAACAGACAAATGGACTGTCTTGGTAGGTAAGTCCGCATCACTTTAGCTTGGTCATTACTATTCTGGAAACCAGGTTTAACATTGACTTCATAAGAAATTAACAGCAGGAAACTGAAAACATGTAGCTTGTTGTATTCTCCCCTAACTGAACATGAACTTATATAAAATGCTTTTTCTTAGTCTTGAGTATACTTCAAGCATCCCATTGCTTGCTAATAGACTTAAAATGCAAATGATGGCTTAGAGATGCTTTTTCTTATTCTAGGAACAAATCAAATAGTGTGTTTTAGAAGTAACTATTATCTATTCCTAGTTGTCAAGATTTAAAAATAGAAGGAAATCAGTCTACATTACACCTCCAGCTCCAAATATATTAAATTTATGCTTTAAAGTATAATCTGGCATACATATTAATATTTTGTGCTTCTAAGTTCCTTTAGATCATTAGGAGAAATAGTTGTCTGCTATTTTCACTCTAGAATTTTGAAAGATTCTCCTGTAATTTCTTCCTGAAAAAAAAAGTATATATTTTTCTTACAAAAATTAGACAGTTAGAATTTGTCCAGTATTTCAAATGGCAGAGACATAGTAGAATTCCAGAGTAGTTTTCCTATGTGAAATAAAGACAAGGTCCATTTGCAACAAAGAATATGAGTCTTCTACATATGCAATTAAAAAAACCTAAACTTTTAAAGAGGTCTTTCTTTAAAAAATCTTGTCCAGAACTGTTTACTGGTGTGTTTTATATCTGTTGCTTGAGTTACAATGAGAATGTCACAAAAATCTATTTAGTACAATATTAAAATGAAAAGATGGCTCATATCCTGAATAATCTATGTAAGAAATAAAATAACAGATAACTATGGACAGAAAAGAAAAGATAGAAGATCAATCAGCATAACAGGTTAACAGCTACTCGGCAAATCGTGGGAAAAGAGATTCAGAGAAGGATTTGTCAAAAGATGGCAAAGTGATATTGTAGAGATTTATGGAGATTCCTCAATCATAAAGAGCAGAAAAAGGAAAGACAGGAAAGTGCTTATCCAAATAGTGAAAAAAATATTGAGGCTAATATTTCTGGTTGCTGTCCATAAGAGTCAACATTTTGGTATTCAACATATATGTAGTGTGATGGCATATTTAGAGAAAAATCTTATTTCTCTGTGTGTTTTTTCCTTTTTTTTTTCTTTTTTCCTGAAGGATTCTCAAAAATAATACAAAATATTCACTTCTAAAGGAGCTTTCTTGTAATGAGAAAATTTCCAAATGTTCTGCATGGTACATTTTCCTTTCTGTGGAAAGTTCAGCAATGAAACACACTCTGGAGTATCTTATGGAAATGTTTATAGGATGCAACAACAAAAAGAAACATCCTTGAAATTAGCAGCTGCAAAGCTTTGAGGGCCAAAAGCACAATTCCAAGAAACCAAATTCTAAGATGTTCATAATTTTGGCAGCTGTGAGTAAATTCAATAAATTAATTGGAAGGATGGCATATGTCTCACATAAGAGATATGGTATGGAGCTCCTTACTCCTGATTAGTATCATGAGATTATTTCCACTATTCTCACATTGATTTGTAATTAAAAATTACATTTTGAAGTGTTCTGAGGGTAAATTTTTCCTGATGAAATTTTCCTCTGATTTGATGTAAGCCTTTTTAAAACACAGTAGTTTGTATTTAGCCTTTTCTTATATTTGAGGAGGAGGTAGAAGTGATGTCTAAAAATTTTTTTCTTAGAGTGCAATTTTTGGAAATTCTTCTCATATTTAGGGGTTTTTCAGTCAGTCAAGAAAATTTAGCTTCATCTTTTGGCATTGATAACAAAATCAGTTGCTTTAATGTAGAATGCTTACAGAAATACAGGAGATAGGGAAACTGATAAACCACTAAATTGAATTAACTTATTTGCCTACACTGAAATGCTCTTCACATCGCTGTCTTGGCTGGAACAAAAGAAAAACTGTATTACTGTAGCAGACTTTAACTGTTCATATCTGCTAGCATCTGTTTCCATGCCAGTTTAGGAACCTGCAGATTAATACCACATGATTTAATAAAACATTGCAGGCCTAGTCAGTGTTGGTGAATTTATGCAGGCTTATACACAGATATTCGTCTTAACTGAAGACAGTATGTTTGCAATGCAATTTATAAAGGAATCAAATTTATAAGTACCATAGCAATTAATCAGACCAGAGTACATGTTGAAGCCATTTCTCTCAATAGCATAAGCAGGTGAGGTAAGGATGAAGAAAGAAATTTAAAACCTCAACTATCTAGAGATATGTTTGCTGATTTGAACAGCTTCAATAGCTTATGCTTTTCCCTTGACTTCCTCTTGAAGTCCCAGTCCAGTTCAAGTGAGTCAAATTAATGGAGCCTTATTTTGATTTGGATATTCACTCTATTAAAAAAACCCTAGAAAATTGTTATATACAACCCCAACAGGCTATTTGGATTTTGATTCACGTGACACTTCTGTTCAAGTACTTTGCTCTACATGTTACTGAAGAGCAATCTGTACTGTATAATAAAAAAATACAAATCACTTTCCCACTGAGAACAACTAATAAGTCTTTCACCTATGACTAGATCTTTATTGGAAAAATAAATTCTGTGTGCTCAGGCATAATTTTACCTTATGTCTTAATATTTGTTTGTTAATAAAATATAATCATCCTTTCCATCATTCTTGTGGAGTGTATGGGGAGAGGTCCTGCCTGCCATTTCTTGAAAACTGGGAAGTATTTGTTACAGCATGGAAGTTGCAAAGGCAAGAATGTATTCACCTCTCACAGTTTGAATTATTTCCCACTAGAAATTTTTGAAATGAAAATATGTTTGTCCATGAACAGAAGAAAACCATGCATTTCACACAAAAGATCCACAAACGCAAGAGTTCATTTTCAGTTATGAGAAGAAAAATGGTTGTCATAGCAGTAAACTTTTAATAGATGCAGACTGGAAAAATGGCCTGCCAAGGACCCCAGAAAGTTGAACAAGAAATGGAAAGCCCTGTACCTGCAGAATAACAATCCCATATGCCAATACATGCTGAGGGATACCTAGCTGGGAAACAACATGACTGAAAAGGACTTGGGCGTCCTGATGTATACTAAGTGTAAGATAAGCCAGGGATGTACCCTTGCTGCAAAGAAGACAAATGGTGTCCTGGGCTGCATTAGACATACCACTGCCAGGAGGTCAAGAAAGGTGATCTTTCCCCTTTATTCAATGCCCTGGTGAGACCACACCTGGAGTATTTCATCCTGTTCTGGCCTCTTCCATAGAAGAGAGACATGGGCATACTGGCATACTGGAGAGAGTTCAATGAAGGGACCAAGGGACTGAGGCACCTCATAAGCGAGGGAAGGCCAAGAAAAATGGGACCATTTAGCCTGAAGAAGAGAAGGTTCAGGGGGGAATCCTAATAATGTATATAAATAACAGGGGCAGGGGTGTGTGGTATAAAAAGGACAATTTTCAGGGGTGCCCATTGGCAGGACCAGCAGTGTGCACAAACTGAAATGCTGAAAGTACCTTCTGAACATCAGGAAACAGTTTTTTATCATGATGGTGATGGAACACTGGGAACAGGTTGCACAGGAAGGCTGCAGTGTCTCCAGCCTTAGAGGTGTTAAAAAACTGTTCCCAAAACAGTCTTGGGAAAATGGCTTTAGGTGGTCTTGCTTGAGCAGGGAGGTTGGACCAGGTGACTTCAGGAGGGCCCTTCCAACCTCAGCCATTATGTGATTCTGTGATTTTGTCATACACAGTCTACAATTTTTATCAAGGTTACATGGCTTAGGATCACAGTTCCATTGACTTACAGTGGTGTTACTGTGGCACCAATATGCAGAAGAACTTTTTCACAGTGAGAGTGACAGAGCCCTGGGACAGGCTGCCCAGGGAGGTTGTGGAGTCTCCTTCTCTGGAGATATTCAAGACCCTTCTGGACACCTCCCTGTGCAACCTGTCCTAGGGAACCTGCTTTGGCAGGGGAGTTGGACCCGATGATCTCTTGAGGTCCCTTCCAACACCTACGATTCTGTGATGCTGTGATTATGCTTCAGCTCCTAGAGATGCTTTCAAAATGTGTCCCATTAGCATGTTAGATCAATGTTGGTTTTTATGTTTACTTTCAAAATAATTAAGCATTTATGACTCTAAAAGTTTTGAAAAATCTTTTTCGTATGCTCTCTGCTTTGTATTTGAAGCTGTTCATTTGTAGAACTACTTCATCACAAAACTGCATGTGTGGCTGTTCTTTTATAACCTAAACCTCATCATTACTGACATGAAAGCTCTGCATAGATCTCAAATGATCTGTGAACAATAGTAAAGTCTAGCAAATGCTGTGATCTTTAGAGGCCATTTAGGCTGCTATTGATTCAGTGGCAAAAGAGTCCAACAGTAATAATGATAATAAAAAATCATTGACTAAGTCAGCATTCATCTAATGATGGTAGGTATAATTAGATCAAGGATCGAGAATCTTTTGACTCATATAACACAAGAGTTCCCTCAGTTTGTTGAAATTTGGAAAGTGCCTTGAAACCAAAGAAAACCTCTTCGAATTGTCCCATTCTATATATTCTTACATCATTTATTTTTCTGGTAATATTTATACAGTAACTGTGAAACTGTTGTCCAGAAATATATTTTGGTGTCATATATGTTGTGTCATGTGCGATTGATTTTTCTTGTTTGTATAAAATGATAACAGTTCTTGATGCTTTCTACAGAGGAGGGGAAGTGGAGAAGGAAGTGCTGATTGCTTCTCCCTGGTGTCCAGTGATAGGATGTGTAGTAATGGCTCAAAGTTGCATTAAGGGAGGTTTAGACTGCACATTAAGTGGCTTTTCTTTATCAAGAGGGTGGTTAAGCACTTGAACAGGCTTCCTTCAGAGTCGATTGGTGCCCCAAGCCTGTCATTGTTTAAGAGGTGTTTGAAAAATGCGTTTAATGGCATGTTTTAACTGCGGTCAGCCCTGACATGGCCAGGCAGTTGGACTAGATAGATGATTGTTGAAGGTTCATTCCAAAATAAAAAGTCTACTTCTATTCTATTCTATTCTATTCTATTCTATTCTGTTCTGTTCTGTTCTGTTCTGTTCTGTTCTAGTCTACATTTTTTAAAAACACGTCTCTTCTACTTTTCTAGATAAGCAGTTCCTAAAATAAATATTAAGATTGTTAAATAAAACAAATTTAACAAATTTAAGCTATGTGGTTAGAAGAGGGACAGAATATGTCTTAATACAATTTCTTTTGAGATGTAGGCCAGCTTATGAATAAATTCTTGGGAAATTATATTTACCTTTCTCTACACTAAATTTCTGATCATTGTTATATGACAGAAGATATAATTCTACAGCAGGGTATATTCTGTGTGTTCTGAAAGTGATCTTGGTGTGTGCACATAGGTCTTTATTTATTAACATATTTTTTTAAGACCTTCCAAATACAAGACAGATTCTTTATACATATTTCACTACTGTTTTAGTAGGCAACAAATCAAGAGAGACACCTCAGAAAAGAAAAATGTTGTTTTGGCTGGAATAGTCACCTGACATTTGACACTTGATTTCCTAATTTGCTGTAGTTTTTCTGCACAGGTTGAGTAAGCCAGAGTGTGAGGTTCTCTAACTTAAGACATATAAAACATAAATACAGTGTTCAAGCTTCAGAAAGTAACCACATTCAAAGAGAAATACAAGAATATTACCTTCTGGACATGCTTGTCTTTATTAGCTATAGAAAGAACAACAACAACAAAACTAGCTAAGACTCAATATGTATTTTTCAGATGGCGAAAACTGGATGAAAGAAAGCCTACTTGCAGTTTCCTTGGTTGATACAGTTTTAGCCATGGACACCGGAAAGCTAGATATGAGCTAAAAATACTCAAATTCCCATGTGAGCTAAAAATACTAGAGTTCCCTTAGCAGTCACTTTTATAGCACAGCTTCATCAAGCTGCTTTTGACATTTACCTCTGAGATAAACTGTACATATGAGGTGTCTAGATCTTTCCTTTTGCTACGAAGGAATTCAGATGACAAGTTGTATGCACATATCTAAATGAGAGCCATGCTGAAACTGATTTCTCAGTTCTATCTTTAAAGTAGTATTGAGAATATCTTCCATTTTTGCTGTGTTTATTATTTTACATTATCTTTTGTCCAGAGGGAATTGTCTTTCATCTACTAGGAATAACTTAATGTAAATATACATCCCAAATAAGAATGAATGTAATAAACTGTTGGAGTCTTGCAGCTTAAGAACTCTAGCTTCAGAAGTTAATTTAAGAATTACATTCTTAAGAATTAGTATTAAGACAACAACTATGATACTAAATCAAGAATTTTTATTGTTGTCTAGTAATGTGGTATGTCAAGGTTGTTACTGCACGTCTGAATCTTCTTTCCCAAACTTTACCTAAGTGATCTTTAGTTCTGGAATGCATTTTCCCTGCACACTAGATTCTACAATATAAATGTGCAGACCCTACACGCCAATATAAACTCACACTGATCACTGCAGGCTTACTGCCCAAATTTGTATTATCAACAGTGAATATAATGGAAAAGGCTGTGTGCAGTTATACTTCAAATTAGATTAAGAAATTGATACTTAATATGTCATGATTTATAATAGTGTATTTTCTTGACAAGAGTATTAGGCCAATTGTTTTGATTGGGTCAGAATTCACTGGTTACTGAGAATTCATATTGATTAAAAGGTGAGAAATCAAAAAGTATGCAACAATTCTATTGCTTCCCAGGAGTAAAAAAGATGTGTCAATTTAAACAGTCTTCTAGTGTATGTCAGTATTTATAATGCCCTTTCATTAAACTTGCATACCTAGTGATTCTAATTGTATGTGTTTCTCTTCAGTGAACAAAGGATCTATTTTTGAGGATTCATGAAATACTAAATCTGTAATTAAGGGCTATTGAATAAAGAGTATATTATAAATTTAAATTATGGCTATCTAGTGGTCATAAGAAATTTTTTTATCCCTTAACCCTTTTATTAATTAATGTGAACAGTCATATAGAAAGTCAGCATATCTAAGACATTAGATGAACGGTTTCTTGAAGTTTTTGTTGATACCTCTTCCTTTAAGCAATGGCTAAGGTTCTTCCAGTCTATCCTGTCTGCTGGAGCTACATTTGTGCCTCTTTAATCTTATTTCCAATGAAGTCTAAGGAGTATTAAATGGGCATTGGTCGCTTTCTTCTTTCTTACAGCTCAGTTTTTGAGTTGAATAAAATAATGTTTCTCTTTCTTGGACAGCTCATATTTGGTGTTGGATTTTTTTTTTTTTGGGGGGGGTTTTTTTTGGGGTTTTTTTTTGGTTTTTTTTTTTTTTTTATTGTTTTGGTTTGTTTGGCTGTTTGGGGTTTTTTTTGTGTGCTTTTGTCGGGGTTTTTTTGTTTGCCCATTTACTAGATAGAGTAAGTTTATATATACACACACACAGAGTATTATTCAATGCTTGAATGGTTGGTAGTTTGTGTACTTAGTACTGAGGGTTTTGAGTTTTGATTGAAGACAACCAGCTTGGTTTTAAGTTAATGGATCTCATGTGCCGTGGTGGAGGTTGATACTATAGAAGTTCCTTTTGTCTCCCTGAGTGTTGTATCATTGCAAAATGTTCTTTGAAAATGAATTTTCCAAACAAAATTTAAAACTAAAGGAGGGAAATTTAAAATTACTCAGAAAAGTAATGAAAATCATGCTGTAGATTCTCCTGATGACAGGGTTTCCCCCTCTGGACAGCAGCAGCTTGGCTCATTTGGTCTACCAGAATGCCATTTCTATACTGAAGCCTCCTTTTGCTCCTCTGAAAGCCAAAACCATCACTGCAATTGAACAATGCAGGGTACAACCTTCCATTAATTAAAATAGGCACATATCTAATACAAGGGACATCTTCCCACTTTATAAAATATCAGGTCACACCTTGACCTATTTACCTTGGTACCCATAAAAGTCTCAATATTTGTGGAATAGCACACTCTGGATTTCTGCTTTTTGAATAAAATTTCTCTCTGGAGGAAGACATTCATGTGCCAGTCTTCAGTTCGTCTTCTGACAGTTTAATAGCACCTGGATTTTGACAAGACACAGTCTTTGAAGAGTGTAACATTTTGTCATCTTGAGAGACACAGGGCAAGAGCAGGGCCCCAGTTTGTACCGTTGAATAATAGATTGGGTCCTGTGAGAGGGCACCTTTTACCTCTTCTACTGCATTGCATGAGGTTGTGGGAGAAAACAGCACTGACTGCAGGGCCCTCTGAGAAGGTATAGGACCTACCAGGTGGCTGATTGGTACCATGGGGCTTCCTTCTTAAAGATTCACTGGACACAGCTGGTATTGGGGAAATCCTTGGCAAATGTCCAGAAGCAGAAGTACAGCCATAGATGTTACATTAGGAATAGGCTATAGTCTGTGAAGTGTTCTGTGAGTGGATACTAGAAATAGATGTGAAGTGCAAGACTTGACAGACTGATTAAACCACTACCTTGTATCTTATAATAGGAGGACAAGAGAGCAGAACTTCTTCTTTTAATAAAGAATTATTTTTTTTTAATTCAAGGTTCAGTACAAGATGAAGAAATATTTGTCTTTCTGCAAATACTATTAAACATATTATTATTTGTTTTTAAAAAATGAAATCAAACTACAGTGAATACTGTTTTAAACAGCCAGTGAAAGAAAACAGGAAATTTGGTACTTTTTTTTTTTCTTCAAGGATTCAGTGTTTGCAATGGTTACAGAGAGGGACTCTTAATGACTTGCATGGTATATTGATTCAAATTGCCTTATACATAGCAGTCAAAACCCAATTACATTAAAGAAAATTAAATTTAAAGAGCATCACTCTCACTGCCAATGGGTGGAAGCTCTTATACAGCAAAGCAGAAAGTACATCATCTTTAGATTCTCCAAATTTGCCAAGTGTAACATTGGTATTTGCTGCTGCTCTTGCATGCAGTGGCAGAGTTAATTGCAATAGTTTGCTCTCTATAATCCAAAAAAATGATGAATTTAAACTGGGTGAAAAGTTTCATAGTTTTGCCAGTGGCTAGCTGTTTACGACATAATTCAAATGTAAGATAAACTTTCAAGGATTCTAATCTGTCTCACAAAAAACCAGAACCCACAATCTAAAAGAGGAGCTTTGCTTCTCTTTCCAGGTTAGGTTTGTTACACAGTCTTCACATTTGGCAGCTGGTGTTTCCTCTAACTCTGAGGAAGTAATTTGAAGTGTCTGGGGTTTTTATAGGGAATAAGCATTTTGGCACTCTATTAAAGAATTCTGAAAAACTTAACAGAATATAATGTCTGTCCACAGAATAAGGCTCTTATCTAAACAACTTTTCCTCCTATTTTTGAACCTCTAGACACATTAGGGCTAAAACTCCATATTTGATTCACCAGAGGGAGATTTTCCTGTAATGCATGACTTCCTCTATAAAGCTACTGAGGCCATAGCTACCAGCCCCCTGAGACCTCCTGGGGAAAAAGAAAATAAATATTAAGACTTAAAGTGTTAGATAAATAAAATTGTTCAATGAAGAAAAGTCTTCATAGAAGAGTTGGCCTCTAACTCACCAGAAAGTCTAGAAACATGTAAACTAGCTCTGAATAAGCTATATGGCAGTCTGCAAGATAGACTTGGCCTTGCTTTATAAATTTTCTCTAGGTCTATACAAACTGAATGCTCTGCAGCTTAGTGTCTCCCTGCAAAACAGTACCCCCAGTCATATTTTCTTTGTAATTATCCTGAACAAGGATAGAGTCAGTATGCATATAATTAGGCCATAATCCCTATAATTTGGGATCTGGGGGTGTGGTAGACAGCAAGTTATACATGAGCCAGCAGTGTGCCAGGAGGGATAACTGTATCCTGGGTTGCGTCAAGCATAGAATTGCCAGCTGGTCCAGGGAGGGGATTGTCCTGCTCTACACTGCACTGGTGCAGCCTCACCTCAAGCACTGTGCAGTTTTGGATGACACAATACAAGAGGGATGCAAAAATATTGGAGAATGTCCAGAGGAGGGCAACATGGATGGTAAAGGGTCTGGAGGGGAAGGTTTACAAAGAGAGCCTGAAGTCCCTTGGTTTGTACAGCCTGAAGAAGAGGAGGCTGGGAGGAGACCTCATCGCGGTCTATAGCTTCCTGGTGAGGGGAAGCAAAAGGCCAGGGACTGATCTCTTTTTGGCGACCAGTAATAGAACCCGAGGGAATGGTATGAAGCTGTGACAGGGGAGGTTTAGGTTGGATGTTAGGAAGAGGTTCTTTAAGGAGAGGGTGGTCAGGCACTGGAACAGGCTCCCCAGGGCAGTGGTCACAGCACCAAGCTCGACTGAGTTCAAGAAGCATCTGGATGATGCACTCAGTCCCATGCTGACTTGGCTGGCCCTGTGTGGAGCCAGGAGTTGGACTCAATAATCCTTATAGGTCCCTTCCAACTCAGGAGATTCAATGATTTTATGGTTCTAATTCTCATCTGTTCTTGCAGGAGATGGATAGTGAATTTGAAGCTTGGCCTCGGAATGGCTGCTACACAGCAAAGGCACATAGAGATCAAGCTATCAGGTTGTTTTTTTGTAAAAAGAGCATATTTTTACTGCCTAGTTGGTAGTGTTAATTTTAGTCTTATTTGTTACCAGCCTAGACAGTAAACTTTACATTGGCTAGAAATGTTACTTCTACATGTCTTGCTAACACTTCATGTTTGCCCCATTTAAAAAAAAAAAAACCCACAAAAAATACCAAAAGCAAAAAAAACCCCACCCTCTACCTTTTATGACCAAGTATCACCAAAACTTGCTCTAAAATCTACCCACTTACTCCTATCTCTTGGATGCAGTGATGGTAAAATTGTAAAAAACACTGTGAGCACCATCTCACCAATGAAGACATATTTTTATGGGCTTAATAACAGAATAGAGATTTTTTCCATACTGAAAATATTTACATAATAAATGATTGTCAAACTTTTAATTGTAATGGGCTGTGTGTGAAAATTAAATGACCATGACAAATCAGTTATTTATGCTGACCATCAGTTTTATAAGAGGAGACACACTTGCATGTATTTATTTTTATTCCATGCATTGGGCAATAAACATGCCTACATAAGTTCCAGACATGTTTCAGAAGCAATTTTCTCATCAGAAGCTGTGACAGACAACATTTCATTAGCTAAGATTTCATGCCTTGGTTGAAGCAGTTTTCAAGAAGAAAGGTTTTAGAAAATCCTGTGGGATGCATATACACTCAGATACCATCTTTGACTAGAAAGATTCACAGAGAATGCCCTTATCCAAGCTGCGGAGCATCCCTGAAAGTTATATCACAGATAGGCGTCCAGACGGGTCTTGAATATCTCCAGAGAAGGAGACTCCACCACCTCCCTGGGCAGCCTGTCCCAGGGCTGTGTCACCCTCACTGTGAAAAAGTTCTTCCGTGTGTTGGTGCAGAACTTCCTGTGCTCCAACTTGCAGCCATTGCCCTTTGTCCTGTCTCCACAGACCACTGAAAAGGGGCTGGCTGATTCCCCCTGCATCCCCTGCTTAAGATAATTATAAACATTAATTAGGTCCCCCCTTAGTCTTCTCTTCTCAAGACTGAACAGTCCCAGCTCACCCAGCCTTTCCTCATAATCCAAAAAGTACAATCTGATTGATCATCATGGGAAAGACACTAACGAAATGGTAGACAATTGCAAGATACCTTTGCAGATGGATTGAGTAAGCAGATCCTCTTACACCAAATATACACAAACATGGATGGCTTCTAACTGTATTCATCTTCCTCCTTACATTATTTATCAATAATTATCCTTGCTCAGAGAACTCAGAGGACAAAAACAATTGGAAATGTGAATGTGCCCTTTTAAAACTGTTTTGTTGGCATGTAGATTAATTTTAACCATAACTACCGTGGGCACTTATATATTTATATTATATATTATATGTTTATATATTAAAGAAACAAACAGAATTTTTCTGTGATCACAGTGCAAGCTGTTTCTTAACTTAGTGTAAATGTGCGCATAAACTTGTTGGAAAGCTTAAAAAGTTACTCTAATTAATCCCTTAGAGAATAATTAGTAGAGCTGAAGATATAAAATTTAAACCTCCCAGGTGGGTTTTTTTTTATAATGGTCTCATAGAGCACTAATAAAAGTACTACACTTCTCCTAAGAGCTAAAGCACTTGTAAAACAAGCAGAGCATAAAATATTTGTGTAATAATCAAGAGATTGAAGCAAGAAGACTGTTTAAATAAATACCACTTGTCAAGGAGAATAGATTCTTAGAACAGTTACCACCGTTTCTCCTCTGTTAACATTTCTAGTTATGATGCGTTATGACTCTGCTTTACAAGACATGATCATTTTTTACTGTTTGCTTGGTTTTGTTTGGTTTTGTTTTGAGAGGGAGTGAATTAAATTTGCATTTGGACAGACTTGTGTGTGCTGGATTTAACTGAGGCTACTAATATGCTCAAATTAATCTCAGTGTTTCCAAAACTGTGGTAAAAGAAGTACAACTGGTTATTAAAAAAAAAGGTGACTTGTTTGGGTTTTTTTAGAGCAGCTATTTATTTAAATGGAAATTTCCAATAGAAAACTCAAGATTAAGAACAACTAAACAAACCAAACCCCCAAACTCCCAAGCTACCACAAGTATCAGTGATTCTTTCTTTTGGCTTTTGTATACATCTTTTTGCTATATTTGTCTTCAAAATTTGCTAAGGCAACCGAAACATGTCCTAACCTTCTCTACTAAGGAGAAAAGTTGAGTAATATGAGTATGGGTAAGGAACACAGTAGCTAGACACATTTATCAGACATAGCAGTCCAATTATTTTGCTGCTTATGTATGCTCACTTTTTGAACCAAGAAAAAGACAACCTATGCCTGGTGACGAACTTGAATGTAAGAATGGATGCTAATTTGGCTCTTTTGAGTTTTTCTTATCCTTCTGCTCAACTCATGTAAGATTTACTTCTCATAGACTTACCTTGCCTGTTAGCTGCTTCCACCTGGGCTGCCCTGCAGAAATCAGAGATCTCTGTCCCATGAGAGCTTCCATCACTCTGGGGCGATATAAAGGCTCACTGAATTTAAGCCCTTTTTCCAAAACTTTTATATGCAATACAGCCTAACCCAATATAAGTGACCAACAAGCTTTGGGAATTGTGTTCAGTCACCTTAAATCTTTCTTGTAAAGCATCCAGATAATTACAGTAAGTTGAATGGCTCCCAGCTCGGACAATCTCTCTGAATGTTTTTACTCTAGCACTCAGATCTCTTATCTTAAACATCCAGAGCAAAGATATGTGAAGATATCAGATGAAGGTGCTGTATATACCAGCCTGAGAGTTTAGCAGGGAGGCCAGAAGCATGTTTGGTGGTAAGCAAAGAAGGAAGGCAATCTCTAAAAGTACAGGAAATTAGAAGTTGAAAAAGTTGCAGGATATCTTGTATATCTATTTGTCTGTCACAAAGTTACACAATTGGTAATAAAGTAGTAAGTGTGTGTGTATGTGTGTGTATTTTCACCCCAAACAATCCAGTAGTTGTATCAAAGAAACAGTTGTCTATTGCATTGTGTGCTATAATAAATTTTGTTGCACCAACTTTGGAGAATAAAAACTGAGTTATTTTTACTCATTTATATTCAGTGCTTTGAGCAAAAAATGGACTATTTATACTAAGTAAGAGAATTGAATTTGAATTGGAGAAGCGATATTTATTGAGAAAATTAACACTAGAGAGAAACTGCATATCAAGAATTATGCCATATGAACAGTTACAACACTAAGTGCTTTTGTAGCTTTGAGTGGAAGCTATCTTCTATAATTTGTAAACTGCACACTTCAGATTTAATTGGATCTGTCATTTGGGGAGAGTAGACCCAGCTTTTTGCTTTGCAGATACAGGAGATGGCTTTTTCTGGATCTGAGCACAAATAACAGGTCATGTTTAGTCAAAGTCCTTAGAATGCTGAGAAGAAAACTGAAAAAAAACCCCTGGGTAAATTTTAGCAATCAGAGGTAGATTTAAGTGAATTGATAGCAGATGCAATTAATTTCAAAATATTATGTCAAGAAGGTATATATCATAAATAAAAGGTATTTCTTTCAAGTGAGATAGGAAATATTACTGAACCTTAAAAGCACTTTAGAGACATTCTTTTTCCAAATGAAGTAGTTAAGACAGCATGTACAAATGGTTTGCATGTCCAGCCTCTTCCAGTGAAGCTTTAGTACTTGTTTAATCCTTTGGAAAAAGCAGATCTAAAACTATCAAGGTGTCTCAATAAACTTTTATTAACTTCTAGAAAATTTTGTATAACATCTTTTAAATAAATTATTTGGTTTGGACCTTATCTGGTTTCTGAATATGCCTGCTCAGCTACAGGTGTTATCACTGGTAACTCCGCATGCAGAAACAGACAAAACAGAGGCCTTAGAGAACTCCACCCTGGTTTCTTTCTGCAAATGCAAAACTTGCCTGTTTTGTGTTATTCTGCATCAGCAGTTTCTGCAAACAAGGCAGTCTCAGCAAGGACATAAAAACTGGTAATTATGGGCAACTGAGTCATATCTTTCCAAAGTAAATTGGCCTTCAGCTCCCAGTTCGTGCCTCTAACTGCACTGAAACCTGGTGTGGCATGGCATGAAGTCATACTGGATAGTATGTGAACCCTGTTCCCCTATGTGTTATCTCTGCATAGACTCTGAAACAATGATGTATAGGCATGTTTCTAATGATTGTGTGTGATTAGTGTGGGTTCAAGATAGCAGCAGTGATTACAGTACACGATTTCCAGAAGGTGTGATGAATTTTTAAAAACTGTACATATGTTAAAATAAATCTCCAGTAGTCCTGGCTAGCCAGATCTTTATACTTCTGCCTGCAGATCTCCTGAAGGAGAAAACCAAAACAAAACATCTGACCAGATGCACGTATCATATACCTTCCCTGAGAGATAAGTCTTACCAGCAGCACAGTGCTGGCTAATGCATTGATATTGATTCATGGTTATCCCACATTGCTCTGTAATTTTAAGATGCTTTGACAGCTGTCACAAGTCAAGGATGTGTGTATTGCCTGCCAAATGTGGGAGTAGATTACACAAGTAGAACCTGTTTTTTAAGTTGCCCAATATTCTCATTCACTAATGATTCTTGCTACCTGTCCATTGAAGGTTTTATGGGTGCAGTGTTCTGCTGCCAAAAGAAATCCCCTTAGGCCTAAGGAAGTTGGAAGGAAGAAGTAAGGGAGTGGGTTTTAATGTCATGAGTCTGTAGTGAGTTTCTGCTGAGTTTTATATCAGCATTGCTTTAGTTAGCACTCATTGGTATGCTTTGGCAATCTTTCAAAATAATAGTTAAATATAGGAATGTTCAAAGGCTGGGGTCATATTACTGCCACAGTAGCAATAGAAGCAGCAAAAGCAGACTATTAAATGTTCCCAGGATTTTCTGAGAGACTACAGAAGGGAGAAGACCGGACACCTCTTCTTCCTTCTCCAGTTACAGTTTAATTCTGCCCTAAGTATCAATAAAAAAAAGCCAGTGAGCACTCAGATTGACCCTTGCCTTGTGCTTATCTGTGCTTTTAATAGAGATGCTGCCTCACAAGGTTTTTCTTTGTGACAATGATGTCATCCAAGAGTGAGCTTAAACATGGGTTTTGCAGAGTACATGACAAAGTTTCTTCTCAACAGGAAATGTAATGAGTGCCACCACTTTCTGGGGAGAAGATAGTTGATTTGAAGCAAGCTATTCTGTGCAGGGCATTAGAATAAATTGTGACCCATATTATTTCTGGTACATATTCACCCTCTGAAGATACTAAATAGTACAGGGGTTGTTTTGGGCTATTCCGTGCACTGCAAATGACTTCTCCCCATTCAACTCTGCCACAAAGGCTCATTCCTTTTTTCTGGGTTAGGGCAACATCAGGGGATGAAGTTCTTTCAAGGGTGAGGAAAGGGAAGGAGAGGTAACAACTAACTTTATTCTTTTTACTACCTCCTGCTTTGGAGACCCACGGCCATCTCTAGCCTGTGTAATGACTCTTCAGCTCTGTTTGAAGATGGAAATAGCTAACACTGTCTAGAGCAAGAGGAAAACCAAAGGACAGAGACTTGGGCATTCTGGGCTCTCATTTAAATAACAGCCTACTTTGGGTGGCAGTGCACTACAATAAGACTTCTGTCTTGCAGTTCTGAAAGTTCAGGATAGAAGAATTAGCAATGTACGTCAAATGTGGGATGAGGTGTCACACAGTCAGGGTTTCTTCTTAGCACTAAAAAAAGAGAAATTTATGTATAATCACAAAAATACATCATTTTTCTTCATATTCCATAGTCATAGAATCATAGGGGTTAGAAGGGACCTCGAGATATCATTGGGTCCAACCCTCAAAGCGTATCAAAGGTAAAATATGTTTCTAACTCTTGTACAACTTTAAGTCTTCACTTATTTGGATACATTCTATTTCTTTGTGTGGCCATATACCATCCTTTCCACAGGATCCCTCTCTTCACTGCTCCTTATAACTGTACAAGTGGGCATAAAGGTTACCTATGTGAAAAACAACCTTGGCATTCCTTAACTTAGAAAACATTCAAGTTGCCAACATTAATCAGAAATTATTTAACTGTTTAATGGCATTTTTGTACAGTCTTTATACAGCTATTAATTACAGTAGTCCTGTTTTTAAAATGGAATTTAAAGAGTTAGAAATTAGGTTTTCTTCACTTATTTAAGACTCACTCCAATTCTACACATATTAAGGAGTTTTGGTTAGTCTAAATGGCATGCTGAGGAGCCTTAGGAAGATGGAAATTAAGTAACCAACCTTTTTTATGTTATACCTTCTTCTGGCTTCTAATCACGCAAAATATAATGAGACTACCTTTCATATCAGTAAAGCGGCTGTAATTAGACCTAAGTGAGTGAAAGCAAGCCTGAGTTACAGTTCCTTATAGATTATTTTTTAATTTGGCACACTTCCAAATTTATCTGTTCATCACATCTAAGTTTCATATCATTACATCTAGACGCTGCACAAGAGCTACAAAAAAGAATGAACTCTACATGGGCCCTTAGCAATAGAAAAAGAAATTCTGTGCTTCCCCCACACAAGACTTACCAGGGCACAGAAATGTTTTCACATATTAGCAAGTGATGTGACCTTGGTAATAGGGTACAAATAACATTTGGTGACTATACTTTAACAGTAAAAAGAAATAAACTGTAAGGTATGAAACCACAAGAAGGTGGTTTGTCCTAAAAAAAAGAATATCAGGTTTTCTTTATTTCCAGTTAGTGTCATTGACCAGATTTTGCAAAACTGCTGATCCAAAAGACTGGAAGCAAATAAATGTTAACTTATTAAGGAATCCATTCACAGCATGAATGCTAAAGGTGTTTCCCTCCTAGTAATATATTTTAAAGGAAGGGGAGAAGGACATGGTTGAAGTAATATGAGTTTGTGCTCAGTAGAAAGAACATTTTTATGAAAGTCTGGTTCATTTAACAGTGCTCTCTCTTGGTCAGGTAACATCAAGAGCATATTTAAAGACTTTATAAACTGATTGTCCCACAAATGTGTGTCTGATATTTTCTGCACAGTTCTAAAAAAGTTTACTTCTGCCTTTTGCTATGCTGATGGAGCTGTTTGTTCATTTACCTGGAGACAGATTCAGTGAATGATTTGAGCTAAAAGAGAGCTCCCCAAAGAGTCTGTGTTTTATTTGGGTCATTTAATCCTTCTGGTTTATAGTACCTTCCTACAAATAATTGCATTGGGATGAGCAGATGTCACAATGGAGTGAGATAAGCTGTTAAACTAGTTTTATTTCTAGTAAAAACACTGAATGCAGAGCAGCGAAATTTTATTCTCGGGAATTGTACTACATGCTCAAAGATTTGCAAACTCAGTTCATTAGGTGATATCCAAGTGATGCCTCTTTCTGTTAATTTTTTTTTTTTTTATTTCTGTAGGGTTGGGTTTGCTCAGAGAACATCTGATGTCTCCCAAGTAAAAGGTGGAAGAGATGGGAGGCTCAAGGAACCTTACTTGCCTATGAAAATGTGAGTGTCTCAGAATAATTTAGTACTTCACGGTTTTAAAAATTTTACCAAACACACTTGAAATTTTAGTTAGGTACCTTAGCTTTCTTTTTTATATCTCAGTCCAAGTTCTTGGTTCAATATTTGAAAATACACCAGTGTACACACTGACTTAGCATAACACGGAATCAGAAACTCAGCTTTAAGCAGATACAGACATCCTTTCCAGACTGGAACAGTCCTGATTGACTTCAGTCTGTTTTACATTCATTCTTGAGTGTGCTACTGTCTCAAATGCAGAAAAAAATATTTCCACAACCAACTTTCTTGAAAGAGTAAATATGTAACTTGAAAAAAAGCCCAAATACTGAGTCTTCAAAGTCCACCAAGATTTATTTCAGCATTAATATTCATTAAAATCTGAATCTTTTGGATTAATAGTATGTTTATAGAATGTAAATTATCCTAATTCCTTTAAAAATGTGGAATTGTCTCTCAGCAATAGCACAGTGCTCACATTTCTGTGTTGAAATGTCTGTCTGAATTTGCTACGACTACTTTTTCTGGATTCAGGCATTTGTATTCTCTTTTAAGTCAGGGTCTGTCTGTTAATTTGAAAGGGGCATCTGGATAGTTTACTAACTCAACTGTAAATTAGACCAGCAGTGCTCGCAGTTTACAATGTCAAGTCTTTCAATCTAGCAATTTATTTCGTTTTGACTCTGGTAAGATCTTTTTATGCTTATTGATTACTTGCTTTGTAACACTTTTAGCAGCTTCCTTGACATATAGTGTGAAGAACACAAGTATTCAGTGGGCACCATGTGACAGGAGATTAAACTTTCCAGCTGCCTTTTAAGTGAATGAGGGAGAGAAGAGGACCTCTGAATTCAGCAGACTCAGAGGTCTTTAATAGCTACTAAAAAAAAAGATACAAATTAAAATTATCTGTGCTCCTTGCCAAGCAATGAGGTATATGACTTCATGTTAGTCAGGAAATGGATGACTCTATACATTAAAGACTTCCATTTAATTTCCATCACTGTAGGCTGGCTTCACTTTGGATTAATTCTATTGTCTTGAGTGGAATAACATCTGATTTTCAGTGATGAAGTCTAATGTGGATGAGTATCACAAATAACATCTAAAGGGTCCAGTCCAGTAAAGCAAATGGGAAACTTCTCTGTGAGAGTGCAGCTGCACCACTGTACAACGGCACTTGGAGCTATAACGTTTATTTGCCTATGAAACCCATGTAATTATCTTGCTTGAAAAGCAAGGCATTTTCTGTACTCCTTTTCTTTTCATCTACTACAACACAGATTCGTAATAGCACAGGGACATTTCTGGAAACATTACAGAGCTCTGGAAACTGGGATCTAAGCAGTGAAGGTTTAAAGAGAAATAAATAGTTCCACTTTTCATATATATTTGCAAATCATTCTATGATTATATGAAACACATATACTAAGAAGAGAGCAAGAGGAAAGGAGAGAAATAATGTCTTCCAGATGACAGCTTCCTGGATGGAATCTGGAGTCTAAAGCAAGAGAAAATTTTCATTAACATTCAGATTACATGTCATTTTGATTCACACTCCCTAAGCAAGCTAATTTGGTCTGCAGCCAAACTTCTTAGAGTGTGATGACAACACAACAAGCTTCACCACCTCTCTTTCATTGCTAATGATTCCTTGAGTGACAGCCATGGTCTCTGAGCTCGGCATGACACTTCACCCTGCAGCAACCTGCAGTGTCAGAGCTGCCTCTGTCCTTGGCCCCCGCTGCGCTTTCTGCAGCAAGGACACTCCACCACGTCAGGGCAACAGCAACAAAGGGAAGGGTCTGCTCAAGACCGCACTCAGAGAATGGTATGTTTGTTGTGCATATTGCTGTGTTATAATAGCCACAGTGGGTCATTTGATCCCCTCCAAATGCCTCCACTATTTCACACTGAACAAAAAGGAACAAAAGAGAAAATCTTTATCTCAGCACTGGCTTCTTTATGAAAATGGCAACTGTGATGTGCTTCCTCCACAAAAGTTTTCAGCAATCTATAGGTCTTAAGTTCTATCAAAGATTTCAGTCAACGTTGTCTTGATAGAACTATAGAGTCTTAACACTGACCAAATATTGCAAATTGTTAAGGATTCACTTCAGGCTTTGTTAGAATGGGAACTATTTTATCCACTTGCTCTTGTGTATAGTTGCTGTAATGTCTGATCTATTTCAGCATCTTCCCTCTATGTTGGCAGTTTACTCTGAGGGCTGTTCAGCTCTGTGTCTAAAAGGATAGCTATTCTAATAATTTTCAAACTCATGTTTATACATGACAACCTTAAGGAAGGTTTTCTTAAACATCCGATTTCTCATTTCCCTGTCGAGAAAACCTGGGCATTGTTTTATCAGGATCTGAGAAATACAAACTCATGAATAGGTTCTAAAGAACTTTACTTAACTGTCCCTCAAGGGACTGAAGGGCTGCTGCAATACCCTTAAGGTCAATACAAATATATGGGCTGTTAATGATGTTTGGATTTCATTATATATATTCATAATCCCCCTCTTTAATTTCAGTGGAATAATACTGTAAATACAAAAAACTAGAGTCTCTAGAGCTGCACACTATATGTTATATCCATTCCTTTGGGGGCTAGGTGCCTCCTTGAACATTTTTTAACACTTGAAAATTCTGGTGACGAGAATAGTGACTTGACTAGAACTTCAGCATAGGAAAAATGATATAGAAAAGACTCATACTTGCAGTATAAGGAAAATTGAAAACCATTTTTTTAAGTGCCTTCTCTCTGAAGTTCACATTGTCTGGGCTATCTCTGAGGCACAAATGTCATATACTACTAAACAAAATGGTTCCTTGGTATTACTCTCTGACCCATATAATAGCTGCTTTACTATCATAGAATCATACAATCATAGAATGGTTTGGGTTGGAAAAGACCTTAGAGATCATCATGTTCTAACTTCCCTGCCATGGGGAAGACACCTCCCACTAGATGAGGTTGCTCAAAGCACCTTCCAGCCTCTCCTGGGGCACTGCCAGGGAGGGGGCAACCACAGCTTCTCTGGACAACCTGTTCTAGTATCTCACCAACAGTCCATCCTATGTTACTTTCCATAATATGTGTAATCTGCATATCTCTGCTAAGAATGGTCCTTGGGCTATGCTTAACTCACCATACATGCCAATGAACAGCCTGAGAGGGTGTAAGTTGTGCAAAACACTGTGAAGTTTTGCACTCTTAACAGTTTGAATTGATGATCGAATACCAGTGCTCTTATGGATCCTAGTACTATGTAATTTGCTCATATATATGAGTGTATGTATGTATATATACATATGTGTAGAGAGCTATGTCTATATAAACATGAAAGCAATAGGGAAAGTAAGAAAGGAGTTCAGTCAAGGTGAGGACATGGTGCACATCTTGGTAGAATGTGGTATCTGAGGGATATCTTCTGTTTGTTAGGAAGTATCAGCTCTCCCGTGCCTGTGGAAGCATCACAAGGTTCTGATGTGCTGTTAACAATAGGCAGACAACTAGATCATTTTTTTCTCAAGCTGGTGTTACTATGAATTTCCCTAATGACATCACTGGTTTTACAAGTTATAGGCATCTTTAGAAGCAGTGTCTATCTGGTTAGAAAAAGAAGGGCTAAAGTATTATGTAGAACACCCACATTAACTACCTAGGAGGTCAACTGAGAGAGCTGAGGACTTGCATTTAAGTATAAAAAGCTTGAGCGCTGACTGTTTGTAAATGTGGGGAGGTGAAAGAGGAGTGGAGATTCATCAGATCATGTTTTTGCCATGTGGAGCATGATTATGTTTCAAAGCCTTTGCTTTTCCAAGTAAGTGTGCTGTCATCCTAATGCTGCTGCTGCTTCTTTTATATCTTGCATTAACAGCAGGATGTTTTGGCATTGTATCTGGCATAAGAAGCAAAGGTGGAGTGGCTCCAGTGTCAACACCCAGAGGCAGATTCAGCACTGAGAACTGCTACAATTTATAGTCCTTTCCAGCACAAGGCAAGATCTGTGGAGCAGCTGATTATACATTATATTTCAGTCATAAAATACAAACCCATAAAAATAGTCTGCTAATAGTGAATGAAAGATATTGTTCTGCATGTAAAAGAAGAAATCATTTTTTATTTGCAGTTGAGGAAGGAAGGCTAGTAAGGAATATGTTGGAAAATTTCACTGTTCCTAGGTAAGGTCATGATTTTTCAACATATAATACCTACTAGGTAGAAGTGGCTGTCCTTACTATATCTGGCCCTGCTCCAAGATTTCCTGTGCAGTTTTCTTATTTAGAATTGGGAGTTTAATTTTGCAGCTTCTTTCATTTCCTTTTTTGATGCAAATATGCATAAGCCATTTCTGTGTGCACAAGAATTTTAGCATAATAAAAGCACTAGGGTGAATCTCTGGTTACTGGAATGGAGCAGAAATTTCATCCATTTCATGTCAGGATTTAAAGTATGGATTACTTAAAAATGCATTAATTAAGTCTGACCTACTTTTTAATCTTCAATATTCCAGTTTGGTTTCTAACAACATGGGGAGCTTCAAGGTCTGCTTGCTCCTTCCTTTTGTTACTCAGGTTCCTTTAATTGGTATAGGGAAACAATGTTCATCAGCAGTAGGCAACATGCCTCAATAATCTATGCATGGGGCTGGGAAACAGCAGTTCCTCAATTCACAATTTTGTGGTGAAGCTGTCTTAAAAAGGTTGCTTCACTTTTCTGAATCTTTCTATTTCCAAGCATTGAGTTTCACATGCTTCAGTTGAAACTGTGCTAAGAAAGACCAGCTTTGGGTGATGTTAGCCATGCTCAACCTCTTCTAAAACTGAAAATGTACAAAATCTGACTTACTATTATCTCAAAATAGTAGAAGCTTTCATAAGGCTTACAGAAAATGATTGCAGGATGAATAAGACGAGTTCTAGAGTTATTGAGAAAGGAAATTCATCTTGGCAGTCCTTTACCTTATTAAAAGTGAAGCAGATGTAATGACCAAAATCTATAATGTATGACTAGAGAAAAGAGAAGAGTAACCAAAAATGATAGTAGTATTTAAAGTGATGAAATACCAAAAAAAAAGGAAGGAAGGAAGGAAGGAAGGAAGGAAGGAAGGAAGGAAGGAAGGAAGGAGGGAGGGAGGGAGGGAGGGAGGGAGGGAGGGAGGAAGAGAAGAGAGAAAGAGAGAAAGGAAAGGAAAGGAAAGGAAAGGAAAGGAAAGGAAAGGAAAGGAAAGGAAAGGAAAGGAAAGGAAAGGAAAGGAAAGGAAAGGAAAGGAAAGGAAAGGAAAGGAAAGGAAAGGAAAGGAAAGGAAAGGGAAAGGAAAGGAAAAAGGAAAAGAAAAAGGAAAAGGAAAAGGAAAAGGAAAAGGGAAAGGGAAAGGGAAAGGGAAAAGAGAAGAGAAACTAAAAGAAAGGAAATTGCTAGTTACTACTGAATATAATGTGAAAGCAAAGTTGGGAAAGTTTGCATGCAGGTCTGAGATGTGTCTTAGACTTTTAAATAATAGGAATATAAGAACCCATAACATTTTTGTGTGAAGACCAAAAGGCTGTTACTGAGATACTTGAATCCCACCATGTCAGTAACCAATGTGATTACTCCTCTGCTGGAAAATTACAATAGAATGGTACTAGTACTAATAAGGAACACAGGAAGAAGATATTTTTGGATGTTAGTTTGACATTTAGAAAAAATATCATACAGTCAATCATAGAATCAGAGAATGTTTTGGGTTGGCAGGGACCTTTAAGATCATCTAATTTTAACCTCCCTGCCATGGGGAGGGACACCCTCCACTAGACCAGGTTGCCCAAAGGCCCATCCAGCCTGACCTGGAACACTGCCAGGGAGGGGGCAGCCACAACCTCTCTAGGTAAACTGTTCCAGTGCCTCATCACCCTCATAGTGAAGAATTTCTTCCTTATGTCTAATCTAAATCTACCCTCTTTCATCTTAAAGACATTACTCTTTAGTCTATCACTGTTAACACTCGCTTAATAATACTCCCTCTCCAGCTTCTTGCATATCCCCTTTAAGTACTGGAAGGCTGCAATAAGGTCTCCCCAGATACTTCTCCAGGTGGAACAGACCCAAGTCTTTCAACTCTCTTCAAAGGGGAGATGTTCCAGACCTCTGATCATCTTCATGCCCCTCCTCCAGATTCACTCAAAGAGCTCCACGTCCTTCTTCTTTTGGAACCCCAGAGCTGAACTTAATACTCCAAGTGAGAACCACCTCCCTTGACCTGCTGGTTCATGCTGGTTTTGATGCAGTTCAGGATATGGTTGGCTTTCTGGGCTGCAAACACACATTGCCAGCTCATGTGTAGCTCCTCATCAACTGCGACCCGTAAGTCTTTCTCCTCAGAGATGCTCTCAATCATTTTAGCTTTCTACACTCTTATGCAGAAACAACATTGCAGATATACTTGTGATATAATACAATGACTAAACTTGAAACCAGCACTGGTTTTAGAGAAGGAAAAGAGACCTTGGCATTGTTCTTGAGCCTTACTATACATGTTTGCTGCCAGCCCACCTTTCTGCATCTTATGTATACTCTTTGGTACTTCCACATATCTGATTTCTCAAAAAAAAAAAATGCTCAGAAGCTTCCTAGCAGGATGTACCTACTGCTAGAGCAAGAATTCAGGTAATTCAACTTGCCCTTAAGGACAATATGGACAAGTAGAGTCAGATCTGAGCAACATGCTGAACCTCAACAATCTTCCCAGAATTTGTTCCTTCAGGAAAGGCCTGTTCTGAGGTAGTGGTAAACTTTTATACAATGACATTTGTGTTCTGTAAATTACTGTCTCTTTTAGAAACAAAAATGAATGCTTATGGAGTTTTAAACAAATACTCTTAAAAAGACCTGCATGATAAACCTATTTAATTTAAATATAGAAACAATGGAGATAAGTATTTTCAAGTATATTGTTAATAATAATTAATATTTTGATAATTATTATTTTACATTATTCTTACTTGAAGACTGCTCATGGATATTTTCTGAAAACAAACCGAGTACCAGATATGCTATGCATATTGTCTGAAGATATTCTTTACTCAACTGTGCTTTTTTATTGCCTGTGAATTTTGGAATAATACAATATGTATTTATTTATTTCATTAATATATTTATTACTAAATATATTTTTATTAAGAGTACTTGGTATATAAGATGGTATATCTACAAGTAATGAGAAGTTTATTTGTGTTTTGTTTTGGGGTTTTTTTTTGCCCATTGCCAACAGTTATTAGCTAGCTGGGCTGCACCGCTTGGATTTTAGATGGTGGTAGTGGACAATATCTTGTTACTTGTCTTTCATTGCATGACCATCAATATTGTTTACCATGTGAGAACACTATCAGCCATATTTCACAGTTCTGTTGTTGGTGTGTGTTCAATGATTCATGGACTAGATACAGTGATGTTAACTGTTAACCACATCTACCCTTTTGGCTGATGCTTCTGGTTTCTCACTGAACAAAGATTTTGTTAGAATCTGTGGCTGACTGGAGCAAGCCAAGAAATGAAGTTAAAGCTTTGTGCTTCTTCAGATGTAAAGTGATGCTTCCTCTAGATGTAGTACTAACTCTAGCTCTCATAGGCTTGCTTCCATAGAAGTTATTCAGTGAAAAATACAAGGTTTAGCTATCATAGTGAGATATAAAGCCTAATATATAAGACATATGCTGAGCAGAAAAGAGGTTGCTCTGCAGTGCATGTATTTAAATAGACTAAGAGTTTATTCTTGTGAAACTACTGTTCGTTGGAGCTGCACAATAACAACGTATGTAACAATCAAAGCACTTCTCAGCTTGCTCATTCTGACACAGAGTATGTGGCAAAGATGCAATCTGGTCCATAGTAAAAGGCAATGTATTTGCTAGGATGCAGACATAGCAATTCGGTTATGCTTCATTGTTCACAGAAGAAACGTGTCAAGTGTGATTGCATTCACCATGCCTGCTGTAATGCTTTCAATACTTGAAATACATTTACGTTCTTTTTGCAGTCTTATAGTGGAATTTTTTTTTTAAGTTTTAGTAGATTGCACAAAAAGTACCCACATTAATAACATTCAGAACATGTTTTGCCATTCTTGTTGTTATATTGTAGCTACTAGTGAACTAAAAATCAGATAGCTGTGTATTATCAGGTGGGTAGGTGAAATAGAATAGCCTAGGCATTGCAGGCCATGATACTACAGTTGTGTGGCAATTAGCAACAAAAATGCTTCATTCTGAATCCATGACTAAAAATCTGTTTCACAAAGTTCCTGATGAGACCAGCATGGTTAGGCAAGGACCTGCTGGTCAAACTGAGGGAAAAGAAAGGCAAATACAAGCTCTAAAAACAGGGGGGTGTTGCCTGGAAAGAATACAGGGATGCTGTTTGGACTTGCAGAGATGGGATCAGGAAAGCCAAGGTGCAGATGGAACTGAAGTTGGTGAGGGATGTTAAAAACAACAAGAAGGGATTTTACAGGTACATTGGCCAGAAGAGACAGGCCAAAGAGAGTGTACCCTCCTTGGTAAATGAGAAAGGAGAATTGGCTGCAACTGATGTGGAGAAGGCTGAGGTACTGAATGAGTTCTTTGCCTCAGTCTTCTCTGGCAGCCAGGATTCTCATAGTTCTCAAGTCCCAGAACCTTGCATCACTGGACCTCTAGGTGAGAACTGGGGGAGTAAATCCCCCCCACTGTAAGGGCAGAGCAAGTCCGAGACCGCCTCATGAGACTGAATGTCTACAAGTCTATGGGGCTGGATGACATGCATCTCAGGGTCCTGAAGGAGCTGGCTGATGTGGTTGCCAAGCCGCTCTCCATCATATTTGAAAAGTCATGGCTGGGAAAAAGGTCATGTCATTCCCATTTATAAGAAAGGGAGCAAGGAAGACCCAGAGAATTACAGGCCAGTGAGCCTCACCTCTGTGCCTGGGAAGATCATGGAACAGATCCTCCAGAATGACATGTTAGAGCACATGAGAGATAAGTGTGTGATCTGGGACAGCCAGCATGGCTTCACCAAGGGAAGGTCATTCCTTACCAATCTGGTGACCTTCTATGATGGAGTGATGGCATCGGTAGATAAAGGGAAGGAAACTGATGTCATCTACCTGGACTTGTGCAAGGCCTTTGACACAGTCCCTCACCACATCCTCATCTCTAAATTGGAGAGATGTGGATTTGATGGGTGGACCATCCAGTGGATAAGAAAGTAGTTGACAGAAGGTAGAGTGAGGAGGCCCCATCTGGAGTACTGTGTCCAGATCTGGGGCCCTCAATACAAGAAAGATGTAGAACTGTTGGAGAGGGTTCAGAGGAGGGTCACAAAGATGATTAGAGGGCTGGAACACCTCCCCTATGAAGAAAGGCTGGGGGAGCTGGGCTTGTTCAGCCTGGAGAAGAGAAGGCTGTGGGGGGACCTCATTGCAGCCTTCCAGTACCTGAAGGGAGCATACAAACAGGAGAGGATTCAACTTTTTAAAAGGGTAGATAATTGCAGGACAAGGGGGAATGGACTAAAGCTAAAGGAAGGAAGGTTTACATTAGATATTAGGGGGAAGTTTTTCACAGAGAGAGTAGTGAGGTGCTGGAACAGGCTGCCCAGAGAGGTGGTGGATGCCCTGTCCCTGGAAGTGTTCAAGGCCAGGTTGGATGAGGCCCTGGGCAACCTTGTGTAGATCCGGCCTGAGGTTGGTGTCCCTGCCTGTGGCAGGGGGTTGGAGCTCTATGATCCTTGGGGTCCCTTCCAACCCATGCCATTCTATGATTCTATGAGGTGGTATGGTTCTTGGACAAGTGACTCTCTTGGTGTCTCATGCATTTTCTGTGCCAATAAAACAGTCCTTTGTATTACTTTTTTTTTAAATTTTTTTTTTCAGCACAGTTCCTGAATTGGCAATTATTAACAGTTACTTTCTACCTATGTGACTGAGACAGGTCAAAATCATGTGTTGTGTATATGCAAATGGTAAAGATGAGTTTGACTAGGACATACCAGAAAGAATGTTGGTAGTACATGTCTGCATTTGAAAACAATGTGCCATATAGACAGAATTAGAACTCTTAATTTTATGCACGTAGTCTGATATAATTCTCAGAATTTCTTCCATGTTTATGTCAAGACCTTGAGATTGATAGTTTATTTGCTCTCTCTTCTACCAATAAAACTATGCCAAAGGAAAATTTGACTTTTTTAAAGCTTTTTTTCTGGAGGTGCCACCCTTTGAGAGTTTATAACTCTGCAATATTGCCAGGCACAGGTATTGTTTTGTGTAAATCAGGAAGCTATGGGTTTAATTTTATAGTTTCTATTACAAACTGTTATAAATTTTATCAGTTTTGCACATTCCACATATTTATCTCTTTTCTACAAGACTCTTGTGAACTTTCCTTTGGAGGAATAACCTCTACTTTGGACAGACAAAGCTTTTCGAATATTTAAGTAGATGCTGAGCAATACTTGACAGTTAGAAACTATGATTCTCACTTACTAGCCCATCATAACAGTAGAAGCCTGGGTAGAGGAAAAGGCTGCTATTTCTTGCCTGAATTGTGACTAGAAAGGATTGAATGTGTCAAAAGTCAGAAAATGGAAAATTGCATAGGGAAGTGTCTTCTAGAAACAGAATAATATTTACACCTTGTTTAAGGGATGAGCATCTAGAGCAGTTGTTCTCTCCATGACACTGAGGAGAATGTGGGAAGAGGAAGACAACTTAGTTATGTGACAGTGCAGTTCATGCAGTACACAAATAGAAGGAAACAAATATAAATGCATTCCCATTTTTTCCCATAAATTAATTGCTTTTTCTGGCACCATCCCTTGCTTTATGTAGAAGCCTCTGTTGGAAATTTCATTTTTAATTCTTTCTCAAACATAAAACTTGGATGGATAAAAGTTCTGCTTGGCAGAATATGTAGCAGACCTCAGGAGTTAGGAGCTGTGATCCTGTTCTTTCCACACCCAGGTGGTGCAGAAACACTGAAAATCTGTCCACAGCACATCAGTGGTCTGCCAAAGGACAAAGGAGGGTGTTGGGGAAAGAACTCCCCTGTTGTTTGCTTGCAGGCTCCTTAGATCTACAGAAATGTTCACTCAGGATGTAAAGCAAGACTACATCACATAATCCTCTTGAGAATTAATACATGCTCAGCAATGGGGAAGGGAGAAGGATTTAATAGCCTGGTAGCTCTGGTTTCTCAAAGCAAGGCCAGCGAGGAGAATTTGTAAAGGGCTAACATGGCAAACTCGATCCTCTCCCCTGTCATGTGCTGCAGTAATCCTTGGTTCTTTCCTCAGGGTCATGATGAAAGCCATAGTCTTGCCTTCCATAAGCTTCAAACCAGATTGCTTTAGAAGGAATATAACCTCACTTTCTATGAAACTATTTGCAAATTCAGAAGACTGAAGGTTTGGAAATGTTCCTTTCTAAAGACTTTCCTGTTTTGCTGCAGTTTGCTAAGGAAGACCAGAGTGAGAGGTTCAGGCTGTAAAATAGAAGTCTGCAAGCTCCTAGTAGATTAAAACCTGATTGGTAGTAAATGAGTCCAGAAAGGAAGAGGAAAAAACCCAAACCAAACCAAACTAAAACATATAATCTATTTGTAAACATTTAAGGTCAGTAGCAATAATAACTCAGCAGGAGCTGTGTCTAGTTTCAGCTTCCACTTGCTCAGAATCTGTGTCTAATCAGTGACTAACATTGCTACACACTGGAAACCTCATTTGCAGCCCTGCAACTACAAAGGAGCTGGCACAAAAATGCAAGCTTCGAAGAGAGTGGAGTTTATGCTTAAGCCTTTGGCTTCCATTTTGATTGTTGGATCAATCTAGTACTCAGGTCACAATTTGTTAATGGTGGTAGCAATAAAAAACTCTTTTGTTTTTGATGATGACTTCTTGCAAACAAGCCATTTTATGTCTATGGCAGTGTGGAAGGGGATGCCAGGTCAGCACAAAGCTAATTTGCAACCAGGCAGGTTATTGTATGTAAGGGGTTCCTGGAATGGTGTTACTTTTTTACTCCTTGCTTACAGTTTATACAGAGCTCTATAGCCAAGACTATAAAATTGCCCTTCTTTTTTGCTAGGGCCCTAAATCCTCATCCAGAGTAAAATCACATATTGGTATAGGGAGTTGCACGAACAAAGAACAGCTTATTGAGCAGTGCTCCATGTTCTCAGTCACCATTTAGTTCTGAGTTTTAAATGATAAAGTACTGTGCTGGTTCTGTATGTCATAGATTTAATTTTCTTCATAGCACCTTGTATATTTCTGATATCCATAAAGTAGAAAACACGGGTAAAAACGTGCTTGGGTTAGTGCTCAGACACTGTTTAATTTAGGGTTAAATGTACTAACTTGCTTTGCTAACAACTCTGCTTTTGAAGAAGGGCAGAAGCATGTTTTGCTAAAAAGTATCCTTGGAGAAGAGCTAAAAGGCTGATAATGAGGAAACATCCTGTCCCATCAGGTGCAAGATCTGGGGCATTGCCAGGTAGGCTTGAAGTCAACCAAGTCTGGGGGAAAGGTAAAGGTGCCAGGGGGAGACTGTGACCACTCACCCAATTCAGGGACTATACAAATAACCCTCCCACATTAGCACGGGTGCTAATTTGAATATGCTTGACCAATAGTAGATGATGCAGTAATTACTAACCAATTAGTGTAAATTTAGGCAGGTTTTTCTAATCCTCTAACTAAGTAAAGAGGTTGTAAATTCTTTAAACACAGCTTTGACATGAGTGTATGTGTTCACACGCCTTCAGGGAACTGCCCTTTCACTGAGTGACCCAGAAGCTCAATTATCCTAATTTTCCCTTACCCTCCCAAAATCAACCATGAATGAAATGCCTTTGTAAAAGCAATTTCCCTATAGGTTGACTTTGGTCTGAGAAAGAATAGAGACAGAGATCAATATATACATTCCATCAGGCATCCAGATACTCTGCACCACTAATGAAATTTGGTTTTAAAAAATCCAGCATGCTCATTAAATGTACAGTCTGCTCTGATTCTGCTTAGAGGAAACATATATCAAACACTCTTACCTGGAGACTACCATTTTGAATGAGATTTATTATACATAGTCCTATGTCATTTGATGGTCGCTGGTCCGGGATACGTCAGGTGGGCAAAATCTTGAACACCAAACAAATAGAGTATAATTTGATGTTTTTCTCACATATAAGTAAAAAATAAATTTTGACCAGGAAAGCTTTACATTCTTTCTAGGATTTTTAAATAATATTAATGTTTTCAATTTGGACTTTTCCAAAACAGGTCATTCTTTCTCAGTATAAATCTCTAATGCCTCCTTAAACGTTAAATTCTTGGCCTTTCCACTATCCTGTGGCAATAAGTCAAAAACAAATTCAGATCCATGAGCTCAGGACTAGCAGGAGGTGAAAGAAAAAGGCAGAAATAAACCATCACATAATGTAATTCCTTCATTAGTTCATATCTATTTCTTTATCAAATAAATCAGTAAAAAGTTACTGGAACAAAGCTGCCATCACCACTTGTTCTGCTGGATATTGGGTCTGCCAAGTAACAATTATTTTCAGAAAGATTCGGATCTTTATGCCTTCTATGTCTTGTGCTAGTCCACTAAACTTAAAGACCAAAATTATAAACATTGTCTTAATGCAGTCATTACAAAATATTTCAGGATCTGATAGACTTTCTATACCTCTGAGGCAAATCTTCAAGCCTTGTTATAGTCAGGGGAACTTTTTTAGAGTTATACAAAGTATGGATACAGTGTTTGCAAATAATTTATCTTTATGAATAAATTGGCTCTTTAAAGTTAAATAAGAGAGTTTTGGGTTTTTTTAAATGAAATCTAACAGGTGAAAACCTGAAACAGTTGAAGTATCCTTTGTTTTATTTTTTAAATTCTGTGCTGACTTCAAAATGAACTTCAGATTTGCCCAGAAAAACTCCAAAACATCTGCTCATATGCTTTACTAATTATTTAAAGCCACTTCACATTTTTAAAATTACTTCTATCCATAAATATGCAAAGCAGTGTTGGACATAATATTAGAGGCTGAAGACAAGTAGATTGACATACAGCTAAATACTAAAATAAGACTGGGAAAATATGTAACTTTTGATGCATACCCAAATCTTGTATGTTGTTATACTAGAAAAAAGGAAGTTTCTTATCTTAAACATACAACTCTGGCCTAAAATGCTTAAAATATAGCCAGAAAAATGAGACATGCTACATATTACAAAAACATCCAATCAAGTAGCAAAACCTGATAGAACTAGAGAGAAAGCTTGATCAAGGATCAAAAAAGCAGGATGTAAAATAAAATACAAAAAGTTTTGTCTCTCATCCTATGGGATTGATATTTTAGTAATCCAAGATTCAGACTTGTGGTTCTAGTTCTCAAGTATCACTTCAGCTGGAATTTAAATTCTAGTGTTGCAGCCTGTCAGCAGTGAAGGCTGACAGCATCCTGGGCCCTGTCAGCATGGGCACAGCCAGTAGATTGAGGGTAGAGCTTGCTCTTCTTTTACTGGTCACTTGTTAGACTTCATCTAGGAACTTTTTTGGGCCCCTAGTTCATGAAAGTCACTGAAAAACTGGAGTGCAGCAGAGGCAGAAGGCAGGAGCACTTACCCTATGAGGGGAGGCTGAGGGAGCTGGACTCATACAGCTTGGAGAAGAGGGAGCTTCAGGGGAACCTAACAGCTGCTCCCCAGTACCTTTGGAGACCTTATCAAAGAGGCAAGTATTTAGTCAGGGGTGTAACAGGAGAACAAGATACGGTCATCAGAAACTGAAGGGGAGGTTCTGAGTGTTAAATATGGAAAACTATGGGGATAATTATACAAGGGACCAGGCAACCAAAGAAGCTCCAGGATCTCTGTTCTCAGAGGTCTCCAGAACATGACTGAACAAAGCTCTAGGTACCATGGTCTGAATTTGGTCCTGACCTCAACTTGAGGAAACACTTGGACTGGATGATGTGCCAAGATCCCTTCCAGTACAAATTATCCTCTGAATGTCTGCTTCTAGGATCTGATGCTTCTTTCAGAATTGCTGGAAGCTCTGCTGCTGCATTTTGAACAATATTCTGTAATGTATTAAATCCCTGGAGTAAGTCACAGAATCCAGGTTTCCCTGGGTCCGTGGGGTTGCTCTGTACTTTTCAGGGAGCGGGACAGTTTTCCTAGAAGACATATAATGATAATTATATAATTAAAATCTGTGATTTAATGCAGACTTTCACATTGATTTGCAGAAAAAATCACAGTTCTTGACTTCCTAACTTCAGCCAGCATGACTGTGTCGTTTTAATATCATTATGTAATTTTTTCTTCTTGTGCTCAGTTTCCATGCTGTTGAGACAGAGAAGCCTAAGATCAGATGTTTTATTATTCCCTGAGGGAATTGCAATTTGTGAGAGGCCATCAGCTTCCTAGCTCATACCTTTGTCACTACAGCTAATTAAAAGGGCTGTTTTACTGACAGCCACTAGGAGGTGATGACACAGGCGTTGCCACTGCCTTTCCCAGGGCTTTGAGGATTACAGAGGCAATATGTATCTCACCCGTGCCAAACCCTGAATCCATATGTCAGAAACATGGTAACATTAGTTTAATGAAATTATGATTTTCACAGCCTAAAAGGATTTTGTACACTACATTTTCCTGACTTCAGTTTTGGAAATAGTTGGCTGATTTTTGTGGAAAGCTTTCAGTAATACTACTTTGAATACTCCAAGTGCAAAAAGTAGGAATCAAGTTCTAGGATTTTAGAATGAAAAGTTTTTAGGTAGTGTAACCAATGCTGACTCCACCATTTAACTTAAATGGTTAAAAAGATGATGTGGCAGAAGATGGCATTCAATATCATGTTTTCAAGTTTTGCACTAGTTAAATATCTGCCTGAACACTGTAGGAGACATCTCCATTGTGGGTTTTAGATCTGCTCTTTACAATTTCAATTGTTAATGTTAAATACAATTTAACATCAACCCTCTAAGTCTATACTGGGTTAGAATCTGGTTATGATAGGTGTTTTAAAGTCCCAAAATAAGTCATAAAGTGAGATAAGGTGGAACAAGAGGGTATAACAATAGAATATGAAATTTTTTTTTAGAGACTGGCTCACCAGAGAGACATACAGTCTCAGTGGATGGATTTTAGTCCTAATTAGAGTATTGTCAGTGGAATAGTTATTGCCCTAATCAGAAACTGTGGCAGACAGGTGGTCTGTTAGACAGGTTGTAAAGCATACACAATGCATAATAAAGTCACCAGAGACCAGACAATGTGCTGACAATGATCCTAGGGCTCTTTCCAGTGCTGCCCTTAGCATTGAAATTTGGGGCTTATCCCTCTGATATATATCCTCCTAACTGTATAACTATGGCCTTTGGACTCCTGTGTTTAACATACAGCTCAGTTCTCTTTGATGCCGGGATAGCATAAAGAGTGTTACAAGAAGAATGTTATTATTTTTGTCACCTGCAAAATATTAATGCAAATATTTTTGGTGTGCCAATGACTGTTAAGTGTTGAGTGGTTTATGCGGTGACGACTTGGACCCAGTTTTACAAACTGTTACATGCTTGTATTACATTTTAGGAAGAATGTAGTTACCTCCCAGTAACAGGAAAAAACCCATTAAAATTCTTCCAAAATCCATAGAAAACTTATTTTTCATCACATGGTTTGCCTAAGCAGAAATGTCTGAGCTTGGATGAGTCATGATCCTGGAGGAGGCGGGAAAAGGACAGTATTTGTCTTCTACATAAGGCTGCCTGAGATTTTCCAAGTAGATCTCCTTACAGCTAAGATCTTCAATAGCTGAATCTACTCTGAGCTTTCTTAACATACATTAATAATGGATAATTTAATCAATTACCATGCACCAAAGTTATATGTTAAGCAACTAAAACTCAACTCAAGTTATGTGTGACAGGGAGAGTGTATTCATCCCGAGTCCAAATATATTATAGCTACCAGTGTCCTACATTTCTATTCACAGGTAACACTGGCAATGGACAGTTCTTTGTTTCTTCTTATGACATTGTGGAATTATTGCTACAAATTGCTTAAGATGTATTTGGCATGAGACAGAGAGAGTAAATAAGAGATAACGCAGTTTGGAGGCTATTGGTACAAACTTGAGGACTCCTAGATTCATGGCAATTCTTTTACTCAAACTTCACAGGAAGTTCCTGACACAGAAACCGAGGAAATTATTGAGTTAAAAATCTTTCCATAGGAAATATTCTTTGTATGTCTTTATGGTTTTCTCTGGTCTTTCTTAGTGCATCTTCTCTCTTCCTGTCTTAATTACCTTTTTCTTCTGCCCTGCTCCCCTTGTTCATGTTAGAAACTAATTTCTCATAGGTTTAGGGACTCTTAATCTAATACTAGATAGTGCTGTCTAAGCTTTTCATTAAGAATACTAATCCATGACTAATATAACTACAGCAGGACAATTCTTCTTTGTGACTTATTCTTAGCTTTTTCTTCTCTGCCATATTCTTACTGTGGTGGGTTAAGAAAGGAGTGTAGATAGAGTGCACCCAGAAGAACAGGTGTGTTTTTACCCTGATAGTGTTGCAGTGAACATTTCTTATCCTAGCCACTGAACTTGTTAGGGAAGCAGCATGTAGTTCAGGAAGGTTGTGGCCTTGAAAGCATGTGGCTCGCAGAGCTTAGGCTCCCATATCCCACTTGCTACTTATCAGGTTAGGACTTTCCGGGAGGTTACACATTTTTTTTAGAGTGGCAAAACACATGATAAATAAATATTGCAGATAGGATCATTGATCATGACTGGGAACATGGTTACATAGGAGCTTTCATAAGCCATTGTCTGAACAAGAAGGAGTGAACTCAGGTGAATTTACTTAATCCGTCACAATCCAAGAATGTTGAACCACGTGCACTTACTTTATTTCGGAAATAATTTCATGCTTTCCTTCATTTGGTATGTGCCTCCCAATTCCCCACATCCCCACACTCCCCCACCCCCGTCCATGATTTTTCAGTGCTGCATTATTAAAACTGCTGCTTGGCCTTTTGTCTTGATGCTGAGACCAATGGAAAATGAGTAAATTGCCTAGTATGACAGCACACCATTCAATTAACATAGGGGAAACCTTAGGTGACATAAATCCAGCATACCTGATGCCTGATCTTCTTCACATCCATCAAGTGATGCACAAAAAGTGTGGTCTTGCAGACAGATGTGTCCGATCCAGTGGAATAATTTTAGGAACAATTCTGCTGAGATAAATGACACCAAGGACTGAATCAGAAACCATGTTGTTAGAGTATGGAAGGCAGACAAGGATCTGGGAGCCACTCTTCTAGTGAATTCTGTGAGCCTTGTGCTAAAAGCAGCTGCAAACTGAGAGTCTCTTACTGAGACTGATATAATCAAGGGTGTTAGTGGGGATATCTCTAGAATTCAGGGCCCAGGTCTAGAATACACACAAGAAAAAGCGTTCATGTAATTTTTCACAGTAAGATGGATTCAGAAAAAGGTACAAGGACCATCTGGCACCCAGAAAACTTGTCTATAACTGTGTGAGACTGAGGAAATCCAGTCTACTTAATTTATCCTCTTGGGGTTTGAAAAGTAACATTAACAGTCTACAAGTGTTTTCTTTACTATGGGAAATCTTCTCCCTTCTTGCCATGTAAGTATTCAGTCTAGAAAACTGAAAGCGTTTGTGTCTAGGAAGAAAAAAAAATTCTGATATGGCTCATCTTTTTAAAACAGGAAAGTAACAGGGCCAAATCTGACATCTGGTTATCTGATGCTAGAAACAATTTGAACTTCAAGCTTGTCAACACTGGGAAAGTAATGCTTTCCAACCAAGATTGATGCTCAGCCATGATTTCTTAAAGTTGTGTTCTAAATTATCCACAAGTAATTCAGAATCACTAGGTCAAATCTTGGAAGATGGTTAAGGAATGACATTTTAATGTCAGTATTGCAAATACCTATGCGATAAATATTTAATTTGCAATTTCAATTTACTAGCAGAACATGCAAGGTCGCATAAGCAGTTAGCTGTCAACAGACCATTACCTGCCACTGCCTGCCAATCACCCACAGATGGTCCCATGAAGTCCTCCCCATCACTGCAGCATGCAGGTATTATCAATAAATAGTGGTAGCAGCAGAGGACTTTATTTTAAGTCCTGTATTGTCTCCAGAGTCAGTGGCCAGATAGACCTTAACATGGAAGCTGACAACCTCACCAACTGTGATTGCCAGACAGTGTTCACATACAGGTCATTTCTGCATGGTGAAAAATCTGACATGTGGTTGTGAAGGCCTAGTGGCTCAGTTGCTAAGTTACAGGAGGTTTTGCTTTGATGCAGATAATAAACAGCTGTTTACACAGTATGTTTGCACATACTCTAATAGGATCACTTTGCTTATTTGCTTTTTTTCCTACTAGTTGCACTGCGTTAACATCTGTCAAACAACAAATAGCAATATCTGAAATGCATGAATATTAATGAAGATGCTATCTTCATCATGGTAAGGATATGAAAATAAATCTCATAAAATATTTTTATTTTAATAACTTTTCTCATTGGAGGATGATTGCCAATTCCTCATACGATTTCTTCACCTATATATACTTGTGAGAGATCATATCCCTAAATTGAAAGCAGAGTTAGCATGACTAACCCCAAAATGGTGTCGTGATGTCTTAAGGCCACATGTTACGATCATGCTGTCATACCTGGCATAACACAATCCACATAACACCTCTAACTAGTTCATAGATTTATTTATGTCTTCTGGCTGATTTAGAGCATATCGTTTGAGAAAAGTACAGACAATCTGGTATGAAAAATATCAAGTGAGAAAGAAAACACTGCATTCATTCACATTAGCCCTGTGCTTAATCAACCTCAAAGTTTAAACACGTGCATCTTAATTCTAGTTTGAATTTAGCTCTGTTTTGAGTCATTGAGGGTAACAAGCCAGAGCACATGAAGTGGGGCAATAAAGTTGGCAGTATACCATAGCATCTCTGTGCAGTTTTCTGGCACAGTTTTAGGAGGTTTTAGAATTGTTAAGTATAAGTGCTCTCATCTGCCTGGAGTCCTACTGCAGCTACTCATATATAATCTGTGGACAGTGGGACACTAAAATGCTCCCTGGATGTCCTATCCAAACGCTTCACTACCCATACCACTTCGGCAGTATTATTGCTCATGGATACTGAGGCGATCAGCCTCTGGCCAATATTTATTTGTTGCATGTCAAATAGAAATGTGCACTGATTGCATTTCTCTTGCCCATTTGGAGCTTTACATGAGCAGTTTAACAATACTGCTGCTTCAATGACTTTGATATAAAAGCCTGATTCTGTAATTCTCTGCTGCTACTATAGTGTGATAATGGATTCGAACCAAAAAAAAAAACCCAAACCAACAACAAAAACCCCCAAAACCTCAATGCAGGAATGTTTTCTTGAAAATAACTATCTGTAGTAATTCAATATTGTACACAGTAAAATTATAAAATTATCTCTTGTGTAATATGTATGGTTTTCTAGAGGTGCTAGAACTAAAATAAGTAGAACAATTCTTTCCATTTTTCATTCCTGGAGCTTCTTTACATTTTTCTTTCTAGAGAACCATAATCTACATGTCTGTAGTATGCCAATTTTTTTGCCCGAACTGTACTGAACTGCAATTTATGGATAATTATTACAGAACAGGTGTAATTTTCAATTAAAAATATATTAATATAACTGTTTTAATTAAAAGCCATACACATATCTATCAAAATAGAAATTTATTTTAAAATCAATGTTGTTCTCAGTTTGTCCTCACTCCCATCATTTGATTTTCTGATAAGGATCCCTGGAATTTTTAAACATCTGTAGGAAATTTTAATCAGGACAATTTTCCCTAGCATATCTCTTAATTATATACATATTAACTGAAATAAACATTTCTGGTCACTTGGGCCATATTTATTACAGGACATCTGGACTGGTGACCTACCTTTTTCTAGACCCAAAATATTTCCTGCCTTATAAGAACATACCAAAGTGACATTTTCATATTAATTTCAGTGGATATTTCCAGCTGCCACACTTTTTGGCATCGCAGCAATCTCCAGAAGCTAAATGTATCTTCTATTTGAGTAGACATAGAAATATATGAACTTTACATTCTTTTTTTTTTTTTTTTCATATGTTCCAATATGAGGATTCCCATATATTGTTTCAGGTCATTATCATTATACAAAAATTAAGAAGTATGGTGAAAATTTTATTACCCAGGACTAGAGGCTTGAAATTTAGTTTGAATTAAGGTAAGGTATGAATTTTAAGTGTGGTATCTATTTCTGTCTACGTGCTGACAAGTGAGGGTATGAGGGGGTTGGATATTTGGCCACAGTATTTACAGTATTTCCTTCTAAAGCTTTTATAATAACATTATGGTGGGCTATAAAGATCTTGCACAAAATGGTTACAACTTGAATCAGTACCAAGACTGGGTTTTGTCTGCTTTATTTAGAAAAAAAAATCTTATTGCTAAAAGGAAGTGATACTACATCAAGATGTTGCAAGATTGATACATGCCTCTACTGTATGTTTGGCTGACAGCTTTGTCCTGTAACAAAGATAGGGTACAGTGGGAATTATCTATCACCTGGATAGATACTGTCATTATTTTATTATTCTGGGATAAAACATAAATAAGTCACAAAGCTTAGGAAGAATCTGCAATAAGATGCGTTTTGCAGAAGTTTTAAATTTAGTATTTTTTACATCAGTAACCTGTTGCAGCTTTACCCTACTTCTTGAGCTGAAGCTGGTGGAGTTAAAACCCTCCAATTTCTAAGCTCAGTGCAAAGGTCAGGCAACACGATAGGGACCTCCAGCAGACCCACATCACAAGCACTACTTTAACAGTTTGTTGCTGTTGGGGATTTTGGTTTTCTTTATAGCTGGTCTCAGAAAGCATAGTTCAACACTTCACAGCTTCTGACCTTTCTTCACTGCTTTGAATTGTCTCTGGTAACTTAAAGAACACATTATAGCTGTAAGAATTTGAATTTTCTGACGTCTTGAAATAGCAATGCAATCTGGGCTAATCAGAGGAAAATGAATGGCTTTCAGTAAGCATCATGTTGTGTTCAAAGCAGGGGTCTGATTCTAGCTTCAGCGGAGTTCGGCAGGAGCTGGCAGCATCTCAGCCTTGCAGCTGCCAGTTATCAGCTGTGGAATTAACAGGCAAGTCCACTGCTAACACCAGATCACAGCTGCTTCTCCTCCCTGCTGAGCTTGCCCCATCATGGTGGGTCCTGCTGCATGAGAAGGGAAAACATCACCTGCAAGGAGAGAGAGCTGGGAGAGGAGTTCCTGTGTTCTGCTGGGTGTGGTGACTCCAACACACAAACCCAATATCTTTACTCCGTGGGTGCAATGGAAATCCTTAGGAATCCATAGATTTCCAGTAAGCTCAAAGTAACTGTATGTCTTACTGGAAACCTATCATGGTAGAGGACCAGCACACCGCTGGCTGCAGGAGCATCTTGCAGTTGTGAAGGACAGTGCCCACCAAGGTAACAATTTTGTAATGCAGTGGTAATTACAGTAAGAGTGAGCTTGTTATGTCTTCCCTGAGTTTGTCTAGCTCCCAGCTTAAGGCATTTGCCTCAGGGTCAGTGCAATCTGTTTAGATACTGCAGTAGAAACCAAAATAAAGACCCTATCAGGAAACACTGGAAGCTTCCAAAAATGATAGCTAAAACTACTAGGCTGTTATGAAGAGAGTTGCATCCATATGTCTTGGTGTTAGTCTTATCTGACTGTGAAAATTTCAAAAAATATATTCCAATTCTTAATGGGCACCAATCTCTGACTCTTAGCTGTAGTTATAATGTATGCTTGAAGAGGACACTACATTGTATGTAGAGTTTTTGAGGTGTTTTAAAGGTATATTTGGCTCTTGCATGCATGAAATGAGCTATTCAGAAAAATAATATGACTGTGTAAATTGCAAAATACTGGCTATGGCCACACAATCTGCCCTGAGCAAAGAGTAACCCAGGAAGAAAATTCTCTTTCATAGTTTTCTAGAAGCTAAGGAACAATAAACTGACAGAATGGTCTCACTAATTTCAATGAAGAGGAAAGTTGACAGCAATAAGCAGAGCCTACCTGCTTCTCCAGTGACACCACCACAAGTGGAGGACAACTGCATCAATTTATTGTCTTTTACTGGGGTAAGAGTAGGCAGGGACTTGGCAGAATACCTACTGCTTTTCTTTTCTTGGGTGCTAAACTGAAGATTATAAGTCAGAATCAGTTTACTTATGAGTAACATAACTTCTTAATAAGGGAACAAGTAATCTAGTTTTAATAAAAAGTAATGATGCATCTCTAAAATTATGTGCTAAGAACTTATACTGTTTAAATATCATTTTCGTATTACATATCAACATTCATCGTGTTGTTCTTCTCTTTGTCTAAATTGTCTGAAATTACTTTTACACATATTGTATAATAAATTTCAAAATAATCACATTTTGTTACAGCATTTAGTGCCAAGCACTTTTCTGCACAGTGCAGGCTCTGTTTTTGTAAAAACTATGTCCCTAGCCACCTGGCAGCTCATTCTTAATTCATGTGCATTTAGTTACAGCTGGCATAAAAAGCAGAGTTTTCCAAGGACACTCTGCAGACTTGCCCAGTGGAAATTATAACCTCTATAAAATTGTTTCATGATCAAATTCTGTTTTCTCAGGCCTGTTTTGTCAGATCGTGGCCTTGGGTAGAAGTACTGGAGCCACTGAGCTGCCAGGATGACATGTCTAGCTAGAATTACACTGAAGGTAACCAAATAACTCTTAAGTAGGACAGACACTTCCATCTGTTGATTCCATTGCAGGATCAACATTTAAGACATACAATGATTCTCACAGACACATGCTGCCCACTCTCCAATTTTTCTGTATATATTTCTAAATAAAGTGTGGTTCTGGTTTGTTGGTGTGGCTTGGTTTCAGGTTGTTGTTTTGTGGGTTGTTTTTTGTTGTGGGGTTTTTTTTTTCTAAACAGAAGGGCTTTTAATAATATTTAAGTAATTTGAAATTATGATTTGTCTGACAGGTAGATTGAGAGATTTCAACAGCTGAGAGTATGCCAGAAAGTTAGGAAAGGTGTTAACTAATGTGGAATATCAACTTCTAAATAAAATAGCATATTTAATGTAATTAAAAATAATGACCATTGGCTTTAATATAAAAAGTACCTTATGGCCACAGAATATGTCCTTATTTTTTCAAGCTTGCAATGGCAATAATTCTGTCTGGCCACCAGAGGAGTGATTGCCCAAGAAGGTGGCATGGTTTGTACATAACAGTCTGTGAGGACTGTGGCAGCAGGAGGAACAGAATAGCCTTCAGAGCTTCAGGTAAGTGTCCCAGAAATTTGGTGACAGATGTCTTCCACATTTCCTCCCACCCTCACTGGAGCACTCAGGGAGTAAAATACTGAGCAGTGCAAAGAATAACATCGTAATGTGATATTCATTACTAAAGGTATCAACAAATACCCACCATGTTCTGTCATAAGTATCTTCCAGTGTTCTGGCACAAGTAGCTTCCATTATTCTGTTTTAAATTGGCTGATTTTTTGAAGTTTAGTTTACTTGGATTATTTTGGATATTAAAATTTAAGATGGAAATTATGCAGGTATGTAGCCTGTTATTATGGATGTAACATTCTTCAGTCAGAAAGTTCTCAAATTGTACAAATCAGTCAGGTTTCTGGGTCTAAGGCATTGGTTTGTTCATGCTGGTATTCTGAGATTCTTAGATGAACACCTAAACCATAACTTGAACACACGCTTATGATTTGCAGTCAAGTGGGGAGTGTAAACCTCTGTTGCTCATTTGAAATGCAGTATTAGTATAAAAAGCAAACATCTAGACTAGGACTTGTGAAAGAGGCTACATTTACAAAGAGAGAGACGCATGAAAGTTTTTAAAGTGGTTCATAATTCAGAGAATAGAATCAAACCAAATTAATGGAATTAGAGGGCAGTCCCACAATCCCACTTCTGCTCATGCTGCAGTATCATAGTAACCATGGTAGAAGTAGTAATGGTAACTATATACAGCTGAAGATTAGAGTGAAAATCTGCAGTAGAATGCATTTGAAAAATTGTAAAATCAGCCTGAAGTTTGAAAATGGGCAAAGAAAAGGCAGGATTTCCTGCAAACGCCTTGTAAGGCTTTGTCCTGACACTTTCCCCATGCAGGGAGTAACTGAAAAACACTATGCCAGAGTGATTTGCTCTGTGCCTCAGTATAATGAGCAAACCCCCAAATGAAGGAAGGTTTAGATTAGATATTAGGGAGAAGTTTTTTACAGAGAGAGTAATGAGGTGCTGGAACAGGCTGCCAAGAGAGGTGGTGGATGCCCTGTCCCTGGAGGTGTTCAAGGCCAGGTTGGATGGGACCCTGGGCAGCCTTGTGTAGATCCAGCCTGAGGTTGGTGTCCCTGCCTGTGGCAGGGGGTTGGAGCTCTATGATCCTTGGGGTCCCTTCCAATCCATACCTTTCTATGAGCAAACAATGACCATTCCAAGCAACATTTCAATGGAAAATAAGATAACTTTTCAGTTGGGAGTTGGATCTTTTTAGTTTGAAATGACAAATTTAATTCATATATTGTATTACTGAACATCTTTCAATTATTGTAAATGAATATTGAACTGATGTGACTTTTTTACATCCACTTCTTTTTATATATTATTTTTATAACCAATTCCATATCAGTTTCTCCATTCAGTTGCATAGATGTAAACCAGAAGTAATGCAGCTGAAATTAATAAAGCTGTGATTCTGTAAAGCCAGCGCAGAAGACAGAAGAATTAAGTTACGCAGACTCTTTCTCTTCCATCTTATAATGGAGTAAAACCACGGCAAAGCTATTGGCTTAACTGGAAATCTACGTCATTTACATGAATATGAATAGAAAGTAGACAATTTGTTGTTATTTTCAATAGCCATGATAACTGAGGCCATATGTCCTACTATATAAAACATATGCTCTCCATAACTCCTGTCCATACAGAATTGGCATACATAAATTGCAGCTTACAGTTCCAGTAGAAGTTAATTGCCTTCTGCCTTCTCTTTTTCTACTGAAGTTGTTTAAGGGAACAAAAGGTTTAGTTCAGCATTCTGCCAGTTACAAAGACTGGTCAGATTAATTTCAAAATCTTGAAAGGAAGTAAAAGGTAAAACTGAAAGGAAATAAAAGATGGTGTTGCCTATTCATCAAAACACAGGATTCTTTTATCTACAATGCCAGTTATAATCTCTTTTGTATAGATGGCTACTATAGGCCCAGGGGTTTGATTCAGTCATTCCTGTTCTTAAATGTAAGAACTGACATGTCTGCCAGATGCTTAAGCTTTGATTGTGCTTTTTGCAGAACTAGTCAGTATGGTCAGTCCCTAAGGAGTTGTTCAGCTGACTAGCCATGCAGTACCTATTTTATGTCGAGCAGAATTGCTTTTCTAGTGTGTGGTAGATCTGCACTGGGAAGTTTTGGTGTGTAAGTCTGAAGGTAGATTCCCACCCCAGATGACTTCCCATGTAAGATTCTGAAACAAGTCATAGAAACACAGAACAGTTTGTATTGGAAGGGACGTTAATCATCATCTGATTCCTAGCCCTGGCCATGGACAGGGACACCCTACGCTAGACCAGGTTGCCAAAAGCCCCAAACAACCTGGTCTTGAACATTTCCAGGTAGGGGGCATTCATAGCTTCTCTGGGAAACCTGTGCCAGTGTTTCATCACATTCAGAGCAAATAATTTCTTTCCAGTATCTAATCCAATTCTACATTCTACCCTCTTTCAGTTTTACAACCATTACCCCTTTCCTTATCACTACATGCTCTTATAAACAGCCCCTCTCCATCTTTCAAGTGTCCATCAGTATTACACAACATCTTTCTAGAATCAAAGTCAAATGCTAACAATGCCCATACGTTCCTACCCACTCCTATTAAAGAGAGAAATTCTCCCCACATCAGGACTACTGAAAAATTACTCTCTTTCATGCAATATTAAATATTGATGAAAGGGAACTGAAGGCACCCTGGATATAGTATTAGAAATCACATTGGAAGAAACAGTCTTAATGGTTTGGTGTACTTTGTAAATAACAGTAATAATGTCTAGATATATTAATAATATTTAAAAATCTGCATGGAATTCCAATAAATATATGGAATTACAATGTTTTTATAGCTTAACAAATTACATTTTAATTCACAAGAAATGTAAAGACTATCACGTGAGAAAGACTTGGAAAAACCTGAATATTTTTGTGTAAACTGTATATACTACAAACCTTCAGATTGAGGACATTAATTATCAGATCATTTATTTAAATATGATTTGCTATTCTTGGTTAGGCTTCCTCATCCATTAGTTCATATGCTATTATTGAAAATATTGAAACATTTCCTTCCAACAGCATGTACAATAATTGCTGTGTATAAAGTGAGAGTGCTAAGAAAGAAGTCTTTGTTTGGTGATGTACTTCATATGTTCATTCCACTTTTCATAACATTTTCTGTGCATACTATAGATGAGTTTTCAGTACTCTTTTTCCAAATTATTTGCTATTTATCTGTTTCATAAAAAAGTTACTCAAGACTGTGATAATGAAGTTGCTCTACCAATAAGGAAGCTTTAGTTTTAACTTTTTGGTGTTTTCAGAAGTCCGGATATGGTTGCATATAAGTGTCCAGGTTTATCCTTGTCTGAATAGCTATTAATTAACTTGATCCATTAGATTTATCCTCTTTTCTTCAAGGTAAAATTTAGCAATCAGAGAAATACTCTGGTCTCCACTCAGATTGGAGTGTTCACCAGGGAAATAGTAGAACAGTCAGTGCAATTGCTTTCTGTAACACCAGTTCAAAGGATAAGATAGCATGTCAGAGAACTTAGATCATGTCTCATCCAGCTATCAGCAGCATGCAGACCACAGGCACAGCACAGTCTTGTATACCATGGCTCTTTGAGAAAACCTAATCTCAGTCTATGATTTTAGAGATCTACTTGTTTGATGCTTTACTCTTCCTTGATTGTGGTGATGGATGCTACACTGCACTCAAGAATGATTAATTCATTTCAGATATCTCAAAAGTAAATTGGTTATGGTTTCTACCTAAAGCTGATCCTACATGCCAGGGCTTTCTACATAAGCGTTAGGTATCACTGTGCTGACACAAGGAAGCAGTTATCAGGAAAGTGGAAGATAAGCCTTTTTGTACTTTGTGAACATCTTTAAAACCAATGCATACTTTACATTGCTCTGGTAATGTTTACATGCCACATTTACAAAATATCCTTCTTAAGGATCATTTCAGCAGGCTCTTTTAAAAGAATGATGAGTATCGCTGGACAAATTCCATACACTATCTGGGTTCAGTCCTGTGCCAACCATGCAGTTCTGGTTGATCCAGGAATATGTCATGGTTTGTGTGTGCTCTGTTATGAAGATACATGGATCTTATCCATGTCTTTCTATGTCTATCTTAAGATGCAAATTTCAGAAGAGGTAGAAATTTGTTCCAAATACTATGCAGATACTTTACTCTGTTTTCAACACTGCCACAGACCCAGTGCCTTTTTTGTTTGCTTTGAGGTAAGTTTTACTTTATATATGACAATCCAAACAGTTGCTTTTTTGTATATAAAAGAAATGGATTTTCTGTACTGATACAATATGATCTTAATTGCATTAGGCTGCAAAGTTGCAAACAAAAGCATGGGGGATTTGTTGAGACTTGAGATTAAAGTTCTCTTTCTGTGGGTAAACCCAATGACATGGGTATTTTGCAAATGTATTTGCCCTCAGCAACTTCCTTTTTAAAGTCATTCATAGAGTGTACAGATTTTTAAAAAAAGCAAAGGCAAAACCAAAACCAAACAAACAAAACCCCAACTCATTTATGTGCCTTGTAGTACACAGGGTCCTGTGGAGGTCATCTGAAGTGCATGACCTATTTTGAATTCCTTCAATTTGCATGACTTTGTCAGTTTTAAACTGATGATTCTGACAATATTTCTCAGCATCCCTGCTGAACATTTAAATCTGGCTTCCCACTGCTTTTCATACTGATGCTTGCTTTCAACTTGATGAAATGAAGTCATAATTAAATAAAAATCATCCCATAAATAATTATAAAATCTCACTCAGCCTATCATTTGAGTTGCCTGCAGGCATCTTTAGATACTTGTTTTCATTTGTGTTATGTGGCTTCTCTATAATTCTAATAACCCTATTTTTCCTCTACATCTTTCTCTAATTCCTCTCAGATGATGTCAGTTTACGAGATTACTTTACTTCTCTTAGATGTCTTTCCAGGACTCGGTGACCTCACTCTGCAGGAGTGGACACTCGGAATGTGCAAGTGTGCGGTAAACTTCCTGCCTCTTTGTACCAACTATCCTGAGATGCTTTCCACAAGTCTTAATGTACAAGGGAAGAAACTGCAATGATGCCAGAAAGCTGCTCTGAAGTCCCTGATGATTCTCAGAATCTATTTTGCTTGTGGGGTCATTCAATTATGACTGAAATTAGTTCAGTTATTCATTTTGGTTTGCAAGTATAAAAATAGAAAATATTTTGAAATCTGGGGCTGTATTCAAGCTGTAATTTGAATAAATTGAGGAATAGTTATAACTGCGGGGTCTGGGGGCTGTTACATTTTTACGTAAATGCTGAGACGGCAGACTTGTGTCAAGACCTCCCTGCTGAAAACTTCAAAGGCATTCCTTCTGGGCAAAGAGTTTATTCTAGAATTGTGGAAGTTCCTCCCTGAGGTTCAAAGGGTCATTGCTAGAAAACTCATTATCTGTAGGGACTGGTGACTTGAGTAAAAAGCTAAAAAATAGTGTGAATATTGACTATGCTCACAAGGTGACAGGATGTGGGAATTAGACAACAAATATAAGACAGGCAGATGTTTAGGGGGATGGTGGGTATGTGAATGTGGTTACAGTGTGAATAAAGAGATTTTTCAAGTATGACAAAAATATTTTATCCAAAGTCAAACCAAGTCTGGTGTCAAAACTGCTTTCAAAAGAGCTATCAAGGAATGAGGGAAGATCCCATGTTGTTGGCGAAAAATCCAGAAGTGGTGTGAAGTCAGCCAAGTATATTTTTGCTAAGCTTTCTTTTTTCCTTTACTTTGCACAAGGGACAGATAGAATATCAGGACTAAATATGTCAGATATGACAAGACGGGAAGAATGGAGCTAAGGCAAAAAGATTTCTGTTTTAGCTGGCAAAACTGTGCAGAGCGGTGGTTTTATAGTCACTTCAGGGTCCTGCAGGACTAGGTTATCTTCCCCTGCTCTTGGCTCTACCATTCTTACAATGGGAATGTTTAGGATTATATCTTCTCAATGTACCCCACCAAGGAATTTTGGTGTATACAGACTGTTCAGTATCAGGAATATTCCCGCCCCTCTAGAAAATCATAATTTTCTTCTCAGTAGTGCTGCCTGCTTCAGATATTCGCAGTCATCAATTCCTTAGTCCTTGTATTCAATGTTATCCTCTATTCATACATACATATGCCAAAAGATTAACTAAAGTTATGGGATGACTAATTTAGGCTGTTGGGTACCACTACATACAGTTCCAGAATACAAAACACTGAGTCACTTGCTTATGAGAAAAGCAAAAGTTTCTCAAAGGGTGATGTCAACCAAGAGTAAGGCACAGGCTGCTGCTGACCCAGTAATTTGACCTTTCTTCTTGAGCACCTTCTGTTATGAATACATTTCAGCAAATGAATGCATGCATAAAATAATCCTCAAAACCATATTCCACCAATCTATTTTCTACAGACAAGGACAATGGAGCAAATATTTGACAGGCATCAATCACAGTGCCTGTCACATAGCTGAAGTGAAATCTGTGAGAACCTCTGGAGGTGAGGACCCACATATGCTGAAAGCTATCTATCAGTGCTAAATCTAGGGTACGAGCTATGTTTAGCAGTCAGTATATTTAAGCAGACAGTATTAATCTGATGAGACACAAACCTATAGTTCTTATTTAAGTTCTATATCAGTAAAATAAGCATTTCCAGGTAATGTTGTCAGTAATACAAAATTTCTGAAGTGACTGCTGGCACACTTTTGGCCTGAGTCAACAGGGGAAATCTCCCCAGAAATTGCTTTTCAAAATTTGAGAGCTAACACAGGACAGGACCCATTCCCAAAAATCAGACCCAGACAAGATGTTCTGGAAAGTTTAACAGTTGAGCAGGGACTGTTTTGTCCCATTTAGTCTTGGGAAGAGAGAACAGGTACTGAGTAACTAACTCAGTTAACAGTCAGTTAACCTGTAGAAAGAGATGTATTCTCTGAATCCGCTGGGCCACTGGCCCAGTACTGAATCAGAAGGAAAAATATAGGCAGTTGTATTTCTTGACATTTTTCATGTGGAAATGTGTATTTTCTGCACAGCTTGGTTTCTTTAACAGCACAAAATGGTTTAAATGGTATTTTTCGTATTTTTATTTTGTTTGAACATATGTTACTGCATTCAATAATTAACTGAAGATGAAAAGAGCTTATTGTCAAATGTATGTGTGTGTGTGTGTAGTTCACAGTAAGTGAAAGTAAAGATGTTACATTTCTAGACTTTTGCTGCCAATGAAGAATGAAGGCTAGAAGGTCAAGTTTAAAAACAATGGATTTTTTTTCTGTCTGTTATACCAGTAACTAGTAGCTAACATAGTAGCAATGAAATGGGAATGTGTTTGACTTGCAGATTTGCCTCTCATTATTATTATTATCATCACATTTTTTCAAACAAGAAATCAGACTGCAAGTGTGAATTCTGATTGAAATTCATTAAAATACAACTACTATCATCCATGTGAGAAAAAATTGTTTTTCACAATTCATATTTTGAGTTGAAATGGAATCACTTTTCCTCCACCCACATTTTCTTACATGTGAACTTAATTACACCGAAGGGGATCCTTCATCATCTGCGTTTTGGTCCCTCAACTGCAGCCATAACTTTGATGTAATTTTAATAATATTTGTGCTATGTAATGGCCTGTAACAGGCTCTAGAATGATTCTCCACTCTAATCTGTGCTTCCCCAATGGATTCAACAGCAATGTATAACCATCAGCTACATGAAAAGTAACTGCCACAGAGTCTGAATCTTTCGAAGTTAATGCTGTACTACTAAAATATTGAAGTATCTCACTTTATGACATCAAAAGCTTTTACTTTATGCATAGTACTTTAATCCAAGATATTTTTTTAGCTAAATGTGTATTGCTGCTGGTTGTCTTTGTTGCCTGATTGAATGTTTTACGTTACTCCATATTCTTTATGATTTTTTATAACTTTATATTTTTACCCAATAAAGAGTAAAAAAATATACATATAACTTAAAATTAACAAGTTAAAATAACTTTTCTATAGTCTGACTGAAATACTTTGGATCCTCAAAGCTCAAATATTTTCCAATTGATTTGGATACAAGATATATATATTGCCCAATTTTTTTTCTGTTTGAAAAAAAAATTAAGTGTTGCAATGTATTATCGTAATCAAAACAAAAATGTCCACATTCTCCTTAGTATACATCACTACAAAAATATATATTTTAGACACCAAAATTTAATTTTCAAAACAAATATTCTTCAAATGTAATGTTATTTGGATATAGACCTAGATATGGATTTTAAATTTATATCTGGGATCTAAAGATTCATCTTCTTGTTATGTGTTCATATATGACCAGATTTTTGTAAGAATTCTGCCTGGATTTGAGAGTTGCATGTTCAATATGTTATAGTGTCACTGTGGGTTGACCCTGGTTGGCTATTAGACCCCCACCCAGCTGCTCTCTCACTCCTCCCCCAACCCCTCAACAGAATAGAGTGGGAGAAAATAAGATGGAAGTGTCCATGGACTGGGATAAGGTCAGGGAGATCTCTTACAAATTAGCTTTACGTGAAAAACAGATGTGAGTGCAGAAAAATTATTTTAATTTACTGTCAATTAAAATAGTTTTGGGCAATGAGAAACAAACTAAACCAAAACCTCCCTCCCATCTTTTTTTTCCCCCACAAGGCTCAATCTCTCTCCACTGCCAAATCTTCTACCTCCCCTTTCCTGTTGCAAATGGCACATCCAAGGGAGAATGGAGGCTGTAGTCAGTCCATAACAGCTCTGCTCTGCAGATCCTTCCTCCTCACCCTTGCTCCAGCATGGGTCCTTCCACAGGCTGCAGGAAAATCCTACATGTGGTCTCTCCCCTGACTGCAGTGAAAATTCTACTTTAGGCCCCGCACCACCCCTTCTTCTCTAATATTCATTGTTTCTTCCTTTTTTTTTTTTCCCCACCAGTCCTCTGCCATCCAGTAGTTTTGTCCTTTCTGAAATATTTTCCCTGATGTGCCCTCACCTCGGCTGTGGGGCTGGGCAGGGCCTTGCAGTAGGTGGGTTGGAGCTGGCTTTAACCAGCTGTGTCCAGCACAGGGCAGCCCCAGCCTGTCCTCACAGTGGCCATCCAGCATCCCCCACTGCCAGCGCCTGGGCACCTGCACCCCTACTAATGTCCTATTAAATAATGAAATTTAAATATTCATGAAGTTTTGACTTTTAAAAATACCCAGGTACACTTGAAAGATACTTTGCACTTTTCAGAGAGTAATAAATATTTGAATATGGATGTTTTCACTCGTAAACTCCTCCTTTCTTCTTCCTTCTTAAGTGTTCATAAATTGACTCAGAGAAAAGAGTCTTGATATTTTTTTCCACCCTAATTTCAGCTAGGAAGTTCTAACAATCAGAGTATCTAAATATTAATGATTTATACAACGAAATGGTGTAGTATCCATGAGGACATAACATTTTAAAAGAGCTGTGTAAATACCATGATATTCCTGTAACTTAAGACTCCAAAAACTGGATGAGTTTGAAAGCCATAGGCAAGGCTGATATCAACACAGCTGAAAAGTTTATTGTAAAGGGTATAATTATGAAGACAGATTTATGGGGCATCCTCCCAGTTGAGGTCTTAAAGAACTGAAAGATACACATGCAGGCTGAAAATTGCACTCATGTGACATACTTCTATCTTTGATCAGTAATTAAAGGGTTTTCCTTTTTTCCTTCAGCACTAGTTTCCTTCTCAATGGCCTACAGTCATTCAGAACGATCAATGATTTAATCATGTTATCATTCTGTCAGTCTCAAATCCTTTTGTGGGATCTTTTACAGTTTAATAGAGATTATTTTCAGGTTAGAAAGATCTGAAGACTTCAAGATTAAGATCTAACCAGACCCTACATAGCCATCCAGTGTTGATTTGCAGTCTTGAATGTTAAAATCATTTGAGATCTTTCTATCTGGTTCCAAGGAGGCCTTCCTATTATAAGTGTATATGAGGATTTTGTTTAGGGAGATTATTTTTCCCTTGGTTTATTTCTCATTTTCATCAACAATCTTCAGTGTAGTAGCAGCAGTATCAAATCTCTAATGACATCCAGAAGTTGCAAATTAAGTCTTCTGTTTTACCATTTGCTCTGAATTTTCAAATTTGCATGTGTATCTGCAAGTACATCTCTTGTCAAAATGGAACAAGATTCAGGACTTTAAATTCACACTTACTTCAGTCACCCTTCCTATAAACGTTCTTCTTTAACACAGGACAAAAGGAATGATAAGATACTTATACTGATGAAATTATTTAAAATAGAATGAAATAATTCTGAAATCATTTATGTGACATTAAACATTTCCACAATAAGAGACATTATTGGGTAAATGACTGTAAAACTGCTGCTTACCTTAGGATCAGGTCTCACTTCTCCTAGTTTTGCAAAAAGCCTCATTGTTTTTTACAGGAATTTTGATTTTTTTCTGTATCTATTTTTATCTTTCCCATACCTTATTAGTAAGGCAGAACTGAAAGAATTGCAGATAGCATGTAAAATGTAGTTTTGCCATAGATTTAAGCAGTGATAGCAATGATGTTTCCTGTTTGATTGTTTATTGGCTTTCTGATAATTCTTAATATATAGTGATTATTAAAGTGATGGTTTCATAGAACTATGTTTAATATATTTCTAATCTAATTCTTGAATGGGAATAGCAAGTGAATAACCCATAACTCTGTATGTATCCCAAAGCTTGTTTTATGACTCCTGCATTGTTTTGCATTCATCACCGTCTACTCTTGGCTGTCAAATTATTTCCAAGTCACTCAAAGCATGAAAACTTTCTGGGAATCTTCACACATGACTCCTTATCACCCTGAATAACTTAATATATCAACAAATTTTGTCACCTCAGTATTTATTTCTTTTCTAGCTCAATGTAATAAAAAATAGATCCAGGTATAGATCCCATTGGGACCTAACTAGAACCTCTGTTACAGAAAACAGACATTGATTCCTACATTTTGTTTTATCCTTCAACCATGAATTAATACAATTAGACTTTCAAAAAGAATCTTAACAAAACTAATCTTTCAAGATATAAAAGAACCTTTTTGAAAATTTAATGGATCCTTCAACTAGAATATTAGAGGTTACTCAAGCTCATTAGCTTTTTCATTTCTTCCAAGCACTCTAAAAAACACCTGCAAAAAGTGATTTGCCACTACAGAATCCAAGTTTTTTCTTTCTCATCATATCATAGTTATCTTTATGTCTACTAATTCTATTCTTTATTATAATTTCAACCAATTTACTTGGTATGGAAGTTCTGTTTCATTGGTTTCTTTTTCCCTAGACATTACTTTGCAATTTGACATCACTATTATTACATTTCGGTCCCCAAACTCTTTTAAGTGCTGATGTGCTCAGGAGAATTTAACAGTTTGATGGTTTCTTCTTCACGTTTTGGGGTGACTCCCCCTTAGTTCCATTCTTCGTTTTTTATTTTTTATAAAAATACTTCTGTTCTTTTTTGAAGTTCCTCTGGCTAGTCTCCTCTAGAGAATGATTCCAGACTAGGAATCTTCCTAAGCTTCCCTACACTAAAGAATTAGTTTTTCTATTTGGGGCCTGTATTTAGTTTTATTTAGTTTCTATTTACCATATAACATGGTGTGCAATATATTTCCATAATGTGCATAGCACAGATTTCTTGTTTGTTAAACTGTAGCTTCAACAGATGAAATAAATCGCCTGGGTGTATGCAAATATTTAGTACTGTCAGTAAAAAGTTATAAATACTTGTGACAGGAAGTTTCCTTTGTTCTTAAAATCTGAAATGAGAAGTCCAGAACACACAGATTTAGGAAGATAGATACCAACAAGACTAGATTTTATGTGAACTGTAGTTTTGAAAAACATTAAGCCTTTCAGGATTGGTTTTAAAAAATGTCAATTTCCTCTTTAAAGAGTCCAAGCAATTACACTGGCTTCTGAGACACCTCTTATCAAAATATTTCCCATAGGTATTTTACAGAACTGTAGGTTTTTCAGGCTGTGGCGCCTGTATTTGAGCTTTGCTCTGTCTCCCTTAGGCTAAAAGCTCATGAATCATTATGCTACCTGCCTTCTGAGGAAGGCAAAGGGGATTAACTCAGTAGTTGTGGGCTGATTCATCCTCTCCTTATGCCCTTTCTATAAATAGCCACACTGGTTTTTTGTTTTCTCTAATTTCTTCTGAAGTTTTTCCGTGTAATCCTGCAGATTTACTCTTGATAGAGAAGAAAATGGAAAAGGGCAAATGGTTGGATTTTTGTTGGTTGAAGGGGTGTTGGTTTGAGGTTTTTTTATTTGGGGGTTTTGTTAGTTTTCTGGGGTTTTTTTGTTTTCTGGGTTTTGGTTTTTTTTCTTTAAAGAAGGGGATGTGTGCAGGGAAGAATGAATAGGAGAGGAGAAAAACATCAAAAAATGAATAACAGGAAACTAGAACTGTGTGACTAATGGCAGAGGTAGCTGATGTAATTACAGGTGATACCTGTGAAAAGCTTCAGTGCTCCAGAGTGAACGTGAGTGTTGGGGCAGGGGTGAGCGGTGGGGGGAGAAGAAAAAAGAAAAGATTAATCACATTAAAAATTTGAGAAAATTCTCTTTCTGGTTTCAATGGATGTTTTTCAAGAGGTCCAGTCAAAAAGAAAGAAAAATCCTTTACAGCTGCCATTATAGTGTCTTTTCCATTTTGCTTTTTTGAAGGTGTCTCTCTGGAGTGACACCGAAGTCTTTAGGACTGGTATCATATATGCTTTGCCCAGTGTCTTGGGATCAGATCAGATTACCTTAGGTTTTCATACAAATAACATAGTAAGTGAGCTAAGAATATATCAATAGACAAATTCCTGACTATCAATTAAAACCTGTTAGGTTGATTCTTGTATATTTTAAAAAGATTTTTATCTTTAAATATGCAGGTAGTCATGGACTTGTGCAGCACTAGTCACATATACGATATTAGGCATCCACAGACTCTTTCTGAGTTTTATTCTGATGATGCTAAAGAACACCTGAGAACAATTGAGAAATGAAAATGTGTGTATATTTTTCTACATCTAATTAATTAAGAATAACCCTTTCACTTGTGAGCCACCTGTCAGAACTACTAAATAAATAGTACTCCACATCTGTCATGATGTTCAGTAAATCTAAGTTGTGAGTTTCTTTAAATATATATAAAAATATAGTCTTGCAAGTGCTAGTTTCAGTCATTAGATTTTAATAGTCCTGTGCAGAAAGTTACCAATATTTTTGTAGCATATGTCCTATGTTCTTTTTTCTTTTCAAGGACAATACAAGCTATGCATGCACTGTTACTAGTTATTTGCTTCTAAAAGATTTTCCTCCACAACCATATATATTTTTTTTCATAGGAATTATTTTTAGGAAAAAAAAATGCTTTGAAGATTTTATGTGTGCTGTAGACCACACTGCAATTTTATCACATCTGTTACTCGAACTTGAGACCTCACAAATTCAGAGAAACCAACTAATAAAGAAAATATTTTCTGCTTTTAGAAAGAAATATGTAGCATATACTATTACAGTCATCTCTTCATTTTTTAGTGACTCTTGAATATTCTGGTAAGTGATGTCATTAAAACCATCTAAGAATATTAATGATGAAAGCCTTCTGAAACAGTGACACTCTTGTCCTATTCTCATTGGCCTCCTGGCAAATGCTGTTGACACAAAAGTCTAAGTTATTTCCTTACTCATTTTTCTGGAATATTCAGTTTTCCAAAAACCATAGTCATATTCCAACCTTCTATTTTTAACACTAAGAACAAAGACCATATCATATTTTACACTGTACTTTAGGAACAGTAACTGAAATCTTTAGAAGGAGTTGGTTTTGATTTGAGGTATGTGGGAAGTAAAGGAGAACAACTAGTACTTAGAATTTTCTATTTGAACTATCCTAAGCATGATCTGTGATAGACACCAACAGAGAAAACGGGTTGGGTTTTTTTCCTATTTCCATGGATACAAATAGTCTGTACCTAAAAAAAAAAATACACAAAAATCTTAAGGAACTTTTAAAGCTCATAAAATTATATTTTCAGGTTGTGCATCAAGGTGGCTTCCCAATGAGAGGAAGACCTATTGCCTTGTAAAGAAATTTAATAGGCTAAATGCCCACCTTTGTTCTTTTGCAAAATCATTGATATTAAAATCCCTCACTTTGGTGCTAATCAGTTTCTTCTGGCTCCACTGAGTTTTGTAGAAATATCCTCCACCGCTCACCAAGGCTTCCAGTGAGCTGACAAGCTGAGGGGCAGAAATATATTCTGTTTGCATTATTTGTATTTCCTACAGGATGAAGGTCACCTGTCAAAACTATGGGGAGCACATAGGAAGAATCTTTAATCCCAGTCTCAATGCTGAGGAAGGACAACAGCACTGGAAGACTGAGGATACATCCCAAGAAGGCTGATCTAAAAATGAAAGAGGAGAGAGAATAATTGGAGTATGTTGGAGGTTGGGTGGTGTCCATCAGATCCACCCTGCCAGATATCAGGCATTTATATTAGAAGTTAAAGAAATGAGTGCCTTTACAGTCCATGTATCAAAGTGCTTATTCATTACTTATAGCACTTACATGATGGATGGGAGTATAGGTCCCTCTTGCCATATTTTCTAATAGGCTTTCACAGAAGAGTAAGACACCTTTATAAAAATAACCATTCTGCAGGAGAGAAATGGAACAGAGTTAAACTGCAAGTTGATGTCTCTTTCGTTTTCTTTCCTTCTTTCCTTCCTTCTTTCCTTCCTTCTTTCCTTCTTTCTTTCCTTCTTACCTTCATTCCTTCTCTCTCTTTCTCCTTTCCCTTCCCTTCCCTTCCCTTCCCTTCCCTTCCCTTCCCTTCCCTCTTCTGCCTTTTCTTCCACCTTTCTTAGAGTCTTCATTCAGTTAGCTGCCCTATGGACTGTCTGCCTCCTTAAACATCTTTTCTGTTTGTCTGAGATGACTCTAAATTCTGGAAGGCAACTCACACAATGAGGTAATTCCTATTAGCAAGAAAGGCTGATGGAGGCGAGGACTAGTCACAGCTTCCAGATCCCCGGCCTTCCTGGAGACAGCATGAGGTGACTGGCCTTGCAGTGCATGGAGCTAAATTTTTGCCTGAATGGCTGTCTTTATGACTAAAAAGCAAGATGAAAAGGGGAATCAGCAGTGTGCCCTGGCAGTCAAGAGTGCAAACCACATCCTGGGGCATCAAATACAACATAACCAGCAGGTCAAGGGAGAAGATAACCCCACTATATTCAGTGTTGGTGTGGCCTCATCTCAAGTACTGTGTGCAATTCTGGGCCCCAAAATAGAAGTATTTTAAGGTCCTTGAGTGCATCCAGTGGAGAGAGGTCAACAAAGCTGGTGAAAGGGCTGGAAGGCATGTCCTGTGAGGAGCAGCTAAAGGTCTTTGGGCTTGTCTACTTTGAAGACAAGGAGGATGAGGGTCAACCTCATTGTTCTCTATGGCTTTCTGAGTAGTGGAAGTGAGGAGGACCATGCTGAACTCTCCTCTCTGATATCTAGTGATAAGCCACATGGGAATAGATCAAAGCTGCATCGTGAGAGGTTCAGACTTGACATTAGGAAGCATTTCTGGGTGGTCAAGCACTGGAACAGGCTTCCTAGAGAGGTGATTGAAGCCCCAAGTCTGTCACATTTGGACAATGTGCTTAACAGCATGCATGTCAGCTCTGACATGGCCAGGCAGTTAGACTAGGTAGATGATTGTTGTGGGTCTCTTCCAACTGAAATATTCAAGTTCTATTGTATTCTAATCTACTCTATTCTATTCAGAGCTGTAAAGTCCCAGGCAAAAGTCACATGTGGGCTGTTGAGTACAGCCTTGGCTAAAGACTCCTGAAAGACCGGCAATGATATACCTAAATTGTAAGCTGTTTATAATCAATGTCAAATCTACAGGACAAACCAGATGTACACTTTAGTCTGTGTTCTGTTTGATGAGAGACTTTTTATCAGCCAGCAGAGACTGAATGCCAGAAAGACCTGTTGTGAACAGAAGGAGTGAGAAATGGGAGTCTGATTCTACAACCTGTCTTTCTTCCAGACATCTCCTTAGTTAGGCCGCAAATACCTTAATAAACTTTTGATACAAACTCAACCACCCTCAAAAAAAGGTAAATGCTCCCTAAGATCTTTGTGTCTCTCTTTGGTCTTTCTGATGAAAGCCAACAAATATTACATGGTAGTGCCTAGAGGAGGCATGATTTTCCTTAGATTCTTGAAGAGAATTCACAGTTCTGGCTAAAGATGTGGAAACCTGAGTGTATGTTGAAGCCTACTGCTTTGGGCATCCATGAAACATCCAGGTTCATGACATGGTCAGCTTCACACTTAGGCTGGGTTGCCCAGGTTATTGTCCAACTAAGTATTGAAAATCTCCAAGAATGAAGATTCCAAAACTTCTCTTGGCATGCAGTGCTTAACCACTCTCATATAAATATTTTTTGTCCTTACATTTAATTAAAACTTCCAGTGCTATAACATCCAATTCTTGCCCCTTGTGTTTATTTCTGAGGACCTTAAAGTTCCCTATACACATGTCACTTGAGCACTTTGTGATGGAACAGGCTTTGCTATTTGGCTAAACGGAGGTGCAAGGAGCTAAATGACTCATTCAAGACCAGTCATCAACTAAAATTCAGATTCCAAGGTCAAGTTACGTAATTATCCAGTAGACAAATTCACATGTCTCATTCTGTTACAAAAGTTGGGGGTAAAAGCAATAATAAAAAACTCAATATAAAAGTGACTTTTGTTTTCTTTGAGACATCTGTGATTACTTATGGTAAGAGTTGCTCAAAGTGTACTTGTCAAACCAAAAAATATGATTGAAATTTCAGCTTTTCTTTTGTTTACTCTGGAATAATTTCCAAACTATTTCCATAAGCTGAGAATATATTTGGTGTTTGTAAGTACTTGCTAAGTCTCTCAGACTTAACAAATTGGCCAAACTGCAATTTGTTTCTGAACTGTTCACCTCACCTTTTTACTTCTGGCAATGTCTGATCGTTTTTGCTGTCTGATGGCTGTCAAACTCTGCAGACAGTAAAATAAGACTGGCAAACAGGCTGTAGTGAATAGGAAGGCACTGACATCCATTGTAAATCCCTGAAAGTGCCCGGATTCACAAATGTGTTCTGCTGTTATCTGTATATCTAGTAACTGTGTATAGAATTATTCCATAAATGCACTAAAAAGAGATGAGCCTGGTTTTCATGGTCATTGCTGTCACTAGTGGAGTACTGCTGGAGGTGCTGGATGATCCCAGACTTCCTCTGAACACAGCCGAGATTACTCCCAACTAGGGTGAGAAAAGGGCTTGAAACTTGCTCCAGGAAGACAAGGCAAATGTTGATAAATAACTTGCTCCAAAATATCCAGGAAACATCTATCAGATCTGGAAACTTAATTCTACTGATCCCAGTCCAAAGCCTTTGCAAGTAATTTCAGATGCAAGTTGTGTTCTCCCTAATTTTTAATACCCTTCTGCCCAACAAAAACAAACACAACCAACAGATTTCCTACAGCTTTCCTATAGATCGTACCTAGCTCGCCGAATTTGTCAGGAGATAGGTTAGGCTCGTTAGTACAAGCCATCAGTTTCCAGACATTTGTCTCTCAGAAGTGAGGTGGGTTTTTTTTTTTGGTTTTGGGTTGTTGGGTTTTTTTTTTTCAGGAATGGAATCGAAGCACTATAGCTGCACTTCCTGGGATAGAAGGACAGAGATCGGTGGTAAAACATTAATGTTTCCAGGCAGGGGTACTTAAAGGCAAACAAAGGCGCTTTTCAGCCTTGGAGCCCAGTGTCATGCCTCCTCAGTCCCTCAGGGTGGGGCAGACAGGCTGCTGCAGAATTGCGCTCTGAGGCTGAACACAGCATGCCACCGAGCGAGTCACAGAGAACGAGTGAGGAACAGGCAGTTGCTTTGTTTTTTTTTTAATTTAACCCATCCCCCCCATTAGTTCTTTTGAATAAAAATGCCATACTACAACTACATAGTAACATTTAAAATTGCTACAGCTTTCAAAACTCAGCTGCATTTTGCAATCTTTCTTTAGGTTATTGTGGTAGCTTTAAAAAGTGGGGAAAAAACCCAAAACAACATAGGACTGTTGATTTCATTCATTCTGATAAGAACCACAATGTAATGGTTCTGTCCTGCACAGCCGCACATGTAACAGGCACTAAGTAAAAGCCAACAGCCTTTTGTTTGAGAGACAACCTCCTACTCCTTTGATTGGAAATACCAGCCAGGGCACCTTCACTGCCTGGTTCTGTCACATCTGTTGCAAGATGGGGCCAAGAGGTTTAACTTTTGCAGTATCTGCATGAACTCAAATTCTGTGAAGAACTTCAGCTGTGGTTGACTTTATTAACATCTAATTCAGAATTTTAATGCATTCTTGCTCCTCCAGCAAACACGAACACACACGCACTGAAGTACAATTCTTTTAATTCCTTTCATATTAGAAAGCCAAGTTCAAAATCAAAAGGGAAGACTAAGTGAAGTCAAGCTTTTCAACCCATAATCCTAAATTATGGGTTGTATAATATAAACAAGAATTTCCTTTCATATTCACATAAAGAACGCTAACTAGTAATATAACATGGTTACAAGGTAGGAATAATATTTTTTTGGTTGCTAGTACTTCTTTGATTCTGTGGAAAGTCATAGATCACAGAGAAAACATACTCGCTGTTAAGGTCACAAACGTTTCCAGGCAGAATTGGAACACCGGTTCCTCAGTTGTACAAAAGCCACAGAAGCAAGCCCTAGCTAAAGGATGTACTAAATCAGCAATATCAGTTATAGGTCACTTAACAGCTTCTGTTGTCAAGATGAAAGAGGTCTGTGTCACACATGCATGCATACACAAGCACAAGTGTCATGTCACCATAACCTCTTTGTATGCTATGCCTGGAATGAAGAACAAATGTATCCATATTGCTTTTTTTTTTTTTTTCTTGAGAAAATTACTAAGTGACCAGAGATACTGTTAAGTGAGAAACTATTAGCACTGCTAGGTATGTTTGACATTACACTCTGTTTCTTTAACATTATTAGTCCTATCACTGTGATAAATAATTCTTCTCTCTTGATGGCTTTTACACCTTTCACATATTTGTAGATTTATTCCCCTGCTCAGTAGTCTGTAAGCCAACCTATATATACTTAGGCATTGCAATGATTCCTCTATGAAGAACATGAGAAATGAGAGACATCAAGCTGCCCTAGGTAAGGCTGCTAACAGAGTACTGATGTATGGTGACCCACATAGGGAAGGTCATCTAATGCACAACACCTGCACATTTCTGCTTATCATCTGAAACTGAAATGCCTGTGATTTTTCCTCTCTTCTCCACCCTGTCTTCAGCTCTGGCACTCTGTTATTAAAGGCAAATAAATTACACTTCTTGGTATTTTGAACTGGATTTGGTTTGGTTTTAATAAATATTTCTAGCCTCAGACACCAAGGGTATTTACTCTGGCTGTGCTGTGTTGTGCTGCTTGCTCTGTCACTGATGAGGAGCTGCCTTCAGCAGAGATGAAACTTGGGAGAGGATACCATGCAAGAGCAATTTTTCTGCAGATTTCATTTGCTATCTCCAGCTTCTGGCTTTAAAAAAAAAAAAAAAAAAGGAGGAATGGAATAAATGACTGACCAGAGATAGAGATAAGCAAAGCACCCGCAGCTGCTTATTTCTAGCCACTTGGCTATCACAGCAGCCAGAAAGCTTAAATAAGAAGAAAAATAGTAAATAATATCCAGCAGGAGACATTGTTGGGAAGTGAGGGAGCTGGATGGCATAGGTAAAAGCCTGAGCCTCTGGCTGTTAGTCAAAGGTTAGGCATGTTGGCACCTGCTGCAGATCAGCTAGTGGAAAAGAAAACCTATCACTCTAATTTACAGCTTGAGGAAATGTAGCAGGCACCATCAGGCTTTGAATCATGATGTCTGGAGCCCTGGTTTTGATCAGCTTGCATGTCACTTGTGAGCAAGCATGCTGTTATCGGTTTGTAATCCCTATGTTGTTATTTGTAGCTCTTGCATGGGTCTGTTTTGTAGTTGAGTAAGGAGCTTTGGGGCCATCACCTTATTTCTGTACATTTGTATATTTTCTATATAGTGTCTGACAGTTTTTCATGTGCTGCAAAGCTATACAAAATGATTAACCAAGGGACAATTGTAAACTCATTTCTAAGTAAAGGTAAAAGTGAGGAAGGAGGCAGACTGTCACTTTAGAAGAATTTCACTGGTCGTGACAGGTATAGTGTTCCCATTCCTCAGCTTTGGCACCTGTTACAGGCACTGGTGGTGTATCATGGTATGGTGCAGTGGAATAAGGCCCAGGGAACCAACTACAGGCTGTATATCTAATAGGAATCAGAAATATCTTATTACTCGCGTATAATAAATAGCTGTTCCAGAAAAAATCTTTATTAATTCTCAATGGCTTAGTCAACATCAACAGATAACTGACTCCCACATCTGGATTTTAGTTTCAGCTTAGAGTGAAAGTTGCAAAGGATTTCTAATGCAAGCCTTCAGATACTGTTTTGAAATCTGTATTTCATGGCACCATAGATTTTTTTATAGTTTAGTTACTTGAGCAGTAGTGATTTATTTGTTTTAATTCCACCCTTGCAAATGGGAGGACTTAATAATCCCTTACAATTACTTGTCCAGGATATTTTTCCTCTTCTTCAAATTCTCTCATTTGATCATCATCCAAGCAAGAAAAACAGCTACTGTCCTGTTCAGTAGCCATAGCTTAGCCTGATTTTGTTTTCCCCTCTCAGGTTTCTGTAAATGAGTTGTTACTGTTTTCAGTGAAGTTACAGCAGCTTTAAAGAGGTGCACCCTCTAGAATTAAATTCACTGTTGCATTGATACCTTCATAGGAGAAAACTCTCATTTGCTTTTCAAGATCTGTCGTATGTTAATTTATATACACTTTTCACAGTTTAAATTACTGTTTCAATCAGTTGAAAGTAGTGATGAATATATGTGGATTGCCTAACATTGAGCTGGGCTTGTTTTTGGAAAAAGTTTCAACCAAAACTATTTGCTCAGCTTTACTCAGAATATTTTATGTCATGCTGCCTTTAAGTATATATCTATAGCAGATATAATGTTATTAAATACATATCCTGCATACAATAAATCAGGAAAGGAGCTGATGGATAGAAGAGAAGCATCCACAGAAGGTAAAAAACCCCTAAAATCTAGAACAGAGAAAGGAGGTGAGCAAATAGGAAAAAGTCCATGAAATCTGAGGGTTTGGATATACAAACAAATTTTTGTGTGTCAGCAGGTTTGTGGTAACTGTCCATGTGTGTGATCTAAGCTCCAGCAAATGCAAATACTGTTTCAGTAAAAGGAGACTAAACCAACTTGAAATAACTTGAAGCTTGAGATCATACACACGGATGGATGGTCAGCAAAGTTTAGCTGACATACAGGATTTTTTTTTCCTCTCTGTTTACTTATTAGGGTTTTGTCTCATCCACAAAGGTAACTGACACTGAGATGACTTAAGGGTTTGCCTTCTGCAGCTGTATGAACAGTTTAGCTGCACTGATCAGCTCCAGATATGCTGCAGTATGTGACACGACATGTTTTAAGTAAGATCAGTACTCGTTTATTTCTGGTTGTTCCTGCTTATGATTTGGAGCTTAGCGTCTGTGTTGGTGCATTGTGAGGAGATGTTTGAGCTCACCTAATAGCTTCTTCCTGGTAAAAGGATTGTTTTTCCTGCTCCTAGCAATGTACTCCTGCCACTTTGCTCTGTTCTGGCACTGCCTGACCCTTTGACAAGCCAATTCAGGTCACTGGGCTGGCGGAAAATAAACCAAGCAGAAAAAATGGAGTATTTTTCTGTTGGCTTAATGAACAAAATTGAATCAGCAAAGAATCTGATGAGTACAAGTAGAGCTAGTGCAGACAGAGAAAAGAACAGGATCATGCAAGCAGGAGAAGCAAGAGGAAAGAAGGCAATTCCTTTTAGTTGATAAATCACTCAGCCTATTCTGTTGAACTACATGGTTACTCATCAAGAAGCGCGACAAAAGAAAGAGAATCTTCTTTTTGCCACTAGTTGTGGGTACTTAAAGCAGAAAAGCACTTGGGAAACTGAGGCTTAGAAGCCACTCATCTCCCAGAACTTGGCCAGGAAAAAAGCACAGGCTATGTCTTTTTTAACAGAATTCAGAAATGGAGCAAAACTCCAGTGCAAGTCCCCATTGCCAGATGAATCTTCCTGGTAGTCAAAGAGGTAATTTTCTCTTACAAGCAAATATAAACCATATGGCTTAACAGGTGAATGCTTCACTGAAAATAACATAAACTCTATAGCTACAATTAAGGAAGTATTTATTGTTGCCCTGTCTGTCTCACTACAACAGTCTGTTTCTTGGAGAGGCTACCACAAGGCTGAGCAAATGATTTTCCTCTTCCTGGCTTAATCTCCATTTGCTGCTTGAGTTTATAACAGTTTTCTGGGTAGCAAGGTCTGATTCATCCTGAGCTGGTTTTCTGCTAGCTGTTCCTGCTAGGAGGGCATAGCAGTCTCTCCAGTGCCAGACACACCAAGTAGCTGTGTCTCCTGCCATTTTTTACCCTGTTTGCCATGTTAGCAACCCCCCGCTGCTCTGGTTTTGCTTACTGCAGCCTTGGAAACATACACAGCTCTGAAATGAAGCACTCTTCCATCTCAAGTGCAGTCCATAAGTTAGTTTCTTCTCCTGCCTCTCCAAATACAGAATTCCTGTGAAGAGATTTTTCTGTCTCATATCTTTCAAGTGACTTTTGTGTCACACTTACATTTTCTCTCTGAAAAAACTTTGACAACAGAAATCTTATACTACAATGGGATTTTCCTTCTAGAAATTATATCTTTTAATAACTGGTTTGCTGTTTCCAGCTTTGTTTAATAACTGAGTTGTTAAATTCCCTGGTTTACACCAGGAGATTGAAGCAGTGCAAACGGAAGAGACAAGAGAAGTAGTTAGCCATTTGTATCACTTCTTGTGATAAGACAATTTTGAATAGAGCTAGTGGGCTTTAACTTCCGTTCTTCCAAGCAGGATTAAAATCAGCCTGAAAGGGGTCTTGCAGTGTGTTGAGCAGAAAAAAGTTGGAGTTTCAAATTACAGAAAATGCAAAATAAATCTCACACAGCTTTTTGAATCTGACAGGCACTCCCCAAACTGGAAAAACTTGGGTTGAAGTAATCAACTAATTGATGTTCTAGGATGACAGAACTTTATCTTTATTTTATATTTCATGTGGAAAAGAAAATCATGTGTATGAAAATTTATTTAGCTTTTGAGAGAATGAGTTTGGTCACCTAGAAAACTCTCCTTAGAGCTCAGAATTTAATTTGCAAAGTATCCAAGATTCAGAAGTGACAGGATTAGAGAGGAAGATACATTTTTGTATGGTGCAAAATATTAACTAAAGCAAAAACACATAGCACGATCCCCAGAAAAACTTCCTGTTATAGTGTCCTTTGACCATAACTAATTTCTAAGGCATCTCAGATTCCCAAAGTACAATTTTACCTGGATTAGGAAAATCCATTCGCTGTTTCCCTTCTTAGACTTCTACAGACAAGTCTTTAATTTCTGTGAAATAGTCAGCATTGTGTATCTTAGGACTTCACAAGTTCTGTCAAAAATGTTCTAGCTAGCTCCTGAGGGACTATAAACTGACATCATTTCACTAGATGGGGGGAAGGGGGAGTTATATATGTGACCACTACAGGTTGATTACCATCTCTTTTAAAATATACCTGGCTATTGGTATATATTTTGGATTAAGGGAATAAATTTGCTAGTAATTGATTTCACATTTCACCTGAACATTCTTATCTAAAGCAATAACCCATCTAACCCAATCCAGGATCAGATCCAACAGTGCTTGCTGGACTAATGACTGAACTCCCATCAGCTCTGATGAACTTGGAAATAGGCCCATGAAAACTAATAGCTGATTTCTTAAATCATGGCCATGTTACTAAACAGGTACTTCTTACCCATTCTGAGTTTATCTCATATATTTTTCTATCAAATACATCAGATTATTATAATTCTGCAGAACATTACAGTTCTATTAGAGAAAATGTGTACATTTTTCATCACTGGTTTCACTCTTCCCCTTAATATAGTCTGGGGATAAAAGCTGATGCAGATGTCTCCCATCTTTTTTTGCTTCAGTATTAATCATTTCTCTGAATCCCCTTCATTATCTCTCTATCTCTTCTTACTGCTGGATGGATTCATCTCTTTCAGCTGTTCCACCTCTTTGTACTCGTATTACTGTGAATCTGAATTGGAAGGCTAACGCCTGCTCCTGGCAAATGTTGACCCCAGGGCTAAGCATTTGAATTTGCAGCACTAAGCGTTAGAATGAGTGTGAGACCAACCTTCACACTTCAGAAACTTGCCAGTTGGCAGGTTATACTGCCTGTCTGTTTCTCATTCTGTTGTGCCCTCTGCAGTCTGCCACCCTGCATCCCACAGTCTTTTTTGTCAACAATTTGTCAACCTAATGGTTTGTACCTGAGAAATTGCCTTATGACCCATCAACAAGTATTGAAAGCCACAGAACTGTTGTCCCAGTGAGATAAAAGTTTCCAGTGTGCTTGGCCACTGAAACATAATTGGAAATCTTTGTTTTGTGTTAGTAAAGTAAACATTCATTAAAAAAGGGGTCTGTAGGACTGGTTCCATGTAGTTCTATGGTTCTGCTGTGTCCTATTTTGTATAACTCATTAAAACATTTAATATAAACGATTTAGTATCAAACCAGCAGAATGTACTAGATTGCTTCCAGTTCTTCCAGTTATATATCTGAATGATTTTTAAGCAATAACCCAGGAAAGTTAAATCTTACGGAACAGTGAGCTTCCACTTCTTGATGCCATCTTCTGTACATCACGCTTCTATAATCACAAGGAGAAAAACATCTTGTATGGGCTTCTAGGTGTTGCCATGAAAGAAGCAGCTGGATAGCTTTGTTGAGGTTTTATGTAGTTTCAAGACTTCATGTATTAAGCTCTGTTGGACCCCAGAGAGTGAAGCAGAAGGTGATTCAGAAGATACCTCATGAGCACTCAGCTGAATCACTCTCAAGGTTCTTTGACTATTGCAACAATGCTGATAGAGTCTTTTGTAGTGAGGGTGGCTGAACGCTGGATAAGACTGCCAGAAGAGACTGCAGAGTCTCCATACTTGGAGATATTCAAAACATGACTGGACAGGGCAGTCTGCTTTGGCTGAATCTGCTTTGAGCAGTGAGGATTGGAATAGATGATCTTCAGAGCTGCTTTCCAACCTGAGTAGTAATATGATGCTGTGAATCTACTTTGTCATTTCCCTGTCCTTCACCAAGGAATGCTGAGTTTGGACTCTTAATACAACTGGGTTGATATGCAAAAAGCAGATCTGGTACAGAATTTTAAAGGATTTTCCCCAGGGTGATGGGCCATGGTGCCCATGAATGGGAATCCAGACCAGCATCTGGAAGCAGTTCAGCTCACTTCTGCCTGGCTGAAGAGAACACAGTGATTTACCAGGGTGTTGAGGGCTTCTGATATGTGTTTTTCATCCATACTCACAGCACCAGAGTTCAATTGCCACCACATTAAGACTTTTTTTTTTTTTTTTTTTTTTCCCTAAATTCCTTTTCAGATTTTGCTTGGTTCTTTGGCTTATGTTTTTCTCCAGAGGATTCTCTGTAAATGACCAGAACAGCTCTGCCTGGGACCAGCTGTTACTGCTTCTCTGCCAGATGTGCTTCCTGAAGGTTGCAACAGGCAGCTGAATTTTCTGTGTTTTTTTAGCTTTTGTGTCAACAATGACTGAAGCTCTGCAACTGAAGTGAGGGCTCTTATAGAAAGATGGTTTCTGAGGAGTCCTTTCAAGTGCACCAACTGTAGGAAATCTGCTTTTGCAAATGCCAAAAATAGCCAAGAAAAGGGTAAGATTCACAGTTGTCTTTAAGCAGTACTTTTGGTCAGGGTTTCTAGTTTTCAGCAGGATTTCCTGATGCCTTGGAAAAGTGTGCACAGCAACGGGAACATGGCAGTACAAAGTAGCTTGTACCAGCTCTGCTTTTCCCTCCTCAATCAGGTTCCCTTTTAGAAAAAGGCAAGGAAAAAAAGAATCCTGATTGCATCCAAAGCGGCTGATACACCAGTTCCAGCTGGTTCCAGAAATTCCTAACAATCCTTTTGCAGAAAGAGTCCATGATCTGAAACATTCTCGTTCTGAAATGCTCTTAACAAAAGAAATAAAACGAAAGATCAGTAACTGTTTAGCACTGAGTAAGATACTTTGCAGCCATGGCCCTTGTAACAGTGAAGTGTGCTGCATGCGATGGGCATACAGCTTTACTTGGGGAAGTTGGCTGAAAATACTTAAGCATTTTGCATGGGCAGATGGAATATGTGGCCATTTTTAAAGCAGGAACAAATGTATGAATTTAATTAGAAAGTGATTTGACAAGCACTTGTTCAGTCGTTGCATAATTTCCTAAAGAAACTTGGAACAATTAATTGTTTCAGAAATGATGTTAAATAGTTTTTATAGATGTCTTTTTGTTGTCATTTCAGAAATCTTAATGCAACTTTTAGCTAAGTGTTTTGGTTTTTGTTCTGCTATTGTTTGCTGACCCCTTTGGCAGCCCCCCAAAATGCACATGTATTTAAGAAAAAAAAAAAAACCCAGGGGAAAAATTTTATATATATATATATATATAAAAAAAAAAAAAAACCAACCCAACAACAGATAAGTATAAAAATAATTCCTTGTACATTTTACTAAGTACAGGTTCTTTGTTTATATAGGCTTCACTAGTGACCAGAAAAATCATCCAAGACAATCCTTGCCTTGGCTGGAAATTGATGCATCTGTGAGAAGGATGTCAGAGTTACAATTTGAAATGCATGTGATTAAGACCACTCCTTTTGAATCTATCTACATATGTACCTAAGCAAAATGGTTGCACTATGAAATGTATCATTTGTTAACAACTGTTAACCCCTATTAGAAATGCCTAATACTGCCCAATCCTAAGAAAACAGAGGTGATATTCAAGCATTTCCTCCCAGTGACATTGGTGGCTCTGTGCTTTTTTCCTCGTCTAATTCTTAAAATCTCTAAATAGAATCTGCAATACCCCCTCACACTTCTGAAAGTGAAATGGAAATCTTGTTTACACCTTGTAACTGGCAGGATATGCCACTATTACTTCCCATACTAAGGCACTCTGAAAGTTTGTGAGTCATTTCATGTATAGATTCATTCATTTGATTTAGTATCTTTACCTTCTTATTCTTACTAAATTCCCCTTAACAAAACTGGTGGGAAAATACCTTTAAAAAAACTTTATAGCAATATCTGCTCCATTATACTGAAATTTGTTTCAATCTGTTTTTCTAACTTAGCATAATCGGGGCAAAGAAAGAATTTTCATAAACTTGTCCTATTTTACCAACATTTTCTTATCCTCCCTGGCAATTCAGAGGCAATTTCAGCTTTGTGGTATACTTTCTGTGTACTTGGTAATCTTTCAAGATTTCCCCTACTAAGACTTCCCCTTTACTATATATCAAAGAAAATAATCTATTTTCCATAGTCATATTTGGGCCATATATTAAAACATTCTTGAACAGACTTTTCCCACAATCTATTTATTGGCAGATTTTCTCAATCTCGGTGTGGGTAACAGCAAGATTTTTTCAAAACATTTGCAAGGGCATTGGAAATTATGCAAACTTACATTGCTTTGTTTTGAAAGAAAAGGAAAGAAAATGGAGGCTGGGTTTATCTAAAGGTGTAAAAAGAGGTAATGCACCTTTACATTCAAACCTGGATCTAATTTCATGTTACATAAGGCACAACTTCTATGCTGCAAATTCTTTAGCACAAAACTAATTCAACTTCTCAGGGACATATTTCCTTCTCCAGTTTTGGCACTTTTAGTTGGGAGTTGAATATGTCGGGACCCTGAGAGCACCAACTGACCTTTACTGTCCTAACCAGCCCCAATATGTGAACACACACAAATAATACTAAGTCCTCTGAGAGCATGGGCATACTACTGCAGGCATGTCAAGGCATGCTGAGGACCCAGGTGGCTTTGGGGCAGGAGATCCTCGCTCCCACTGGCTCACAGAGTAGGCAAAAGAAATGTGTGCTGAATTGAATCTGACAGTGCAAGTGTAAACTTCTTATACAAGTTTACAAGTGGAATTATCATAGAATCATAGAATTGTAGGGGTTGGAAGGGACCTCGAGAGATCATCGGGTCCAACCCCCCTGCCAAAGCAGGCTCTCTAGGACATTTCACTGAGATAGGCATCCAGACGGGTCTTGAATATCTCCAGAGAAGGAGACTCCACCACCTCCCTGGGCAGCCTGTCCCAGGGCTCTGTCACCCTCACTGTGAAAAAGTTTCTCCGCATGTTGGTGCGGAACTTCCTATGCTCCAACTTGCAGCCATTGCCCCTTGTCCTGTCTCCACAGACCACTGAAAAGGGGCTGGCTGATTCCCCCTGCATCCCTTGCTTAAGATAATTGTAAACATTAATTAGGTCCCCCCTTAGTCTTCTCTTCTCAAGGCTGAACAGTCCCAATCTTCTCAGCCTTTCCTCATAGGGGAGATGCTCCAGGCCCTTAATCATCTTCGTAGCCCTTCTTTGGACTCTCTCCAGGAGATCCCTGTCCTTTTTATACCAGGGAGCCCAGAACTGGACACAATACTCCAGGTGGGGCCTGACCAGGGCAGAGTAGAGCGGGAGGATCACCTCCCTTGACCTGCTGGCTACACTCCTCCGGATGCACCCCAGGATCCCATTGGCTCTCTTAGCCACCGAGGCACACTGCTGGCTCATGGCCAACCTGTCATCCACCAGGACCCCCAGGTCCTTCTCCACTGAGCTCTTCTCCAGCAGGTCATCCCCCAGCCTGTACTGATAGAAACGGTTGTTCCTTCCCAGGTGCAAGACTTTACACTTGCTTTTGTTGAACCTCATCTGGTTTCTTACTGCCCAGCTCTCCAGCCTGTCCAGGTCTCTCTGGATGGCAGCGCAGTGTTCCTGCGTGTCAGCCACTCCTCCCAGCTTTGTGTCATCGGCGTACTTGCTGAGGGTGGATGCTATTCCCTCATCAATGTCGTCAATGAAGATGTTAAACAGGACTGGACCCAACACCGAGCCCTGGGGAACACCGCTAGTCACAGGCCTCCAGTCAGATTCCACTCCACGAAATTAATCTCTTTTTTTTTTTTTCTTTTTTTTTTATAAAAGACATTCAGCAAAGAAGCTATCTTCTAAGTGTTCCATGAGCAGCCGTTTCAATGACAACTTCTGTCTTTATTTTACAAATATGGTTTTCTTATAAAAAACGTTGGGTTTGAATCAGCTAGAAACCAACTGTATATTTTCCAATTTTTGTGGCTAAATACCTACTGAAACCTAATGATTTGAACAGACATTTTATTGGCTCTTATTCTAGAAAAATCTTATTTCATCAATATGAAGTTTTGGCAAAAGATTTTCAATTAATTGTTGTCAATTCTGCTTTTTTAATGAGAAATGGTGGAATAGGGCTATTATTTTGGAAAACACAGAGTCTTGACCTTCATAAGCATTTAGCTTGACATACCAGGTAATGCAGAACATGGATTTCTCTCCACATTAATTCCTGTGTGAACTAAACTGTACCTTCTTAGAAAGAAACAATGTACATGTGATTAAATGTAAAATCCAGAACAGTCTTCCTAGTAAAGGAGAAATAATGGAAATCAATACTGAATATTTTTAATACCCATTTAACCTTGGTGCCAATCAGCACCATTTCTTCTTGGAAAGGGCATCAGTTTAACGTGACTCACAATTTTTATGTGATTCCTTTGAACTCTCCCTAACTTACCATTTTGATAAAGCACTCTGGTGTCATGGCAGTAATTGCAGATAGAGATGTAGTAGCTCAATTTTTCTATTTTCTGTCCTGTTTATACAGTTGATGATCATGTTAGCTCTCTTGGCTAGGGATCTCATGTTCTGCACATAATCCATGAAGATCCCTAAGTCTCGCTATTCTATCTCAGAGTAGGAAGGATCCCTTGAGTTTGACCTGCACGTTTTGTGTGACCTCTTTTTTGTATGTAGATGTATAACTTTACCCTTGGTAGTAAATATGTCAAATGATAGCTAATCCATCACACCTTTAGGTAAACTGTTCTCATGATTGATTACTATTGATGTTAAAAATGTTTGGTTTATTTCCAATCTGATTTGATCTGCCCTCCAATTCCAGACTCTACAGATTATGTTGATTGATAATTCAAAGATGTTAAATTACATCTTTTTCTCTCATAAACAATTTTTAGAGGGTCTTTTCACATCACTTTCATTTAAAAGAATGAGTTAAATGAGACAGCTTTTGCCATAATCTTTTTATTTGCCTCTTTTCTGCAGACTTTCCTGTTTGCCAAGAGCCTTTTAAAGTAGCTGATACCAGAGCTAAACACTGTGTTCTAGTAATGCTCTTCTGATACACAAAGATGTCACACATCTCTAATCCTGTATGTAATTCTTCACTTAATACTGAGGGATTTCACTTGCTTTGTTGTCCAAACCACTTTATTGCAAGTTCAGGTTAAGTTTATTATCCAACAAAACTCTTACATAGTTTTATATTGTTGCTTTCCAAAAGGCAATCTACCAGGTGGGGGGAACTTGTAATCTTCATTCCGACATGTGGGATGTCCCTGCACTAAACCTTATGAAGTTGAATGAGGGCTGGTCTTTGCAACTGTGGTAAGAGATTATCCAGGTATTTCGAATCTCTACCTTCAATTACTTTGTGAAGATACACTAGTGAGTTTTCAACTCACTTAATACCTGAAAATTGACTTTTTTCCCCTTTATTTTAAAATTTTAAAATGCTATCAACTACTAATTTTAAAAACTAAGTATTTATCAATCAGATTCAAAATTTCATTTATGATATCACATTTCCTGGCTAAAACCCAATTACCATAAAGCAATTCACCATTTAAAATCTATTCTGTGTTCAGCTTGGGACCTGATGGTTTTAGCTTGAAAGTTAAATTACTTGTGTTGCAAGTGCATTGTTCACTTGTGAATTCATTTACGAATAGCATCCTGTTGGCATCTTATTGTCTGGAATTTAATGTGTTTTCAGCTTTCTGAAAGCCACGTTAACAGCATGGAGACCTTTTTTCCAAGTGTTTACTGAACTCTTGAAACTTCATAATAAAATATGTTGCTTATGAACTATAACATTCTTACCTTTGTTGCAGAATGCCTTTTTTAGCTTGAGTCTTAAAGGCTGAGTGCTCTCTGGGCATGGAGATCTGCTTGCTGTCAGTAAGACATGGTAATATCAGAAAGCTCTCTGACCTTCTAATTTGGTATCAGCCTAGTCCCTCTATCAACTAAGATAGGCTAGGGGGTCATTTATTTTATACTAATAGCATCATTCCTCTCCTATCTGCCATGCATTTGGACCGCTTCCATAATACTTTCTCTGAGCTTTGTGTTAGAGCAGACGCGAAGGCTAGAAGTTGAAGTCAGCCTCTGAGTAGGCAATAAACCTTTATAAAGTTTCTTTGTTGTCTTTTTTAGGCCAGAGATTGGTTCTTTTAAATGTCGTTGTTACAGTGGGTAAATTGTCTGCTTGCATTGCACTTAAAGATTTGCAATCTGACAAGCCTTTTTAGATATCGACTTGAATGATGTAAGACCTTGAAACTTATGTACACAAAATATGCTCATCACATATTCTTCCAACAAGTATATGGGTATCTCTGAGCAGGCAAACAGAAGTTTAAAAAATATAGTCAAGTACAAAGAACAAGCACATTTTTTTTTTGCAGAATGAATGATAGATGCATAATAGTGTTAAATGGGAAGATTTGATATGACAATAAAATGAAACTTCTGGTAGTGTTCGTTCTCTCAGAATTAATCAGCAGTGTGAAATTTAAGTTGGCTGTCTGCAACCTTACTGTTCTGCTGATTTTTTTAATTGCCTATCGGTTAATGTGAGGAATCAAAAGGACATACGGAGACAAAATTCAATAGTCAGGTGAGCAGCTTCCTTTCTGTGATTTAGATGACACAGTGGAGTGAGTGATGATAAGTGAGAGTAAAGTGACATTTTAACAATTTTTTAATGTTAAAATGTCTTCAAGTAGGTTGGATTCATACATACTCCTGGCTGTTCCACGTCTCTTGTGTGAAGAAAATCTGCAGTATGTCTTAAGTGGTGAGAAAGTTGAGTTTAGTGTTGTCTGGCATCACTGTTGAATTTCAGCATGATTGAAATACGGTAGCAAATCTGGCCCTGAGAGTGCATATTTACTACAGACAGTTAAAGTGGACTGAAATAGTCTTCCAAGAAAGATTTTCATTATTCTTAAACTTGGCTGACAAGACATACAGTTGTCTATTCTAAACAGTTTACCAACAATCAAAGTCCACCAACATAGACTTGCCTCTGGTGCTTTCATTTATACGCATTTTATACAAGTATGGCTACTTTAGAGGTAAGCTGCCCCCACCCCACATTTTTTTAATTATTAATGTAAAAAAAATTAGTTTGAATATAGAATTTGGAAAGGAGTTAAAAGATTTGCCTAAGAGGTTGTACAAAGAAGGGATTGTGCCCTTTTGTGGATGGGAGTGAATCTCGTCAGATTGAGAAGGTGAAGTCCCTGTACACGTGAAGATCTTGTTACTGCACTACTTCAGCTCTTACAATTGCAGACCACCATGAAGGGAGCTCTGACTCACTGCCCATTGGACCCTTTGACCTCCCTGCTGACTCCAGATGAGTCTAAGATTTCTCTATGCATGCATGTGTCCTTTTTAAAATGCATGCACACTAGGAAGTAAATGGAGACTATGATATCCTTTTAGTTTTAAGAAGCACTGAGATGGGAAATATGAGAAACAACTATCTAGAATTAATTTCACACTGTGCTAAGCCTAATTCAAGAAAAGAAATCTGTGTTTAAAAAAATACTGTGGTTTTCATTTGAAAAATATTGTATGACAGTTTTTACAATTAAGCATTATATTGTCACTGTAAATAGCAAAAATAATTTTGAAACAGAAAGGGTCATAATGGCAGACTAGAATTTTTTGCAGCATTTTTGTTTTATGCATTACTGTTCCTCTGTAAAATTGCACTTGATATATGGTAACACAGTAGGAATTTAATTCTTGAATAAACCAAAATAATTCACAAGTATCTCCAGTGAGGACAGTGAAGCTATGTCGTTGTTACTGTACTGAGAAACAGACAGAAAACATCTTCTCTGGAAAGGTGTAATTTATTAGCCTGATCTTTTGAATATTTATGGTACAAGTAAGGTTATTCATATGCATTTGGTTTTAATCTCGCAGCCATGTTCATCTGAATGAAATTAATTTCTTGTGTAGTATTTGTAGTGAGGATAAAAATATTAGAAGCAGTGAAATTATGAACCATTACTAACAGCAGTAATTACAGATTGAATATATGTAAGATGCACAGTCAAATGGAAAGGGGAGATAGAAAATGAATCCGGAGAGATTTTGAGTGTGGTATACTTTTCATATTTCTGTTGCACTTTCCTCAATATATTTAGCAATTTCTACATTAAATGACACTTTGATAACAAACTTGACCAACTCTTTGTAAGCATTTGCATAACATTTTCTAACCTTTGCTCAGTTCTCAAAAAAGATCTGCAAGAGAAACAGTAAGAATACGTTGTTTTGCTGAGCACATTACCTTCTTAATTTTGGCAACTTAAAATCCCTATATTAGCTGCTTTTTACTTAAATAACATGCAGCATTATGGATGAAATTTGGTCTGCTTCCACTTAGAATTTTCAGTGTACATATTTTCAGTCTGTAGATGACAAGTCTATGGTATAGACTTGACATGACCTTCCAAACTTCCTCGGGTGGTTATATGAAACTTAGGTACCTTAGGCTTAGGAAGCCTGACATATAAGGAAAGTCTGAGAGAACTGGATTGTTCAACCTTGAGAAAATAAGGCTTAGGGGAGACCTTATCGTTGTGTTCCAGTATTTAAAAGGTGGCTACAAATAAGATGGGGATTCCCTTTTACAAAGAGTCATGTCGAAAAGCCAGGGAGTAATGGCTGCAAATTACTCCTGAGGAGATTTTGATTGAAGACAAGAGGAAAATTTTTCACTATGAGAAGTCAGCCACTGGAATAATCTCCCCAAGGAAGTAAGTGGTGGATTCTTCAATGTTGGACTCTTCTAAGATGTGTCTGGTTGGGGTGCTATTCCATCATGTCTAGACCATGCTTATGTAGAATAAGAATGTGTAGAATAATCCCCATGTACAGTATCCTACAAGCCAAATATCTGAGTGGGAAGAGAATACATGTCCATATAATTATGGTGGCCATGTACCTGTGCATTTGCACTGGCACACAAAGATTTATATTGTATGAGTACATGGAGTGCTAAATTATCTGTTTACATGTGTTTTTGCATCCCAGTGTGGCAGAGAATGTAGATTTTCTCTCATTTACAAAACAGACAAGTGTTTTTCACTTGCATCCTGTACTTTCCTACCAGCAACTTGCAGATAGATACTAAGCATTTTTACGTCCTTTCAAAAAGCACTCTTCAACTGTTTGGGAGTTAACCTATGAAAGAGAAAATTTTATCCATGCAGCTGGATGTTTATGAGGATATTATGCTACATACAAATTGAAACATATTATCATGACTCTGGAAAACTTCTAGTACATGTAATCCAGCATGAAGGCCTCCAGCACTGTCTGACAGCAAAGCCCCCTGACATTCAGAGCACAGAGTTCTCCACTGTCTGATATCCTCAAAGCAGCCCGCTGAGGATGAAGACTCTGCAGATCTTTTTCTGCCTTTCACCCTTGATAGTACCCTAGTTAGGAAAGGAATGGACAATTAAATATCAGAATATAGTCAAAGAAACATTATTCATGTGGCTTGAAATCCTGCTATGATATTTCTCACTGTTGTCTTCCCCCTCAAATCTATTGATTTTGGTGGCAGTTTTACCCAGTTAAGGGCTAAAAAGCAATCCTGAATAAGAATGACAATATCTTGCCTTACTTGCCTCACTACAGAAAAATCATTGATTGAATGACTACATGTATATTTTTTATTAAGACCCTTCATTCATTCTCACTAGTGTTGTGCATGCATTATTGATTGAAAGGTGACTGGATATTTCCCTGTCACTAGGGACTTTTGTGGGCAGTCACATACTTATTCATAAAAAGTTATATTAAAAGGTAGAGTGGCAAACACTGTAGTGAAAGATAAACCCTGAAAGATGGAAGTCAAACAAATCATGTAGTTACTTCTTTCTTTGTCACTATTTTTCAGAACTATTAGTGTGGCAGTTGGTGAGGCTTACATTTACCTAGAAGTAATTCCTACATGAACTGGAGAGATACTGTGAAGGAAGCAGCACCATCAAGGAGAAACTGCAAAGAATGGCAATTATAAATGTCCTTGACTAATGGCTAGTGGCGAGATGTATTTTTCCTTGCCTCATTCTGTGCATATTCTTTTCTTCTGAAAGAAAACTGCTTTGCAAGGTAGTGAAGGAGTATGGTGTGTTTTGCTTTTTGGAGCTGAAGGGTCATTTTCATGATGCACATCTTCACTTCAGAAACATATGAAAGTATTAGGTATTTGATGAAAGTGAGGGATATGAAGAAAAGAAAACCTGGTAAATCTGCTAAGACTTTGCCAGTGAAGAGGGATCTTTAAACATTTAGTTGTTGCTTGCTTTTATTAGGTACAGTCTCTACAGATCTCTATGCATATCAATATTTGAATATTACACTAACAGATTTATGGGAATTCATATTGTATGCTGCTCCAGCCAGTTTACAGAATATCTGGGTTGCATTTATAGTAATGCCTCTACTAACTTCTAAGACTAAAGTACTAAACCATAGTAGGATTTTTAGAAGTTCTTCCTTGGTTCAGGTAGTTATCTTCCCTTGAAGTATGTAGAAGTGTTCACCAAGCAGGTTTTTCAAATGCCGATGCCTATCATAATCCTCAGATACCAAAAGCTCTACCTGAAAATCTGATCCTTAATTCCTCAGGAATCTTATATGTGGCTGTTACTGGCACCGTTACTTTAGATGTACACAACTCGTATCTATTATCTGCTAGTTCATAATTTGCCTTCTTTGGGACTTAAAGGCCCTTGTGCATAATTTATTGTAGCACTACAGAATGATGTTGTATTTATTTTCTGTATACCTAGAGAAATTGAGGACTCCATTAGCCAATAAATATAATATATATGAACCTGGATTATAACATATTTATTTCATTTAGGTTTTGTCTTTTTTCTTTCTTTAGGTTGAAAAGATATAACTAATAAGTTTTGTTGGTCCTCCTTTGTTCTTCTAAAGCAAGAAAATGCATGAAGAGCTGAGACTGCAGTGGAACATTGTTGTACGTGAGGAAGATTACATCATAGTCATAAAAAAGTACATGTGGTAAATACAAAAGGGTCAGCACTGTTTGAGATGTGATGAAATAGATTAATATGGGAATATATCAAAGCAGTGGATACAGAAGAGAGGAGACTGGAAAGGAAGAAGGACTACTAGAGCAGAAGCTTTCAAAATAATGAAAAAAAAAGTGTGTACATGTTTTATGTTCACTAAGTTGTTGTTGTCTCTTTAATGGATGTTATTTAATGGATAGATGGAGCAGTTGACCAAGGCCAAAATACTTATGATTTTCTTTCTAGTAAATAAAGTCCTTCCTCTTTAAGCTTGGTTTTTATTCCAGTTGTAATGAGGCTTCTTTTCAGTGGTGCCAAGAAATGCCTGATTTGCATGTGCAAATTCAAGATTAATATGAGTGAACTGTTAGATTTATTAATCTGTTGTTGCCTATATAGGATGTATTGCCTTTTTTCCCTTTCAGGCTTTTGTGTTACATCCTTAGTACACAGGCTGTTTTTGTCAGCTGTGGTTATGTGTTTTTGCCTGATTTGAAATCAAGTGCTATAAATAATTTTATTTTGAGAGAATCCATGAAATTCTATAGTTTCCTCTCTATTTTTTTCCTCTATATTTTTTTTCCCTCCTGGGTTTAAACAAAGCGGTGCAATTGTTTGCATTCAATGAATATGCAGTATTTGGAGACTCTGTCTCTCAAAATAGCTATTCACATTGGAATCCTGTAGAATTTTATAATTGCTCTGGACCTCTGAGTCATCCGCAGAAATATTTTTAATGATCAATCGACCATAAAACTCATAACTTTTATTTGAGGTCCCTCATCAACAAATTGATTCTATAGTTCTATAAGATTAAGGAAAATAACCCTCCAGTTAGGGATTTGCTTTAAAAGATGAAGAAATAGGGAAACAAAGAATGATTCCTATTTGTAAGTGTGAAACATCTAACAGTAACAGTGCAGTAAGATTATTAAAAGTGAGCATTTGAATAATATCCAGTGTACCCCTTGTACACATGATCGATCACAGCTTCCATCTTAGAAGGTGAGGGATAAAATAATTTCTTCCCTTGGATGCAATTCCCTCTTAGCACAGGATTAAAGGCTTATTCAAAGAGGCAGGACAAAATTCATTAACTTGGCAACCACAGTTTTACCAAACACTACTGATGCTGAAGCTGGAAGACATGTATGTGTAACTTAGAAACAAATTTCACATTTTAGTATTGCTGTCAGGTGAACTGCATTGGTAATTCCACCCTTTGCATCCTGTCTAAAATAACTATGTGCAGCTATCCATGCATGTAATTTGGCTACCTGATTCATTAACATTTAAACAGTCTGTTAGGCAATGATCATAAATTAGATGCCTTGCAGATCCTTGGCAAAAGTGTGTTTAACAACCACAAAAAATCCTTACGTGTTATGCAGTAACAAACATGTATGTTTTATGTTTGCCAGCATATGCCCTTTTAAGGATGGCATCTTGTATCATGGGGCCTACTGTCATGTAAAGTGTGTGAGTCAGATGAGTGGCTGAAGGAGGCCCTGCCATTCAGTCAGGAAGTTCAGAAAGGACCCCCCTGCTTTCTATACCCCTTCTCTGAGAAGAGCCTAGGTGTGGCTGTATCTGGTCTTAGTCCCAGACTTGAACAATAGTTCGTGTCTAACAGATCACATGTGTAGCCACTTATCAGAGTCAACATTAGCCTGTCAGAGTCCCTGGAGGACTTTCACTGATACAGTTTCACAGAGTTGAAACTAACAGCAAGTTATTAAAGTGAAGGATATAAAGAGTAGAGAATTGCCATTGATAAATGCACTTACTACAGTAGTGCTAATACATAATTATAAAGCTAACAAAATACTCTCTCAGGTATTCTTCACCAAAAATGTGAAATTGAAATGCTTACCAAGAAGGTGTCCCTGTCTTGGGTGGAGGAGGAGTACAGCCCATTGATTGCCTCTTCAGAGTCTTCAATTTCTTCTCAGCCCCATTGGCTAACTTCCTCAATACCTTTTATACCCCAATGTTAACTGTTCCCCTCCCTGTGGTGGTGTTTAACATGCTTCGAGCGGAGAGTGGAGAGTTGAGTCCTTTAGCGTGTACTCCTCAGTGTGGAGCAGAATAATCACCGGCTGGCCATGCTGTGCTTGATGCACCCCAGGATACAGTTGGCTCTGGTGGCTGCCTGAGCACACTGCTGGCTCATGTTTAACTTGCTGTTGACCAAGACCCCCAGATCCCTCTCAGCATGGCTGGCCCCCAGCCTCTGATCCCCTGTCTGTATGTGTAGCCAGGGTTGCCCCATCCCAGGTGCAGAATCCAGCACTTGCCCATGTTAAACTTCATGCTATTGGTGATTTCCTAACTCTCTAATCAGTTCAGGTCCCTCTGCAAGGCTTCTCCCCTGTCAACAGAGTCAACAGCTCCTCCCAATTTGGTGTCACCTGCAAATTTACTTAAGACACCCTCTAGTCCTGAGTCCAGGTCATTTATAAAATGTTAAAAATGACTGAACCTAAAAACTAGTGGGGAACCCCACTAGTGACTGTCCTCCAGCTAGATGTAACCCCATTCACTGTCACCCTCTGGGCATGACCCTTCAGCCCACCCAGTGAACAGACCTAGTGACGCAGGATCTGATCCAGACTGCTTTTAGAACAATGAAAAGATTCCTGTGAATGGAAGAAAAAGGACTCCATGACCCTACAGTTGAAGGGAGAGGTGAAGTGAGTCCCATTCTCCTGAAACCTGTGGGGACCATTATATTTCCATGACACAAGGCAGTAGACTGCAGGTGTAACTGGGAAAATCTCATCCTGTTTTATCCAAGGGTTGAGATCTCCATTTCATAGCAGCCAATATATGCTGTTTGGAATATTGTACTATGGAAGTGGTGTGCAGATGTCACCTAAAGCCACTCATCTGTGGATTGCTCTTTGTGACTGTGCCTCTGCCATTGTGTAGTACTTCACGATTTGGACTCATCTTGGTTAAGACCATTCACAACACCTTCATCTTCCCTAATAGCAATGAACCTGAAACACCAGACTGAAGGTTACATAACTGGGCTTATATATATATACAAAACTATATGTATATGTTTCCTGTTTTTGTTGTTTGTCCTGTGGCATGAGAGCATATGAAGGAGCTTAAGGACAGGAAAATCTGTTGGAATACTCACCAAAATATGGCAGAGGGAGTCTGAGCTGGTACTCATAGTGTGTGCTGTAAAAGATCTTCAGCTTAGCTACAGTGAAAATCATAGAGGTGTGTTTTGGGGAAGAACTGCTTCAAAAGAACCCAGGATTATTCCAATATCTTTCCAACACAGAGGAAGCAACCAGGTCTTTGGATCTCAAACAATTTCAAATTTTGACTCATGGAAAAAGTACCATGAAGATTTTCACATTTTTATGCTCATTGGGCTGTAATATGCCTGTCATGATACAACACTGCTTTAAATGTAGAACTGAAGAATTTCAGGGAAACAAAAGAATATTTCAGCTCTATGTAATACATATGACTATATTTTTTGTGGCTTGCAATCAACAGCTGAAACACTTCGTACTTACATAATGAATTCTGTAAACTGTTTCCGTATGTTTCAGAAGCCTAATTATGGTAACTGAAATGATAATTGTTTTGTTACCAATCACTCAGTTGAATATATCTTGTTTGGTCAATTGGTATATTGTTATCAAACAACAGGATTCTAACTTCTTTTCTGCCAAAAATGATTTTGTGAACTACTGGTAGGTCCTGTGGTTGAGGTCTTTTTTTAATACTGGAAGAGGCTCCCATGTAGTTATTCCATGCTTGTTTTGGACAAGCTGAAACTCTGCTTTCTGAACAACTGAATTAACTCTGCTTTTGGAGAAATGGTTTTGCTGCTGGTCATGCAAGGCACTCCCATCTTATGATGGCCAGCCAATTACAATCTAAATAAGCCATGATCCTAGGGCCATTTCAAGACAATTTTTAACTATTGAAAGAGCAAGCTGGAAAACGTGCAGTGGGAATCCATCTGAATGGCAACTTAATGGTCTCTTCCAATGTCATCAACAGCTTGATGTGTTGCTGGTTGTGTGGACAGAGAGAGTGCACCACAAACTATAAGCAAGGACCTTCTTCGGACTCAGGAAAGGTGGATCTGAAAGAAATATGGGCTTCCCACAACTCCCAAGTGGGCAAAGCAATTGATTTTACTGATACCCAGAATAATCTTTCTTGGCAAGCTCTTTGGGAAAGTGCAGCTCTATGGATTCAATACATATTGAAACCCCCATATTAGGAATTTAGTGTTGCCTTTAAAACAGAAATGGCAACTAGACTCTGGAAAAGTCCTCATCTTTTTTTTTTATAACCGCTTGTGGAGGTTGAGCACCAAAATCAGCCTATTACTCCCCTTCTTAGTTGGACAGGGGAGAAATAATATAATTGGGTGGCTCAAGAGACAAACTCGTTAATGACACGGGCAAAACAGACTCAACACAGAGTGCTGAAGAGAAAGTTATCTAATTTATTACACTACGCTTAAGAGAAACAGTGAAAAAGAACCAGAGTCAGGAGTGCAACCAACAATCTTAAAACAAATGCAACCAGGCAAACACTTTTCCCCCCACCACTCCCTCCTTAGCAGGCTTTAGTTAGAAGTTTGCTCCTTTCTTCCCTCCCGGTCGCAGCCCAGGAGGGGCAGGGACTGGGGAAAATGGGGGTCTCAGTAACACCTTCCCCCACCCCTCCATTCTAAAGCAGACTTCCCTTTCAGCCATGATTTTGCTCCCTTCTTCCCCTCCCCTGCTCGCAGCACAGGACAGGGGGCCAGGGACTAGGAGATGAGGGCTTTAGTCAGTCCCTTGCAAGATGGTTTCCTTCTCGGCCGGGATGGGGGCATCCATTCCACACAGCCTCCCCCTGCTGCACCGTAGGATCTCACCCACGAGAGCCAGTCCTCCACGAACTTTCTCCAAGGCAAATCTCTTCCCACCGGGCTCCATCTCTGCTATGGCAGGCAGCTATCAATCACAGTGTGTCTCAGTCCCAGTCCTCCACGGGGCTATGATGCCTCCTCCAGTAAACCTGTTTCACTCATCTCTGTAGGTCGCTTGTGCTGGCAGGGGCTCATCCCAACGTAAGTCACGGCATCTTCTCTATGTCTCCACCGGCTCCATCCAGCGTGGAGCCTCTCCACCGGGCAGGTCGGGTCTCTGCCTCCTCCATGGGTCCTCTCCTCTAGCTACTCCACGTGTTTCTGCTCGGGCTGCAGGGGCATCTCTCTCGCTGGGGTACCTGGGCGCCTCCTCCCCCAGCCTTCCCAGGCTTTTGTGTCTGTCAACTGCTTACATTTATATGCAAATACACATCCCAATGCCCTTAACGGGCCAACATTGCGGTCTTCCTGGCATTCCGTGTTCTGGTGGAGTCTTTGTCTCCTATATGTGATTCTCAGAGGCGCTATAAGAAGGCTTGCAGAAGATTCCACCAGCCATTTTCTGCAGCCCCTGGCCCTCTCTCTCTCTCTCAGTAGCCAACTATGCAAAACTGTGACACCGCTTAGATGTCACAGGTGTTTACTTAGAAACACTAAAATAGACAATTTTTAAAAGCATAAGTGATCTTTATTTTCATAGTCCTGAGAACTTTTCCACAGTGATTTATGTCTTTACCACTTGCATGGGTTTGTGTAGCTCTATTTTGCTGATCATTTTTGAGGCATTTCAAAATGCAAGAAAAGAAATTATGCTGTTGGACATCATTATTCTCTTACACATTAAAACCATAGATTGTCTGAGGAACAGCTATAATTTGTTGTGTGTAGAGGGAAAATATTCTGGAGAAACAGAAACATGTTTGCAGTAACTTCTTGTGACAACTTTTCCTTTGTGTTTTCCTATCTATTATAATTACAGTATTGATTAACTCTCTCATTTTTCCATTTGTAAGTGAATATAATCCTTTTTGACTGGTTAAATCAACAATCAGGAAGTGTATACTGTGTTGTACTCATTAGAAAATAACCTATGGAAAAATCACTTGGTTCTTCTATAGACATAATGAATATGTGGATGCTGTCTTCTCATTTTAAACTTCATCTCCTTTCAGACAACTGACGTAGTTCGGTGAATTCTGGATTTGTCATCATAAATAGTTTTTGACTACTAATGAACACAACTCTTAAGGTGAAACATAAGAAAATACCTTTGTAAGACTTATATTGACTGATCTGATTTTTAAATTAATTTCAGGTTAAATTTCAATACTACAATTGTCATCACAGACATGATCTCTGACTTACAAAAATAGTATTTTAATAGACACTGAATAGATGTCAATCTATAAATGTCTTTTACATTCAAGATATTTTCTATAGTATTTTAAACATTGTATTCTTTAAGGTACATGTAACTGCTGATATTTATAGAACTCTTAACATAAATGGTACCTTGTTAGTAATGTTTTCAAATCTGTAAAATTAAACACATTTTTAAACGAATAATTCTGCCAGTGAAATAAGTAGAATTTTTCAAAAATGTATAAACCAGAATGTTTCATAATTTGCATTTGCATAATGTTAATGCAGACCCATTTGTCACAAAATAGTATCAAATTTCTGAAATTATCACTCCTTCATGATGAAAGAAAAAGCCATTTTCTGGTCTATCTGTAGCTTTGGGGAGAGGTTGGCAAGACTGTTTATTAATGGATGTTCTTGTTACCTCTCAACATACTGCATTTGTTGTATACATAATCATTATGTATAGGAATACATAATAATGCCATCGATCTCTCTTAAAATATATTTAAGCATTTAAGCTACTGAAAAATAAAATTATATGAGAATAAAGTGTAGGTATCCACTGTATCTGAAGACTATTCTGTGGGAAGGTTTGGCTTTTTGCATCATCCAGCACAACTTCCTATTTCCTTCAAGATTTCCCTGTTAGTTTCTTTACAATATTGATCCAGAAAGCTTGTCTTTGTCTTTCCTGGATTGTTTTGAATTTCCCCATGCATTGTTTTGATTTTCCCATGTTTACCAGGGAGCTCTCTAGAGAGATTGAGTTCAGACTTCCCACGAGTAAGTGCAGCAGCATCCTTGAAACATTTCTGAATAATATGGTTCTATGACTTCACTGTGTTTATGGAAGCTGTGAAGTCTCATAGCTGTGAACACACCTTGTGCCCTACAAATATGCACCACATCAGCTACCAGTGATGTGAAAGGAGCAGTCCTTCTATACATCTCTCTCCTACCTTTCATGCTCAGGGAAATCTGGAACTGTATTCAGCCCATGTTCATTTAACCCCAGGATATGGGCCAAAGCCAAAGGACACAGTAGTGCCCTATGATTAAGATCAGGACGCTGCTGTGGAAGGAGGAAGAAATGGCAGGTCCAGGCCAGTAATGTATGCATGTATATAATGTATGTATGTATGTAATGTATGTTTAAATAAGTTGGATGGATAAAGTCTGGCAACAGGGGGACACAGATTTGCCTATTTAGATCATGGAGCTTGGGACTTCTTACCTAATACAGTATGAGTGTTTCAATAAATGAGGTATGCATAGACCAGAATTTAAAGCTTCCTTAGACACTATCACATCATATCTTCTTCATCATGCTATTGGGACTACATAGAACTTTATGACTAATTCAGTCCCGATTTACATTTCAGTACAAGTTAATCTATGACTGCTTAGCTCATCTCTCTTTCTCATGGGGTTTTCAAGTAGCCTTCCACACTAGTCTGAGGAAAGCTGTTGTATTCTTTACTTAAAAACCTCATTATATTTCTAGTTTCATATTTTAAAATTACTTGTTAATCAAAAGTTACTGGTAAAGTTGTTTTAGAGGGGGAATATTTTTCACAGGGAAAAAAAAAGCAAAGAAGGAAAAAAAAAGCAAAGAAAGAAAAAAGTGGATTCATGCCTATGTCTATAAGCAAAATTAGCAAATCAAGATGTAGTCAGCTCACACACTGAAATTAGGGAAGTTGCTGGCTTTTTTCCTTCCTCCCCTCCCCCCATTTTTAGCCTCAGATCTTTTTCAAAGCTACAATAAATGGTTTTGCACAATGGCTGAGTCTTAATTTATTCCATTTGAATTATTTAACATTCATTTATACAATATTGGAACATTTTATTTCAGGATATAACATTTATCATGGATTTTTTTCAAGCATGTAAGTCTCAAGCCAAAGTTATTTGTTACACAGTTTTTTTCCCCATATTTAGCTTTATAAATCAGGCATTAATGATTAGTTGTTATAGTAATACAGACTGCGGGGGCCCTACAATATCAGATAACTGCGTTCTGCCAAAGCCCATGGTGTTCAGAGGAACCCTTTACAGAGTGTAAAAATAAGGTCAGTGTGCTAGCTATATTTGGCCTTCACTACAGGAGAACTTGTGTAGTGTAGAATAGATACTCTAAGCTAGAATGACATTATATGTCTGCAAAGGTAAGGGGTTTTTTTGCTTTCAGATATTTCTTGAGACATGTGAAGCTATTGAAATGCACATTGTTTCAAATGACTAGGAAGAGAGACCAGCTGTTACCAGCAGAAACAAGGCAAACACTGAAGCAGATCAAAAAGGGGGCAAGAATATCTTTAGGAGAAAAGAGGAAAAGCAAGTCATGTATTTTTATAACCAAAAAAGGTGGAAACCCATGACAGATCAAGCCTGCTGCATCCATGTATCTCAAGGGAACCGAGGGAGAGCTGGGACTGAACTTGTCCCACACTGGTGAGCAAATCGAATCCTGGTGCATTTTCATCAACTGTCAGAAACAGACAGATATTTCTTTGGGGCCAGGCAGGAAATTAGGCTATTAAGTTACAGCTTTTTCACAGAGCCCTTGTCATTCTCTTTTCCTATCCTACAGATGTTCTATCAAAGCAAGTCATTGTAACCATTTATCTTTCCAAACTTAAAATACTTTTTCCAGAACTAATTTTTTCCCTCAGTACTTGAGGTCTTTGTACTCTGTGTCTTGCTTCCCTGATCTTGTATGGATCTAAGATTAATTTGCACTAGCAAGGAGTTCAACAACAAAATCAATTTCAATTGGGTCAGGTGAGGTCACTCCCAGCTCAGTAGTGTGAGGAGAGAAATAGATTATTATCATTCTGGGAACACTGCTACTTCAGTATGAAGAGGGGGAAAAAATTACCATTAAAGCCCTTTACAATAATTTTCATGGTGTTGGAAACAATGATTTTTTTTGTTACCTTCTTCAACATTGGTATAGCCATCTATATAAAAATACATTCTACTACAAAAAGCTTTTGTATTTCTTAAGAAGAATGGAATAGAATTTGTTAACTGACTGGTAGCATTTCACTGGAAATGTGACGCTGTCAAACTGATACAGCAATACCTTTGATAGATCTTTTTATATCCCTGGCACGTAGCAGGTGTAAATTAAACAACAACTCTGTTAGGTATTCCATGCACCATATCACAAAAGGGCAGTTATAATGAGAATTTAAGTTATACCTTTAAAGAAAAGATTTAAGATTAAAAAAATGTTTAAACATTTCAAATTTAATTTACAAGAAAAGAAAACCCATCCTATCTACAGAATCAGTTATTTAGTTTCTCTCATCTCACTGCTTTGAAGGATGGGGAAAAAAAATCAACAAAAATGCAGCATCAGCTTAAAACAGTTAATAAACCATTAGTATTTAATGTGAACTGAATTTTGATTATTTCATCTATTAGATGCAGAATACTAGTTAAGAAAATACTTTATGTCTGTCCACAGCATGTGCATGCCTGTTTGTTCATACTGGCTGACACTTTCAGGTGAGTTAGAGCTGTACGGTTCCTTTAGGTTCAGAACAGCTGTGCAAACCTGTGCTAGCGGAAGGTCTGGCCCACACAGGCCCAGAGGAAGGTAAAGATGCCTGACTGAAACTGCTGGGCCGTGTCCTTGTTTCTGTTCCTTATCTTAAATTTTTGTGTAATCTGATCCGAAGAGTGACATGAATGAATTTAGGGTTTTTTTGAAGTCCAAATCTGTGTTCAGCTGCCAGTGAAATAAGATTCTTTGGAGTTAAAGGTTCCATATATTTATGTCAAATAGAAAACAAGAAGTGGAAATACTTTAAGAAGATTCCTTTATGGAAATACAATTCTTCACAAAAAGAAAACAATTGGAATAATATCATTTGTGGTGTAGCAGCTCTGCCTTGAGGTGTTGACCTTAATCAGTTTTATTATATGTAAAAAGATTCAGATTTTCTGGGTCAAATTCTCCCCATGCGTATTTTCCCTGAAATCTGTGGAGTAATACCAGCAATGAACCCGGCCTAATGATCTCAGATTTCCTGTTTCCTCTTTGTGTGATCAAAACATGCAAAATGAAACAATCCTACTAATAATTCTTTAGAGGAAAAGACACTAGATAAATGTTTCTTGATCTACAAGAATTTGAGTAAAATCTATCATCAATAGAGAAATAAGTTTACTCTTTATGAATTTATGGTTTTAAAAGATTAAGTACCTAAAAATCATTGGGAAAAAAAATAACCTGAAAAAGCCTACTGTCAAAGTTTATATTACTGCAAAAAATAAAATCCTTTCTTCCCTTGGTCAGAGCCAGTGTTTTTAACAAGAGTTAAGTAAATTCCTGACTGTGTACAGTTTATAGACAAGGTTTTGTACAACCAAATTTGCCTTCCTTGCTTTGTATCCAATGTTTAGGCAGATTCTTCCGTTTCAAAATATCACTTATGACCACTCAAACTATTGCATTGCACAGAACATTGGAAATGCATCCCTAAATGCTTTGGTATTTAGCAGGAATACATTTTAGGCCTTACACTTACTTAAGGTTTTTAAATTTTCAAAGGACTGAATGAAGACACCCTAATTATTTTCTCATCACTTGCTGAACTAACAGTATTTCAGGATAAGTTGCTCAATATTTCAGATGAAAAAATAGACACACAGAATGTAAAGACTGGGTCTATACATACAGTTGCCAAATTGCCCTTTCAGGCCAAAACTGTTCATAATACAAGATATTCCACTGTAAAATTATAAAGGTCCTTAAAATAAAAAAAATAAGAAAACCCTTGAACCTATTTACTATGGTGGGTCAGTGTGAATGCCTTGTAAGCATACAAAAGGGAGACAAGCACTACTTCCAGGGAGTAATTCCAGTCTATGGCGAAATGTTACCTAAGGGCTTCCTGAGAAAACTTTTAATAGCCATTTCTAGGGTTCTTATAAAATGCAATTTTATAGAATGTTCATATTCTTAATATTTTTAATTTACATGATTTTTTATAATTTATAATGTAACTGTTTAAAATTAATATAATTTTATAGAATTTATTAAATTTAATTGCAATTTTAGACTGCTTAATATGAAACTTACTCACTGGGTGCTGCACAATAGTATTTGCATTAAACCTAGATTGATATTGTATCAAGTGCCATTCTTCTTCAGGAGCTGATTCAAAGACCATTTGATGTTAGTTAGCTTTGGCTCAAATGCAGGAAGAGTTCTTTGCAGCTCCTGTTATAGTTAACACAAAGGTTTCCCAGATTTTATTAGCTGTTAGAACATATCCACAGGAAGGTCATATAATAAGCTTCTGAGGTAGGACACTGGTGGCAGAGGTTTTTTTGTGAGAAAATAAAGGATTTTTTTATAGAGGACTACTTAATGCCTAAAGCAGGTGTTGAGTGTAGGTTTTTATTAATCATCTGACAGTAATCAGACTGAAGTCTGATGAGCATGAAGACAAGAATATCAAATGTAATTTCCAAATACGTCAGGAAGTGGTTACAATAATCATGACTATTTTGGTGACTGTTACACTGGTGTACCAGCTTTTTCACAGCAGAGGCCTGTGTTAGACTCACTAACCCAGTGAGAGCTTTGGGTCCTGCTTCACACTACTGGAATACAGCTGGGTTAAATGAAACTATTCTTTATTTACACTGGTGATCACAGATCATATTGGCCTTGTATTTTCAGTGAGGCATGAAGCTGTAGGCTTGATTATTTGTGAGCAAAGTACAACTTGGATGAATAAGCATGCTTACTAATGGTCTGGCTAAAATGGCTAAGCATGGCTGAGATAAATTCCATCCTGCTCACTTAATTCTTGCTGTTTCAATTAGATGTGTTGTTTTTCTCGCTCCAACTCAGCCCATTCTATTACTTTTCCTATTTGTACCACACTACAGCACTAAGCAGACTCCACAGCTATCAGTTTCTCTACTTGAAATGAGAATACTGTGGAAGATGATGGAGGTGACCTCTTAACATTCAGTTGATAAAGTATATAAAGCCTTTTTGCATTAAATGGACTGTAGAGTTACTAATAATATCTGTAAATATTTCAAGATATACAGTCTACTATAAGTCTGGAATAAACGAATCTCTATTAACTCTGTATAACATTAATGAATTAACATCTGTCCACACGGTGAAGAAATTTACGCTTCCATTGGAATACACAGGGAAAATGACGCATATTTCTTTGGGACTAAATTGCTTAACCCAATCCACCAATTACCATTTGCAGAAGAAATAATCCATTTATATCTTCATTAAAATATTTCTGCTCCCCGGCAGACATTTGTATTGGCAGAGTATTACTTTACCTTCAGAGTATGGCTTTATAAACTGGTGTCAAAAGCTCATGAAAGGATAATGGAAAGACATGTTCAAGGGAATGATGTGGTAAAGGGGAACGTATCTTGGGGGAATACACTTTGGGGATAGTTTTACTAAGATTTTACCTCAGGCACAGCAATAATGTAGGCACTTTAATCTGTGTACAAGTAATCAAATCCATCGGCAATACTGTATATTTCAGAAGAATTAAAAACTTGTGGATGTTTCTGATGATGGGAACTGTTATCTATCCAGTTGTCAGATTTAATTTCATAGTTTGTTTTTCCAGGATTACTGTTTTATTCCTGTTTAACATGCACCATTTATACTATTTCTTGCTTTACCTTCTTCTCTTTATGCTGCATATTAATTTTCAGTTTAATTGACAGATTTTCTTGAGTGTGATTTTTCTTATTGATTCCTTTTTTTTTTTACCCAATCAAGCTCCTTTTACTTTATTCTGCGACCAATGAATTCTATGATTATGAAGTAAAACCACTAATGTAATAGATCCCTTGTTGCTATTGCTCCAGGCCTTGAATTCACCTCACTTAACTTTAGTAATCTTTAGTAATCTTATAAAGACACCAAAGTTAGAACTTCCATTAGCTATTCTAGAATCCATAGAAAAAGATAGATTCATCCTATGGAATGTTAACCTCATTGATCTGGATGTTTGGAGTGTAATTTATGCATTTATACCGAGAGAATGAGAATGGAGAAAAAACCAAAAAGAACATATTCTGGCTATGAATGATACAAAGTAAGAAGCTGAGGGGGAGGTAGATCCATAGATTATATACACAGAACTGATAAACTGTATTTTCAAAGAGATGGGTAAAATATGTACATTTTTCAGTTAAATGTATTAATAGTTTAAAGCAATGTGTTTTCAAAACCTTGCTTGCTGGAGAGACCATGTGAGTGAGAAGCTATTATAAGTTTAATGTTTGGGTTACTGTGATTTTGGAATGTCTGAAATGTCAGCTTCATTTCTTATATAGTTGATAATGAACACTTTGAAATACACATGACAACTTCTGCAAGGAAATTATTGCAAAATTGCTAAAATGCATGCAAAGTAATTATTGCTTGAAATTCGAGAGATGAACAGCAATGAGCTTTTAATGCACTGTCTCATTTTTTATCTTATTGCGACTATATACAATGAAAAATAATTAAGAGATCCATAATGTTAAATAATATCTTACCTAAATGTTATGAAGTATGGGCACAAAATACTGATATCAGTTTAATTTTAGATGTACAAGAATTTCGATGTACCAAAGTTATTGATATATCTTTTTTCTGCATAAGCACTTTAAATAACTAATTTTGAAGGCAAATTTAGGGCTGTGTCCCAAAGGCTGTTTCTCCCTTCAGATGTTGTGCTTTCTCAAGTTGAACTCAAGACAGCTGGCTTCTCTTGATGTGAATGTCAATTCTTATCAATGATATTTAGTAGCATTTCCTTTGCTGAGATCTGACTCCACTCTCATGAGTACCTTATGCATTCACCTCCAACTCATCTGTTTCATGTCACACCAATGGACTTTGAATGACCTTAGTATTCTTATACTTACAAAGCACTTGGCAGCCATCTCCTATGCTAATTTCCATCAACCTCCATTTCTACTTTTTTCAATTACCAGCTTCCATATATAGTGTTCTCAGCTGATTCATGAAATCTCAGTGCTGCCAATGATATTTGGTATATTGTAGAATATTAGAGGCAACCCCAGAGATCAAATCATCATGACAGGCTAAATAAAGCATTTGGAAAACAATTGTTTAGTTGTAACCTTGATCATATGAACCAGTCAAGGAGCCTAAGGACTTTGAATTGGGGATATTGTTTATAGTTTAATATAAATTTGTTGTTTTCTGTTCAAGTTCCTGACGCTGAGAGATTATTATTGTGAACTACTACCTTATTTTGACATTGAAGATATTAGATCCTTTCATCTTCATATGTTGCTAATGGAAAATATTTTTCTTGTAAATACAAAATTATTGCAAAAGGACAAAGTGACCTTTTTTTTTTCCTTATGCTGTGTTGTTTCCCTTTTTTTTTTTTTTTTTTAAATGGGCCATAAGGAACATAGAGTCACAGAATGGTTTTGGTTGAAAGAGACCTTGAAAACCATTTAGCTCCAACCCCCTGCCATGGTCAGGGACACCTTCCACTACACCAGGTTGCCCAAAGCCCCATCCAACCTGGCCTAGAACACTGCCAGGGAGAGGGCAGCCACAGCTTCTCTGGGAACCTGTGCCAGTGCCTCAGCACCCTCACAGTGAAGAATTTCTTCCTTATATCTACTCTAAATCTACACTCTTTCAGTTTAAACCTATTAGCTATTGTCCTACCATTATGTGCCCTTGAAAATGGAGCACATAAACTAATTTTTATATTTTTACCCATCCAAGACTATTCAAATGAGCAATTTAAAACATAATAATTATTATTTAGGTTCTATAATCTTTGTTTTGATTTCAAAGTTTCCTCTGATTTAGCAAAAAATATAAACAAGCTATTTTGCTTCATTATATTTTGGATATATGGGACTCCTGCTTTCCTTTTGTAAATCTTTCAGAAAAAGTAATTTTTTATAACTTTAATTGGAGGTCATAATTGACCTTTCGTTAACTCTTTAACTGTAAATGTTAAATTATATTCAGAAAGAAAACAACCAACCAAGCAAACAAAATCATGTAACTCTGGACTTAGCTTGCTCTAGTTGGTATCTTAAACAAGCTTAATGTTTGGGTTAAGACAAGTCTGATATTCATGCTATTTTGTTGACTTTCCCAGCTAGCTTGTCCACTCTTGCCAAAAATATGTCTTCTCACTCTTGCTGTTGCTGAATGCCATGTGGGTGTACTCAGTTTTCTCCTCCCGTCATTTCATGAAAAACTTCAGGGTCAGGGACAGTTCCCACCAGAGACGCAGCTAATTATGAGCTATATGAAAGCAAAGAACTTACACAAACCACTATCCCTTTCCCAGATCTCTTTCACATAAATTAGAGTGGATACAAATCCAGTGCTTTTAAATGTTTGAGAAATGCCTGGTGCAAATCTTCCATGAATTTCAAAGCACTATTGTGTGATCAAGCTCTGAAAACCAGAGTAAAACCTGATTACTGGAAAGGGAGGGCAAAATATTGTTTCCACTAGAAATAAACCAAGTATAGCTCTCAGCCCCTTCAGTAACCAAGGACTTCTTTGCAAAGCTGTGTGTCTCCTTGTCACCTTTGTTTTGTTTAGTAACAAATGCTTAAATGGAAGGGACCAAACTATGCTTTGTTGTTGCCATTCCAAGCAGAGTGGGTGTTTCTGCAGCCTTATTTCTTTATTAATCCTTGACTTTGAGATATTTCACTAACTGATGTTCAGCTATCGCTCCCTGTATTTACTGGGGAGTAGTGATAAAGAGAATTTAGTAGTGTTGGACCCAAAACTTCTACAAAACATACTGAGCAGCCAACTTAAATTAACTTCAGTCTTCTGAGCATATTCAGTTCACTCCAAACACACTCAGAGACTTATACTTAGTCTTAATATCTTTATATTTACACCGTATTTCACTAAATCATTCACTCTGTATTTCCTACTGAAGGCCTGAACTGAGACAGGCCTGTATTGCAATCATGTGAATGACTAAAAGCAATGGAGAACTTGAGCTGTTAGTCTACCAAGGAGAAGTAGAAAAGATTTTTAATGCAACAACCTTAAATAGATCTCGGAGTGCCTGGCTAAATGTGCCTCCTAAATATCCACCTTTGTTTGCTACACAAGGACTTTTACTTCATACACTTTTGAGTAGGGCCTCATTTCTAGTGCTCTGGGGATATTTACTTGTCAAAATCTATCTGTCTCCAGAATTTATTAACAGTAAACCAGTATTTTTCTTCCTCTTAAACAGCATTTTTCATTCCTCTTAAACATTCAACCCCTTATGTAGCCAAGTTCAGCTGTGTATATGAATTCACCATTATCATAAACAGGAAGTGTTTCTGTTAAAATGTTAATCTGCAAGAAAAAACTGGAGCTTGTTCAGTGTTATAGAGTTCAACTGAAGGCCAATAATCCAATATATGCATGTTGGGGGAGGGAAAGGGGAGGATAAGGAGGAAGAAACCTATCTTTCCCTGGAAAAGAAATAAAAATAGCAGCAAATGTTATCATTTTCAGATTGTTACTAGCAACAGGGAGACGTGATCCAAATAACAAGTGAATGACTGCATACACTGGTGCATGATAAAGACCCCAGATAGGAATTTGATTAAGCATTATTATCAGTCACTGTACAGAGAATGGCAGGCAGCCAGCAGAGCATTCACTTTTCTGTCCATCTCTGCCTCTGGCTGACTGTTTATGCAGGTTGTCATAAAGGTAACCTGGAGATAGGACTGCACCTCAGACAGCAGTCATCATTTTATCCATATAGGGTCTCCTTAAACATTTCTCTAATTGTCTCAGAGAAAAGATTAGGCTGGCAGCTTAAACTGCTCTCCTTTTTTGCTGTTTGATATTCTTAGACACTGTTATTACCTTTCCTCTTTCTAAACGTTGAAATTTACAGGCTGTGTAAACATCTCTACCATGTGACCTTTCTGCTACTTAAATAGAAATATCTTGATATCGGAATGAGAAAACAAAGATACTTCCTGTCCACCATCCTTTGAGTTTTTTCAATTTGAATTTTTGTAAAAATTTGAATTGCATATAGAAATTTTTGTCCATGCTCCATCTTGTTACAAAGCATAATATGAACAACTACTGGGCAAAGATGCAATTAAATGTTCTGAACTGAAATAATATCATCACCAACTTAATTCACCTTTGACAAAGATGCTTCTACTCATCTACTGAATAGAAATCAGAAGGGATGTAGGCAGCTGTAAAAGGAATTTATTAAATTCCATTAAATGGTATTATCAAAATGTAATACTAAAGCAATGTGTCTGATGAATATATATAAATTCTAGTTGTACAGATATATATGTATATGTTGTGTTACCTTGTGGTGGTTCAGCCCCAACCTGTGGCAGAGCACTACATGCTGCTTGCTCACTTCCTCAGGAGAAACCGCATGTATCAGTACAGGCTGGGGGATGACCTGTTGGAGAGGAGCTCTGTGGAGAAAGACCTGGGGATCCTGGTTGATGACAGGTTGGCCATGAGCCAGCAGTGTGCACTGGTGGCTGAGAGAGCCAATGGGATCCTGGGGTGCATCAGGAGGAGTGTGGCCAGCAGGTCAAAGGAGGTGATCCTCCCCCTCTACTCTGCCCTGGTCAGGCCCCACCTGGAGTATTGTGTCCAGTTCTGGGCTCCCTGGTATAAAAAAGACAGGGATCTGGAAAGACTCTAGTGGAGGGTTACGAAGATGATTAAGGGTCTGGAGCATCTCCCCTATAAGGATACGTTGAAAGAACTGGGGCTTTTCAGCCTTGAGAAAAGAAGACTGAGGGGATCTTATTAATGTTTATAAATATCTCAAGTGTGGGACACAGAGGGAAATGGCCAGCTTCTTTTCAATGGTCTGTGGTGACAGGACAAGGGGCAATGGCTGCAATTTGGAACATAGGAAGTTCCATACCGACATATGGAAGAACTTTTGCACAGTGAGGGTGACAGAGCCCTGGGACAGGCTGCCCAGGGGGTGGTGGAGTCTCCTTCTCTGGAGATATTCAAGACCCGCCTGGACGCCTATCTGTGCAATATGAGCTAGGAAGCTGCTTTGGCAGGGGGGTTGGACCCAAAGATCTCTTGAGGTCCCTTCCAACCCCTATGATTCTGTGAAACAGACAGAGCCTCTGTAGGTTGGGATAAGGACAGTTTACTGACAAAAGCACTGTGAAAGTAAAACAATAACAGTCAATTACACTAATATTGGCTAATAATGCTGAGTATTGCAAGATGCAAGGAGCCACCCAATGCCCCAGCTGCACTCAGACTGCCCTGGAGGCACCCAGGGGGATTGATGTCAGGTGGTGTGGAAACAGCCTGGGCTAACTCAGCTCACCTGGGCTGACTGCTTGGAGAGGTAACTCTGACCTGGCCAGAACCAGGACATACCTTCAGATCTTGCTTGAGCTATTCAAATTTTAAAAGTTCTTAATTTAGCCATGTCTACTTGAAGGCAAAAAATGGGTAAGTCACTTTCTTGGTTATTCAATTGCATCTTTTTTCATAGTAGCTGGAAACATGAAAAACAAGAAGACATATATGAATTGATTATTATAATTGGATGCAGGTTCAAGTGAGAGGGGTTTCATTTTTGTTTGGCTATTGCCTGTTCATTGCCTAGCATTATCTGCTCTGCTGTGATCTTTCTCTCTGCCTTTCCTGTGTATTTCCTAATAGTTGATGACAAGAATCTTTCCAAATAAAATTAAATGTGTTTCTGGTGACTCCGTATATAGTTATATATAGATTATGCCTACCAAAAATGCTTCAAAGCTTCTAACTCAGTTTTTGAGTAAGTCTTCACAAATATGCTCCGAGAAATAAATCTTTAACCTCGCTATGCACAAGAACTGCATCTTCTAATACATAAAAGGTGACAACATGTCCAGAAAGTGGCTCAGCAGGAGATAAAATTCTGCAAACACTCTCTCACCAAAACCAACGCTTCATGATGGCATAAAGTTAATGCCTGATAATACAAGAAACTGATCTCAACTAAACAAGTCTAGTAGGGTCCCATGTTATCTTCTGTCAGACACAGTAACAGGCAAATTTTAATTTGAGCTAAAATCTATGATTGCTGACCTTACACCTGGAGTAATTTTGCAAAGAAAACACTAACATAGTGGAAAGGATTTTTCTCAGGAGGGACCTAGACTAGCCCTCTGTGTTCCAAGGAAGTTGTACCGGGCCAGAGAGGCAGTTCACAGAAATAAAAAGAAGAAAGTAACTATGATGGCTCTGTAGAGTCTTCCAGAATACAGCAAGAATCAGACCTACAACTACTGTTTTGAATTCAGGCTTTACAGAAAAAAGAATTTCAATTAAGCTATGAACTATGCCCCCCTTCCGGATGCCTCTGCTTATGCCACTTAACATTTTATATAGACATGCCCCATTTCAGGCACTAGGGGAATTTTCTGAGTAAGATAGTGCTTATTTTCACATGTTGTTTACATTCTATATGCTGCTGCTGTATTTTCTGTAATTTTGATATAATCACAGATATTAACATGGATTTCATCACTGAAAAAACACAATGGAAATCAACTCAGAAATCAGTGAGTCATAAAATGAATGCAACTGAAAAGTTTTTTGTTTCCTTTTGTTTCAGTCTAATGGGCACCAGTTTTATTTAAGTGGATTTATCACTTCTGTCACAACATTTATGACAGTTGTAGTATTCTTGGAGAAACTGCGTTCATGTAGCTATTGAAAGCTGTTCTATTCCCTCAAAGGAGACCTAACCACCCATCTCTGGCACACAAGTTCTTCTGCAAGTAACACTCCTTGTAATGTCTCAGAAGGGTGTCCTCTGCTTCTTAAAAGAGTCCCCAGCGGTAGATTTAATTAGTGACCTTCATCAACTCCAAAAGCTGTCCAGAAAGTGTAAATTTAGCGGCTTTATCTCACTATTATATGTGCATGTCATTCTGTACTGTGTAACTAATCAGTTAGGTTGCTTCACAAGCTGGGAGGGAGGTAGCAGACCACTTGGAGTTTGATACATAATGGCTATGTGTAAGTATGGGTTTTTTGGTTTGTTTGTTTTTTCTTAAAATGTTAGAAGGCATGACCCCATGTCAAGTTACTTGATTCCTGTAGTCAAAAGAAAAAAAAACCCACAACAAAAAAAAAAAGAGTATTAGCTGTGGTGTTTTTAACTAAATGTCAAGCTAAGTAAATATATTGAACCTTTCTACAATCCTGCTCTTTATTGTAATTTATCAGCACTCCCTGCATTGTTCCACAGATTCATATTATACTGCTGTAAATTAATCATCCTTGTATTTCACTGCCAATGACTAAATTCCAGTAATGAAAGGAAAAATCTGCAAAATGCTATCCCTCTCTTTGTATGTGCATTTCTGTGTATAAATAGATGTTAATTTTTAATATGGAGAAAAGTATTAAGTCATGATTGTTTTGATCAAGGAAAGGAATAAAATTGATGGAACCCTGAAGAAAATCAACAGGAGGAAAAGGCATAGGCTTACTGAAACAGAGAGATAATTCATGGTGGGTTCTGATAGCAGAGATCACAAAAGAGCCTTATAACATTTTCACTACAAATTTGACCTAATTCTCTGTCATAATCTACTTAGGCTGACGAGGTTTCCACCTATCTTCAGGCATAAAATGTAGTCACTCCTTTCCAGCTGATAATCAGCGTGTTTATTACTCATTCTAGTTGCTTAAAGACAGTATTTTCAGAAATAGTCCCGCATTTCTAATGTAATCAGTGATATTGGAATAACAAGGGAATAACCTCAGTCTTTGCTATGGGAACTGTTTAACCAATCTAAAAATGTTAATCATGTTCAGGGCATTGTCACTTTCAGGGAACAGAGATTACTTCCAGTGACGTGCCCAGAAGCAATCTATTTAGTTTTCTTTTCCTATAAAGTTGGGAAATAATGAAGGTTTTATTAAATGAAACTTAATTCACCACAAGAGGGACTTCAGTTATACCTGTTCCCACTACCAGGGGATGCAGTATAATTTAATAACAGTCTCTTTAGATTAGTTCTGTCTATTTGCATGTCACATTATTAACTGACTCCATTCCATAATGTGTAGAGACTGCTGTATCAGCCTTTTTTATTAAAAAAATTCTCCTATTTTGATGAGTTGTAAACTACATTATTACAGTAACAAAACCGCAGGATAAGAACAGCTAAAAATGGTGATGTAAGCTTTTTGGCTGTGGTCCAAGGCACTGACTTAGTAGATTGCTAATGCTGTCTAGCAATGGTGTGTTTTTCCTGCCACAGTGACAGCTGCTGAGAAATTTTCTATTATTATCTTACTTTTTTATTTTTTTAAGCATTAAAGTGTAATGATTTACTAGCCTATAACATGGTAGCAATGTGTGAATTACTGCAGCTACATTTGTATGCTCAGCAACATCTGGTATACAGGTGTGAATACGTGGATTTTGCTAATTAATACTTATGGCACAATTTCTGATTGGAGGTATGGAGATGGATATAGAGAAGTATTCTTATCTGTACAATGTTATTGCTGCTCCATGGGGGGAAAAAAACCAGACAACACATACTTGGGTTATTTTTAATTGTTATTTTTGCTGGCTACTTCTTTGGTTTGTTTTATTTTAACACCTCCACAGTATCTCCCTGGTAGCTAACCAGGAGACCTTCTGCTTGGGAAAACTATAAAGAGATAGATTAAAATGTGTCTTCAAAGCTTTGTGCTTTTTCATTAAAAATTCAGTTTATAATCTCAAGCATGTCATTAAGTAGCATAATTGTGAATGACTGTTTCTCAGGTGAGTCCCTGTCCTGGTCCATATAGACATTCTCTCTTCATGCAGAGTGCAGGACTTGGTGATGCCCTTTACCCTTGCTGCAGGCTGATACTGAGGATGGGAACCCCTACCACAGTTCAACCCTTGTGTTGTAATCCATTCCTTCTGCATATTTTGCTGAGTCAGTTCCCTTTGTGAACAAGCAATCTCCCCATTATGATGCTGTAACTCCTTCAGTAAATAGTGTTTGAGAATTTTTAGAAAGATGACTATCTTTGGAGTTACAGAGTGGGATGAGGGAATTGAACAGAGAAAATAGACAATGGAGGAAAGCACTCTCTTATATGCTTCCCTGGTGATTATTTTACCTTGCAGAAAATATTTTTTTAAATTTTTTTTTTTTGTGGGGGATAGGCGTGGGAGGGGGAGAAGGGGCTGTCTTTGTTTTTCTTTTTTTCTTGTTCCCTGTATCTGTCCTGAAGAATTTCATAAAGTATCAGATTCATACTGTACATCTTTGTAGAGTGATTTGGAAAAGCCATGTAACTCTCTGCTAGAAAATATATTTCTTTAAGTTCACTCCATTTAGTTATAAAGGTTTAGTCTATTCAGTTCAGGATTTTTTAAGCTATGGACAGTGACTTTACACCATAGACATTATTTATGAGGCTTATAGCTGCGAAGGCCTAAAATAGGAAAGTCATTGTTCACAGAAGTCTGTATTTTTCAGTTTCCAGAAGTTTAGCCTGTATGTGTAACACAGGATCAAGAAATACAGCTGAAAATCTCTTATTCAGTTTGACAACATGGATTATTGGCTCACAGGACAATTAGTTTGGAAGGGACCTTTAGGGGTCCCATAGAGTGCCCAAATCCTACCCCAAAGGACGACCAATGTAAAGCCAGGTTGCTTATGACACTGTCCAGGTGAGTTTCAACTGTCTCCAAGACTGAAAAGATGGCACAATCTGGATAACCTGTTCCAGTGTTTGATCAACACTGAAGAATTTTTTCCTTAGGCTCTGCACAATAATAAAGGTAAAAGATGTATTTCATCTGTAAATCTGACATAGGTTGTTATAAACAATCTGTATTTGAGAAAAGGAAGTGAAACCTATTTTAAGTGCTTGAAATTAAAAAAAAAAAATCTGTCAAGTATCATTTTACAAAGGCAGACAAAAAACCTAACTGAAATAGTCAGTGGGAGTAAGAAATACCTGATCTGAGTCCAACATGATAATAGTTGCAGTTCAGTAAGATCTTTGCGCAAAACAATGAAGCTTAATAACTGAGCTTATATGTGATAAGTTATGATAATTAAATTGGGAAGAGCCCAAATACAGTAGCTGCTTCTCTTCAGAAATTCCACCAGAAGAGAAAAAAATAAACTCCCAGATGAATTACCCTTGTGATTAGTGGGACTAAACTAAGTGAGTTTTTTAAGAACGAAGATATGCAAGAGATTTTCATTATGAAAAAGGAATGATGTAATTGCTAGTTAGCAAATAAAGAAGAAAGAAAGAATAATGAAGTGCAGGTATTAATGTTAGATCTCTAGCTTCAGACATGGGAAGTGCAGGTTCAAATTCATCCTCATTTCCTTTGTGATCCTTGGCAAACAATGAAAAATCCATCTCTTACTCTACAGTATTCTTTCTTTCCACCCTATTTCCTAACCTTGTTGACTATTCAGTCTGATTTCTTTATGTTCATTACTCTGTAGAATTGTGACCTAGGCCCTTCCCAGGTAGAAAGCGTATTTGTCTTGTCATATTCCATATAAACCCAAATTTTTCTAGAAGATTAATTAGTTTGAATCAAAGAAAGATTTCTCTTCTCCAAATACCTTTGCTTTTGCTGTCTGTCTGCAGGTGTTCCCTTTTCCTGTACAATCCTCTCCTGGGGCTTCAACATCTTTTACCCAGCACTCTCATACCTTGTCCATCACACCTTGTTCTTTTCCAAGTTTTATATTTGTGACTCTCAAATACTTGAATAAAGGTATTCCGTCCTGTTATTTGTGGCCTGTGGGAAAATTGAGAGGTGAGAAAGTTAAATCATGGTGGAAGAGGGAAACTGAAAATCAACTGGATTTTGAGATGATGGTATAAATGCTGAAGAAGTGGTCATGTAAGACAGTCAAACTGCCTGCTCAGTGTCTAATTTAGAGACTGAAATGCCTTAAAAATTAGGCACCTGTCTTAGTAAGATGATTCAACGTGACAAATGGGGGGTTACTTAAGCAAATTAGCATGCTGACTACTATGAGGGTGTTTCAGGATTTCAACACAGCAAAATGGGTTTCTCTAGAGCTTAAACCAGGGAGGATATGATCCTGGGGTCCCTCTGACCTCTCATTGTTTTTCATATCTGATATGGATTTCCATTGCTAATTCTATTCACAGTCTTCAGTCCTCAGAAGAGGCATCCAGCTATAACCACAGTCCCACAAACAATAGAATTGGCGAGTTATTGGATCACCCAAATATAAAAGTTTGACATGGAGCAGGCATGGGCACTGAGTTGTTAGATGGTGCATTATCTAGAACACACAGTATGTAAAGTATTCCATACTTAATACTGTTATCCTGGTTTTATAAACTCAGAAGACATATGATAAATGATCTAGCACAAAATTAGTGTTACAGATAAAAAATATCTAACTTGACATCAAGTCTGACAGTAGAAAGATAGTTAAACGTATTTTTTATGCAGGCATATTTTTTATGAGCAAGAGTGAGCTTCCAACAGGTGTCATATGACTACAACATTTTTTATTCACACTGCAAGCAATAGCTTCAGATTTAACACACCATCAAACTATGACTTCAACAGAATTTTCTTTTATTCTTTCTGAGATACTGCTGGCCAAAGTGAAACTGACTTTAAGCTAGTTTCTGGGACATTTGAATGGGGAGAAGCATGACAAAATTTTTTCTGTTTTCTATCATTTCTGTTTTCTGCAGTGGTGGGAGTTATTTTATTTATTTTATCTTAGAGTTGTGTTGCTTTCTTATGCAGCTATTTTAATTATAGTAATAATTATAATAAACACTTTATGTTATATATTAATTTAGTCTTCTACCTGCATGAGACGATAATTAAATTTGCAAACACCTTAGCCATTTTGCAACCAACCAGAGTAAATCTGTAGCAGTCTGCATGCCCAAAAGATATGGTAGATGATATTCTTCTCAATAATCTCTTTTTCTTTTAATGTCACCCCCATGAAGTCTGACCTTCATTGCAGCCTTCTCAAGAAGACAAGTCTTGCATCATGATCAGCTCTGCCAGAGTCTTGTTAAATGGTAGGAGAATCCTGTTCTACATAAGAAGCCCATTCAAATGAGATGTCTACCACTGCAGTCTACTGTCTTTCTTAAATTAAGGAATATTCAGATGAGAGCCTTACCTGACCAAAACTGGAGTCTTGATAACATGGACAGAGAACTTGTCACAAGTAGGTAGGCTGTACTAAAATAACAGGTTGGCTGGTATTCCAAAGTCACTCTGATGTTCAAGCTTTAAGTTCTTTCTCATGAATAGTCTTTCTTTCCATCAGCAGCGACAGTAGAAAGTGTTTGATAGTAGAAAGTGTTCAGTTAGGCTTAAGCCTCAAGTACAGTGTGAGAGACTATTTCATAGTTCTCCTCAGGAGAAAAGAATGGATAAGAATGAAGTTATTATTAATTCAGCATTCAATTTGAATCAAAGGCAATGAAGAGCCATAATGTCTTAAACAGAAAAAAAATCCCTCTGTTCTGACATTGCAGAGATATTTTCAGCCAGAAAAAAAAGGAGATATATTTCTTTTCATTTTATTACTGTTGTCATAGATTTAAGAGGAGGGAGTGGTAAGCAGGAAGGGAGGAAAGGACTTGTTTTTCAGTCTGTTTGCTTTGAAATTAGAAACATTAAATCACAGAACAAAAGAAAATATGTAAGCTATAACATGTAGAGTTTGAAATACCATATGACTGGTAAAGAAGAGTAGAAGGGAACTTAGTGAACCTCCACAGTTCAGAAGCAAAACTGATAGCCATAAAATGGAGAATAGATAAAAGACTGCTAATTGTAAACATGCAGAATTGACATTTCTTCCAACATGACATGTAAAGAACAGACAACAGTGACAACAACAACAAAAAAAATCTTAGTTGTTTATTTTTTGGCATTTTCTTCCAGGCTGCTGACAGCTTTTCATCATTGTCAGAAAACCAATGAAAAGTGAACCTTGCAAAATACCAGATTTTTCCTAAGACATGCTTGATACTCATAACCTTTCAGGAGAGCTTTCACAAGTTGTTTATAAATTAATCTAGAAACAGAAACATTAAAGGGGATGGGGAAAGACACTGGCTTACCAATTTATCCTTGGTAGTTGAAATACAACAATTTAATCTAAACATTGTCTTCTAAGTCACTAATGAAAACTGAACTTACTCATTAGAAAACTTTTCAGGCTGAGTTCTCTAACAACCTCTATCGTTGTATCTAAATGCCCCATAATTTATATGTATTTATCCGTTATATCTTGCCCCAAGGGAACAAAATGTTATGTCCCATCTCTGGGCATGGAAAAGGGAAGCACAAATGTAAAGCTTATATTGTCAGTTTTGTTGCCTAAATCTCACATAACTTCTGCTTTCAGTAAGAATCTAAATATCTTTGAATAGCTGAACTGAAGCAATTTGCACAGTATCATATGGGATGTTTATACTTAAATTGTAAATACTATGTGATATTTAAAATGGATCACTGACCGTAATGAACTCTATAATCAGAAGTTCACCTGAAGCTGGTGATCCAGACAGAGATGTTGTACAGCTGTGACTATAACAGTCAGCCTCATCACCCCCATTGAAGCTGGCCCAAGTCCCTCAAGGAATGAGAATTTTATTATTCCAGGAAGTCAGGGAGTGAACCTTAAAGAAGGAATTTGATTCTTCAACCACATCAAAGAAATTACTTGACTATGACAGAGGAAGGGAGGCATGAGGAATATTTGCTCCAGAGCCTGTTTATGCATTTTACAGTAAAGAAAATCCCCATCTGATATAGTGCAAAAGCAGCAGGAACAGAGACAGGAACCCAGGGCTACTTTTCTTCATGGGAAGAGTACTATTGCAAACTTCAGCACACTTGCAGTTTGTCTTCCTGTTGCTGTCCTGGCTATGCAGTGGTTCAGGTTGTGAGGATGGAAAAAGTCTAAATCAAACTTAAATTCCTCAATGAGAATTAGAAAATCCACTTTCATAATAAAAGATGAGCTTTTGTGTCACGCTATGCTCAGCATTCTCCGATCTACTTGTCTCTGTGAATTTGGGGCTTGCTGATTTTCATTAAATTCTGCTACTTCTAACAGTATAAGTCCACTGGCTATGGGTTTGGGTTTGTTTATGGGGTTTTTTTATCAGCATTTGTCTTTACTGTAGCAACATCTGGGACTAAACTTAGCATATCTGTTACTGCAATTACTTTAAATGCCTGAAAGGGCCTGAAGCAAAGAATCCATAATTTATGTACTACAATGTATTAGAATGCATGTTCATTCTATGGACATATTCAATTTATATTTCAGATGACTAGCACGGCTATTGACTGTTTTCCCTCCTCTAAACAAGCTAAATCTTACCCCAAATTAAGTTCTACTTAACAGCAGCTATGTTAGTCATGAAGTGCTGCAGAGTTAAACCCCTACTAGCTATTTAGCACTATTTGTAGCAGATGTTTATTGTGAAAAATGATCCAGTGCTCAGAGCCTCTGATTGAGGAAAGAACCACATGGCTGTGAGGCTATCTGGGAAGCCACACAGGACAGGGTCAACGGAGATGGCATAAAATTTTGGGCCTATAATATAAGGGAAAAACTCCAAATATGAATGGCAAGAAGAGATGTGGCTATTACCTCACTGAAGAACTCTCCTTGCTATCAATCTTTTAAAGATTTTATGTTTTTATAAGTCTTAAGAGGAGAATTTAAATAAACTTGCTTCAGTCCTGGATAGAGAAAGGATTAAGGATAAAGAAACTTGTGATCTGGGAAGAGCAAATGATAACTCAGTCTTGGGAGGGAGAAGGTTCACCAAGCTATTCATTTGTGTCAGCCAATCACCTCACAATCACTTTACATACAATATGAAGTAATGGTTTAGATCAACTCCTCAGAAGATTTGCCAGTCCAAAATTACTTATATCTCATCTACATTAAGTTTGTATGGATCTTTTGCAGCCAGATGTTAATCATCTGGTTTTATGAAGGAGGCATAAAACTAACAATTACCTGCATTACTGTTGACAGCAAAATTCATGGCATATGATTTTCTGAATGGAGTTAATCTATTTTTTAAATAGGATGAGAGAATGCTACTGGAAATTATGTGAGAACTAATACAGAGAAGTAATTCCCCATCAAGCCTTCCACAGGGTATTTCAGGGAGAGGTTTTAAAGAAGATTTACCTTACAGATGCCAGTCTTGGGACTTCTGTACTAAACATGTTGCTTGCTTTATTTTACTAAAATGGTGATGGTTTTGCAATATAAGCTGTGGTTTAAGGGGTTGGAAGAGGGAAACCTTCCATGTTTATGCTTTGGAACTTTTGCAATGGTTCAAATAAAACTGAAGGAAAACATCACACCTCCTTCAGAATACAGTAGGCTAGAGAAAATCTTCCTTTACCATTTTGAGGAGTAGATTGCTACAGGAATTTTTGGGATGAGCCAGCAGTGGAGAATCCAACACTAACGTGAAAAGCTTGGAGGCACATGGCTTTTACAATGAGAAGCATCTACACTGACTTGAGATATGTTATGTAAAATTCCACCTTTGACCTTCCCTTATTCTCTGCAGAGACCTACAGGCTTTTCTAGAGAGGAGTTCACCTGGATCCCACTTTGTGTCTGTTTTTTGCCACTAACTACAGAGCATGTAGCTCAAGTATTGATACGTAAATTGTAGTCTTTGCAGTCTGGACAGATATTGGTTGCTGCAGATTGTAGGATCATGTATCTCATTTATTTGCAGTGCAAAGCACATTAAAATATTTTAATATTTCTCCTAATAATTTAATATCTGTATCTAAAGTAAGCTTGTAGAAGGTTCTATAGACTGCTCAGGGCTTGATAAGTAAAAGATCAGATGCTGATAACTTAAAATTAAAAAATAGCTGTCTGTATATTTCATTGCCACTTGTGTGTTCTGATTTTATTTTCGCTTTCATGACAGTCTGAAAGAAAAGTTTGAGGTTTACTTGAGGCCTCTTTGATAAAGAATATTTAAAGTATATGCTCCTTTGCAATGTGAAAAGAAGTTTTCATTCTCTGGGCACGAAAATGATACAATGAGTATCTAAATCTAATAATATTTCTCTTTATTTTCCTCTCTTTTTTCTTTTTTCTTTTTTTTTTCCCCAGAAAATGTGAGTGAAACTGAGGAGAGGCAGCAGAGAATGACTGCAAACACATATGTCAGTGCAATGAACAATTCCACAAAGCAGACTCAATTCAGGGCAGTAATAGATTGACCTGTTAGATGACCTGGCTTCAGAAAAAAACAGACAGGCTGTCAAGTACCTATAAAATAAGCAGAAATAGGTAGTTCAATCGAAATGGGAAAGTGTTTCTATCTGCAGCTCCTAGATAGTTGTCATCACTAGTAACTTCCCTCCTTTAATTTTCTGCAGTCTATTGGAGAAAAAGTAAAGCGAGATACTGAATGTTAGAAGAGGTGATAATACCTGTAAGGATTAGGTTAGGCAGAGAAACTTCCAGAGGAAAAAAAAAGAAGAAATCAACAGGAAAACATGAGAACCTGAAAATAATTTTAAAAATCTAAATTTTTATGATTTTAGTAATGAAGTCATATGACAAGCTTGAAGTGAAGGACTGCAGAGAGGACATTTTTTGCATATATTTTCATATTCTAGGAATCACAGCTGTTCTGCAGGTTGCCCCTGATTAAAAGACAAGAAAGAGAACAGACCTCACTTCTCACACATTAAATCTCATGTGGAAGGGGAGAGTACTAAGAACTATAACCCCTGCCAAGATTAAAAGAGTGAAACTGAGAAGTCGGTAATGTTTTGTAGCTCTCAAAATATATGGATAGGAGCTCATTTAAATTTAGGTAGAAGAAAGGAAGAAAAACTTTGCTATACTAATGATCACATAGATCTTTCCCACCTCTAGTTGTGTGACCTGATGATTTATCATAATGAAGTAATGGTAAATGAGAAGGTAAAGTAAGAAATATAGTAAAGTGTCAGCTGCATGGAGAGAGCCCAATAGCGCAGTATGCTAATGATAAAACTATTTTCATCAAAATTTTGGCTGCTGCCACCAACTATGGCTATTTAATAGGTGTCATCAGAGGAGAAAACTTTGTTGGCATTTGACATTAATGAAAACTTCCATTCTAATCATCTGACATAAAATAATCACTTCCTTACCCTAGGAGATAAGAATTCATGTGGGCACTGGATTGCACAATGATGTTGCTACTGAACCGTAGCACTGGAGACTGTTCTTCAGCAGCCAGTTTTGTTGTGCATGAAGCCACACAAGGGTAGTACAGTCCTGATTGCTACAGAACATAGAAAATGAAGACAACAAGGATTATGAACAGAAAGACATTGACCTAAATCTCAATCACAGAACCACAGAATCACAACAGCCTTGTATTGTGATTCCCTGGATACCTATGTTTGCATATAAACACACATGGGTATGCCTATGTAAACACGTAGACCTACTCTGAGGTTTGGCAATGTTTTGCAGGTGAATAAAGGCTTCAGAATTTTTTGCCTTAAGGAAACATGTACAAGTTGATATATAGCTAAATTATCTAAATATAATTGGGGTAATATGTAAATGGGTAAATGTCAACACAATAACTAACTATTCTCTTGCTAGTACTTGCAGAGCACATATTGATCAAGCAATTCTAAAAATAGATAAATTTTTAATTTGATTTTTTTCTTTCCTTACATCTTGCTTTTAACTACAGAATTACAGCCTTATTCATGCACTGAAGGTGGTAGTATACCGTGTGGAATACAGTGATGCCAGAGTTGCCTTTAAAGTTACACCTTCCTTTATCATGCTTTTAAGACCTTTTAAATGCTGACTTTAAATGCTGCTCCAGTACACATGTAAAATAAAGAAATGGTGGAATTCATAGTTTAAATGTGATGACTCTGGTAAATTTTGATGACCAGTTTGGGGAAAATTCATGATGACTTGTAGAAAACCACCATCTAATAGTACACGGTGGGCCTTACCCTTGCCCTGTTAGTTCTAGTCTCAGAATTACGCTGGCGGACTAATATTTATGATATAACACAGAATATAGTAACATCTACATTTCTCACCTCTGTTTCCCTTATTTCTTACCCAGAGTTGTATAAAAGCAGGAAAAAAGCAGTTCTGGAAATCACTTTTTTTTTTTTAATGCATTCCTGGAGTTCATTTAATATCAGAAGTCGAATGATTCCTGGTGTTTTAGCAATCCCAGTATAAGATTTAATATCAGTAAGCTCTTACAGAAGACTAAGGTTAATCTGTGACTGATAGAATCTGAGCAATGATATCACTTAAATTCAAGATTCACTTTCTGTTCAAGAACCCAGTTTACTTGTCAGTTCTATGTAAAGTATAGCATTTTACTTATTAAGAAAAGCTATGCTTTATGTGGGGACAGAGGTAACACAAGATATTGTAGGAGACACTAATTAAAATTAACTCCAAGGATAGCTGTTTTCCAACATCTTGCACCATGATTCATTGAAAAAATGAAGAATTTGGATAAATAGACAAAGGATCTGACTCTCTGAGGTCAGCTGAAAGATTTAAATGAAATGAGAATCTTCATTCATTTTGAACGTTGCCTAAAACAATCTTTCTGTGTGGTATTTACATGAACTGATGATATAAGATACTGAGGTGTGAGGTTCTTGTTTTCATTTTTGTGGAAACTAAACAGAGATGTTCAGAAGAATCCAGTCCTGCCAGCTGAGGTAAAGACCTCATGGATACATGAACAAGTGATATGCTTCTGAAGTGCTTTTGGGTGCAGACTGCTATATCCTGTCATAGAGCAGAAATGAAACTCAGAAGCAGCTAGTGTGTACACACACACACACACACACAAAGCCTCAGAAAAGCCATCCTTTTACCACCATTCACTATTAATTACTAGACTGTGAAAATTCAGCAAATTTATTGCAATGCTTTTCATCAGAAGCAGGTTTTTGGCTTATTTTTTACTTCCTATGGTACAGCAATATGAATATGAGCCAGCACATTTAATTGCCCTTGAAGAGTAACCTCTGCTAATAGAGATTATTCCCACCTTCAAATATTTTTTTCCTTGGCTTCATTTGGGCTAACACACATATGAAAAAATCCAAGTGTGCTAGTGCCTTGAATTTTCTTAACATCTGACCTCATGCAGATGTTTATTATTGAGACATTTTTCACTACACTGTGTGTTGCCATACACTTTCTCTATGGTCAGAATATTTTTATCCAAAATACTTGAATTTACAAATAAGCTAGAAATTAATGCCTTGCATCAGTTTTAATTTTGTAACGTAGTGACCCATTCTACCACTGTGTAATAACAGGTCCCACTGTGACAATTAAAACAAATCACCCTACAGAATATGCCATTAGATACATTCATGCCTCATCAGTAACTGAATTGTCTTTTATGATATATTTCAAATAAAGGTGTATAACTTTAGCCTGGTTTCCTCAAAGCATAAAATGATTTATAACAAATCTGCCATCATCTTGATTTACTACCAAAATGAAATGCAGGTTAAATGAAATAAAACTCTAATTAAGAATAAAATAGCTGTTGGGATCTAAATAAAACACAAGTGTACAGACAATTCTGAACCAATAACAGCTGATCTAAAATGAAGCAAAGTTCCCAGATACCAGTGAAGCCCTTGCTCCCTAGCTCTTCTGCTCTGAACAAAGTAGAACTAGCAATAAGCAGAAAAATGAATTATGCTAGTTCATATCAAGTGCTGATCATTTTGCCTAATTTGAGAACCTTTTTTACAATGTATTAGATCTCAACCCATCAGGTGACTTTACCACAGTCATTAAGACTGGCACACTGGCACACGGTTTTCCCCAAGCCTGGTCCGATCTTCAGGAGTAGTGCTGTGCACGTAGCAAAAGTGCTGCACAAGTAATAACAGGACTGTCAACTTTGCAGTGCTTTTTGGAGGGGTTAAACTATTTCTGTGCCGGATCTTTACATTCTCACTGCTGGGAGCACTTGAAATTAAAGCGTTGTAAGTGAACAATGTTTTCATTTGTATATTTTAGTAAGCTACTTCCAAACTCTTTTTCTGTTCCCAAGTGAGTAGGACACTTATGGTTGAGATTCATCTCATTAACTTTAGACATCTGCAGTGCAGACATCTACATCTGAACTAGTCACTTGAGACTTACTTTGTAGTCAACAGAGAGATATAAACACTTTTAAAGGGGGATTCAGCTGACCTATTTGAGTCACTTGGTAGCAGGGCACCCATTAAAATAACCAGTTCACGATTAAATGAGTACATTTATGTGTCTACGCTTGGTCAGATAAATCCCACTGAGAGTTCAAGACCTATATCTAGGTGCTTTTGCAGATTGGTCAGTGGGGAGAAAAAGAGATGTTTTACTCTTCTGCATCCTGTAACTTGCAAACTCAAGCTGTGCACTGTATCTTTTGGCATTTTTTTTTTTTTTGGTTTGCCTGAAAGCCATACCACGCCGGTGAGTAATCAGGTACTTGTTCCACAGAATGGTCCCTGGAGTGAGTCAAGGATAAGTTTGCCTGTTGTCTTCACAGGACAATGTTGAAGCCTGACAGGATTTTCGTGGCCTGTCCCTACTGTTCCATGAGATGGTTCCTGAGAACTGTCCCATTTATAGACAAACAAGCACAGACTGGACCACCCCATTTTTCCTACACTACAGATTCTCTTTGTTTGAACAAGATACAAGATGCAAGCTATGAAGTCCCAGGGCATATCTCTTCCAAGTCTTGGCCCTGGCTCCTCTGTCTCACACCCAGCTCATTTCTCTACTGTGCTACATAAGAGACCTTCCTGTCCCTCACCACTGCTCTCCAATGCCTCGTATTGCAGGAAAAGGGAAGCAGGAGGCCAGAACCAGGATAAATATGTTAGCTCTTAATTGGAGTAATCGAATTGTAGATCCACAACCTATGTCACTACCTGTGGCCCCTGCAACAGCTCTACTGGATATGACAGGTCTCCTAAAAAAACCCAAACCCTTCCACTGAAGAAAAACGGCAATGCAGTCTTTGTCTTTAATTAGGCTTTCCCCATTGGATTAGATTTCCTTGCCTTTCTGTGCACAAAGCACCACAGGCCATGCTGCAAAGACTGAAAGGAAAGTAAGTCAACACTGTGACACTTTTCCCCTTTCACATCTGTGCATCTCTTGCTCTTCCTGAAAAAAAGCAAACTAATGGGTAGTCTAATGCTGTCAATGACTGAATTAATAACTGGATTTACATTTCTGTACCTTTGGATGGATTCATTTAATTCCTTTTAAAACTGATTCTTACTGCAGATAAGCCATCAGTGTGCTTAACAGGATATTAAAAGTAGAAAGCAAGTGTAGAATAGCAGGTTCATTAGACAACACTTCTTCCAAATGTGGAAGCTGAACACCAGATGCCGCTTTGCATAATAAAAGCAGTCAATGATTAGCCCTTAGAGGTCTGTGATCCCTGAATAACAACCCATTTTTCAACCTTGTCTGTTATTTTTCTCTCTTCCCCTAAATTTTCAGCTTTAGGACTAGTCCATTTTAATAATCACATAAACAAAATATGACTAGTAATTCCTAATGCTGTTTTAAAATTAAGTGTGATTTTCTAGAATTTATTCAAAGGGGAAAAATCCTACAGCAAACAACCATTTATAGGGATAATGAAAACTTGGGACACACCAAAAAAAAAGAAAAAGAAAAAAAAAGGAATAAAGGCTCTACGTGAAAGGAAAATGCTTGGATGTTGGGCCACCCCAGCTGGTATAAATCCAGAGGGAGTTAAGAATACACAATCAGTGTCAGGCTCTCCTGACACTGAATTCCTGGCTTTGAGTCCCAGTGAAGAAAAATGGAGAATCCAGTTCTTTATCTCCAGGAAAGATGTTATAATCATTATCCTCTCTGAGCTCAAACAGGGGAGTTTAGGCATATGGGCTACTGATTTATTTGAAGAATGGTGGCTTTCTATTTGGTTTCATCAGCTTTGAGTTCAGGAGTGGGGAATAGCAGACATGGCATGATCAAATCTGGATGATTTGGCTCTTTATCACTTATATCAGCTGCTGAACCTACTCAGGTCCATCTGCTGTTAGTGGATTCTTGTTCCACAGCAGACCTTTATTTGACTCTTCTTCTTCTCTTCTTCTCCCCACCACAGGTAGGGAAATTGTACCTGTCTTCAAAAAGAGCAAAGCAATGGAGTGAGTGCAAGGGAAAATTGTCATAGAGGTTAAAAAAATCCCAGTCTTCAGGATTTGGAAGTTGCTAGGATACCTCTGTGAAGAACTTTTATTTTAAAGTCAATATGTCTTGTTTGCCATTTCTAATGAGCACTGTTCATTTCAGACTGATGCTCTGCAAGATGAACATTGTACAAACAAAGACAGCAGAGCACAAACTCATGGCCCAGGAGGACCCTATTATGTTATCCTTTCAAGCTTCTGCAATTACAAGAAGTAAAGGTTCAGTGCAATTATGGACAAATAGAAACATACTGCAGCAACAGATTTGGTACAATCATTTGAAAGCCAATAAGTATTTTTGTTTTAGTGACAGTTATCTGTAGTCTGTTGTGTCTGCAAGCTGGTGGCAAGACACTAGAACAAACTTACCAGCCCATCTGGTGCCTGGAATGAAGTATTTCTGTGCTTCATGTTATTACAGCCAAGGCTGAAAGCAAGAAAACCTCCTGTGGTTCAGATGATGATTCCATGTGAGGTCAAGAGGGTTGTTGAGCTAATAGGAGTTGTAATAAAATTTTAATGGCTGATGGTCATTTCTTGCATATATATCGTGCCTGTGTTTGTATATATATACACATAATAAAGATATAAGTGAAAAATAAATTCAGGATGTCTGACTTCTTAAGAAGGAAATCACCTTTGCAAGAAGAAATTTCAAAAAAAAAAAAGAAAAAAAAAGCCACATTGTTTTGCTTTGCTTGAAAGGTCTTATTCTGAAAGTACTGTAGTAGAGTAATTCAGTGAAGTCCCAGATTTCAGCTGATATTAGAGTTTTGCTGAATTTGTTCACACTCTGTTTTTCCCATAAAAACACTTTCCCAGTACCTTTGTTTCAGTAGCACACAATCATTTATAGACCTTTAAATTGGTGACTAGATACTAGGGCCTGTAATGAAAATATTGCAGATATTAGCACTAACACAAAATATAAATATTTGTTTAATAAGTGTCTACAATTTACACAATTTCAGAGATTCACATGATGTTTTCAGTGCAAACTAATAGTAATTCTCTCTCAGAATAAATCATAATTAAGCCTGACCTCAGTGTAAATTGCAGTGAGAAAAAAAAAAAAAACCAAGGAAAAGAAGGCTATAGCAGAGTACAAGGACAGAAACAACATATTCTTGTATTCTTGCATTCAATGTCATGAAAAATGTTGATTTGTTTTGTTTTGTTGGTTGTGGGGTTTTTTTTTAAATTCTGTGTTAAAGCTTTTGTTTTGGCAGGTAGCACCAGGTGGCACTGTTACATAAACCTCTACAAGTTGGGTTTTTTAGCAGGAGAACAAGGTTCCAATGTTGGGAAGACATCCTTCAACCAGGGGAGTGAATGCTAGGCTTCATGGCGGGAGAAGCTGAAGGCAGGCAGCAGAGAATTTTGCTTTGTATCGACACTTCCCTTTCCTTACAGCTTTTATATTCAGTTAATACGTTGTGCAGATTTACGCCCAGGCAATAACAGAAAAGCCAAGATTTCTAGAAGGTAGCATTTCCAGTATAATGTTTGTAAGTAACCCCGCTCAAGGACTTGTGCATGGCTAAATACAGCAAGATTTACTTAGTGTTTACTCAGTTACTTCATCACAGTATTTTACATTAAGAGCCAGTTTTTCCAAAGCCCCAACTATTTGATTGCACTTGACAGAAAGATGAGAAATGGAATACAGGTATAGAAAGAACCAGCCACACAGGATAATGAGAGTAATTCTGTCACTTGGAATCATGTGAGTAACAGCGTTTTGTGGTACTGGGTACTGTGACACTGAGTGTTTTCAGCTTCCTATTTCTGAGGAACGTCACAGCTCTGGTTTTGCTGCTTGCACTTACATCTATTTTAACACAGGCTTCAATTAGTAAAAATAAGTGAAAATTCTTTTTAAAATATTTAATGCAAATAATAATTTTCCTAATGCTAGAAAAAAGCAAGTCAAAAAGTCATAGACATCTACTAATATTTACATCTCCCACAAATGTAGCAAGAAAAGCTTTTCTTCCTTTCTGGTATCTGTTTCACAAATCGTTCAGGTGCTTTTTTTTAGATAGGGACTCAGTTCTTATGCAAATTTTCCACTTTAGAAAGAACCTCGGTCTGGGAAAGCAGGCTTATTTTATATCCCCTTCCCTCCTTCCTTCCTTCCCTCCTTCCTTCCTTCCCTCCTTTCTTTCTTCCCTCCTTTCTTTTCTTTCTCTCCAGACAGTTGTATTTCTACCTTGTCTTAATAGTAGATTCATAACTGTCTTTTAGATCCAACATTTAATTCCTACTTACCCAGCTCTATCAGCATGTCATCAAGGTTGAATATTTTTTTAACCTTATGCACAGCATTTCAAATCCTTTCCTGAGTCTCCTTGCATGTAGAACTTTGCTTTTCATTCAATACCTTCAACTTGGCATAACCAGTTATACAGCTGTGGATTTTATATACTTACTACTGGCTCCTGCCTGAGATCATACATTGCAATATTTATTGTTTTGACTTCATAATGACTTTGGTGTGCCAAGACTAACTATGTCTTTGGTTAGGCTATGACAAGAATTTTGTGCCTCAAATGTAAAAAAGGTATATTTTTTGCCATGTATTCGTACTTTGTATATGCTTTAATAAAGTATTTAATTTGCAATTCACATTTCTTCATTAAATATTAGACTAATTAATATAGGAAATCACATAATAGAAGTAAGTATATGATATGGCATGTCACTTGAGTCAATCACTCAACCAAAACAACCAGGACAGGAAAGGGAAGGATAAAAGGGAAGGAAAGCTTAGATATAGGGTAATGATGATGAAGTGAATAACATGTAGAAATGGAAGAGAGGCATAAAACTAGGTTAGTAAAATTTGTCCCTCTGGCTGAATTACATGGGATTCATCAGCTTTAAGGAAATGTTCTAAAAATGTGAGGGCTACTCAAGCCAGAGAAAATAGTGAGCCGGTGGATCAGGATGACTTTTCATTCCCATCAGTAGAATGGAGGTTTGACTCCGCTGAACTCTAGATTTAGAATGGCCCTATTAAAGCCTAGAACTTGGGGTAGTGGGGCATGCCTGAGTATAGATAATTGTTGCAAGAAAAAATGTGGTGTTTAAAATACCTTCTAGTTGTTTATAACAGCCTCTCTGACTGAGTTTATTGATCTGGAGACAAAGTTAGTGGAAAAAAAAACATGTGAGTGTTTCTCAGAAGCCTTATAATCCACCACTAAAAACTAAGCCTGCTGTTAAGGTTAAATGGAAATCCAAAGTAGGATTCATGGCAGCCTTGCAATTAACTTTTTGCAGTTTTCAGGAAATGCTGTGTTTCTTGAAAGAATCTAGGACCTGATAAAATGTATGGCCGTCAAAGACTATGATGTAGGGAAATTGGGCAACACAAAAAACTCCCACAAAACCAAACAACCAAACAACCAAAAAGAAAAAGGGAGAAAGAAAAATCACAGTTAATGATTTCAGGAAGAATTCTAGTCCAAGAAACTGAATACCTCATATTCATTGCCCAGGCTTCAGATCAAGGTTTCTCAGAACTTGTCTACTTGTCAAAATAATCACCCAATTAAAACTTAAACAGACATCATCAGCGTTTGCCACACTGGAAAAACACCAATATCATTAAAATCCTCCTTTCAAAATTCATCACAGTAATGCAGGAAAGAAAAAAAAAAAAGAAAAAAAAATATTATTGCAGGTATTCTGTCTTCTTTCCCTTTGTCCAAAGCTGTGATTCACTTTATGAACTTTCATTTGACAAAATTTTGATTAATTTGGTTGCCTGTATTTGTATGTAAATTCATTAAAAGTTGTACCAAATAAAAGAACAGATTAATATAAGGATCTTCTCTTTCCTCTCTGGGTGTATTACCCAGAGTTGTGCATCATGCTGGTGTGAAGTTGAGCAAGTGCATAATAGGAGCCATGGGCAGCTGTCCTTGACTGCCCTGCTGATTTGTCCTTTCCTGATGCACCTCCAATCAGGCAGAATAGACAAAACTGTGAGATAGGCTGGTATTTTTTGGGTTTGAGTCTGCAAGCCTATCTCCTGGATCATATCACAGAAACTATTATATACTATTACTATAATGTTGCTGAAAATATTATGTCACTGGGAGGGAAAACTGAACTGGAAGTGTGTTGCACTGGTGAGTGTCACTAGTCAAGAGGAAGAATAACAGTTTCCTGCAGTACCTGTTATTCCTTAGAGCTCTCTCAACCATGCTTAGCACATAAAATCTGACAAGATTAGAACCTCAGGTGCTATGGCTTCAGGCAAAGGAGAAATTCAGTTACCTGTCAGTAGTAATAATAAAGAGATGAGTGAAACCACCACAACGCTGTCTCTGTCTTTCCCCTGGACTACCTCTCTTTTAAGATGCCCTTATTGAGCATTTATTCCCTGTGTCGACTGATGAAAGATCATGTTCATGTTGTGCAAAGAAAAAGCAAAACTTAAATTTATTTTATAGGTTGACTAATTTTCTTTGAATATTTTTATGACATTTTTTCTTTTCTGTTTGCTCTCTTTTAAACTGAGCTATAAAAAAGGAACAGCTTCCAATGTCACTAGCAGGTATATGATACTCAAATGCATTCCTTACTTTTCTTTTGAGTAACTCCCATCTTATGCATCAAATTAAAGACTTCAGCTGAACCATACAAATGGTCTATTCTAACTGCCACTGAAATCAGTCTCATTATCCTCAGCTATTCCTACATCAATATCTATTTCCTTTTAATAGAGACTGTAGACTACTTATTTGTTGCAGCTGTGCTGAATGGCTTCAACTAAGCCCTATTGCTTAGCCACCTACACTATTATTTTCCAAGAAAACATATATAATGAAAGGAATCTAGATATATTTTTCATACCTATGTGGATACTTTGCATTTTAAACTCCATTTCCACTGTCTCTTCAGATTACATTGTGTTTGTTTTTCCTGAGTAAGTCCTCTTAGAATGTTCTGATTTTTAGCCAGGTTGTTCCAAAACATATCCTTTCTCACCAAATGGATTGGGTGGGTTTTTTTGTTTGAGAAGAATAATAGAAAGCAGATTTTCTCCTGTAGATGGCTCAGTTATCCTAAAAAGGAAAATCAGAATTCCCACCCCTTTGGGATGACAGTATTTTCATGATATAGAGTTTGCTGTGAATTTTTGGGTTTGTTACATGCCTTTAATGCAACAATGACTGACAGGCAGAGAACTAAAAAATGCAACAGCCATATGACTGCTACAGTACATTTACAACCCTTTGAAATGAAAGCCATTTTGCAAAAACCAGGGAGAAAGATTTCAAGCTAGAGATCCATTTAACATGTCCCTACAGGAGGTGAAAGGATTCCTCCAGGTGGAATTTTACACATATCCAGCCAAGTTTTTAAATGGTATGTCTGGTCACTTGCATAGCAAATACACAAAGATAAATAGGGTACATCTTTGATGTAGGCCTTAAAAAAAAAAAAAAAAGGAAAAGACAGATTGTGGACCTCTTAAACAGATGCCACAGGGTCTATGCAGGACCTCTGTAATCTTGTTTTTGTAACTGCTGCATCTATTAAAAATGAACAGAGGCCAGAATGCTTGTAAATGAGAACATCATCTTCTCAACATAGCCTCAGTTTTGGAAGCTTTCCATTTGCTTATTACTGAGTGATATCTCTCAGTCATCAGTACATTAACTTTTTACTAAGTTGTTTTTTTGCTTGAGTTTTGTTTGATTTTTGTTTTGGTTTGGTATTTTTTAATTTCAATTTAAAAACTCTTTTTTGTGCTTTCCAGTTGGATCCCAGCTAGATACTTATTTTATTTCTTCTCTCTGAAGCACACAGTGAACTCTGGTTCTATGACCTTGAGAGTCATATATAAAAATGTGAGTTCTCTGTACAGCATTTTGATGGTCTAACTTCTAGTAATGTTGATGAATAAATGTGAGAAATTCTGTTGAGATTCAAACTAACATTAAAATAAGCAGTTGTGTTGCTCAAAACCTTGGCTAAAGCACAACTTCAAATGTGTTGGATTGTGTCAAAAGAGTTTAGAAACTGTGCAAAACTAGCTAGCAGAATTTTAAAATACATCTGGGTTTGCTTGCTGGCCATGTGGGTTACTCTTCCCTTTCCTCTTCAGGATGAGCTCACAGTGGGTACTCATGAACTTCAGTGTGGTTCAATGTCAGTAAGGACAGTAAAGATCAATGCATATATGTTTTCAAATACCAGTCATAAAGATTTTTATTTAAAGTATATCTCTGAATGAAAAACACAGAATAACCTATTTTGGATGCAAACGGGTACATATCTAATATGGAAAATAAGGTGGAAAATTCCATGGGTTAAGATAAAGACAAGGAGATTGTTTAGCAGTTACCATCACTGTCAAAACAGACTTGACTTTGAGAAAATTAATTTAATTTATTCCAATTAAAATAGATTTAGATAGTGAGAGAAGAAGACAAATTTAAACTCTGACTTCCTCCCTTTTTTACCTCAAGGCTCTTCTTGGGTCCTTCATTCCCAACTCTTCTAGTCAAGCTCTCAGCAGCACAGTGGGATGGGAATGAAGGGTTGGGCCAGTCCATAACAGCTCCTTTCTGCCACCCGTCCCTCTCACACATTTCCCCTGCTCCAGTGTAGATTCTGCATGGGCCACAGTCCCTTCAGGGCACACACACTTGGTCAGGCACAGCGCTTCCCACAGGCTCAGTGTGGACATCTGCTCCACCATGGTCATCTCCATGGGCTGCAGGGGAATCTCTGCTCTAGTGCCTGGAGCACCTCTTTCTACCCCTCCTTCTCTTGACCTGGGTTTCTTGGAGATGTTTCTCTTTTTTTTTTTTTTTCCCTCTGTCCTCTCTGCCGAGCAGTATTTTGCCCTCTCTTAAATACTTGCTCCCCAAGATGCCCCCACCTCAGCTGTGGGGCTGGGATGTGTCCTGCAGTGGGTGGGTTGGGGCCAGGATGTGTCCGGCACCAGGCAGCCCCAGCTTCTCTTCACAGTGGCTGCCCTGCAGCCTCCGCTGCCTGCACCTGGGTACCAGCACCCCACACACCTGAAAATATAGAATAGCTTTGTCATTTATTCTTCCAATGTCAAGGCTTCCATCTGACAAATAATTTCTGTGAAATAAAGTTATTTAAATACATCTCTCCATGTCCTAAAATTTCATCCATTTACATTTGGAAAACCCAACATGTAGCCTGGGAATCAGTTGTTAGCTTCACACATGGTTTAGAGACCTAAGTAAACATTCATCAGATCACCATGAAGAACTTCTAGCAATTATTTGTCATTTGTAAAAGGTGTCTCTGTCTCCACTATCAAGCAATGCCTATCTTTGGCTGTGTTCATTTCCTAGGCAAGTTTATCTGGAATTCTAATCTATAATAATTCTAATTATTTTTAATACTTTTAATAGTATAATGACCTTTTTACAGAAGTTAGGTATAGCTGCTGGACCCAGAATATATCACTTGTAAAAATGTTCTCCTCTGAAAAAATACTGCCATTTATTTATTTTTTTAAAAATCCATGATAAGTTTAAGTAGTTAGACACTCTGGATGTTTCTTCGTCTCCACAATAAAATCAATTTACCTTTGCTTGCATTTAGCCATTTGGGGTCTCAAAAAAACAAATAAACACTTTCATATACATATACATACGCATATTTTACTACAGAATAAATGCTTTTCAATAGGATACAAGCTAATAAAGATTCCTGAATCATTGGCTCCTGAATCATTGGCTGTCTTGCTCAGCTGCCATAGCATGGTCTTGGCACGGCTTCCCTTGTCATTATTCATTAGACATAACACTAGATTACATCATCCAGAGAGGAATTTTTCCCTAAACGTGACTTAAACAGTAACACCTATCAGTTTTGGCATTTATTTTTTACCATGGTAATGGAAGGGACACTCACTACACCATTTAGGTGTGACAGCTGCTTCTCAAAAGAATTTGAATTAAGCTTTCATCACCAAGTTAAGCTCGTGAATCAAGTTTTGTGGAAGGCCCATCATCAACTAAGAACCCCAAATGATGCTTCAGCTTCACTTTGCTAAAACTTTCTAAGATATTATGTAAATTAACTTGCTTACTTTCTGGCATCTTGGCATATGGAGAGCAGCTTAAGTATTGCTCCTATAGCCAATGGATAAAAATATGGGGGTGAATGGGTTGTTGTGGTGTTTTGGTTTTTTTTTTAAAATATCTGAAATTTGACTAATAATACCTTTAAGAAAGAAAATGGAAATTTAAAAAAGCCAACGGCAGAAGCAGTAACCACTGAGAATCTGACTTAATGCATAGCTACTTGGAAAATTAAAGAATCCATATGGTCTGAAGATGAGAATAATTGGTTGTTTTTAAAAGAAACCCAATGCTCCAGGAGACATTGTGACCGAGTCACTGATGTAAGTGCATAAGTAACACAGAAAAATCCACAGACACTAGGTAATCATATTGGATTCCTGAAAAATCTCTTGATAAAGGAAGGTGTGTGTGTGTATGACTGCAATTCAAAGAAACTAGCATGCGCAGCCAAGCACACCCTGAGCTAACCAGGGTGAAACACTGAAGGAAGGTGTCTACATTAATGGCACCCAGAGCCTTTATGCCTTTATGTCAGCAACTAAACTGCAGAGAGCATAACAATGTTTGAGTTGGGATGAAAAAGTTCTCAATTTGAACCTGAAGAAACCTAAACTTAACTGTATTCAAACAGCTCACTATAAGAGGTTAGCTCAAGACTTTATGACTACTTCTCTCTATCCATTGCTTGGGGAATCACACCTGACAACCACAAAATCAGGTGATTTGAGATGGCACATAAGTTAATATTTGGAGCCCATTAGCAGCATAACTTTGAAGCAAACCTCCCAAATAGTGTCTACTTACTGCACATGTGTTTGGTATGCAGTAACTCAATTCTTTTCAGAGGAAACAAAATCTGAAACTGCTTCTAGTGCAAGCCAAACACACTGCAAATCCTCACAAAGGATTTGGAAATGGAAATGAAGAAACAGGATTCAGCAGTGACTGTGTTGGTCTACTGGTGAAATTCTGTAATTTTTTTTGTTGCAAACTTATGTCAAGTCTCCTTGGCTCTCTTGAACTGTGTTGCCATACTTGGAAAAAAATTAAATTTGTCAGACTTTTTTAGGTGGTCTAACTACATTATCTAAATTCTTATTTTTTAATCTAATCTATAATGACTAACATTGAAGACAATGTTGCTCACAGATGCTATACATTGTAATGATGTTGAGGGCATAGGCTAATAAAGTAAGCAGGGAAAAAGAGCAGATTCTTTTGTGTTTTTCCTACTGAAAAAGGATAAGAAAATACCAGAAACAATCTAAAGCTACCTTGTTTTCTTGCTAAATGTGGGGTTTCATTTATTTGCTGCAAGCATTTCACCTGTTACTTCAAATGTGTAGTTTAAAAAATTTGTCTTTTTATACATTATTTGGTGGATAAAGTGCTTTTGTAATCAAAAGCAAAAATAAAAGGACTGTCTCATATTCAGATGCCTTCTAACAAAACCTAAAGAAAGATAAAAATCCAGGGGAAAGAGCCTATCCAGCATGCCCAGTCTTCAGATTTCTCTGTGTTAGAGAACGAGCTGTCAAAACTTCAGCTGAAAAACTTCCAAGTGTTATCTAGGTAGACTGAGGTCATTCAAATATTATCTTTATACAGTGTTCTGTGTGGCCTAAAAGTGACATAAAAACCAGGGCAGGAGGACAGTCTATAATTTTCTGACCACTCTTTTGCTTAGAAATTTGGAACACAAATTAGTGTTAATATTTAACAGGTCTTGTAATGTGCACGTCTGTTTAACTGGTCTGAATTAATATTGTTGTGAGTTTGTGTAGACTTTTGAAGTATTCTTTATAATGCAGCAACTTTCAGGCACTTCAGATCTGAGCTTTATTCAAACCTATGACTGTGGTGTATTACCAACCACTTCAATTCCTCTTGTTTTTCATTTATGTTAGAAAGATAATAAGAATCCTCACACTTCTAAAGGCTCTAAAAAGGTTTTCAGGTGTTCGTATTTTCCCTCTATGTATTATTTTTATTTTTTGTTGCTTTCAGAGTGTCCTTTCAAGACTGTACTATACAGCAAAAAAGCCCTGAAGTGATATGCTTTGAACAGTTTATACAGTAAACGAGGCAGAAAAATCTACAGGGATGGCACTACAGGAGAATGAATAGTTACAACTTCTTGTTTGAATTGTTGTGTTAATTCTGAATTTCTCTCCAGGATTGGATTTGACTCTTTTGATGGTCAGTTTGACAATGTTTTTATATATCTGCCATTGGGGTTGGCACCTAAGGTCAGCCGTGGAACTCTGTATAACTTCATTTAACAAAGCTTGGTTTGTCCAAATACATTTGTCATCCTCCTCAGAGACAGTGTCTTTCTTCCTGTGTCCAGTAGCAAGGCATTCTTCATTTCTCCTGGTTTTTGTTACAGGTATAGGAAGGACCACTGCTGCAAAGTATAGGGGAAAGTCAGCATGGCAGGATTTCAGATTATGATTGGAGTTTGGCTATCAGTGCAGGGCTAGTTTTCTTCTGATGATATGGAGATAGGTGCTGTTTCATTTTAACATACTGACCTGCTAAATCTTGACATGTTTGCTCCCAGAAGCATATTTGGTCTCCTTATCCAGTCTCCTTTAACAATCTCCTGTGCACTCCCCCGCCCCCCTCCGCCCCCCCCCGAAAAAAACCCCAACAAAACCAAACAACAAAAATATCAAGTTTAATTTACTTACTTTCTCATTATTCCATAGCATTCACATGCCATTCATACCAGTTGCATAAATGGCTTACTAACCTTTACTTACCCTAAGTCTGAGCATAGCCCTGGCTTCGTATCTTTTCCGTTTGGGTCAGCCAGGCAGTTAGTGATTTCTTTCAGTGCCAGTTGTAGCCCAGCTGCCTCCTGCCCTTTGGCATGCACATGCTTTAGGTGTCCTCCCCAGAGCTTCCACGGGCCGCTGTACCCTGGGCAGTGGTTCTCTTTCAATTGACCATGCTGCTTGGGGAGTCACGTCAGAGCTCCGAAAAGCTTCCCACAGCTTTATCATAGCGACGCTACTGCTTGGCTTGGCTTTCTCCAACCGGCTGCTTCACAGCTCCTTTTCTGCAGCTGTCCATGCCCTACTGAGGCACAGCTTGCAGCCTTCTCTTCCTCTAGGTCGTCTGCTTTGTGATACTGCTCCCAGCTGTGTTTTTCTTCTTCTGACGGCTGAGGTCACAGGAAAAAGCATTCTTTTTAGATGTGGTTGTATCTATTTAATGCCTCCAACTGAATACACAGTTAGCCCCTCTGAAAATATAGTGTGGAAGTAATTGAAATTCTGCTTCGTTCTTTGAAATAATGGTGCAAAAGTTTAGTTACAGTGCCGCTCTTTTACAGTTGCAGGGAGAAAACATTCTGAACAAAACTCTGGCATAAGGCATGAAGTCTGACAGTCGACAGTGATCCCAGTATGGAATGTAAAAAAAGAGGCTTTCTTCTGGCTTTGTATTAAAGATCTAGGCACTATTTAAGACAGTAAGATTTATGGTAAGATAAGGTTTTTAATTTTCCCTTGTTTCTGCTACATGCTTAGAGGCAGCTCTGCATTCACGTTCAGTTTCACTCCTTACGAAATTAAATTTAATAATTTAAATACTGATCAGCAGCAAAGCGTTTGTGTATAAAATCAGCATATTTGTTCTCAAATGTGTGTCATAGGTGGATGAATGTGGCTTTGCAGCACAGAATTTTAAGTTGTCTTTGACCTAGTTGGACCATGGCCCAGTTCATTTTGAGTATGGCTAGACAAAACTTTTGGTTTATTAAAACAAACAATCACAACCCAGAATAAAATATTTTAGTCATTTCTACTGAGATGTCCTCTTAGCTCTGTAATATGCCACATCACATACATGCAGGAATATTATAAATTCACATACCATGGTACGCATTGTTGTGTGTCCACATAGTGGACAGGCAACACTACCTTCCATTTCAAATTAAGGATTAGATTTATGCTGTTTCCTGGGTTACTGCTAAATAAAACCGTAGCTAAAATGTGCTTTTTAGCATTACATGTGATAATCCTTACTGTTAAATTCTTAACATCTTCCCTGACATTGCTTTGGCCTCTGCCAAGTAGCAAGCACCCTCGCAGGAGATGCAAGGCAAGATTCAGGGTAGGCAGTGTGGACAAAGGAGATCTGTCTTTTTTTATCTGACACAGATCTCTAGCACCAGCAGTCTTTGTACCTTTAAGCACTTGTGAATGCCCATGTGAAATAGCTATAAAACACCATTTGGATGGGCTGTCGACAGAATTTCAGAACCTTTATAATGGAAAAAAAAAAACCCAACCCAAACCAAACAACAAAACCAAAAACCCCCACACCACCACCTAAACAAAAAACACACCCTGAAAGAAAACCCAACAAAACAAAGCCAAATCCACCACCAAGAACTCTCTCTCTTCCCATACTATTAGTTTACTGTAAGGTACCTGTTCAATGTTCACTGTGGGTGTGAATAATGTGACATAAATGTATGAGTGATGCTGTCAGAACAAGTCTTATAGAGACAGAACATTATCAAGAAATAGATAAAATAGTACACATCCTAATTTTACCTGTAGTTTTCCTTTTCAAGCATAGTTAAGCACAGTCAATTGCTTATTAAAAATATTGTAATTAATAGAAGTGAGTACCCAATAAGAAGGGAGTTTATGCACAAGTAAGGTGGGGACTGAAGGATAAAGAACTATTGTTCAAGTCACAGTAATCCCTCTTGCCTTGCAATTGGAAACCTGGCCAAAGAGGTTGTGAACAAGAAGCTACTTGTCCTATATGTAACATATATAGTTTTGTTACTTGGTTTTATTTAATCTGGCAACAAACCACTTTTCTTATGAAAGGAAATGTTAGGGACTTATTTATTAATACTCCTCATCTACTTGCAATTATTTCTATAACAGTTTGAGGACAGCACTTGCCTTAAAAGACTTTGGCAAGCTCAGAAATTACCGGTTATTCATCATGTTCTTAAGCTCAGAGGCTACATTAGGCATCCTACCTGGCTGTGTAAATAAAGCTCACGGTCTCCATATATTCATAACCCATCACCTTGTAGGATCATTTACATCAGTATGAAGCTGTAGAAAGGTATCAGATGTTCTATACATGTTGTGGATGAATTAACAGTATGAGGTGGAAGAAAACTGCATTTGTTCCATAAGAATAAACTTTATAATAGATTATAATTGGTGTGTTCTATTTTAAGACTCAAAACCAAACAACATTCAATAGCAAAGAAAACAAAGGTAAATTAAATACCTAGCCAAAACACTGTTATCTTGATTTCAAAGATGAATAATTATAGCAATAATATATTTAGGATGTTCTTGTTCTTTTTTTTTATTTTTCCATCCATGTATGAATGCACTGCACAAGCCATGACTCTAGATAGCTTTATTTATTATCACTTTACCAGCTGGGAAATGTCACAGAATGGTGAAAAGGACTTGCTTTTGTTACAGTCTGAATCACAACCTCTGAGTTATAATTGTCAGCTGCCTCTCCCAGATCTACTGCTGCTCACTCTACTATTCCTTGTCTTGCACAGTTAATTCCTGCCAAAGTACAAAGTTTTCATTTATACATGTGAACTTTGTGCTGGTTTTTGCACCCCTTCTACAGTACTTCAGGGTACATGAAATTCTAATCTGTCAGCCCTTCCCAATTTGACTTCTCACATTTCCTGTAGTGTAATATTTGTAGTCTCTATTCAATCATCCAATGAAAATAATGAATGATATCAAACCTACCTTAGTCCCTATTTGACACATCTGTCTGGTTAGGAATGTGGACCACTGATAACTGCTCTCTTGCTATTGTTCTCCCAACACCTGTGCATTCACTTTATGTTAGGTTCTTTTCTAAACTACACTTGGTCTGTTCCTATTTGTGCATCATTTGAAGTGTGTAGAGCCTGACACAGTAACGTATGACATCTGCTGTTTCTCTTCTGTCCACAAGACTTGCTACCCTGTCAGAAAAGTAAATCAGCTTGTTCTGACACGATATGCTTTTGACAAGACCACCCTGGATGCTATTCAGCTCCTTGTGATCTTTTAGCAACTTTTTTTTTTTCTTCTGTGATGAAGATTTCCTGACTTTTTCCAGGAACTGAAGGTAGGATAAGTGGTCTACAATTTCCTGGCCCTCCAGTCTTTGGAATTTCTTCTGCCTTCCACAATTTCTCAGAAAAAAATTATTACTAATAGCTCTGAAATCACTTCACCCAGTCCTCTAAGTGTGCTAAAATGAATATCCTCAGGTGATCCCATTATGAAATGTTTCAGTTTATCTAAGATTTGAAATGGTTCTTCTCTTATTTGTCACCCCACTTTAGCTTCATATGATGCATTAGAGACACAATGTGGGTGAGAGTGAAAGAACAGATTTCCAAAGGCTAGACTCTGCCAATTTTAAATATGCTTATTTTTTTACCCGTGGAACATCGTTCCTTAATTCACTGTGACTTCTTGCAGAGCAAGCGACACACCTCTGAAAGAGATGGAGGGACAAGGACAGTGCAATCAGTGGCACACACAAGTGTACCAAGCCAAGCCAAGCACATCAATTCAAAAGGAGTCATTTGTACATATGTGTACAGAGATACACACTTTGAAAGAGTGGGAAGAAAAAGTGATCACATGCACAAAAATAAAAACCTAGGGGGAAAGACAGAAGAGGTTGTGTAAATTTACACAGCTATAGTTTACTTTGTCCTGTCTGGTAGTTTGTACCACTGAGCATTTGCAGAACCACTACTAATAACACAATTTCTTTGAACCTCTCCCTCAGGAAGACAGAAGCTTAGTATTACCTGAATTTAAGCATTTTTTTAATGCAAACATTCATCCTTAACACAGTCCTCTTCACCTTCCTTTTAGGCAGTGGGGAGGAACACTTACAGCACTGGTGATGTACTGCTTTAGCCATCTATATTAGGGTGAGATCTATCACATTCCAAAGCTGTTCAGTTCTCTCCGTTGACTATAAAGGGAGTGTCAACAACTGGCTTGGATGAGAATATCCATAGTTGATCAAATTAATCCCACTTGTTGCTACAGTTCCATTACTGCCAATGGTTCCATCAAGCTTCACGTTCCTCTTGGATATGGCACGTGTCCATCTATGCAAATTGCACTTTTAGTGTCAGCTTGAAGGAAGAGAAGAGTGAGGCTTTCCTCCTGAGCACCTGGTAGGCCAGATAGCAGACAAATACGCTGCTCCTTCTGTAGGAGAGGATTAAAGACCTGTGTTCCTTTTTTGCTCCAAACACACACATACACACGGGCACACATCACTGTGTATATGTACATACATACTTCTTAATTATGTTTAAAGAATTACTTTTTTCACACACGCATACATATATACTGCTCTTAACAACAGAAAGGAAGTCCTCACTTTCCCTTTTTATTTATGAGCTTCTGTTCCATTGAGCCTCCTGTCAACAAAATTGAACAGAGTGTATGTAAACCTCAGCTTCAGAAGTCAGAATTGTTTTCTCCCACTTCGACATTTTCCATACTGTCAAGTATTCCTCACTTGATTTTACATGGATTTACTTGGAATTTTCAAATTTGAACATAAAATCATGCTTACTTAAATTCCTTCCAAAGCAAACATGGTAAACAATCACTGGAAGTGTGTGTGTGTGTGTGGGGGGGAGGGATTTCCTTATTCCCCACTCCCCTCATTTTCTTCATATTCAACCAAAGTTTAGCCCAGATTAATCTTATAATTTCATAGGCTTTGATTAAATTTTCTACTGGTACAAAACGTGCAATCTACCAAAATATTCCTAGTGTCTGTTCTGTTACAGATCTTCGATATAGCTTATGTAACATCCTATGACTTTGAAATAGATGAAATTTCCCTCTTGCTTCAAATAAACTTAAAAATATTAATGGATGTATTTGTTGCTCATGTCATTAAACACACTCAGTAAACCCTATTAAACCAGTCAGGGGAAGAGATCTCAAAATCAAATAATACTGCTCTTCAAAATTACTAACCAGCAAAAGAATTGCAGAGCTTCCCTCACTTCAGTTAGATTTTAAGTCTAACATGAAATACCTCTTTAAGAAAACATTCCCCACACCAACAAAATCTAGTTCATATCAACATACTAAGTTAATAAGTTAAGTTAAACCCTCTCCATGTTCAACTTCGGTGCATTAGAATCAAGAGTAATGCCACTTTTAATTAAACTAGGTATTGCAAAGGATCTGTGCTCTCTTACATTTATCCTTATAATCTTATTTCATATTTTAGCCACTGAAGTATGTTTATTAATAGTGCTACAGAGATTTTGGCAGCAGGGCTTCTTACATCTTCTAATAACCTTTTGAGCCCAAGATTGCTTCCTTTCATACTCAACCAAATCCTCTACCTTTAAGGAACATTTCACTTTATTCAAAGCCTTTCTTTTTTCTTTGACTACCCTTTAATAATTCTGCTAAAAAGCACTGATGAATTGCTTTGCTCCCCACACAACCTAGAAATAGTCACAACAGGCCACAGACATACCCAGAAAAAAGCTTCTTTGTATTGTCAGTGAGAGTTTCCATAAATCCCTTAAAATAGAATAAAAGGAGATCCAGACAACCTTTTGAACTCTATATTTTCTCTAACACTGTATCAATTTAGAAGGCAGCTGTAGATGAATAAACATTGGAAAATGGTCACTCCAGCTCTAGTAAAATCGATTTTATACTGTAAATCCAACGTCTGATATTTACTCCCAACTTTCTTTAAATTTATGTATTGTTGATGCCTGAGCTTTTAGCAATAAAATTGTTAAAGCTACTCCCTACCCACCATTACAAGTGGATTATATAATAACCATCTATTATTTTTTCCTCAAAACCTTTTCCTATGGATAGTTTTGCTCATAGCCATGAATTTGTGTATTAACTTCTTATCTTAGTTACCAGTTATTAAATGCTTTTATATGTTTAGAGGTAAGTTTATCCTGTGTGTAAATGACATTAGTTGATAAGGATTTGCCCTCCTAATAGAAAGATCACAGAATCACAGAATTGCAGAATCACAAGGTTAGAAAAGACCTTTAAGATCATCAAGTCCAACCGTTCCCATCCTATGCTAAACCATTTCCCTAAATACCTCATCTACCCATCTTTTAAACACATCCAGGGAAGGCGACTCAACCACCTCCCTGGGCAGCCTGTTCCAGGCCCTGACAACTCTTTCAGAAAAAAAAATAAATTCTACTATCTAATCTGAACCTGCCCTGGCACAGCCTCTTGCCATTTCCCCTTGTCCTATCACCTGTTACTCAGCTGAAGAGACCATTGCCCACCTCTCTACAGCCTCCCTTCAGGTAGTTGTAGGCAGTGATAAGGTCTCCCCTCAGCCTTCTCTTCTCCAGGCTAAACATCCCCAGCTCCCTCAGCTGCTCCTCATAGGATTTGCCCTCCAGCCCCTTCACCAGCCTGGTTGCCCTTCTCTGAATTTGCTCAAGGACCTCAATATCCTTCTAATGGTGAGGAGCCCAGAACAGGACACAGCACTCAAGGTGTGGCCTCACCAATGCTGAGTCCAGGGGCACAATCACTTCCCTAGACCTACTGGCCACACTATTTTTGATACAAGCCAGGATGCCATTGGCCTTCCTGGCCACCTGGGCACACTGCTGACTCATGTTCAGCCTGCAGTCAACTAACACTCCCAGGTCCTTCTCTGCCAGACAGCTGTCCAGCCAGTCTCCCCCAAGTGCTGCATGGGGTTGTTATATCCCATGTGCAGCACTCTACACTTGGCCTTGTTAAACTTCATCCCCTTGGTCTCAGCCCATCAGTCCAGTCTGTTCAGATCCCTCTGAAGAGCCTCCCTACCCTCAGGCACATCAACACTTCCTCCCAGTTTCGTGTCATCTGCAAACTTACTGAGGGAACATTCAACTCCTTCATCCAGGTCATTGATAAAGATATTGAACAGAACTGGACCCAAGACTGAGCCCTGGGGGACACCACCCGTGACCGGCCTCCAGCTGGATTTTGCTCCATTTCCCACCACCCTTTGGGCCCGGCCATCCAGCCAGTTTTTAACCCAGCTGAGGGTCCACCTGTCCACGCCAGTGGCAGCCAGTTTCTTAATCAGAATGCTGTGAGACACCGTGTCAAAGGCTTTACTGAAGTCCATGTAGACCACATCCACAGCCTTCCCCTCGTCCATTAAGCGGGTCACCTTGTCATAGAAGGTGATCAGGTTAGTATGACAGGATCTACCTTTTGTAAACCCATGTTGACTGGGCCTGGTCCTCTGGCCATCACGCATGTGCTGCATGATAGCTCCCAAGATGACCCTCTCCATGATCTTTCCTGGGACTGAGGTCAGACTGACAGGTCTGTAGTTCCCCAGATCCTCCTTCTGACCCTTCTTATATATGGGTGTAACATCTGCCAGCCTCCAGTTTAGTGGAACTTCCCCAGTCTGCCAGGATTGCTGATAGATAATGGAAAAGGGTTTGGCTAGCACATCTGCTAGCTGTCTCAGTACCCTCAGGTGGATCCCATCTGACCCCATTGATTTGTAGGTGTCTAATTGGCCAAGTAAGTCACTAATCATTTTCACCTGAACCATGAAGCTTTGTTATTCTTCCCCTCCCTGTCAGCCAGTACCTGAGGATGAGTACTCAGAGAATATCCAACTTTACTGTTAAAGGCTGAGGTAAAGAAGGAATTAAATACCTCAGCCTTGTCCTCATCCCTCGTCACTAATCAAATAAGGGCTGGAGATTCTCCTTGACCCTCCTTTTACTGTTAATATATCTGTAGAAGGACTTTTTATAATCTTTCACAGAACTGGCCAGTCTAAGTTCCAGTTTGGCTTTAGCCCTTCTGACTTTCTCCCTATATGATCTCACTATATTCCTATAGTCATCCCAAGACACCTGCCCCTTCTTCCAAAGCTCATATTTTTCCCTCTTTTTCTGAATATCTTCCTGGATCTCTCAACCAAGCTGACTTCCTTGCCACAGACTGGGACAACCTGTTCTTGTGCCACCAAGATTTCCTTCTTGAGGAGCAACCAACCCTCTTGGGCTCCTTTGCCCTCAAGGGCTGCCTCCCATGGAATCTTATCAAGCAGCTTTCTGAACAGTCCAAAGTCAGCCCTATGGAAGTCTAAGGTGCTTGTTCTGCTGTCTCCCTTCCTTAATAGTATTAAGAATTCTGTCAGCTCATGATCACTATGCCCCAGGCATCCTCCAACCCTCACATCCCCCACTAGGCCACCTCTGTTTACAAACAACAAGTCCAGCAGGGCACCTTCCCTGGAGGGTTCACTCAGTAGTTGGGTCAGGAAGTTGTCTTCCAAACACTCCAGGAACCTGCCAGACTGCTTCCTCCCTGCTGTATTGTACCTCCAGGAGACATCCAGTAAGTTGAAGTCCCCAATAAGGACAAGGGCTAGTGATCGAGAGACTTCTCCCAGTTGTTTAAAAAACAACTCATCAGCTTCCTCATCCTGGCCAGGTGGTCTATAGTAGACTCCCATCACTATATCTCCCTGATTTCATGCTCCTCTGATTTTTACTCAGAGACACTCAACCCTGTCTTCACCATACTGCAGCTCCAGGCTGTCAAAGCATTCTCTGACATACAGGGCTACCCCACCTCCTCTCCTACCCAGCCTGTCATGCCTGTATAGTTTGTAACCAGCCATTGCAGCACTCCAGTCATGTGAATTATCCCACCATGTTTCTGTGATGGCAATCATGTCATAAAAGATTCTTAATTTAAGTTCATTTTAGTGTAATCTTATAGAATGTCAATAATTATTATTCTTCCATAATGAACAACCTAAGCAATACACAACTTTTTCGCAACTATTGAAAGCATTGACTCATTGGTTTAATTGTATTTATAGCAATACATTTATTTAAAGTTTTAAAATCCTAGTCACTCATTTCCCACTATAAAAATCCTATCTTTAGATTGCACATCTAGGCTGCACATCCAGCCATGTCCTGGACTGCATCCAAAGAAGTGTGACCAGACATGGAGGTTGATTCTGTCCCTCTACTCCGCTTTTGTGAGACCCCACCTGGAGTACTATGTCCAGCTCTGGGGATCCCTATGAAGACAGGCTGAAAGAATTGGGCTTGTTCAGCCTGGAGGAGAGAAGGCTCTGGGAAGCCTTTACAGACTGTTTAAAATTTAAATGAACAAAGCCATGACCAACCTGGACTGTTGTCAAAGCTGATCCTGCTTTGAGCACTGGTTTGGACCAGAAGACATTCAAAGTCCCTTTCAACACAAATTATTCAAGATACTTTTACTATTTATTTATATACTAGTATCCAGAAATGTTTTGCACTGACCATATTTAGGAGCATCATCTCTGGATTTTATACCTTAAATCTCTGTTAAGAAAAGGTTCATGCAGCTATTGTCTGCTTTACAGTGCCATAAATCATCTTTCCTCTTCTTTCAAACCCTACCATGCCCTGACTCATAGCAGGACAAAAAAGAGAAATAAAACTTATTTCAAAAGAAAGCAAAGCACAGTGATGTTGCATAAAGTTTCACTCTTTATCTTCTCTCTTTCTGGGGTTTAAAAAATATCAGTCTACTGCTCCTACATAGAAAAACTGAGCAAGTTTTCCATGATCTCTAAATTATTTCTGAGTTCATGTGTCATGCTATCATTCTCCTGCGTATCCTAATGTTTTTTCTCATGAGACACAACACTCAGGTCCTGGCTTTAGCTAAAGTGGAAGAGACTTATTCACCTTCCAAACAGCTGAGTAATGACTCCCTGAAGGAATCATTCAAGGATAATTTCATCATGAACCCACCTGTTGGTCATATTGTATACGTTTATGAGCTCACCAGACATGAAGATCTCTCTTTCTGTAGTTGATGTCTCCTTAACTAAATGGTTATTTCCTTGAACTTTCTCTACCACATAATCGTTATTTGAATCCTCATTCTCAGATTAGCTGTGTTACAGCTGAGCCTAGAAAGGAACTGATACACTCATTCAGCATGTTTTCTGTAGCTTCTGCGTAGTAGAACAGGGAATGGAAAAACATCCTGAACATGCTTTATATACAAAAGGGTTTTCAAAGATAAGACTGGAGAACTCAGAAGTCACAAAAATGTTATGCTTGCCACCAGTTTCTTGGATGTCTTAAAATCTCTGGAGCTCTTGGCTTCAGGACTTGGATAAACCAGCCAGTCTCAATTTATTGCAGCTAAATACAGAAATGCAACATTGCTCAGGTTCAAGACACAGAAAGTGAAGGATCAGCTCCTGTCTAAGGTACTGATCTGCTGTGTCACTTTCCACCTTTTGTCTTTCTGCAAACCTTCCAACCCCTTGTCCATTCTTACTGTAAGCTTGTCAGTGTCAAGATGGCAACTGGCCATCATTCTTCCTGGTGCCTGACATAGTAGGGAACTGAGTTCAGCTGGGTTTTCTAGGTACCAGTGTAATACAATTGATAGCAATATTGCTTTGTGAGTATGTTTCACATGTATTGAACTGTCCCTATCCAGATTTTTAATCCCACAGTTCCAGTATTACTTGAGCAAGGTTTGAGCAAGCAGATAATAGGAGGGAAAAAACAACTCAGGAAACAAGCAGTGTACATACAGTGTGCTGTACATTTTATGCTGGCTTAGGAAGAGAGAATGAAGAGCTTCAGTTCAATTCAGGACATGATATAGGAACAAGTGCAGGTGATGTAAGAGTGAATGGATGCAAAAAACAAAATCATAAAAGGAAGGTTTTGCTTTTTGCAACAAATTTTCCACACCCTTACCATTGCCACATGCCAAGGACATTTCTTAGGGCATGTAACATTAAATGGGCAAAGAAATTTTATTTGGTCTTAAAATTCGTAATGCGCAAGTAAGAAAAGTGAAACAAGCTGCTGATAGTGGGAGAAATCTCCACTGTCAAAAATAGCTGTGTTTCTGGATTCCTACCCTTCTTATGTGTTTTATATTCCATGTGAGACAATGAACATGCAAATCTGACTATTGGTACGACGGACCATCAAGTGGATTTAACAGTAACATGACACCAACATTACTGCCTTAAAACCTTTAATGAGTGATTTCACAGTGAGCCTGTGAATTAACAAGTTGTTCTTACTTTTAATTTCTGCAGTAAGGGTAGCTGAGAACAGCTTCTACAAATTACTGATATCTTGTCAGCCTGTCAGGACTTGACTACATGGGAAATTAGTTCTCAGGAAGTCCAGGTGATAATTTACCAGAAACTAGCTACACTGAGCTAGTCTCTGCACCCATGTCTGAGTTCTCACACAGTGTGCAACATGTAAGGTAGCTCTGCTTTCAAAGAATGATAAGGTAATTCACAGAAAAATCCATCATACTATGCTAGTTTAGAAAAAGGGAATGAGAAGATACATCAAACAAGCCTTAAGGAGTGAGCTATAGTCTGGAAGGCATGCAATTGTTTTAGAGATAAAGTACATCCATTTACTAGGAAAGCTTTTTAGCTTGGCCATAACCTGTGCTAACACCTCTGTTTAACATTTGGAAAGGAATTGGCTCGCTTGTAGCTAGTTCAGATTATGGACAAAAGAATAAATCTTCATCTGCATCAGTCCTTGTACCCTCAGAGTTCATTAAGGGCAATCACAGGAGCACAGAAAAGGAAAGGAAACAAGACAGGGTAGCTGAAATACTATAAATCCACACCTAGTTGTATGGACAAATCCAAATTTATTCTTAAAGGCAGCAGATTCCAGAGACTATGCTTACTGTTGCAGCTGTTGTTTGTTATAGTAGTGAAGGATTTAAATGCCACTTTAGCACTGTTACATGAGATGAATTCATAAACTGTTTAAATGCAGGCATCAGTGCATCCAGCAGTCAAATGATATTCAGTCATCAAATTTAAGTATTCTGATACATTAGAGAAAAAAATAATAATTCTTTGAACTACGAGGAAACCAGTTAAAGTCATGGATGGACTAAAACTCGCGTATAATTTCAGAATGTAGTTTCAGAATAAAAGTCATGTTTTAGCTTAGTGAAAACACTGCCGTTTTGATGTCCTGTTGTCTTTGATACTTGGGAAATGAGATACAGAAGACAAGGTGTGGAGATATTTGCAGCGATTGAAAAAAAGGCAGAAACTTCAAAATGAGAATAAAACACAAGAAATTGGGCAAATCTAAATGACAAACACTGAAGGAGAAAATGCAAATATGAAATTTACTCAGCTCAGCTCTTTTATAAAATCCTGTGTAGAAGGGATTTATTTTAATAGTATATTTTTACATGCCAAACAGTTATATATTGGTTAGTAGAAAATAGCTTTATTTGCTTCTAAGACTATTGGCATATCTGACACAAAAACAATAGATCATTGTAAATGTATACATAACTCTTTATAAATTGTGTATTTAGAATATGTATTCACTCCTCTAAGCAGATGGCAATACAGTGTACTTCATTGAATATCATACCTGGGGACATAGAGGAATAAAATAGAGTTATGAGACATGTGGCTGCTTTGGGCAGAAACAGTAATTTATGCTCTATGAAGAAATCTAAAATAATTTTTTAATAAATATTTCTTATTGGGGTGGGAGAGCAAGAAAACATTTCATTTCATTTAAAATACTTATAGTATCTTTGAAAGCAGTATTTGAAATTATAAGTGGAGACTTTTGTTCCAAAAGTTTAAATGGTTGCCATTTAATATAATACAGAAAATCCAAAAATTATTTTTTAAGTTCTTTCTCCAGCAGAAAACTTTATATGGCATTTTCATAGTAAAATCATCTCAATTTAAAAAATATACTCTACCACACGTAAGTGAGATGCCCCTGTACTCAGTATTGGTGAGACCGGACTTCGAGTGCTGTGTCCAGTTCTGGGCTCCTCACCATTAGAAGGATATTGAGGTCCTAGAGTGAATCCAGAGAAAGGCAACCAGGCTGGTGAAGGGGCTGGAGGGCAAATGCTATGAGGAGCAGCTGAGGGAGCTGGGAATGTTTAGCCTGGAGAAGAGGAGGCTGAGAGGAGACCTTATCACCCTGAAAGGAGGCTGTAGAGAGGTGGGAGATGGTCTCTTCAGCCAGATGACAGGTGATAGGACAAGGGGAAATGACACAAAGCTGCGCCAGAGCAGGTTCAGATTAGATGTTAGGAAAAGTTCTTCACTGAAAGAGTTGTCGGGGCCTGGAACAGGCTGCCCAAGGAGGTGGGTGAGTCACCATCCCTGGATGTGTTTAAAAATAGGGTAAATCAGGTACTTAAGGATATAGTTTAGCATAGGATGGGAACAGTTGGACTCAGTGATCTTAAAGGACTTTTCCAATGTGATAATTCTGTGATTCTATGATAATATTGCTGAAAGTGAGAAATTGTAAATGTGAATTTTAACTAGTTTGAAAGAAGAAACTTGTGTTCAGATTCAGAGCTCATCATGATATTTCTTCGAAATGCTTGTTATTCTGCACCTGGTATGCAAAATGTAATTTCCAACCAAATTATTAGATGCAAGACAGAACTTCAGAATTCTTTATAGCTTTCCTTGTACTTCAAGGAAAAATCTTTAAAAGCATCTCACTTTGTTGCTATTTGAATTTAAAAATTACTTTAGCCTTTTTGATATCAGCCAGTGTGGCACTTTGTGACACATGTCAATGCAATATTGCTCCTTAGCCTATGTTCCCCATTTGTTCATGTGCTGAATTTCTGACATTTTAATCACTGTGATAATGATTAATTAATTATAGCTATTTTAGTAAATACCAATCTAAAATTAATTATCTTAAAGTAATAATAATAACAATAAAACTAGCAGATAAAAATAATTGTACATAACATAGTTTTGTAACCTTATGAATAGATAGGAGTCAGAAAATCATGTATCTTACTAATTCAAAATCAGATGTCCTACTAACTCAAGATCCTTCAGATTCCTACCTACAAAAAGACATCCCAAAATCACAAACAACCTTATAAATGTATTTAATATCTTGAGTCAAAAACTGGCAGAGAGGAAAGCGGGAATGCTCTTTGTAGATCAGCCTGTGAACTTGCAATTAGAAATATGAGGGAAAAACAAAAGAAAGTCCGTAGTGATGACTGCTTCAGGTCACAGGTGTTAGCATTTCTGGTGGTAAGTAAAGAGATTCCTATATAATGGATACATGTTTGTACACAGAATTACAGACATTTCTGCATGTTGTGCAGGATACTGTTATTAGCACAACTGGGGGACTTCAGGTACATCAGCTTCACTGCCTCATTTTTAATAAAATAATTCTGGATAACGGCTGAGAGGACATTGGATGGGACTGTAGAGATCAAAGAACATGGAATCATAACAGAGTTTTCAGAAATCACAGTGGGATTTAAGTGAGACACACCTGCTATGGCTCATATATTTTTGGGGGTACTTAGTGCAGGCTGGCTGTACCTCAAGTACCAGGAATCCCACTGAAAAAAAAGGTGTGGCTTTCATATGATTAGACTAATCGCTTACTTTCTATCCTTTTTTTTTTTTTTTCTGATAACTCAGCAAATACAGAAATTACATTAAGAGAACAACAAAATACTCTGTTTCCCTAAAAGTATGGATTAGTGGCATAAGTAACTATGGTTGGGGTTTTTTAAATTGCTTTGTTACCCAAAAAAGATGTAAGATAATAAGATACTACCTTTCCTATAGCAAATTATACAGAATAGTTCTTCTGCTGTAGTCTTCATTAGTCCTGTAGGCACTAATCAGGTGAAAAGAAATAGATTCTTATCTAGCCTATATTACTACTCTATTCCTTTAGATGACCTTGGCTGTGTTTATATCTTATTTATTTGGAAATCGTTGTAATGCATAAAGTGAAATAAGTACTATTAGAGGGAGACAGCATCAATTATTATCTGTATCTGTATGTGTGGTTCTGTGTGTGCATAGTACTTTTAAAATTAAAGTAAATAATGTATTTCTGATTAGATATTTTGATGCTGGGTACTGGTGTGTGTTCAAACAATATGAAGAAGAACCTCTTTTACCTAATTAAAAAATGCTCCCATTCTCTAGCTCTGTGAGATTTTCTAGCCCATCTAGTTTTAGGCTGATTTTTGCTCTGAAGCCCTCAGGTTTATATCTCATCTAAAACTCATTTGACTCTATCTAGTGGAATCATGAATACTCTCATTATCTGTATAAATACTGAATGCATTTCAAAGCCCACAATGCTTCTGGCCTCAACAATTTAAAACCATAACACAATTAAGGGAAAAGTTACTCACTTTCTTTGAAATCATTGATCAACTGGGTATTCTTCGAGTGTGATGGGTTACGGAGACACAATCTTTCTCCTTTTTTTTGCACTCAGATGGCAACGTTTTGGTGGTAATTATACTCTGTGTAGTTTGTTATTGAATTTCTTTACTTACTTTTGATACGTTATTTTTACTCCAGGGTATTTTTATCTGTTCAGACTTTTTTTATTCATTATTTATTGTTATATGGTAACACTGTTAGAATTACATTAATTAAATTCTATGGTTCTTATAAAAAATTCAAGTTTTATAATAGTAAAAGGCAACACATAGGAGTAAAGAATACTGCTAGACTAGGAGAGTTAAAATTAAACTGAAAGTACATTGTTCCTCAGTGTGTAATCTGCTAAATCTTTAATGCTTTCCAGACAGCTTGGTTAAAACTTAATCCATTAAAAGCCAGTGTAGTTCAGAAACTTACAATTAGACAGGCTAATAGTGTTAGCAAACTTAAGTTTGTTTCTTGAAGCCACTCTGTTTGAAGTTCCATTTACTACTAGATCAGAATCTAGGATAAGAATGCAAAGATCAATAGCTGATAGATCTACAATTTGTAGCAATATTTGATTAGAAAAGAGGAATATAAATAGACTTATGCTGCTGTTAAATACTACCGAAACTTTAATAAGATCGATCACAACATCACAGCTCCCAATTCTCTTCCACAATTAAACTTTTTGAGACGCATGCTCACTCTTTCTCTAAGTGGGCACAGATTAAAAAACCCAGAGGAGGAAAAAAGTATCTTGTTTTGATTTCGTAGCTAAATGATTGCTTCATTCGCTGCAGGAATGAGAAGTTTCAGGACCATCAGAAGAAATGCTGTACTGGGAATTGATTATAAGGGTCTCCTGCCTTACAGACCCTGCTGCAGTAAATTCTCTCAGAGGTATTTCTCCCCATTACATTTGATTCAGCAATCAGTGGTGTTGTATCTGCAAACAGGTGGAAATTTACGTATAAGGCCAAGGTATGGCTATGTAATCTCCTGTATAGAAGGTCAGTGTCTAAGCAGCTTTAGCAGCATAAAATCATGTCTATGCCTTCTCCTACAAACCAGAGTAACTCATGCAGTTACTGAATCAAGCAGCAGCAGTGTGTCTCTGCTGGTAGGACGCTGTGCCTGAGTGGGTAAACACACCCCTTACCTGCTGTCGGATCTGTAGGGAGTCCGTTTATAAAACTTCTGACCCATAAGTTGCATCTTCCTAAAAAAGGTGTATCTTTGATCATACTGAAAGCTATAGGAGCTCTTGAAATCACATCAATTTTTCAAAGTGGAAAAAAAATAACAAAATATTTAAGGATCCTTTTCAAATTGGAATTTTCATTCCCTCTGCTATTATCTAAGTCGTCAGTTCATAATGGCCAACTGCTTCCAGCTGAAAATCTGGTCTGATGTCTACAATGGAAGGTGATAGTGGATACCTGATCCCAAAATGAAATGTCATGGTTGATTGCATCATGTTAGGTTAAACTGCATTATATTCAGCAAAACAAAATGTGCAGTGTAATAAAATATCCAATGATATACTTAGCAATAAGTGTTTTTCTCACCTCCCCCTACATTATATTTCCATTAAATTCATGGTTCTGTTGTAGGTACAGTAACTTCAGGAATCATCCACTCTGATCCTTTTCCGAGTGACAGACACAAAGGAGACAGCAAGCTGCCTGCCCACAATGACTGATATGTGTTTACAATGTGATGACTATTCACTAGAATTCCAGCAGTCCCCCTGCGTATGACATACACTCATCAGTCTTACTTCTCATGGTCAACCACTTTGCACAACAATGTAACACGGGCACATCTAGTGTCTAGACAAAGACACCTCTGAGTTAGAGGGGCATAAACATTAAAAACATCTCATCTGCAAATATAACGATGACATCGGATGACAGCATGTGATTTTGATGTGGTCATAGAGCATTAGACTTTTCAGTGTTCTTAAGAAGGCTTCTTGTTCTTTACAGGGCATAATCTGATTCAGGACGCTGCCAGCAATTTATATAAAAATCTATTTAGATTCCATTGGATACAGTAAATAAAGAGAACTCTGCTGTCATTGGCAAGTGATAGAATTTATTTTTAAAACATGCTGTAAAATCTTAGAAAGAGGAAAAACCTTGAAACATTTCTCTTCTGCTCTCTATTGTTAGGATGAAAAAAAGGGAAACTGATGGCAGAAAAGTATATTTGACTGGAGCGTTTGGGGAGATTTGATTATTTGTTTAATTTTGACACTTTCTTCTATAGTTCTATCTGAAAGACTTGATTTTTCATTTTGTATTACAATTTCATTTAAAAAAAAAAAAACATTTTAGAGATAATGAAGCATGGATTCTCAGGTATGACCAGAGAAGAGCTGGTGTAAACTACTAAAGAATGTGCACTGTTAAGTCCTGCCAAACTAATTGAAAATTGAGGACACACATTATCTCTAATGGATGACACCATGGAAAAGAGTCTCCTTCCTCTTGTGAACAATACTCCTATGGTAGAAATTAATCTCATCTAAGTGAGAATTTGATTTTATGAGCAGCTGATTAAAAATACTTTTCCCATGGAAATGTTCTAAAAGGTGGGCTAATGTCACTCCCCCACTTGACTGACTGTAAACCAGAACAGCCGTGGGATTAAAAGCTGTGCTCAAGAATTTTCATTCCACGGACCCTAAAGCTTGAACCCAGAATGAACCCAGGTTTTCCACTGTATGTATTAAGCACCTTAGAACAAAGGAAACATGTCCCTGTAAGACAGGATGCCCCTCAGCCCAAAATCTACTGTAAACTCACAATAATTTTTATACTTGTGAGCATATCACAATTTTGGGGCTTATCATTTATCTTCATTCATCTTCATTGTACTGGTTACAGACAGTTGTGCCTGATACATTAAGTGAGGCAGTCACACTCCAAGTAGCCCTTTCACATGGCATAGATGTGGGAAAGAAACTAGATTGGTGCACTATTCCCAGACCATAATCACTGATAAATATATCTTGAACATATGAACAGGAAATGTATGAACTCAGTAAATTCATACACCTGCTGTTCAACATCATACCTGAGCACCTGCTGTTCAGGTATGATGTTGAACAAATGTGCATGGACACATTCTGGGTTTGATCCTTAGGCAGAAGAAGCTGCTGAGAGAGGCATGCAGGTTATTTAATATGACTGAGTGGTCAGCTTCTCTGTCTGTGTCCCTGTCCCTATTTATTTATGGATACACTCCAGATTATATGCTCTCCAGATTTACTATAGTAGACTAAGCATCAACTAGGGACACAAATTATTGAAGCTAAGGCATACTGCTGTCTCAGGAACACTGCGTATAAGCTAACTGGATCTAAAATCTACTTGAAAATAAAAAAGTAGTCTATTACAACAATCATGTGTTGTATCATCTCAGTTCCTGAGATAGGAGGAAAAGGAAAAGACTATTTCTTTAACTAAACTTGACATGTTTATGAATGGGCTATATGATGCAAGAGCTGGGGACTGCACTCATCTCTTTCAAAAGGCACTTCCAGTCCTGTGTTCACGTTATAGACAGGCGTTATGGTATAGTCACCAGTCATTGAAAAAGCCAAGAAAATTTAACTCTGGTTTAGGATTTAGCTCTAAGTCTTCAATAGGCAACACCAAATAATAAAGCAGATCTGTGAAATAATAGAATCATTAAGTTGGAAAAGACCTTTGAGATCACTGAGTCCAACCATACCTGTCCTTTACTAAACCATATCCCCGAGCACCTCAAGTACCCGTCTTTTAAATATATCCAGGGTTGTTAACTCAACCACCTCCCTGGGCAGCCTGTTCCAATGCCCGACAACCCTTTTGGTGAAGAAATTTTTCCTAATGTCTAATCTAAACCTGCCCAGGCTCACCTTGAGCCAATTCCCCCTTGTCCTATCACCTGTCACTTCAGTGAAATGAAATTATAAGAAAAGCCTATGCTAGTCAGTATGAACTTCATGTTAAACAGTCCTCTGATTTTGGTTTTTGAATCTTGTTTTAAGTTTGATGTCCTGTTTTTTTTTTCAAATGCTCCAAATCCACATATTCATTGCTCTGAATTAATCTGATATGTTGGCTGTAATACAGTAAACAAAAGGTCCATCTGACTCTTGAAAATATTTTTTAAATATATGAATACTAAAATTTAGCATGAAAAAATTCTAAACACTCCTTTTTCTTGGTTAATATTTGAAACTGTGCTTTATTTTTAAAGGCCAGAAGAGCTATGATGTAAGACACATTTCTCAAGTGTTTTTGTAATTTTCTTTCTACGAAGTCAAAGTTACAGTAAGATGTAAATAAAATGCTAAAAGATTCAGGATTTTGAATTTGTGTAGAGACACAGCATCTGTAGAAGAGACATGAACTCTCAAATTGCTGGAAGAAAAATACTAGAACTGGCTCTCCAGAGATGAATTCTTGACACCTTTGACTCACAAGTTACTATTAATTTAGATTGCCAATCCCTAAGGCAGATTAAAATCTTATTAGCAGTATTAAAGATGGTGAAATTTTACCTTCTAATTCTGAATACATAGCCTTAGGTTTTAACCACACGATACAGTGTCTTGATCTATGAATCTATGCCAAAAGATCAAACTGATTTCTATGTATATTCAGGGGACTGAAGAGAAAGCTAATGTCATGCAATGGTATAATCAAGGAGCTCCATAAGCAAAAGTGAGGATAAATGACCAAAGAGTAAACAACTTGTGAGAATTTAGACACTGCTTCACAAAGGTGAGTGAACCAGGCCATTGCATTGGAGGCCTTCATCATTCAATATAGGAGCTGATTGTAGAATCATAGAATTATTTTGGTTGGAAAAGACCCTTAAGACCATCAAATCCAGCTGTTAACATAGAACTGCCAAGTCCACCACTAAACCATGTCCCTAAGCACCACTTCTACACATCTTTTAAATGCCTTCAGGTATGGTGACTCAGCCACTTCCCCGAGTGGCCTGTTCTAGTGCCTGAAAACCTCTTTGGTGAAGGAAGTTTTCCTAATATCCAATCTAAACCTCCCCTGACACAGCTTGAGGCCATTTCCTCTTGTCCTATCTTAAATTTTACAAAAAGTATGACAAAAGAAATTTATATCTTTGGCATGAAGGACCAGCTGTCCAGAAGGATCCTGTATGCTTTATATAGCTGTATAAATCCTGAAGAGTATTCACAGTCATAGGTCAGCAATAATAGTTGAGGTTGCTGGGCTCCTCTAAGTACACAAAAAAAAAATCCAGGACAGGTTTTGTGGTTTGTGTTTTGGGTTTTGGTTTGGTTTTTTGTTTTCCTCTTCTTTTGAAATATGAGATGTAGTTGTGCATTTGATGTGATACGATGTCAGCAGCAAATCTGAGGCTAGCACAGAGGAAGCTAGATGCACAGACCTGCATCTCCAGCTCTTCAATCACAGGTGTACTCCTACGTCCTGTACTCCTGCCTATTGAAGTGGGGAGCACTGCTGAGGGTTAACTTAGAGTTGCTCTTTCACAGCTAGAGCTGTCAAAAAGCTGCATTTCTTGACAGTAAGAACTTAGGAAATATTCATTGTTCAGGTCTAAGACAGCTGATTTGATTCAGGCTGGGTGAGGGAGAGTTAAGCAAAATCACAATGTGTAGATACATCTTTTAACTGCTTTCTTTTGGGCATTTTATAGTGGTCCTAGTTGCCCATCAGACCCTGGAGTGCTCAGCACTGCCAGTTTCCCTGCTGAATACTCTTTCTACCTGTCACCCCACTGGCTTGTGTGTGAGAGCACTCACTAAAGAGCCAGTGTTGCCTTTGCCGCTGTCTCTTGTGGATGACAGTCATCACCCCATCCCACAATACCTTACAAAGGTATAGCATGTTTTCTGTGCTGCTACAGGGCAGGCAGAGAGCAATCTGCTTTTCTCAGTCCTTTCTCACTCTCAGGATTTTCTATGACAAGGAAAAATGGTGTTCAAGGGTCAGGTTTAAAAGCACTAGTAGAAGACTAACACTGACTAATCATCACTTTCACTTCCAGGAAAAAAAAAAGAATTACTATCTGTCTGATTGCCTAGTGATTTTTAAATTTTACAAACATTTTTATTTTAACTTCTAGTAGGAGAGCTGGATTTATTTTAGACCCAAAATTGCTCCGATGATAGTTTTATGGAATGATATAGATCATTTACTTTTGTAAGCAGCAAGCTGAACTTCTGCGGTCTGTCTCTGTACTTCTAAACATGGAAGGGGAGACGTTGGCTGATGGGATAACCACAACTTATCACAGGTCTTGCAGATTTAGGACTGTCTGTAAGTGAACTAAAAAACGTACTACAGAATAATCCCACATGTAATGTCCTGATAATTAAACCCCTCTGACAATTACATCATACATTATCAGGATTAGCCAGATCCATTACTCATCACTGGTGCCTTGGACAAAACAAAGCTGGTACACTAGGGACTGTCAGCTGAGCAGATGCTCCTATGGAAGAAAGCAGCCAAGTACTGTTTATGTAATATGAGCACCAGCATGCTGGGGAAAGATATTGCTTCAGCTTGCACAGTGTGCCTGGAGTTTAGAAACTAGGGAAGGCAGAAATCTGAAGGCACCATATTGAATTCACCACATTTGAATACAAATTTATTTGCATGTTCTGCTTCTCTGCTATAATTATGCTTTGCCGAGTCCTTTTTCTTTATGTATATAAAGCACACAGCTTTGCATTTCTTCTGTTTATAAAAATTAAAGACAATAATACACAAAACAGAAGAAAAAAAGGAAGTGATAGTTGTTATAAAACAGTCTATGTTAATTGCAGCAGTTTCTGCAGAAGACTGGGGTTAAAAACAAAAGAGATGTTTTTAAAAACACTTGAGAGTTGGAAGGAGTTTGTTGGTGGTGTGACATTGAGGGTTATTTTGGACATTGTTGGGGGGGATGTTGTGTGTTTTTGGAGGGGTTGGGTGACGCTTTTTTACCTAAATGGCAAGATAATTGGAAAATCTGGTAACACTAGGACCATACTACTTCGTACTGCTGTTTCTCTGTTCTCCAGAACAAATTTTTCAATTTTCTAGGATATAAATTTATTTCTTTAACTACCAGTTTCCTGTCCATGTAAATGTGTGGAAAAAAAGTCTGTGTGTAACGAGAATGTCCTGTTTCTGTAGTGTTTCACCCAGATGAAAACTTTCCTAACAGCTTTTCATTTTCTGAAGCAAAATATTTTATACGAAAGATTGGTGAGGGCTGCAGTAAAGCAGGCAGGTCTAGGGGACCTGCTGTATCTAGGGAGTGCTCTTCAGAAACTAATGAAGATTAAGCATCCACAATTTAGAGATGATGTCTTATTCTGTCCCAGCCTGATGAGACTGCTATTCTCTTCACAGACTAATTGAGGGCTCCATCTGAAAGAGTAGATGCCCCCTCCCACCCTCACCACCTTTTTCTTTTTTTTTTTTTTTTCTTTAAGGCAGTTTTCATGTAACTGTAGTCCTTCGGGCTTCAGAGAAATTCTAGAGATATGTGCAACTGTTAACTAGTAAATACTGACAAGCTGGAGGGAAGTCTTACATAGAGTTGTGTCAGTCAAGTGCAAGCTAAGGAAATTGGGATTTATCTGTGTAAGCATTGGAGACTGGGAAATTTAGGACACATTCCCTCTTCAAATCTCAAAGATTTTTCACTTAGAACCTTTTCAATAAGGGTATGTCCAGCCCTATAATGGGCGAATCTTTTCATTCTAATTAAATTTTCCTTTCAAATTGCGTTCTTTTGCTTTCTGTGGCATGGTAATGGCTGGTAATTGCCACTTACATGCACCCTAGTAGTCACACCAAACCCCAGGATGTCTGAGCAGTCCAGCACGTAGGCTTCAGTAGATGATCTGTGTCAGTTTAAAGTCTCTACGTCCTGTGGCAGAATAGGGTCAGGAAAATGTCAGATGCTGCAATTCTCAGCCTGGTGTCTTTAATGCAAAGCCATCTTCATCTATAGGTTAAAACTGACAGACTGTGACCTGTGGGTGGAGTGCAGCTTCATGCTTAATTTCATACCCACTTCTGTGGGGGTGATAATCACCGTTAGAAAAATGGGGTACAGAAATGGGTGCAATTTTGCCATTAGCCATTGTGCTTTCACAAATGTAGCTGCATCTACAAAACCTCAAATCTTCTTCTATTATTGAAACAGTATTTTCCAGTCATCCACTGTCTTGCAATCATTATGGAGCTTTCTCTCCATTTACTGATGAAGTCACTGTGCTACTAAAAAAGAGGCAGGGGTAAGGGAGGGACATGAAAGATGTTCAAACACTCCTCTAAGCATAGATATTATTTTGTATTAATGACTGCAGAATCTTTGCTAACTTTCTGACGAGATCCCGTGTTAGACAGCAGCGTGCTCATGCTGATTTTCTTTAAACAGTCTATTAACACTGTCTGAATAACACAAAAGAAGGAAATTAATTTTGTCACTCTGTAATGAGTTGTGTTGTTGGTTTTGTGGGGTTTTTGTGGATATTTGTATTATGCTTGCTTGGGGTGTGAAATGTTCACAGATTCTCAGGATAATAATTGTGCATGATCTGAGTGTTATAACCAGAATTTTATAATTAATCTTTTGTTATTTAGCTTTCTTTTTGTTAGTTAAAGACACCTGAGAGTAATTCTTTTCCCATACATAGAGTGCATGGGATCTGGATATGTGCCTTGGATTCAGTTACATTAAATGTTGCACAAGATCCTACTGTATACCAACACTGGTCCAACACTCTCCTGCTCTTTTTTGTTTTCATAGTGAGAAATGCCAAATACACTGAGACTGCAGAAGGAGCATGTGTTGTGTGCTTTAGGTATAACCTTGGATGATCAGGTGATAGACACGAATCACAAAGGAGAACAACACACAAATGATCTTGAGTTTAGAAGTTGAACACACTGGGGACATGAATCACAGACTAATTTCAGCTGCTTTAAGCAAGGCACACCATCTGAGTTTGATATTTACACTTCCAATAGACACTGGCAAGAGGATAACCTCTGCAGAGAGTGGTTCTGGTAGGTATCCCAAACAGCTAGAACAAGCCACTTTCATGGATGTGGCACTCTCACTTTGCTGACCATAAGTCTGGAGGATAAACTTAAACCAGGCAACTAAATTTCAAACAACTGTTTTTAGGTGAGGTGAATCCCATCTGCAAATTATTGTATGGTTACAGAAATGTAACACAATAGAAATCAGGAACACTACTGAATGGTTGGCAACAGACATGAATTAATGAAATTGCTGTTTTAAAATTAAAAAATAATTTTAAAAAATGAAATGGGAGAAACTACTCAGTATTGCAGGGCTGGCTGCAAGTTGATATGTTCGAAAACCATCTATTTCCACATTGCAAAGAGCTGAGGAGTAAATATTTCTAGTATTCTACCCTGTTGGCTTAACCATGGACGTTCAATGACTGTTCCCTTTTAAACCCATTTTGTCTTTTGAATCCCACTTCAGTGACAAGGGGACTGAAGCATAAAGTAATTCTGGCACTTGGGAATACTCTTATGAGACTGCTCTTAAATTTTAAGACCGCTCCTTTGCAGAATTAGGAATGAATATTCACCAAGTACACCAAGCCAACAAAAGCAGCGGTCTTGCTGCTGAGAAGTTGGCTGCCCTGAGTTCCCTGGCCCACTCTAGGAAGTGGCACATCACAGCTTCTGTGTGCCAAGGGCAGGCTGCAAGCTGAGGGATGTCTAGAGAAGTAACTTACTCTTCCCTTGCTTCTTCAGCTTGTTCCAACGCTTCCTCTGCTCAATAGAAAATAGGCTTTTTAAAAGGTAAATATAGTTCACGTAGAAGTTAAATTTCCTGGGGCTCCTTTCCATTCAAGCATGACTGCTGTGCTGTGCGTTCACATGCAGCATGAGTTTATAGTCTCATTACATGGTGCAAGGTATGAATAAAGTACAGCTTAATCCATAGGTGTGGGAAGAAATGCAGTTGAAACCTTCATGCTTGCTTTGGTGGCATCTCCTGAGGAAAAATCAGACGTTACATTTCTGGGAAGAACAAAGATGGAATGCATTCCCTTGGCTGTTTGAATCGATCCCATGCCAACGTGTGGCAGCATGTGGCACTAGCCAGATGCAAAAAGGTTTAGGCATGGGCATAATGCTCCCGGAGAGAGCCTTGCTGAGCACTGCACCTCACTGTGCTTCTGGCTGTGCTTGCAAGACACAGTCAAGCCCAATTAAAAACACGACTGGAGGGTGTTGCCAGAAAGAGCAGGTTAGTTCCTGCAATCACACTGTCTGCTAATTATGTGGTAGGAATTCTTCTTCTTTTTTTTTCTTCCAGTGGTTAATTTGTTTCACAGGATGCAGTCTATGCACACTCATGTGAATGCTTCTGTGTGTGTGAAGAAATACTGCTCCAAAAATATTGTTTAATTTTTATTTTTTTTTTAGGTATTTACTGATCCTCTTAGCTTCTCTTAGTTCTCAAAATGTCAGTTATTTAGCATGTCCATCATAACTCAAATTTCCATCAGCAGTTCCTACAGAATTTTTACTTTTTTACACCAGGGCTGGTTCAATCTCATGGTGCCCATCTGTGGATGTCACTGTGGCCCCCACAGTCATTTAGCTGTATGCTAATCTTGAATCCTTCAGCAGACTCTGGACTATTATGGATAATTTTCTTTTTATTGTTACTCTTTAATTAAACAGAAAATGATAAATTGTTTATGTCTACTGTGCAGTCTACAAATACTCACTTCCTGGTTCATTACCATTATTATGTGACATATGAAAAGAAAAGAAAGGAGTAGATTAATGGGGCTGCATACTGATCACGGTTTTGCTTGGAAATCTCAGGTATCTGCAATCTGACAGCCATTCAGAGACTGCTATCTGGCTAGATCAGATATCTCTGAGCTGTGACCAAAACCCAGGGGCTTATTTTTTCTAACACACTTTCAAAATTATGCATTAAAGAGATTATCGATCATTGTTGTGTGAAATGTAATAAATGACAGAAGTATTTAATTGCACTAATGTGGAAAGGATAATAAAATTCAGAATGAGATCTTTAGACAAAAGCAAACCTGCCTTCTACAAAGCACATTAAGTGTTGGTTAGAAGAACTGTAGCCACAGTGCTAAACTTTGCTTTCTCTGATACAGGAAGACTGTAGGAAGGAGAAGTGATTGCAGGACATTTAGGGCTTTTCAAAGGCACTTTCCAAAGTCAAAAAACTCATCTGAGTCTGCTCACCTATCTTTTAATTCTGATTTTTACTTTTCCCCTTCCACTCTCATCAGGCATGCTCTAAGCCTTTCTTTTGTGGGCGGACAAAGTCCTCTTAGTAAATTTGCTCACACATGTTATTCTGTTGAATACCAGGGATGTGAGTTTCCACTGCAAAGGTATTTACATCAATGCAAGTGTTACTGCTTTGACTTGGTCATATTTGTTCCATCCTTGTGTAAATGAATCAAGTGGAAAAGAAGTTACAAAATTATGATTTCTTTAACAGGATTTAGCATATATGTGCAGAGATGCAAATTTTTCTAATATTTGGGCAGTGACCTGCTTTTCTTTCCTCCTTTACCAGGTTTGTAAAAATATTTCCATCACTAACATGCCTCTGTTTCTGGGCCTGCCAGTAGCAAATCCAAATGGTCCATTAACTGTGAAGTCAGTTGTCAGTTCTCTCCTGCCTCTAGTTTGGCACACTTCTAAGTGACTTGCTTCATTGATTGCACAGTGATTCTGCACTGCAGAAATGAACCTCGGGTCACATATCTTGAGGTTAATTCAAACTACATAGAATTGTCTGTCAGAGAAGCTGGCATATTTTTGCAATAGAAACAGACTGGTAATATACACCCGATGATGATTTGCTGTAATAGCGTATGTCCCGGTTCATGTTCAAACTGAGATGGGCAAAATAAAGGGCAGGATTATGCTGGAGGGAATATGCACTCAAATTGGTCTTTCTGAGCTTAAGGGACTATGATTGTTGGATAGGTGTGTGGTTTTGTTGTGCAATTTGGAGATATAATATGGCATCTTTGATTATATTTAGTGGTTGCTTAATGTTTATGGGAAAGAGGAGAATAAAACGCAATTTTAATTCCTTCCCTTGCCATCTCAGATCTTCTCTACACAATTCCATGGTGCAGAGTAAGATTGTTTCTTATATTTAAAGTAGTCTATGTTTCTTATATTTAAAGTAATCTGTTACAGAGCATTAAATATTGAGCCATGCTCTAGAGCTGATAGAGAAATAAAAGCAGTATTTTGCTGTCAGGGGACTCCACAGGGATTTTCTTCCCTTGGGTGGTAGTTCCCTGAACTTAATGATTTTGTGCTGATTTAAATTTTTTTGTCTTTTCCCACATTTTGTAAGTGAAAATGTATATGATCTGTCTTTCTCCTCTTTTTTTCCAAAAATAGGCTATAATTTTATTGTACACTTTTCCCAATGCAGCAGGAAAGTCACTGATTTTTTACTGGTGAAAAATTATTGCTATATATACTTTGTTCCTGCAATTCATTATTTTACTGTGAGTTTGTTTTTCACTCTAGTTGCTGTTTTCTTGATTGCTTCAAACTTGCAAATTACTCTGCACCCAAGATCCACTGTAAAGTGGACAAAAAGATAAAGACAACAAGGAGGCAAGGCAGTTCTGGCACAAGAGCTAGAAAAGCAAGATTTTCTCCCTGTATGAACGGCAGCAATACTTTTTCAGTAACTGGTTCAGGATTTGATATTGCGTGGCCTCTCGGTAAATCAACCTGCATTCACTAATTTTCTGAAAATATTTCAACTTTAAAATATTGAACTTCAAGTGTTGTGATCTTTTCCCAACATGTGTGGGAAAACATGTGGAAAACTTTAAAAAGCTGAATGACTTTTGTACTTACATCTTGAATGATAAGAGCAGAGGTATTATGGGGAAAATATCCACTTTAAAACAAACAAGAATACTTTTCCTGTATCAGTTATTTTTGCTTCTCTTCCAAATGCTTGCATAAACATAAAGAAATAGCCAATCTCTTCTACTGGTAATTAGATATTTTAAATATTATTGCTTTGATTATGTACTTTATATACAACAACAGTAGTGGCAGCCTGTTTAGACTGGTGGGTTTTTTTCTCCTCATGTTCAGATCTCTTTAGGAAAATGTGTTCCAATTGAGTTTGGAAAAAAAAAACCCAAACTTTTCTTCCCACTAATGATAGCAAAATTTTGGAAGCTGAGAAATAGCTAAGAAGAGAAAATTCATTCATGGAAACAGCTTTGCTCAAAAGGTTGTTGCAGTCTTTCCTGTTCATCCTACTTTGACTTCCCACAGGACAGTCTTGTCTCAAAGACCTACTTTAAAATAAATAAATAAATGTTCTTGCTGAGTTGTTTTGCATTGTCTGCTTTAGAAAGGTGGCTGTGACCTGTGAAACTGATGGGGAACAGAGGCACAATGTCTCACCTAAAGGTGCTGCTCCAAATGGTTTCATCCTTAGGTGCTTTTTCATTTTAAGAAAATTGCATTTGACAGCCTATTCATGGTGAGGAGAGAGTGCCAGAAATAAGGATTTCTAATCTTTAGCTCAGGATGTTTGAACCCTTGTCTGAGATATGCAGTATAGTTTACAGTAAGACATGGCAGTTTCTTTTGATTCTATAATTAAAGACTTAGAAATACACATATACTAAAAAAAAAACCAACCTTTCCTAGCTGTTGCTACTTAATAGGAATGTAACTTCCTCTTTCTAGGTCCCTAAAAGTTGAAGTTACAAGGCACAGTCTCTGCTGAAGATGGATGCATACCTGGAACACAGTGGTCCTGTAGAGTAAAAGGATGCTTTCATTTTTTTCTGTGAGTTTGCCCCCTTTTTTGGTCTCCATGGTCTCCTATTTTATTCAAGGTTGTATATCTTGCTCCTTGAGTTAGAGTTCTTCTTCAGGGAATGTACTGAAAGTGTTAAATGTAATGCTGATTTTTTTTTGTCATGACACTTAAACCAACATTTTTCTCCAGAGTTTTGGAAAAGCCTTTTGTTCCTTTTTCCTCCCCAAACAATTTTGTTATTTCACTGTGCTATTATTTCATCTATAATCTGTTTCTCCTTCTCTAAAACCGATCCATCAACTAAAAAGAAAAAAAATCCCAAACCTCTGCAGGTAACATGTACTGCAAGTGTCCATTCTGACTGTCATTCTCACATTAAAACAATATTGGCACATTTGGTTTTGGTAATACAAAAATTTGTAGAATATGACTTAATCATAAACTACATTTTGTATGAAAGCTAATAAATTTAAGATTCTAAATTTTCTGAGCAATAATATAATTTAAGTTAGCTATGATTTGGTAGACTAAAGAAATAGTACTATCGACATAGAAGATGATAGTTTTTTCAGCATCTTCATGAGTTTTCAGAAAATTGTAGTAGAAGGATTTATTCTTATCTGACAACAGAGCTCTGGTCCTGATTATCTAGTTTATCTATGCATACAATTTATTTTAAAGGTGTGTTGCCAGGTTATGATAATAAATGCAAAATAATTTTAGTGGTTAGGTAAAAAGATGTAGTGTTCATATGTCATGGCTGTAGTTTCAGATTCTGATCTGCTGCAATACTTGCTGCAGTATTACTTAATGAGGATGACTGAGTACAACTGAGGATAGAATCTGTCTTGTGCTTGTCTAAATTTTCCTTTCAAACACTGGCTTAGGTCTTTGTTAAATAATAAGTAAGTTGTTTTAGTGCAAGGCAACATGAGATCTACTGTAGATGAGGATTGGTGGGAGATGCAAAGGAACGAATGGTCATTTTCTCAACACATGACCTGGCTTGTGCAAGTGAAAGGGTTGGGAATGGGAGGGGCTTTAGCAATTTTTTTTTTTTTTTTCAAATCTGTTTTAAAGTTGTTTCATACACAAACATTAATGTGTAGGTCCAATGCGATCACCTAATCTGACATCCTCTCTAATAAGGAATTTATTAATTTCCCTTCCATGCAAAGACTGTCTCCCAAAAAACTAACCAAACATGTCTAGCTTCAAATTCTTCCTATTAATCACATTGTGAGTTGATTTCATATATTTAGGAGACTTCTTTTTAAAACTCTTCTCTATGTGGGCAACAGAAATCTATTAATGTATATAGAATATGATGAAGTAACATTTTGTCCTCCAGCCCTTTAAGTCAGACTGATCATCTTTTGACTTTACAGTGAAACATTTCCATTTTTGTATGACCTTGAAACTTTCCTGTGAGGCTTTTGCAATCTATAAAATCCTGAAATGGGCTCAGATGAAAAGAGTTAACATTCCAATAGAGGCTGCACTGTTGCCAAATGCAGATGCAATCTGACCTCGCTGCTGCTGCTTCACCTTCTGTAATTATACACCCAAGGATCATCTTTTTGACCCTACCATTGCAATTGCCTCTACCATCAGCAATTCCTTTTCAAAGGGCACATCTAAGCTTACCTGCAAGAGAACACCAGGAGACAACCCAGATCCTGCCTGCTCCTTGGATAACAAGATCATGTGCTTAGATTTCACCTACATGGAGACAGGGATGTGGGAAATGGCTGGTGCATATCCAGATAGCATGCTAATGGGAAGTCAGGATGCAGCAGGGCCAACACCTGCACCTGGGAATTCAGAAGCACTCCTGGACTTCAGATTTCAAATGTAATCAAAGAAATTTCTTTCTGGTATTGCCTCTTAGCACATTGTTTGATTCTCGGTGTATTTCCTGAAGTGCTTACCACTTCTTAACAAAATCTGGTTTTTTTGTCCTCTGCATAATTTACTTTCTTCCTGTGTCACCTTTATCAACAGTGATTCTGTGTTTTAGTTCCAATAACCTGTAAAATTTCTCTACTTTTCTATTAATCATGCAAACAAAGCATGCCAAGGAATTCACTCACCACTTCCCAATGTTAGGCAGGTGTCCAGCCATCACCCCAAATTCAATGCTACTCAAGAGCCCCAGCTATTACCCCAGACCCCCAGCAGCCACTCAGCTTCTCAGCCTCTCAGCCCACCCCCAGTTATAAACAGAACATGACATCATATGGTATGGAATAGCTCTTTGGCCAGTTTGGGTCACCTGTCCTGGCTGTGTCCCCTCCCAGCTTCTTGGATGCCTCCCACCTTCTCCTTGGCACAGCAGTGTGAGAAGCCGAGAAGTCTGCAACTGTTCGGCAACAATGTGTTAAAACCTCAATGTGTTATTATTCTCATCCTAAATCTAAAACACAGCACTATACCAGCTACTAGAATGAAAATTAACTGTATCCTTGCTAAAACCAGAACACTAGTATGCCCTCATTCCTGTGCACAATATACTCAAGGTTTCAACCCAGGAAGTTGCTGAGTTATTTGACTAATATGCCATAAATATAGTGAAAAAAAATATTTTTTAAAGGTGTGCTCATTAAAGACATAATGCCCACAGGCTCAAGGAACAACAGAAGCAGTCCATGATGCTTATTTTTAGACAGTGCAACAAGTGTGGATTTCATATTCACAAACAAGAGTTTATCAAGTAGTATCTTCTTCTTGTAAAAAAAATCTTGTGATTATTGTTTTTATGCTGTGAATGGAGGCTCCATCCTGCTCAATGTCTTGTCTTCAGAAAGAGATGGTACAATTTCCTCAGGAAAAGTCCAGTAAAACTTATAGAAGTTGTAGGTTTCCTTATGAAAGGAAATCCTCTTCTTACTCATACCACAAAAAAAAAAAAACCCAAATGCATAGCTGCTTTTAAAAATGTATTTTGCATTTTAATCTTTGAAGTAATTCAACTCTGATGTGTGTGATGATTGACAGGTAACAAACTCAGTCTATTTATCACCAAATTACTTGATGGACCACCATATGGAGCTAAGGAGAACTGAGCTTTAAACACACAGAAAGGAAATGATTCCTCCTGCAATGGACAACCGATCCAGTAGACTCATCACCAAAGGGTCCACTGGGGACAGCACATTTGCATGGGATTGGAAAAATCCCCTGAGACAAAAAGAGATGTTGAGAGAGTATTGGGGAGGTAGTGAATTAGCATTTATACTTGTTCTGATTTCCATAGTTACTCACTAATGTTATAGCTTGAGACAGGACACCAGAGAGGTGGACCTTTTGCCAGTTGACCTTTAAGACAGTGCAGCTCTCTTAAATTATGCCTTAGAGGTCATGGATACAACAGTCAGTATCTTTGTTTCATGTCATCACCAGTGTTTGATCTATTTTGTGAGAACTCACATCCAAAATATCTAACTGAATTAATTTAGCCTCGATCACATGCATGCTTGTTAAAAGAATCCATCTGAGGTATTCGTGAGCTGTCCTGAAAATGCAAATTAATTATACAGTGAACACAGAAGAGGTGCTTTTCTCCATCTGCTCCATCCCTGGGGAGTGGTGCTATAACTCTGTGTGCCCAAAGGAAAACATAGTCCTGTATCCATACACCTTCCCTTCAATATATCTGCGTTTGTGTGGGTAGAGCACGTGGGCTTGGGAGGACACTGATGCATACAGAACTTTTCAAAATGAGGGTTTTTTCCCAGATATATTACCACAGTGATATATATTCTGACACTGAGTTATAACTTTACAATTTCACAGATTTGAAATAAACTACCTGTGGAGTGAGAAGCTACCCAACATCATGCAGAGCAGTAGAGTTGAGCAAAACACCTTCACATGAACAGGCACAGTCATGTGCATTTCTTCGCAGCGTGTGTGTGTATACATACACATGCATACCTCAGGAGTTAGTACTATGCTTCATAACTTTGCACTCTCACTTTGAAAGTTCAGATTAAATGTTAATATGTTGATCCAAGGCTAATGTGAAGGGATTCATGCCTTTCCTGATTTTTGACAAGGAGAAGGAAAATCTATGTTCAAAATAAGCTAAACCATATATTTTACTGAAAGTGACATATGCAGAATGGTTTTATAAAAATGAGGCTGCCATTCTTTTCTGATAAAGTTCACTATCATATGACATCAAATTAATCTTTTATGGGTTAGTGTTGTGCTGTTAGCTCACAATGGTTTCTGGTGGTTTTCTTAAAATAAAGTGAACTCCTGTGAAACAAAACTGGACACGAGTGTTGCAACCACAGCAGCTAGGATAAATTCTGCTGTCTTTTGGGGGCTGATGGTGTTGCCCTAGGGTGATTCTTTTGGTGTAAGTGGTTGGCAGCTGTTCCTTCATTCACATTTTTCTGCTGCCAGTTAGCAGTGATTGAAATGGTGGTATCTAAAACTTGTCAATGTAACTCCAGATGTGGACTCAGTTTTCCAATGGGAAACATCTCTAAGGAAAGCAGAGGATTATTATGGACACACTGTCATTTCTGCATCTGGAGGGGTTAAGTATCTGTTGTCAAAGACCAGTAAGCTCTTCCCTCAGAAAGATTTGGAGAATATATCATCAATGAAAATCAGACCATTGATAATTGTTTTCCTTAATATTGGGGTTACGGGTCTAAATTTATGTATTCCTGTTTGGCAGTTCCCATAGCAATGTCTGTTCATGACCCTTCCACAGAGCAGGTATGCCTTTTCATCTCATGACAATCCTCACTGAACTGGTATCCTCAATAGGATGATGGCACCCGAACTCCACTGACTCCATGGAACCACAAAATATAGTTGTAGCAAGATCAAATAAGTTTATAAAGTACACTTAAATTTATCACCCCTATTATTATAATGCAGAGGTTTCAATTTTTCTGCTAAATCATCTCCCTTCTGCAGAGACAGAAGCTGGTTCTTATGGAGGGAAGAGCAGGAGAGAGGGAAGCAGTAACTGCAGGCTCTAGGGGTCCTGCAGGTTTTGGGATGGTATTTGCCACAGGGATACACAGCATCCTTATCTCTTGGCTTTGTGCAGGGCACAGATTCTTCCCTTCTACTCAAGAGACCAGCTGAGTTCACAACATAGAGATAACTGATCATGAAAATATGGTAATTTAAGGTTGTGTAAGAGCTAGCTCCTCCCCCTATAAAAGCTCACTGCCTCCTATCCCTGTTGAAGTGGATGTGCTCTTACTCTGAAAAACTCTGTTTTAAAGGAAGGAGAAACTAATGCACTTGCTGTCAGGATGCCATGTTCTTCCACACCCTCTATGCTGTATTTAAGGGTATTACTGAAATCTGTTGTCTGACAGATACTTACAAAGATCAAGGGCAGCTTTCTTAATACTCTTTCTCCCCTAGTGAGATAATTCTGTCCAGTCACTGTCCAAACTGGCCTCACTTCTGGATTTTTCCTAGATATCACCGTTGAAGGGTTACGATTTATTTTGTTATCTTAAAAGAGTTTATTCTTTTAGCTAAAGACCTACTATGAAATTTTCTTGCAACATTAACAGTACATTAAAAAATCTTTACATAACTAACTTTTGGGATTAAAAAACGATGTTAAGAAATAAAAAGGACAGAATGACAACATTATATAAACCATGCTAGGATTAAATGGTGTCTTTTTATCCTGAGAGACTTCCTTGTATATTATAATAAACTATGCTGGCAAGTAATGTCCTTATCAGATATAATTTATAGTGTTATGATCTTTGTCATATTGTATATCCACCATCCAATGTCTCCTTCCTGTTTCTTTCCATTTATCATTTCAGTCTTTAGGCTGGCATCCTGTCTCATCAGTGCTGACTACTTATGGGCTACATGAGAGGATTTCCTTGCACATGGTACCTTCAGCTACTGAGAAAGTTAAAGTCTTGCAGTAACTATCTTGTAAATAGACCCCAAAGATAGACAGCTACTTTTAAAGTTAGAGTGTGCGCATGGGGAAGACATCAGAAAAAGCCAAATGCTCTCAGTTTTAGGGTCAGGTCCTCATCTTGCCATTTAACCAATGGGTATATCCATATTAATAAACTAAACAGGGCCTGAGAAAGTTTGGGTTTGAGTCTCACTGATGTCTGTGATTATACAGACTGCTTGATAATCAACATGCCCATTGGCAGTTTTTTGACCCATGGCAGCTGACATTTTCCTAGGTCATGGCCAGATCTAACATAAGAACAAGGAACAAGGAGGGAAAGAGCATTTCCCATGGCACTTTTGTCTCAGGTTTTTCCCCCTTTCCCCTTTACTTGCCAGCACAGGTGTAGCTTGCATCCAGAAAAGTGTCATCTTTCTGCACAACCATCCACCCTACATCGTCCAATAAAGACAACAGAAGAATTCGCTGCTAGGATGAGCAGGTGAGGTATCAGCCCTCTCTGGAGCAAAAATGTAGTGGGGTCATGCTTGAGGCCTCCTCCTGAGGTAAAACACAACATGCTGTGTATACACAAACCTCATGTTACACCTACCCATCTCCTTGTTTTATATGGGGTTTGAGTTTGTTTGTTTTGTTGTTGTTTCATTTCATTTTGTTTTGCTTAGGATGAAATAATTGTGTCAAATGAACCCATTTATGCAATGTGAAATACAAAAGTCAAATATTCAGGTACAAGCTGGGAAGTTTCTTAATTATTGTGCACATATTATACCCATGTGACTTTTTTGTGTTGCAAAGCCACTACATTTATATCATATTTTAATTAAAAGTTCCTTAAAAGGTATTTAACAAAATATCCATATATGCCTACTCTAGGGATTACTGACTTTTATTACCTTAAGCATGTCATAGAGGCAATTTATGAGAAAATTCAGTGTTTGGGTTCTTTTTATTCCCTTTGCAATCCTGGTTTTGATAATCATTATTAAAGTGCTGTTCAGCTTAATGGCTTTGCAGTAAAAAATAACAATACTGTGGAGAGAAATAGAGATTTATTTGAACCACAATACGAATAAAAGTATTATTGCAAAGTTTGGTGTTGTTCTAAAAGCTATGTCTAAACTAGTAAATAAAATGGGCCAGAGACTATCCTCTGTCCCTGAGGACAAATGATACAGCACAACTCACATTTATACTGTTAAGTCTCTTAACTCTCAAAACAAGGTAACTATATCCAAACTGCCTATTGGGAGCAATGGTTAGATCACACCATCCTCAAATTTTGCTCCAGGACTGTTTGGGATGGTGTTAACTGGTTTATATCCAAAAGTCTGCCAGGAACTGTGCTAACAAAGTGGGAGCTTCTGTATACTTGTTGCTTATTACTATAGTCACAGCCTTATTTCTACAGAAAACTGATCTCACAGAGCAGTCAGTGATCAAGGGCTGTGGTAACTGCTTATGGCACTTGTTCAAGTTCCAGCTCACTACTAGGACTTTTAACTCAGAATAAAAAAAATGGTGGATTTGAACACTGATATTCAAAATAAAACACTTCCTTGGTTTACATCATCTCTTTGGACAAAGGACTGAATTCATGTCATGTAGCTGAAAGATGAGTTGCCCTAAAAAGCTTGCTAAAAACAATGGATAAAGAGAAATTAAAACCCACAGAGGTCTAGCCCTTCTAGAAATACCTTGATTTCTAATATTTTAAACACTCTTAAGGGACTCTGTGAAATCTAAGTCAGGCTCCTAAATGCAGTTTGGCTTTCATTGCGCTTTAACCCTTAAATGAGAAGCAATAAAAGAGGCAAGTGAATCTGCTTGGAACTCATGCTGAGGCAATTGGTCCTGAGGTGGGTTTGCTGAGAGCTAGCTAAGGTGTTTCTGCACTGAGGTGAACTGTGCAAGACATAAATCATTCTCTGCTCCTTCATCACCTCAGGAAAGAAGCAACTTTCCCATTGGTAGTGTCAGCATTTGTGCTGTCTTGCAGGGTGAGCCATGGCACACCAACATAGAATCATAGAATGTGTTAGCTTGGAAGGGACATTTAGAGGTCATCTAGTCCAACCCCCTGCAGTAAGCAGGTACATCTTCACTAGATAAGGTTGCTCAGAGCCCCATCAATCCTGGCCTTGAATATCTCCAGGGGTGGGGCCTCCACTACCTCTCTGGGCAACCTGTTTCAGTGATCTACCACCCTCATATTGCAGAACTTTTTCCTAATATCCAACCTCAATCTCCCCTTTTCTAGTTTAAAAACATCATCCTACTGTTACATGGCCTCATGAACAATTCTTCCCCAGCATCAAGGGATGATGCTCTATCTCTCTCTCACACCACAGGAGGAGCAGGGTGCCAGGCAGTGTACATTCCATTAGAGAGACCAAGGCAATTGACAAGAAAGACCATTGCATTCAAATCAAGAAAGTGACTGAGCACATGTTAAATGTTCTGCATGTTTGCATCTGACTGTATAAACACAATCTCAGTGGTCTGCCTGTACTGGGCTCTGAATGTGTAAAGAGTAAGAAAAATCTCCTGAGAAGGAGAGATAAAGGCACCATGGTAATAGAAAGAAGACAATTATATGAGCTTTTATTTTAAAACACTGAACTGTAAATGTGAACAAGAACAAAATGGAAAATCAATTCAAAACACTGGAGGAGGCAGGCAGCCAAAACATTTGTCTGAAAATGTAGCTTCCTTGGTACTCATCGGCTAGAATGGTTTGTGTTTGTAGTTTGCTCCGAATTTTGTTTGACTTGAACATGATTTTGCTTTTGCATGTGAAAGCAGCCAAGGCCTAATGGTTACAGCCCTTTTTTTTTTTTTTTTTACTGCCTTATGTTAAAATATATTGCAGTTAAATTTTTTTAGAAATGAAGAAGGACAAATTGGTCTGACTCTACAGCAAATTTGATGGATGGAGTGACTTGTCTTTTTTTTCTGAAATATTAACCTTATGGTCCTATGATACGGGTGAAAAGGAGCAGTGTGCACATTTCCTTTTTACGATACCTTTTTACTTTTAAACTGGCTATAGATGCTTTTTAGAAAGCTACTGCAGTAGAAAATTTTCAGAACTTTTCCACAGGTCTGGACAGAGAGTCAGTAGTTCTGCCAGGAATGAGACACAAAGCCTGCAGCTAGCAAAAACTCCGAGAGCTTCGATGCTGTGATACAGCCCTTTCTGATGCCCCTTAATAGCTTTTGCTAGGGCAGGTTGAGCAGTTAACTTCTTCCCCAGTGCTGGAGAAGTCATTTTATTCACAGCAGTTCTTCGTAGCTAGAGATGGACTTTCACCTGTGGAGTACAACAAAAAGGACACAGTCTTTGGTCACAGGCTGAAATGGGTGACATTCCAAGTCGGTACATGAGAAAAAGGCACGGGACGGTCACAGGGACAGTCCAGTCTCCTCTCTTTAAGATTTTCCAAACTTGACAGGACAATACTCTATTTAACTTGGAAGTTGTGTTCTTCTGAGCAAGAGGTTGGACTTCCAGAGGTCCATTCAAACCTAAATTATACTGTAATTCTTATTTTAATATATTATAGAAACTTAACAAAGGGAGATAAATAAATAGATAAAGAAATAGAAATAAACCATTCTTTTCAAATCTTTTTTATTTATGGCATATGCTATCTCTGTTCCACTTAAAAGCAAAAAAAATCCTGGTCTTAATAATTCGATGTCTCCATATTTTCTATAAGTCATCCACATATAAACATTGATACATGAAACAATCTTCAATAAGCATTGCACTGACTCCAGAATCCTTTTAATGTTGTCGGTGGGAAGACACACAACAACATTGTTTTTTAAATTATATATGTTAAGAGATAAATTACACCCAAAAAGTTGGAAAATCATGCTGGACCTTAGAGAGATCCAGTAGTTTTAATGCTACAGATTATGAATTTCTTTTTCAGCTTGAAGCCCTAAGCTTCATGTTTCAGCAGATTCCAAATTCAAAGGAAGATTAAGGAAAATTACAGTATTTTCTCTGCTTCTTAGTCAAAGCCATTAATCCCACAGAGGTTTTCATGGCTACCGTGGTACAACAGCAGCTGCACTGAAAACATTATTTTATTAAATCAATGAAAAATGTTAAAGAAGGGGAACATGAAAGAAAAGTCTCCTGCTTTAACAAATTTGCAATGTGACTGTTAAGATAAAAGAGAACCACACAGACAGGCAGAAAGCTGGCCAAGCAGGTACCACAGCAAGGCATTTCCAAACAGCCTCACAAGCATTTGAACTTCATTTAAATGGGCTTCTCATCCTCCTACAAGCAGCATGGAGAAGCTCAAATTTAAAGGTGGCCCTGAAAGATGTTGAAAATTTATCAGAGTGAAAAATTAAAATGAAAGAGCAGTAACTGTTGCAGGCATAGATTCATCAGATAAATGAGGAGATCTAACAGGCCCCTGACTGTCATTAGCATTGCAAGAGCACAGGCCTCACACTGCAGCATGACCCAGGGTTTCCAGACAGGGAGCACATTTGGGCTATGTTTTGTGAAGGAATCCAGTCCTTAATCACCATAGTCTTGATATTTCAGTAAGCAGAAAATCATCTTTTCTGGTGCCACATTAAGATTTATGGATAATAGGATTCTGAAATGTAAATAAGCAAGTGAGTGTGCCTATATGTGCAAAAACTGCAGGAGGAGTGCACACAAAGGAGCGGATGCATTCAGGATTAAAGCATTTTAGGTGACTAGGTAAGTGCTTCTATTACAATAGTTTTGTGTGTAGCATTAGTAATCTGCCAATTTACTCATGCTAAAAATCTGGCCCTTGCTAAGGTTTATCACTATAAATTAATTTCATATGAATTTTCACTGCTCATTGTTGCATTTAATAGATGGCAAACATATTTCTTTCTTCTTTCTGTAGAGCAAAGTCAGCTTTCTGTATGGTTCCTAGCAAGTCCAGTACCTGAAGGGGCCTACAGGAAAGCTGGAGAAGGACTGTTTTGCAAGGACATGTAGTGATAGAACGAGGGGCAATAGTTTTAAACTAGAGCAGGAGAGGTTTAGATTAGACATTAGGAAGAAGTTCTTCACTATGAGGGTGGTGAGACACTGGAACAGGTTGCCCAGAGAGGTGGCGGAGGCCTCATCCCTGGAGACATTTAAGTTCAGGCTTGATGGGGCTCTGAGCAACCTGATCTAGGTAAATGTGAGCCTCCTTACTGCAGGGGGTTGGACTAGATGACCTTTAAAGGTCCCTTCAAACCTAATGAATTCTATGATTCTATGAAGTCAATATGGAAAGCTGGTATCATCCATCACTTGGTGTGTTTCCTCAGCAGGTATTGCTATCATTGGCTTTATAGTCATCCATGACACTTTCACCTAGTTAGATTTGTCTATCCTGTTCTACCTACCTAAATTTCATCCTCATTTGACTGCTCCTGGAAATAAGGAATATGTACACGGCTAAAGAATATTTATATTTTACCTTCAAACATAATCTTTCAGGTCCACAGATGCCATGATTTTTAATGAAGCTACAGAAACTATGTTATAGCTCAGATGCTTTGGGTGACATTCTAGACTGGCATATTTTTCATCAAACTCTCTGGCTTTGGAAGTGTCAAGCTGTTTCAGAAAGCTTTTTTGGTCTCCCTCTATTACTTTAGTGTGAGTTGAAAGTGGTTTTTTTTGAAGTGTAATAAAACAGTAGCATTTTTATTTTGCAATTGAAAATATATTTATTATTGTTATTATTTAGGGTTTAATTTTTATTATATTTTTAATTAAATATAATATTCTGATATTCAATGCAAACTTTGAAAAATACCAATTTTTAAAGGGTTTTTTTCCTATAAAATATGTTCAGCTGTCTTATTTTAAGATTTTTTATTTTATTTTCCTTAACTGAAGAAAAGAAGCTGGCAGCACAGCTTTAATCTTAACAGGATCTTTAGTAATGAGGGCAGCTGCTCACTAGAAAAATGGCTTTCATTTATTCACTTGCTTCATTGGGACACCTAATGTGATTGACAAATGTGTCTATTCAGGTTTTTTGCTTGTTCTGACATCCTAGTGCTGGCAGAACTTCATTGAATTGCTTGAGAAAATCAGACTCTGTTGCCACAAATCAACAGGTGCAAACTTATGAATGTTGTTCACACCTAGCACTGCGGAAATAATCTTAAGAGAATAATTATGTGAGAAGTGATGATGGGTCGTTCTAATAGAAAGCAAGCAGCCATGTCATGGATAGTTTGCAGTGGGTTGCTGAGATCTGACTGGTTTCACAGAGCCAGTGATGGAGCATGAAAATTCTGCTGCAATGTCTGATACTCCAGCTTGAGTATGTAATTTAATTTACTTGCTGACAGAGCTTGTTAGGTGCCTTAATTCTCAGGCTTTGTAGCATCTTCCTTATTGGTGTATATATTAGTACTTCAGAGCATGTTTATTATTCAGTCCTTCCTATCTGATCCCTGGCAATAGTTCTGATGATGTCCAAAACCTATGGAATGGTAATCCATGAAGTACAAGAGCATAAGGTGATATACGTCTGAGTATATAAGTAAAACTCTAACCACAGAATTCAAGTTCTGTTTTTGCCAAGATTTCTTCTTCCAAAGTAAATTCAACACATCAATCATGCCTTTTTCCTTACCCCGCATCTTCAGGGGCCCCTCTATTCCCTACAGGATTGTATTTCATCAGCCATCTGCCTAGAATCAAGGAAAACACTTCTGTTTCCTCTGTACCAGCCTTTTTGCAGGATACCACAGACACAGGTCACAGTTGAAAACTCCTGGAAAAAATCTTCCTATTTTCTGCTGCCCTTCAGCTCACTCAAGCTGTTGCTGACTTTTATAAGCAATGTTTCTTCATGCTGGTACTATGCACATGTTCCTGGGCAGTAGCCGTATCCTAAAATACAAGTAGATGGCTATACAAGCAGCTGAAATGTTGCTCCTATTGACTTTTGTATAACACTTTTTACTCCTAGAGATTGTACCCTTTTAGCATGAGAAATCATGAGTTTGACAGAAAACTTAACTAGAATTATGGAAAATACAGAGCTATCAGTAAAGGAGCTATTACTGAATAGTATAGTTAGTGAAACAACCTTTCTTGGTTTAGATTGCAAATTATTTTTTCCATGCCTGATCTAGAAATCATCCATATCTCATGCTCATCACTCTCCTATATTGTCTTTCTGCTTCCCTAGATCTTCGCGGCAAGTCTCTCATCTGCTCACCAGCCAGACCTGATGGGAGGAAATTTCTATCCTCTCCACAGTGGGCATATTTTGACAAAATCTAAAAGGCTACTCTCAAGGAGCTCTTCTTCCAGTCTGTATCTATGTCTGGGATTCTTCTGGCCCAAGTGCAACACCTTACACTTGGCAGTGTTGAACCTCATTAGGTTCACCCAGGCCCACCATTCCAGCCTGTCAAGATCCCTCTGGATGGCTTCCTTTCCTTCTCTTGTGCCAGCCACACTACTCAGCTTGGTGTCATCCACAAACTTGCTGAGGGTACACTCAATTCCATCATTGATGTCATTGATAAAGATGTTAAAGAGCACCGGTCCCAAGACAGACCCCTGGGGGACCTTGCTTGTCACCGGCCTCCACCTGGACATAGACCCATTGGCCACCACCCTTTGTCTACGTTCAGTCAACCAGTTTCTTATCCACTGGATGGTCCACCCATCAAATCCACATGTCTCCAATTTAGAGATGAGGATGTGGTGGGGGACTGTGTCAAAGGCCTTGCACAAGTCCAGGCAGATGACATCAGTTGCCTTCCCTTTGTCTACCGATGCCGTCACTCCATCATAGAAGGTCACCAGATTGGTGAGGCACGACCTTCCTTTGGTGAAGCTGTGCTGTCTGTCCCAGATCACACGCTTGTCCCTCATGTGCTCCAACATGTCATCCAGGAGGATCTGTTCCATGATCTTGCCAGGCACAGAGGTGAGGCTCACCGGCCTGTAATTCCCTGGGTCTTTCTTGCTCCCTTTCTTATAAATGGGAGTGACATGACCCATTTTCCAGTCCCCAGGGACCTCTCCTGACAGCCACGACTTTTCAAATATGATGGAGAGCGGCTTGGCAACCACATCACCCAGCCCCTTCAGAACTCTGGGATGCATGTCATCCGACCCCATAGACTTGTAGACATAATGTAGACGAAGGAGGAAAAAAGAAAGAAGATACGTTAGCCAGAGCAACAAGTAGTTGCCATACCTTGCTGAAGATAAGATTGAATTCTTCAGCTGGACCTGTCAAGGACAGAGATACAAAGTCTGGTGTATATATATAGCTGTCTGGAGGAAAAAGGTCCTAATAAGATCTGAAGGCTTTCGATAAGAAAAAATAATTGCTTTGAGTAACAATAACTTCATGTAATATAAAGCTATAGTCTAGCAAAGCATGGAGACAAATTTTAAATGCAGCCATGGAAGGAGTCATATACAATTGTAATGCTGGAACCATTGAATCAGAGAATGGTTGGGAATGGAAGGGACCTTAAAGATCAGAGAATTCCAACCCCTGCCACGGACAGGGACACCTTCCGCTATACCAGGCTGCCAGGGAAGGGGGAATCCTCAGCTTCTCTGGGAAATCTGTGCCAGTGTCTCATCCCTCCTCATAGTCAAGATTTTTTTCCTTATATCTAATCTAAACCTACCCTCTTTCAACTTAAGACCATTACCCCTTGTGCTATCACTACATGCCCTCGTAAACCTTGCACTTGGCCCTGTTGAACTTCATGAGGCTTCCACAAGCCTACCTCTCAAGCCTGTCAAGGTCCCTCTGGATGACATCCCTTCCATCCAGCATGTTAGCCACACAATATGGGTTGGTGTCGTGGTTTCACCCCGGCTGTGAGCCGAGATCCACGCAGCTGCCTGCTTCTTAAAGTAAAAGAGCAGGGGAAGAGGGGAAAAAAGGGGGAAACAAGGGAAGGGAAAAGGAAGGGGCAAGTAACTCCAAAACCAAGAAACTAAGAGGCCCGTGGGTTGGGGTAAGGATAGTTTACTAAGATAACAGAAAGATAAGATATAACAATGCTAACAGGACTTTAGAGCAAAAGAATATGAAACTATTGATACCCAATGCAGTTTCTCACCAAACCACACAACTCAGGCCGTACCACCCAGAGCTGTCCCGGAACCCAACCGTCCCCCCAAGGAGCACGTGTCCCGAAACCGCCCCTCTTCTTCCTCCCCTCAGCCCCTTGTTATCCTGGGCAGGACGTAATTGGCATGGAATACTCTCTTTGGCCCATCTGGGTCACCTGTCCTGGCTTCGCCCCTCCTTTCTCATGAATAGAGAAATATGAAGAAGCTGAGGAAAGTCCTTGACTGTCTGACTGCAACTAAGAACATCAGGGTGTTATCAGCACTGCTTTCATTTTAACTCCCAAACACAGCATTCCATCAGCTGCTACAAATGAAGTTAACTCTATCCTGACTGACACCACACAGCTTGGTGTTGTCAGCAAACTTGCTGCAGGTGCACTCAATCCCACTCCCCATGTCACCAACAAAGATTATAAGGAGGTATCTACCTAATTGCTTTCTTGAATTAGGCCTAGTGTACTCTATTTCTTACAAGATCAAGCCAACAAATGAATGAACAAAGAAAAAGATTGATCTTTGAAAAGACTAGTATCAGTGTTAAGATTTTCTGAAGCATATGTATATTTTATGTAAACAATATTAAAAGGACTGTCGTTAGACTAAGCAGTTTTTATCAAGCATATTAGGCATCTTGTCCTTATTCAGTTTGCTATCACAGAAATTATTTAATTTTAAATCATAATGTTTAAGTAATTACTTATTCTAATTACTTTAGGCAATGAAATATATTTATAACTTTTTAACAGCAATTTCTTAATTAGCATATTTTCATTAATCAAAAAAATGAATAATTTAGAAATGCAGTAACAGATTAATTCTGCTAAGAGAGGTTTTGTCTGTAATGAACAGTTTACTAATTTTTCCCATATAAAGTACTGGGCAGCAGCCCAAGAGCTTTATTGTCTGTACTATGGAAACCAAAGGGCTGCAGTATTCTTTAGGTGGCTTCTTTGCTTTGGATGTTGTAGTATAATGACTTCTGCTGCTTCCAGATTCCCAAACCTATGACTGGTCAAGGCCTGGTGCAAGTTAAAAAAGCCCCAAGGCTGCTCTACATTATAAATTGTATATGGTCCCAAAAGAAGACTATTCCATAGGGGATTTTCTAGTTTGCATGAACTCAATACTTTGTAAACATAAAAAGTGGAGTCACCTCACTCTTTGTCCTAACTGAGCATCTCATACAATGATGGTCAATTCAGAACTAGGTCAGGCAGCAAAATCCAAATTCTGAACATCGCACTCGCTGAGGTGGGGTTTTGTTCACTTACCCCTTCATAAACTGACAGTTACTTACATTATTGAGGTGCTGGGCCATGTCCAAAGAAGAGCAATGAAGCTGGTGAAAAGTCTAGAGCACAAGTATTATGAGGGGACCAGGGCTTTTTAGCGTTGAGAAAGGAGAGGAGGCTGAGGTGAGACCTTATTGCTCTCTACAACTACGCTAGCAAGGTGGGGGTTGGTCTCTTCTCCCAAGTAATAAGCAATAGGACAAGAGGAAATGGCCTCAGGTTGTGCCACAGGAGGTTTAGATTGTATGTTAGGAAAAATTTGGTCACCAAAAGGGTTGTCAATCATTGGAACAGGCTGCCCAGGGAAGTGTTTAAGCTACTGTCCCTGGAGGTAGTTAAAAGACATTTAGATGTGGTGCTTAGGGACATGGTTTAGTGGCGGACTTGTCTGTCAGTGCTAGGTTAACAGTTGGTCTTAATGTTCTTTTCCAACCTAAACAAGTTCATGATTCTATGATTCTGAACCCTTAAGAGTTTATAGTCCTGAAGAATGTTAGTCCATCTCTCCATTCCTTGTTTAGTATCAAGTATGTTGGAGTAATCTGTGAGATTTTGTGGACATCAGTACAGAGTAAGTATCTGGAATTTATTCTTTTGGATTCTGAAGTCTATATAGTAGAGATTTTACTCAGTTTCATAGACTGACTTGTGACACATTTGGACAATTGTGGAAAATTGAGGATAAAACTACAATAAATTATTTACTGGCTGCATGGAGTAGATCTTCCTTTTCATTCACAGGAGTTTCTAGTGAAACAGAGAACAGGTAGATTCATAAACTGAACATCTCTGAATGTTAGCATGCCAGGGTATGGAGCATGATGTGCATGTCTCTTCAGAATTGTAACCCACATTACCTACCAGACAGCTGTGCTGAGCACTGCACTGGAGTTAATTCAGGGATTTCTACTCCATCTCCACTACATACCAGAAACCTCTTCTCAGAGTCCAAAGCAATAGTTAAGCACTGTTTCAATCAGAAGAATGACAGGATTTGACCTCATAAATACACAATCTGATGTGTGGAACAAGTTATCCTCAAATTTGTTATCTCTACATCTTAGTTGTACTCCATTTCAAGAAAATGGATACTACACATACTTAACACTATAGTTCCATAGGAGAGAATGAGGCTGCTATGAGCTCACCACAGGATCTGTTAGAACTGATGTCAGACAGAAATCAATGCAGATTTCTGTCATCTGAGAATCCAGACTATAAACCTTTATGAAATAAAAAATGAAGAATATTGAAAACAAAAAGACCCAGATTATTATCTCAATTATGCTACTGATAACCTTGCACAATGTCATTGGTCTTGATTTCTCTGTTGTATAGTTTCAAATAACCAGGATAGGTCATTGACTCAAAGTTACTCCAGATTTACCCATATGTTTTTGGAAATAGGAGTAGAATAAAATAAAAGTTCATCTAGATTTACAAGGATCAAACTGAGATACACTGATTCAAGAGTGCATCACAAAGGCCAACAAAGACTATTCTTTTTCCAGATAAATTGAAGATGGAGTCTTTTATATGCTGACATTGTCACCCAGTCAGTGCAGCTGCTTGCTCATGCGAGAAAAGTGTTGCTGCTGTTAAAAGATCCACAGGACTCTCTAATACGAGATGCTGTATATTGGAAAAGAAATATTATAGCTGATAAAGCTTGATCAACTCCAGGAATGTCATTAAATAAACTTACAATGTTTCTTCATTACTGCAGTTGCATTCAAGGTAAAAAAAAATATTTTGACTAAGTCATTTAACTCAGAGACCTTTCTTGGCAAGGGCTCAGTACTTCAGACAAATCCTCTGAAGCTTTCTTTCTGTCACTGGTCAGTTCATCAGCACAAAGTGTTCTAGGGAAAAGGTGGGAAGAGTAAAATTGCTCTCTCTTTCACCTTCTAGGCTCTTAACCTACGCTTGAGGTCCAAAAAGCAGATTCATAGAGCAAGAGGGGCACACCATGTTTTTCTTTGAATTCTAGTTCAAGGCTTGCTAAGAAAAAAAAATAGATTGTGATTGTCTTTAATGGTAAGTTAGCTTCCATATGAAGAAAGAAGATGTAAGAATCTTCTCCTCCCCACAACCACCAGTGGCATATATAGACAACAAAGCTGGATGTGGCCCAGAAACTCCCAAAGCCAAAAGTTTAATAGTCTTAAGTAAAGGACTTGGGCTGTCTCCATCACAGGAAAAAAATAATTTATGTAACATAAGGACAATACAAATTTGGCACAGTTCTTTAAAATCACATCTGTTCACCATGTATTATGTTTGGTGACAGAAAGAACAAACTGTAAAGCAGTATATGATAAAACAGTGAAAGCATGGCAATTTGGCTGACTAAGGTTGCACTGGTAATTACCCGAACTGGCTTGCTGCCTGTCATCACATTGTCCTGTGCGCCACACAGACCTGTGATGGCTAGCTTTAAAAAAATCTTCATACAGCAAATTCCAACACGATTTGTTTAGTATTACTAAAAATGTGAGAGTATTGTCACGTTTAGACCTTAATGTAACATATATTATTCCATTAACAGTTACGACAATCCTTAAAATGCTTTTTTTTTTAATTAGAAATGTAACATTTTCAGACTATACATATTATTCCATGGAAGGCTCTTCTTAGTGACCTGTGGATATAAAAAGAAATTCCCAAAACCAAAATGTAACTTTTACTAAATATAAATATTTGTGGTTTCAAATGTTTATAGAACCTTTCAAAATGTGAAAAAATTACTTTCTTTTAAACATGAAATGACAGTACTCTGTCTCCTTTTTTTCTAAGCCACCAATCACTTATACCAAACCTGAGTCATGCAAAAATCAGTGTCATTGTCAGATTACATTTAAAGTTTAGTAGTTAGTGAATGCAGTTCCAGTGGTTGCAAGGATTGTCCTTTGAGTTAGAGTTCATGTCACCTTTCAGTGGGAGTGGGATTTAAACTTTGGAGATAACTAGGAGAAAAATTAAAAAGCTGGGAAAAGGAGGTGGGAGATAATTATATTGTATTTATTCTGGTCATCAGATGGACAAGTCAAACTAGGCTAACTTTCAGGACAGAGGACAGAAACTCTGCACAAAATCTTTAAAACCATAAGGGAAGGAAGATCCCTCTAGTATACAGTAACCTGGTCTTCCTTTCAAGTGCCTGAGCTTCCAATGTCATAGAATCATAGAATCACAGAATGGTTTGGGTTGGAAGAGACCTTAAAGATCATCTAGTTCCACTCCCCTGACAAGGGCAGGGACACCCTCCACTAGACAAGGTTGCCTAAAACCCCATCCAACACTTCCAAGGAGGTGACGTACACAACTAGGCAACCTGTGCCAGGCCCTCACCACTCTCATTATAAAAAGTTCTTCCTAATATCTAATCTAAATCTACCTTCTTTCAAATTAAGGCCATTAGCCCTTGTCCTATCACTACATGCCCTTGTAAACAGTTTCTCTCCAGCTTCTTGTAAATCCCTTTAAGTACTGGAAGTCCTAAATAGGGTCTCCCAGGAGCTTTCATTTGTCCAAGCAGAAGATCTCCAACTCTTTGAGCATGTCTTCATAAAAGAGGTGCTCCAGCTCATCTTTGTGGCCCTTCTCTGGACTCATTCCAACAGCTCCATGTCCTTCTTGTTGGAGGCCTCAGAGCTGAACACGGTACTCTAGGTAGAGTCTCATGAGTGTGGAGTAAAGAGGCAGAAACATCTTCCTTGACCTGCTGGTCATGCTTCACAGAATCACAGAACAGTAGAGGTTGGGAGGGACCTCTGGAGATCATCTAGTCCAGCCCCTCTGCTAAAGCAGGATCACCTAGAGCAGGTTGCACAAGATTGTATCCAGGTGGATTTTGGATGTCTCCAGAACAAGAATCAACAATCTCTCTGGGCAGCCTGCTCCAGTGCTCCGTCATCTTCACAGCAAAGATTTTTTCCTCATACTGAGATGCAACTTCCTGTGTTCCAATTTATGTTTGTTGCTCCTTGTCCTGTCACTGGACACCACTGAGAAGAGTCTAGCCCCATCCTCTAGAAATACACTCTTTCAACATTGATCAGATCCTTTCTCAGTCTTCTCCAGCTAAACAGCCTTTGATGCCTCATACAAGAGATGCTCCAGTCCCCTCATCATCTTTGTAGCCCACTGCCCATGTCACCAACAAAGAACTTAAACAGTTCCAGTCCTGATACTGACCCTGAGGAACATCTCTCATCACTGGTTTCCATTTGGACATTGACCACAATTCTTTGAGTGTGACCATCCAGGCAATTCCTTATCCACCACAGTGGTCCATCCATTGAATTCATGTCTCTCAAATGTAGAGACAGGGATGTCATGCAAGACAGTGTCAAATGCTTTGCACAAGTCCAGTGTCCCTAACTAGCCTACTGACTGGAAAAGAAATACTCACAAAATACACTATGTGCATTTTTGTCTCAAAACAATTGTAATACACTGATGTAAATAATGGTTGCTCTCAATTCATATGTTACCTTTCCTGGATGAAAGGTGCTGTAAACTATAAAGGCAATCAGCTAATATTATTTTCTGGTCTCTTTCAATCTACTATGAGTTTTACAAATCCAAAGATCCTTGTTTTGCAACACAAACTCTCCAAACATGCCCCTCTTTGATGAACACTGAAAAAAAAAAGGCATAGAAACACGTTCTAAGCTTTCAGACTTTTTTTTTTTTTATTTTTTTTTTTTGGCTTAGTCCAAGAGGACATTTCTTGCTCATTGAGATAATAGGTACAAGTTAGCTCAAGCATTAAAGCCAATACGGGGTTAATTTTTTTCTTCATCCTTATTTAATGTAAGCCAAGCTCTGGCATTGTAAAAAGGAAATGTGGGAGGGAAGGAGAGTTGCTCCTCTGAAGTGTAAGGAGAACATAAAAAAGGGAAATGCTCTTGGAGATAAAAGAGCAGAGCCTGTTGAAGCACATAGAGAAAACATCAGGGAAAGAAGGAAGCAGGTGATGGGGTTTAGATTTCAATTGAAGTGTAGAACAACTCAGTGACCTGTGAGAATGCTTTAGCACTTTTCAAGAGCCTGAGAATTTTTGCAGGTTATGTTTTCTACCCTTACAACTTATTGGCATGCGTGGTGATCTCTGAATTTCAAGAGCCTTCAGCTTATAGAACAAACATTTTATGATGGGTTTTAAGGTAAGAGAACACCTGTTTACGTATTGCTTGTACCATGTAGTCAGTTTGAGTGGTTTGTGGAGCAATTAAAGTGCATTCACTTTATACATGCAGAAAATCAAAGAAAATAAATCCACTTTCTAAACTGCTCATCTGTGAGCATTTTTCATATTCTATACTGCACTGTAGTCCTACTATCAAAACGCTTGAAGCCAGGTGCTACAGAGGATCCAGAAAGGGCTCCTGCAAAAATTTTCTTATCTGCAAAAAAACCCACCTTTTTTTTGTGTGCATTTGTATGTGTCTGTGAATATAGAATTCAGGTTCTCAGCCCTAGAATTATTATCATCTTAGTATTTGACCATCAATTATTCTATTTCTTGTCTTTAGGCATTAGTCAGGCTTCTTTTTAGTTCCATCTTTTGAAATTCTAATCCTTAGCTAGGAAAACTGCACCACCATGACATTGACATCAGCAAGAAATTTGCCCCCAATCCTACCAGTCTATTGAAAATAACTTTGAAATCCTATCGAACTTTAATTGTAAATATCAAGGCAGTGAAACAGTTTCCACAGTTTTCAGGGATAACTGGCAGTGTAAGTGAAGTTCAAATAGTCTTAGCTGGAATAACTTAGCAAATCTTTGCTGCTCATCTCCAACACATGGTCTTTTGAAGTATACAAAACAACTGATTTTTTTAAAAGATAGTCATAACAGGCATCCAGACTACAAAACAGTTATTTTATGTAGGACTCAGCATGAAAATACAACGCTAGAGCAACTTTAGCATGCAAATCTTTGGCATTTTATAATTTAGGTAGCATCAAAGAGCAATCCAGCTTGTTTATATAAAAAAAAATCATCTGCAGATTGTTCAATATGAAAAGGCTTCAGCATATTGTGGATTTTTTTTTCCCTCAAAGTATTTTGCCAATGTGAACTGTGAAAAAATCATGGGTTGGAAGTGAATTGCCAAATCTAATCTTTGTTTTCAGCTGTTTTGATTTTTTTTCTTTTCTTCTTCTTCTTGTTTGTTTTTTTTCCTTAAATCTATGATGTCACTGACACAAGCTATTTAATTTTTTTCTCCCTTCCCTTTATTATTTCTTTTAAAATGTTCTCTAAATATAAGACTTTGTGCCTGAACAGATTTTCTTTTTATTATCTAAAACGTCCCTTGCTTTTGGTAGAAAATAAATGAATATGTAAGCTTTTACTAATCCCTTAGATATGTCAATTTAAACTCATTTATATATTTGTATTCAGGAAAGAAGAAAGGAATATTTCCCTTGACATGCTGGAAAATACTTCATAAGCAAATATTATGTTGTTCTACTTGGGTGTTGTTTCTTTGGTTGGGTTTTTTGTTTACCTTGCAACATTCTATGAGGAATCATCCAGGTCAATCTATTTCATACAATTTCAAAGAGGCCATCACAGATACCAGAGGTAGTAGTTTCTCAAAATTATAGGTGAGGCAATATCCTATCATTTATTAATTAGCACCAGTGGTGACAACATGCTCTGTGCTGTGTGCTCCTGTGGCTCTTATCCATCATCCCCCTGGCACATGTGCATGTGCATTGTGTGAAAGCTGGTGCCATTGGTCATGGATTCAGCACTCAAGAAAAATTTAATGCAGTAAGTCTACTACAAGGTTTATTGATTACTTTTAAAGTGGAGTACCTTTTAAATGCCCTGAATATTTTCTTTTTTCTTTTTTTAAAACACTTTCATAAAAGCTTACTTCCCATATTTAAAAATATTTTACTTTAAAGCAATGAATAAAATAACCAACTAAGTACAAATGCATGAAGAAACTAGCCCATCAAAATACTATGTTTTAATTAGGATAAAATCAAAGCCTTTTCAGAGTATGCTGAATGTTGCTTTATTTGATTTTTAAAAATATATTTTCCCTTCTGGATAAAAATTAAAACTTTTAATATATTAAAAGTGCATGCAATCACTATCATTCCAACAAATTTCCTGAATCACATTATTTCTCTTCCACTGGGACCACTAATATTCAAGTTAAACCAGCATGCAACCAGTGTAAATCCTTAAAACTATGTTTCCAGCTTCATTTTCCTATTTCAATATTAATGAGGGCAGAATTTTTTCATATGTTGCAATTTGTGAAGGATTTGGTTTAGGATGATAAACACATTTTTCTCTGAAAGGAAGGAGGGTTCTGAGGATTAGGGAATACAAAATTTCTGCAAGGAATTACTGAGATACTTTTGCCCTGCTCTGAACACTCTTGACTCCAGTCATTGGAGGGGGTGGAAAGGGAACCCAGCAACTTTCCTGTTATCAACAAATCTTTTACACATTTTTTTTTTCTTTTGCTAGCTATGCCTAGTCTAGAGAGTTATATATTCTGCAAATTATTCTTTGTTTCAGGTTGGTTTGGGTTTTTTTAAGGAAAACAAATACATCATTAGTTTGAAAACTAGTTCAGCATGGGTGTAATGAGAGAAGAAATATAGAGGTCACACAGGAGTTACCTGAAAATCCATTGTTTTGTATTTAAACAATGAATTAACTCTATAATTAGAAAAACTGCTAGTCTGCAACCCGTCTTCTTCCTTAAGGAAGAACCAACCACCTTACATAAGGATGTTCTTTAGGATTTGTACACTTTTTCTTCAGAAGCCTGTTTATTTCTCAGTGCTCTTAAAACTTTCAGACTCTTATTAGGAAACCGCAAAGGTGTCATGTTGTATGAGGTTATACCATGTCACATCTCTGCTGGCTTTGGTGTGACCTAAATTAGCATCTTCTGCTACACAAGTATCATAGCTTCATTAATTCAGTGTGACCAGATCTGGGTATCAAAACTTGGGTTGACAGGTACTCTTTACTTCCCCAGTCACCAACTATTTGCAAGTAACAGAGGAAATGACCTGAGGAGAAATGGCCTGTTTTCATGTACATTTGCAACCAGCAATGATGGGGCCCGTCAGGGAAGGCCTGACATGACTAAGACAGGCACAGCCTTCAATTGTTTTAATTTTCTCTGATGGAGAGCAGAGTACCTTTCTGAGATTACCCTGGAGCTGTCTTGTGCCACTCAACCATCCTTGTAACTTCTCAGTGCTTCCTGCATGCAATGCTGAGTGTGTTAAGAGCGTGATGGCATCTGCTGTATCAAAAACCTCTAAAATGCATTTTACTCTTTTGAGTTCTGAAAAACAAATTATTCCATGAGCAGCAGAACTTCAGGTGCTTTGCTGTGGGACTCTTTCCTATGTGGCTGCTCTGGTGTCTGACTTTGAGGTTTTTTTCCTCTGTGATCCCTCTAATCAGGATGTCTTTCCCCTACATTGTATCTACTTTTAGGAACTAAGTAGGACTTCGAGCGTTTTACTTTTCTATCAGAGCCTGATGAAAGCAGCCAAGGAGTTTGAAGCAGGGTACAAACTAAGAGGTTGACTTGGAGAATTGTATTCACATAAGCTGGCCCCCTTACCCATTGAAAGTTTGAGACTAGATTGAGATGTTTTGGCCCCAAGACTTCTAATCATTCACTTTACCAGGTAAAACCACCTGGACAGGTGCACCTTGTGCTGGGTAAAAGACTGGCTGGATGGCTGGGCCCGGAGAGTCATGATAAATGGAGCTAAATCCGGCTGGAGGCCAGTCACTCGTGGTGTTCCCCAGGGCTGAGTACTGGGTCCAGTTCTGTCAATATCTGTATCAATGACCTGGAAAAAGGGATTGAATACTCCCTCACTAAATCTGCAGATTACACGAAACTGGGAAGAAGTGTTGATCTGCCTGAGGGTAGGGAGGGTCTTCAGAGGGATCTGGACAGGCTAGATCCATGATCTGAAACCAATGGGATGAGGTTCAAAAAGGCCAAGTGCAGAGTCACACACTTGGGACATAACAACCCTGTGCAGCGCTACAGGCTTGGGGAAGAGTGGCTAGAAAGCTGCCAGGCAGAGAAGGACCTGTGGCTGTTGGTTTATTGTCCACTGAGCATGAGCCAGCAGTGTGCCCAGGTGGCCAAGAAGGCTATTTGCATCTTGGCTTGTTTCAGAAACATCGTGGCCAGCAGGTCTAGGGAGGTGATTGTGCCCCTGTACTCACATTGGTGAGGCTGCACCTCGAGTGTTGTGTCTAGTTCTGTGCTCCTCACCATAAGGACATTGTCCCTTGACTTGTCCTTGAACAAGTGCTGAGAAGGGCAACCAGGCTGGTGAAGGGCCTGGAGGGCAAATCATATGAGGAGCAGCTGAGGAAACTGGGGTTGTTTCCTGGAGAAAATGAGTGGAGACCTTATCACCACTTACAATTACCTGAAAGGAGGTGGTAGAGAAATGGTTTCTTTGTCCAAGCAACAGATGATAGGATGAGGGGAAATGAACTCAAGCTGTGCCAGGGCAGGTTCAGATTAGACATAGAGAAAAAATTCTTCACCAAAGGGTTATTGGGTATTGGAACAGGCTGCACAGGGAGGTGGTTGAGTCATCGACCCTGGATACATTGAAAATATGGGTAGATGAGTTGCTCAGGGATATGGTTTAGTAGAGGATGGGTGTGGTTGGACAATCTCAAAGGTCTTTTCCAACCTTGTCATTCTGTGATTCTATGCCTTTTTTCTAACAAACAGCAAAAAAACAAACCAAAAAACCCAAACAAACAAAGGAACAAACACCACTCCCCCCTCCAAAACAACCAAACAACTAACTAGAAACAACAACAAAAAAAAACCCAACCCACCAAGAAACCTGGGTTAAAATCTGCTTTTTTTATTTTGTCCAAAACAGTTTTTCAGGTCATTTTAAAATAAGGTGGTGGGGACACCTGTAAATATTGTGTATATAATTATGGTCCAAGTGCAGAAGAAATTGAGAGAATATCAGAGTTATTCCTGGTAATTTCGAGTTACAAACACCCTTGATTCAAACTTTACCATCAGAAAAAGAAAATAAAAACCATTAAAGGGAATTATTTCTTCCACTGTTGAATATATCCTGAAGCATTTACTGTAACGCAAGAGACAACCAGAATTTCCAAAGAGGATGGTGAAGTGCAATGTAGTATTGAAAAGACCTGCCAAGCACAGACGTTTCTTCTCCATTTGTCACCCTCAAATAAGCAGAAAGATTAATATATGGTTTTGAAATTGTGACTGGTGCTTCACTTCATTGCTAGCGTAAGGGGTTCATTATGAGACAACAATTTAAAGTTACAATGCAGAAATTTGCATAGTAGACTTAGTTCTTGTGTGGATTGCTTCCAAAATCATCTTCCAAAGCAGTGGAGGTGGAGCTGGAAAATAGTAACAAAAGGAGAAAATGCCAGTAGACAACAATGCCTGGTCTAGCTTTAAATTCTGCAGAGTTGAACCAGATTGCAGAAAGAGGAATTCAGATTTGGATTTCATGCACCATAATATGTCCTTTCATCTGATGCCTCGGAAAGCTGGAATCAAAACTCAATAGCCTTGGTGACTATTAAGCAGGTATTCTTTATTGCAGTGCTGGGCACACAGGGGATCACTCCTCTAAATGTGTGCGCCCATTAAAGCCGAATTTGTCATATTTATACAGATAAACTATACATATTCATTGTAATTTCTAAGAAAAGGCAGGGTTATGCAAATTATTTCCAGGAAGTCATTTATATTAATTTGCCCCAGATAGAACATGCTCAGTGACACTTAGGGGGTCTTCTGGTGGTCTTCAGGGATCAAGGCTGGACTTCTTCCTTGCTCTCAGTGCATGCTCTTTACGTTTCTTCTCCATGGTTATCTGAGCACATTCCTTTTCACTGAAAACAAGATATACTCTGTGCCTTAATTGGTCATTAGTCTCATTATTTATGACCCCCTCTCTCCACTTTCTCTAGTTTCAAGGCTGTTGCACTGTTATGGCTAAGTTTTGTACCCACTTTCATGAAACAGCTCATATGGTTACAACTAAATTCCGCTAAAATCCAAAACTAATCTATTCTTAAAACCATGAAAATTCTTATATTAAAATTATATTAAAATCTCTTAAGCTACACCTACATCAATCTATTCAGCATGATTACATTTCATTGAATCACATCTAAGCTAGGGTTTTTTCAAATAGAAAAATTTTGTCAAATTTAAGGGCTTGATGGCGATGTGTTTGGTGTTTTGGCTTGGACTCAGCTCAGTTTTATATGCCTGAACTAGTAAATCATTCTATAAAGACCATGGGGTTTTGTGTCATGGGTGCATTATCTTCTATGTTCATCAGGTGGGGATAAATGCTGAAAGGGTAAAGGCTCCTTATCACTGCCAAGAGGAGTGTGCATGTTTGATTATGCATTGTCACCACAGAAGTTCATTGACCATGAAATCATAGAATCATTTAGGTTGAAAAAGACCTTTATGGTCATCAAATCCAACCATAAACAAATGCAAAATCACTATTTCATGTAGCTGTGAATACTCTTAACCACTGAATTACAACCTTCTGTGGGATTACTTTATTTTTGCTTCTATCTTTAGTGCTCTCAAGGGTAACATTTATCCTGGCCAGAGGGTGCAGACAAAAATTTTTTACAAGTGTGTAAACCACAGAGGTGAGTCAGGGTGGAATGGGCAAATGGGGACTCTCCATCACTGTTGGGAATGACTGAGTGCCAGTGGGAGAATGCTTCGTATTGAGGCAAATCCTGCAGCTCCCACATTTGATGCAGTTTGCACAGTGGCTGTGGCAGCTCCCAGAGCACTGTGACCCCCACCTCTTGGATAGCAAATTCAATTTGCTGTTAGCGTGTTTATGCCTGTGAGCAAGTTGGATTCCCACCTCATTCCATCTGCTCACATGCACAAGCACAGCTAGAGGGAATTCAGTTTTTCATTTAAATGAATGCTGGTGGGAGCTTGAGGTATTCACTTTGCTCTGGTGAAAGCCTGGAAGCTGTTCAAAAACTGGAGAAAAGTAAAAGACAGAGTCTGTCTCATTTGGATTGCTCTTGAAGGAAACAGGAGCTACAAGAAGATTAAAACTGTCATGATAGGGTAGGAGCAGATGTTCACTCTTGAGGGTAGTGATGGAACAATAATTATAGCATATGTTGATATCCTATAGACAACAGAAGACTTGTACAGTAACTGGAACTTGATAGATCCAGACAAATAGGCCAGTACTGCTCATCTTTACGTTCTCATGCGCTGGTAACAAAAGAGAAAAATAGAGGCACCTCCTCTGTCTCTCCTGGCAGTGAGACATAATTCAAGAAAGGCTGTATTATAATTAGCAGGGGGGTTAGTGTAACAAAGAGGATAAAATTGATAATTAGTGTTGGATGAAGTATAGAAGGTAAAGTTTTTGTGAAGGTATTACCTTTTGGTTACCTGGGGAAGAGGGAACTGGGTGAATTAGAGAAGAGGCTGAGTTGCATCCCAAATACATTAAATCAATTGTTTCCTGTAAGTAATAAGCCTCGAACTAAAGAGCTGAAGCAAAATTTTTTTTAAAGTGAAGCAAGAAGAGTCTGGAGAATGACAGATAGACTGTTTAGCATCCAAAACCATCTTCAAAATACAAGCCAGGGTTAACATACATCAGGAGTGGTTTTTAGGCTTCTGGTGATGATTCCCACTTCTGGTTGTGATCCTCACTTGTACAGCTAAATCTGACCCTTATTTTCAGAACTACTGGTAGAGTAATGCTTACATATCACTGGTGCAAATCATCAAATATAAGCAAGTGTTTCAGCTTGTAGTTTGACACGTTGTTCTAAGATTTCAGCAGATGTTTATTTATTTATTTATTTATTTGATCGAAAGCAGATTTTATCTAATATGAATCTTCCAAGTACATATATAGCTTTTCTCTTCTGTCTATCAAAGAATACTGTTTTCACTGGGGAACTCTAGAAAGCTGTTCCTGCTGAAGGCAGTGGTCTTGGTTAGCAAGAAGGTAATTTACAAGGCTTGATAGCAAAAGCAATTAGCAAGAAGCATTGCCCCTGACAACTTTATTTAGAATGTCACCATTTATTTCAATGGAACCAAGATTCCACTCTGTCCCCTTAAAAATGTCTCTTGCTGCACATGAAAGGGAGATAATGCAAAGGTTTCAAAAGGTTTAAAAATATTACTATGATTTTATTAATACACCTTGGCAGAAGCCTTTTTTTTATTTACTTTTTTTTTTGAGGGAGAAGTGTGGGGGAGGTGCGTTTTGTTGGGGTTTTTTGCATTTTCATCAATGTGGGCCACTGTGACAGAGCACAAAATTTGTCTTGGGTGTGAAAGAGAATACTGCAAGTGAGACATCCAACTTTATGTTGCAGGGAAATAATACTTTTCCTGCCCTCTTCCTGCCAGTTGGCCTGCAACTCTGGCATTAAACAGTTCAACAGTGAATAATGAGAGAGATCAGGAAGAATTGAGTTTGAATCAAAACACCATAGAGAGTATTACAGGATGACAGATTATTTTTAAAAGATCTATTTCCTTTGGTTTCTAAACACATTATTCAATGTACATATGGAAACTATACAGGGACAGCAAATTATAATGCAGTTTTCTCTAAACGAAAAGGATCAAGTTCTTTATTATTCTAACTCAATGAATAAATAAGAAGGAAATGAACAGAAAGTGCTGAAGAAAAAAGGTATATATTTTCACTGCAGTCTTTGAAAATGTATGAAAGCATTTAAGTCTATCCCTGCTTGTGATTCTTCATTTGCTCACGGGGTTCATGTTACCAAAGACAACCACTATAGCTGAAGCACCAATTACTGTAAGATTGGTAAATACACAGGGTTTGCTATAGCTATAGTGGAAAGTTGATGGTTTGAATTTCTAGGTTTTATCCTTGGGTGCCCTTCCAAAAGTTAATTTACTTCTACTGACTTTCCTACTGCCTTCTCCCTCTTGCTGATGTTTGTAACTGTGCACAGCACTTTGTCAGAAGCCCCACTGCACTTCTCTCAAAAACTGAGACTCCCCTCACTGAAGTCCAGGAAAAACTGCCAACTGATTGAGCAACAGCAAGATTTCCCATGCAGCCTTTGTCTACACTTGGTACAGAGGCAAATGGCAATAAGAAGGAGGCTGATACCTGATTCCTGTAGCTTTTGTAGAATTCAGTGTTCTGTGGCTTAGTGGACATGTAAGATGCTTGCACCTAAAAATTTATAACATATTGGTATGACAATCTAAGAATTTCACAGTAGATGACAGTTCTTTTGACCAGGTTTGTGCCCCAGCACTGTATAATTTACCAGTATAAGTGTAGCCACTAACTTCAGTTTAGAACTGGATCTGAAGTTTCTGTGTTTTCATCGCTGGAACCATGTCTAGTTCAACACTAGAAAAGGATATTTTTGAAAGACTAAGCCAGAACTACTTATGAACAGTTTGGTGCAAGTGGAATTCATACCTCAAAAGGGACCTAAGTTTAGTTAGTGTAGTCAGCAGTGTATTGCACCATGTTTGCTTGCCCTCCTGGGAATAGAGCTTTGTGTAAGTGTAGCTTGAATGAATTAGGTTTCTTTCTGTCTTGTTTCCCAAACCAGAGAGCAGTATAGCTCTCAAGGCAGTGTAACTTTGTTTATGTGGTATTGTGCTTTGAGAAGAAGTATTTTGAGACCTGGACTTGCTCTGCACTCTATGAGCTGGATAATCTCCATTGACAATACGACTGCAGGTAAACTAAGGATGACAACTGTTTCACTAAACTTATGAAAATACGTTGATGTCTGCAAAGTCTCAAAATATGAGTTCTAATTTTGTTAATATGGGTACAAACAGTCATTGACACTTAAATTGAATTTACTTGTCCTGCACAATAATTTTGTAAATTAAGTGGAAGTTTTCTATAACTATGAGAATGAATGACCAGAAATCATATGTATGAAAGGGCACAAGAGATTCCTGAAAGTGTCTGTATGTCTGCTTGGGTGTATAAAATATGATTTTGGCTGAGTTGTACTGAGAACTAAGGAAAATTTAAGACTGCCAGATATTATTTTAAAGTATTTTTTAATGTCAGATAAAATAGAGAAAAATTTACGAGGGAAGGAAGTGGAAGAGTAAAGGGGAAATGAGCTGAATACTTTAACATGAACAAGCAGATCCCCTGAATGTGATCTCTGGCAGGCTTTTGCTGCACAAAAGGAACCCAGGCAGAGCCCTCCATGCCTTATGTTGGGATATGTAACTGGGGCTTGTGCATGGCACCAAAAGTCAGATCAGCCTTTTTTCACCCACCCACGCCCAAGGCTCAGCATTTGCTGGTAAGTTAAGCAAATGCTTTCCCATGACTATCTTGGTCATCTAGTCATGTTGGGTGGCATGAGTGAAGCAGGGACAAGGCCAGCAACTTGAGCTGGACCAGTACCATGGTTCTGGACAGGGCCATGCCATGCAGCCTGGGGACAGAGTGAGTCGGAGGTTACTTTGGGGCTTTGGGGCTGAGAAGAATTTATCTGCATGTGACTGAGCTGTGCTGTGCCAGCTGGATTTGGGACCAGAGAAAGCCTTGGTCCAGTACAGCTACTTGCACAGGCAGAGCTCTAGATAATCCCTTTTACTGCTTAATTCCTACCTGTGTTAAGACAACATGTAGACAAATGTGTATCCTGTGAGAGGTTTTTGTACCTTTTTAGCATAAGGAACACACAGACCTATAGAAAATAATAACTAAACTTACAGATATTTCTTTATCTCACTCACAGTAGTTTTGGCCAAACACAGCATCCTTTCAAGATTCCCTGCCTCTTTCTTACAAATGTTTTTCTTTCCACTGAATCATGTTCTTGCACTCCCTGCCTTTGCTGCAGATTACTTTTCTATGATTTTGGCTGGTCCTGCATTTACAAGAGATTATTTTGCTATGAAAACATACATTGAGCTTCCTGTCTCCCATTTAAACCTTGCTGACCTGCTCTTTGAGGGTCTCAAAATTATATGCACTATCATTCCTTTGTTCAGCCTTTGGGGAATTTCCACTCTCAACTTTTTATTTTTCAGCAGAAATTCTGAATTACTAGTTCTCCTAGTCCAGTTCAAGATACTCCTATCAAAATGAGATGTTAGGAAGCTAAATATTACCCTGTTTTTTCAAACCTTGGATACAGCAATAACAGTAACTGTGTTGTTCCATGGTGAAGTAACTTCATAATCAAAACAAAAATTCTTGTATTTTGTTACTTCCTGTAAAAGGAAGACTCTGTCTCTTGTTGTATTTGGTATATTTATGATATCCCCAAATAAGCAGTTTATTGCTCAGTGGGTGAAAAATGAGTCCTGGTATTATGGAATGAAGGGATAAGCTTTTCAAATGGGGGGGGGGGGGGGGGAAAGTCTGAATAGAATATTTATAAGATATCTAAGAAGAGTTTGGAATATATTCAGAGTATCCATAAAGATCTGATCACTGTAGACACTGAAGTCTAGAGAGAAATTCAGAAGAGACAGTACTTTAGGATGAGCTGAATTATCCTTTCCTCTCCATTGATTACATCGACTGTATTTCCCTTGCCTACAACTGATGCATTTACATCTAGCTCATATAGAAAAGCATGGTATGAACAGCCAAGTTTAAGGATGTGACTGACTTACCTAGTCTGAGTTGCCTGGTACTTTTTGAGATAGCTAACATGGGATGACCTGTTTGGCCATTCAGGAGAACCTTGATAACCATTCAGTGAACAGATTTGTCATAATATCCAATCTAAACCTGCCCTGGCACAACTTGAGGCTATATCATCCCATTCTATCACTTGTTACTTGTGAGAAGAGACCTGCACCCACCTGGCTGCAGTCTCCTTTCAGGTAGTTGTAGAGAGCAATAAGGTCTCCCCTCAGCCTCCTTTTCTCCAGGCTAAACAACCCCAGTTCCCTCATCAGACTTGTGCTCTAGATGCTTCTCCAGATTTGTTGCCCTTCTTTTGACATGCTCCAAAACCTCTTGCAGTGAGGGGCCCAAAACTGAACACAGTAATTTAGGTGTTGAGTACAGATGAAAGATTCCTCCCCTAGTCCTGCTGGCCACACTCTTCTAATAAAAATGATGGGGAAAAAAACCCGTCTGTTTCCTGTAGAATTGTAGGATGCTTTGGTTTGGAAGGGACCTCAAAAATCATCTAGTTCCAACCCCCCTGCCATGGGCAGGGACACCCTTACTAGACCAGGTTGCCCAAAGCTCTATCTAACCCAGCTTCACACACCTCCAGGGATGGGGCTTCTGCAACGTCTCTGTGCAACCTGTGCCACTGCCTCACCACCCTCATAGTAAAGAATTTCTTCCTAACGTCTAACCTAAACCTACCCTCTTTCAGGTTAAAGCCATTGCCCCTTGTCCTATCACTGCACTGCCTGGTGAACAGTCCCTCTCCCACTTTCTTGTAGGACCCCTTTAATTATTAGTATACTGCAATTAGGTCACCCCAGAGCCTTCTCTTCTCCAGGCTGAACAAGCCCAGCTCTCTCAGCCTGTCTAACAACTCTGTGTCCTTCCTGTACTGTGTACTTCCTGTACTGTACATAGCTCCTGTACTGGAGCTGGATGGAGTACTCCAGGTAGGATCTCGAGAAATGAGTACAGGGGCTTCTCCTTGTCCTGTAGTTAGTACATATTTTCTTTTTATTCTAGACAAGCCTGGATAGCTAAATAATGTTTAATAACTTTCGCAAGATTTTTCCAGGAGAGGAACCAAAGCCAGATCAGTACTACTGCTTGGCAGAGGTCGATGGAGCAAAGCTTTTTGTCTGTTGGTTTCCTACCCTAGCAGCTCTCTCAGGCATAACACCATCTCGTTTAGCTTCTCTCACTTTTTTGGTTAAATGTGTATAAAGTAAAGATAATGAGTCAGTTTTGCCCTCACATTGACCTGCTTAGCTCTCTGGAGACAGTAGGATCACATTTTTCCCATTTGAGGGAGAAAAGGACTTGATAAAACCCATCTGAATCTTTGTTACTTCAGGATTAATCATCTGAGAAGCCTCTTAAGTGAGATAGCATGGATGTGGGGACCGATACAAATGTAAGGTAGAGCAGAATGTGACATTTTCCTTAGAAGAAAAGGAAACAAGGCAAGGTAGTATCAGCTTTACCTATACATTTCTTACAAGGATATTTATAACTTCTACTAAGAATCTGATATTAGTTATTTGTGCAGCAAAAGAAATACCTTTAATGTACCAGTAGGTTATATTACAATTGTGTATTTCTATGGTCTGTATTTCTATGTGAGAAGGACTAGTTCTGGGAAGGTGTAAGAAAAACTGAAGGGGAAAAAAGTGCCCAGGGATTCATCATAATTTTTTGGTCCAATCATTCCTGTACTTCTTTTTTGATTTAGTTCAATTTTTGGTAATCAAATTGCAAACTGTCAGGACATCAATTAATGTTACATCTCCAAATCTCTATGTATGACAAAAGGAAATCACTCATCTGTACTGCCAACCCTAGGGGGAAGGGGGAAACAAAATCCAGAGAGAAACAAAATGCTCTTAAACTGCTATACCAATTAGTGCAACTGGCATGAATGTGCAATGGATGCTCCTGACAAAGTGCCGTTCTTGGTCTGGGCTTGAGCTGCAGCCCGGTAGTGCAGTGATGCTCGTAGAAAAGGGACTCTAGACAGCCTGCTGTATCAGTATGAAATTGCTTTCACAGGACAGAATCCTTACTCCCTAACTGAGCTTTTTTTTTCTTTTATTTCCCCCTCTCTCTTTACATCTATCACCATTTCTTTGACTGAAAAGTCCCTGCTACAGTCCCTGATGCTTTTCTGCTGATGCCATTGATGCTTCCTATACATTTAACATCTCTTCAGCATGGATAGCGTTTGACTTGCTGAACCATGTTTATATAATGTATGCCATTGTATCTAGTAATATCTTTGGAAATTATTTTTTCTTTTCTTTACAGGTACACTGTAACGGTGCACTGAAATATCTGAGTTTGGCGCTCAGCACCGTATTGCAATTCATTTGACTTCACCTGTCTGGAATTTCAGTCATTTTGCTTACACACTGCTCACGGGTACTCAGGAATGTCCTTGCTCTCACCTATGAGTTTCTATTAGTTAGTAGTAGAACTCATAGAAATAAATAATTGAATTTTTTTTTCATACTTCTGCTCTGAATATTTTTTCATAGATTCACAATGATATGATTAATATCTTAAAAATAGTACAATACTATTTGCAAAAATAAAGGGTATCATTTTAACATTTTTTAAACAATCGATTTTTAATCTTAGATACAATTCAATATTATATTTATGCAAGCATCATTAAGCAGCATTTGTAATTCAGTAAAATAAAATATTTTAATATCCCATGAAAGTGTTGCCATTTGCCTGAAATTTGCTTTTTTCTTTTTTTCCAGAATTTGCTATTTTATCTGACATAAGTGCTACATAAGCAAGTTACAAACCTTTTCTTATATAGAATTTTCATTTTCTGAACTCTGCAGTAATAGTTATCTAAGTGATGTTATTCCCTGTGATTTCACCTCAATACCAGATCTGTATGGGGTTTTTTTGTGATATCTCTACCTTTGGAATACACATTATTTCATTAGGTGGTCTCTGCTGAAAGAAGTTTAGTATTCTTGTAAAAAGCTCTTTTAGCATTTGCAGAAAGTCACCTCAGTCAGTTACAATTTTTTTTTTCTTAAGTTCACTTCCTTTATCTTTTCTATCTTACTTTTCTGTCATATCTTTGTATCTATGTTCTCATACACATATTCATATATAATACGTTTCATGTTGCCTAAAATGGAAACTGTTTAAGGGAAGAAAAAAGAGTAAAATGTATTTAGATGCTCATGTATTCATCGGTTTTGCATGTCAGTTTTGGTAGAAATTCTTTCAACTTTCTCCTCAGATATCCCAGTAAACTTGATGCCATCAATTTTTTATGACTAAGTTTCTCCTTCCTATATTTTGTTTTAAAAGGGTTTTTTCAGGGACAGAAGTGGATCCTTTCATTTTGATTCAAGATTTTTGTTAAACTCTCTCTAACAAGGCAGTGAACTCCAGAACAGACGTGATTTTCAGGCACTGGGGCTACCTGGAAGCTGGTTGAAGCTCTAAACTGGTCTGAATAGACTTTTATATAGTGTGGAAATATGGGAATGCTTTGAGATACAGCTTCAACAGGGATCCAGATTTTAAAAGAGGTTCACTATTAGATGGTCTGGGTTTTCAAATCTAGATTCCAGTGTTTATATCTGGAGACATGCATAAAATCAGCATAATAACTACTTTATTTTTGACTGATCTTTAGTTCTGCTACTGTTTGCTATTGTTTGTTATTGTTAATAATAATAATATTAATAATAATATTTTCATCATTAACATTTATATTGCACAGGATTCCCAGTCATTCTGATGCCCAAATGGAGAAGGAGTAGAGGAAAGGGCCAATCAAATATAAACTATTTTTCTACACATTGACAACTATTGTTGTTATCAACAAATAGTTCTCGGCTCCACTTCTCCTCAATCTATTTATTACCAATAGTTTAGCTAATCATAAGCATGCAAAAATATGAAATGCAAAATAAATAATAATAATTATAATATGTATAGTGTGCCTTGCATTCTGACATTTTATTAATTGAATAATGCTTTTTGAATTTGTACAAGAAATAATTTTATTAAACCTTCAGGTATTCATGATCATAGATTTTTTTCCCCTATAACTTTATACTCAAGGATTTATTTGGTTGCATTTATTTATTTGTTTGTCTCTCTTATTTTGCTGTTTGGTGGGGTTTTAATATTTTATTTTTAATTTCTGAGCACCATAACTTATTTACGTAGTTTTCTACTCATGGAAAATGGCAGATTTTTGTCTCCTGGATCTAGACAAGTTGATTTTACTCCTGAAACTATTTAACTGCATAAACAATGCGCAAATGATGCCCAGTACATGGGAATGTGAAGCATGCAGGCTTGTCTAGTAGGCATCTCCGGAATGACATATGCCCTAAAAGTCAGCTTGCCATCACCGGGGAAATGGTGACATGTCTGAGGCACTGCTGCTGACATTGCATGAGGTTAATGAATGACAGTGCCAAAATGCCAGCACTTACCTTGTCACCGCCAAAGAGCTACAATTAAATTGCCCCTTAAAGAACTGACAAGTGACGAAAGGGGTTTCAGTGAAGGTCATGAGTATCTAAGATTTCTATTCCTTTGAGCACTGCTGTAATTTCTGATTTGCCACAAAGAAATCACAAGACAAATATCCTCTATAACCCAGCAGTCTTCCCACAGAATTATTAAATTACTGGGCCGCAGTTAGTATTAAACCTGTTCTATTAAGACTTATTATACGGCACCACAAGTTTACACACTAAAACTGTTCTGTATCCTAAGTTACATTTCTTCCCTGGCCAGCAGTATCTATAAGAAAGGAAAAAAGCCCTCCAAAATGCATTAGAATTTTCTTTTTGAAAGGGCATAGACGATTTTTTTTTCTCCTGAGAAAGGCATGATTTGTATCACCCATACCAAGGGAGGATGGGTACCATCTAACAAAGGTTTGACTGTGTATCCACTGACAACAGAGGATGGAATGAATGTACCTCTTGTGCTGATATTAATCTGAGAGAAATATTTCAGTCATCTTTTTTTCTTTCATTAATCAGGCAAAAATCCTATCAAAAGAGGTCACAGAATTTGGTTTCCTGGGTTTAAATGGACACTTTCAAATGAAGCTCATTTTTTAAAGCCCTCATCTTTCTTACTGCATGGCAAAGGTAAACCACATTCCTAGAATGTGTCCAACTTTATTTACGCGTGTCTCAGATAAATGTGTGAAAGTATTTGCTCTATATTAATTTTATCATGTGTCCAAGTCCTTGCAATACTAGACATTTATTTTACTCGTTTGAGGGAAAGAGAGCTTTATTTATATATTTTATTTAGATTTTAATTCTGCATATGCTTCGGATTTATATAACTGTATGAACTCAAACCTGAAAGGTAGATGGAAAAAATAAACATAGTATTAAGCAAATCAGCAAGAGAAATCTTTCTGTCGGAGCTCTGAAACTAGTGTATGCAGAGGGTCTTTAAAATGGAGAAAGGTGGGTTTTTCCCCCTCAGATGGCAGGAGCTGCAGAAAACAGAAGTGTCCACCAAAAGGCAGAGGTGTGGAATGAGGAGATGGAAAAAAGCCACTGTCATCTGAGTGACAGAAGCAGACAGAGAGGAAGGCAAAACCAATTAAACAGACAAGAGCTAGTCCATGGCAAACTCTGAAGTGGGGAGAGCAGCTTCCTATCTTCCAGGGGACCCCAAAGGAACACTGAACACTGTGGCACTAATTGATGAGTTTCCTGAAGCACTCTGCTTCAGGAGTGGAGTCCACATTTAAAGAATTCAGTGCCAATACTCTGAAACACCAGGCTTTATCTTGGCTGGACTTGGTGTCCTCCAGATAGGTCCTGCAGGTGGGGTGCATGGTTTGACTGTTATTGGGCATCCAAATACTCAATCTTCATTACGATGGAATCTACATTGTGATTTCTTTCTAAAACATGGTTGGTTTAAGAAAGAATTGATCAATATTTTTCTTTCAGAATGGCCCAGAGATAGTAACATTTCTTTGAATTAAAAATCCCTCATCACCATATGCAAAATTCTATATTTTTTTGTTCAGAGTCTTTAAATGCTGAACAGCTAAGAAGTTTCTTGATCAAAAGCTTCAACTTATGACAGAGACTCCACCATTGATTTACAAAGACAAGGTGTCACAGAATCATGGAATAATTTAGGTCAGAAGAGACCACTGGGTGACATTGGTTCCACATCCTGTTCCAAACAGGGTCAATTTTGGTCAGGTAGCTCAGGACTTGTTCAACCCAGCTTTTACTAACCTTAAGGACAGAGATTCCACAACCTCCCTTGGCCGCCTATTCCAGTATTTGACTGTTGTGAAGTTGTTTTTTCCCTAATTTTAATTTCTTTTTTTGCAATTTGAGTTCATTGCCTCTGCTTCTATCAATGAGTACATCTGAGAAGAGTCTGGCTCCTTTGTCTTTAAACACATTCCTCTCTTAAGCACCTGTGCAGACATTGGCATCCACATAGTATTTTTGCTGTGCCTCTCTAGGTATCTCAGCACTGAGTAGTTCTGCAAAGACACCCTTAGGCATCAATTTTGTCCTTGCAGGTCAGCATCATTCATTCTGAATTCTGGTCATCTCCATATTCCTTCATGATGTCAGAGCATATCAGAACAAGTCACTTAACATCACTGTGAATATAGGGATGTAGTGGAGGGAGCTGGATGAGGACCAGATAATGCATCCCACAGGGAAGACATGGAAACATGTATTTTCAAAACCCGGTGACTTATGGCTTCCCCTGAACAGAACTGGCTGAGCTGTTCAAGGTAAATACCTCTTTCAAAAGTAACTCATGAAAAACTATCAACCATGACCTCAACCATGCCACTCCTGCAAATGGTAGAGATGCAACAATAATACCACAGTAGAATGTTTTGAATATCAGACACAGGAATGTAAGAAATTGTCCAGCTATTAAAAATTAATGGTGTGGGTGGACAGCTGTTTGTCATACCTAAAGCTAGGCAGCAGTTCTCTCTTTGCTTTCCAGTCAATCAGATTACCCCATTTAGGATATATTGTCAGACTCTCAGGGCCACCCTTGTAGTAAACTAGAACTTTGCTTTAGAGCATATTTTTTTCTTATGTCTCATATGTAGGAAAAGTGATACATATCTCAAAATGTGACTATCCTTAATTTCAAAATCTTACTCATTAATTTGCAATAATGAAGTGTAATGAATATTTATAGAAGATTCTATCTATACCTATTAATTTACCATGAAATGCCACTGATATCTCTGCATTTTGAGTTAATAACACAAGACAGAATTAAATGGAAAGCTGATAAAACTTCTGTTTGCTATGTGAGGTTTTAATATTATCTTGAAAGGGTAATATGTTCCGTATAAATGGGAGTTCAGTGTGTAGTTCACTGGCTATGTCATAGAGAACTGAGTAGCTCCATGGATGTAATTTTACTGCTAGTATGGGTGATCATTTCCAACCTCCTTCCCCCCGCCATATTTTAGGCATAAGCTAAAAACTCCTTGTATTTCTGCACTTATTAGAAACTGAATGTCCTCACTTCCAGTGATTATTGTGACGTGCTCGAGAAATCTTTCACTTGGATTAAAGATCAAAGGAAAAGCTGTGGTTATAACCCATATGATTTCACCATCATCTTTGATAAAAGGTTTCAGTCTCAGTCAGCAACCATTATATATTCAACTGCATGAGACTTTAGTTTGACAGAGTTCTCCCCTCTTTAATTGCAACTTTATATATATATTTTTTTTGTTACATAGTTTCTATAAAGAATAATGTTTGGTTGATGTTTCTATTTAATTTTCTATCCAGTGAATGTGTTCAAGATGTGGAAATGTGAGTAGATGTATTCAGGAAAAGAAGGGTGATAAGAAAGAATAAAAAACTTCATAATATTTTATTAAACTTTTTTTTTTTTTTTGAGAAGACAGATATCTCTTGGGATTTCTAATAAGTAGAGATGTGGAAGTTCGTTCTGTTATTTAAAATTCACCAGTATTTTATATTCTGCAACTGCTTTTCACATGAGGGAATAATACTAGCTGAATAACTTAAACTCACCAAACTAAACACTATGTATGGTACAAACTTACTGAATTTCAACACATTTACAAACCAGTTCAGCTGCAAAAATTGATGTCTACATTGGTTCATTCTTGCTTGTACAAATTAAATAATTATAATGATATATTACTGTAAATAAAATTTAAGGGTTTTATCTGTAATCACAGAAATACATATACTACAACAGAGATATTGAAATATAATGCTGACAATATCCTGCTTTTTTTATACTATAAACTTCAGTCCTAATCAGGGGTCTTTGATCTATTTTATTAATTCTCTACCTGATTAATGCTTTAATCATTTGTTTATCTGTGCTATTGGAAGAATTTGGGTTCCATTAGATACAATTCACAGAAGGGAGTCTTCTAGGGAGAGCAAAAACCTTTCTCTTGGGAGCTCTGGTTACAGAAACCAGACAGAAGGAAAGGGCTGAAAAGGGTTGTCCTGGAGGTTTTTAGAGGGGGATTTGTTTGGCTTTTTTCCCGTGCAGCTTGCTGAAAGAAAACTAGCCTAGAAATCAGTTTTTCTGCATGGGCAGCTGTATTTCTCAGAATTTTGAAAACACACTGTATGTCTCTCAAAAGGGAAGTGAAATGTGAACGTATATGACAGGCAGCTACTATCGGAGCATAAACAAATACACATTTCTATCAAAAATACCAATTTTGAAGCTTTGGGTTCGGCTCAGGTTCTCAAACCCTTAAAAAACATTCCTGAACACTGCTTTGAAATCTGAATGGCTTCTCATGTGGGCTACATTTATGCTTTTTTGCTAACTGCCAAAAGTCTGCACAAAAGTTTTTTGTTCACACAAAATATTAGGAGCAAGTCTACACCCATCCTTACCTACAGACTTGGGTAATGGTGTATTAAAAATGAGGACTTCACTATTAATTCATTCTCCTCTCTTTGTCTCCTATCTTACAAATTTCATTTTTCAGAGAGGAAGGCAGGAAAAACAAAGAAAAAACCTGCCAGGATTCATTCAACTTAATTGATAAGCAGTCTGGAGTTCACACATAAACAGCCTACATGCTCAGCACAAGGAAGTTCAACAAATGTCTAGATACCATAACTAATTTTTGTCTAAATCAAGATTATAATATGTTTCCTTTTTCCTTCCTACATTATCTTATGAGGCTGAAGTTCTTATAATAAATCTGGACTTTTGCAATCTTTTTCTGCCACACTTTAGTTTTCTTACACACATAGAACTCCTGGACATCGTTATTCCCTGCTAGTTCTCCTGATAGAAAAACAATTTTAAATAGCTAAACCCTGGTGTGGGGGTAAAGATATTCAAGGTCATGTCTCATTATACAAAAAGGTAGCAGCAGATGCCCTTATTTGTCAGGGCCACACGAGTTGTTTGATTAGAGGTACACTGCTGACACTGTGATAAACTGGAACTAGTGTTAGGACTTTGGCTTAAACCCTAATTTATTTCTAACTCTGGTGCTCAAAATGATGCACTCTAGCATGCCCAAATATAAATATTTGTTTTAAATACATACACAAATAATTTCAAATTAACAAAAGGATTCTTTGGCCATCATTTAGTGTTATCTTGTATGTTCTTATGGAAAATAGCAGAGACAGGGGAAGCTTAAAAGGAGGATAAACACATGAGGACTAGATGAAAACACTGAACATGCCCTGGCATCGTGACTGGGAAAAGTTGAAAGCTCCATAGCTAAAAGAGGGAATTTGGATTCATGAACAAACACCTCCCATTCTTGCATTCTTGAATGTAAACAAAACTGCATTTGAGCTACAGTCTCAGTATCACAGAGTCACAGAATGATGGGGGTTGGAAGGGACCTCAAAAGATCATCTAGTCCAATCCCCCTACCAGAATGGGATTCCCCACACCATGATCAGTTTCTTTTCCTAGTGACACTAAACTTAATTGCTCAGTGCAAAATATCATAATGGTACAGTTCTGAAACACAGGCTGATCTTGCTTAGTGCTGAAAGAATAAGGAAAAAGGAAAATAGAAATAAAACTGGAATGAAAAAGAAAAAAAAAAAGAAAAAGATTAAAAGAAAAGAAAAAACAGTGCTGAGATGAAGCACATGTACTAAATGAAATAGCTTCTCTGTAAATAATACTTTAACAAATGCACCTGGTAGGGAAAACCATTATGACAGAGCTGCAAGAGAATGATGTGCTTGGACCTAGTCTTCGAAATTGAATATCTTGAGCAATGCACTTCTCCAGCAATTTCATGCATTTTCTCGGCTAATCTCACATCACTGATATCAAGCTTGTCATATTGATTTTAAAGCGTAGGTAAAAAAAAATCGGAAGGTAGCTTGCCTTTGTCAATCCAGAACACAGTTGCCAGGCAACTTGATGACCTGACTTGGGATGGATTGTTACAATGACCTGACTAAATATCCCCAAATCACCTGAGAATTTGTAAAGAAAATACAACAAAGTTGAATTATTGCTGCAGTAATAAGTATTAGATTTCCTGTTTTCCTCTATAAAGAATAATATATACAAGGTGTTCTTGCTATAAAAAGGTCAAAGACTATTCTTTGTGTCAATTGAAAATGGACAAGTATGTAAAAGAGGAAGAATGGTGTATTTGATGTTGTAAACTCTTTTATTTTACATTATTTCCATTTAAAGTACTAGAATTCACATATATACTTCTTTTAGTGTAACTTACTTGTTATAAATGGAGACTGCTTCAGGACACGTGTGCAGATAAAGCTAAGAATTTCTAAAGAAAATTTTCAAAATGCTGATTTATTTGGCAGATTTTCATCTTCATTTAGCTGTAAGTAGCACTTTGTATTTTCAGATTGAAAATACAAAGCTATATCAAAAACATCACTATACTGACTATATCAAAAACATCACTAACATTTTTTACTAACAGTCAAAGCCTGCTTTCAATCAGTTTTTAACTTTGTCAAATACTAACCATACTGGCATTGGGTAAATTTTGGTGAAATAGCAGATGAAATGATTGTTTCAGAGAATGATTTTATCAACAGTGTTTGAATTTCTGTTTGTGCTGACAACTGCAAGCAAAAGGAAGACACTCTGACCTATTTTTAATAATGTTTGCAGCACTTGCTGTTTTCATAGTTTTCACTTAATTGAATCTTAAGAAGGCAACTCTGAAACTCTATTACAGTCTGAAGGCTACTGTGCTCTCTGTCGAAGTAAAGCATCCAAGAGGGAGATATTTCCTTCTGAGAGGTACACAGAATGGTTGAAAATCTAGAAGAGTTTGTGAATAATTTGAAGCTGAAGAGTGTGCTTTGCAATTCCATTAATCTATAGAGGCCTTGATAAGATTATGGTTGTTATGTGAAACACTTTGAGGGAGGATGCAAAATGTACCAGTCCTAAATTCAGTTAGAAGTTACCATGTAAGAGCATTTCAGACTGAAGCTTTCTGTGAGTATCTTTGCCATCGTGAGCTTTCTACAGCAAGAAGTTAATGAAAAAAGATCTGTTACAGAAAGACATATGGCACTCAGGGTGATAATTCATTAAATTACACTAAGTCAGTATGTGGAACTACAACTCCTGAGGCAAAAAAAACCCCAGTCTTTGGAATTCGGCAGAAGTGCTATAATGGATTGTATCGCTTTGCAGTAATGCATAATTGTAGGTATTGGCAGGGACTGGAAACCCGTGCTTAAACACAGCAGTTGATCCTTCTCTAGGAAAGATGAGTGGATAATGTTCCACAAACTTATAGTTCAGACATTAGTCTTAGTAGTAAGAAAACTTCTATTGAGGGAAAATAATAGAACTAGAGGTGGATGCAAACTTGGTGCCACTAGATCTCAGTAAGATTTAGTGTTTCTCATTTAGTATTGTATTGCCCTTGAGCAGTTTAGATTAAGATGAAGATTAAGCAATTCAGTCTAAGGTGAAGATGGGGTTTAATGTAAGGATCTTAAAGATGACAAAGAACTGTTTAGAGTAGGCCTCACTGGACTGTACTGAAGAGTTATCAGAAAAGAGAGATGCCCAACAGAGAAAGATTCTGGGGCTCATGCTTTTTAATATTGCAGTTAGTGACTAACTCAGTGCTGCAGGCTTACTTCCTCTGTCCACTGGTTGAAGGAGAGATCATGAACAAAATGAGGACCTACTCTTCACATTTGTGCAGTCTGATGGACCACTCTCTAAAACAGAGCTTGACCACCTTGTAGTCAACAGACATGTGGTGAAGTGTTATTGAAGAAAAACGAGAAGTCAAACTTCTGTAGACCAAGTACAAGAAATCCTTCCATTTCTAATACTAAGAGAAAGGAAAACCAAACAAAAACCCAAAGACTATAAAACTGTTTGACAAATTGGTCATAACCATAACATGTCCACAATTCTTTGTAACCTTTCAAAGAATGTGCCACAATTCTTTGTAACCTTTCAAAGAGTGTGGTGGGTATCTAAATTGTTTCAAGATAAAGATCAGTAAGTCTGTACAAAGGATTGTGTGATACACTAGAAGTGATATTTTGTTCATAATCAAAGGTTGATGATGAGACTTTCTGATATTCTTTTAATGCAGATAGAAGGACACTTTTTTGTCATGTAGTGTCATATAATCCACACTTTTTTTTGTCATGTATTTTTTCTACTGAAAATATATTTTAGTCATATATTTATATTGAAATAGCTATTTATTTCAGTTTGCACGCAAGGTAAGGAAAAGTGAAGAACAATATATTTTTCCCTTTCCCTGTAACTTGGATTACTTCCTCAGGTACAGGGGGATTAGCCGCTAGACTGTATGCTCAGTGGAGTGCTCTGAAGCACCTCACAACGTTGAGAAACACATTTAGCTTGTGTGTCCTTCCAATGCTCAGAGTTAAAAGTGATTGCTAGATGCTGGAACAGGAAGCTATTTTCCCAAGGTCAGAGTCTTAGGAACCATTTTTTTTCCTCAGTATTGTGGGCTGTAATTCATGTGTTCAATCATATCTGCTGTTCTTCAGTGGCATACTTTGAGATTTTTGGACCTTTGTCCTTCAATACATAAGTTTTTAAACACGGTAAATACTGTTTGTCTGTTGTGGCACGAGAGGGGAGAAAATAAAAGTTTATTATACAGTGCTACTGTGACCTCTATAGTAACAATCTGAACTACATGGTTCAGGTAGCTTTTTTTTTTTTCTTTAAGGCTCTTCACATGCATTATAAGGTGGGCATGAGTTGAGCTGGAGTGATTATCAAGGTGTCATTCATTAAGAATTCACAAATGTGTATATGTCACTGGCAGTTTCCTAGACTACTTATTCCTCACCTTATTAAATCCTGAAAGGTTTTTAGTAGTACCTGGATCTAGAGATTTTCCTTTTCCAATTTTGTCTGCCTTAAGGAGTAGAAATCATAAAGGTCAATCAAATAATTTCAGGTTCTCTCTGGAAATTATTTCTTTTCATTATTCCTGTAGGGTGTTCAATAGCAATCTGACCTTTGCTTAACAAGAAAACATCCTTTCTGTTCACAGGTCTTTTCTTTTTCTTTTTCTTTTTTTTTTTTTTACAGAAATTAACAGTCTACAAAAGATAATGAGCTCAGTGAATCTTATTAACACAAGTTACAGCTGACTGACAAGTAAGTACATGGCTGTCATATAATCTAATCATGGTGTTATAATTCAATTATCTATTGATTTTAATTACCAATGGTATAATCTAACTGTTGCAGAAAAACATTCAATATCTGTAAAGTTTTATGATTAATACAAATTATATCAGTCTTACACATTATTGAACTATTATAGAAATGTATATGTGTTATTTTTAATAAAAACACTGTTCGTTTTCATCTATTACTAGCTATGAGCTATCCTGGAGTTTCTTCTAGTAGATCAAATTAATTACACTTGGAAATAAAGTGGGGACTATTTGTTGTTTATTTAACACCTATGCAGATCAGATGCTTTATCATTTGGCACTTGTACAGTCATTTGTACCTATGCAAAATGAATATAAAACAGGCATGAAGCCTTTTTTTCCAGACTGTTGATTTATCTACCCCTTTGGACTAGCGTAGATGACTGCACAAATGGCAAAGTATGTTGCTCTCAGGCATGAAGAGAGAGTCATGAGTCCAATTATAAATGCTAGGCTGAATTGCCAGATGCACTACTACTTCAATGAGTCTCATGCCACCCTAACACTTCTTTTACACCAGGGGCTTGGGAAGGGGAAGGTGAGAGAGAATTTCTCCCATTTTCTCAGCTGCAGCTTTATTAAATTCTCATTGATGGTAGTAGCCAATTGGTGCTGGTGGAGCCATTAGTGTTTTGCTCCCCACAGTCTCATCAGAGCTGTTATAACAGGGAGAAGCCTAGAAGAGCAGAAAAAGCTCTGTCTAGTTTTATCCAGCAATGGAGGCATACAGTAAAATATATCTAACTTGGTCTGAGGAGGGAAATATAGCAACAGATAGGCCTAGCTACACCCTGGTCCAACATTTCAAAATGAAACAGTGGGTGTTACTTTATGATGAATTTTGATTTCATGTTAGAAATTACATATTTTCAAAAATATCTACTATAATAATCACTTTAAGGACATCATCAACAGCATTTCTCTACTGAGTTTCCCAAGTAAGATTCAGCAGAACTGATGAGTTGAGAAACAAATTCACAAGAAGTCATAAATCTTTTTATTATTGTCACTTGATTATATGAACTTGCTTTATTTAAAGCAGAAAAGCCTTGTGTCAAGAACCAAGTCATTTTGGACTTTGTGCCAAAATTCTAATTTTGGATTTAGGTGCTTAATTCCTACTTTTTGTATGTGGTCCAACAGTTAGTTCTGCACAAGTGAGTATAGTCCCCAGAGTAGTCTTCCAGGCTACTGGTGTTTGAATCCTGTTTGAACTGTGCCAAGGGCCAAAGACTTTGGACCCAGTTCATATGTTGTAAAATGATACTTTCCTAAAAGCTGCTGATGTCTTTCTTGACTTGCTTGGATTTCAGCTCATGCTGCATTAAAATTAACTGTGTATATATTTTGCTTTACTATATATTTTTCAAATACTATAAACATCCACATTAACTGTTCCCTGAACCTGGTTACACCAGAAGCTTCAAAATCTCAGGGTCTTTCACCTGACAGATCTATCAATCAACTTAAATGATTTGGCTCGCCAGCTTGCCTGTATACCACTTATACTAAGAGCCTGAGAGGACCAGCAAATAATGTAAGTAATTCAAGATGAGAGCCTTTTACGACTATCACACATAATTTACATGTATGGAATAGTATATTAAAATGACTTAGTAAAAAGAAAAGCCATTGCAGAGAATTACTTTTTAATGACATTGTTTACCTCACTTCTTGTTCCAAAATGGCACAAGCCCAGGCAATTTGTTTTGTCACTGGCATTGCCAGAAGACACAGACGGCAAGTTAAATGTAATAAGCAGTCTGCCTACTTTTGGGAAAGTAATACTTCATCTCATGATCACAAATGGGTACCTATCACCAACCCCTGTGCATAACCATTTTAATATGTGTGGCATCTTGGCTGAAGAGTACTTCTCATGTGTAGTCTTAAAAGATTAGCAGTTCTTCAGTATGACTCAACTTTGCTCTCTTCTGAATTCTTTTCTAAGGGATATCTCCCATAACAGATGAAAGTAACACAGGAAGGGGAGCCTTCTACAGCTTTGTTTTTGTCCCATAAAAAACCTCACAGGATGCCTGTTCTCCATGTTCTCAGATTGCTGGCCAATGTAGTCATTTTACTACCAGTTTGTTCCCTCAGACAAATACATAAGAGCAGCTAGGATATGTTTGTGGCTTTTACAGTTTCACTGCAAGTTTCTTGTAGAGATTTTCATTGATGTTATCTTGAGTGGGCTGTGATTCTTCAACAGAAGAAGAGTTGAGTAAGCGAGGGACACATTTTACCATTCACAGACTGACTTGTTTTCTTTATGCCTATATACTCAGATTTTGGAATAATGATGGAATATAAACATCTTCATTCAATCTTGTTATTAATTTTATTCAATATATGCCTCCAATCATAGCACATAAAATAACAGGGCAGTGTGGAAATAGCTATGAAAGATGCCTTTTAGCATAGTGGGGTGCAGAAGCATCCTTCCACCTACTGTGAAGGCCCTGCAACATTGTCAGCTTGCAGTCACAACACTCATTCAAAATCAACATTTACACAGACAGTCAAATGTTGTTGAAAGCAAACTCTATTCAAGAATTTGTTAGCAACACATAATCATAATTATAATGCAGGGGGAAAAAAATCTGAGGAAATACAGTGCTCTAATTCTCTGCTTTTACATGCACCTGAATAGATTTATAAATTAAAAATTGCACTGCTGCATGCTGGGAAGTGTAACCTCAAAGATGGACAGGCATTGCAACAGCTCTCCCAAATCATCCCATTGTTTGCTACTTCAGTTAATTTTTCTCTGGCTCCCAGGACAACCTAGTTTGTTCTGAAAGTGATGGGATCTTCAGGACCCAGTTGACTCAAAGACATCTGAGTTGATTTGGAATGGAAAAGAAAAGGGGCAAGGTTTATACTGGCAGACAAGACGTGAGACCAAGTCTGCAATATTAGCAGACAGTCCTGTGGCATGCCTTCAACCCTGTTGATTCAACCTGTTTGCAGCTCAGCTCCACACTGGGCTCCACCTACACACAAGCTTGGATTTCCCTACAGAGGAAAAGCAGATGTGGACTGTTTCCAGGCTGTGTGCACTCCAACATATTCCTTTATGGAAGCAGTCAAGGCCAGGGCTGCATTGTCCAGCATGCAACACACTTTTGTATGCAGATAGAGCACACAGTCCTAGGAGCAGGACTGTGGGAGCCACCTGACGCACTCCTGCTCTCTTGAGTGGATTTACCTAAATCTTAACAGGATGATATTTAGCATCTTTAAGAATACAGAATGGAGACACCACAACTCAATAAAATACATGCAAGCTAACAAAAAAGGGAGAGCATGATCTGGATTTTGTCTCTATCACAGAAGTAAACGCTACAATTACATAACTTCCTGGGCAGGGTTTACTCACAGGAGAATCACCTCAAACCTTTTGGGAAGGAAAGAAATAATCTGACACCATCAGTAAAGCTAACATGGCTAAATCTAGTTTTTCAGTGGAGCTCCCCAGAAGGGAGCATCCTTTTTGTGGCATGACCCTGCAAAGCTTGTCCCTCAGCAGCATGGAGCAGAGGCACATAGAGGATGTGACCACACATTAGGATGTCAGTTAGTGTGGATGGAGAGGGACCCTGCAAGGTAGTTCGACTGTCAACGGATCTTGCTGCCCCTCCAGCAGGTTACCCTGGGCTACCATCCACCTATAGGTATAGGTTACAAAGATTCACAGTTTCTTCTAATGACAAACACTGTCAAAGTATCATGGTATCTTCTTACTTATCAGGTTCTGCTACCTGGAAAAGAAAAAGGTCAAGATGTGAATGCTGATCTAAAAATAATTTGAGCTAAACCACCTCTTGCTTGAATATATCATGTTGTGGGCATACAGTTCCAAAGAGCCTAAGGAACGTAAGAAAGCAGCCCCAGGCAATACTGCAAGGGGCACACATGTGTTACTGCACAGATTTAAAAAACAAAACTGACAAGCAGACTTGCCTAAATTGGGTGGGTTGGTGCTCACCCAGAGCTGTCACTAATTCAATGCAGATTGTCTGTGTAATATGAGTGCTTATTTTCAAAAGAAACAGGGTGGAAAAAGTGTGTGTAATTCTCAGGAGAGTCTGATTGCAAAAGGCATGGTTGGAGCTGATTAGCCTGTTTACCCTGCCAGTTTTCACACAGACAGATAGGCAGTCTCATGCATTTCCCCAAGCAGATTCTGGAGAAGGCTGATGAAGAAAATTAAATCTAGTTCAATTTCCATTTTTAACTCAGCCTGTTGTTGTAATCAGGGATAGTGCTTCAGCTGGAGATATCTTGTCATTAGTGGGAAGAAAGGGATGATTTCTGAGACTATCTTTGTGGCAGATCTTGAGTTCCTGAACGTATTCCTTCCGCATTTCCAGCAAGGGCTGAGATTTCTTAATCTATTGGTCATAGTGCAAAAACCACTTGCATTTTCTTTCAAAATTTTTGTGCTGGGCCACATAGGGACTATTTGTATTCATTGCATTTAAAGTTACTTACAACATTTAGGTTAGTTACATGGTCTTTCTTTTTGTCCCTTTGCATACTTGCAGAGTATTTAATTTAATTTCATTTCATGACAGGAATAGAAGTCTTCCTTTCTAGATGGTTCCCTGTACTACAATGGTTTGGAGTCACAGCCTGACACCTTCACCAGACATTCCTATGGTTTCTTCTCAAGTCTCAGATGTTTCCATAACTATGCTTGTATTATTGCTGCTCTTTAACTAAAAGAGGAATTTTCCCTTCCCTAATTTTAAATCCCTGTTCCTTTTTCCTGTAAATAGGAGCAGCTCTAATGCAAGTCAACTTGAGTTTTTAATTTGGGTCAGCTTATTACAAGGCCCCAGGGATCCAAAGATGGTGCAGGGAGAACTGCATTAGGTCTGAGGGATTCCCACCATTTGGATGATTTTTCTGAAGGACAGCTTTAGGAGTAGAATACTTATAGTCCTTAGGATAGGTTAATATTTATGTTAATTTTCATTAACTACTAAGCTATTTTAGTAGGTTTCTATTCAGAATTACAAAAAGAGAGGTGGGTACCTTTAGATGGCAGTTTATCCCTCCTCTTATGATGCCTCTTCCATTCACTCTTAATGTCACCGCGCCCTAGGAAGGCAAACTTTGCCTTAAATAATAAAGAAATGAAGAATTTGGAATGGTAGGAGAAGGCATCAGTAGGAAAATACATAAAATACACCAAAGCAAAATGGAATTGTATGGTAGAGCAAGCACAAAATCAGTAGGCAAAAAGAGACACTAGACTGTTCTGGCACAGTAAAAACCCTTGATAGAGTGTGTAAATACAGCTTACGTGCACAAGAAAGATCTTTTATCCCTCTTGCTTCATATTTTTTCCAACTTGAGTGGAAATGCAGTGAAATACAGAGTTCAGAATGATGTGTCTTTTTAAAGACAGATTATTCTATGTGTCTGCTTCATGTTAAACAAAACAAATTTATGTGGTTGGTTGGTTGGTTGGTTTTGAAAAGCAAAATATTTCAAGGCAGTTTTGGTGCCTAAAACTTATAACTTAGGACAAATTGGGGGCTGCAAATTGCTTGTTGCCTGTCTAATGCATAAGCACATTTTCCAAATGATGTTTTCTTAGACATGAAAAGTCTCATTCTTAGAAGTAACATGGTTATGCAAATAATGCCTTGCCCAACTTTCCACTCTGAAATAAAAATACAATAAAATTTCTAAGCTATTTATCTCAACGATAATATTTGTGAAATATCTCATTTCTGATCAAATTGGTTTAGGGAAATGTTTGTAGCACAGGGACACCCCATACCGCAGGGGGCACATTGGAGGTACTGCAGATTTTTAATTTGTCAACTCCTGTTTGCACAAAGACAACCATTTTTTAGTTGTCTGGGATCCTGGAGATTGGATTACAGGCTTATTTATGTGAAATAAATTCACTGTGAAAGTGATGTAAAGCAAATATCTGAGTAGGGAGATGCCTAGCTTTATTATAGTCAACATGCAGCCACTTGCAGCTAGTGAGTAGGAACAACTATGGTTATGGGAGGATCATCATCATCATAGTGTCTTGGCACCAGACTGAGGCTGCAGGGAAGATTACTTTTCACTCTGGGTCATTTTGCTGATCTCTGCAATTATAGCAGGCAGAAGGAGGATAAGGTGTAAGAGTGGTGGTTCCACCCAAGCCCTCCTAGAACAGGCATTTTCATGTTCTGGTGATGGGACACCACTTAGTCTGTTGCACCAGATAAAGGACCACCTAAAAGCATTCACATGGAATGAAGTAACCCATAAAGGAGTAGTTTTAAAAGATGATTTTGTAAGCCTTTTTGTGGGAGTAGCAGAGAAATGTATCATTCTTACTGCTCACTTTGCAGTTATGCCACAGGGGAAGAAGGGAACAAACAAAATCCAGACAGGATTGCATGCTGAGGTACTACTGTAACTGTACTTAGAGCTTCATGTACTCATATAGGCTTGAGAGAATTGTGTTTTCTGATTTTTGAATCCAGAGGTATTTTGGACCTTAATATTAAAAAACTATGAGGAAAACAACATATAAATATTGTGTGTGCATATATTTACATGATTCACAGAGATTTATATAATCTTGGGAGTGATAACCAGATTTCATTACCATCTTTCCATTTCCACTGAAGTTCCCTGACTTTTTGGCTGTTCCATCAAGCTCTTAAATATTGTGTTTTAATATGTGACCCCCTCCAAAGACAAGGGGACGAATATGTATCTTGTTTCCCAGCTAGCTGGCTTAAGAGTGTGCCAAATGCCTTCCTATCATCTCTTCCAGAACAAAGCAAATTCTGAGCATCTGTAAATGTGTACCTCTACATATTCAGAGAAATTAAAAGAGAAAAGCAGCCTTGGATGGCTGTACCTTACTTTAGAATTTGAGGTCTTTGATTTAAATCCTTAATGCTTTTGTCCCTGCTACACCTCAACATCTTTGCTGAAGAGCTGAGACACTGCAACCAAATTATTTTAAGAAGTTACGTAACTGCATTGCACAGCTAACTGTACAAAGCGGTTTCACTAAATAACATGTGCAGCTTGCTATGAGTCAGATTCAGACGCCCTTTCTCTTGTGGAATATTTCTATGCTGCTCTTCTAATTAGAAATGCCCAGACCAGCAGTTTGTTCGGTTTTGTTCAGTATCCTTATTTTGGAAAGGTACAGAAGGTGCTGACACATGATGTTCAAATACCTTCTCATAGGCAGAGGATGGCAGTTGTCTCAGTACCCACAGTGTGACACGCATTTACAATTCCCTTTACATCATTCCTCCTAAGGGTTCCACGCGACACTGCTGACAGGTAACAGGCTCTTTGAATAGAGTCTTTTGCATTTTGGTATTATCACTGGTTTCTAATAATTGAATGTGGGGTAACAGAAACAGAGAATTTTGAGCTACAATGCAAAACATTCAGAAAATAATCCATTCAGAAACCTGGGTCTGCCACTGCAGATGCCTTTAAGTTCCCTGATCACCTGGAATTTCAGACATTAGTGCAGCTGACATTTTCCCAATTAGGGACTGAAATGCTAACCAGTCTTGCGGCCTTACTTTGTTACTGCAGTGCCATTGTGGTTTTCGGAACTGCTTTCTCTTTACTGTGTTTCTGAAACAAATAAGAAGGGATCATAACTTGGACCTTTCAGAAGCCTGTAACCTTAAAAACACAATCAAAGCAGGTCCAGTAAGTGTGAAAGAGTTCAGTCACACTTTGCACTCATGTATGTAATGAGAAAAGATTCAAGACCTCAGTAAACACAGTCTGAACTTTCCATACTACTGCTTTCACTTTGGTCCATGCAGCCAGCTTACCTGCTGTTTCAGCATTCTGGTTCTGGCAATTTTGGTGGGACTGCTAAGGCCATGCCCAGTTCAGCCATTTTTCTTGCACAGCTGAAATGGTACAAAATGGATGAGATAAAAAGGAGAGGAAACTAGAGTTGGCCTTTCCCGCCCAGTTGCTGTCATTTGTTCATATACTTCTCAAGGTGGGTGAAGGAAAACTGCAAGCTTTCATCTAATTTGGCAGAGCTTGCTGGATTCAAAGTTGAGGCAGTCACAGAACAAGTTGTGGCTGATGAGTGGGGCCATGTTGTGGACTCCTGTAGAAACCCCATAGTCTAGCAGCCGCTGCATTGCACTTGGGTGGATTTGGTTCTTGATCCCCATCGTGCAGCACTCGGGGGCTCCTGCTGAGGTCTGCACTCAAGGGGAGGGCTGAGTCTGAAACTGCTGTCTTGCAGCCAAACAAGATATTGCCATTTTGGCACTTAGAGGAAAGCAGTGAAGTATATCACACCTCTGTGTGAGACAGAGGCTTTCACTGAGCCCTGCAGGTATTAGGAACACAGTCCTTTCCTGAAGAAATGTTAGGGTGGGTGAGCTGTTTTTTCTCCATGCTTCCCTTCATATTCTTCCAAGTGCTGAAAATAGTTGTCCTTGAAGGCAGATGCAATCCATATACTAGTGAAGGTTGCAGTGGAAGCATCAGAGAATTGTTGTCTCCCATCTACAGATGCACTGTGTAATTTAATCTACACTTCATAGGGTGCTACAACATTATCAACCTCATTTCAGAAAGCTTGTTAGGATCTGAAACTGGTTTAACTGGCGGGTGAGTGTCTGCCACTATCTAGTTCTAGCAATCCCATTTCCCAAAAGCTTTTATTAGAAATAATAATTTACTATGTTTTCACAGAAAGTAAGGATAAATGTATTATTTTCCATGAACAATCTATATATTACTGTCCTCCTGGACACAAGATTCCAAATGAATATTGAACTCTATTACTGAAGAGATTAGTATCTTTTAAGTGCATAAAGATTTTTATGTGCAGTTTAATAGGATCAGTATTAGAAGCATTAGCACTGATACTTAAATGGGAGCTCTGATCCAACCTTAAGCTCTGTGAGTCCTGAAGACAATACTTATTACATCAACTTAAGTATCATCTTCAATGCCATTAAAATTAAATATGAGTACACATCAATTTCAGCATCAGGAGATGTACTGTAAAGATCAACAATAATTTTAGCTGAATATCTCTCTGGAAGCCCATAAAGCCTGAATACCACAGTATGAGCTATACAGAAATTAGAGTTGTTTGAATAGTACTTAAGGATATAGAATGCTGTTATTTTTGTCTTTCGCTTTTATGGAACACTCCTGCAATCTAGAAATTCATTAAAGTGAAGTGTATCTCAGCATTGTACACAAATGAGGATATTTGAAAAGTCTTTAACACTGTTACTTGTGATCTGAATTTCAAACCTGCATCCGTGTGCCGCACAAATGTCTTAAAATCAGTTTGGAAATTACACAGTCCTGTGAACAGTGAAATATTCAGGCACGGCATAGGTGAACTGAAATGCTAACATGACAAAAGAGAGATTCACTGGCAGGTCCTGACTGTTTTGTGCCACTCTAGTGATGCAAGGAAATAGTAAATCTGTGCGGTCCGTTGTGCTGTGGCTGGTCAATAATTGCTTTGTGGCTGCAGGCTAGCACAAGGTAGATGAAGACTATTGGTGAATCTGGCTCAAATACTCACAATTACTTGTTCTTACCTTCATCTAGCTTTGAAGAAAATATATTAACTGCATCCAGAATATAATGAAACTACTAATTTTTCCATTGCTGAAACATTAATTCTTTTAATAAAGGTTTGGCAATAGTTCTTTTTTAGAGAGGTACCCAAAGTGAGCGCTTAGGCTCATTAAGGGCCTAATGCTCTGGCAGAATGAGCTAGTGCATGTCAGCTGAGCTACAGTAGCTCATCTGCATTCAGGCTTACCGTAAACATTTCTCTGAGCTGAGCCTTGGACTGGTTCATACAAGACCTTACTGCAGTTCTGGACCTTCTAGACCTTGCTCCCACAAGCCTTCTGACACGGCCTCTAGCACTGGTCCAGCTTCAGCAGAGGTACTCCACTGAGCTGCAGAGTCTGTCTGATGTGCTTGCTGTTCAGCCCTCCTACCTTCCTCATGCACAGCACACCTTTGCATGTTGGTGGGGGCAAGCAGAGAGAGATACCCACATCAGCATTTCCAGTTTAATTTCCCTGATTTTGGGCTCTTTTACATGCTAACTCTTCTATTAGCTGTTGGTACTTAGAGGTAAGGTTAATTCCTAAAAAAGTCGTGTTTGCACAAGATCTATTCTACCAGAATTTGCTTTTGCAGGTGTGTGGTGGTTGAACCCTGGCTAAAGGCCAGACGCCCACCAAAATCAGTCTATTACTCCCCTTCTTAGTTGGACAGGGGAGAAATAATACAATTGGGCGGCTCAAGAGACAAACTCGTTAATGACGCGGGCAAAACAGACTCAACACAGAGTGCTGAAAAGTTATCTAATTTATTACACTATGCTTAAGAGAAAACAGTGAAAAACCAGAATCAGGAGTGCAACCGACAATCTTAAAACAAATGCAACCAGGCAAACACTCTTCCCCCCACCACTCCTTCCTTAGCAGGCTTTAGTTAGAAGTTTGGTTGCAGCCCAGGAGGAGCAGGGACTGGGGAAAATGGGGGTCTCGGTAACACCTTCCCCCACCCCTCCATTCTAAAGCAGAATTCCCTTTTCAGCCATGATTTTGTACCCTTCTTCCCCCTCCTGCTCGCAGCACAGGATGGGGGGCAGGGACTAGGAGGTGGGGGCTTCAGTCAGTCCCTTGCAAGATGGTTTCCTTCTCGGCCAGGATGGGGGCATTCATTCCACACAGCCTCCCCCTGCTGCATCGTAGGATCTCACCCACGAGAGCCAGTCCTCCACGAACTTTCTCCAATGCAAATCTCTTCCCACCAGGCTTCATCTCTGCTATGGCAGGCAGCAATCAATCACAGTGTCTCTCAGTCACAGTCCTCCACGGGGCTATGATGCCTCCCCCAGCAAATCTGTTTGGCTCATCTCTGTAGGTTGCTTGTGCTGGCAGGGGCTCATCCCAACGTCAGTCACGGCATCATCTCTATGTCTCCACCGGCTCCATCCCGCGTGGAGCCTCTCTACCTGGCAGCCTCCTCCATGGGTCCTCTCCTCCGGCTACTCCATGTGCTTCCCTGCGGGCTGCAGGGGCATCTCTCCTCTGGCACCTGGGCGCCTCCTCCCCCAGCCTTCCCGGCCTTTTTTGTCTGTCAACTGCTTACATTTATATGCAAATATATATCACAATGCCCTTAACGGGCCAAAATTGCGGTCTTTTTGGTACTCTGTGTTCTGGTGTCTTTTCTCTCCTGTATGTGATTCTCAGAGGCGCTATAAGCAGGCTTGCAGAAGATTCTAGCAGCCATTTTCTGCAGCCTCTGGCCCTCTCTCTCTCTCTCAGTACCCAACTATACAAAACCCCAACAAGGTGACACTGGTGAGGAAGCAACATCTGGCTGAGTGAAGCTGATTTGCCTACTGACACGCCAAAAAGGATAGGTGGCCTAACAGCAATGCATGTTCCTTAAGGCTATCTGGTAGCAAGGTTCATTAGGCTACAGGAATGAAGAGGGTTAATCCTATGGGCTAAGAAAGGGTCTGAAAGATCTACAGATACAGATGGGAATCTTGGTAGACTCAGGGATGATGTTACTGAAGCAGGAAGGTAGGATTCAAAGTGTTTGAAGCAGGGCAGCAGTGTGTTTTGTAAAGATAGAAGACTGGTGTAGCTGTTGTTTTAGAGCGAACCCATGAAGTCAAGCATGGAAGATCTGTCATGGGAAAGGTTTTGAAAGAAAAAGTTGTGTGTAGAGACTTCACAGAGCCAAAGGCAGACACTGGGAATGCTAGGGGAAGATCAGAGAGATCACAGCTCTGTCTAAGGAGCTATAGTTTTCAGACAGCCTATGCTCAGAATGGTCAGGAATCAGAAAGGACCTGGATTACAAGGACCTTGCCATTACAAGGAGTAGCCTGACAATTTAAGGGTGGGGACATACTGATTGGTATTGATCACTCCTCTGTTTCTGGTACAGTAATTTGATACACTCCCACCACATCTGTACTTTGCAGTTTAATCTAGTAATCCTGCTCAAAAAAGCAAACGGCATAATGAAAATGTCTCTGATATCGGTTTCAAGCCTGTTATTAGATGAGGAAGACCCTTAATGTGGTTTAGGGTTAACCTGAGAGGGGAATTTTGCCATTGCTTACTGTGTAACTGAAAGGAGTTTGTGGCAAATTCAATAGTGATGTAGAATGGCTCTGTCGCACAGATACTCCTTTATACCAGTTGCATGTATTTGTTCTATCACTGATATGTTTTGTTATGTATCTGTCATTTATTTGACTTTTAACTGTTAGTAACCAGTACTGTCACTAATGGTAAAACAGGAAAAGGACCTGAGTGGGATGGAAAGTTACAAATGGAAAGGACTTCCTTCACACGTCTTACCCGTTTCTCTGTGCTTTAACAACAGTGGCTTGGCTTTTAACATGGCCAGGACATGCCAGTGCTAACATAGTGTCAGGAGGTCTCTGCAGATGTTTTCTGCAGAGAAAACAGATCACGTCCACCACCACTCTGGATTCTGAGGGGATTCAGAGCACAGGACAGATTAACCCATCTTATCTTGCACACTGTGGGGAAAAAACCCTTGCCTACAGGGAAGGCTTTGGCAGATCCCTTCTCAAGGGCAGTCCATTAGGTTCTCGAATTACCTGAGCAGACTTACAGTTTTCATAGGTAACCTTTTGTCATGTTACAGGTGGTGATTGGGGAATTAATTTTTCACACACACAGAGATGAAAAATGTCTGCAAGGTCAGAATTGCTGTCTATTTACAGACAGCATTTATTTATCTCTTTTCCATCAACCTTTCCATCCACCTTTCTTATATATTAATGAAGTATCAGTAGATGTATTAACAAAGAGGAAAACCACACTGAGATTTCCTATGACAGAGACATGCTCGTAGTAAGGACCTCTGAAACAATCTCATGAGCAGCAGTCTCCAAACCACCCTGAAAGGCTATATCCTTCTGGACATCTAATGAGTTAATGCTTATTCATCCATTTCTAATGTAGCTCCAGTTACTATAATGTCACATCATGGGAGAAGACAAAAGTTTTTTCTAAAGATGTGGCAGCAGATATCCCTGCACATCTTGCAGCAGCTATGTAAATTAAATTTATAATATTCATATTGATACTTGCTGAAATGAAAAGTATTTTACTGCATTCCAGAGGCAGAGATTTAACTTTTGTTGGAAAGTTATCTTATTACGGAAAGTGTACGTGTCACTGATGAGAGGTTTAACAAGACTAGTAAACGAGAAGAGCAAGCTGTATTCTGTACTGAGTTTTGCTCAGAAGAAAGGTTTGACATTTCTGCTGATGTCAGCTGCCATGGTAGACCCTTGCCATTTGTACAGAAAAACAACACCTCATTACAAAGGATATAATTTTTTTCATTCTCTTTTAATCTCACCAATTATACCTCACACTTACAGTCTAACTGAATGGCACTTTGTTCAAAACAGGTGGAATGGTGCTGCCTTGGGATCATACGTCAGGGTGAGTAGAACAGGGTTGCAAATAACAGCTAAAATATTTTGATACATAACCTGAAAAGAATAATGAAACCTGTGAAAGGACCTTTTGAACAGTATTCTAAGGATGGCTTCTGTCTCTTACAGTGAACAAAAAAACACTGATACAATATGTATATGTCAAATTCATGCATTTTTATATCCTGGGAATGCAGACCTCTGCAGAACAGTGGCTTTTATTTGTACTACTTGGTACAAACAACATTTATTTGTCTCAAAATATTGTAAATCGAGATCTCTCTGGAGCTGTTCAGAAAAGACGAAAGTTATCACTAACAGAGAATACAGCAGTTCCTGAGGGAATTTTGCCAAGCCTGTTGAGTATACAGGGTCATCATCCTGCAAACAGACAATGACAAGACACCTTTAACTGTATTGTTTAAAATCCTGTCTAGCTGAAGAGGCTTCAGGGTAAGGTCCTCTCTGCAAAGTCTAGTTTCTTCAGCAAAACTTCTGTGACCATTGTTATACTGGCCCTGAGTAAAGATCTCCAGTACAAGTATTAGTTGCCCGGTGAAACTAGTAATTTCAGAGAGTGACTCAGGTTATTACAGTAAGAGATGGAATAAGTACTTTCCTAGTGTGAGGAAAGTTTGTCTTGTATCATTAAATGGAAATCCAGCTTCTAGAGCTGTTCAAGCAAGTTAGTTCTACTTATTAGGGAAATTGATAACTTCATCTTGACTGCCTCTGATTCAGTTATAAAGAAGTGTTGCAATCTGTTAATCGGGAACTGTGGGGCTGTGGTCACCAGTTATGGAGCAACAGAGTGTTTGCTTATGCATGCTGTTGAGATAAGTTGTTGAGCTGAGCTTGGAGCAAAGGGAACAGGATTGAGATAGGGGACAGGACAGGGGCAGCATGATTGATGATGATGACTAAATGAGGAGAATAATTGTACTTCTCAAGCTGTGTATGAAGAAGATAAAAAAAGGAAGTTATCTTTTCCTTCATCATGGATGGCAGGTTATGGCTGTTCCAGTTGCAGCTTTGTACAAGGAAAACAGTTGGACTTTGAGCCCAAAGTATCGATACATCCTGCCTCCCACATGCATGGTCTCCTCGTCTGTCCCATTTCCCCTTCTATTCCTCAAGTAGTACTGGGGCAGCTAAAGCAATTGCACAAGTGGAATAATTGGTGTTGTCTCCTGAAGCAAGAGCATTCACAACTTAAGAGTTCTGGACATTTTCCCTGGTTAGTGCTTGCTGTTGGCTCATAGACGAAAGCTTTTCAAAGGCTCACCAAATATATCTGCACCCTGGTGAAAAGTAACAAAGGTTCATGAGCGAGATAGAGGAAAAGCAGATATTTGAAGGAGAAGTGAGTTAAGGAAAGGGTGAAAATAATTAATAGGGCTAAACTGAGCAAGGTGTGCACAGTAAATGTTTGAGGCAGAACAGAGACATGTAAATATAGGTGGATGTTTCCCTGCTGCTCTCCCTAGATCCTGACAGCAGCACAGGACAATTTCACCCATCTGTGCAAACCTCTCCTCCAGTCACTCCATTAATCACTTGCTGCTGCTGCCTGTGAAGCACAGAGCAAGAGAGGTGTTCTCACAAGCATGTAACAGTCCCTCATTTCAGTTCCCAATGCTGGTCACAAACATTAGTCTGAAGAAGCAGCACTCTAAACCTCAAGGAAAAAAACATGAGTCAGAAAGAAAAAGATTCCTGAGGATGATGGAGGAAGCTAAGAGGAGATGTACTGCTTGCAGAAGGGACACGAAGCAGGGAAAAACCCCAAATTTCTCTGCAAGATGGGGTAATCTATCCAAGCATTTTCTGCTGGAGTCATGGTTAAAATTTATCAAGCTATCAAGCTGTGAGTCTGCATTTTCTACCAAATTTGGGCTTTTTAATAAAGACCAAGAATGCTTTATTCGCAGGACACTGTCTTTTCTGATATGCGTCTGAGTCTTGAAGGTACTTACAACCAAGATGTAACCAGGCTTCCTGCACTAGAGGGAGAAGAACAATTATGTCACAGTATTAAGAAATGCAAAGAGGAGAACCAGTTGTGGCAGCCTAGGAGTTATAAAGGTCTTGCACTACTCCACAAAATAATTCTCATTGTCTTAATGTCATCTGCATTAAAATTTGAAAACTGCTTTGCTGTATTTGGCATGGACAGTTGTGTCCTCTTGTAGTTGCGTCCACTTAAACAAAGCATTACTGTTGATCTCTCTGTTATAAAGAAAAAGACTGCATCCACCAAAATGGAATGATAGGACTCAGTTGGAGAAAAATATTATTGCCTTAAAAAATAGTTTAAATATTAAATGGACATTTTACTCTCCCATCAAGAATTCTGAATATATGAAATCTCAAGTGTTTCTTCTGCACATAAATTTCTTTCCATTCATATCACCATGTCTATATAATTAATCCTGCACTTGGCTGTTAACTCAGTTTCTGGTGGAGCTGGTTGACTGAGCCAGAGAAGACTAAGGGGGGACATAATTAATGTTTACAATTATCTTAAGCAAGGGATGCAGGGGGAATCAGCCAGCCCCTTTTTAGTGGTCTGTGGAGACAGGACAAGGGGCAATGGCTGCAAGTTGGAGCACAGGAAGTTCCGCACCAACATGCGGAGAAACTTTTTCACAGTGAGGGTGACAGAGCCCTGGAATAGGCTGCCCAGGGGGGTGGTGGAGTCTCCTTCTCTGGAGATATTCAAGACCCGTCTGGACACCTATCTCAGTGAAATGTCCTAGAGAGCCTGCTTTGGCAGGGGGTTGGACCCGATGATCTCTCGAGGTCCCTTCCAACCCCTACAATTCTATGATTCTATGATTCTATGATTGGGTACCTCATGTAACCCAGAAATATCTGCACTTTTTCCCTTCATTAGTGAGATGTGTATACCACTAGCATAGAGGCTGGTGAGTTGAAGCATAGTGAAGGATTTGGAGTGACTGCAGGTAGTTAACTTTTTTTCACTTAAACTAAAATTAAAAAATTTAAAAATTGCTTTTTCTAAGAGCCTGAATTTTCTTTTCACTGAGGCAGTTTTATATCATTTTGGCAGTGTAAAGTGGTTTTATGTTGAATTCAATTCATTTTATGCCTTCTTGAAAGACAAGTACCACTCTGCTTGAATGTGAATGAGAATCATATCCAATACATGTGTATAGCTTAAATTTTGAACTTACAAATGAATTTGGTGAGAAGCACCAAGTCTCAGATGATGATGCCTCAATGACTTAAGAGTTTCTTTTAATGTTTTATTATCTCTGTCTCTAAACTACAGGCAATAGTCATCCATGAATACCTCACCAAGTAAAGTGATGTTAAAACACAGATTAAAAATATCTTAACTATCACAAAGAGTTTTCATAATAGTCCTGAAAAGAAAACTCATGATTTCCTTGTAGCCTTTATGAAGAAATATAACATATCAAAGGTCCACTTGAGTCCAAGGGAGTTTCAGCTTTTGTTGCATTTCATGCATCCCATAAGGTTTGTTATGTTTCTTGCTCCTTAAGTTAAGCTTCATAGAAGCATAGCATCACAGACTGGTTTGGGTTGGAAGGGACTTCAAAGACCATCTAGTTCCAGGCATTATTGCCTCCAGGCATTATTGCCTGACCTTTTCTTTGTTTGGATTCATCCCTCTAGAGCTTGGTGGAACTGATCCTTGAACACTAACCAGCTGCCTTGGGTCCCTCTTCTCTCCAGTCTTTTGTCCCATGTTACTCTACTAAGCAGAATCCTGGGAAGACCAAAGTCTTCTCTCCTGAAGTCCATGGTAGTGAGTTTACTGTGCACCATCATTGCTGCCCTAAGGATCTTGAATTCCACCATTTCATCGTATCTGCAGCCCAGCCTGCCCTCGAGCTTCCAATTCCATATCAGCCCCTCCTTGTTAGTGAGAACAAGGTTCAGCATGGAACCTCTCCTTCTTCCGCTTGGAGAAGGAAATTACCATCAACACATTTCAGGAAATTCATGGATTGCCTATGCCCTGATTTGTTCTCCCTCCAAAAGATATCAGGGTGGTTGAAGTTCCCAGTGAGGACCAGAATGTGAGGCTGCTCCTATTTGTCTACAGAGGGCCTTGTCCACTCAGTCTTCCTGGTCATGTGGCTTCTAATAGACCCTCACTATAGTATTCCCTGTCCCTGTGCACCCTTTAACCCTGACCTGTTATCTTTCATGATATTCATGATCTTCATGATCATAAGCTTTTGTGATCTTCATTTACTGATGTGCTACTAGAGTTTCAATTTTTCATTCTTTCTATCATCTTGTTAACAAAAGATTAAGTAATTTACCATCAGATAAATATTCTAATTTCCGAGTGATTTATGGCTTCACAATTAGATAGTGAAGTTCACTTTCTAAATTCTAGCAAGCTCCAAAACCAAACAAAATTAGTGTTTCTTTTTTTTTTTTTTTTTTTCCCAGCAATGATAGTCATGGTTTGGAATATAACAACAGCAATAAAGTGGGTTTTCTGTTTACATGACTCAGTGTGACTATATTAATGTTTACAATTCAGCAACCTTGAAAAAAATACCTCTCTCCTGACCCTGACACAACACATTGGCAGCTTTAGTATGAAACGTGCATTCCTGAGCCTGCAGGTGATTCTCACTGTGGAAGATCACATATTCACAACTAGCCAGTAAAACCTGAGAACTGGTAAAATGGAGGTTAAAATATAACTTCAGAAGAATATTCAAAGGAAGCCACTCTAAAGTCAAAATCCTCAAACTAGATTTAAGGTTTGAAGTAAGGCAATTCACCTCAAATAGGAGCAAATAAAAGATACTTTAAAAGCATAGGATTAAAAACTAGACATAAAAGAACAGTGATAACCTCTTTTCAAGTAATAGAACAAACTATATTATGAGCAAAATTTTGAAGTGTACATCAAACTGATTTTCTCCTCTTTATCCTTTTTAATCTCCACCAGATGCACTTTCTTTAAATTCAAGTTTTACATTCCTAACCATAACTTGTCTGAACACACGGAAAGAGCATTGAGAGACATTAGTGACATTCCTTTTCTTTCTCTTTCTCTGTCACTCTGTTTTTTACAACTGCTGAGGGCTTATCTTCTTAAGACTCTTTGTTTGCTATATTTTCACCCATGTTTTAGGCTCCAAAAATTCCATGTCATTCTTCTGTCAAAGGTTTGCAGTAGAAATATATGCATGCATGTACATAGATATATGTATGTATCTATATGTGTATATAAATGACCCCAAATACAATTTGACAAGATTGTTACTGGCATGGTGGAAAAAAGATTTACAATGGTATTTTAGAGCTTAAACGACAGAACATATCGTGATTGAAATCTCAGAATGAAAATGCTGCAGGAGGAAAGAAGGGTTTTCATTAAGACACCAATACTCAGTAGCATTTTTTCTCAGTTAATCCCTCGGGGTCATAATTTTCTCAGGAATGACGAAATATAGTTTCCTTTCCCATAAACATTTTAGGCCTTTTTTTGCTTTCTTAAGAGATTGTCAGTAATGAGTTTCTCCTTTATTCTTTCCCTCTCCTCATTTCCACCTCATTTAATTGTGGATCAGGATGGATTTGCCATTTTCACTGTTCCTTTTAATTAGAACTACATGTATGTTAAGCAAACTGGTTATGTTACTAGGTGACTTCTTTCCTGTTCAGGGAATACCTATGACTAACATCCTGCAATATTTGACTCTCTAGAATAGTTTTTGTTCATTAAGGCAGCATGATCTGTTTTAATGATGTTTAACAAAATCTGCACAATTTCAGCAAGCCTGTCTGACGACCTTGTGCTACTGTAAACATGGGTCACATTCCAAAGACTACAAAATGCAGCAAAAATTGTATCTTTATTTTATTTTTTTTCCTGCAGGTAGCAAAACTAGCTGCTTGTTATTTATTGTGGACCTGTTCAGCTGGGTGGACAAGAATAATTGCATTTTTAAACATTGTCAAATCCACAAAAATATAAAAGGTGCAATACATACAATGCTAGAAATAACTCTCAGTGAGGAAACCCTAGGATAAATGGTACAAAATAAACCCCTCATACATTTGATTAATCAACTCTATTCCCCTTTTCCCCTCATCTTTCAAATTCATGGGCAAATGACATTTGCCTTTCCCCAGCATGCACCTCTCCATTAAACGAGGGAGTTTGCCTGGGGCCATACCTATATATCTGATCCATGCATAATGAAGCATGAAGCTGCCAGTTGTAGGGAGAGTCTGCTGTGTCAGAGACTGATAGGCATTTCATTTGCTGAACTCCCAAGGGTCCTCACACATCTCAGGGTTCATGTAGTATTTATTTTAGGCACTCACATTTCTCATCTGTGAACTTCACACCATATGTAGAATGAGTAACACAAGCGCTGCGTGAAAAAGCTCTCCAGGTAGTTTTAAATGTAACTCGGTGGAGTGGGGACATTGTGGGCTTGAAAAATAGGCTTGCATGGGAAATGAAGGAATATTAAGCTTTGTCCATACAACAGCTGTCTGAGTCTTTCACTGAATAAGAATGGCCTTATTCTAATAAGATCACTGCTCTGCACATCTACCGCATAAATTGTTTTGCAGCATGCTCTGTGCAGATCTACATTTTTCACAAATTATTGCTACCCTGCTGTACTCTCCGTGAGGAAATGCTCGTGTGCTATTGCTAAAGTGCAGTCTTGTTAGGTTTGAGGCTCACAGTCAGGCTGAGCTGATGGATAGCAAGCCCATATGCCATGCATCTTTGAAAACTGAAGACTGAATAACAATCCTGAAGGGATTGCTTTAGTTCTCAAAATCTGACCACATAGAATTAGTGAGGCAAATGTATGTCTCTAGTTTATTTTTACTGGTACAGATGTATAAAATATTTCATATTCAATGTTCTCTTTATGCATTAACACAAGGGAGAATAATAAAAAGAGTGATAAAAGAAATGCCTGTTCTCCATTGGTATATTTTCCAAATAGGTGTTTTTAAGCTTAAAAAAACCTTTGACATTTGCTTCTGTGTTTGTAGGTGAGGTGATTATGACAACCTTGTGAAAAATACTCGCATGTTCATAGAGGACATACACCTAGGACTTTCAGCTGTATGATGCAGACTAGACAGCAAAACTGACATTCAGAAAATAGATCTGTTTGGCTACTTGGGAATTAAGCTTGTTTCTGGGAGGATATAAACACTATGCTCCTGATCAGAAGTACTTAAATATATATGCAATATGAAGGATTTCACTGCTATTATTTCCGTGGTTCCATTGCCAGATTACTCTTGTAGAATTAAATGCCTTTGTAGGTACAGGCTGTGATGAGGGATCAGACCCTATGCCAGTTCAAAGTGACTTTAATGGAGCAATGTTGATTTAAAACAGAAGTGTTGCTCTGCACTTCCGTATTCATCTCTTCATTACAGTCTGCTTTCATGGGTGCTCAGTGTCCAAACTTCTTTTGGGGATCAACTTTCTCTATTTTGGTCCTTATTCAAGGGGACTCTGTGGCTTTTACCATTACAAAAAAAAAATCTTCCAAGCCTTTTTCTGTGGGTTTTATATGTCATGTACAATTCGTAATAGGAAATGCTGTGAATGAGACAGTTCACTACTATTAAGCTAATGAAATACCAAGTGTAAGTGGTTTCATTATGCCAGCAGCAATTCTTTCTTACATTTCATTGCAATACTTATTCCATAGTGTGTTGTACAGTAGGAAATTCTATTGAATTTTTTTTTCTTATTATTAACTTTGAGCTGTAAAAAGACATTGAAGAATCCTACTCCATGTATATATAATCTTGAAAACATGCTGAATGAATAGAGTTGCCTGCATGGAATTAGGGTATTACAATAATGAATGCAATCATATTGTGAAAGGCTTTTTATATTGTTCAGTCTCACACGAGAGTGCAGCAAGATTTGTTTGGCAAGTAGCATTTTGGCATTCTCTGGCTTTCAAGTTCCTAATCATAACTTTACCTTAAGGTAAAGTTTTTATCCCTAATAAGTTATTTGTGTGCACGTATGTACATATGCTGAACGTCAATCAAGTAGATGTTATTGACAGAAGAATAATTGTGCAATGGTGAATTCAGTCCATTTTGCTACAGCTGCCACAGAAAAACTGTAAGCTGTTTTTAAGCTGCTTTATTGGTACAGAAACATACATGTGCAGGTGCCCTCCTTTGTGTACATGCATAATATATGCATGAAGGCAGGCTCCGCATGTATTTTTGTGCGTACTTGGCCTGTGGCCATGTACACTTATTTTCTTTAATTGCTGTGTTCAAAAGGGAGCGTAAGGCAGGAGAAGGGAGGATGCAGACATCTCGTGATTCATGTGTCATCTACGATGCAGCTGACTGCATTGCAGGTCTTCTCCTGCTGCCAGTGGAATTGAACCATGATGAGGAGGGACCACCCTCTAATGGAGAAAAATAGTATTTCGGTTTGGGGCCTCATTTGAATATTGGCTTTCAGCTTTGCCTTTGTAGCATGGCTGCAACACGACGCAGTGATGCAGAGACCACACAGTACCTTAGCACAGAAGGGGGAATTTACAGACAGCTGGCCAAAACGTGTCAGATGCTTTCCTTTCAAATTGCTCCCATTACTTTAATCCTGTGAGTAGAACCTCATCTCTCAGTTTAGTTTTTAGTTGGTTTGTTTTTCGCACATGTCAACAAGCATTTTAGACATGTAAATCCAGTGGCATAAATGGACATTTCCTGCCTGAATCTCACCAAGAAAAGCAGTGCTCTTAGTAGAGAGAATTCATAGTCAGGCAGTGGTAGCACTCTCTGTGAGCGGTCTATTTATTTTTGAAGCCTACATGCATTTCAGATTAGTTTTGCAGATGAAAAGAAAACCAATTTATCCTTCTTGAAAGCTAGCTTAAGCATCATGCATGTAAAAGTTCTAGCTCCACAAAGATGCAAACTCAAATTCAACAAATACTCCCCGCAACAGTCCCAAAAGTTCCTTTCCATGGAGTATCTGTTGGTTGGTGTGGTTTATGTATTTTTCAGTATATATATTAATTTAGAAATATCTGTTCATGCTGTTCAAAGGAAAAGGAAACACCTGAATACTGTTTCAGAGAAACCACATGAATAGTACACTGTATGCACATACAGTCTTCTGAATTTTCATTCCTATTAGGTATACCTTTAATGAGCACTGAAAATACTTCATAACCAATAGAACGAACTCATTTATTCAATGCTGAAAGATTGAAACCCCTCCACATCTACAAGCATTAGCTCATATGTATTGTTCGTTTAGTTCAGGTTAACCTTAAAAGGTTATAAATTATGTTTTCCAGCCAGTGCGTAATTCAAAATTCACACCTGCAAAAGTCTGCAGAGCTGTTGTAATGAAAGATAATATTCAAATGAAATTAATGAAAGCATTGTTATCTAGTTTGTTAGAGGTAATGACATGTCATCTCCCTAAATCCCCCCAATTGCTTCAACAGCAAATGAAGACTCTCTTCCTAAACTGCTGTGTGCTACCACTACATATTATTGACAGCAAATCTTGATGGAAAATTGTCCAGTTTTGGGTTTGGTTTTTTTTACATTTTTAAATGATGCTTAGAAGAAAGTACACACTATATATACAGACACCCACACACACACGCACATATATAAACATATATGCGATTTGTTTTAGGGTTTTTTGTGGGATGGTTACAAGGGAAATGATACCAGTATACAGCAAAGAGAATTGTTTATATGGTCCCCTGTGCAGGAAGTACTCTCTTGATGTCAAATAAAGCAGCATACAATGACATTTCCTCTTGCCACTTCTTTGTCCAGGTGGTATTTGTGTATAATATTCTTTGCAGTCAGAAGATTGTATGGATTGCAGCTGGGAGGAGGGATGCTTGGGGGGAAAGTCTGGCCCTGCATGAGTAAGAAAAGCCAGCTGCAATCTGGCTCAAAATTTCTACTTTCTGTTCTTAAATTTGTGAAGTGCTGTGGGATGATGAAACATACCGTGTAAATGAAAGGTATCTAAAATGCTAATAATACTGAGAATACACAGAGTAGAGAAGAAGGGAACACAGACTGAGCAATACATTTTCACAAATCAAGAGCTATAATAAATAATATACGCTATTTGATTCATTCAGCTCTGAAACACCACTTGTAGTTTTTCCTCCGTTTCCTTATAGAGCAGATAAAGATGGTCACCTTACAGAAGTGAGATTGTGGAATTTACCAACCCAGTCCCATACAACTTTGCTACTTTGCTGTTTAATGACTTGCATGGCTTTTATCCAGAACTAATTTTGTGTGGATAGAGGTGCCAGAACCTGTGCTAAAACGCTAATACATATTCAGGTTGTAGCACACTGGTCTACAGTATTATACAGTCAGTCTTGTTACTGTCACTATTTGATATGAAAACTAGTCTGGTATTTATAAAACAGAACTCCTAGTGCTCCTGGGGCACCAGGCGTTTGGATTGTTTTTTCCCATTTTGCCAGGAAAGCAAAGTTGTGAAATGAGATCACAGCATGCTGGAAATCAATGGCCAGAGTGCAATACGAAGTTTTACATTATAAGTTTCATTTCTAAATTTGAGAAGGGCATCATAAAGGCATTGACCAATGAATTTTAGGATGATACCTGCCTCAAATATAGTTATTGCACCCCAGATCTTAGATGGGTTTCTAAAGCTCCATCTGTGGTTAAAGTGAAAAAAAAAAACTGCTGGGGGCAATTCACCCTACAAATCTTAGATACATGATACCTATTTTAAGGTTGGAGAAGCCATTCTTTTGACAGTGTGCTTCTCTTTCTTGACCACAGAAGGAGCATGAATAATAAATTTGTCTTAAATGCCTAATTTTCAGGTGTCTAAAGTATGATGAAGCTCACATTACACAACTAGATTAGCATTTACATCCAAATTAGCCACAAAGAACACTAGGTGCAAAGCAGAGCCACTGGGCTACCCCTTTTGGTTTTGAAGGTTACCCCATTTTAGCAGAGCAGAGCAGAGCAGAGCTTATTTAATCCTTTTAAGACTTGAAATCACTGCTATCTGTGGTCTTACTTCCTTGAACTCTCATACTAGGTGCTTTTATCACCTGATTAATTAGGAAGCAAAGCAGAAGCAAGTCATCTAATGAATTCTGTGTCCTCCTTTTTTACCTACCAATAATGGGCTACCGAGCTCCCCATTTTGAACTGACTTCTTACCTTCTTGTAAGAGAAAAGATCCATCTAGGATCATGCTCACTGGGATAACTTCCAAATATAGACCATAGGTAATTCACTTGTTCATTTATAAAGGATTTTGGAGCACAGAGTACCTTGCATGTGACACAGTCTGGAACAGAGTGGTCAGTTGGAACATCCCAGCAATGCAGACAAAGAGTTCAGAATTTGCTGTTCTGAAAGCATCAGTCTGTCAGGAAAAATTTTCCAGGGCTCTTTAACAAAGCTGCACCTCCTGGTTAGCCCTGTCTCCCTTGACACAGCACTGCTAACTCATCCTTTCTCATCACAGCAGAAGTATCCTTCAGGTCTCCCCCATGCACTGAAAGCTAGGAACCAGCTTCTGGCACAGCCCTGTTGCAGGTTCTCCTTCACTCCCACTCTGTACCACAAATCCATTCCAGAACAGCCTCAGAGACGATTGAAGCACATGCAGCTCCTCTGCTTTTCTTCCTTCTGTATCCTGAAATGGAGCAGCACTTTCCAACAACTTATGCTTTAGGCAGAGGCCAAATTTTGACTTAATTCTGAAGCAATAGCTCAAAAATATTACCCTTTTAATGTGCAAGCCATGAATAGGCTGAAGTACTTAACTCACCAAACAGTTTTTCAGGCAAAAGGTTTGAGGTTAAATTACATACAAATATTTGTGCAGACATATTTCTTTCAAGATCATGCACTTACCAGCATTTATATCCAAACAATGACATAAACACAGATGTTTTATAAAGCAAAAGTTGTGTACATAAAAACTAAGAAAACAAACTTTGGGAGCTTAAACATTTGGTTAGTTTTAGGTAAAATTTTAAAAGTAATTATTTGTTCTTTTGTCCATGTATTGGAATATGTTATCAACTAACATGGCGACTAGTCACTGTACATGGGATTCCCATTGCCACCGATGCTGGTGAGCTGGAAGTGCCCAGAGGATCAGGTCACACAGAAATCCTTTTATCTATCTTGGCTGACTATTTCTAATAATGAACAGCTTCATTTTCAGCAGCAGTGAGACATTCAGATGTGCCAATAGAAGTTTAATGCTTCTGTTTGGTCCCAGGTAAGGTAATCAGACATCAGTGTACATCTAAAAATAAATAAATAAATAAATTTATACATATATACATTAATACACACACATATATAAGCTATACTGATTTGGAGTGAATTAATGTCTCCTCTCAAATAAGCAACATGACAGATGAAATAGATTGATACTCTTTCTGAAAGCAGCAATAAGGAAAAAAAAATCCCTAAAGAAACAAACAAAAAAAATTCATCTCAGTACCAGTAGTAATAATATTAATATTAAAAACTCATTTTATAATTGTGAGAAATTTATATGACTGAGTGTATACTGAAGGCCTATCTATTTCCAACCTTGAATAAAAAGAAGATATTATATTTATACTTCTGCTAAGGCTTTAACTTGAAATGAAATTGGAAAAAAATATGTTTATCCTTTGTTATTGCAATGTCCCTGAAGTCTTAGAAAATCCATATAATTTTAAACAATAAAATTAGTGATTTTTTTGAAAGTAGGTATACAAAATCAGTTCAACATCTAGTTTATATTTTTTTAACAAATACTATACACCTTATAATTATTTTATCTAATAATAATATTCCTAGTAACCAGAAATAAGAAAAGTTGAATTTCAAAGATCAGAGCACGCCATTCCCAAACAAGGGTAACATCGAAATGCCAATATTTCCTGCTAGATACTCCAAAACTCAACTAGTCTGAACATGGTGTACTGTTCCCACTCATTGTCTGTCCAGTTCATATCTGCTTTCCTTGTCATCTTGTCCTGTTCCCTTCACAGATTGGGAACTGTCAGTCAGTCTGAAATCTTCCAGGGTTGCTTATCCACTACTCTCTCCCTCCATTGCTGCTGTCTTTTGTGCTCTCCTGATAGCTCTCCACCTCTCTCAGACCTATCTGTCTGGTCACTGCTTATCTTGTGCCATCATTTATGTGGCTGCTTTGTAAATATAAGTGCTACTTTCTCACTCAGGAGCATTTTAGGTCATTCACAGTGAGGCACGTAGTGACCCAAGCCGAAGATCTGCACAACATGTAGAGCATGTTAACCCAAACTGAATGCACATGTGCTGTACAGCTCCTCAGTGATAGCACTCAGGATTTACCAGAGTCCAGCATGTCCAATCCATTTAATTCCTTTTACTTTGCTGCCTTCTTCTCACATCCCTAACAATTTAATAATTCATTTCTCACTAAAGAAGTACATTTTTGTGGTAATCTCTGATTCATTTGTTCAGAGTTATTTGGATATCTGTAGCATGTCATAAAAATAGAATCTTAAAAAAAAAAAAAAAAAAGAAAAAAAAAACCAAACAAAAAAAAGGATGAAAGATATACCAGGGTTTTCCCCTTAATATATGGCTCTTTCCTCCACTTGCTACAGTGACACTTGGACAATGCGAACTGTAGTGTCAGTGATTAGAGTAGTGGGGGTGAGAATGATGGTTTTGTTTTCATAACTGGTAGGATTTATTTCAACAGAATAATTATGCTTAGAAAGGGTGTTTGCATATTGGCATCATGCAGCTGTTATTTCTCTATGAAAATTAAAAGGTAACTTAGATTGACATCAGCTACAAAATCATTTAGCTTCAAAAAAATTTCATCCTTGGAATGAAATAGCCTTGTGGGAGAGGAAGGTGAGCAGTGTAATCTTCAAAATAAAAGTTGGTTGGTTTATGGGTTTGGGGTTATTTTTTTGGATACCGGGTTTTTTATCTTGCAGGAGGCTTGATGTGACCTGTCATGGTCTTCCTGGTTTCCTTTGGTGCATTCCAGACACATTCCCTGCTCAAGCCTTCCTTTTGTTTTGATTAAAGCACAGTGAGGCTACTTGCTACCCTTTCACTTCTCCACATAAATGTTTTTGTACTGCTCTGGATAAATTATATCACTAATAAAGAACTTCAAAATAATGTTGACCTCTCCACAAATAAATTGAGTGTAATATTAACATTTAGCTATCAGTCCTTCTAGGCTTGTGTTTTTGATCTCCTTTTATGACTAGCCAAAAAGGAATGTACTTGAAGTCTTATTCAGTCTAAATGTGTTGCCATAATCAACCTTACACTCTATTATTACTTGCAAAGTTTTGACTGATCTAAGCGTGTTTTCAGCTATTGATTCATGTTTAATAACAGCCATATCAGGAAAACAGTCAAAGCTTTATTATTCTGTAGATTTTGCCCTTAAATCACTTGTATTAATCATGCCTGATAACTGAATATTCAATACTCATGACTTTCCTTTCCTTTTTCCCCTCCACCTCCTTCATTTCACACTTCTATAACTTCTTTGATCTCTTATTGTCAAGTCTAGAGCCAGAGCAAAAATCACTGAAGTCTGCTTTTGCCCTATTCATTTTAATGTCACAGGATCAAACTGTCAGTATCTTCTGCAGAGTCCCTAGCGCAGGAAAAATAACAGATATTTCTGGGTTTGATGTTGTATAAAGACACGGAAAAGAAGACGAATGATCACTTCTGTATAATTGGAATACTATATTTGTGCTTTCTATTCACATCTCACTATTCCAACAAAATCTAATGGGTAAAATCAAATATATAAGTCAATTGCACCATAATTCCTCACATTTTAATTAAATCTAGGACCTAAGGTTAGAGGAAATGGGTGTCAGAAGCCCACACCTTCAAAAGTGGGATGCTCTTCAGCATGACTTTTTGTTCCTTTTTCATCTCAAGACTATTATCTGTTTACCTTTTCACAGTGTACAAAAATGGACAAAAATGTCACAATTCCCCCCTCCCCCATTTTGTTTGCTACTGTTAATTTTTCAACTATTCCATTTGGAATAGTAAGACTCAATGGTCTCTGTCTTCTTGTCAAAGCCAGGGAGCAGGGTTTAGCACTGCTTCTGGTCTCAGGGAGAAATCTGCTCAATTTCAGCACTAGAAATGGAAGAAGTTAGAGAAAATGAGCTTCTATGCCTGAAACATTTCACCAGTCTCAGTTTCTGTCTTTTTATTAAAAGTAAGTGCTGCCTTCCCTTTAACTCATGTGCCACTAGTTTCAGGGATCCTGTGGACCTGATAATTTTTTGTTTCCTTTCACTGTGCTGGTGCTGAGCTGGAGAGTTTCGCCTCTGTCATCACATGGATGCAGAAGTATCAAAACTCTTTGCAGTCAGTGTATTCTGAAGTTATGCTTATTTTCTTGGGTAAGCCATACATACAAAAACTTGCCTGGCTCCCTGAACCTGTTATGCCAGGTACTGACCACTCTTCGATGAATGTCACTGAAATTATCTGAAGTCATAGAAACTGTCCTACAAATTCAACGTATGCAGTACAAGGGAAAATGTACTTAAAAACTGAAAGATTTTTTAGATCTTGTTTAAAATATTTCATCTATACATGTTGTTTAAAGAATACTATAGGAAGTTCAGTTCACTCAACCTTAATGCTACTGTTACAGAGACGCAAGAGTCTGATCTTGTTACTCACTTGATGGCAATCCTTTTGGAAAAACATTCTGTTCAGTATAACTATTATTCAAGCTGCCTTCTTAACACATCTTAAACACTTGAAGACAGTTAATTAAAAGAAAAATGAAGCTTGCATGCAGGAATATGACTTTCATATAATATAAAAAAGTAGTATTATCATTACTTACATTCCTAAAAGTAAGTATCTCAGTTCCAGTCCTTGAGAGAAATTATTATTTCCATGAAATAAGGAAAGATAATATTTTATCCTCTCAATAGTTGTAGTCAGTATTTATTGTGGATTGTAAACTGTGAAGACAAATTATGTCCTTTGGAAACATTGTGGGCTTCTTTTTTCGCCTTAGGTTGACTAATCAGGAAGGGAAAAATACACTCTTACCACTGAAATTACCAAAACAGTCAATGGGAGTGGAGATGGAGAGAAACACATTGTACCACATGCAAAGCACTAACTTGTCTGTACTTAGAAATATTTGCACAGGTATACAGCAAATTCTATAAGCAGATAAGCACACTCTCTTTAAAGACGGGAAGGGTCCCCAGTGCTTTTCAACCTCAGTCAGAATGAAGACACGCTTGGTTGTCCTTTAATTAAGAAAAGAATCTTCTGTTGCCTAAATTCATAAGTGAAGTCAGACATAAAAGAAAAAGAAAATACACTATTAGACAAAAAAGTTATTGGTGAAATTGAAATTATCTTGGCAAAGGGGAAACTATCAAGCTCCGTTAGTCAATGTTATTATTTCACCATGTTCAAAATGAATATACACAGAATGGATAAGTTTATAAAGTAAAATATAATGATGATTACATGGGAACTAATACATTTTGCAAAAAAATGTTGAAAGTGTGAAAAGTATGGACATAATATATTTTCCTCCTTAGAGGATGCAAGTTTGGCATTAGCCCCTCTGGCCCTGCTGCATCAGGTACACTTATTTGCTTAAATTTTTACCATGGTCCTCAAAGTCCTTTTGGAAATTCTAATCTCACAGAGACACCCCCAGTCCTTCCAAGCATACCCCACCCATAGCCCACCCTTTCCATTATTATCTGCACAAAGTTGTGTTTCAGTATACCACCATGCACTTCGCTCATTGTCAGATCTCCAAGTGATTCAGATTATACTGGTGACCTGCCCTCAGTCATTGCATCATCTGTAATACTAGATAACTTTTATGTTTCCTTCCAAGCCATTAAATACTATATAGCACTATCAACAGAACCCGACTATAAATAAATGCAGCAGCTGAGAGATGACTCCTTGTTGTAGTTTCACCGTGTCAATTTCTACTCTATATGCTAAATTCCTATTAGATTACTACTGACATAAAAGGTATTTACCATGAGATGTCCACAATATAAATGGAAAACTTTGCAGCATGGTTAAACTGTTAGAGATTCTTTAAAAAAAAAAAAAAGTCATTACTACTACTACTTGTTATTGTTAGTAGTATTATTATTAATACAAGGAATTGTTTAAAGTTATTATCTTCCACTCTGCTGGTGATACATGTTTTCTTATGTGCTATAACTTTATCAGTTAAGTTGCATTATTTTCTCCTCCTATCAACCCTTAAAGTTTTCTTACTCTTATAGGTGTTTCTTAACAAGGATTACATTTCCAAGTCCTGACCTTAATTGTGTTGCCTTTGTGTTTAAACCCTATAATACAGATTTGATGGGTCTTTCACCTAAAAGATGGCTCAATGGCAACCTTCGATATCAGCCCTTTCTTACCTAAAAATCATTTATACAAATATACAGTACACTGAGTACCTTTATATTTTATTGCCTACTCAAAACACAAACAGCAATTTTGCCTTCAAACCTTGTAGCATGTCATCCAACCATTAGAGAAAATGGGTTGAGTGGCTTGATAGACCCTGATCATCTAAATCCCAGTAAGTACTACCTGATTTTCCAGAAAAGAAGACTGTTCTTTTGAAGTGACAGATGCCCTTAATACAACCTGAGACAAATGTTTGTCTCAGTAGAGGGGATGGTTGAGGCAATGGGCAATATAATTCCATTCTGTTACCAAAGTACAGTTCCCTTAAAGATACAAGGCACCAGCTTTTCCTAGAACCTTCACCACTGTCTAACTTCACAACTAAGCTTTGCACAAACAAACTGAGCAGTTTGCACAACCCTGATCATCATAAAGTTCAACACATTTCTTATTTCTGAGTGTCTGAAGATAATACAATAGTTTGTATGATTTAAGATTAGGGGGACTGAATCCTAATCAAAAATGGTCAAGATCTTCTGAAGTTCTCATAAAGTGACCTGCTGACTGTCCTTAAGAGGCAAACTAAGGGGTACTAACCTCTAAATCACTCTCAGAAATGTCCTAAATGGCAGTAAATCTGGTCTCAGGAGAGGAAGCTTTTCAAATCCTGACCCAAATATACCTCTCAGTCTTACATGCTCAGAGAGAATCTCCACATCACATTCAGGAGGAGGTGTAGCTGCAACAGCAAGTGAAATTCCTCCTTCTCAAGTTGGCATGCTACCCAACACATCCTGGAATCAACTTCCCATACCTGAACAATGCCCTTATCCTTAAGGTCTCCAGAACACTGGTTGGTCCACCATATGAGAAGAAAATATGATAGCCTTCAAGATCAAACCCCAAGATCAAGGATCATAGAATCATGGAATATCCTGAGTTGGAAGGGACTCATAATGATCATCACGTCCAACTCATAGGTCCACATAGGGCCAGCCAAGTCAGAGCATGGGACTGAGTCCATCATCCAAACGCTTCTTGGTCAGTGCTTGACCACCCTCTCAGTAAAGAACCTCTTCCTGACATCCAACCTAAACCTCTCCTATCTCAGATTCATGCTGGTCCTTCGGGTTCCATCTCTTGTCACCAAAGAGAGGAGAGGGGTGCCTGGCCTTTGCAAAACACACCACAACCTACATCTTACAGGTGTCTTGATTCTAACCCTGCACTGAAGAGCACGCTTCCAAAGCGGGCGCAGAGTGAGGAGAGGAAGAAACATCAGTCCAAGCTCATGTGATGTGGAACAGCAGCTGGGGAGCCTGGGGTTCCCCCCTGCGTCATCACTTTTGCCTGAATACAGTACTTCTCACAGTCAACTACAGATAACATCACTGCCAGCACTCCTGGCCAGCCTTAAGAGAAGACTGACACTCTCATCACCACCTTCACCATCAGAATAAGCACTGATAATGGTCGCTGACAGTACTAGGTCTGTAAAAGTACTGCCATCATCATCTCCCTTATTGTGTTTTCACTGCTACTGTGAGCACACAGACAGATAGTAGCACTACTCTCACCTAAACACTAAGCCCATGGTAAAAGTATCTCTCAGTGGTCTGATAAGGCCAGGAAATATAAGACCAGGGTGGTTATGAATACTTCTCCTATTTTTCACTCTGTATATGCATGTATTTTGGTTCAGTGGACCGATGAAACTTATAATTCCCAAACCCCAAAAGCTTGTACAGAACCCTCACATCCTGTGAGTGGGAAGGCCCATGAGGAAGAGGATAGGTCCTATTCCATTGAATTCCACAGCATGTGCCAAAACAAAAGCTCCCAAACGAAGTAAATATTCAAGCTGCAGTCATAAGACCCTTAACCACTCTCGCAGCTCATGTAAACACCCACGTCTATGAAGAGACCAACTTCCTGTGTGACTCTGCAGTCCTTGCAAGTCTGCAAAATACAGATTTTTTCAAGTCTTTTTTATTCCTAACCCTATCCTTACTATAATGGTAATTAGAGCCAGGAAATAAATCCCTGAACTAAATGAGATCCTATTATTTCGATCCTATTAACACCATGCCCTCTTCCTAGCCCTGCAGGCACTTTTGAATCCAGAAGTAATCATGGCTTTGAATGTGTGCATTCTCAAATTCTAACCCTAACAACACCCCTGAATTCTAACCCTAATTAAACTTAACTTTAATTATTGAAAGACCAATTGCACCTTAAAAGAGAACATGACTCGTTGGACCTTTCTGTAATTCTGTGGGCTCTTCGGTGACTATTAATAAAATGGAATTTTGAAGGTTTATTCCCAAATCTCTCCCCAAACTCACACTCTACTTCAGTCTCTACTTACAAACTACAGTGAATGAAATACATGATACCATCTTTCCTCTTCCTAATTTTTAACTCCACAGTAATGAACTGAACTTTTGAAGCTTTATATTCCCAAAATCTACATGACATCTCAGACTTAGGTCTAAAGTTAATTGTAGCAGACTGACTGGGTCTTACTAATCCTTTCCCTCAAATCTAATCCAAATATTATGATGCCAAGTGGATTGGTGGCTATGCCAAAATGGAAAAAAACAAAACCACCCAACAAACCGAAAAAACCCTTCAAACCCAAAAAATCAGACAAACAAAAAAAACAACAAAACAAATCAAAAATGCACACAAAAGAAGAAAAGAGGGGGAAAAAAATCCCAACTTTGATCCTCATCAAAAGTAACCCACACTATTTCTCTGGGGCCTGTAAAACTTAGCAATATATTACAGGAAACCAGAAGGTTTTAGAAATTCTGAACACCTCTTTCTAGCTGCTTCTTGGGCCTTGGAGAAACCAGTAATGAATTAGATTAATTAGAGTTTATATTCCCAAACTCTGACCTAACCAGGAAACTTTTGATTGCAAGGACTAATCTCTATACAAAAAGAAAATCTAATGAATTTTTAACTCCAACGTCCTCTCTAACTCCTTGAACCTCTCAAAATCCAGCTATAGATTTGATCTTAAATCAGTAGACACCAGGCCCTTTATCCCCAGCTTTACTTATCGCCAAAAGACCAATCTATGCAATAAAGAATAATGAAAAGACATCGGCCTAACCCAAGCAGCCGAAGAATCCAGTATTAAGGTAGCCTCTTGGTATTTCCCTAGATGCAATCTTGATTTGAAATATTCCTCCTCTAAATGTAATTGGAAATACAGCTGAGACACATTCCTGCATTAGATGCAAATGCAGAGGAGTGGAGACGCTGCTCACAACTGCTTTCCTTTCCACTTTTACTGTCTTTATAATATAAAGCTACTGATATATGTCATATATTCCAGTGTATTGCATGAGAGTGTTTGGAAATTTTTTGGGATGGCCCTAGAGGATCACGTAGGGTGAAAGGAGCCAAAGCTGGTTTGGTATTTTCCTAATGGGTAATTCTGGGATCAGCCCATTGTAAAATGTTTCCAGGAATAAAAATCAAGGATTTCTTTTTGAGGGAACTAGACTGTTCATTTCAATACCAGGGGCAGGGATAAACTGACCTTTGTGCAATGTGGACAAGTGGAAGACCAGAACCTGGAAATAAATTGCACAGTTAAATTCTAAAAGCATTATAAAGTTTGTTTGTATGGTACATCCAAGCAGACAGATCTCCCTCCTTTGTGTGGGACCTGTAAGAGTCTTGTTGCAGGGCCCATTTTCAGAATGGACCTTCTTTGCCAGAAGGTAGAAGGAAACTACATTTAGCTTGATTTTATACTTTTCCCCTGAGTGTCTTCTCCTGACCACTACCTCAAACAGGACTGTATAATTCCCAGTTTCTGATGCAGGGAAAAAAAACCCATGCACAGATTTTGTTTAGGGGTCTGACCCTCAACTACACGAATCCACTAAAGTCAGATTACAACCTGAGGATATGGATCAGTGAACACTGAGAACTGCAGGATCTAGTCTGTGATTGTACAGGTTTTGAAGACTTCCTGATTATTTTAAAAATCATTCACAAATCCTTATCCCTGCCTAATTTTTTGTACACGTCTAATTGACAACCTCAGAGGATCATTTGCTTCATACTGTACTTGACACATAATTTCTCAAACAGAGATTACTATTAGTCATCTCTCTTCTGTGCTTTGTGTAGGTTCACTAAAGTTGCATCAATCTGTGCTAAAATGAATTTTTATCTGAGTCTTGTTCTGATTACTGAGTAATCTAGTTTTGAAAATAAAAGACAACAGTTCACAAAAATATCATGAATGTTATGTGTTGTAATTTGAATGCTGAAGAATTGTCCTTAAACAGGTGCAGTTAAAAACAGCAATGTCACTCTTCTGAATCCTTCACAATCTCAAAGCTTTTTACATACCATAAATTAAGCCTTATGACACATTAACCATAACATATTAAATATAATATACTTTATATTTCAGCAACTGATATTCTGAGTCATATCCACCCTTCACCCTGTAGGAGACACTCTATTTACAAATGCCAGCAGTGTATCTGTGGGATCCAGGAAGCAGGATTTAATTCCCCATTCAGTTGATGATTTCTTGTAGAAATTTGGGACCATATTATCAGAACAACTCAATTTTCACCACAACAATCCTGTGCATTACCACTGATAATAACACCACCAACATATGGCTTAGAAACTCCAAGCAATTTGTTTAATATCAAACTATGCATCAGTTCTCAGACATTCACAGCCTAATGCAAAAGGACACAACTACAGTTCCTTAAGAACAAGACATGTAGATGTAGTAATTACATTCTAAAGTATCTTCTAGTTTTGGGGAGAAGTCTGCATTCAAATTATGCCAAAGACAAAGCAAACTAGGTTTTAGCTGTTATAAGATCAAACAGAAAAAGAGGTTTCTAGCAGAGCTTAACTTAGTTTTTCATTTTACATTTTACAGCCACGTTTGTATATTTCTAAAGAAATTTCAGTTTCAAAAATTTGCTGAATTTTGTAAAATTCATGACTAGTGGGCATAGGCAAACTTTGCTAGATGGAGGAGTAAAAAATACATATGGCATTAAACGTGGAAAAAAATCACCAGTGTTTCAGACTTGATTATTGGCAGGAATATTTCTTTGGCCCCACAGAAGTTTATAAAAAAATCTTGCTAATATGAATAAACCTGCAGAAATCACTTTCATAACCTATGAGAGTGAAAACTCCTCATGGACATTTTCATCATGGATTCTCCAAGTGATTAGTATGATTACTGAAGAAAGAATACTTAATAACTGTAAATAATACAACATGCAAGCCAGTGATAACTCTGCATCCAAAATACTGTGTTCAGTCCTGATCAAAGCAGAGACAGAGGAATAAAAAGTAGTTTAAGGAAGGACAGAAAGAAGCTATGCAAAAAAAAATCATAAAAAGAATGAGTTGGTTTATTTTGGATGGGAACTAATAGGAGGGGCATGATGAAATTAAATAGAATAATTAGTGAAATATAAAAATACATTGCGACCTCCTGTCTGGTATATCTCATGAGATGATAATGAGATGATATGGCCTCCTCACTAAAGCATACCAAGACCCAGATACACTTCAGTTACTCAGTACATAAGTCATCTGTATAGTAAGAATAAACAGTTTTGGCATGAAACCTCAGGATTTATGTAGGCTGTCTGGTATCAGACATGAGGAAATCTGTAGTCTGTGTGCATGAAAGGAAGATTCCTCTGACACCAAGGTAAATCCTGACTGCCCACTCCTGCTCCAAACTGCAGCTGTAGCCCAACACCATGCAGTGTTGGATACACAAGTGGCATGTCCTTTCAGGATATCTTCTATTATATCTAAATAGACATCTCTATAGACATCTATTGCCCTGGAGAAAGAGGAGCAAAAAAATACAGAGAATGTAGTATACATGTGTCTGCTATGGAATTTCTGCTATGATACCAACTAAGCATCACATAAGTGACTGCAACATCTGCAGCTGTGTTTTTTTCAGAGGTTTCCTTGAGTATCATGCCAAAAAATCTGAAAAATCAGAGTTCTTTTTTATGTAACAGATATTTCTCTCCTACCTGAAATTTTCTAGATCTTTGGTATGGACCTGCAGACAGATCTCTGTTTCATTTCCCTTCTCATGATGTCTCATTCTTAGCTACCTCATTTGCTATCCATTTTCTTTTCAATTCCACATAATAGTTCCCTTTCACCAGGTCTCCTCTTTTTTCCCTAATTTTCACCAAGTATCTCCAAATTCTTACGTATGAACATTGTCTCTCTCTGGTTTCTTTTTCTCTCTTGCCACATTATTTTGCACCTTTATTTTTGTCATATCCTTCAAACATTTTTTCCTCTGTTCCTAAGTGTCTCTGTCCCCCACAGTTATTTTTTATGGCCTCTTGTATCCCTTTTTTCCCCCTCAGTTTTCCATTTGTTGTTTCTCTTGCACAGTTCTGTACCTTTGCATACAGCAGCTACAACCTGTGTGAAGATGAGGGAAACAGATAGTGGCAATGGACAGATGGTCTTTTTAACTCTGATTTCTATCTGATAGTTATACTAACATAGCAACGAAATCTTAGAATTCTAATAAAAGTTTAGCAGAGAAAGCTAAGTCTTAACCAGACTTAACCAAAAAGTAAAATTATAAATAGGTTCAAATAGCTCTTCAAACAAGAAAATAAATATTCAACTCCAACTTCTGTTTTTACCTGGGAAATATTCAGAATAGAAAAAGGAGGCTACTAAGAGGTACAGATTGTGAACTAGTGGCTGAAGCTAGAGCTTGACAGATGTCCAGTGTTTGATGGGCCTCTAGCATTCAAATTACTCTCAGATTAGCCAGCACATCTCCAGTAATAAAGGAGAATAATGATTTCAGCTCTCTTATTTATTCATTTTACACTGAGTCTGAAAGCCATAAAACAGTGTGCTGATGGATGTAAATTGTCTCAGACAATTAGCTCCAATTGTACAAAAGCAAATTTGAAGTCTCTCCAGTTTAATAAGCAAGATGCCTTGGATTGCATTTCAAATATTAGTGAAGTAAACAAAAAGACAAGGAAAAAAAAGGCTTATAGTGGGCAGACAGATGTGTAATGTCCAGGGTGTGACTGGAAAACACTGTTAGGAATATAAATCTGCAATGAGGACACTTCAGCACAAAATAATACCATTGCTCAAAAGCAAATTTACCCATACTTTGTGTATTTTTTAGTAATAATATTTTCTTAAAATTGCTGATACTGTTATGATGTTATTTATAGTATTTCTTGGTTTGATTACTAGATCCATATTGGTTCAATTCCTTCATTAAACAGTTATTTGATCTCCTCAATAATTCAGAAAACCTCTCTGCAGTGTCTATGGCAGATCTTTCAATAAAAGGAACTTGAGTAAGACTTCTTCCTCTCAGCAGTCAGCAAAGTAATTAAAAAAATTTATACAATATTCTTTTATTGTGCCAAAGAACCACAATTCAGCCTGGACACTTTCAAGCTGTACTGTAGATGTTTCTCTAAATCTATCTTTTTTAAAGTTTTAAGATTTCTTGGAAAGGCACCATAGATTTGAACCAAAAAATTCAAGACCTAGCAAAGTGGACTCAACTGCTTAAATGTCATCTGATTATTAATTTCATTCTTGTCTTGCTGAAATTTGTTTCTTTTGTTGGTCCTGAGAGGTAGTTGGAGGAGGATTGATCCCTAGTCATTCAGAAAGGAATTTGAAGGAAGTGTAGGAAGTGATGGCTTAATCAGTTTCAGATTTAAGACATCCTTTACCCTTATGGACATTAAAAAAAATTGTACTTGTATTTGTATAAATGAAAACTATGACATACGTTCAGCAAATCTAAGGAATCCCACAAGCATCAGATTTATCACCCATTTGCTGGACTTGTGCAGCAGGTACATAGTGTTGTCAGCATGCCAGGATGATGGCAGATTTCCTGAACAATGCCGTAGAAACATTCAGCACAATGTCCTGTGTTACAGATCTAGTCACAGAGGCTCAATAGATCCTCCTTCAGTTGTCTCAGGGCTGTCTGTTCCGTTTGACTGTTTTAGCTTTGAAGTTATGACAAATGACTTCTGTGAAGTTGACATCAAAGCTGAAACTGTGGCAAAGGCTGAAACTGGATGATCTCTTTGGAAAGTATCAGTTTCTACAAAACTGATGGGAAAGTAGTGGGGATCTACAAACCACCGATTCACAACAGCACTGCTAGCAATTATCTAGTGCTGCAACCATGGGTGCTGTCATTTCATTTAAGTAAAAAACTCAACCAATGAGTAAAATTTTCAGTGCTGCAAGGGAAGAAAATATTATAAATGTGAGATGAAAATAAATTATATGCTTAATATAGCAAGTAAACAATAGAAGAGAAAGAAAATCATCTCAGTCTTTCTTTTGGTGAACCTGACCTTTGATACCCAGACCACACTTACTTCATCTGCAAATGAGTGCTGCAAGGGATATCAATTAGTTATTGCAAAGAGACAGCAGTACCTGAAGAAAAAGACCTGGCTCTCATGTAGCCTAAGGCCTTTTTCACTGCAATAACAGTGTAAATGAACTTATGCAGCGTGTGAAAATTCCATTTGCAGTTGTAGAACAGCAGAATGGGCTTTTGTATATACGTCAATTGGATTCTCTCTATTTCCTGCTTTCCAGCACATCTGCTATTGAGATGGGAATGGTCCTGAAGGACATACCTAGCATGTATTAGCAGTCCCAATGTGCTCTGTTTTTTTTCCACAGTGATTGTTTCAGCCTGAAGTCCAGTCCAGAAAATAGCTGTCTAAAAGGACGTCTCTTATTGAGTTTTATTAATGGAGGTCAAGACAATTAAATACATGGTTTGCTCAGCCAGTGAATACTGAGAACTAGGTATGTGATTTTGTACAAACAAGTACAAATACTGTGTTTAGAAAATATACATTCAAAATACTATGACTCAAACTCTGAACTGCTGAAAAATGAGATTTTTGGTTAACTAAGTAACAATGACGGGAGCTTTTATGTAAAAGGTTTTGGGGGTTTTTTTCAGTAAATGTCGCCATCTTCCTTTCGGCAACATCTTATTAAAAACATCATTAAGAATAGTCCCAAGAGTAATTGCTGACTATCTCTCTAAAATATTCCTTCCGACTTGATAACCTTACCTGTTGTCTTTCCTCCTTTCATCCATGGCTGGTCAGTTCCACATTCCACTTGTTCAGAAAACTAGCTTAGGCAGCTATCAGTTGGTTTGGGGAAAGGCTGCATTTTTTTCTTTGTTGTTTACACTGTATTCTTAATCACTTTGCCCTTCAAAATTCTGCCTAAGTTTTACATAACATTATTAAGCTCCTACAGAATCTTCCTTACAAGTGAGCCAAATCATGGTTCTTTTCTCAGAAGAAAAAAAAAAGACCAAAATCAGACCTGACGGCACTAATGTCTCCATTTCCTGTCTGTTCTGCTTTTATTGATAGAGCTTTGGATTTAAAAAATATATTCTTTCTTTCATTTCCCTTGCAAAATTTAAGCGGGCTTGGTCAGCTTAGTCAACTTTTGTCAAATCTTACTTTATCACTGTATTTCCTAGGCTTTAATGTGCAACTTTCCTTGCTGATCAATCTCTTTCTTCATTCTCTGCAAGCACTCTGCTTACTCCAAATATCCTCTTTAAGGTGCTATTAATTGAGCATAAGATTACATATTTTTAATATCGTGTGCAAAGTATTTTTGAAATCGCAGAATTTAACACATTTCTTTAAAGGCAATATTATAGTTTAGCAAATATGGATATCTATCAGCATATCTGCACAATCCATAGTGCATACCAGTTGGTGTCAAAGTAGTAATTAAATACAGCGCAAAAGCAAATCAGGTCCTCCAAATGTTAATCTCATTATCACCTTCTCAGCACTGCTTGCCAGAAAGTTAACAGCCGTTAAAGCTCTGCTGCTCATCCAATCAGAATATTAAATTAATCAGTATGGCCTGACACAAATATTGCCAGTGGTGTTAATCCTTTGCTTTGTACATAGCAAATGGGGAAATAAGTGGCAGTCTACAGAGCTAGATGCATTCCTATTAATATTTCAAATGTGCATCCTGCTTTGGAATGTTTTAAGTCATGGTGTGCAATGAAAAGTTTCTCTGAGACTGGAAAATGCATCTCATGTCTGGTTCCCAAGCTCTTTCCCTTGCCTGTGTTCCCCTAGCAGTGGTCATAAGCTTTCTCTCTATTTTCCCTCTCTGAGCTGTCATATCACTTCCTGGCAAATTTTTAAAAAATGTGCCAACAGTCTATGAAATGAGATATGATTAGATAGATGTACCCAGACAGGCTCCAGTATTCAACAGGCATCTGTTGTAGGCAGCCATCTGAATCACAATTTAACATTGTTCCTATAAATGCATTTTGGGTATCACAAATGCTATATAGTAAACTTTTTTTTCCCCTATAACCAGACAAACATGTGAAAACAGTGGCTGAAAGAGTTCTCCTGTGTTGTAAATCTTGGCTAATGAAAGACGTCATGTTCTCAGAGATTTGGATACTGCTCGACTGAGGCCTTTGCCCTGCCTTTGTTATGATAGTTGCAGCTAAGCCATGATCCTGTCAGAATTAATCATAGATAATAAAAAAATATTAAATGTACATAATTCCACCTTTCATGTGGATGCTTCTATTTATAAATTATGCACATCTATAAAGAGCATGTTTACAGCCTTCCAGAATTACAACTCTGTGTGTACATCCAGATGTGCATATCTGTATGGAAGAATATATATATATATATGAGCGAGCAAACATATATGGGAGAACCTGTGCACATGTACATCCATGTGTATAGAGCTGCCTAAATATTTTTGTGCGTGTATATCTATATAAACACAGAATATACATGCATGCATATACTCATGCTGCAAGAAGAATAAATATTCATTGCTCATTTTAATAATTCATCATAATAAATATTTATATAACATACACAATGATGTGTTGTGGTATAAATGTTTCAGTGGCATGAGTTGGGGCCGAATACATTATTTATGAGTGACAAAGCCACAAGTAAGTCATGCAGGTCAGCAATAAAATCTTTCTACTTCACTCTCATGAATTTCTCACATATCAGCAGCAGAAGAGATGAAATATTTTTCAAACGCCTAGGACTGTTAAAAAATTTTTGTTCCTGATACTTTCATATATGAATGCTCCTCTTCATGACCATAACGAATTCAAAATGACTTTAAATGTGTACATAAATTTAATATTTTAAAATTTTTGTATTTTGGTAAAATTAAACTCAGGTGTCATTTATTAGCAGGGAGTAGAGACAGCACTGAAAGAAAGATATTATTAGACCCAAGTTGCGTATAACATTTTGAAAATAAATCTGTGTTTCTGATAAGAATAGGGGAAAGAACACAGCCTGATGCAATGTAAAATACAACACAACAATAACTTTTCCAGGACTCAGAGTTATGCATTTCAGGTTTTTGCCAGGTAAATGCTGGAAAAGCTCCATATAGAACAATCTCTGCCTTGATCCTAGGATTTTCTTTTTTCTTACTTAACAGACAGTTGTCTGAAGCTGTTTGGAGGCGTGAAATATTCAAGCCAGTCTTAGAAGAGATGGATTGGTGGCAGGAAAAACATGAGACAGTCAAAGTTAACTGATAAATTGAAGAAGGATGAGATAAATTTTATTTATACCATAGTTTAGCAATCTAGCGTATGACTATACAATTTATCTCATTGCTATTGCCACTACTTGTGTAGTAATGTGCTTTTGTTTGCATGTTTTTACCTCTGTCTTTTCGCTAGTTTGGGTACAAGGTGCATTTGTTTAGGTCTGTAAGGTGGTATGAAGAATGGACACAGTGTAACTTTTCCAATACCATATAATGCCCTGTGATGACAGGAGATGCCTGTTATTAATTTGGATAATTCTGGACAAAGAGACATTACACATCAAAAAGTGCTCAACCCAGGCAAATGGGCAAGTACAGTTTTGAAAAAGATGAGTGTGTGTGAAGAGCTTCCATGTAGATCTTTTATTGTGGTGGCCTGGGGAAAAAAATGCTTTGGATTAGAATAGTATGGCACTAAAAGTTGCTCTGTGAATAATGCTCCTGTATGCCTATACACACCTTTTTTACTGTTAGTATTATTTTTATTGTTATCACATGATCTTTTACATCTGTTGTTTAGAAGGAAAAGAGACTGCACTGGGTAAAGTAACATTTTTTTCCTCTACCACTTTAACAAACAGCCACTGATACCAATACCTTGCAACCCCCTACAAGATAATACCAGTATCTCGTCTCCCCAGCCCCTAAGCCTAACTGTGCATATTTTCATTAATTATAATTTGGAGGAGATGGAGAGTTTCTTTGAGGTGACAGACAAACAGCAGGATATCATGAATATGTATTGCATGTCTGAGAAAATAAATTAACAGGGGCCATCCACTCTGGTGACCCACTTAGGCTGTCATTGATGAGTGTGACAGGAAGGTTCTGTAAGAACTGGATTTGCATGACAGACTTTTCTCCTGATCAACTAATTTACCCTATGCATTTAGATTATTTTAACCACTACATGGCAGTCAGATAATTAATCACTAAATCACCAATAGTGACATTAAGGTACAAGCAATACATTATTGCTGATTACCACTTAAAACTCTAGCTTGTCAGGCTTCAGTTCAAAAATTGGTGTAATCTTACACTGAGTAATGAAATATATAATCTGATATTTTCATGAGGTTAGATGTTTAGGGGAAGAGGTTGATAAACTACAAATAAATGTGTTTTGTTGTTCTTTACAACAAACATGCACAAGTGATGGGTACTAGTTCCCCAAGTCTTCTCTTTTATCCCTTTGTAAAAATGGGGGCTGTTTCCCTTTTCCACTGAGTGGAAACTTCACTGGACTGCCACAACTTCTCAAATATGATGGAGAGTGGCTCAGCAACTTCATCTGCCAGGTCCCTCAGGACCCATGGAGGCATCTCATCAGGTACCTTTTCCTGAGGAAAAGGACTCATGGATGAAAAGCTGGACATAAGACACCAATGTGCATCTACAGAAGGACAACTGCATCCTGGGCTGCATCAAAAGAAGTGCAGCCAGCAAATTGAGAGAGGTGACTCTGCCCCTCTACTCTGCTCTGGTGAGACCCCACCTGGAATACTGTGTCCAGCTTTGGAGTCCAGCAAAAATTCATTGAGTATCCCAACCTTCTCCATATCTCAGGTAACCAAGTGTCCTGTTTCATTTTAACAAATGCATCAACAAAGACATGTAAGAAGTAGAGTAAAAAAGGCCAACTGATTTCTTAAGAACTCAAAAATTAAGGATAGAATTTTTTTCCTAGCAGACATACAAAAAGTCCTCTACTCTAAAAACTCATCAGGCATTCACAATCCTGTTTATCACAGAAGGAATGCACACAAAGGGACTATAAAACTGTTTTGAAAATTTGTAGAAAACCTTTAGTGTTTGCATATTTTTTGACTGACTTTAGACTGCACAGTTTTAATGACAGCAAAAAGATCCAAAACAAAATTCCCTAGCCCAGTTGGCCCCTGACACTTTTGGAGACTTAAGCTTCTTAGTTGGAGGATTTAGTGTTTGAGATCTGCTGGCTTTAATCATCTAGGCTTACTTGCAGTCAAAGAAACAAGTTAGGTCTAGAAGCCTTATTTATCCTGAGGCACACCTGGCAAATCAGTTGTTTGCAGCTCCCTCACAGTGACCAGGAATTCATCAGCCCCTGCATGTGTCTTGGGTACCTTTTGAAGGGATCCACCTGTTGGGATGCAATGGACTGAGACAAACATAATCCATTTGGTAGCCAAGGTATTTCTTTGTACGTATAATTCATTAGGGTTTTTTTCACAAGCTATAACTACTTCTGACTCTGTGCTTTTTTGTTCATTTATTACTGAGTATTGGGCAGTACTGAAAAAGTCCCAGGAAGCAAAGTACTGCAGCTAATATTTTTTATAAATCCACCTTGACTCCTATCCCTTAGCAATTTCTTGTAAGATGAGCTGCAATTTTATCTTAAAGACTTCTCTTAATTCTCAGCCAGCAAGTGAGTTTAAGTGACTGGAGGAGTACAGTAAGGGGCAAGGCCATTCATGTCATTGACTGAAGTACTCTCAAAACTTTGAAAATTGTGTAGGGTTCTTTTGTTCAGAAATGCTGGAAGGACAACTATTATCAATGCACTTCACAGGCAACAATACTTTTTGAGGAAGTCTCTTTAAAATCTATGTTTAATAAATAAAGCAGTATCTTTTTTAGTGCCGCCAGCAGAGGAAAGGAAAAGCTGATGTCCTAGGATATTAAGCCAGACACTTCAAGCTTCCCACAGTATAAAATCCATACCCTGGACTACAGAGGTAATCTCATAAACAATAATCACGGTATGTTTGCTGATCTTACAGAGCTTCTCTACCTGGACCTATTTTTGGAAAGTGGTTTACCTCAACGCATGACAGCAAGGCAAAATTAATTCTCTGCTGCTACTGTCTGTAACTAATTTTTCTATGTTTAGAGGAAGAATCCCCATTTCTTGAAACCCAAATTGTACCTATTGTCCTACCATTAAAGTTCAAGGACATCTCATCCAATGTTCAGATCAAAGCTGTTCTTCATACTTATCTATGAAGACCAGGGACTATGAAGCCGAAGCAGATCTTCCAGGTCATGCTAAAGCCTAAAGGGAGATAGAAATTGTGTGATCCTTAGTCCAATCTGACCAAATATATATTAGACCAAAAGCAACACAAAATGTGTCTTTGAATAAGCTGAAGTTTGTGGTCTTGCAAAATATTTGTTAACTTCACATATGTTATTGTGGCAACAACAAAAAGTGGTTGAAACTGAGTCATCTTATGGAAAAGAAACCAAGATTCACTTCAATGGAAAAGTGAGAAATAAGATGTGAAACCAGAAATGTAATCACAAGCTTATACAGAAGTGCTCCAAGGGAGGTGATGTCTTTATCTCCTGATCCAAGTCTTGCATATACAGCTTGCTTGCATTAAATATAGAGCAAGCATATAATCAAATATTTGGTGGTCAATAACTGATTGACAAAAATCATTGGTGGTCAATGGCTTGAAGTCCAGATGGAAGATGGTGACAAGCAGTGTTCCTTAGGGGTCTGTACTGGGACTGGTGCTGTTTAATATCTTTATTAATGATCTTGACAGTGGGATTGAGTGCACCCTCAGCAAGTTTGCTGATCACACCAAACTGACTGGTGAAGGTTAATGTGCCAAAGGGACAGGGTGCCACTCAGAGGGACCTGGGCAGGCTGGAGAATTGGGCCAAGGTGAACCTCATGAGGTTTTCAAAGCAAAGTGCAGGGTCCTGTACATGGGTCAGGACAATCTCCATACAGTTTAGGAGGTGATGTGCTAGAAAACAATCCTGAGGAAAAGGATGAACCTCATGAGGTTTTCAAAGCCAAGGTGAACCTCATGAGGTTTTCAAAGCAAAGTGCAGGGTCCTGTACATGGGTCAGGACAATCTCCATACAGGTTAGGAGGTGATGTGCTAGAAAACAATCCTGAGGAAAAGGATGAACCTCATGAGGTTTTCAAAGCCAAGGTGAACCTCATGAGGTTTTCAAAGCAAAGTGCAGGGTCCTGTACATGGGTCAGGACAATCTCCATACAGGTTAGGAGGTGATGTGCTAGAAAACAATCCTGAGGAAAAGGACTTAGGGGTACTCATGGATGAAAAGCTGGACATGAGCCACCAATGTGCATCCACAGCCCAGAAAGCCAACTGCATCCTGGGCTGCATCAAAAGAAGTATGGCCAGCAGATCAAGAGAGGTGATTCTCCCACTCTACTCTGCTCTGGTGAGACCTCACCTGAAATAATGTGTCTCAGAGCCCTCTACACAAGAAGGATGCAAACTTGTTGGAGTGTGTACAGAGGAGGGCCACCAAGATGACCAAGGGGCTGGAGCAACTCTCCTATGAAGACAGGCTGAGAGAGTTGGGTTTGTTCAGCTTGGAGAAGAGAAGGCTCCGGGGGGACCTTATAGCAGACTTCTAATACCTGAAAGGTGCCTATAAGAAAGCTGGGGAAGAACTGTTCACAAGGGCATGTAGCAATACGACAGGGGATAATTGTTTTTTTAAACTAGAAAAGAGGAGATTTAGGTTGGATATTAATACAAAGTTCTTCAGTATATTGTGATGGTAGATCACTGGAACAAGTTGCCCAGCAGGCCCTATTCCTGGAGATATTCAAGGTCAGACTTGATGGGGCTCTGAGCAACCTGATCTAGTGAAGGTTTTTGTGCTTACTGCAGGGAAGTTGGACTAGATGACCTTTAAAGGTCCCTCCCAACCTAATGCATTCTATGATTCTAAATTGTCATAGGAGGGGAGAATCCAGGATTCATGTACTACATCAGAGCTTGTGCACCCAAGTCCATGTTTGAGCTGTGGCCTGTCCCTGGACATTCACAGCACATCTGCAAGGTTTATTTCCCCTTTCCTGCTCCTCCTTGCATTGCACATAGAGTCATGTGCAGGCTCTAGAACAGCCGTGGCAAATTCGGTCCCCCTCATACCAGGTAGAATAACGCCAGCCCCCTCTGAGAACACAATGTCTAACCAGCCTCTACACCTTTTCCTCAGCAATAATTTCATACCTATCCCCACTATCTTGCCAGTCTAATACCTGCCAGTCTATTAGCTGAAAGAAAGGCATTCCACATTTCCTGGAAAGCAGAAAAGAAACAGGAATTCCTTGAAAACCTCACTTACTTAGATAAAATGCAGATTTTGCCATTCGCTCAAGTTTTGGAATGCTAACATTAATCCTCTTATTTTAGCAGGATTAGTGGACAGGTAATTCAAGAAATTTAATATGTACAATTGACTAGGTTTGAAAGTGAGGAAACAGGATGTTACTCATTTTTAGAGAAGAGTGGTTTGTGACAGACATATAAAAAAAGAGCAAGTAGTATGAGATATAAAAGCAAGAAAATCTTTTCATCATTTCTCTTTCCTTTTTCCTCATTCTATTATATGATGCCTAAAAAAGTAGTCTGTTCCTGGAAGGATATTCATTTTGACCAAGTAATTTTGAACAATGTCATCTTGGTAGCACATATTTTTTTGTTATTCTGCTCAAATATATTTTTCTTGATTTATATCTTTCCTTGAGGGTTGTCTAAATTTTCAAGACTGGTAGAAGAAGTGCCATGGCCAGTAAATAACTTAATGAAATCCTTCCTGTAGCTAACTGGTGTGGGGACAAAAGCCCTTTGTAGCAACTGATTCTCATATTTAGGAATTAAGAAAACACACACACCCCCTCCAAAATGGGCTGTTTTCTGCTCATGAGTCAGTATCTTTCATTTACAATCAGTGGAAATGGTGGATTTTTTTAGACCAAATGTTTCAGGAAAAAAAGTAATGTTTCCATTTTCCAACCATTAGTAATGTACAAACTGCAAGTGAAAAGACTTATTTGCATGCTTAACTTAATTATGTGAATAGGTCTGTTCAGTATGTGCATGCGTGTTTGCAGAATGGAAGCCCAAAAGACCAATCTTAGTCCCAGTGGAATTAGGAAAGGCTTTACCAATTATTTCAGTAGAAGCAGGATCATGACATTACATATGAATGAGAATTGATGGTTTAGAGACACAATTGTTTTCAGAGCAACTGCTTTGTACACTGCCAATTTGTTCAGCTCCCTAAGGTCTGTTACTGAGTCCCACAATTCCCTATCTTCACTTGGAAAGACACATACCGCTTCACCCTTACAAGAAGCTGTGAAAATAGCCACTTGATGTGGGAAGAAATGACTTATTTCATAATTCCTAGCAGAATAATTTTGCTTAATAATAGCTTAAAATTATTATTAATAATAACTTAATATTAAAGAAGAATAAAACAAGACACAAAGTGAGCTTAACTTATAGTTGACCATTAAAATGTCACGAACTAGTAGATAAAGACAGTCTGTGGGACAACTCACTCCCCAAAGGATTGTTTAGTGTTTTGTAAAAAATTACATTTAAAAGACAATTTGTGGACCTAAGAAGAGATACTATTTAATGAAATGCAGCTGTCCATTTATTTGGACCCATGATTTTTTCATAAGAAAGAGTTAGAAACAAGTTAAAACTGCAGTGAGAAATACTCTAGTTTAACTTCCAAGTTTGCAAGCACTCACAAACCCCTTTGCTTAGCTTATTCTCCACCCTCCTTTCTCATCTCCTCCTGTTGATCCCTTTTCCAGCTGAAGCACTGTGAAGATGCATAGGAAAAAGGCTGAGAAACAACCAGTAAACTCTTTTTAAGATGACCCATTAAAGGAAAATCTAACAGGGATTTCCTGTCTTCATAAAATATGCAGTTTGCGTATTCTTAATGAATCATAGAGACACAGATAACTACTGTAGGTGGAAAATGAGCCATCAGCCTCCTGCCACCCTTTAGTTCTTTGGGGGTTCACGGCAGGGAAATACTTTGAACTATTCCTCACCCTCATGTAAATCTTCATTTTATTCCCCTCCTTTTCTTTCTGTTCCTCTGCAGCTCCCTCACTTGGATTTTCCCTCTTCTCCTTTAAAAGGCACCATCTCCCCTCTTCCCACCCCTGCATTTTGTGTGCCCCCAGTCTCCTTTTCTTCCTGCCAGCATCCTCCACCATCCATCCTGCTTGCTGTCATCTCCATGCGCCTGTAAGTAAATCTGCTCTCATGGCAGCAGCCCGGGTTCCTCTCTCTGCTCTCTCTCACCATTTAGCAGCAAGGCACTGCCACCTGCAGAGAGCAGCTTTGACAGTGACAACTGCACAGGAAATGGGAAACGGGAAAATCTGTCTGCTGAAGGAATAGCAGCTACACAGATTTTGGAGGTTTTTACTTTGAATGAGGAATCAGTTCTCCTACACGTTCTTAAATACATTCTTATTTAATACAAGGTAAAAGAAAACATGCCTACTTCAATGGTTCAACAGGATACGGTTTTGGAATAACCCTTGCGATACAAGCTTTGTTCTGTTAAAATTACGAAGTTAAGTCAAAGTCTGTCTGGGCTATGAAAAGTTCGTTGGACATTTAGTTTGCCATCTGATTTGAACACAGGTTTATCACTTCCTTGTGCAAGTGGCAGCACATACCTATGTCTACCTGATTTAAAATCCAAGATTCTTCAGAGGCACCATCAAAGGGTCCAAACAAGTTTATGCCTTGGTTTTGAATGCTGCCTTACCAGTGAAAATCTTTGTTAAGTCATACCCAGGGGTGTGCTGCTCTGTTGATTGAACAAAGAAGCACTGCAGTTTGAAGAAATTTCCTTCTGTCCTTTTGGAGACCACTGGCAACTACAGGAGCTTCAACTTTGGAGCCTGGAAATATGTATTGACAAATTAAATGTGCTTTCTGGAACTGAAACCAACTGCCTGGTATGTCCCATTCACATGAGTAAAATTTCTTGGCCTACAGAGTAAGATGGTTGATTTCACGTCTCACATTGAGAAGATCCCTGGCCAGTGCTCAGTCCTGAACTGTACCCAAGCATTGTTTCTGAAAGCGTTCATTATCCTGGGCCATGTCTGTGCCAGAGCTGTTCTAAAAACAGAAGTTCAGACAATGAAGTTGTAGCCTTGAAAGGATCCTTTGGCAATTTTTACTTTACTTGATGCAGCCTTTTATCATTTAACTATTTGGAGCAAAATCTGGATGCCTCAGAAGCGTTTGTTTCAGACTGATTTATTTCCTCTCCAGTGATATAAGGCTCTTCTCAAGATCAGCTCATTCTTCTCAAATGTACAGACAGCTCTACATCTTCTTCTCCACTGTTGCTCCTCTCTACTTGCACTTTGGTTTTCACTCTAAGACAGAAAGCACATCCCCTGTCAATGTCTTTCAAAGAATAATAACCCCTCCCTCCCTTTCCATCCTGTACTTTCACAGATTCAATGCATCACAGATGCCAACTACTGCAGCTGGAGCGTTTAAGTGGGTGGACAACACATCGACTGTATTGTGTACAAGTCTTTTGCTATGTCATGGCCTAGACCTGGACTTGTAGCTGACTTTCCATCAATCACATCTCTGAGAACTGATTAGGCACATCTGGATATGGAAGTGTTTGACGAGGAGGTAGGAGAGCAAACATCACCAGTGATGGACAATTAATGACCAGGGTAAGGGTCAATGACAGCACTGAAGAAGCAGCCAGCTGTGTCTCCTCTTTTCCAAACAGTGGATGTCATAATATAACAGCTGTGGAGGGAAAAGAAGATGACTTGTGGGGACTTAAACCACAAACTTCATCAACAAGACTTGCAGAAATTTCAAAGCAGACTTTAACTGCGTAAAAATACCTTGGTATCTGACATTCATTAAGCACCAACATTAGTCAAATTCTACAGCTTTCTTTCACTGTCTCTGGATTGGTAAGAAACATTGGAAACCGGTTGCTGTACCTGAGTAGTTAGTTAAGTTAGTTGCTCTAACTTAATTCAGTCTAAATTAATTTTCACCTATACCTTGCTTCTGAGATTCAGTCCTCAGGTTACAAAAATTCTTGCTTTTACTGACTTTAAGCCTAACTACAAAAGTTAGACTGCTTCCTTAATGGAATGGACTAAATTACTCCAGTGGACCAACTGGTCCTGTGTGTCTGCGAGATGATTTCAGCTCCTGCAGAGACATCCGCAACTTCAGGAAATGTGGAGTTAGCCAAGCAACTATCATTCAAGGAAAAAAGAAAATGGTTTTTAAACGGAGTTTTAAAATAAAATTAACCAAGGAGAAATCTAAGAACTTTCACTTCTCTACAGAGCTGAGAAAAAGATGCAAAGGAAAATATTTTCCAGGTCAAAATTGGCCTGGCAGCACAGATATACATAGCATTTGCATTGCCCTATGGGAACTCTGCTATATGTTACATGCACAGTATTTTTTCTCTCACTCTCATTCTCCAGATAAGCTGAGGCTGAAGCAGTGTATAAATGCATACCTGGCAGGAGGCCAGGGCAGAGTCATTAACTGTGTTCTGGAAAAAGAAGTGTCATGTAATGTCTGATCAAGAATTATACAGCTGCTGAAGATAAGAAGATTTTCCCCTTAAAAATCATGAGAAATGACTGGAGAGTCCCAGAAGCTGGGTGACCTAACCTGTCCATCACAAAGAGACAAACCCCAGCCTGCAGTTCTTTTTGCTGCTGCTGCTGCCGTGCTATCTCTTAAGTCTAAAACCATCATGCTGCAGTTCAGCTCAAACTCTTCTGAGTACTCCAGCTCATCCAAGCAGCCATTTGCTGCGATTTGTTCCTTTACAGGTGCACTGCTATAAATCAGGAGCAAGACCATGGAGGTTAGAGGGTTTTTGTCAATATATAAGCAACATAAGCAAAACAGGCTCAAACAAGAGTAAAAACTTTGGCCAACTTTTCAAATTTATACCAAATGACAGATTTATGGAGTAGATTATAAACTATTCAAGGCAGTACTATCTTTTTTTTTTTTGTTGTTCTGATATTCCACATACTGAGACTGAAGCCTCCAGAGCATGAATAATTATATATCTGTTATAAGGAATGTTTTTATTTTTAAATGTGAAAAACAGTATTGTCAGCAAAGCATAAATTTATCTTTTGAGAAAAATGGCTCCCCACCCAATCTTTAGCAATGACAGAGGGGAAAAGGTCAGTTCCTAGAACTATACTGAACATGTATCATCAAACTTACCATATCCAGTATAGCTCTGGCATACGCTGATTGTGTTTTCTTTCACTCTTTTTTCTTCTTGTTCAGTGTTTTAGGGCTTTTCATCTCAGAGTTTCACTGCTATCTGTCTTTGTGTGTGGATGATACAGGGACTTTCCATATGCTCAGAATAACTTAAATAAACTCTTCAGCCATTTGAAATGTGGGTGTTACTGTTTAAGGGGAAAAAAAGAAGATGGAGGGGAAACGACAGATGTTTTTACTCAGCAGTGTGCTCCCATGATTTTAATAAAGATTTTTGATATATAAATAGTGCTTGCAAGGCTAAATATTTTTCATGTGGTATTCAGCTGTAGCTTTGTTGTTTTTATCAGAATTAAATTCATCTGGAAAAAAAAATATATAATACAGTATTAATATACATGTATATGTCTCTCTATGGTTCTATAAAAGTATACAGTTCTTTAAAATGAAAATAAAGCCAGAGTAGGAATTAAATAACATCAAAATATTAGAAACTTGAACTATTCAATGAGTAAGCCACTGTGTTCACAAATACCCCTAGAGACTCCATATGGTTCCAGCAGTTGCATCACCCTCCCCAGTTTGGGGCAGAAAAGTCAGACTCTGCATGGTATGCATCTAAACCTAATATCAGTCCCACTCAAGCCCCACATAATCAGGTGTGCATTTAAATGTGTATCCTCAAAATGATTCTTTTGTACAAGAAGACTGAACATAGTCACAAAAATTGGGGTAGATTCACAGTTTACAAACAGCTTACTGGCAATGTGTCATACTCCTCAGCTCTAAATTTGTGATACTTAAAAATGGGTCTAAATGTTGGAAAGCTAAGGTTTTTTGAACCAAGACTCATAGAAATTGACAGGACTTCTCAATTTATTAGTTACTTGAACTTAGTATCAAGTCTGAAGAACTTGATTTAGCAGAGCTGGTGGCCAGAGACTATCCTTCTTCAGCTCAACATTTAATTTTAAACATGAATCAAATGGGCTTTGACTGAGTGAAACTTCATTAACTTCCAACTATATATGGAGGTGTCATCACGATACCTCCCAACAAGCAGGCGTGCACCAGACACAATGAAGATCATTGAGAGCAGAGAGGTGGCCTAAAACGGAGAAGGCAAAGTTTCATCTCTAGGCTCCAAGTCTTGCTCTAAAAGAATCTTCTCTACCACTGGGCAAGTCGCTAGGCGTTTCTCCAGTATCACACCCATGCTAATATATTATGAGTGGGGTTCGTGTCAGGGGTTTTTTTATGCATCCTTCACTGTTGGTGCTATCAAAAGAGACACCCCAGCTCTCTCCATCTTGCTATGGCTGCAAGTTCCCTTTCACCAGTGCTAGGAAATATATTGCACAGTGAGCCAAAGAAGTGACTTGACCTGATGGAAAACTGACCATTTTATTTTGATGGGTAAATTTTTGGCTAGGTAATGTCTCTGAGGTTTGGTTGGGGTTTTTTTTCCACACAGCTGAGCTATCTTCAGTCCAGGCAAAAGGGAGCTGTTAGGAACACACAGACAGAAAGGGGGAGGTCTGAACTACCCTTTCAGCCACATCCTCAGCTGAGAATGTGATCCCCCAGGCTTTCAGCACAGTATGTTAGCTCTGGTGCAGCGTGTGGCCAGAACTGTGTCTGGACCAAAAATTTAGATGCAGACGCCTACACTGGTGACTTTTCCCATCATATTTCCAATTCCAATGTTAGCATGGGAAGACCAAGCTCAGTTCTGCTTGTACCTGCTAATGTACACCTACACATAGCTTCTGTGCATCTGCTCTTTGTCTGGTAACTTGGGGAAAACTGTATTACCTTATATGACGGGGTAACATATTCTGAGAGAAAATGCTTTCACAGCTTGTGAGGCTTTCAAGCACTGAAGTAAGATGTGCCAGTCAAGCATTGTGGATAACTATGACAAAAATTTGCATATAGTTCCCCATTAGAAAATGATTACGATACTGTGAAAGGAATACTTATATTTTAGTATCCTGCTCTGCTCAAAGACTGTTCATTTAAGCATAGGTCGTTGTCTTATTTTTGTACAGTGAACTGGTTGTAATCCTTCATCACAGAATACCATACAGTTATTGAATACACACACAGACAGAATGGCTTAGGGAAATTGATCTTTCAACAGTTTTGTTTAGTAACATGATTTAACGTGTGTTTATTTTAGGCTTGCTGATGCAATGCATGGTGTATAATAAAGACTGCTAAGGAATCCTAGTCTAAATAGAATTTAATCACAAAACAAAGATTATATGCTCTTACTATTTTTGTTCATTTTGTGGATTTCTGTAACCAGTACACCACTAGTGGTTCTGATTAATGTTGGGAATATTGAACAGAGCTTTATTCTCCATCCCTACAAGGCTTTTTGGAATATTTATTTAAATAATTTAATTTTAGATGAGAATTTATGTATCTTGAACAACTTTGTTACTAAAATGCCACTTTCAATGAAGAGATCAAATGTAATTTTTTTCATTTACAAATGTGATATTGTTTCTGTTTGGAAAGGAAAACACACTGAAGTCATTATTGGAACCAGATTTCCCAAGTGCTTTTTAAATAAACTGTACGAGAGACTTTGATCTAGTTAGCTGACTGATATCACAGTTCTATTCATATGTCCTCCCCAATTCTGTTGAAACCCTGCTACCATTTCAGATCATGTGTTGTACCACTAATAGGTGTAGTTTCTAGAAGTGAAGGCCAATAGCGAAGGATCTGTAAGCTAAAAGAAAATCTATCCAACATAAAGTGAAATGTGCTACACAAATTTGACTCACAAAACCCAAAAGGAATGATTTTCCTTCCCTTCTGTCTAGCCTCTGTATAAAACTATTGTTTAATTTGGGTGAGTGAGGTCAGTGGAATCATCATCCTTTAAAAAAAGATTCATCATTTCGAGTCCAAGCTTTTGGAATCTGTCTTATGTTTGCAAATTACCGGCTGTGACTGCGAGGCGATCACCAGCTGACGCGTGTTACCTCTGTGTGCATGCAAAGCTGGCGCAACATTTAGCCCAGCGATTTATCATTTGTGCACAATATCATGTCATGAAACACTCACCAGCCTCCTGAAGAGAGTCAGAACAATATCTACCATAATGAAGTACAGTTCCAGTGGGCACCAAATTACATCTTAGATATTTTGTTACTTGTCCTTTATCAAGCAAATGTAAAATAGTAGTGTGGATACTGACAGACTCTATAATTCAGCTGTCTGCTGCTTTATCACAGCTCTCAGTAGGTCTCTAATGAATATTTCTGTATGCATGTTTCTGACTGATAATCAAACTAAGAACAAGTCCTAATTGGGTTTTCCAGTGCACAGAAAAATGCCTATATTACATTGGCAGATATCCCAACCAGTGTTAAATTAAAAGTACAAACATAACAGAGTTTCTTTTACATTTTTTCAAAGAGTGGGGGTTTTTCTTTTTTTTTTTTTTTTTAGTTTTAAATGTGCATGGAGTACAGACACTTATGCAAAAAGGTACACAGTGCCCTAGAACAAAAAGACCGCAATGAAGGGCTATATTGCACTCTATGAAATTATATAAATCAGTGACTATGAGACTGATTCTCCACAGATTCACACCAAATGAAACTGAAATGTCTTCAGTAGAAATGGAGGAAATGAGATGAGGGCTTACATCTTTGGCAGACTATAGAGTGTCACAATGACTAGTATTCAGGACCCAAATCTGCACAGCATTCCTACTCAGGTCATTTTAATGCCATTAAAGATTTAGATCTGACTTGCCAGTAAAAGACATCTTTCTGTTAAGTGTGCACAGTTTTGGAGTCTATGGAAGTTACACCAACACACAATCATGAAGGCCAGTTAACTAATTTCCCTAGACATGACTAAACTCCCTTTAGCTTGCAGTGGGGAATTAGATGAGTGACACAAGAAAAATCACCTTATATCGTCTTACAGGTTACCATGAGTAAGATTTCAGTATGCAAAGGCAAATGATGGTCATATAGTCAGCCAGAATATTCCTATTTAATCAGTGTAAGATCAAGATATGTCAGCAGTATCCAGTGACATATACGCAGCAGGTAAATGTTAGCCTTACATATTCTATGTATGTTAGTCCAGAACCTGATCTGCACTGTATAAATTTCAGCTGGACTATTGTATATGACTTCAGTTGCTCTAACGTGATTTTCTGACAGTATAACAATCTATAACCCAACAGATTCCAGTTACTAGAATCATCAATGAAAGATTTTTCAATTTATTAAGAGTTTGTGGAGTCGAGTTAGGTCTGAATTAAATATATGTGGGCAAAAAATATTAATCCAAGACACTCTGAAGAACAATCCAGCTGACATAAACAATCGGACAGTGGGACGATGAGGTTATTTCATAGGTAAGGGTAAAGGGTTTTTTTGTAAGAATAGAGTTCAACAGGCTATGCACACTTACAGTCCTAAATCGTCTCTAGCCATGGACTGAAGACAGTTAAGTATCACAAAGAACAGCATTAGATAATGTTATACAGAGTACAGTTACAATAAAAAAGGTAGACAAGATGCAATTTAACACCACACAATAGAAAACATTTAATACTGCAACTGGGTCTTTAGCATGAGTTACTTCTAGCTTCCAATAATTTTGATGCACAGCCCACTTCTAACTGCAATTGTTTCATTTTGTGCAAAGAATATCCCACACTTCACAGAGCCTTATTTATTACTTCCCTAAATCTCGCTGCATAATGCCTAGACATCAAAGTGGGAAGAACAAATACTTACAAAAGGAGAGATATGCAATATTAGTGATATTAAAATAACAAGAAGGATCATAAGAAAAGATAAGGTGTGGAAGCAGAAAAGCTACAGTCTCTGTTTATAGAGCCACAATTTCCAGCATCTTTATAGACTTTTGCCAAAGACTGTCTCCCACTTTACAACCACCCCCCACCCCACTGTCAGTGAGTCATTTTAGCTGGGGCAGTGAGAGGTAATGTCAGCTGCATGATTCGTGTGCATTTGCTGGCCCCTGAGAGCCTTAAAATGCTTAGTCTGTTTGAGCTTCAGTGAACTCCTGACCTTCTTCAAAGAGAGAACCAGAAATTTCTCATTATGTTCTCCCATTCTGAACAAGGTGGAATTAATACAATCAGACAATTAATTGAAAAAGCTGTTTTTCAATGCTAAATCATGCCTCCAGCAAAATGCAATAAGAAATAGATACAGAAAGAAGAACAGGTACTGTCTTTCATTCAGAGCAGAACTGAAAGTTTCATTTAGTTCTCAAGACATTTTTCCTCTTCCTGTGAATTATCTTTACCGGACATGGCTGGAGGCAAGATACTGGATAAGGTGGAGTATTCATCTAGTAAAGTTGAGTATTCTTAATTTCATATGCCTGACTTCAGATGAAAGTGTTTTCTTAGAAAGATTGTTTTCTAAACTTCCTAGGCATGGGTTAGGTTTCAAATATTAAAAATCAGGATGGTGATGAAAAGAAGCACAAACCAATATATATATTAAAGATGTGGATGGTGGAAATCTTGAATGTACTCTCTGCTTAGATATTCGTAAACATATTTTTGATCCTAATAGTGAGAGTTAGGGAAAGATCCAGCTGCTTCAGACTGTTACATCTGCTAAGACAACCAGTATCTTGGTGTTCAAAGCATGCCTTATCAGCCTTGAGGAGATGTATAACCTTGATTGGTAGAGGCCAGAACTACTCACATCTGCTTCATAAAAGTAGTTCTTGAAGAGCAGATATCTAATTATTGTCAAATCCACTATGTAAGTTCGCTGTATCTGATCTTATGATTACAGACAGGTGCACTTAAAACAGAATACAGAAAATGTTTTTAATTCAATTTCACTGATGAGATAATCAGGACTGACTTTTTACTCAGGCCATGTTCTCTGCAGCCTTGAACCTTTCTGTCTGTGCCGTTAATGGTCATTCCTTCTTCTTTTTTTTTTTTTCTTTAAAGCAAACCAAGAAGTCAGTACTAGAATTGAAAGTATGTTAACATTATCTTCAGAAAAAGCAGACTGGGTGGAGAAAGTAAATAAGTAAGTATATGTAACTGGTGAAAGCATGTCCCGGTAGGAAGTTGAAGGACTTCAAAGCTAGTTCATCCTAATAAAATGAAAGCCAGGTCTCAGATCTAAGGTCCAGCCAAACACTTCTAAGGTCCAGGAGGGAATTATTAATTTTACAACCTTGTAGAACAAATAGAGTTTGATTGACATAGTTTCGTTCTCTCCCAAAAATGTTCCAGGGAAGAGTCAGCCATAAATACTCTCATGGGGCCATGACTTAAGAAAATTTAATCTGTGTCACTCTCTAATATTATTCACTTATTTGAAATAGTGCTGTTGCTATTTAAAACAGATGTAGAGGCAGGGGCGTATCTGGGATTTTGATCAAAAAGCTTCAAGTAAGATTAGTCTCTCAAAGAGTGAAATCACTGGAGCAGTTATTAATTATAAAGATAATACAATCTTCTTATGTTCTGAGCAGCAACACAGAAATTTTATATGAACTAACTCATTTGTATAAAATATAACTTAATACTTCTCAAAGAATTGATGAATTTGTCCAATTTTTTGGATCTGGGGACCAAAACACACACAGAAAAACCCTTTCTTATACATTAAATACCTCTTACTGGTATTATTTATTTGACAGCAGCTCTAAGAGTATCCACCTGAGAGATGGTTGAGGCTGTTCTTGATATTGTATGTGTGCAACAAATCTTTTCACCTGCTTTCTCCATGAGATGTAACCAAAACAATCTGTACATGTATGTGTATTTGTAATGTAAAATAAATGAACAGTCTACAAAATGTATGGCCATCCTTTTCTTATGTGGCACATTGCACTTTCTACATGAAGCAAGCAGAGCTAGCAAAATCTTATTTGAGAAGATTCTGGATTTTGTATGAGGCACATAAACACCAGGTTTTCACTTATTCATCCAAAGCATTCCCAACACCTGAAGGTCATCGCCCAGTTGCACTCACAGTGATCACAATCACAGTGATCTCCGCATCCCTCTGTCATGTTAGTAACCCAGACACTTCCACTCCCATCTCTAATGTTTTTCTTTCCTGCCTGGAATAAGCATGTGGCTGACAATTTAACTTAGCTGTTGTTAGGGCAGGATTTTACAGCAATCTGAGCCACCTCTCCTTGAGGGTATTCTGGGAACAATGGATCGATTCATATCCCTATGTTCCTTTCAGAAAAAACAGGGACAGGTAAGTAGTAGGTTCAGTCCAAGATATTGTAAATTTTCTTCAATGGGTTTGGCAATTTTTATGTCTTTAACAGGGAGAGTTCTGTCAAGCATACAAGCAGGAAAACATCACTGAGGCTCATGAGAACTGAAGAAAGAAAGAAAAAAAAAAAAGAGAGAGAAGGCTGAAAGTGACTGTGCAGCAGTCTTGATGCATTTTTTACTCTAAGGTTTATGCCATTCAATGCTGTTGCTGATCTTTCACCCTATTCCTTGACTGTAGGTTTGAAAAGCACCCCAAAACCCCACTGCTTTTGTTGAAGTGACATTCGATTAAAGGTAAGAATAATCCTGACCTGGGGAAGGAAAGAGGGAGCCTTGCTCCCCTCAAGTCTCTCATGCAATACCTTGACAAATTTAAAAAGGTATTGTATAAGTAGAAGGACAAATTAAAATTGGCATCTCTCCGTGGAGTGCTTGTGACTCAGAAGAAAGCCTGCAGATATAAAAGAGAAAAACTGAAAAATAACATCAGTTGAAGAATGCACTGAAACCCTTGAAGCAACCACCCTTTGCCTGCGTAATTCTCTACTAATTGTTTACTGTGTCACAGGGACAGTGGATTTGATTTTGGGAGACTAGAACAGTTTCTTGCTGCCCTTAGGAACAGGACAATCCATTTTATGGCAGGCTACACAATCTCAGCCTCAAGGCTTCACTTCAGTAGTGAACTCAGTTAATCTGTTTTTTTCTAGGGGATTCACAATTTGTTGCTGGGCTGTGGCACTTTGGCTATAGCTGGTTCATCCTACTCAAGCTGGCTTTGACAAACATGTGTCTTTTGACAATATAGCTGTAAAATTATCACATTTTGCTAGAAGTTTTCTTGACTTCTGGCATAAATTGTAGGTTATAGATCAAAAATAATTTCAGCTAGTAATAAAGAAATAGTAAAAGTCTCTCATCCAGGACCACATCTCTATATGGTTTATATGATTTTAAAAACTGACTCCTAGCAAGAGGCTGACCTTGCATGCATTCTAGGCAGCTCCCTTTCAATACTGGTTGTGATTGCTGTTTAAAGTACTTTAAAATGTAACAAAATAAACTGAGTTTAAATTCACCCCAACATATCTTTGAAGCAAGATGCTCAAGTATCAATAGTCAGTTGAAATTATACTATGTCTTTGCACAGATGATAGATAATATCAACAGAAATGCTTATTTTTATAAGTAACATTTTGATTTACAGGCAAAACTGTCTCTTGCAGTGGATTTCCACTACCATGCAGTCATAATTTCTTTGCAAAAGTTTATGTGGCCAACATGACAGAGCATATAAAAAATAAGGACATATTCCATTTATGGGCAGATTATGCCACCTTTACCTTTATTGATTTGAACAAGAACACTCAAGCAGCAAGACCAATACTTGGTATGGATGAGACCGGTCAATAGGTCAAAGATAACTGTATTAGATGCCTCAGAGAAGCAAGGGAAAATGTTTTAAATATTAACAAGGGACTGAGGTCGATCTGTATTCCTTCAGATGAGATGGAGACAGGGAGTTGAAACCTGCAATTGTATGATAGTGTGTAAACTATGAAGAGACTCACAGAAGGCTTTGCAATTAGTCTTTCTCTCAGCTTGATGAAACTTTAATCCTAAATCTGAAGAAGAGCTGTGGGAAGTGTGGAAGTGCTTTTCTAGCAACCAGAGGGATCTTCATCCATCAGCACACCAGGAACTATAGTGGCTTTCATGTTACACAGTTTTAGACATCAGCTAAATTAGTGTTTAAATCTCCTTCAATTCCTCCTGCAGCCAGTAGAGAGGAAGAGGTGCTTTTGGTTTTTGCTCTGAATTACTCCATAGAAGCATCTAGCTTTCTCCTTTGGCTAAGGAGGATAACCAAGATTAAAATAAATGTGAAATGTACCTAGGGCATCAAAATTAAGCAGTAAGTACCATCAGCAAATATTGCAGTATATATGTGTATATATATATGTACGTTATAATAACTCTATGACAACATCAGATCAGCTCTTAGCAGTGGCCAAATAAGTTCAAACCTAATGTCAGAAATAATTAGGAAGGAAATCCCAAAATGGAGAATAAGTCTAGAGAATGGCTACAGCTACAAGAACTTTTTGAACCACTGGTTCCTTTGGCTCAAAAAGTATATAGTATAAGTGGAAGAGTTTCAGAAAAGGACCCAAAAAATCAAAATTATGCATTGTCTTCTGTATAAGGAAAGATTAAGCAGACTGAGACCTATGAGGAAAAGAAGAAATGGTTAAAGAAGGAAAATGACAGGAGAAATATAAAATCACACAAGGCCTAAAGACATTCAACATTGAATAGTTGTTTTCTGTTTTTCTCAAAGCAAAAAAAAAGCCAGGAAGCATCAAATAAAATTTGCAAATTGTATGCTAAAATCTAACAAACAAAAAAAAGGTGGTTCTCACGTTGTATAGGGTTCTGTGCTACAATACGCTGTGCCTGCTAAAAGGCTAAAAAAAGCAAACAAAAATACTTATATAAAGTAAAGGAAGCAATAGCTATTGGAAATTATTAAACGCAAAGATACCTTTACCTCAGGGGGTCTCTGAGCCTTAAATCACTGCAGAAGCATTTATACAGGTTTGCCCTGTTCTTAATCTCTTCCCTTGATTTTCGCCCTCTCT